>CM062297.1:395578753-396836253 GCA_031216915.1 Pictodentalium vernedei | reverse complement strand
TCGGAAATTATGTAATTCCCAAAACCAAGCAGTCTTGGGGAAATACATTGTTTCAATAAACATTTGAAGAAGTCTACTGACATTTTGCATTACTGTTGAATGTTCCAGATGAATAAAGAGGATGATTTGAGGATTTTTAGAACCTAAAAATTTGTTTGACTATTGGTGTATTTTGTTTGGGAATTTCCTGAGAAATATGAACATGTGACCAGAACTTCCCTTTCTGTTAGTTTTCTTTTATTTGTTGCATGACCCCCTGTTCAAAAATCAGAAAAAGGTTGTCTGAAGGGCTATACTTGACAAAAAATATTTGAATGCTAAATTTAAAATGATGCGACCATATTTTTTTTCGCTTGAACGTTATAATGGTCGCATATGGGAAAATATTTAGTACTGTGAAACGTATTCATGTTTGGCTGAAATTAAACAATTGCAGGAATTCGATTGAATAAACCAAAATGTTTTTGGAGTAATGGGTGTGGAATGAAATATTTCAATATGTTGGATATTTTGGGGTTCCTTCTTACGCCTTGCGTATTGTCATATTATACTGTCATCGGTGAGAATTGCATCCAAACTGTCCTCCAGCAATTTGACCCAAACAGCTGCTAATTTAATCCAAATCATCCTATGGCAATTTGATCCAAACCAAACCACCCCCCAGAAAAGGGTCCCTACTAAACACCGAGGTATACCGAGAGATACCGAGGTGAAAAGAAAAAAAGTAAGTCAGGGCTGTTTAAAAAGGTTTAAATATAATTGCAGATATTTAATTGATTCCTTCGAAGCAATATACGTGATATTACTTGATTTATTCGAGTAAATGCAAGATACAAACATGAAGACCGAAGTTGTTACCGAAAACTACCCCTTGGTATATAATAGGTATATAATAGGTATATAATAGGTAGCTTGGTTATTAATGGGCTACGTCTGTAAGTGGGTGAAGCACTTGAGTCTATGGACTGACGACATATGTGGGGGGGGGGGGGGGGGCAAGATACCCACAAATGGTGAACCTGTTGTGCACAGGTGAACATCAGGGATTTGGCCCTTGATGGGTTGAGGAAAATCATAAAACTAGCGTTTTGCATTATAACTGGGACTCCAACTGTCAGATGTTTTCCTCTTTCCGTATGATGATGATAGGCCGACAGGAGGAACATGATATTCATAAACATCGGATTTCGTCTGCACATTCCTAACAGAGCTATGGTCCTTGTATGACCTTAAAAAAAATAACGAATAAATAAATAAATGAACAAATAAAATGCCTCTACCGGGGCCACATACCGACGTTGAGCGTTGCTTTTTGATGTGATATACACGTTGTAGCCTTCTCTGTACATATGTAAATACTTTTATATGTATCTCAATATTCATGTACTATTTATACATATGAATTCGAGAAATACACTATATAGTGGTAACTGGGTATCTTAAAACAGATCACTGTGATACTTGATAAAAATAAACCTCCCATCAGATTTTATCTGGGTCTTGGGCCGGCCAAACTTTTCAGTTCCGGTAGCTCTAAAGTTTTTTTTTTAATTTTCATTTATTTTTTTTTTTTGCCATTGTTGGCTTTATGTTATTAGGATTTTGTGGCGTACTGTGATAAGTATCACTCGGCTGTACACCTAAAGCTACAGCTTGCATTTGGTATATGTACAGTACATGGGGAGAGGATTGCAACAAAATCACCTGTGGAGTGGAATTATCACCCAAAGTATCACTTTCAAATTCTGTACATATGGACAAACAACACAAGCAATGTTTCAGCCAGTGGAGTCAATGGACCTCCAGGTTTAACCCAGAGGTCCATTGGCTGTCCAGAGCTTAACTTGTGCTTGTTGTGCTTTGCAACAAATTTGGAATTATTGTTTGGGTGAAATCTCCACTCTGTGGGTGAGTTAGTGATAATACACTCTGCACCTACTGTATATATTCAGTATACTTTTTAGCCTTTTCGACTGTGATAACAGTACTAATTTATGGTGATTTGTTGACAATTCTTGTTTTCAAGGTTTTCACCTTCTTTATGTGACCAGTTTTTGTTTTTTTACAATTGCCGCCGTTTTATAGAATTGTAGAAAAATTAAGTCAGTATCCTTTTAATCGTCGATCCCATTGGTCAGCCATTAGTGCTGACCATGTCTCTAGTCTTACGGCAATTTTTTTTATCTTTGGCGACTGAGAAATCACCACTTCCAAAAAATACTGTTTCCCATGTCGTGATATTGGTCCATAACAATTTTTCTGTCATAACAAAGAAGACAACTGCCGACAGCCACAAAGAAAACTAATTGAGAAGTCACTATGTGATTAACAATTCACACTGTTGCTTTCTGAGGTGGAGTTGTTTTAAATACCATTACCAAGCTACCTGCTAAATACCAAAGGGAAGATTTTTCAAGGCACTCTGTTCAGCACCCATAATTCTCAAATATGGCATTGAAACAATACACATACTGTTTAAATCTATTTACATAATCAGAATACACCACCAGGGGCGCAGTGGCTCTGTAGGTAGAGGTGCAGGCTGCAAGCCGAGATGTCCTCAGTTCAAATCCAACCTGCAGCAACAGCTTTGTGTCCTCGGGCAAGACACTTCACCCCCATTGCCCATGTGGGGGCATGGTATGCTGTGTACTAAGGCATACTGCATGTTCTTGGTGCACCTGTCTTCAAACAAGGCTAGCCCTGCTTGTGTAGTATGTTGGGGAGCTGACAGTTGCTTGCCATTGCTCAGTGGTTCTCTCCGGGTACTCTGGCTTCCTCCACCCGTAAAACTGTTGTGGTCATGATTAGCTGTTGTGCAGAAATATGTGACCTTAAACACCAATAAATAAAAAGAACACACCAGTGACACCACCCCATACCCGTTTCACTCCTGTTTTCATTCACCTTGGTATCCCTCGGTTTGCCTCGGTGTTTAGTATGCCCGCCAGAAAAGGAGTGATTTCCTTTTCTAAAATAGCAAAACAAGAAACAGTAATTTTTAACAGGTAGTAACAAAATAATTTCCATGAAGCGCACAATTTTATGTTAGTTAATAGCTGAAAAAACGCAGGGTGATATTTGCAAATCTTATTTTATTACTGGTACCAGGTACTGGTAATGCAAATTGTCATTTGTCATCAACACTTGATCAAGTATCTGACAAAGCACATTATACTATTCCAATGTTAGCTACTGGACATAAGCACACAATTTGTTGTTAGTTTACCATGCTACAGGTGCTTAGCCAGGTTATCAAAGTTAGGGGCAAGAGTAATATCTAGTGGGGGTGACCTCCCCCCGCTCCGCCCAAAAAATAATTTGAAATTCAAGACAGAAAAACACAATTACCTTGACTCTGTGTCCATTTGTGTTCATAATATATAAGTTGCGAACAAGCATAAATAACTAGATATTAAAATATCTTGTCGGATGTTCATTATATGGGTTAACAGAGGGGGGGGGGGGGGGGCATGAATGAAATTGGGGAGGGCATGTGCCCCCTCTCCAGCCCCCAATCCTGGACTGGTCACTTTCCACGGGTGGGCAATATTTCCGCGGATGCAAAGATATTAGATTTCAAACACTGTTTACAGCAATAATCATCAAAACTTTAATTAATGAAGCACAGGGTGCAATCTGGTGCTTCATTGAATAACATTTTATTGATGATGATTTTCTATTACCTGGAAAAAGCATGCAGGGACATTACTGCCCATGCATGGATTATGACCAGTCCACGGCAACTGTACTGTATGTCTGCGCCACAGATATGAGCAGGGACTAATCTAAATGGGTGGGTGTGTTTACAAATATTAAAATTTTTTAACACCGGATAACAAAGTAATAAAAGTTTATGAACAACCACACAATTGACTTAATTACAATACTCCTAATTCCTATTAAACATACATGAATGTTTTTTAATTTTGTGGAATTTTTACACTGTGTATGAAGCTTATTTGGTCCTGTATGTTTGTTAAAATTGCCCTTCCACTAGGGAGGACTTCTTGAAATCAGTCTACATTGGATTGTGTGTTATTCCTTTGTGTAAGACATTGTATGCATTGTAATAATCTTCATGTATAAGGCTCCAGAAAGTAGATCTGTTTCTCAGGCCATGTTTTGTTAAATTGCATGCAGGCGGGTGATTTTTTATTGTATTATTTATTTTTGTAATTATTTCTTTGCCATTAAAAGTTCATGTTCTTAGTTTGTTTTCGGCCTCATAATCTACAAAATAGCATAGGTGGTGGTGTATTCCATCCCTTGAGTGCAAGAAGGCTTTACAATGCTATAGCATAAGCCTTGTTGCACTCCAGAGACAAATTTATCAATTTTAATAACATGGGTAAAATATCGGTCATGAACCATTTACTTTTTTTTTATCTCACCACAACGAAGTCAAGCTGGGCTTATCCAATCACTCTCCGTCCATTGTCCATCCGTCTGTCGTCCATCAACACCATGTTTTGGTCTTCTCGCCCAAAACCACTGAGCCAATTGAAGTGAAAGTTTGTGTGAGTTATGGTCCAAAAGGGGTATTGCATTTGTGTTTAACTCAACATGCCCAGCCCCATAGCGAAGGGGTGGGGGAAAATGCTCCCAAAAAGTTTTTAAAATCTCAGGAACCAGTGGGTACAGTGACTTGATATTTATTATGGAGCTTCCATTTGAGGGGTAGAATCAAGTTTGTTCAAACGGGAAGCAATATTTGCTTTGTAATGGGAGGTGTTAGATTTTTGGTACCACCCAAAATTTCTATTTTCTGAACCGATGGTCCGATTTGAACGAAATTCAGTATGTGGTATTATTGGGTCAGAAGTACTTGACTCATACCAAAAACCCCCAAAACCTGCATCCCCATGGGAACCCCAGGAGCTATAAATAGAAATATTTACAAACGCCCATGTTTCCCAAACCACTTGGAACAGAGAACTGCTATATGGTATGAAGCATCCTTAGGACCAGTAGAATTAAATGGTAAAAAAATTGCCATCTGTTTTGTTAGGGGAGTTCTGCAGAGGGCATCAAAATAATGATGACTAAGCATATTTGCAAACATTTTAGAAAATTTTTTCTTCAGCACTAATGTTCAGAATCTTTTGATATTTGGTATACAGCATCCATAGAGGGGTCAGATACAAGTTTGTTAAAATGAAGCCCATTGGTTCATATTTGGAGCCCATTTTTTTTAACTTAGGGCAACATGGAGAATTTTCTTTAAGAATCCTCTTCGGAACTACCAGTCAGAATCTTTTGATGTTTGATATGCATTATTGATTCAAGATTGTTCAAACCAAGTCCCTAGGTTAATATGTGGGCTTCCTTTGGTAGCCCAAATTTTAACTTAGTGTGATATGAAGAAATTTCTGTAAAAAGTTTCTTCTTCGGGTCCACCAGTCAGAATGCTTTCATATTTGGTATACAACATCTCTAAGGAGATCAGATTCAACTTTGTTCAAATCGACTGCCTGGGTTAATATTTAGGCTCCCTGTGGGAGACGGAATTTCCCATGCTGCTGAAGAATTAGACATTTTTTATTCAGTATCCTCTAGAGGTGTGTAACTAAGAGTAATCTACATAGGTTGTATCAAGGGGCTTCAGAGGGGAGCTCCACATTTTACATTATGATCAACGGAAGAAAAGGCATGATGTTTGGACTGTTGTTGTAACTCCTGAGGGGCTCAAGGATTGACAGTGTATCCTATGGAGATGGATTCCTTAATGTAGATTCATTCTTCGACTCTGTTTATAGGTGAGCGCTTCAGGCCCCATGGGGCCTCTTGTTTATTTTTTTTATTTATTCGGTTTTAACAACACTTTCGACAGCCAGCAGCTACAAGTTTCTTCTCTCCTTGAACCAAATCTCTCGCCCATCTGCATCAATCATGGTCCACTGAGTTTTTAGCTAACCTGACTTTCAGTCGGGGTGAGCTGTAGTGATCCCTCGCTGCCCGTTGTCCGTGAACATGGTGTTTGCGTCTTCTCCTCCAAAACTGCTGAACCGATTTAAGTGAAATTTGAGATGATTGTTTGTTATGACATTGCATTTTGATTTTGTTCAAATGAAGTTGCCCTGCCGCTCAGTAGGGTGACGCCCAAAAATTATGCCTAAATCTTAAACAATCTTCTCATGGACCAGGAGTAGCAGAGACTTGATATTTGGTGTGCCGCTTCCTTTTGAGGTGAAGACTCAGATTTGTTCAAGAGAAGCTTGTGGGGCTATATTTGCCTTCGTTATGCGAGGGGCAAGAATTTTTGCCCCGCTCAAAATTTCTGTTTTTCAAACCAAGAGGCTGATTTGAACCAAATTTAATATGTGAGCTCATTGGGTCATAAGTACTTAATTTATGCCCAAAAATATTTTCCCGTCGCCCCATGGAAACCGCATGAGCTAAAAATATAACAAAATTTAAAACGCCCCTATCTCCAAAACAACATGGCACTGAGAATTCTTGTTTGATGTGAAGCTTCCTTGGGACGAACAGAATGGAATGGTCCAAACAAATTGCTGTCGGGTCTATCATGGGGTACTTGTTCGAGACTTTGAAAAAATGCTTAGTCAGCATTTTTTAACACTGTGGGCATTTATTTCATTTATTTACTTATTTATTGGTGTTTAAGGTCACATATTTATGCAGAATAGCTAATCATGACCGTGACAGTTTTACGGGTGGAGGTAGCCTGAGTACCAGGAGAGAACCACCGAGAACACTGTGGGTAATGGGGAAAGCATTTAAGACTCTTCTTCACCCAATCCACTGCTCCAAAAGCTTTCAAATTTCACAGATACCATCTTTGGAAGATTTTGTCACACGTTTATTGAAATCAAATCCATGGGTCCATATTTGGGTTCTCTAGGGGAGTCCAAATGTTGAAACTAATGCAGTATGAGGAATATCCTTTAAAAATCCTCTTCTTCAGATCCACCAATCAGAATCTTTTGATATTTGGTACGCAGCATCATTAGAGATTTAAGTTTGTTCAAGCCAAGTCCATATTTGGGCTCACCAGGGTTTCGCAAATTGCGAGAACGATCGTTTCGTTCCTGTGACGTTCTTGCAATGCTTGTTAAGAAGATCCATTTACCGTTCCCGCAAAAATATAAGTATTTTTTCATCACATAAAATTTAATAAAATTAGATTAATTTTAGAGCTGAAACGATTAAAGGGTTTTTGTGCTTGATTAATCGCATGGATTAACCTTGGTTAACCGATTAATCACTTGCCCTAATAGGTAGCTGAATAATTGCTGTAACGTTAATGATTTATATAATTAAAACTTTACTCAGCATAATGGACAAAAACGGCAGGCGCCATATATAAAATTGTCCATTCAAATTTTATTATATTTTCAATTTTTGTCTCCAAACGTAGCTTATGACCCCTCATTGGAACAAGCTCATTGAGCTTGTTCCAATGGGTTTGGGTGAGGTGGGGGGGGGGGGTGGGTGCCAAGCTATGTTTTTGAGACAAACATTGAAAATCTTTAGTAATTTAAGAATTTCTTGTGCAAGTATCGTCTGCTACCCGCATTCAGTGAAGGGTTGAGAATCACCATTTCCAGCTACTGATACAGTATAATGATCATGCAAGTGAACAAGTATGTCAGCACGTAACTGGCATGATTTACTCTGTCCCATATAAATGATGTAAGCCAGTGTGACAATGTTTGCCTGTTTTGGAGCAAGTTTGTTCATTAGTTAACTCATATAATACCGTACTTCAAAAGTAACGGTTAACCGATTAATTACTTTTTTTTATCGATCAAGACGTTGATCATTGGTTAGTCAATCGGTTAACAGTATCAGCTCTAATTAATTTCTATAAACATGATTACTGCAATAGCCTTTGATGTGGTGGTTGAACAATCTAACAATCAAGCAATCTATGTATTTGAAGATAAATAAGCATAATTCATTTCATTAAGAAACATGTTGGAAATGAGTCCCGCAAAAAATAAATGCTTAACGCAAAAATTATATTTGCGAAACCCTGGCTCACTGTGGGAGCCCAAATTATAACTTAGTTAAAAATGAGGAATTTTCTTTAAAAAATCTTCTTCAAATCCAGAAGTTGGAATGTTTTTTATATTTGGTATGCAGCATACTTAGTGGGATGAGATTCAAGTTTGTTTACGCCAAGTCCCTGGGTTCATATTCGGGCTCACTGTGGAAGCCTGAATTATAACTTGAGTTCAAAATGATGAATTTTCTTTAAAAGTCTTCTTTATCAGATCAAGCAGTCGGAATGTTTTGATATTTGGTACCATAAATTATGCAGCATCCTTAGGGGGTGAGATTCAAGTTTGCTCAAGCCAAGTCCATATTTACGGCAGCGTATTAGCGCCATTTCGGTTTTTTTGCGTAACTTATGTTAAATTGTTAAACTGTAATTACAATGTAGCTAAACTGTAATTACAATTAAGCTAAATTGTAATTACAACTTAATAAATTGTGATTACAACTTAGCTTAATTACAACTTAATAAATTGTAATTACAACTTAGCTTAAATTGTAATTACAATATAGCTTAAATTGTAATTACAACTTAATAAATTGTAATTACAACTTAATAAATTGCAATTACAACTTAGCTTAACTTGTAATTACAATATAGCTTAAATTGTAATTATAATATAGCTTAAATTGTAATTACAATTTATTTATATAGTAATTACAACTTAATAAATTGTAATTACAATTTAGTTGTAATTACAATTTAAGCTAAGTTGTAATTACAATTTAAGCTATACTGTAATTACAATTAAAGCTAAGTTGTAATTACAATTTATTAAGTTGTAATTACAATTTATTAAGTTGTAATTACAATTTAGCTAAGTTGTAATTACAATTTAAGCTATGTTGAAATTACAGTTTAAGCTATATTGTAATTGCAATTTAAGCTAAGTTGTAATTACAATTTATTAAGTTGTAATTACAATATAAATAAGTTGTAATTACAGTTTAAGCTATATTGTAATTACAATTTAAGCTATATTGTAATTACAATTTAAGCTAAGTTGTAATTACAATTTATTAAGTCGTAATTACAATTTAGCTAAATTGTAATTACAATTTAACATACCTTACGCAAAAAAAACGAAATGGCGGTAATACGCTGCCGTACATATTTGGGCTCACCAGGGTTTCGCAAATTGCGAGAACGATCATTTTGTTCCTGTGACATTCTCACAAGCGCTTTTTAAGAAGATCCATTTACTGTTCCCGCAAAAATATAAGCATTTTTTCATCAGATAAAATTTAATAAAATTAGATTAATTTTAGAGCTGAAACGATTAAAGGGTTTTCTTGATTGATTAATCGCATGGTTTAACCTTGGTTAACCGATTAATCACTTGCCCTAATAGGTAGCTGAATAATTCCCGTACCGTTGATGATCTATATAATTAAAACTTTACTCAGCATAATGGACAAAACCGGCCATATACAAAAATGTCCATTCAAATTTTATTTTTTATTGCAAGTCAGTGTGAGGTATTGCCATCACTTGGCGTCCGTCGTCCATCGTCCGCCGTCTGTCGCCATTCATCCGCCGTCCGTTAACTTTTGCAAACCTGGCTTCTTCTCCACAGCCATTCAGCCAAATTCAAACATATATTGCACAAACCATCCCTGGGGTATACCCTTTTTATTTTGTTCAAATGGAGCGGCTGTCTTCTTCGGGCTCTGGGCAATGATGCTAAAGCCTAACAATCTTTAAAAATATTCTTCTCATGATCCACCAGAGAGATTGCCTTGATATATGGTGTTGAAGATTAAAGTTTGTTCAAGAGAAGTTGGTAGATCAATATTTGGGCTCTCTGTGCCTGTGGGCACATATCCGTTTTGGGCTCTGCCCAAAATATCTGTTTCAAGAACCGATGGGCCAATTTGAACCAAATTTGGCATGTTGCATAAGTGGGTCCAAAGTACTTGATTGATGTCCCAATTTTTTTTTTCGTTGCCCCGTGGGTACCCCAGGGGCTAAAAATAGAAAACAATTCAAATGCCCATATTTTCCAAACGACATGTAAAAGAGAACTGTTATTTGGTATGAAGCATCCTTTTGACCGGTATAATGTATTAACAAAAATGGCCATCGGTTGTGTTAGGGTGTTCTGTAGGGGCGTTTAAAAAAATGCTGAGTCAGCATATTTGTAAAATTTAAAAAAAAAAACATTTTCTTCAGAACCGGTGATCAGAATCTTTTGATATTTGGAATACAGCAACCATAGGATGGTCAAATACAAGTGTGTTCAAATTGCCCCCCCCTCGGTTCATATTTGGGCTCAACAGAGGAATCCAAATAATTAACTTAGGGTGCTATAGGGAATAAGCTTTAAAAATCTTCTTCTTCAGATCATACAGTCAGATTCTTTTGATACTTGGTATACAGCATCTCTGCAGGGGTCAGATTGAAGTTTGTTCAAATTGAGTCCCTGGGTTAATATTTGGGCTTTCTATGGAAGCCCGAATATTAACTTGGTGCAATGTGGGGAATAATCTTTAAAAATCTTCTTCTTCAGATCCACCAGTCAGATTCCTTTGATATTTGGTATGCAGCATCTTTAGGGGGGTTAGATTCAAGATTGTTCAAACGGATTTCCTGGTTGAATATTTAGGCTCTTTATTAGAGCCCAAATTTTAAATTGGTGCAATATGAGAACATTTTTTTAAAAATCTTCTTTTTCAGACCTGCTATTGAGAATCCTTTCATATTTGGTATGTGCCATCTCTGGAGGTGTAAGATTAGAATTTGTTCAAATCGAGTCCCTGAGTTAATATTTGGGCTTCCGGTGGAAGCCTGAATATTAACTTTGTGCAACATGGGTAATATACCGTAATAATCTTTAAAAATCTTCTTCTTCAGATCCACAAGTCAGATTCTTTTGATATTTGGTATGGGGCATCTCGGGGGTGGGGGGGGGGGGGGGTTAGCTTCAAGTTTGTTCAAATGGGATCCCTGGATGAATATTTGGGCTCTTTATTGGAGCCCAAATTTTAACTTAATGCAATATGAGAAAATTTCTTAAAAAATCTTCTTTTTCAGACCCACTAGTGAGAATCCTTTCATATTTAGTATGTGACATCTCTAGAGGTGTAAGGTTCAAATTTGTTTAAATCGAGTTCCTGGGTTAATATTTGGGTTCCCCAAATATTTATTTATTTCATGGATGAAAATTTGTTCCGCTGATGAACATATCAAACATGTCTCTCGCAGTGCATTTTTTCATCTTAGAAATATCAGCAAAATTCGATCCTTCATTGATACGCAGACATCACGACAGCTTGTCCACGCCTTTGTTACCAGTCGCCTCGACTATTGCAACTCTCTTCTGATTGGCTCTAAAGCATCTATTCTTGAAAAGCTACAACACATCCAAAATTGTGCTGCACGGGTCATAACTAGAACTCAAAAGTACTGCCATATAACACCAGTACTCTCTGAGTTACACTGGCTACCTGTTAAGCAAAGAATTCAATTTAAAATTGTCCTTTTGGTATTTAAGTGTATCTCGGGATCTGCACCATCCTACCTGTCCGATCTGCTTACCATCCACAAACCACCGAGGTCTCTTAGGTCATCAGGTCAACTCAATCTAGTTCAGCCCGTATCTACATTTACTAGTGCCGGTGATAGGGCCTTGCAGTTGCTGGCCCAAGGTTTTGGAATTCTCTTCCAATCGACATAAAAAATAGTAAATCACTTGAATCATTCAAGTCTGGTACTAAAACCTACCTTTTTCGAAAGGCATTTCCTTCAGTGGTCTTTTAATTTTGGGCATAAACTGACATTACCAGGTGTGGGTGTGACAGTCAGTGAGGATTGCCTCGTTACTCGAAAAGTTACACTCACATACTTGTTTTTGGTAAAGTTGTAGTTTGTTTTGTTTTTGTTTTATTTTGTTTTAATTAAATACCCTTTTCTTTTAGGTTCTGTCGCTTATCGCCACGATATAGCTTCGGTTGCTGATGTGGCATTGGGCACCAATAAATGATAATAGTGATTAATGTATCAATGTATCTGTGAGAGAATGTATGTGTATGTGTGTATATGTATGTATGCAATTATTGTACCGCCATTGAGCATCGAGTGTGGATTCTAGGCTTTAAAATCATTATTAATTAATTAATTAATTAATTAATTAATAATTACTTAGTGCAATATGGGGTATTATCGATTAAAATCATCTCCTTCAGATCCAGCAGTCAGATTCTTTTGATATTTGGTGTACAACACCTCTGGGAGGGTTGGATTGAAGGTTGTTCAAATCAGGTCCCTGGCTTAATATTTGGGCTGTTTATTGAAACCCAAAGTTTAACTTAGAGCACTATGAGAACATTTCGTGAAAAGTCTTCTTCTTCAGATCCACCAGTGAGAATCCTTTCATATTTGGTATGTAACATCTCTAGGGGTGTCAAATTCAAGTTTGTTCAAACTGATTTGCATGTTTTTTCTTGGTTTTTTTTTTGTTTTTTTTTTTTAATTTTTGAGGGTGGGGGTGGGGGGAGGGGCGCTAGAGAGAACACAGTAGTTTAAAACAAAACAAAAAGTTTCTTTCGGTTGTTGTTTTTTAATACTTCACAGAGTTTGCTAGGAAGCTTTCCAAGGACCAGCAGAAATGAATGGCCAAAAAAGTTGCCTTTGGTTGTGTCACAGCAAATCAAAAAATGCTCTTGCTGCTGATCAAATGCTCATACACTCACCTGTTTTGACAATTTGCGCCAGGTGAGCATTTTAGGCTCAGTTGAGCCTCTGGTTATATTTTCAATTTTTGTCTCAAAACATAGCTTATGACCCCTCATTGGAATGAGCTCATTGAGCTTTTTCCAATGGGGGGGGGGGGGGGGAGAGGGGGATCATAAGCTAGAAAATCTTTAGTAATTCAAGAATTTCTTGTGGAAGTATCGTCTGCTACCCGCATTTGGTGCAGGGCTGAGAATGACCATTTCCAGCTACTGATACAGTATAATGATCATGCAGGTGAATAAGTATGTCTGCACGTAACTGACATGCGTTACTCTGTCTCATATAAATGATGTGAGCCAGTGTGACTATGTTTGCCTGTTTTGGAGCAAGTTTGTTCCTTAGTTAACCCATATAATACTGTACTTCAAAAGTAATGGTTAACTGATCAATTACTTTTTTATCGATCAAGACGTTGATCATCGGTTAGTCGGTTAATGATTAATCGGTTAACCGCATCAGCTCTAATTAGTTTCTATAAACATGATTACTACAATAGCCTTTGATGTGGTGGCAGGACAATCTAACAATCTATGTATTTGAAGATAAATAATCATAATTCATGTGATTAAGACACATGTTGGAAATGGGTCCCGCAAAAAATATATATTTGCGAAACTCTGGCTCACTGTGGGAGCCTGAATTATAACTTAGTTCAAAATGAGGAATTTTCTTTAAAAAACTTCTTCAGATCCAGCAATCAGAATGTTTTGATATTTGGTATGCAGCATCCTTAGGGGGTGAGATTCAAGTTTGTTTATGCCAAGTCCCTGGGTTCATATTTGGGCTCACTGTGGGAGCCTGAATTATAACTTAGTTCAAAATGAGGAATTTTCTTTAAAAATCTTCTTCTACAGATCCAGCACTCGGAATGTTTTGGTATTTGGTACCATTTGCAGCATTCTTAGGGGTGAGATTCAAGTTTGTTTAAGCTAAGTCCCTGGGTTCATATTTGGTCTTCCTGTGGGAATATTCTTCAAAAATATTCTTCACATCCACCAGTCAGAATGTTTTGATATTTGATATTCAGTATCCTTAGGGAGGTGAGATATAAGTTTGTTAAAGCCAAGTCCCTTGGTTCATATTGGGGCTTCCTGTGGGAGCCCGAATTGTACCAAAATTTCTATTTTCCAAATTGAGAGGCCGATTTGAAGCAAATTTGATATGATGGGCTTATTGGGTCATAAGTTCCTAATTTATGCAAAAAACTGTTCCCGTTTCCCTATTGGAACAGCAGGATCTAAATATAGAAAAAATTTAAAACGCCCATATCTTCAAAAACTACATGGCACTGAGAATTTTTATTTTGTGTGAAGCTTCCTTAGGAACAGCAGAAAGGAATGGTCCAAAAAATTGCCATCAGTTTTATCATAGGGTAGTTTTCCAAGACTTTGAGCAAATGCTGAGTTATCATTTTTTAACACTGTGAGTAATGGGAAAAAACATTAAAGAATCGTCTTCTCCCATACCGCTGCTCCAAAGGCTTTCATATTTCGCATATAGCAACTTTGGAACATTCATTCACATGTTTGGTGAAATCAAATCCCTGGGTCCATATTTGGGCTCTCTGTGATTAGATTAGTGCAATATGAGGAATATTTTTTAAAAACTTCCTCTTCCGATCCACCCTTCAGAATCTTTTGATATTTGGGATGCAGCATCCTTAGAGGGGTGAAATTCAAGTTTGTTCAAGGCAAGTCTCCGGGTTCATATTTGGGCTCCCTGTTGGAGCCCGAATTATAACTTAGTTCAATAAGAGGAATATTCTTTAAAATCCAGTAGTCAGAATCTTTTGGTATTGGTATACAGCATCCTTAGGTGTGTGGAGGGGGGGGGGGGGGGCGCTAGAGAGAACCCAGTAGCTTAAACCAAAGCAAATATTTCTTTCGGTTGTTGTTTTTTAATTCTTCACAGAACAGAGTTTGCTAGGAAGATTTCCAAGGACCAGCAGAAATGAGTGGCCAAAAAAGTTGCCTTTGGTTGTGTCATAGCAAATCAAAAAATTGCTCTCGCTGCTGATCACATGCTCATATACTCATCTGTTTTGACAATTTGAGCCAGGTGAGCAGTTTAGGCTCATTTGAGCCTCTGGTTATATTTTCAATTTTTGTCTCAAAACATAGCTTATTACCCCTCATTGGAATGAGCTTATTGAGCTTTTTCCAATGGGGAGGGGGAGGTGGGGGTGGGGCTCATAAGCTATGTTTTTGAGCCAAACATTGAAAATCTTTAGTAATTCAAGAATTTCTTGTGGAAGTATCGTCTGCTACCCGCATTTGGTGCAGGGTTGAGAATGACCATTTCCAGCTACTGATAAAGTATAATGATCATGCAAGTGAATAAGTATGTCAGCAGTTAACTGGCATGCATTACTCTGTCTCACATAATTGATGTGAGCCAGTGTGACAATGTTTGCCTGTTTTGGAGCAAGTTTGTTCCTTAGTTAACCCATATAATACTGTACTTCAAAAGTAATGGTTAACCGATCAATTACTTTTTTTATTGATCAAGACGTTGATCATCGGTTAGTCGATTAATGATTAATCGATTAACCGTATCAGCTCTAATTAATTTCTATAAACATGATCACTACAACAGCCTTTGATGTGGTGACAGGACAATCTAACAATCTATGTATTTGAAGATAAATAATCATAATTCATGTGATTAAGACACATGTTGGAAATGGGTCCCGCAAAAAATATATTTTTGCGAAACCTTGGCTGACTGTGGGAGCCTGAATTATAACTTAGTTCAAAATGAGGAATTTTCTTTAAAAAACTTCTTCAGATCCAGCAATCAGAATGTTTTGATATTTGGTATGCAGCATCCTTGGGGGGGGGGGGGGAGGGGGTGAGATTCAAGTTTGTTTACGCCAACTGGGTTCATATTTGGGCTCACTGTGGGAGCCTGAATTATAACTTAGTTCAAAATGAGGAATTTTCTTTAAAAATCTTCTTCTTCAGATCCCGCAGTCAGAATGTTTTGATATTTGGTACCATTTGCAGCATCCTTAGGGGTGAGATTCAAGTTTGTTGAAGCCAAGTCCCTGGGTCCATATTTGGCCTTCCTGTGGGAATATTCTTCAAAAATATTTTTCACATCCACCAGTGAGAATGTTTTGATATTTGATATTCAGTATTCTTAGGGAGGTGAGATATACTTTTGTTAAAGCCAAGTCCCTGGGTTCATAATTGGGCTTCCTGTGGGAGCTCGAATTGTACCAAAATTTCTATTTTCCAAATTGAGAGGCCGATTT
This sequence comes from Pictodentalium vernedei, assembly GCA_031216915.1. Classification (NCBI taxonomy): domain Eukaryota; kingdom Metazoa; phylum Mollusca; class Scaphopoda; order Dentaliida; family Dentaliidae; genus Pictodentalium; species Pictodentalium vernedei. The sequence goes on along the minus strand of CM062297.1, from coordinate 396,820,240 downwards.
GAAGCAAATTTGATATGATGGGCTTATTGGGTCATAATTTCGTAATTTTTGCAAAAAACTTTTCCCGTTTCCCTATGGGAACTGCAGGATCTAAATATAGAAAAAAATTAAAACGCGCATATCTTCAAACACGACATGGCACTGAGAATTTTTATTTTGTGTGAAGCTTCCTTAGGAACAGCAGAAAGGAATAGTCCAAAAAATTGCCATCAGTTTTATCATAGGGTAGTTTTCCAAGACTTTAAACAAATGGTGAGTTATCATTTTTTAACACTGTGAGTAATGGGAAAAACATTAAGGAATCTTCTTCTCCCATACCACTGCTCCAAAGGCTTTCATATTTCGCATATAACATCTTTGGAACATTCATTCACATGTTTGGTGAAATCAAATCCCTGAGTCCATATTTGGGCTCTCTATGATTAGATTAGTGCAATATAGGGAATATTTTTTAAAAATCTTCTTCTTCCGATCCACCCTTCAGAATCTTTTGATATTTGGGATGCAGCATCCTCAGAGGGGTAAAATTCAAGTTTGTTCAAGCCAAGTCTCCGAGTTCATATTTGGGCTCCCTGTCGGAGCCCGAATTATAACTTACTTCAATAAGAGGAATATTCTTTAAAATCCAGTAGTCAGAATCTTTTGATATTGGTATACAGCATCCTTAGGTGGGGGAGGGGGAGAGATTCAAGTTTGTTCTGAAGCCTGAATTATAACTTAGTTCAGTATGATGAATATTCTTTAAAAATCTTTTTTTTTTTGAGGTCCACCGGTCAGAATCTTTGGATATTTTGTATAAGCATTTCATATGAGGGGCAGATGCAACTTGTTCAAATAAATTCCCTTGGTTGATATTTGGGCTACCATGTCAGGTGAATGCCCTCAGGCCCCCTGGGGCCTCTTGTTTCCTGTTTGACAACATTGCCCTGGCTCTTCTCTCTATATTTTTCATTGTAAGTTAGCCACTACTTTTACTTAGGCTTCCAAAATGTGTTACTGCATGTCTGTCTGTCTGTCCTTCAGATGAAATGTTTCTTTGCTTTTCATTTGCCTGGCTCAGCATTTTAAATAATTTGCAGCTATCTTTCACCCTTCAACCTCCCCCACACACATACACAAATCAGGGCTGGGCCGAGTATTGAGTACTTTGTTAAAAAAGTGGTACTCGAGTACTACGAGTACTGAGTACTTTGGACTCAGCCTGTCACAAATATATTAAACATCAAAGAGTATTATATACTTGAAACAAATACAGTACAGCTGGTGTGTACTGCACACTTTCCACGGATGGGCAATATATCCACGGATACAATAATATTTGATGCCAAACACTAAATATAGTAATAATCATCAAAAATTTAAATTATGAAGCACAAGGTACAACCCGGTGCTTCATTAATTAAAATTTTGTGGATGATGATTTTTATTGCCTGGTAAACGCATGAGTGGACATCACATCCCACGCGTGTATTACAACCCCTCCATAGCGTCTGTACTGTAACTGATTTGTCCTCTTTGGGAACATATTTTCTACAATTTCACTCCTTTTGACAGAATGTGTGCCTGTGGGGATTAAAGCCAAAGTCATGAAAGCGCACTTGCGGATATTTGCAGTACAAGCATAGCAATACAGAATCTATATTTGATGATTTTAGGAATTTTAACAGTGTCATGAGACACCACAGTAGTATGTCTCGTATGTTTGAGGACCCACTGACCGGACCCCGGTGCCGGACCCTGAAATTGACGTCATGTCACGTGACGTAGTGGCGCCATGTTGTATTGCCATGGTAACCCGCGTGAGCGGCCATCTTGTGACGTCGTCCCCATAGTGATGCGTGGTGTGAGTGCGCATGCGCAGCGCGTGTTGTTAGGGTGATACGTGTTTCCGTCGTCCATTTTGTATACAGGAGGCCGCCATCTTGGTTTCTATGTTAGCACATGGCTGCTATGTTACCCAATTTTCTCTAATGGGACGGGGGTATGTTCGGAGGATGTGTTCGATTGAGTCGGAGTATCAAGAATTACCACAAAAAACCCGATAATCCCTCCAAATCACCAAAATCCACCCCAAACTACCGAAACTGACTTTATTTGATACGGATTTTCCAATTTATCGGCTTAGCACGTAGTGCTATAGTACCGAGGGGGTACCTGGATGTGTTCGATTGAAGTGGAGTAATGTTCTGGTTCGGATTTTCCCATAATCCCTTTTGAGATCCCATGAATTTTTCCCAATAAATTGTATAAGAGTAGCACGTAGTGCTATAGGTCAAATTTATCCACAATCCTCTGTTTTTTCTAACCATTATTTAAATAACAAGTAGGGCCCATATGTGTACATGAAGGCCGTGAAACTAACTTCAAGTTCCACCATATACTCATATGAGGATCTACCCATATGTTAAGCTAAGAGAATCCTTTTTTCTGTTGTATGAGGTTTAATTTACTATCCCTCTTAGCCTCATTTCGGTATTTGAGGATACCTTTTATAAGTTATAATTTGAGGATACTTTTTAGGTTTGTTAAAAAATAACAACACAATTTTACAATTTAATTTCTTTTATTCAACAACAAAAATACATTTTTTTATGGTATGTAGATTGTCAGATATTCATAAACAGTCTTTCTGCAGATTGGACATCTTCTCAGTGGTTTACAACAGTCTTTACACAGGCACAAATGGTTACATGGTCGCGGAACGACATTGGCTTCAGCTAATAAACACACGCTACATTTTGTCCTCCGTGAATCTTCTTCTTGAAATGGTGCGTCCATTTCTTCTTCTTTGATGGCCATTCCTTCTCCTTGAACTTTTTCAACGTCCATGAATTCAGGTGGTAAATTATGAATGTAATAACAGTCTAGAGAATATTTTCTGTGTTCTTCTATAACATCATCTTCTGTTCCCAGAAACGAACAATAATACCACAATGAAAACATTGAGTTCTGTCTCCGGTCTCCAAATAAAAGAATCCAGCTTTTGTCAGTTCATTCAGGGTTTTCACACTTTCACTTTGTAACACGAATTGAAATGTCTTGAGACGATTTTCATCTCATGCATACTTGATGTGTTTTGGTGGTCTTTGTTCTGGTGTCTTTCTTATTTTCTCTTCTCTACGTAATAACTGCTCCAGTACTGGTGGTGGAACATCACGAAAATACGTTTCGAATGAAACGCTCATTCTCTCTACAAAGTCTCTTGAATTTCTTGTTTCTTGGTTTCTTGATTGATAATCATTCAGTGCCATCCTGATCAAACATGGAATAGTGAACATTCTTCAGTCCTTTTTATATTCATTCTTCTTTGGTTTTCTTTCTCTTTTTGGTTTGGGTTCTCCTATTTCAAGGCTTCTCTTCTTTGCAATATCCACTGCTTTGGTCACTTGTTCCCAATCTCTTGTGGTAAACTGGAACCTAACGTCGTTCTTGAACAGTTGAATCTGTGAATCGTTGTGAAGTTTGAAGACGGTCACATTAGTAGACATCCTTCTTCTTTGGCTGTCGAAACACAAATGAGCTGAACACCAAGTGCACCCTTTTTATAGTTTTTCTTGAACACAGCGACATCTAGTGGCTGGTTTCCTCTATGACGCCATTAACCAACACATCATTATCCATTAGATCAGTCGTAAACATGTTGGATATGGTTTCCATCGGTACACCGCGACAGCGATGTTTCAAGTAAAACAGGCAGTATTGTCCACACACTGGTAATGGTCCTTTCGGGCGTTTTGTATTATACTTCCAATATCTGGAATTCTTCTTCAGGAAATTCTCGAATGGTCTGTGTTGTGGTGGTAATCCATAGGAATCAAAGTACTCTGCGTTGTGGTGACTCACAAAGAGACCCACCCAATGTTCTCCTTTTCTGTGGTCTAGATCCGTGTTGGCTATCAAAGCCACTGGTCTGTCATCTGGTAATCTTCTTGGTAATCTGTTTCTTGCAAATACACCCAAACATATTCTCTTCAAACAACTATCTGATCGGAGTGCATTCTCTAATCTCAACGTGTTCATGTTGAGTAATCGAAGATTACTTGTCTATTCTTATCCACTTCTATGATGTTCTGGAATTCTGCATACACCAGTCCGTTGATTGTGGTTGGTAATGGGTTTTCAAAATGGACTTCTAGTCTCAAGTTTCCTCTCTTCACCAGATCGAAGTGTTGTCCATGTGATAGATCTGGGGTCAGGTTGAATACGAATAGGGTGTATCCATTTATGTACTCTTCTCGGCTGATGTGGTTTCCTTCATTCTCATACATTTGTCCAGTTCCTTGGAACAGGGTCGCATAACATCTCGCCACTTCTTGTTGTTCGAATCTAGGTTGTAATGGTTTGGCTGGAATCTGCTGCCCATCCACGTACATAGCTAAGTAATTGATTTTGTAGTTCTTGAAATTATATGGATTCTTTGAAAAGTTTCCATTGAAAGCATCGTTGTCTACACATCCCACCACGATGCGTTTTGGTAGCTGGCCTAAAAATCAGTTCTCTTGTGTAATGCTCAGATTTCCATTCGGCACTGAAAACACCTTGTTTTCCACACGTTCAAGAGGATAATTTGCAGTTGCTTTTGTTAGTGCTTTCTCGTGAGCCATTCTCACGAATGATTGGAGTCTCTCTTTGCGTACAAACATGGATACATCTAGAATTTTGATCTTGTATGTATCGACATCGGCCATCAATGCGAAAGCATCTTTGGCTCTGTTCATTTTAACATGAACATTAACTCCATTCAGCAAGTAACGAGTTTAGAAAAAAACATGTCCAAATGTAATCTCCCAGTCATGTCCAGGATTTTACTTTTCTCTATAAATTTCTTTCGAAGAAGAAATCCCTTGTTATCATCTGTCAAATCTTCCATGTGTCCGGCCGTATCATTGTACATTATTCAGTTGTGACTTCTTTGCAGCTGGTACATAACTCAACAAAGTTTCTATGAAAGCTCTGTAGTGATAAGAGTTGTTGGAAGGAGATACCAGTTTTTCATTCAAGCTGATATCGATTTGATTAAATAAGAAATGCATCCACAAATTGACTCTGCCCACATTGGCATCGGGTGCAGATGATGCCCCATTGGAATCTACAACCGTTGGTTTAACATACAAGTATGTCTGTGCCAAATTCAAATAATCATCTCCTAATCCTGCAATGTGGAATTCTATTGGACCACTGTTTCCTATAGTTGCCAAAGGCCTGTGTTCTACCCATTGCCCATGTTCCACACTAGTCTGTGTTGGTGGTATAGAAAACAAGTCGAGTTCGCTGTTGACACACTCACAAGATTTTTCATTAATGAGAGACATCATGCACTGAAAAAGTCTTGGGTCTGAACGGTTCTCGTTCTTTTAGTCGATTTGCGAGTTTTGCGTGGTGCGGGCCTTTTTATACCTTTCCTGCCGGGTGGTTTCGACCCACCAATCACTTCATTCCAAGCTCCTGCGCCAGCCTCTTTGACTCTTTTGATTGCTGCCTTTTTTACATTTTTCCCTTCAATGACATCTTCGGCAAAGGCTGCTCCTTTTCTCGCGAGCTGTTTTCCCACGGTCCTGGCTGTAGTTTTCGATAAAGGTAACACCATATTCTTCAGTCCTCCCAATATACTCCCCAAACCATATCATCTCTGTATTTGAGCTCCAGAAAAAGCTGGTAGACCGTTCCCAGCTTGTTTCGTGTAATATTCTTCGTATAATTTGGACTTACAACAGTAAGTCATGTTTATGTGAAATGAAGAGATCTACGATTTCTGAAATGAAGTGTCACTGTCACTTTCCCGAACTCGAATGGTACTATGACTCCTGTGTTACCCCTTATATATACATGGAAGGTACTGAAATTTTTTCGTTCCACTGGTACATAATACACATTCTCAAAAGTTTTAGAGATGATATTCCCATATTTTCCACGCACGGGTACGATACGAAGAAGTGGTATTCTTGTATCTCCTACGCCTTGGTCACAAACCAAGTCACAGTATACATAGAGTGAATAAAATCCTTTGTTGCTATCGGCAAGTCTGGAAGAATTGTAAGTTCCTGATTTAAAAACACACTCATTAAATCCCAAAATATTTTAAAGAGTAGGGCTCAATGTGACCACGACTCCATCACGTACCGTGATACGAACTTTACCAGTCAGTTCATCCAGTTCAAAAGCTACCTTATCGTGACGAGGCAAGAGTAATTCCTTAACACCATTGATAGCCCGTATCACATCAGTGGGATCCGAATAACGACCTTCCTTGAGAGTAAGTCGGTAATTCTTTTTCGAAGACCAGAACACTGTCACGAAAGCTTCTTCTCCGCGAATATGGAACCAAGTATTTGGATACTGAATCTCTGCCCGACCTACTTCCCATTCTCCCGTGAGATTCACTGGTTATGATAACTGAGTGGTGTACGTAGTCAACGTGTTTTCAGGAAATACGTTGATAGAACTTTTACTTGGTAGAGTCAAATAAAACATTACGTTTTCTTAATGGTTGGATTTGGTAACAAATATCCTATGCCACTACACAAGAGAGCAGTCCACAACTTGCTGTCTGTGTTCTCGAGAGTGAGATTAACGACACCGGTAATGATGATGATGTACAAAATGATTATTTGTGAAAAGTAAGTGATCTCGCTCCTTGGAATTCTTTTTCCAAACAGAGGCCAAGAACCGTTTGATCCTTCTTCCATTTTGAAGAAACCTCAGAGGTTCACGTCCTTTTATAAGTGAGCGGACTCTGCTTGATCCACGAATTGAACGAAGCTGGATATCCCAAACACTTTATGAACAATTCCTTTTTCTTACCTCGACCACGTTTCTTGAGTACGTGTTCGATTTTGTAAATAGTTTTATGTGAAACTCGCTGAAGCTCTTCAGTGTAGAACGACCCTTTCAATACCTCCCCAATATCATCCTGTAAGATGTATGTGACTGGATGTCCTTTCTTTATGGCTACCACTGTGAATAACTCTTCGGTCCAATTGGGCAAATAACCTTTCTCAAAAGTTTCTTAACCTTACTGATTCTCATTCTGTGTCCTACTTTGTACTTTGGTGTCTTGTGTTTTAAGGGTTGTCCATACAACCTTTGCCAAACCTCTTCTTGATTTTCAAAGTTCACAGCAATAGGGGCCATACCTATACTACGATGATGAGAATGATTATATGATTTCACCAAGTTTTGAAGCGGAAAAGTTAGTGTATTGTTCTTGGTAAAATATTTCTACACCTTGGTTTTCAAAGTTCTATTGAATCATTCTAGTATGGAACATTTTGTTTCTACATTTTGTATAGCGAAAAAGTCGACTTTGTGATTTTTGAGAAAATTCTGAAATTTTCTGTTTAGAAATTCTTTGCCTTGATCAGTTTGTGATTTTTCTGGTTTACGACCTTGTTTGAAAATTTTAGTAAAAGCTTTTACAGTTGAATCGCCAAGTTTGTTTTTGAGGGGTATGACCCAAGCATATTTACTAAACACATCTATACATGTCAACAAAAATTTTATGTTTTTGTTGAATTTACTTATGTTTGAAACATCTACCAAGTCAGCTTGCCATTGTGCATCTATACCACTAACTATCACTTTCCTTCTAGGAAATGTACGACGAACAGGTTTGTGAAGAGTGTATGTGTCTTGAGTCTCTAACCATTTTACAACTTGTTTAGTTTTTTTCTTGGACGCTCTACGAAGAGCGTCTACACTACCAAAACTACCAGGCGCTTCAGAATCACAGTATAATGCTTCCATGACTGCCTTGTTCAAATGTCAACTCTATTTATACCCTTTTTCGGTCCACTTTGGCGTTTCTGTTTTCTTTGGTGGTTTAGGTTCCGACTTTATCGGTGCCTGTTTCATAAAATCCCAACGTTCTTTATGACCAATCAATTCTTGGGGTACGCTTCTATCTCTCAAAGCTTCGGCCAACACTTCCCATCCCTTTGGTTGGAAAGATTTTCCTCTTCTAAGTAAATCGTTTAGAAGATCTGTTACATTTGACCCTACCACTGTTTGATCTTTGTAGACTAATTCACCCTTCTGATTCCAAGATATATTTGGGTCACTTCTAATACGATTCAACAAGAACTTTCCCTTTCTCTTCATTGTCATAGGTATAGATTCGAGAATGTCTTCGTCTTTATTATTTTCTCAAATTCGACTTTAATTGGTCGAGGAGCGATTACCTTTTGTTGAAATGTCAAATATCTTTGTAAAGTTTGATTATACTGAGTCATCTTTTCATCAGCTGAAAGAAAAGGGGCATCGAGAATATCTCTCATTTCTCTATCCAGTGATGAAACATCCAGTTCATTCGGTTGTCTTGGAGTCTCTTGTAGACGTTCCAATAACCTTGGTTCTACCAAACCCATCTTCTTTGCATATTCCATCATCCAAAAATACCTTTAACAGCACCCAATAGTACAGGGGGTAGCAATGCCCCCAAGAATCCACCTTTCTGCAAGATTTGTCTCCTCTTTTTGTCAGAGGTACCTTTATTTGCCACTGCCCTCACTAGTTGTTTCTGACAAACGAGTTTGGTTCTCTGAGCTTTGGTCAGAAGTACTGCTCCCTTCAGTATATTCGAGGCACAGTCACGCAAACAAATAATCAATTCTTTGTCTGCATGTTTTAGTATGGATTTGACGAGTGTGGGTTTCGAATTAATGAGAGCCTTGAGAAGAGAGATGTTGCGCTTGAGATGGTCAGACATGCTTCTGACTTGAGTCAGACTTGTTGCTCCCCTTTTATACTTTTCGGAGGTACACATACTGGGTTTCCCCTGGAAACAATTGACTTCTTAATCTCATGTGTTCAGGAGTATCTTGTTTGAGATCTATTAAAAGGTAACCATATGGTGTCGAAATGGCATCTTCGAAACCTTCTCTCAGAAACTTGGAATAACCAGGATACATCTGTGCTGCCAAGTGTGAGATCTGAGAACGATCCCTAGGATTTTTAAACAAGATCATGTAATGACTATTGAGAGCTACAGTCATATGGACTTTATTTTTGTCGAATAAATTTTGAGCAATGCACATCACACTAATCTTACGGCGATGACTACCTTTAGTAAATAATCTAGAGACTCGAACATCTGCACCGAGCATCAGATCATCCAATATGACTAAACTATCAGATTTTAATTCTTGAGGGAGACCCTCTACGAATTCTACTTGGGGTAAAGTATTGCACAATGATTGCCATTCACTATAACACCAACGGATGTGACTTGGAACAGGTGATATAATATTTTGAATGTTTTGAATAACCCGATTTACAAATGATGACTTACCACTACCTGTGGGACCATACAATAAACATGTGAATGGATGCTTCCAGCGAGGATCCATCTTTGTTGTTCTATGTGGGTACTACTTCCTTTTATACCTTTTGGGGAGGTGGCCCCCACTGAACGTGGGTACTAATTCCCTTTTTATACCCTTTGGAGAGGTGGTATCCAAAAATATTTTAGCATTGGTGGCCCTCTGACTTACTGGCTGGGGACAGGTTAAGTTTGTTTGATATTTGTCAAGAAGATAAACATCAAATAACTTAAACGCCATTACCACCTTTTTTTCTTCATTTTATACTTTTTTTCTTCTTTTTTTCGTTTTTTTATAAAAAAACAAACATCTATTTACAACATCTATTTACATTTTCAGACTGAGTGGTTTCTTGAAGGTCAGGAATTCAATCACCAAATCCATAATACAACGTCTCTGTTCATTTGTGAGAGGTTTCTCGAATATATCTTCATACTTTTTCTGTACTGGTGGTGGATTCATTCCAGAAGTATTATGGTGCCACAGTAGATGGACATCATTCTTGTTAAATCTTTCAAGCGCTTCACTAAAACATGTTATAATCTTCTCTTCTTCAGACATCATTGGGGATACATTATGCTGAATCTGACTTGGGTGATCGACTGTACACCCATAGCATTTTTCTTTCACTACAGCGTCAATGTGCTCTTCGACGTAATGAGCATACGCCAAGCAAAGTTCATGCTGCAAGCGAACTTGCCTGAGTTCACTATCAATTTGATGGCTGCATCTACTTCTTCTATTTGAGATTTCAAGGCATTCCATTCTTCTAAAGATAGAGCAATATCAGTCTTCGTAGGATAACTTTTCTGGTCCTTTCCCTCAAAGTATCTTCTGAGGTGAATCTTCAGTTCACCCTGGTACTGGGTGACGTTGGCATAAGTCTGCTTGGTGCCAATTCGGAACATCTTCTCTGGTCAATGGTTCGATCGTGAATGATGACAAGTCCTAGTTGCCTAATCTTATATATCTTTGACAGACGTGTTTGAAAACATCACCCCAGATCAACAAATTTTGATCGACTTTTTGATTCTTGGTTGGGGTTTGTGTTTGTTTCCTATAGGATTACAGGTTAAAGTTGGAAAATTTAGAAAATTAGTATAAAACTCAATGGGAAAGAAACACAATACGAATATACTAGTCTGATTGGCTGATTAACTTCGATCTGATTAGTCAGTTTGGTTATCAAACTGCAATCTTGATCCTTAAACTGTTGGATATGGCCCTCTGCATTTTATACTGGCTTGGGACAGGTCAAGCTACAAACATCTGTCCAATGGAGATAAGTCAAATAGCTCGAGTGCATTCCCACCCCCCTACAGTTCGTATCCTCTTTGGGGGATTTTTGTTTTGTTCATTAAAAAAATAAAACAACATGTCCAACTCAGGAATTCAGTTTTCCATCATAAAAATTTATCATTTCTTTTAAATATTCATAACAGAGAATTTCTTAGTAATGATTATGATGATGATGGTGATGATGATTTATTCCTTTGGTTATACAATAGGGGTAGCCTAAAAGACACCAGGAATCAACTTTTTTAAATGAAACTAAAAAGTTTTGAATGAAACTAAAATGGTTTAAATGAAACTAAAAAGTTTGGAAGAAAGAAGTATCATCCGGTTCCAACAGGGGTAACCTAAAAGATACCATGAATCAACATTTTAAAAAAAAAAATAAATGGAACTAAAAAGTTTTGAATGAAACTAAAATGTTTGGAATAAAGAAGTATCATCTGGTTCCAATAGGTGTAACCTAAAAGATACCATGAATCAACATTTTTTTAAAAATAAATGGAACTAAAAAGTTTTGAATTAAACTAAAAAGTTTGGAATAAAGAAGTATCCTCCACTTCCAATAGGGTTAGCCTAAAGTATATCAGGAAATTACAACATGATGATGAAAATGATGAAAAAAGCCCTCTGTATTAGAATAAATAAAAAAATTTGAGAAATCTTTACTCCAGAAAAATGTATTGCCTTGTAAGACTTGCCATTTAGGATTTTTTAATTACAGAAAAATACTGCCATAAAGGACTTTAAAGAATGTCATAAAGGACTTTATGAGGACTTTCCATAAAGGACTTTAGAGAATGCCATATAGGACTTTATGAGGACTTGCCATAAAGGACTTTAGAGAATGTCATTTAGGACTTTATGAGGCCTTGCCATAAAGGACTTTAGAGAAAAATACTGCCATAAAGGACTTTAGAGAATGCCGAATAGGACTTTATGAGGACTTGCCATAAAGGTCTTTAGAGAATGCCATATAGGACTTTTTTAGTTAGAGAAAAATACTGCCATAAAGGACTTTAGAGAATGCCATATAGGACTTTTTTAATTAGATAAAAATACTGCCATAAAGGACTTTAGAGAATGCCATATAGGACTTTATGAGGACTGCCATATAGGACTTTATGAGGACTGCCATGAAGGACTTTATGAGGACTTGCCATATAGGACTTTTTAATTAGAGAAAAATACTGCCATAAGGGACTTTTTAATTAGGGTAAAATACTGCAATAAAGGACTTTAGAGAATGCCGTATAGGACTTTATGAGGACTTGCCATTTAGGACTTTAGAGAATGCCATATAGGACTTTATAGAAAAAACTGCCATATTGGACTTTAGAAAAAAAATTTGGTGAGCCTAACATGATTGAGTAGACCACCTAAAATCCATTACGGTTTTTAGGAATTTTTCGGTCAACTAAACAGGACTTTTTGTAGGCAAAAGCTAGACTTTTGTTCCGGTTGTAGAAAATATGACACTCACTGAATTGTTTCTTCTTTAAATCTCTAGTGGTATGGTGCTAACTCCATCTTCTAAAACTCTTCGTTTTGGGCAGAAATACGATAGTCCATCTCTGCTCTGCTGGTAAGTATACATAGTGTTGTCATTCATAACAAATCCTCGGTTGATGCCAGATCCACTTTGTTGAGTATTCAAAACTTCCAAATATTTGTCTTTCGTCAAATCATCGTGGCGTTTGCTGATTCCTTTACAATTAAATTTATTGGTGGCCCCGAAACAATAATATGTTTTACTACACAGTCCAACAATGCCGGTTCCTTGCAATTCTACCTTGAACAAGCCTGGAGTTCTCCTGTCAAAACGCTTTCTTTCTTTGCAACATGAGGGTGACAGCCATTCTTTGCCTTCTAATTTGGTTCTCACATAATCATCTCTGTGGAAATCACAACACTCTGATAGAAACCACTTGTGATTCTCTTTGTAAAATTCTACTCTCTTCTCTAGTTTCACTAATTCATCTATGGATGGTGACGAGGTGCATAGATATGCAGAATCCGTGTCCATTTCAGCATATTCGAAATCTAGAGGTTGATAAAAGTATCGATGACGTCATAATAGAACTGAAGCATCCGGACATTCGCATACTGGAAAACAAAGAATCCGATGTGAAGTGGCAGATCCAATTTGATGATCTTCTTGTTGAGTTCGACTTCATATAAAGTTTCATCTAATGGATTCAAGGCTCTGAAGGACATGTCATTTACAGCTTTGGTGACTTCTTCGTCGTCGCAATAGCACACACGTCGATGCTTCTCTCTGTTGGTAACGGTTTTGCCATATCCAGAATTTCCCAACAGCTTCAAGGTGTCGGCAACGATCGACTTGTCAGGGTCAACATCTCCTTATCTTCTTGCTTCAGATACTTCATCTTCAAGTTTCTCAAAACATCTTCTTGGTTTATATTGGATAACCTGGTAGACGTGGTCAACTTCAATACCATGCTGGAGGCACCACTGCAGTAAAGGGGTTGCAAACAACATTTTGTTCTGCTACATAGCTTCCGATCAAACTTCTACGGGGTTTCTTCATCATTCCATTCTTCTCGGCAAAGGACTTCATGTGTTCACCAATATCAACTATGGAAATAACTGTATTCTTGAAGATAGGTGTCATCTCTTCAAAGTACTCTTTCAAGTGATCTGGTACATGTATATCACATTCAACCAAACCAAACAGTTCACCGGACTTCACTTTCTTCAGAACTTCTTCATCTGTCATTGCACCGTATATTTTGTCTGAAAAGTTCTTTTTCAGGAAGTCTTTGAGTATGGCATCGGTCTTCTTCATCTCTCTCCACTCACACTCCCAGATTTCAACAAGTTTATAGTCCAAATCGGTGATGTACTTTGCGTTGGTACGGGTGTCTTGTAGCAGTTCTTTCATGGGTTTATCTCTGACTTCATTATGGAGGATAGGAAGGCCATTCTTATCTTTCATGCAGGTATGTCCGTGCCAAAAGCAGCCATGGAATTGGTATACAGTCTGTGACTCTTTACACCAACCATCAACAGGCAACTGTCTTCGACCAATCATTTTTTCAGCTCCGTTAAACTGATGTCTGATGTGGATGCCATCTCTCATCGACAAAATCTCTAACCATTGTTCAGCCATTTTACCATACTTCATTGGATGTTCTGGGTTAAACTGGTTTTCTTCACGACGTCTAATACTCCAACCCGTTGGCATCTCTTGCATTAGGCACCAAAGACATAACGCATTCGCATCAAAGCCTATAATACTTCCACATGGTTTTGCGTCATTGCCATATTTTGTTTCTCTGATTCGGGTAACATCTTTCTCGTGGTACCGGCTGAAGATAATTGAAGGGCCACCAACGATATTATCTTTCGCTAAGTGACGCAGGTCTTTGTTTTTCTGGTTAAATAATGTGAAGTAAGTGTCATCGTACATGGTCTGGAACAGGTATTTTAACGTAAGGCCCGGAACACTGATACCATCTTTAAACATATCGATGTGGCGTTTTTGATAGAAAACAAACTGCTTGTCAACTGCTTCAAGGAATGGTTTTACATCTCGGTTATCATACCAGATCAGAAAATCACGGAACGTTGTCATCTCCAGGTCGTTCCATACATGCTAGCAGTACTGGTATTCTTCATTGGATATATTTTCTTTCTTGAGAGAGCTGTAGAAGGCTTCATGGTCTGGTAGGTGGTCTTGATCCAATTTGGACAAGCTGTCGATCCATTCATATGGTAAAAATCCCTTCATCACGGAAAAGCCAAATGCTTTCAAAAAATTGTCATAGCTGAATCCTGGAGTGAGGTAGTTGCAAATATCAACAAACTTGAAAGATTCTGTCGAGACGCACATGTAGTTATTAGATTTCTTCACTGCAAACTTGAGTGGATTCTGTCTCTTCTGGTATGCCATCAGTTCACGCTTGACTTCATTCATATCGTATTTTCCTGAGTTGAATCCGATGACAGGCATTTCTTGCAGGTAGTCTTGAAATTTCTTCTCCAACTTCTGTAAAGGGTGCATCTTGGATGTATCTTCTCCAGTAGCTCAGGCTTCTGCTTCCAGCGTTTCATCAATTTTCTGTCTGAGTTTAAATAAGGTCCACGCATGATAGGTCTGCATAAGTTGATGGCAATGAGATGATATATCTGTGAGGTATGCCATCATTTCTTCAACAAGTTCTTGAGAATTTCCATTTGTAATAAAACACTTCGGTTCTTAGTATTGTGGAACATTACTACATACACTCGCGCTCAATGGTCAGTGTACTGCTTCCCACATCAGTTTATCACAGTCGACAGGTAGACTGGATTTGACAAAGTAACTTTTAAAATCAACGATTGCACGGTATGGATAAAACTTCTTCTCTTCAGGCACTTCTATACCTTCGTCTTCTAACAAATCAAATACAGACTGGGATGGATGGTATACACCGCCGGCATATTGGTAATTCACTTCATCTGTACATGTTTTCTCGTGACGGTTGAGTAGAAATCCATTTTTCCATAATTTGCCGCATTCGCGGCATTCAAAGAATTTGCAGTATTGGTCTATATCGATGATGAAGCTAAAATGGTTCTTGTAGACGTTCACATACATGGTATTCTCAAACTTTCGATGAGATCTTTGTTCTAGTTTGGCAACAATTTGGCCATCATCATTCTTGACAAGTTCATATACTTGAATGTTTACTTCAAAACATTTCTCCAAGTCGGGTAATTCGGCTAAAGTTACAGTACGAACAGGGTGATTTGGTACTCAATCACCCATTCGGTGAACAGCCACCCATTTCGTCACCCATTGCGCCGGTGGACATACCAGCAATTTCGGGTGGACTTAATTAATATGTTCCGCGGACACCGCGGACTCGGGTGGAGCGGATAAGTAAAAATCAATATTGTTTTCGGCTGGCGTTTGAAGTTTAATTAGTGGTAATACCGTCCACCTACTGAGCCGGTGGCGCCACTTGAATTCACTTGCCAATCGAGAATTACTTTTATTCCCGTTCATGGAAACTCATCTATAATTATGTTGAAGCACTTCGAATAATATTTTGAAATATACATGAACTACTGCACAAAATTCGGAAACTCGTAAACATTATCCGTATAGAAACCCACAAGGCAAAATTAAATGGCCAATGGGGGAACGGGTTGCACGGACAATTCCCCAGTGAATATTTACCCCAGGCCAACATTTACCCCAGGCCAACATTTACTTATGAGGATATTTTTAGGGGGGTTTGTGTAAAATTTGGCCAAGTGGAAGGGAAAATGTTTCGAAAATGTATATATTAACAACAATTTTCAAGTTACATTTTTATTCTGTATTTTACAAGAAGACTGCAACATAAACAAAATATTTTTCACAACATTATCAAGTACACAAAGAACATCTCCAAATAGTACATGATAAATTAAAGCACATTTTAAATTAATATTGTTAAATACTTGAGGCACTAAATACCATTGACAAAGTATTTCTTGGAGATCTTTTAGAAATTTAAAGTGGCTGGCTATGTGATATAAACAGTACGCAGTAAATGGGCTCTTGTGAAATGTACATGTGCAGCTGAAAAAACGCACACACTTAACAAATAAGATGACGTGTAAAAGAATATATACTGGGAGCGATTATTTGGGAACGTATTTTGTGTAACAATACCCTATGGTTGGAAGGGTCCCTTGGACAGCGGTAGAGCATATATACAATATATGAGCATCAAAACCACATGGAGAAAAACGGAGAAAACAGACGACGCATAATAACTCTTTGGCCATCCGCTGATTTGTCTCGGTTCTCATACACAAACATTTATTGCATGACTAATTTTTTGTCTGAAAAACATAGCTTATACCCTCATTGGAACGAATTTGTCGAGATCGTTCCAATAAAGGATAATACGCTATATTTCTGAGACAAAAAATACATAATCAGGATGTCGATATTTGTAAAATAGCAGTGGTCGGTACGTTGAGTAAAGGGTTTATTACCAAACCCAAGAAAGTGTGAAGCATGTGGTAAGCCACGGGTGGAATTGTTCACAATTAATTACTAGAAATTGTCTATTCACAGTTTCTTGAGTTTGATATCGAATCAAGCCATGGCTGCTATCAGCAGCCATGACTTGATTTGATACCAAAGCCAAGAAAATTGGTGCATGGTGTAAACCATGGGTGGAAATGTTCACAACTAATTACGAGAAATCGTCTATACACATTTTCGTGAGTTTGATATCAAATCAAGCCATGGCTGCTATCAGCAGCCATGATTTGATACCAAAGCCAAGAAAAGGTGATGCATGGGGTAAACCACGATGGAAATGTTCACAACTAATTGCGAGTAATTGTCTATTCACAGTTTCTTGAGTTTGGTATCAAATCAAGATTTTGCTGCTATCAGCAGCCATGACTTGATTTGATACCAAACCCAAGAAAAGGTGGTGCATGGGATAAACCATAGGTGGAAATGTTCACAACTAATTACGAGAAATTGTCTATACACATTTTCGTGAGTTTGATATCAAACCAAGCCATGGCTGCTATCAGCAGCCATGATTTGATACCAAAGCCAAGAAAAGGTGATGCATGGGGTAAACCACGGTGGAAATGTTCACACCTAATTACGAGTAATTGTCTATTCACATTTTCTTGAGTTTGGTATCAAATCAAGCCATGGCTGCTATCAGCAGCCATGACGTGGATTGATACCAAACCCACGAAAATGTGAAGCATGTGGTAAACCATGGGTGGAAATGTTCACCGGTCAGTGCTATTAACATACATGTAAGTCCCCATTTAAAATTTATCATTCTAACAAAATGTTTGCCTAAAACATACAGTTTTAAGGAAAGGTCTTAACCGATGTTTTTTGGCAGAAAATTGAAATATTTAGTGATTCAAAATTTTATCTTGCAAGAGTCATCTGCTGTTCAAGTTAGTTTAGACAGTTAATCACTTGTTTTGATTTTTTAGCCCCTTCTGTATCAGTAGATCCTAATTATTACCTCTTTGTTTTTTCTGCCGTCATTGTTGTAATAGACAATTGATGCAATAAAACATTAAATGTGTTAAATGGTCAGTAGCTATGTTAGTTGTCAAACAATCTTTCGCCGATTGACTGTGTCTGTGTTTATGTGCAGAGAGCACAGCTTATAATTTTTTCTCATAAAAATTTGTGTCAATGTTCTTGTACTCCTATTTACGCCAAAATGCCACGGCCAAGCATTTTAAATCATCGGCAAAAGCTTATGGTTATCGATAAACACAGCAATGGTTGGAAGCTGTTCGCAATAGTAAAGTTCCTCAAAGAAGAAAATCCATCAGTGACTGCAAAACATGTCAAATATATTATAGAACAGTACCAGAAAGGGGCCATAGAAATGATTCAAAGTGTGAAAAAAAAGAAAACGGAATTTGATAAAATTGATTCATCTCATCTGACTTTTATATCTGAAATGCTTGAAAATGACCCAACACTTTCAGCATCGGAAATAAGAAAAACACTTGTCGATAATGGTATGAGAGTGTGTAAAACCACAGTGGTTAAAGCAATTCATGCTTCTGGATGGACAGACACACAGCCGAGATATTGCCAGCTGGTGAAAGACAAAAATAAAGTCTTGCGTCAAGAGTTTTGTACGGAGCTTATCGCAAACGATGAACAGTTCAGAGATGTGATTTTCACGGACGAAACATCCATTCAGCTCCACGATAATAAACTTTTATGTTACAGGCCCATTGAAGGCATAGCGCCAAATGTTTGTCGTCCGAAGCACCCACTCAAAGTGCACATGTGGGGCGGAATCAGTCGAAAAGGAAAAACCCCTCTTTTCATTTTCGAGGGGATCATGGAAAAAACATTTTTCACAGATACAATTCTTAAAAAAAGTACTTCTTCCAACACTCAGAATTGACTTCTCCTCTGGACATCGCTTTGTGCAAGACAATGATCCAAAACATACCAGCAAATATGCTAAAGAGTTTATGCAGAAGAACAACATAAACTGGTGGAAATGGCCAGCAGGTAAGAAAGTAACATGTACCTGTTTTGTTCAACATACCCACCCCCATCCTTCACGCCCCAATCACCGCTGTTTATTTAGAAAGAAATGAATCACAATTTAGTTATTGGTCTTTAAGGTCACTTCTCTAGCGGTTGCTCGCCGCTGGTCGGTGGTTTCCTCCGGCTCTTCTACCGACCGTAAAACTGCCCAATACGACTTCACCCCGGCTAAGTGTCGTTAAACCCCAGTAATAAAACGCGTTTTCTGTCCCAGTACTAGTGTTTGTTTAATAGCGTCAACCATTTCACTTATTTAATTTTCTATTTCTCATTTTCAGTTATTATTTTCATTCATTTATGATAGTTTTTTATATAATTATTTACATGTACTGAATTATTTTGCAATTATCTACTGAAACGCACAAAGCGGTGCTTTCTAAGAATAATACCAAAATAATTCTAGATTATATGCTATAGTCATTTCCACGAGAAAATTCATTTAAATAGCAGACGACACTTGCAAACAAATTTCTTGAAAAACTAAAGGTTTTAATTTTTTGTCTCAAAAACATAGCTTATGACCCTTCGTTCCAATGAGGGGTCATAAGCTATGTTTCTGAGACAAAAAATAAAAACATAATATAATTTGAATGGCGATTTTGTCTAAAGTGATGGCTGGTTTTGGCCGTTAGAGTGAGTGCTGTTAATTTTGATAGAAATACTAGTGTGTCTACAAGAACTGACAAAAGTCACATTTGCACAGCAAAAGTTATTGCATCAATTGACGAATGATGTTATTTCGGTATAATAATAACACTTCGGCCGGCCGCTGATTTGTCGCGGTTCTCGTATGAGAAGACCTTGGTTACCCATGTTCTACCAACTGCCTCCCTATTCCCGCGCTTCGTCTCTCCTCCCAACACTCGGAGACGAACTGTTTGATGACATCCCTTGCCCCATTCTTCCCAATCTCTCCGATTAGTATATTAACCCTATCCTTTGAGTCGCCCCCTAACCACATGTCCTTCATTCTCCCATCCCACGTCTCCATTATACTCCCCTTGAATCTTTTTCTTTTAGACTGGTATTTTGGGCATTCTATAAGAAAGTGTTCCAGGGTCTCCACCACGCCCACGTTACACATCTGGCACTCCTTTTCACTGTTTTTTTCCCATTTTTCCCCTCAGCTCCAAGGACCGCGACCTCAGCTTGAACAACAGTGACCCCCCAAAGGTGCCATCAAGGTACTCTTCAAAACCAGGCTTCTCTTTATCACGCAGGCCACCCAAAGATCTCTTTGATTTGACCCCCCTCTCGCTAATTACGGTTACAATCCTCCCTGACCCTTTCTCTGGCGATCTTTTTGCCCTGGTTTGCCCCAACGTCAAGGTCCGAGATCTCCAATGAGTAGTTTTCTACTAGCTCTCTCACTTGGACCATCCACCCCGTCTTGATATTTGAGTTGAAAGTTCTCAGGAACATTACTTTACAACATCGGCTATCGGGGAGATTTACCAAATAATTAAGATAACCGAGTTTCAATAGGTCTATCCTGTCCTTGATCCTCACCCACCCAAGCTCACCCCTGATTGCTTCTAGCGCTGCGGCATTACTCGAGCCTGTTATCCATCGGCCTGCATCGTTCTGCAGGATTTCCAAGCTCTTAACAGCTGTCTGGTTTAGGGGTACAGCTTCCGTACCGTATGTTATACTTGGCAGACCCACCATTTCCCAAATAGTTTTCCCCACGAAAACCTTATTGAAACTGTTTCTCCCTATAAGTTTCATTTGGTTAAGGATTCGCTTCCCCTTCAGAATCAATTTATTTGTGTGGTTTCGGTAGATGCCCCTTCCTGTGATGTTTATATTTACCCCCAGGTACTAGTAGTCACTAGTCTCTCCTACACTGAGAAGTCTACTGCTACCTTCCGGAATGCAGAACTCCCCCACTCTCCACCTTCGAGTGGGGTCCACTTTGCGGCCCACGGGTATAACTTTGCTCTTGCTTTCATTAAGTTCGAGTCTCCATTTGCTCCCATATTTCCCAACAATTCCCAGCATCTTCGCTACCCCCTCTTCGCTTTCTGACACTAGCATAATATCGTCTGCAAAAAATAGCCCTGGGATCTTCACGTCACCAACTGCAACGCCCTCGTCGCTATGCAGGAGTTCATCTGACACTAGCATAATATCGTCTGCAAAAAATAGCCCTGGGATCTTCACGTCACCAACTGCAACGCCCTCGTCTCTATGCAGGAGTTCATCTCCTAAACCTTTGATGTACAATGCAAAAAGAATTGGCGAAAGGATACACCCCTGTTTTAGGCCTATCTCCATAGGCACACGTTTTGTTGTAATGTTTCCCAGGCTAAGTTCACTCTGTACATCTTTATATAATGCTTTCATAATCCCAACAAACTCGCCCCCCAAGCCCAGAGCCTCCAGCTTGCGCCACATACCCTCCCTCCATACTCTATCGTATGCCTTTTTAACATCCAAAAAGGCCATGAACATCTTTTTCTTTTTTGCTTTCGAGAATTCTATCATTTGGGATAGCGTGAAAAGATGGTCAGTGACTCTCCTTCCCTTCCTGAAGCCATTCTGGATTTCTCCCAAGAAACCCTTCTCTTCAATCACCTCCTCTAATCTCCCATACAGGACTTTACAAAAGACTTTTCCAATGTTGCTGCTGACAGAGATCCCTCGATAGTTATCCAAGACGTCTTTTTCCGCCTTTTTGTGAATAAATGTCACTTTACTTTCCCTCCACTCCTTTCGGACCTCTTGTTTTTCAATGGCTAAATTGAATAGGGCAGTTAGGCTTTCCAAGAGTTCCTCTCCCCCTTTTTTGATAAACTCGTTAGGAATTTTGTCCACCCCTCCCGCTTTTCCATTCCTCAGTTTTGAGATCACCCTTCGCACCTCCTCAGTTTTGATTTCGCTACACACGAAGTCCGATAGATTTTCCTCGACCTGGTTCGGACACTCTGGTGAGTTCCCCATGCCCCATCGCTTATCGTTTACCTTTTCCCAGTGCTTGACTAGTTCTAATGCGATTTGTTCTCGCTCTTCTGTAACTCTGCCATCTCTTTAATGCTCTGTGGGTTATTCCCTTTGTTACGTTTGTTCACCCATTTCCAAAATACGCTCGAACTCGACCCCCCTGTCGTTCTTATAGTCCTAATAAGACTGCTATTTCGCACTCTCCGGTTGTCGTCTTTAATCTTGTTTACTTTATTTCGTGCTTGTTGGTATTCTTCCTTTGCTACCATGGCCTCATTGCTTTCCACCCCCTTAAGTTTTCTACTTCTGTATGCAGCACATTTAGCTTTTCTAACCTTTATGGCCCTTTTCAGTTCTTCGTTCACTCTGTACCCAAGTTCCCGTGTTGGCACCCTAATCTTTCCTACACTTTCCTTCCCTGCCTCCACTAGGCTCGCAATTATGGCGTCGGCCATCGTCTGGACACTGCCCCCCCCCCCCTTGTGTACAGCTGCAAGCTTTGGTTTCAGTTTTTCTTCGAACTTCGACCAGTCGGCATCCTTTTTGATTTCCCAAACCTCCTTGAAGCTTCCTTTCCTTTTCTCTAGGTTTTTGGCCCTCATCGTCACTGTAATCAAGTTGTGATCACTATCCAACTCCATTTTGCCCTCATCATCCACTTATATCCCTATCAACTCCCTCCATAAATTCATATCTGTGAGAATGTAGTCAATTATTGATTTTCTGTCGTTTCTCTCCCAGGTCCATTTCCCCCTACATCTAGCGTCCCTGTTCAGAATCTTCAGACCGAGCTCATTTGTGAAGTTCAACAGCTTCCGGCCATTCCTGTTGACTTTCTTGTCCCCACCCTCTATGCCTTCTTCCTTATCACCTATGTGTCCATTAAAGTCGCCCATCAGAATTATACCGAGCCCCCTGTTCTCAAGTTCAGTGATATTGGACCTTAGTGTTGAGTATATCGAGTCATTCCACTCGGGTTTACTTCCCTCCACCGCACAGTACATAATCCCAAGGGCAATACTTTTGTTTCTCAGACTGATCTTTACACATCCAATTTCTTTTGACACCTCAGCCGAGGTCATTCCAGATCTGTGATCAGCGACGGTTTTAGATCCTCTTTAATGTACATGCCTACCCCCCCCCCCCCCCCCCTTTTTTTCGGGCCCTCCGTTCGCCCTACACCTATCCACACACACCCGCTTACTTGGTCTACCCGTTCCCCGTGTCATACCCACGTCTCGCTTAAGCCCATAACATCAAACTCCTCTGCCTCGATCAATGTAGCAATTTCACTTACTTTGCGGTGGAGACCCTGGATGTTGCTATAACCCACTTTCAGGGTACCGAGGTTCATTGGCTTCCGCCTGCTGGGCCCATTGTTTTCTGGCTACTTTTTGTAGGCAAAAGCTAGACTTTTGTTCTGGTTGTAGAAAATATGACACTCACTGAATTGTTTCTTCTTTAAATCTCTAGTGGTATGGTGCTAACTCCATCTTCTAAAACTCTTCGTTTTGGGCAGAAATACGATAGTCCATCTCTGCTCTGCTGGTAAGTATACATAGTGTTGTCATTCATAACAAATCCTCGGTTGATGCCAGATCCACTTTGTTGAGTATTCAAAACTTCCAAATATTTGTCTTTCGTCAAATCATTGTGGCGTTTGCTGATTCCTTTACAACTAAATTTATTGGTGGCCCCGAAACAATAATATGTTTTACTACACAGTCCAACAATGCCGGTTCCTTGCAATTCTACCTTGAACAAGCCTGGAGTTCTCCTGTCAAAACGCTTTTTGTCTTTGCAACATGAGGGTGACAGCCATTCTTTGCCTTCTAATTTGGTTCTCACATAATCATCTCTGTGGAAATCACAACACTCTGATAGAAACCACTTGTGATTCTCTTTGTAAAATTCTACTCTCTTCTCTAGTTTCACTAATTCATCTATGGATGGTGACGAGGTGCATAGATATGCAGAATCCGTGTCCATTTCAGCATATTCGAAATCTAGAGGTTGATAAAAGTATCGATGACGTCATAATAGAACTGAAGCATCCGGACATTCGCATACTGGAAAACAAAGAATCCGATGTGAAGTGGCAGATCCAATTTGATGATCTTCTTGTTGAGTTCGACTTCATATAAAGTTTCATCTAATGGATTCAAGGCTCTGAAGGACATGTCATTTACAGCTTTGGTGACTTCTTCGTCGTCGCAATAGCACACACGTCGATGCTTCTCTCTGTTGGTAACGGTTTTGCCATATCCAGAATTTCCCAACAGCTTCAAGGTGTCGGCAACGATCGACTTGTCAGGGTCAACATCTCCTTATCTTCTTGCTTCAGATACTTCATCTTCAAGTTTCTCAAAACATCTTCTTGGTTTATATTGGATAACCTGGTAGACGTGGTCAACTTCAATACCATGCTGGAGGCACCACTGCAGTAAAGGGGTTGCAAACAACATTTTTTTCTGCTACATAGCTTCCGATCAAACTTCTACGGGGTTTCTTCATCATTCCATTCTTCTCGGCAAAGGACTTCATGTGTTCACCAATATCAACTATGGAAATAACTGTATTCTTGAAGATAGGTGCCATCTCTTCAAAGTACTCTTTCAAGTGATCTGGTACATGTATATCACATTCAACCAAACCAAACAGTTCACCGGACTTCACTTTCTTCAGAACTTCTTCATCTGTCATTGCACCGTATATTTTGTCTGAAAAGTTCTTTTTCAGGAAGGCTTTGAGTGTGGCATCGGTCTTCTTCATCTCTCTCCACTCACACTCCCAGATTTCAACAAGTTTATAGCCCAAATCGGTGATGTACTTTGCGTTGGTACGGGTGTCTTGTAGCAGTTCTTTCATGGGTTTATCTCTGACTTCATTATGGAGGATAGGAAGGCCATTCTTATCTTTCATGCAGGTATGTCCGTGCCAAAAGCAGCCATGGAATTGGTATACAGTCTGTGACTCTTTACACCAACCATCAACAGGCAACTGTCTTCGACCAATCATTTTTTCAGCTCCGTTAAACTGATGTCTGATGTGGGTGCCATCTCTCATCGACAAAATCTCTAACCACTGTTCAGCCATTTTACCATACTTCATTGGATGTTCTGGGTTAAACTGGTTTTCTTCACGACGTCTAATACTCCAACCCGTTGGCATCTCTGGCATTAGGCACCAAAGACATAACGCATTCGCATCAAAGCCTATAATACTTCCACATGGTTTTGCGTCATTGCCATATTTTGTTTCTCTGATTCGGGTAACATCTTTCTCGTGGTACCGGCTGAAGATAATTGAAGGGCCACCAACGATATTATCTTTCGCTAAGTGACGCAGGTCTTTGTTTTTCTGGTTAAATAATGTGAAGTAAGTGTCATCGTACATGGTCTGGAACAGGTATTTTAACGTAAGGCCCGGAACACTGATACCATCTTTAAACATATCGATGTGGCGTTTTTGATAGAAAACAAACTGCTTGTCAACTGCTTCAAGGAATGGTTTTACATCTCGGTTATCATACCAGATCAGAAAATCACGGAACGTTGTCATCTCCAGGTCGTTCCATACATGCTAGCAGTACTGGTATTCTTCATTGGATATATTTTCTTTCTTGAGAGAGCTGTAGAAGGCTTCATGGTCTGGTAGGTGGTCTTGATCCAATTTGGACAAGCTGTCGATCCATTCATATGGTAAAAATCCCTTCATCACGGAACGGCCAAATGCTTTCAAAAAATTGTCATAGCTGAATCCTGGAGTGAGGTAGTTGCAAATATCAACAAACTTGAAAGATTCTGTCGAGACGCACATGTAGTTATTAGATTTCTTCACTGCAAACTTGAGTGGATTCTGTCTCTTCTGGTATGCCATCAGTTCACGCTTGACTTCATTCATATCGTATTTTCCTGAGTTGAATCCGATGACAGGCATTTCTTGCAGGTAGTCTTGAAATTTCTTCTCCAACTTCTGTAAAGGGTGCATCTTGGATGTATCTTCTCCAGTAGCTCAGGCTTCTGCTTCCAGCGTTTCATCAATTTTCTGTCTGAGTTTAAATAAGGTCCACGCATGATAGGTCTGCATAAGTTGATGGCAATGAGATGATATATCTGTGAGGTATGCCATCATTTCTTCAACAAGTTCTTGAGAATTTCCATTTGTAATAAAACACTTCGGTTCTTAGTATTGTGGAACATTACTACATACACTCGCGCTCAATGGTCGGTGTACTGCTTCCCACATCAGTTTATCACAGTCGACAGGTAGACTGGATTTGACAAAGTAACTTTTAAAATCAACGATTGCACGGTATGGATAAAACTTCTTCTCTTCAGGCACTTCTATACCTTCGTCTTCTAACAAATCAAATACAGACTGGGATGGATGGTATACACCGCCGGCATATTGGTAATTCACTTCATCTGTACATGTTTTCTCGTGACGGTTGAGTAGAAATCCATTTTTCCATAATTTGCCGCATTCGCGGCATTCAAAGGATTTGCAGTATTGGTCTATATCGATGATGAAGCTAAAATGGTTCTTGTAGACGTTCACATACATGGTATTCTCAAACTTTCTATGAGATCTTTGTTCTAGTTTGGCAACAATTTGGTCATCATCATTCTTGACAAGTTCATATACTTGAATGTTTACTTCAAAACATTTCTCCAAGTCGGGTAATTCGGCTAAAGTTACAGTACGAACAGGGTGATTTGGTACTCAATCACCCATTCGGTGAACAGCCACCCATTTCGTCACCCATTGCGCCGGTGGACATACCAGCAATTTCGGGTGGACTTAATTAATATGTTCCGCGGACACCGCGGACTCGAGTGGAGCGGATAAGTAAAAATCAATATTGTTTTCGGCTGGCGTTTGAAGTTTAATTAGTGGTAATACCGTCCACCTACTGAGCCGGTGGCGCCACTTGAATTCACTTGCCAATCGAGAATTACTTTTATTCCCGTTCATGGAAACTCATCTATAATTATGTTGAAGCACTTCGAATAATATTTTGAAATATACATGAACTACTGCACAAAATTCGGAAACTCGTAAACATTATCCGTATAGAAACCCACAAGGCAAAATTAAATGGCCAATGGGGGAACGGGTTGCACGGACAATTCCCCAGTGAACATTTACCCCAGGCCAACATTTACCCCAGGCCAACATTTACTTTTGAGGATATTTTTAGGGGGGTTTGTGTAAAATTTGGCCAAGTGGAAGGGAAAATGTTTCGAAAATGTATATATTAACAACAATTTTCAAGTTACATTTTTATTCTGTATTTTACAAGAAGACTGCAACATAAACAAAATATTTTTCACAACATTACCAAGTACACAAAGAACATCTCCAAATAGTACATGATAAATTAAAGCACATTTTAAATTAATATTGTTAAATACTTGAGGCACTAAATACCATTGACAAAGTATTTCTTGGCGATCTTTTAGAAATTTAAAGTGGCTGGCTATGTGATATAAACAGTACGCAGTAAATGGGCTCTTGTGAAATATACATGTGCAGCTGAAAAAACGCACACACTTAACAAATAAGATGACGTGTAAAAGAATATATACTGGGAGCGATTATTTGGGAACGTATTTGTGTAACAATACCCTATGGTTGGAAGAGTCCCTTGGACAGCGGTAGAGCATATATACAATATATGAGCATCAAAACCACATGGAGAAAAACGGAGAAAACAGACGACGCATAAGAACTCTTTGGCCATCCGCTGATTTGTCTCGGTTCTCATACACAAACATTTATTGCATGACTAATTTTTTGTCTGAAAAACAAAGCTTATACCCTCATTGGAACGAATTTGTCGAGATCGTTCCAATAAAGGATAATACGCTATATTTTTGAGACAAAAAATACATAATCAGGATGTCGATATTTGTAAAATAGCAGTGGTCGGTACGTTGAGTAAAGTGTTTATTACCAAACCCAAGAAAGTGTGAAGCATGTGGTAAGCCACGGGTGGAATTGTTCACAATTAATTACTAGAAATTGTCTATTCACAGTTTCTTGAGTTTGATATCAAATCAAGCCATGGCTGCTATCAGCAGCCATGACTTGATTTGATACCAAAGCCAAGAAAATTGGTGCATGGTGTAAACCAAGGGTGGAAATGTTCACAACTGATTACGAGAAATCGTCTATACACATTTTCGTGAGTTTGATATCAAATCAAGCCATGGCTGCTGATTTGATACCAAAGCCAAGAAAAGGTGATGCATGGGGTAAACCACGATGGAAATGTTCACAACTAATTGCGAGTAATTGTCTATTCACATTTTCTTGAGTTTGGTATCAAATCAAGATTTTGCTGCTATCAGCAGCCATGACTTGATTTGATACCAAACCCAAGAAAAGGTGGTGCATGGGATAAACCATAGGTGGAAATGTTCACAACTAATTACGAGAAATTGTCTATACACATTTTCGTGAGTTTGATATCAAATCAAGCCATGGCTGCTATCAGCAGCCATGATTTGATACCAAAGCCAAGAAAAGGTGATGCATGGGGTAAACCACGGTGGAAATGTTCACACCTAATTACAAGTAATTGTCTATTCACATTTTCTTGAGTTTGGTATCAAATCAAGCCATGGCTGCTATCAGCATCCATGACGTGGATTGATACCAAACCCACGAAAATGTGAAGCATGTGGTAAACCATGGGTGGAAATGTTCACCGGTCAGTGCTATTAACATACATGTAAGTCCCCATTTAAAATTTATCATTCTAACAAAATGTTTGCCTAAAACATACAGTTTTAAGGAAAGGTCTTAACCGATGTTTTTTGGCAGAAAATTGAAATATTTAGTGATTCAAAATTTTATCTTGCAAGAGTCATCTGCTGTTCAAGTTAGTTTAGACAGTTAATCACTTGTTTTGATTTTTTAGCCCCTTCTGTATCAGTAGATCCTAATTATTACCTCTTTGTTTTTTCTGCCGTCATTGTTGTAATAGACAATTGATGCAATAAAACATTAAATGTGTTAAATGGTCAGTAGCTATGTTAGTTGTCAAACAATCTTTCGCCGATTGACTGTGTCTTTGTGTTTATGTGCAGAGAGCACAGCTTATAATTTTTTCTCATTATAATTTGTGTCAATGTTCTTGTACTCCTATTTACGCCAAAATGCCACGGCCAAGCATTTTAAATCATCGGCAAAAGCTTATGGTTATCGATAAACACAGCAATGGTTGGAAGCTGTTCGCAATAGTAAAGTTCCTCAAAGAAGAAAATCCATCAGTGACTGCAAAACATGTCAAATATATTATAGAACAGTACAAGAAAGGGGCCATAGAAATGATTCAAAGTGTGAAACAAAAGAAAACGGAATTTGATAAAATTGATTCATCTCATCTGACTTTTATATCTGAAATGCTTGAAAATGACCCAACACTTTCAGCATCGGAAATAAGAAAAACACTTGTCGATAATGGTATGAGAGTGTGTAAAACCACAGTGGTTAAAGCAATTCATGCTTCTGGATGGACAGACACACAGCCGAGATATTGCCAGCTGGTGAAAGACAAAAATAAAGTTTTGCGTCAAGAGTTTTGTACGGAGCTTATCGCAAACGATGAACAGTTCAGAGATGTGATTTTCACGGACGAAACATCCATTCAGCTCCACGATAATAAACTTTTATGTTACAGGCCCATTGAAGGCATAGCGCCAAATGTTTGTCGTCCGAAGCACCCACTCAAAGTGCACATGTGGGGCGGAATCAGTCGAAAAGGAAAAACCCCTCTTTTCATTTTCGAGGGGATCATGGAAAAAACATTTTTCACAGATACAATTCTTAAAAAAAGTACTTCTTCCAACACTCAGAATTGACTTCTCCTCTGGACATCGCTTTGTGCAAGACAATGATCCAAAACATACCAGCAAATATGCTAAAGAGTTTATGCAGAAGAACAACATAAACTGGTGGAAATGGCCAGCAGGTAAGAAAGTAACATGTACCTGTTTTGTTCAACATACCCACCCCCATCCCTCACGCCCCAATCACCGCTGTTTATTTAGAAAGAAATGAATCACAATTTAGTTACTGGTCTTTAAGGTCACTTCTCTAGCGGTTGCTCGCCGCTGGTCGGTGGTTTCCTCCGGCTCTTCTACCGACCGTAAAACTGCCCAATACGACTTCACCCCGGCTAAGTGTCATTAAACCCCAGTAATAAAACGCGTTTTCTGTCCCAGTACTAGTGTTTGTTTAATAGCGTCAACCATTTCACTTATTTAATTTTCTATTTCTCATTTTCAGTTATTATTTTCATTCATTTATGATAGTTTTTTATATAATTATTTACATGTACTGAATTATTTTGCAATTATCTACTGAAACGCACAAAGCGGTGCTTTCTAAGAATAATACCAAAATAATTCTAGATTATATGCTATAGTCATTTCCACGAGAAAATTCATTTAAATAGCAGACGACACTTGCAAACAAATTTCTTGAAAAACTAAAGGTTTTAATTTTTTGTCTCAAAAACATAGCTTATGACCCTTCGTTCCAATGTTTCTATGTTTCTGAGACAAAAAATAAAAACATAATATAATTTGAATGGCGATTTTGTCTAAAGTGATGGCTGGTTTTGGCCGTTAGAGTGAGTGCTGTTAATTTTGATAGAAATACTAGTGTGTCTACAAGAACTGACAAAAGTCACATTTGCACAGCAAAAGTTATTGCATCAATTGACGAATGATGTTATTTCGGTATAATAATAACACTTCGGCCGGCCGCTGATTTGTCGCGGTTCTCGTATGAGAAGACCTTGGTTACCCATGTTCTACCAATTGCCTCCCTATTCCCGCGCTTCGTCTCTCCTCCCAACACTCGGAGACGAACTGTTTGATGACATCCCTTGCCCCATTCTTCCCAATCTCTCCGATTAGTATATTAACCCTATCCTTTGAGTCGCCCCCTAACCACATGTCCTTCATTCTCCCATCCCACGTCTCCATTATACTCCCCTTGAATCTTTTTCTTTTAGACTGGTATTTTGGGCATTCTATAAGAAAGTGTTCCAGGGTCTCCACCACGCCCACGTTACACATCTGGCACTCCTTTTCACTGTTTTTTTCCCATTTTTCCCCTCAGCTCCAAGGACCGCGACCTCAGCTTGAACAACAGTGACCCCCCAAAGGTGCCATCAAGGTACTCTTCAAAACCAGGCTTCTCTTTATCACGCAGGCCACCCAAAGATCTCTTTGATTTGACCCCCCTCTCGCTAATTACGGTTACAATCCTCCCTGACCCTTTCTCTGGCGATCTTTTTGCCCTGGTTTGCCCCAACGTCAAGGTCCGAGATCTCCAATGAGTAGTTTTCTACTAGCTCTCTCACTTGGACCATCCACCCCGTCTTGATATTTGAGTTGAAAGTTCTCAGGAACATTACTTTACAACATCGGCTATCGGGGAGATTTACCAAATAATTAAGATAACCGAGTTTCAATAGGTCTATCCTGTCCTTGATCCTCATCCACCCAAGCTCACCCCTGATTGCTTCTAGCGCTGCGGCATTACTCGAGCCTGTTATCCATCGGCCTGCATCGTTCTGCAGGATTTCCAAGCTCTTAACAGCTGTCTGGTTTAGGGGTACAGCTTCCGTACCGTATGTTATACTTGGCAGACCCACCATTTCCCAAATAGTTTTCCCCACGAAAACCTTATTGAAACTGTTTCTCCCTATAAGTTTCATTTGGTTAAGGATTCGCTTCCCCTTCAGAATCAATTTATTTGTGTGGTTTCGGTAGATGCCCCTTCCTGTGATGTTTATATTTACCCCCAGGTACTAGTAGTCACTAGTCTCTCCTACACTGAGAAGTCTACTGCTACCTTCCGGAATGCAGAACTCCCCCACTCTCCACCTTCGAGTGGGGTCCACTTTGCGGCCCACGGGTATAACTTTGCTCTTGCTTTCATTAAGTTCGAGTCTCCATTTGCTCCCATATTTCCCAACAATTCCCAGCATCTTCGCTAGCCCCTCTTCGCTTTCTGACACTAGCATAATATCGTCTGCAAAAAATAGCCCTGGGATCTTCACGTCACCAACTGCAACGCCCTCGTCGCTATGCAGGAGTTCATCTCCTAAACCTTTGATGTACAATGCAAAAAGAATTGGCGAAAGGATACACCCCTGTTTTAGGCCTATCTCCATAGGCACACGTTTTGTTGTAATGTTTCCCAGGCTAAGTTCACTCTGTACATCTTTATATAATGCTTTCATAATCCCAACAAACTCGCCCCCAAGCCCAGAGCCTCCAGCTTGCGCCACATACCCTCCCTCCATACTCTATCGTATGCCTTTTTAACATCCAAAAAGGCCATGAACATCTTTTTCTTTTTTGCTTTCGAGGATTCTATCATTTGGGATAGCGTGAAAAGATGGTCAGTGACTCTCCTTCCCTTCCTGAAGCCATTCTGGATTTCTCCCAAGAAACCTTTCTCTTCAATCACCTCCTCTAATCTCCCATACAGGACTTTACAAAAGACGTTTCCAATGTTGCTGCTGACAGAGATCCCTCGATAGTTATCCAAGACGTCTTTTTCCGCCTTTTTGTGAATAAATGTCACTTTACTTTCCCTCCACTCCTTTCGGACCTCTTGTTTTTCAATGGCTAAATTGAATAGGGCAGTTAGGCTTTCCAAGAGTTCCTCTCCCCCTTTTTTGATAAACACGTTAGGAATTTTGTCCACCCCTCCCGCTTTTCCATTCCTCAGTTTTGAGATCACCCTTCGCACCTCCTCAGTTTTGATTTCGCTACACACGAAGTCCGATAGATTTTCCTCGACCTGGTTCGGACACTCTGGTGAGTTCCCCATGCCCCATCGCTTATCGTTTACCTTTTCCCAGTGCTTGACTAGTTCTAATGCGATTTGTTCTCGCTCTTCTGTAACTCTGCCATCTACTTTAATGCTCTGTGGGTTATTCCCTTTGTTACGTTTGTTCACCCATTTCCAAAATACGCTCGAACTCGACCCCCCTGTCGTTCTTATAGTCCTAATAAGACTGCTATTTCGCACTCTCCGGTTGTCGTCTTTAATCTTGTTTACTTTATTTCGTGCTTGTTGGTATTCTTCCTTTGCTACCATGGCCTCATTGCTTTCCACCCCCTTAAGTTTTCTACTTCTGTATGCAGCACATTTAGCTTTTCTAACCTTTATGGCCCTTTTCAGTTCTTCGTTCACTCTGTACCCAAGTTCCCGTGTTGGCACCCTAATCTTTCCTACACTTTCCTTCCCTGCCTCCACTAGGCTCGCAATTATGGCGTCGGCCATCGTCTGGACACTGCCTCCCCCCCCCCCCCCCCTTGTGTACAGCTGCAAGCTTTGGTTTCAGTTTTTCTTCGAACTTCGACCAGTCGGCATCCTTTTTGATTTCCCAAACCTCCTTGAAGCTTCCTTTCCTTTTCTCTAGGTTTTTGGCCCTCATCGTCACTGTAATCAAGTTGTGATCACTATCCAACTCCATTTTGCCCTCATCATCCACTTATATCCCTATCAACTCCCTCCATAAATTCATATCTGTGAGAATGTAGTCAATTATTGATTTTCTGTCGTTTCTCTCCCAGGTCCATTTCCCCCTACATCTAGCGTCCCTGTTCAGAATCTTCAGACCGAGCTCATTTGTGAAGTTCAACAGCTTCCGGCCATTCCTGTTGACTTTCTTGTCCCCACCCTCTATGCCTTCTTCCTTATCACCTATGTGTCCATTAAAGTCGCCCATCAGAATTATACCGAGCCCCCTGTTCTCAAGTTCAGTGATATTGGACCTTAGTGTTGAGTATATCGAGTCATTCCACTCGGGTTTACTTCCCTCCACCGCACAGTACATAATCCCAAGGGCAATACTTTTGTTTCTCAGACTGATCTTTACACATCCAATTTCTTTTGACACCTCAGCCGAGGTCATTCCAGATCTGTGATCAGCGACGGTTTTAGATCCTCTTTAATGTACATGCCTACCCCCCCCCCCTTTTTCGGGCCCTCCGTTCGCCCTACACCTATCCACACACACCCGCTTACTTGGTCTACCCGTTCCCCGTGTCTTACCCACGTCTCGCTTAAGCCCATAACATCAAACTCCTCTGCCTCGATCAATGTAGCAATTTCACTTACTTTGCGGTGGAGACCCTGGATGTTGCTATAACCCACTTTCAGGGTACCGAGGTTCATTGGCTTCCGCCTGCTGGGCCCATTGTTTTCTGGCGCTAGTCTTGGTAAACTTATTCTGTCCCCCTCACTCTTGTTCACCCCACCTATGTCCACTCTAGTTATACTTGCCTCTGACCTCCCACCCCGCTCCTCTCCAAAAAAGGCTCTGCTACCCGTAGAATTTTATCCCCCAATACCCGCGTCCCTACCCTGCTAAGATGCAGCCCGTCACGCCTGTACATGCTCCCATTGCCCCAAAACGTGATCCAATGGTCGATAAAGGGAATTCCCAGATCAAAACAGTAGTCCTTCAACTCTTCATTTAGCGCCAAAATCCTTGAGTTCCGTTCGTCCCCACCTCCAAGGACAGGAAGGACCCCGGATACGACTACCCTTGCATTCCTACTTAGCAGTTTGCCGACTAAGCCTCTATACGACTCCACCAAACTTACTGATCTTCTCTCCCTGATATTGTTGGTCCCCACATGGACCACCACAACCGGTTTCGGTCCTGATCCTGCTACAATGCCATCTACCCGGTCCCTGAGATCCTCTACCTTCGCCCCAGGAAAGCACAAGACTGTTCGATTGGAACTATCAGGGCCACAAACTACATTGTCAATCCCACGTACAATGCTGCTCCCCGCTACAACTAATTTTCTTCTTCTGGCCCCAGTTCCTATATCATCTGCACCTCCTCTCGTTTTGAAAGCTCCTGGCCCCCTCTTTCTCTTGACCGCCCTCCTTACCCCGTCTGGCCTATCATCATCAACAACCACCTCACCCTCCACACTTTCCCCCTCACTCTCGTCCCCAGGGGTATCAGAGTCTAAAACACTAAACCTGTTTTCTAAACACCGCCTAGCAACCTTGGCAGCCTTACGCCGACTATGGCTTCCGGACTCGACACAGCCCTGACCTAACGCCACCTTCCGAATTTTCCTACTAGAACCCCCCTCCTCAGTTACACCCCCACATCAAGCATTATTCCCCACGTTTCCTGCTTCCCAGTTTCCTCCTTGACTCCACAACGACCTTCCACCCACCTTCCACCTCACCATCGTAGGTAACCTTCAACGGGGTAACTCCAGATACACCGGCCCTCCCCAACCTTCCTATCAGCTCTGCAATCTCCCGCTCGAATCCAACACACTTCTCTAACAACTGTAAAATATCCCTGCAATTCGCACATACCCCACTACTCTCCATTGGCCGACCACCACCATACTTCATATTACACTGTCTGCGCGCCTCCGTATCCTCACTCTCCCCCACCTGCACCCCTCGACTCACCTCCCCCAGACCTCCCTTAACACCCATACTTACCTCCGTCTGAACACCCGTCGTGCACTTACCATTCATGATTACAAATATTATACAGAATCCAATGACCGAAAACGACAAAAACACCAGGGCAACAAACACACACGAAAAAAGGTAACTAAAGTAAACAAACAGCAAAATTGGAAAAACCTATCAACTAAACCTCCTTATTACACCCTACGGTCCTCCCCAAACACACCTGCAAAAGTAAATATATAAAAACTTCCCTGAAATAAAACTAATAATAAAAAGTACTTATAAACAGTTCCGAGCAGAAAATTTTCTTCTTCTCTTCGTGAGTAGTATTCACGCGTCGATATAACAATAATAAAAATAAACTTGTCTTGTTTATAATTTCCGGAAAAATCACCAAGACTTAACCTTGGACACTTCGCCGAGAAAAAAGACTGTTCCCTGGAAAATATCAGACAGTTCGCCGAAATAAATTTTCCGGCGAACTGTCTGATATTTTTCGGCAAATAATCTTTTTTTCGGCGAAGTGTCCAAAGTTTCCACGAAGTGTCCAAGAGTTTGGCGAACTGTCCAATTTCCTTTCGGCGAAAAGTCCAGTTCCCTCATAGTTTTTTCAGTTATGATGTTTCTCAGTTAATAATCTCAAAATAATTCCAAATTATGCGGCAGTCACTTCTATTTGAAAATTTATTTAAATATTTGTCGTTTCGTAATAGGGCCTGAACTTTTTGCCGAAAGTACATTTCGCCAGAATTGGAACAAAAATTGGACAGTTCGCCGAACTTTTGGACATTTCATCGAAAAAACACTGCCGAAAAACTGATATTTTTTGTCGTACAGTATTTTTTCCGCGAAGCGCCCATGGTTAACTCATAATGATTTTTCTGAATGAATAATATGTTATGTTAACAGCATACTGTTGTCTATACATGAGCACAATACAGCCGAAAGAGCTATAGTTGCCTTAACAGCACAGCTTGTGTTCACTTATTGGAACGAGCTCATCGATCCGCAAGTATACAGAAAGAAGTCTCCTTGGCTACGAATTGAAATTAAGTATTTTTATTGTTTACTAATCATATAATTTTCATTTTCAGGTTATTTTATTCAACTTTGTGGGGAGTTAGTTTAGTATAGTAACTGGGACAAAGTTAGGAGGTCTTAAATAAAACTGTGAGCGCTGATGTTGTCGAACGGTTCGTCGTGTTGCCTTTTGTCGCGTGTTTACAGTTTTCCCTGTCCGATCGCGTAATTTTGTTTTGATGATGGCGAGCAAGTCTGTTCAGACGGAGGTAAGTATGGAGGTAAATACGTGTAATATCGCGGTCCAGGTCAACGGTGCCAACGGGGTAAGTATTGGTGTGCAGACAGAGGTCACTGGGGGTGTCGGTCAGAGCCGGGTTGGTGGGGCCACCGATGGCGATATTGGGCTTGAAGTTTGTAAACAGTGTTCTATGATGTATGGGGACTGTCGTTCGATGGGATATGGAGAGGTATGTGCAAACTGTCAGGAAATCCTCCGCCTACTTGAGACAATTGTTAAGTTTGAGGGGAGATTGCTGAGCTGAAGGGAAAACTTGGTAGGGCGGGGCTGTCTGGAGTTACGCCTGTGAAAGTAGCTTTCCGAGAAGGATGGATGGTTGTCGGTGGTTCCAAGAGGAAACATGAGGGTAGAACCTTTGATGTGAATGAGGTAGGTGATGAGGTGGGGCTGCTAGAAAAGTACGTAGGACAGATGAGGGGGGCCCAGGCCGGAGCAATGCTGTAAAGCGTTTGGCGTGGACTATCAAAAGTGGTAGGAAAGGGGGGCCAGAGAAGCAGGTAGATAGGGGTGTAAAGCCCAAAAGCAGTGGGGAGTGCAGCACCAGAAACAGATTTGATGTGCTCGATTCGGAAGAGTCAGAGGAGGGGATGGAGGTAGTTGCAACAGATAGTAGCTTGATGTCTAGGCCAGGAAAAAGGAGGAGGGATCCGGGAGAAGACCAGGGGAGTAGTCCAGGTAGTTCAGGGCCTGGAAAGAGACGGAGGGACAAGGATAGGAGTAATCCTAGGTCAAAGATACCGATACCGATAGTGGTTCCGAGTAGGGCTGTTGGAGAGGAAGAGGACGCTGTAAACAATAGGAGACTAGAGGAGATAAATAGGGCGAGGGCCAAAAGTAAGTTGGTGGTTGCGGGAAGTAGCATAGTTCGGGGGATCGACAAGGTTGTCTGTGGTCCGGACAGTAACAATAGAACAGTTCTGTGCTTTCCGGGGGCTAAAGTGGAGGACCTGAGGGATAGAGTGGACGGTATTGTAGCTGGGTCGGGGCCTGATCCGGTAGTGGTATTACATGTGGGGTCCAATAACATCAGGGAGAGGAAATCAGTTCGTTTGGTGGACACATACAAGGACCTAATTAGTAAGCTACTTACCAGGAATGCTCGGATCATCGTTTCAGGGGTGCTCCCCGTTATGGGTGGTGGGAATTAGAGGAACTCGCGGATTATGGCACTAAACGAGGAGCTGGAAGAGCACTGCAAAGACTTGGGAATACATTTCATTGACCACTGGGATTCATTCTGGGGACAAGGAGAGTTGTATGGACGAGACGGATTGCATTTAAGTAGGATGGGTACAGACCTGTTGGGCCAAAAAATTTTACAGGTGGCTGGGCCTTTTTTGGAGAAAAGGGGGGTAGGGGACCACAGCCGATAACCCAGAGGGGCACAAATGCTGGGAACATAGGAAGAACAACAAACATGCACAACACAGGGACATACCAGGGTTATAATAATGTGCCAGTGATGACAAAAAAACAAAGATTCATTAAGTTTGGGTACTGCAACATCCAGGGTCTGCACAAGAAAGTAAGCGAAATATCAACAATGATGGACGAAGGAGACTTCGATATAATGGGTCTAAGTGAGACGTGGATACGACGGGATGAGCGGGTTGATCAGATGAAGGGTTGCGTGTGGATAGGAGCTGGGCGAACTGAGGGTCAGAAACGGGGTGGGGGTGTTGGCATCTACGCTAAAGAGGAATTACAGCCCTCATTGATTACAGATCTCACAGAAGCAAGGACTCAGATTCCAGTATCCAACGAAATTGTCTGGGCAAAAATCAAGTTAGGAAGCAGGAGTGTTGCCGTTGGTGTTGTATACTTGGCAGTGGAGGGAAGTAAGCCCGAATGGAATGATTCAATATATACAACTCTTAGATCGAATATCACAGAGCTTGAAAGCAGGGGGTTCAGTATTGTCCTAATGGGGGACTTCAATGGGCACATCGGGGATAAGGAGGAGGGCATACAGGGAGGTGATAGGAAAATTAACACGAATGGGAGGAAGATGTTGGACCTATCAAAAGAGCTTGGTTTAAAGATCCTGAACAGGGATGCGAAATGTAAGGGTAAATGGACCTGGGAGAGGAACGATAAGAAAACAATAATTGATTATATACTCACTGACGTTAGCGTATGGAGGGAGGTTATAGATGTAGAAATAGATGACGAGGGAAAAAATGACTTGGGTAGTGATCACAACCTGATAACAGTTAAGATTATGGGCAAAAAGACGAATAGAGACAGAAATACCTACAAGGAAGTTTGGGGACTAAAACAAGGAGCCGACTGGAAGCAGTTTCGGGAAAAACTAAAACCAAGTCTTGAATGTATACCTAGGGATGCAAATGTCCAGAGTATTTCAGATGGCATAGTAAATAGCCTAACAGAGGCAGGGAAGGATTGTATAGGAAGGGTGAGGGTCCCAACGAGAGAGCTCGGATACAGGGTTAACGAGGGACTGAAAAAGGCTATAAAAGAAAGGAAGGTAAAATGCGCTGCTTACAGAAGAAGTAGGAAGCTTAAAGGGGTGGATAACAATGACACGAGACTAATGAAAGGAGAATATGAACTGGCACGGAAAAAGGTGAATGAGATAAAGAATAATAATAGGAAGGAGCGCAATTGCAGTCTTGCCAGAACAATAAAGAAAACGGGGGGTTCGAGCTCAAACGTATTTTGGAACTGGGTAAATAAACGGGGGAAAAGTAGTGTGCAGAGTA
This sequence comes from Pictodentalium vernedei, assembly GCA_031216915.1. Taxonomy (NCBI): domain Eukaryota; kingdom Metazoa; phylum Mollusca; class Scaphopoda; order Dentaliida; family Dentaliidae; genus Pictodentalium; species Pictodentalium vernedei. The sequence continues at coordinate 396,781,081 of CM062297.1, read as the reverse complement.
TCAAAGTGGATGGGGAAAGTACAGAAGATAAAGGCCGTATCGCTTCAGAGTTAGTCAAGCACTGGGAAAAGATAAACGATAGGCGATGGGGCAGTGGGTCCCCACCAAAAAGAAATACACTGGTGGAGGAGAACCTATCCAATCGTGTATGTAGCGAAATAACGGCAGAAGAAGTGCGGAACGTGGTCTCGAAATTAAAAAATGGTAAAGCGGGAGGGACTGATGAAATTCCGAACGAATTCCTCAAAAATGGAGGGGAGGCACTTATTGAAGTCCTGACAAACCTTTTCAACCTGGCTCTGCGAAAGCAAAAGGTCCCCAGAGAGTGGAGGGAAAGTAAGGTGTCGTTCATACACAAAAAGGGGGATAAGGAAGTTCTAGATAACTATAGGGGGATATCAGTTAGTAGTAACATCGGAAAAGTATTCTGTAAGGTCATATACGGTAGACTTGAGGAAGTTATTGAAGAGAAAGGTTTTTTAGGAGAAATTCAAAATGGTTTCAGAAAAGGTCGAAGAGTCACTGATCACCTATTTACACTCACCCAACTGATAGAATCAACAAAGGCTGAAAAGAAAAAGATGTTTCTGGCATTTCTAGATGTGAAAAAAGCGTACGACCGAGTGTGGAGGGAAGGTATGTGGCGAAAGCTCGAGGGCATCGGACTGGGGGGTGACTTTGTGGGAATCATGAAAGCACTGTATACAGATGTGCAAAGCCAACTCAGTCTAGGGAGTATCACTACAAAACGAGTCCCTATGGATATAGGCCTCAAGCAGGGGTGTATCTTTTCACCGATTTTGTTTGCATTGTATGTTAAAGATTTAGGGGACGAACTAATTCAGAGTGCGGAGGGGGTAAATGTTGGAGACATAAAGATACCAGGCTTATTCTTTGCGGACGACATGGTGTTAATGTATAGAACTGAACAGGGGCTAGAGAAATTGCTGGAGATTGTTGGTAGATATGGGAATACTTGGCGGCTCGAACTAAATGAAAATAAAAGCAAGGTAATACCCGTTGGACGCAAGGTAGATATGACGAAGAGATGGAGAGTGGGGGAGTTCTCAATCCCCGAAGGGGAAAGCAAACAAATCACTGTAGGAGAAACGGGAGAGTATGAGTGTCTAGGGGTAAGCATAAATATAACGGGAAGAGGGGTGTACAGAAATTACTCAGCCAAACTGATTCTGAAGGGGAAAAGAATTCTGAACCAACTAAAACTTTTAGGGAAAAATAGTTTCAACATGGTCTTTGTGGGGAAAACACTGTGGGAGAGGGTGGGTTTACCAAGTATACGTATGGCACGGACGTGATTCCATTAAACCAAACCGTTATTAAGAAGTTGGAAAGTACTCAGAATGATGCCGGCAGATGGATAACAGGGTCGAGTAATGCTGCAGCTTTGGAAGCAGTAAGGGGGGAGCTTGGGTGGATGAAAATCAAGGACAGGGTAGATTTGGGAAAACTGTGTTACTTTAACTACTTGAGAAACCTGCCTGACAACCGGTGGTGCAAATTGATGCTCGATACCATTTGGAATTCTAATATAGAAACGGGGTGGTCAAAACATGTGAGGGAACTAATGGACAATTACTCTATAGAGGTCACAAACATAGAAGTAGGAATGAAAGAAGGCAAAAGGTTTGTCAAAGAGAGAGTCATGGAAGATTGCAATCGAAACTGGCGAGCAGGGGTTAGCGTGAAAAGATCACTGCAGGGGTTACAATATAAAGAAACGCCAGCTTTTGAGAAGTACCTAGATGGCACCTTTGGAGGGTCACTGCTGTTCAAACTGAGATCAAGATCACTGGAGCTTCGGGGAAAAATTGGGAGAGATGGGGAAAAGGGATGCCAAATGTGCCACTCTGGAGTAGTGGAGACCCTGGAACATTTTCTCTTGGAATGCCCACAGTATATACCTCATAGAATAAAATTTACTGGAAGAATAATGCAGAAGTGGGGGTGAAGAAACAAAGGATAGATGGCTGAAGGGGGACACGAGGGAGAGGGTAGGAATGCTTATTGAAGAAATTGAAAAAGAGGAAGTGAGGGACACTATTAAGCAGTTTATATCTGAATGCTGGGAGGAGAGGAGGGGAAGAGGGGGTGGGGTGCAGGGGGAATGATGGCCTTCTCTTATGAGGACCGCGACAAATCAGCGTCTGGCCAAAGAGTTATTATTATTATTATTATAACTCTCCGCAGAAATTTTAGAAAAATTAATTGGAACCTCTACTGCGATATCATCGATGTCAAACTCACAAACACCTCCCCCCACCCCCACCCAACGCAGCGGAACTCGAAACCCAATGCGAGGGCATAGAAAAAATCATTAACTCAACCCTAAACGAAATATGCCCAAAAGAAGAAGTGCGCCCCTGGAGAAATACCATCTCGGGCGACACACTGTCACTAATCAAAACTAAACGGAAAGCTCTTCGTGCTCTTAAAACCGAAACTGATCCCGGTAAGAAAGCTGACCTCAAAAAAAAAAACCATATAACCGCCTTCATGGCGAAGTCAAGGAAGCCCTCAAAGCTGAAAAACAAGCCAACTGGGAAAAGGTAACAGCCAGTCTAAATGGGGTCCAAGATACTAACAAATTCTGGGACTCTTTCAAAATCCTAACGGGGCAAAAAAAGCAAGGGCGGCAAAGCCGCTGCCAAACCTCTTAAAAGGGAAGACGGTTCCTTTACGCGCACCGACAAAGACAAGGCCGACACTTTTGCCGACCTCAAAAACGCATCGCCCGTATCAAGGCGCGGGCAATGATGACGCCGTCATAAACGCAATTGACGACTTCATCAACGAACAGCCTGAAATCTACCATGACCCCAAGTTCGATAACGAGCCTGAAGACGGGGATGACGATGACCTCGTCACCCCCATCAGCAATGACGAAATCATCAACGTCATTAAAAAATGCAAAAATTCGTCCTCACCCGGCGAAGACGAAGTGAGCTACAAAATTCTTAAACAAAGCCCAAATTCCCTAATCGAAAAACTAAACAAACTGTTCAACGCTTGTCTCACCCATGGCTACTTTCCCAAAATGTTGGAAAAAAGCCATCGGTGTCATGATACCAAAACCTGGCAAGGACCCCTCCGACCCAGCCAGCTACCTCCCAATCAGCCTCCTCAGCTGCATCGGTAAGACATTCGAACGAATTCTTACCAATCGGTTCAGGGGGCCCCTTGAAGACATCAACTTCTTCAATAAAATAATGGCAAAGTGCCTATAGAAACCGCAAAGAAGGCATCGAGCATGTATACCGACTAGAGACCCAAATGAAAACCACCATCAACAATCAACAAATAGGCGCGGCAGTCCTGCTAGACGTCGAAAAAGCATTCGACTCAGTCTGGCACAATGGAATGCGCTACAAACTATCAAAAATGAGACTCCCCATGAAATTGCTCAGATTACTATCCTCTTTCTTAAATGACCGCGAAATTAAAGTCAGAGTGAACAAAGAAATGTCCGACAGTGTCCCCCTTGAAGCAGGCACCCCCAAGGGTCCATCCTAAGCCCCCTCCTCTACATCTTCTATGTCAATGACCTTAACTTCTCCGAGGATCGGGTTCAAGTCTCCCAATTCGCGGATGATAAAGGCCTCTGGGACTCTAACAATACGGCCAATCTGCTCCAAAAACCCATGCAGCGCACTCTCGACGAACTAGAACAATGGTGTGCCAAATGGAGAATTAAGCTAAACGCCAATAAATGGCGTGAATATTCGCACGTGATCATGGTGGTTGTGTGCTGAGAATTTTCCTGCTCCTGCTTCAAAGTCTGTTTTAATGAAGTTATATTGATTATGTGAATCTCCTTTTTGTTTAACATGTTGGTAAAGGGTTTTAGAAATGAAAGCTGCCACGGTGACTTCTAAATGGAGGGCCATTTATGGTAAAGACTGGATCTTGACGATGTAACTGGATATTGGATTCTAAGCATCTCGGTGTTCATTTTGTTTTCGTTGGAAACCGAGGACTGTTGGTTGCTATGGGCTTACACTTAACTTGAAGGATCGTGTGAGTACAGTACGTTTCGGAACATATACTTTATTGTGCTGATGTAAATATAAAAATTCCTGTTTGGAAAATCGAAACATCGAAAAAATCAGCCCCGTAAAGACAATTAAACAAATATTACACACGCAAACTTTTTGCCTTGTTCAACTGGCTAACTATTTGCTGCTATAACTGTACAGAGTGGTGATTCACATTCACATTCCAGCTCATGCGTGATGGTGAAATTTTTTCTAATCGGAGTGATGGTTCTTTGTGCTACAATTTGATGAAAGATCACTCATCTGAAACACTGTCAACATAAACAATATTGGAATAAATTAACACTACGTATTCCAATTCCATTTCATGTTTATATGTGAACAATCTTGCCTGCTTATTAAAACTCTGAACTTTATTACAATTTGAAAAAGTCATCATCATCAGCTCAACAGGTCAACAGGAGGTTACTATCATGGAACTGCCCATGGAGACCCTTGCTGCAGCAACGGGTATAACAGATACACCCCCAGTTATGTCGACTCGAACTATACTAGAAACGGATACCAAAAGGACTAGGTGTGAAATTAGTTCCACCCCCTCCCCAATGGAGAAGAAGAAGGCCAGAGGTGGTACCAGCTCAGATGAGGAACTTGATGATTCTTTGTTTTGGGCGAGTGATCCCGGCTCAAGAACCGAACATCACAGCCACATCAGTCAGGAGGATCGCCTGAGTTATGCTCTCATGAACGTTCTACAAAACCCGTCAGTAAGAGATTCCTTAAAATCTATCTTTCTGGAGGCTTCTAACGAGCGAATAACTGACTTAGAAAATACGGTGCAGAATTTAAAAGATGAAATCCAATTCAAAGATAAGAAACTTGAACAGCTGACCGACAGAATCGATGACTTAGAACAATACGGTCGCAGGACAAACCTGAGGCTAACAGGAGTAGCAGAAAAACACAATGAAAAAACTGATGATATTGTACTAGAAATAGCCAGCAAGATAGGTGTTAATATTTCTATTGAGGACGTGTCGCGGAGCCACCGAGTTGGACCCAAAGTGGTTAAATGGCAAGCCTGTCGAATGTAGGCCAATTATTTTCAGACTAAATAGCTACAGACTACGTGACAAACTTTTCAGATTGAGAACAAAATTAAAGTTGATCACACCCGATATCCATCCCCAGGGAACAGGGTCTGGTCCCTCTCGTTTTCGAATCTTCATTAATGAAGACCTGACAAAAACACGTGCCTCCATAGCCCGTAGAGCTCGAACCTTGGCTCGTGAGCGAAAAGTATTAGATACGTGGACGTTTGATGGAGTCATTTTTGTTAAAAGCAGAGATGGCCCCATCCAACGGATCACAACTCCGAGCCAAATGGACGACCTGGAAAAGAAATTCAGATTGGTTCAGAAAATAAACCTTAACAGGTCCCAATCTACCATAATGTGAAGAAAACATTGTTGTGATTGTAGGCCCTCACCAGAATTCTGATTAAAAACCCCTTACATTACATTTACACTTACATTACCCCAATTATAAGTTGCAAATATAAATTACCGCCTATTGTATATTGCTTGTAGAAACAGTACTCAAATGCTTTCGGGTAAGGAGAATTCTGTCCCCAGCGGAAAACACATGCATTCTGCTAGTGAGATTGTGTGATGCAAACCATATATAACGTGGGATACTTATTACTGTGTGTTATTCTGTTCTTCTGGATGTGACATTAGATAGGGACACGGCTGCTCCTGGGCAGCCATGTCCTCGTCTGAAGCCACTAGTCCGCTCTTTACAGTTGATGTCCCAAAGCTACTCTTTGTGGTTATAATTCTTGCTCTTCCTACTGCTCGCTACTTGCAACTGTCTAAAACATGATGGCAGTCATGCACTTGGCTGCTTCTGGGCAGCCTTGTTCTCTCCCGAAAATAACTTCCAGGCAAAAAATGACTGATTTTACAGTTAATACTTTCCTTGCTCGTGTCTCACATTCATTCAATCAAGCTGAGATAGTATTTTATTCATTCAAATTTGTATTATTGCAACTTATTTGTGAGTGCCCGAGTCCAGTCTTTGGTAGTTTGTAATATTACAAAAGCCTGAATAAGAATTCCAGTCCGCGACACCCAAAAGCATATGGTAGCTGAAAGTTCAACTGGTCGGGTGCTATGAGTTACTCTCAGGGCTTTCAATAGTAATGGGCACCAATGGAGAAGCCAGCATTATCCCTGCTCATGTCTCATAATTAAGCAAACACAAATAGTATCTTATACTCCTTTCAATTTCTAGTGGCATGCTAGATTAATCGGCCATTGGGTTCTGATCGGATCGCGTCCGTGTCATGATACGAGCGAAATGTCTGTAGCGTGGGCGGACTGTGGAATTGTGTGGACCCTGTGTGCCCACGTAATGGCACAGTTTGCCTGCGCTCCACACACTCCTTCCAATCTCCAGTGGTATGCTTGGTGAATCGACCATGGGATTTCGATAGGATCGCGTCCGTGTCATCATTCGAGCGAAATGTCATTTTTGAATATTTCATTTCTGATGTTATGGTGTTCTGGTCGAGGCATCGCTATACACCCATGTTGGTTCCGTACCAGCCTTTTAAATATTACTTCATCTTATTGTTTCAAAATCATCAAGGCCATATTACGATTCATTCGTGAGAAATACCTCCTTTCCGACCACAAGTCTGTATTTGCCGTGTGTGACCAATTATGTTGATCTCATTCTAAACTCCATTACAAGTTTCACAGACTTCCACACCACTATCCAGTATTATAGTTGTAGAATCGGTCATGGGGTTTCGATTGGATCGCGACCGCGCCCCGACCCGGTCGAAATCTCATCTCCGCTTTTCTTTCATTCTATTTCTATTGTGCTTTGGTGATGTCGCCACACACTTATATTTGTATCGTACTAGTTTACTAAGATAATCCCATCTTACACAGAGCATCTCACTAATATTGACCCCCACCACCCCCCCCCCACCCTCATCCTATATGTTGTGTGCTTGCAAAATTCAGATAGCGAAAATGTTCACTCGCCTCACTGATTCGTTGAAAATTATCCGGGTCTTGATTGAATCCTGAGCGACAGAAGTGCCCACTTTCTTTCTTTCCCTATCTAACTGCTATCCAGTGCTTCAGTTGTAAAATAGGACCTAGAGTCTCGTTCGGATCATGACTATATCACGATCCGATTGAGACTTTATCTCCTCATTTCACTTTCAAATGTTGCTAATATGCTCCGATCGCAGCCTCGCATTACAAGTATTTGCCGCGCATGGCCAATTATGTTAATCTCATTCTAAACTCCATTACAAGTTTGCCCACGTTCCACACACTCCCACCAATATCCAGTGTCATAGTTGTAGAATCGGTCATGGGGTTTCGATCGGATCCTGACCGCGCCGTGACCCGGTCTAAATCTCATCTCCGTTTTTCTTCCATTCTATGGTAATCCCAACTTATATAGAGTAATTTTATTAATATTGACCCCCCCCCCCCCCCCACCTACACATGATAGGGCACTATAACGAAGACTACCCCCCCCCCCCCCCCAAATATGTTGTGTGCCTGCAAAAGTCAGATAGCGAAGATGTAGACTCGCTGACCCGTTGGAAAGTTATCCGGGTCCTGATTGAATTCTGAGCGAGAGAAATACCCACTTTCTTTCTGTCCTTATCCAATCGATATCCAGTGCTACAGTTGTAAAAAAGGACATAAAGTCTCGATCGGATCCTGACTATATCACGATCCGATTGAGACTTTATCTCATCATTTCACTTTCAAGTGTTGCTAAACTGTTCTGATCACAGCCTCGCAATACTACCTTATATTTTCTCATGAAGATAGTTTCTAGAGTGTTGTCAAATAAAGTGATCGTTTTTTGGCAAACTTATTGAACACCGTTAATGTCTGCTGAACCGCATTTGAGTGTTCCTGCACGTTTGCGTCAGATCCATCAACTACAGTTGGGACGCCCTTGATTCCTTCTTGCGAACGCTTATTTTCTTTGTTCCCATCCTTATCCATTTAGCACATCTGTTGCAAGATGGAACTTATTGTCAGGGGTGAGTCCCACTTCTCCGTACCATTAAATTACGAAATACAAAATGTAGCAGCACATCCTTCTTGCCAACTTTCGACCCTTTCGTGGGAAGAAGGATTTGGCTGTCGTCCTCTTATTGACACGGTTTTGAATTAATGGTACATATTCCTTGACGAATCTAGCGCAACGCAATCTTTCCGTACATATTCTACTTCTATCTCATCAGATATCAGTGGTTCAAAGAAAAAATACGGGGTTTTGTGTACCCCCAAACATTGGCTTATCGAGTCCCCTTGAAGTAATAAACTGTAAAAACACACTAGACACTATATGTAAACAGGTAATGTTTGACTTTGTTAAAAGCAGACCTTACACTTTATCTATATATAAAAAACATAATAGTTATTTTGTACATATTTAACTACCTTCATCTCATTTTAGTGTCTTATTTATCTTTTACTCTCTTGTCTATTTCAACACTCTTTTCTCTACACTGCGTCATTTCTTCTGAATCCAGCTTGAATACATTTTACTACAGTAACTAAATTTAAACTCAAATGTGCTCTCTTGAATTATATCGTGCCCGGATAGGCAATTTTAACTTTATTGTTTATTCCAGCAGCTTAAACCTTTGCTTGCCAAACGATGGATTCACTTGTATTTTACTCTACTTGCTTTTGTGCCTCGGTGGTGTTGAGCTGCATAAAAGTTTTACTTTTATGTTTTCTCTGTTCATTCGGTTTATCAGTCAATCCAGCGTCCCTTTTATCTCCCACCCAGTAAATTCTATTGAAGTAATTGTCCATCAGTACAGATCTTTGCATGTCTTTCAGGGTGTACCAAAATTGATAGTATTAACTACATCCCTTCCATTAGCGCTATTCTCTTTTTTGGCTATAAGCCTATTGTTAATGTCAGGCGACATTGACACTGATCCTGGTCCAAATCCTCTAAATTCAGATCATAATCGGAACACTCTAAAAATTGTTCATCTGAACATTCAAAGCCTCAAACCCAAACTGGATATTGTACAATGTGAGTTTGCATCATTTGATATCTTGGCTTTGAGTGAGACATGGCTACATAGTAATGATCCGACATCCGATGTCTACATCCATGGGTTCCATGAACCATTGAGATTAGATCGCCCGTCAAGGGGAGGCGGGGTTGCCGTTTACATTAAAGACGGTATCTCGTTTCGTCACAGACCGGATCTTGATACACCAAATACTGAGTGCATATGGGTTGAAATATTTACCAAACGAAGCCGATCGTTATTATTAGGAGTATTTTACCGCCCACCCAACAGTCCCACAGGTACATGGGATGCCATATCAGCATCCATCGAAAAAGCCAGAGATACGTCATTTGGGAACCTAATTGTCACAGGTGATTTTAACGATAATCAAATGGTTTCTTCAAGAAATAGCTTTTCTGAAATAGTCAACTACTTTAACCTTCGACAGCTTGTCAGCGAACCAACCTGTTTTACTGAGACATCCACTTCACTGTTAGATCTCTTTGCTGTTAGTGATACAATCAACGTGAAAGCATGTGAAGTCCTTGAACCAATTATCCCAGACATGATCCGCTACCACTGCCCAATTTCACTCCAAGTCGAATTTTTAAAACCAAACCCCCATTCCTTCAAGAGGAGGATATGGCTTTATTCTCAGGGCAACTATGACGTATTAAACGAGGCCTTTTCTAACACCGACTGGAACTCTGTTTTTGATTCCCCATGTCTCGATACTATAGTTTGCAATTTCTCCGACCAAATACTCGAAATTGCATCCAGATATATCCCTAATAAAACTATTACTTCGGGAGTGGACCAACCTAAGTGGATGCATAACGAGATACGATTACTAATTAGACAGATAAAACGTTTGTATCGAATTGCTAAGCGCACTAATTTCCCGCACGCCTGGGCTAAATATAAACTTAAACGGAATGAGGTTGTATCAGCTATTAGGAAGGCCAAAGCCCTTTATCTTTCTAAAGTCCAGGACACATTGAGAAGTAACGTAACCCCTGCATCACTGTGGTGGAAGACACTAAAAACACTAATCGGTAGCGGTAACGTCACAGGAATTCCTGCCCTGATTCACTTAAACAAAATATATCCTTCAAGTGTCGAGAAAGCTGAAGTCTTCAATGAATACTTTTGTTCTATCTCAACAGATGACGATTCGAAAGCGTCACTACCAGATCCACCACTCCGTGTTTCGCAATGCATTGATAGTATCACTGTACACTGTAGCGAAGTATACGCAGCTATGAAGTCGATAAAGGTGTCCAAGGCGAGCGGTCCAGATGAGATAAGTCCGCGCCTCCTAAAAGAATGTAAATCCTCTCTCTGCGAACCACTCTCAATCTTATTCAATATACTATTGAATAATTCGTATTTTCCTTTATTATGGAAAAAAAGCAAATGTCTCCCCAGTCCTAAAAAAACAACCTTCAAACGTAGTCACTAACTATCGCCCGATATCGCTGATCAGCTGTGTTGGTAAAATACTCGAAAAATGTGTTTTCAAACGCTTGTGGCAATTTTTGAGTGAAAACAATGTTCTTAGTCAATTTCAGTCAGGCTTTACACCCAGAGATTCAACCGTTCTCCAACTGACTGACATATATGATGAATTCTGTCGCGCACTTGACGAAGGCAAGGAAGTTAGAGTAGTCTTCTGCGACGTCAGTAAGGCTTTTGATAAAGTATGGCATGCTGGTCTTATCCACAAGTTGGACAGTATTGGCGTTTCAGGGGAGCTGCTTATGTTTTTAAAATCGTATCTTACGGATAGGTCACAGCGAGTCGTGATAGCCTCTGAGTCATCTCCATGGAGGCCCATCAATGCCGGTGTGCCTCAGGGATCTATACTCGGGCCGCTCCTGTTTCTGATATACATAAACGATATGACCAGCGACTTAGTGAGTAGTATACGCCTCTTTGCAGATGACACTTCCTTATATTTAATTATTGAAAAACCCGAGCAAGCCTCGACCATAATCAAACACGATATGGCAACAATTGAGCACTGGGCCAAAACATGGTTGGTCGAGTTCAATCCCAACAAAACAGAAAGTATGTGTATATCACGTAAAAACAATTCCAACCCCCATCCACCCTTATATTTAGGTGGCTCACAGATATCGGAAGTTTCTAACCATAAACACTTAGGAGTCATACTAAATTGCACATGTACATGGAATGACCATATTGACTATATTTGCACCAAAGCCTGGTCTCGTTTAGACTTGTTGAGGAGGCAAAAATTTAATCTCGATCGCAGTGTCTTAGAAAAAATATATCTTGCTTTTATTAGGCCTCTTCTTGAATATGCGGATACTGTCTGGGATAATTGTTCCATGACCAATATTGCGGAACTTGAAAAAATACAAATTGCAGCAGCAAGAATTATTACTGGAGCAACAGTGAGTGCCAGTAAGTCCTTACTATATTCAGAGACACGATGGGACTCCCTGCAAGATAGACGCCGTAAACATAAACTAATTCAATTTTTCAAAATGTATCATCAAATATCACCTCCATACATCTCAAACAAAGTCCCACCAATCATCTCTTTGTCGAATTCATCACTTAGTCTCCGATCTGGTCAAAACCACCGAGTTCCCTTTTGCCGAACGCAATTGTATCAGTCTTCCTTTATCCCCAGCGTTACTGACCAGTGGAAAAAGTTGCCCTTATCTGCCCGTGAGAACCCGTCACTGTTAAATTTTAAAACATTTCTGAACGATGGTAACCAAAAACCGCCCAAGTTCTATAATAACTCGAAATCTCGCAGAGCACAAATATACCATTGTGGGCTGCGGTTGCATTGTATTAGCCTTAATTCTCAACTATACGACAATCACCTGTCACCCAGTGCGACCTGTCAGTGTGGTGAGTGCGAAACTACTGATCACTATTTCTTTCGTTGTCCATTGTTCTCCGATGCTCGTAATTATACGATTAACTTACTCCCATTTGTTGTTGACACATCCACACTTCTCTTTGGCACAGAAGTTTTGAACAACGAGGACAACCGCCTTATTTTCGAAGTGGTGCATGACTTCATTCTATCAAGTAATCGATTCTTATGAGCCGAAACTCAATACTATGCCCTCGCCCCAACTCTTCGTGGGGGACGCGATACTGAATTAGTGATGGTTCACGGAGGTGCTCAGCTGATATAACTGGGCCCTGTGACCAATGCCTTAAGTGGAATACCCCTTCACGCCTACCAACGCTCAACACCACTGATACTTCCGATTGTTTCAATTTTTTCGATATTTCAATTTTAATTTGTTTGTGCCTAACCTCTTTTAAAAAAATACAGAAAATAAAATTATTCTGGGTGCTAAGTCAATGTACGATGTACTCAAGCTAATCATATTAGTTTCTTTAATTTTTCAACTTATCCGTGCTGCAGTTCTTCCTTCTTTTTCCTTTCTCTTCTAATTCATCTTGAAGTTTAAACAATCTCGCATATCGTTGCTTTGCGGTCGAAGCTGTTTTCCTGCACTCCGTATTCGAACTCTTCTAGGTATAAAGCCAGACTATTCTCTGAGGGGGTGGAGGGGGGCGAGGTTTGAGGTTTTGATATCCTTTACCCAACGCAGAGATCGTATGTTTTTATATGTTTGTCTAAAGGACATAACTTTTGACCCTACATTGGAATGAGCTGGTTGAGCTTGTTCCAATGAGGGGTCGAGGGCTATGTTTTTGAGGCATAAAATGAAAAATCTTGTTTGGAGGTGACACCTGTTATGTCCGTTGGTAACACAGTTCAAATATTGCGAAAATGACAAGGGCTTCCACTTTGCACACAAACCCTAGCAAAAAGGTACCAAAATTGGTCGTACCCCCCAATCCCCCCTCCTAACCGGCATCCCGGCTGGCGTCGGGCCCGAATGAAATTGACATCTCCCGCTTCTTTGTGCTGTTCGAGGTCTGGGGGCTGCGTCCTTGCGATTGAGTCTGATTGTGTCAGGAAAAGTGTGTAGTACATGGTGAGAGGAGGTATGTGTGAGAGAGAGAGGGAGTTGTGCGTGTATGACAGACGATATTTTGTGTGGTGGGTCGTGCGTGTGTTGTTGTTGTCAACCTTTCTGATGTGTCGCTTAACTTAACGGCCACTTGATCTATGATCGCAGCAGCTAAGTTCAACAATATAAAATGGGAAGGGTCTCGGCCTCCAAGCGTCGACATGCGAGCCTCTCCGCTGTATTGTACCACCTAAAGAGTAATCTTATAAACTGCTCGGGAGACGACTTACATATAAGCTTAAAGCTTTCTGTCGAATCCCTCCTTTAAACAGTAACAAATTTCCCTGTCTTTAGTTGTTTCATTATAATACTGTATCTATGTTGTTCATATTTTTTTTGTTACTCAACAATTGTTGTATGCAATTATTGAATAAATATTGTTTAAACTAAACGCCAATAAAACCCAACGAATCACCTTTACTCGCAAGACAAATAAACGTGATTTTGACCTAGAACTAATGGATAACACCTTCCCAGAATGCAAAGAGGCGAAATTCCTGGGCATCACCATTGATCAAAAACTGTCCTTCAACAAACACACCGACGACATGGCGAAAAAAGCCACCAAACGCATTAACCTATTGAAAATGCTAAAGGGAACCTCATGGGGAGCCAACCAGTCCACCCTACTCAAACTGTACAAAGCCTTTGTGCGCCCAGTACTCGAATACGGGGCAATCATCCTAACTGACCTCAACCAAACTAATATGGGAAAACTCCAGAAGGTCCAAAATCACGCGCTTAGAGTCGCCCTCCGCGCCCCATGGGACCCACCCATCAAAACACTCCACGACAGGGCCGATATCCCCACCATCAAAGAGCGCCTAGCCACCCTGGCCGTGAAGAACCACGAACGGCTAGCCGATAGCCAGCTAATATCCGAATTACAGGCAATTTGCGATAGCAGACAAAAAACCCGAAACGTCAATCGCCAAAAAATACTAAAATAAAAAATAATAACCAGGACTTATATCAGCCAGCACGCAAACACAATATGGGGTAAGATAGGGAGGCAGGCTATTGTCAGCAACACTACTGCGATCCTACAGTACGATATGTCCTTTTTAAGGCATGCTACAATACGCTGAACCAAACTACTCAGTCCCCACACAGAACATAAACTCAGCAATCACGCAATCAAAACGGAGAAAGCCTGGGGAGGCTAAGCTATTGCCAGCAACACTACTGCGCCCCTACAGTACGGTACGACCTTTTTAAAGCATGCTACAACAGCTGAACCAAAGCACTCTGCCTCCACCCACACTTACAATGGGGAAAGAAAGGGAGGCCAAGCTATTGTCAGCAACACTACTGCGACCCAACAGTACGACATGTCCTTTTTAAGGCATGCTACAATACGCAGAACCGAACAACTCTGACCCCTCACACAGCATAAACTCAGCAATCACGCAACCATCACAGAGAAAGCCCGGGGAGGCCAAGCTATTGTCAGCAACACTACTGCGACTCTAAAGTACGATATGTCCTTCTTAAGGCATGCTACAATAGCTGAACCATTCCACTCGGCAACCAGCTAACACTGACAAGGAACACCATCTCAACAGTCACGCTCATCATAACCAGAGCACATACAAGCATTATACACATGCACACAAACACCGACACATTTCTCTCATCCGTTAAATATTATTATTAAATATTACAATTATCCTTCTATATCTTTTTATCTTTTTATATTTTACACATTCCAATGAAAACTAATTCTGCCTTCTTCTTTTAAGCAGGTACACAGAAGATGCTTTTTGACCAGCACCCCAATAACCGCTATGGACACTATAACCGTTATGGAAACAGTAACCCCCATGGTTCCTGAACATCCTCCACTCCATCCCGAAAAGTGGTCGACCACTTTAAGGGCTGCGAGCGTTGGTCCTGCGTCCCGCCTCCGCCCCTTTTTGTAAGCGCATTGCGCATCTTTTGTCCCAACCCAATATGATTACAATGCAGGCCTGCCCCCGAACCAAGGAAGTTCGGGTCTTCTTTTTGGTGGTCCCCGAAATGGGTCGTTGTTGCTTTCCTTCAAAGAGTCCAACCAAACAGAGACAGCCTGACGCAGATTATACTTGCCAGTGATGGCCATCATTCAAAATCATCCTCGAAGTGGCAGACTATACTCGCCTGAAAATCCAAATCGACTGCACCCTCGGGAAGAGGTAGTACCTTCGTGAGAGGACCCAACCTCTCACACTGGTCCTCGCCCGAGGGTTCAACCGACATCAGCCAAGAGACCATCACGACGCAACCGGTGACACCTGCCGAGTACCTGAAGCCGTTCCTCCTTCCACACGCCTAGGCATGTGAAAATTAATCATCTACAGTCACTGAGGGTCGAAAGGGGCTTGTTCCCCATACCGTCCCTGCGCGCCTTCGGCTCGCGAAACCATTCCTTTCGCATTTGCATACGTTTCGTTTCGTTTCACATCATTAGCATTCGCACCTCTGACTTCGGAGTGTGAGCACCTCGTCACCTTGATTAGTAATTAGTAGTTTAGTAATCATGGAAGCACTGGAATTACCAGAACGACTTGTAAAGACCATCACAGTTCTGGGCATCTCTTGCCCTGTCACCTAGACTGTCCAGTAGAGGGTCCACCTGAACTTGGAGTTCATTGTAGAAGATACATCACCAACACATACTCCTTTAGGTAGAGGTAGTACCTTTCGTGAGAGGAACCCCTCTCACACTGGTCCTCACCTAAAGGAGTCCGGAGGCCCTGAGAAGAGACTGAAGAGGAACATGAAGAGCCCGTCTACCAAGCGAAGGAGCACCCGACGCCTGGAGGCCTTTTTGGAAAGGAAGAGAGAGAAGAGTGAGGAAAGGAAATGGTCAGAGGCGGCCACCAGTTCCCCTACCACTCCCACAGGCTCACCCAACCGACCTCCGGCTCCGGAGCCGGAACTGTTGGATGCGGACAGTCCTGTGGAGACTGAGACGGAATTGGAAGTTGCCCTCTCGCCACTTCCTGACCCTCACTCGCCCCTTCCTTCAGCGCCAAAGAGCCTGGACTTGGAAAGCCTTGAGGACAAATATGAAAGAGAAGCAGAAGAGCGCAGGATCGAAAGAGAACGGCAAGATGAAGCACTAAGGGTAGCATTCGCAAACATCAACCGGCAAAGCAACAACATTAATATGGCAGCACAACAGGCAACACCACCACAGACATCACCAGCAACAACACCTAATGCAGCTCGGACTAGACCATTCCATCCAGGTCAGCCAGCTAGCAGTCCACCAACAACACCTACTGCCACTGTCACAGTCTCTCCATCAAAACCACCTTTCCGATTTTCAGCTTGGTTAAAAATATTTCCATAATCGCATGACTTCGTGACAGCTTTACGTGTGAAAATGGCTTTAGAAATAGCTGCACTGACTTCTGAGTACCGAATTTTATTCACCCGTTTATTCAACAAATGTCGGGCGCTCGCTACCATTGTCTTGCATTTAATTTTCGCTTCCTCTTCCACCTGTCCCCCCCCTCCCCTCCCCCATTATTACACTGTCTTACAGTCTTACAGCTTTTTCGTTTCTCCAGTGGTGGGACAAGTCCAAAATGTTGGGGCAGGTTCAGCGCAAAAACGTGTTTGACAGGTTTTAGATATCAACAGGCCCGACGCTAGTAGGACAAACCCCTATGTCAATCTCTGTCGGAACTTTTGGCCTTTCTGTACGTATGTAAAATTGAAGATTTTTGGTCATTTTTCCTATGTTTTAACCCTTTACCCAACGTGAATGAAGACGACACTTGCAAAAAGAATTCTTTAAAAACTAAAAAAAAATTGTATTTCTCCAAAACACAGCTTATGAACACTCATTGGAAGGAACTCAACGGTTTCAAAAACCTAGCTTATGACCCCTAATTGGAACAAGCTCAACGAGCTCGTTCCAAAGACGTGTCACAAGCTATGTTTTTTGAGACAAAAAATACAGACACCTAAAAATTTGAATGGCGATTTTTGTGAAAAGCACTGGCCGGTTTCGGCCGTTACGTTGGTAAAAGGGTTAAGACATTTTGTCGAAAATTTTCAAATTTTGCCCTCTGTAGGGAACAGTCTGGCTTTGGACAAAAAGTAAAATAGAACTTAACTTTTCTGATTAGTTCCTGGGAGTGGCCTCCCCATAAGCGCGTCAGGTTATATGCGCACAGTTCAGATTTATACCACTTCAGGACATTAGTGGGCCAAGATCGCTTCTCCGTTCATAACTATTACAGGGTACAAGAATGCACTCTTATCATTTTGTTTTTATTTATTTTTGTCTGCTGTTTGTTAAATAACTTGTGTTCAGTAAACATTATGGAAAACGCTATTTGGTTTTCAAAAATAAATAGTGCTTCATGCTCATACATGTAAATCGCAATTTGTTTCTTTTTATGAATCCCAGCCACAAGGGCCCAAAACAGCAGTTTATAGTGCATTGTAGTGATTTAAAAACAAGTGCACACCGACTGTTTCGCTATTCCTCAAAAGTAGTCAGACCATTTTCAGTGTATTTTACATAATTACACACATGAAGCAACTTAATTCACACAAGTCAATATCGCGAGACTGGGGAATTGGTTACCGAATGATGTTAATTAATTGTGTCCACTCAATCCGCCGGTATTCACATTGGTTGTCTACGTAATTGTTTTGTCAGTCTATAATCCTGTCCACCCAAATACACGGTGGCATTATACAGCCACGGTGGACCTCTAATTTCCTTAATCTCCTCCACCCAATCTACACCGACACCGCGGCGGGTGATTGAGTACCAAATCACCTTGTTCGTACTGTACTCCACGGAATTCATTCTTTGGCTTCTTTGTATACTTGCTGTACATGACGTCTGTTGTATTATTCATATCGTGTGCTGTAAAACCACTCCATAGAGCTAAACATCGGAAGATACACAGGTTGTCAGCATAACAAAACTGGTGATGTTTATCTTTCACCAAAGCATTTACTGCTTTGTTCTGGAGAATATAATCGGGAAGATCTTCTACCATTCCAATTGGGTGGTCTTTCAGCTTATTCACATAAAAGGTGACGTTTGTAACTCTCTCCACAAGCCATTTGGTGTTGGGTCGTTTTAACTTGGCCCATTCCAGGATATCTTCTTCCATGACATCATCAAGGAATTCTTCAAAGCCTCCTTGGCATCATACTAGTTGTGGAACATCAAGTACCCGGGCGTTGTTTTGTGATGGATGGTAATACTTCAGTTCATTCGTTTCATTGTGTCGCAGGATAAAACCAAAACTAAGATTAATTTTAAATCTTAGCTGTTGTGTCAGAAATACAGTAGTCATCAATTTATCATTCATCATTTTCAGGTTCACATCGTTGATCCGGTAGTTATACTGGTGGGGTCGCGGTGGCTCAGTTGGTAGAGGTGCAGGCTGCAAGCCGAGAGGTCCTCGGTTCGAATCGCACCTGCGGCAACCGCGTTGTGTCCTTGGGCAAGACACTTCACCCCTATTGCCCATGTGGGGGCACGGTGACGTTGTGTACTAAGGCGTACTGCACGTCGATGGTGCACCTGTCTTCAACCAATGCTAACCCTGCTTGTGTGGAGTTCGTATGTTAGGGAGCTGACAGTTGCTCGCCGTTGCTCGGTGGTTCTCTCCGGGTACCCCGGCTTCCTCCACCCGTAAAACTGTCATGGTCATGATTAGCCATTGTGCAGAAATGTGTGACCTTAAACACCAATAAATAAATAATAAATAGTTATACTGGTCCTGGACTCTTCTGTTCATCATATGGCGAGTTCTAATAGAACTCCAGTTATCTTCGTACAGAATCAAAATTTCATCGGTCTCTTCTTCAGACATCATATTCTTGTCAAAATCAATCGGTTCAACATCATAACGGGTGGTCGTCGTGGTCCGTGGTTGTTTGGTTGGTCTACTCTTCGGTTCATCGGTCTTCCTTTTAGCTGGTACAGAAACTGGTCGGTGGGCGATGTTTTGATGCCGGTTAAAATGGAGTAGTTGGTTAAACTCCTGGCCGCATTCCATACACGTATAGGTCTCCAAACATTTCTTCAGATGGTTTACCAAATCTTCTTTCCCAGTAAAGGTCTTGTTACAGTTGGTGCAGTCGTGGGTCTTCTTCTCTTCGGCTTGCTGGGTGCGCACATGGCGGTTTTGGTTCTGACGGTCCGTAAAGGTCTTCCCACACTCTTCACAGGCATAAACATCAGTCCTGGTAACGGTGGTAGCAGCATCAGACTCCATCTTCATATCTTCATAAAATTTTTGCGAAGGCAAAATTGCTTTAGAAAACTCTCTAGCGATGTGTTCAGTTCGAAGGATCGAAACAGAATGACGCGACGTTACTCTTCTCCGGAATTTATCTCTACGTGACGGACGTTTTTGAAAACGTCACGACATCGCAACGTTTTTTCATTGATATTTTCATTCTCGGTGGGCGTTTGTGTTTGTTTCCTATAGGATTATAGATTAAGGTGGAAAATTTAGAATTTTTTTTTTTATTCAGATCTAAGGTTTTCAATTACAATCAAAAGCATAGTTTCCATGAAATTTTATAAAGAGATTTTATACATGACATAAAAAGAGAACAGGCAAAGTTTGATTTTCATTCATAGTGATATGAAATTTCATTTGTAGCTGCACTTTGTTGCAGGAAGCTGCCGTCTGTGTTTTGGTATGCGATCGAGGTCATACATACATATATACATATTAATCTACGAACTGTTGGGTTAGGTAAAGGATTATTGTGACAAAACAGTATATGAAAAATGCAAAAGGTGTTAACCAGTTAGCAATGAAGTGATTGTGTCCCACCTTATTATATTATGTTATTGGGTGGAGCAAGGATATTTCTGTAGCCTAAAATGATATATTCTGGGGTGAAGGGAAACTCAACACCGCACTTGTCCTTCAAATGTTCCCAAAAATTCAGAAGAACCGTTTTCACAACAGAACATTCAAAGAACAAGTGAAGTATTGACTCCTTTGTATTGCAACAGAAAGTACATAATTCCGTTTCAGAGAGTTTGCATTTATAAAGTTTTGAATTCGTATATAATATTTGGTGGACAATTTTAAAATGCAAACTTTGTAAATATGTATCGTCCGTTATTGAAAATGGGATTTCATATATAAAATTCCAATCATCTGAGTGCAGATTTACATCCAAAACCTCATTCCATTTATTCTGCATATGAATGGGAGGCGTTGTGTACAGTTCTAAAAATTTAAAATAAAAGTTTCGGGAGACTTTATTAGTAGATTGTAACATTTCGATGTTTCTATGCTGAATATTATTCAAAGGTTTATTGGATCTGGTTGCCGTTTTCAAAGTTTTGGTTAATGCATTTATAATACCCTGAATACTGTAAATGGTGTATTGATGCTATACTTGCTGCATAAGTCCGAGAAGGTTAGGCCGTTGTTGTCAGATACTAGGTCATTTACAAAGTAAATAGGTTTATTACACCAAGTTTTATTGAAGAAAAGCTGTCCGTTAATTTGTATTTGATTATTTAAGAAAATAGTTTCACCTAATATGTCTGCTGGGGTTGTGATGCTGCTATTGTCCAGAAGAGCCCAGGCCAAAAGAATATCCTTCCAGAAAGTGTTCACATGTTTTCCAACTACCTTTAAACCTTCTTTATGTAAGTGCCAAAGTTTGTAAGTTCCGAACATTTCTAACTCGTCAATTAAAAGGGTTTTCCATGCAGTCAACGAGGTGGAGTCCAATAATTTCTTAGTCCAAATCATTTTTAAAGCATGACTAAAAGTTTCAACGTTGGGAAATTTAATTTCACCATTTTCAAAAAGGCCAGGAATTGTTTTACGTTTAATTTTTTCAACTTTTCCGGACCACAAGAAATTATAAAAAAATGTTTGAATTTTGTTAAATAGCTCCTTTGGTGGATCTGATAAAACCATAAAACAATGTGTCAGAATTGGTAAAGCCAACGTTTTTATAACAGTATTCCTTCCGATTATTGTTAAGTTACGAAATGACCAATCACTTAATAATTTTTCAATTTTCTGCATTTTGTTAGTGTAATTATTTAGAATATAATTGTCGCTAAATAGATTAAATTCAATCCCCAAAATATTGAATGATCTGGAATGATTCCAGACAACTTGGTCTCTTGATGATAGTGTTTCACCACAAACCCGCTCGGAGCCTATCCATATAACTTCCGTTTCATCAAAAATAACCGTTAAGCCAGAGATTAGTGAGAACTGTTTAACCATATTCATGGCATTGTCTAAAGAGTATCCACCATCGCTTAAATACAGAGTGGAGTCATCAGCGTATTGACTTATTAAGTATTCAGAATTTTTTTATCTTTATTCCATTTATATTGGGGTTAAAATTCAAAGATGCGCTAAGAATTTTCGCACTAAGAATAAAAAGATAGGGCGATAGGGGATCACCTTGCCGTACACCTTGTTCTATATTAAATCTTTCAGAACAATGGCCATTATTAAGTACGCAACTAGAAATAATGCTGTAGAAGGTTTGGAACCACCTTATCATAGAGGGTCCAAAATTTAAAAATTCCATCGTCTTTTGGATAAAGATCCATTCCAGGGAATCGAAGGCCTTTTCGAAATCTATAAGAACTAGGATGCCTGGCATGTCTAGTTTCTCACATTTAGCAATTAAGTCGAAAGTTAGTCTAGTGCACTCCCCAATATAACGACCTTTCATAAAACCGAACTGGGTGTCTAAAATTAAATTGGGAAGAACTGTTTTTACTCGGTTTGCAATTGCTGCGAATCCTATTTTTGTATCTACATTAATTAGGGATATTGGGCGCCAGTTCTTTATGTATTGTGTAGGTTTGTTTTGTTTTGGTATACAAGTAATAATTCCGAGTCTCTGTATAATTGAAAGTTGTTCCAATTCATAACCACAATTTAACGCGTTTATAAGATAAATGCCAATGTCTTTTCCAAATGAATCTATAGAACTCGGCGGTGAAGCCGTCAAAACCGGGTGTTTTGTTGTTTTGCATTGCTTTAAGGGCGTTTAAGCCTCCCGAACGTGATAATGGCCCTTCGAGAGAATTTTTTTCGTCATTGCTTAAAAAGTTAAGGAAGGGGTTATTTTTGTCAAAAAAGTATCATCTGTATCAAGAGGTTGATTAGTAGATAGTTTTGATGAATATATATTTTCGTAAAATGATTTTTGCTCGGTTAGAATCTCGTGTATATCAGTAATTTCCGACCCATCATCCTTTACTAACTTGGGAATAGTTTTTTCTGTATAATGTCTTTTTTCCAAGTTGCAGAAGTATTTGGTTGGTTTTTCCCCCTCTATTTTCCACTTTAATAATTTTGTTCTCATTATTATTTCCTGAAGCTTTTTATCCCTAATGGATTTAAGTTCGTTTTCAAGTGATCTCATTTCTTCTGACACTGACTCATTCCCGCTGTCGAGTTTAGTATTCAGAACTTTTAAATGATCTTCTATTTCTTGTTGCCTTTTGTCCGCCTTACGTTTTACAGAAGAGGCATATGCAATACTTTTCCCTCTGATCATAATCTTTAGTGTTTCCCAAAGAAGCTGGTTATTTATGGTATAACTTCCTGTATTATTATTTGTATATTGGTCTATTGTTTCAGCAATAATTTGTTTAATAGCAGTTACATAGTCTGGGTCACTGAGAAGGCTGGTATTAAACTTCCAAATGCCTTTTCCCCGGGGCTGGTTATTGAAAGACAGTTTTATGCTTATTGGATTATGGTCGGAGCGGAATCTAGTGTGAATTTCTGCATTTTTAAAAAAGAGTTGCAAGTCTGATGATAATAGAAAGCAGAAAGTAGTCTAATCTCGCCATTTTATTTTCAGGTCCTCTCCAAGTATAACGTTTTTCCTCTGTATTTTCTAAACGCCAGACATCAAATAAGTCAAATTTTTCTATTAAGTTCATTATTTTTTTATTTGCCTATTGGTTGTTTTTTTGCTTATATTTAATTGTATCTTTTTCGTAATCTTGGGGAACGTTCCAGTCCCCTCCTATTATGATTGAATCATTACCTATGCTTCCGATTTTAGAGAATAATTCATCATAGAATTGTGGTCTATCGTCATTGGGATCGTAAACAACTGAAAGGGTTAATCTTTGATCCTTGATGGTAGCGTCCAGAATAATAAAGTTTCCAGTCTCATCTAAAATACTTGTGTGTATGGTGAACCCAAAAGTATTTTTAAAAAGTATAGCCACGCCTCTGCTTGAACCTGAATGAGAACAGAATGCAGCCTCATAACCCCATTCACTTCTCCAACAGTTTTCCACTTTCTTGCTCGAATGTGTATCCACCAGAAAAGCTATGTCAAATTTATCCCTGCATCGAGAAAACATGTCTCGTCGTTTATAAGAATCGGAAGATAAGCCACGGCAGTTCATGCTTCCCATTATTATTTTGAATGAGGTTATGGGTAAGGCTAGAAGTATATTTATTTATTGATGTTTAAGGTCACATATTTATGCACAATGGCTAATCATGACCGTGACAGTTTTACGGGTGGAGGAAGCCGGAGTACCCGGAGAGAACCACCGAGCAACGACGAGCAGCTGCCAGCTCCCCAACATCGTAACTCCACACTGCAGCACAGGCAGGGTTAGATTGGTTGAAGACAT
Source organism: Pictodentalium vernedei (assembly GCA_031216915.1). NCBI lineage: Eukaryota > Metazoa > Mollusca > Scaphopoda > Dentaliida > Dentaliidae > Pictodentalium > Pictodentalium vernedei. Next base: position 396,757,321 of record CM062297.1, on the reverse strand, counting down.
GCGTACCATCGACGTGCAGTACGCCTTAGTACACGGCGTCATCGTGCCCCCACATGGGCAATGGGGGTGAAGTGTCTTGCCCAAGGACACAACGCGGTTGCCGCAGGTGGGATTCGAACCGAGGACCTCTCGGCTTGCAGCCTGCACCTCTACCTACTGAGCCACCGCGCCCCAAGGCTAGAAGTGTATGTGCAGCTACTATGTTGTGAATTATTCATTTTTCCTTTTTTAAATTTGCATTTCTGTTCAGAACAGTACATGGACAGACCTATGAATCTGCTAGGTTTGTCCCTAACAAAACCATTGCTTTTCTGTACAAAGTTGCAATTAGAAAATCTGTTAGATCTGAAATTTAAAATTTTATCAGTAACAAAAAGGTAACAAAAAACAATAACAAAAATTTAGAAAATTAGTATAGAAGGCAATGGAAAAGAAACACAATGAGAATATACTAATCTGATTGGTGGATTAACTTCGCTCTGATTGGTTAGTGTAGAAACATCTTGATCCTCATTAATTTTATTATTTATAATCATGCAGTTAGGAGGGGGGTCATTTAAAGAAATTGCTACATATAGACCCTAATAATTAGTTAGGGGGTCAGTTAAAGATGTTACTAAAAATAGAGCATAGGAATTCATAAAAATATAGTTCCAAGTGGAAGCAGAGGATTCTGGGTGAATTTGTCCTATAGCACTACATGCAATTTTTATACAATTTATTGAGGAAAAAACGCCATGGGATCCCAAAAGGAATTCTGGGAAAATCGGAACCAGAACATTACTTCACTTCAATCAAACACACCCTGTACTATAGCACTACGAGCTAAGCCTATAAAATGGGAAATCCATATCAAATAAAGTCAATTTCGGTAGTTTGGGGTGGATTTTGTTGATTTGCAGCGATTGTTGGGTTGTTTGTGCTAATTCGTTATACTCTGATTATCGAACACCTCCTCCGAGCACCCCCGTGTCCCATTGCAGAAAACTGGGTAACATAGCAACCACGTGCTACCATAGAAACCAAGATGGCGGCCTCCTGTATACAAAATGGACAATGGAAACACGTATCACCCTAACAACATGCGCTGTGCATGTGCACTCACACCACGCATCACTATGGGGATGACAGCGCAAGAAGGCCGCTCACGCGGGTTACCATGACAACACAACATGGCGACACTACGTCACGTGACATGACGTCACTTCCGGGGTCCGGCACCGGGGTCCGGCCAATGGGTCCTCAAACATACGCGACATACTACTCACCAAAGTACCAGGTACTGGTCATTCTCTTGGAAAAAATCACTGTTTTATGACTTGAGGTGCCTCGACTGAGAAAACTGAGGCATTTTCTTACCAAGATTGCAAAATATCAAACACAATGTGAAATGTCTTCAGAAGCCAGAATGTGATTAAAAACAATGGGAAATTCAAAATGTGTCAACATCAATTTATTTATAAATTAATATAGTTTTTTTTTATGGAAAAATGCATACTGGGGGGGGGGGGTGGGGGCACATATTTTACCCCATTACTAGGTAAAAGAATATTTGACATCATTTGTTGAGATAAAATGGCACTTTCTATTGATATTGGTGAATTATATAGCCTCAGCCAGGGCTTATAAGAATCTGAGAATCGATTCACATAGAGATCCGTGTAACAAAACCAATGAGAAACCATGTAGCTTCTTGTAACACTGCTGCTAGGATTCATGTGAAAAGTACTGAGTCAGTTTAACCCTTTACCTAACACAAAGACAGGAAATTAACCAATACAACACTAATATGACCTGAAATGTTGTGACAGTGGCAATAAAATTTATACAAATATGACTGTCATTGGAACCGGCTCTCATCAGCTGGTTCCAGTAACATCCATAATTATCATCCATCAATATTATTGATGAATATTGTTTATTTTTAGCTCACCTGACTGTAAGTCAGGGGGCGCTTAAGTAATGACTTTCTGTCTGTCGAACATTCGTCCACCTGTCCATCAGTTCGGCGTGAACTTTATCTACCTCTTCTCATAAACAACTGGGTTAATATTTGGTCTATCTATTGAAGCCCAAAGTTTAACTTAGAGCAGTATGAGGACATTTCTTTAAAAATCTATTTCTCCCGATCCACTAGTCAGAATCCTTTCATATTTGACATACAGCATCTCTAAGGGGGGTCAGATTCATGTTTGTTCAAGCCAAGTCTATGGGTTAATATTTGGGCTCATTATGGGCAACATGAGTAAATTTCTTTAAAAATCTTTTTCTTCAGACCCACCAGTTAGAATGCTTTAATATTTGATGTACAACATCTCTGGGGAGGTCAGATCTAAATTTGTTCCAATTTGGTTCATGCCAGTCAAAATCCTTTCATATTGGGTATCACAGGGGGTGGGGTCAGATTTGAGTTTGTTCATTTCGAGTCCCTGTCTTAATATTTGGGCAGGGCTGGGTAAGTTTCGAAGTTATTCATTAATGTTCAAATCCATTCCTTAGAGTTTTCCCATAAAATTTGCCTTTCAAGCTGCAGTGACACAACAATCCTTGGAAGTTTGGAGGTACTTGTCTACAGCTGTCAGAATTGGAAGCAGTCAGGAAGACCTATGCTAATAGTCATCTGACATGGACACCGGAGTTATGAATAATTTCATAACATCATTCCTATGTAGTGTTCATGAACCATGACTAACAGAATGTGACCCAAATTACTTCTCTGAACCACCTTGTCAGGTGAGCGATTAAGGCCCCTAGGGGTGGGGCTTCTTTTTTTTAATCAGTAGTTGGTGTTTTAAAAATTAAAAAGCTGTATTGGATAAAGGGTTAACATGTTTATTCAGTATGCAACAGGGGTTCAACCATACTGGCCTCATAGGATCCTTGTCCATAACAGGTCTGAATTCTTGCAACGATGATGGAGAAGTTTAGTTTTCTTGAAAGTGTACCCCTGCAAAACGGTTGACGTCGCTAGTGACGTTGTGGCGTCATGCTGCGTGCGCGACATCATAGAGACGTTGACCGCTGTAGATGTCCGGTGTACAAGCCGACATGACGTTATAAATTAAAGGTCCGGGTGTATCGGGCTCCTCCAACTGGACTAATATGGCAGTACACTATAGGCGATGTATCTACCTCTGTTGGTTTACTGTTCGCCCTTCGTACTACTAATGTACTAAATGCTTTAATTACATCGTGTATTTGCTATGGGTAGTGATGAATGCAAGGTCGTGTACTGTTGTGGAATATGCTTAGTTGTTTAGTGCGGTAGTATAGTAGTCTGTACTCCTGTTCGTCCGCCATTAGTCTGCAGTGCTACAAATTCACCTAAGATGGGTATACTGTCCTACGGTTGTATGGTAGTGCGTAATGCAAGATCATGCAGTGTCATGAGGTATGTTTGATTGTTTAGTGTGGTAGTATAAGATGAATGGCATGTAGCCTGATACTATATGGCTAACCTTAATACTATTAATCCATCTCAGGCGTTGCATTATACTACAGTTGATCTGAAGACTATGTAAAGGTAGATCATGCAGTTTAATGCATACTTGTCTGGTAAGATATGGTAGTATCGGATGGACTGTTTGAACCCCGATGGTCTAATGTTTTCTCTTAGTAATTTTGTTTGCCCATGGGAACCCCGAGAAGTGAAGCAATGCTTGTTTGCTGTAGTAAACAATTCCTTCCTTTCTGTTAAAATTGGACCTGGCAACCAATGCCTCGGATGGAAGTCCACTAAAATGGGCCACATTGATATAAACGATTGGCTAGACTTAATATTAAAGAAATAAATAGTAAGAAGACTATTCACCTGAGATGTTATACAGTCCTATGGTTGCTATGGGGAGGACCTAATGCTAGGTCGCGCAGGGTTATGAAGGCATGCTTGGTTGTCTGGTACAGTAGTATAGGATGGACAGAATATACCCCATGGGTCTACATGTCTTGTGTTGTTGTGGGGAAAGATTTGCTGTCTAGTAAGGGAGTATATAATGTACGATACCTACTTCTGTAGATCTTCTGTTAGTTCTTGGTATTATTAAGCCACCTAATGCATTTTACTACCATATGAGGGTGAGGGTATGCTTGTTTTTTAAATAAAGGAGTCGTGACATGCAGATCGGTATAGCATGTACCCGGAGCCCCTCCATTGGTGGGACCACAGGGGGACCCCGGAAGTGACGTCATGTCACGTGACCTGGTGGCGCCATGTTGTGTTGTCATGGTAACCCGCGTGAGCGGCCATCTTGTGACGTCATCTCCATAGTGATACGTGGTGTGAGTGCGCATGCGTAGCGCGTGTTGTTAGGGTGATAGGGTTTCCGTCGTCCATTTTGTATACTGGAGGCCGCCATCTTGGTTTCTATGGTAGCACATGGTTGCTATGTGACCCAAAACCTTCTAACAAGACAGGGGTATATTCGGAGGATGTGTTCGATTGAATCGGAGTATCACGAATTACCCAAATAAACCCGACAATCCCTCCAAATCATCGAAATTGATTTTATTTACTACGGATTCCCCATTTTATCGGTATAGCACGTAGTGCTATAGTACCAAGGGGTACCGAGGGTGCGTTCGATTGAATAGGAGTAATTTTCTGGCTTAGAATTCTCCCAGAATCCTCGTTTAAATCGAAGAATTACCCAAATAAACCCGACAATCCCTCCAAATCACCAAAAACCGACTTTATTTCCCCATTTTTATCGGTATAGCACGTAGTGCTATAGTACCAAGGGGTACCGGGGGTGCGTTCGATTGAATAGGAGTAATTCTCTGGCTTATAATTCTCCCAGAATCCTCGTTTAATTCTAAGAATTACCCATATAATCCCGACAATCCCTCCAAATCACCAAAATCCAACTTTATTTCCCCATTTTATCGGTATAGAACGTAGTCCTATAGTACCAAGGAGGTACAAGGGGTGCGTTCGATTGAATGGGAGTAATTTTCTGGCTTGGTATTTGCCCCCATATGATTTATAATAGTACCGAGGGAGCCCCGTGGGTACGTTCCTTTGGACTATAGTAATGTTTTTTTTTCTCCAATAAATTGTATAAAAGTAGTGCTATATGACAAATTCCTTTGGTCATTACTCAGAATCCTTTATTTTTTTGTATATAGTTTCTATTTTTAGTAACATCCTTAAATGACCCCCATCACTATTTTAATAAGTTCATTAACTTTATTTTTTTTGATGTTAGGATCAAGATTCCTTTTTGGATCTCCAAACTGACCAATGAAATAACAGAATTATCGACCATTCAGATTAATGTATTCCTATTGTGTTTCTTTCCCATTACTTTCTATACTAATTTTTCTAACTTTAACCTATAATCCTATAGGAAACTAACACAAACCCCAATCAAGAATGAAAATCCGTACTGTTTCGGACATTGACCCCATTGATTTTGATCTGGACCTTTTGGCAGAAACAAGTGATGAAATTTCGGAAATTTATCGTAGTGATTGGAATACTATTCGGACCCATCACATAACTAATAGGAAAATACAGGACATTTTTAATTGCAGGCTAGACACAACTGATTTATCTACCATGAATTATCAACTAAATAAAACAATCTTTCAATCTCAAAAAAATAAATTCAAAATTAATTTAAGCTACGGCTTCATTTTACGAAATAATGAAACAGAAGAACTAAGATTTTATCATCCTTCACAAAATAATGCCCGGGTTCTTGATTGGCCACCCTTTATTGAAAATGCTGTAGATTTTGGGAATTTCCTTGAAGATCTTGAACAGGAAGACATTTTGGAATGGGCTAGGCAGCAAAGACCCAACACTAAATGGATTGTCCATCAATTAACCAATGCAACTTTTTATGTAAACAAGATTAAAAATCATCCAATTGGTGGGGTCCCTGAAAATCTTCCCAAGTGTATTTTGGAAAATCGTTCGATTGTTGCCCTTGTCAGTGATGAACATCACCATTTTGTTTATAATGACAATCTCTGTTTATTCCGGTGTTTAGCCCTCTGGATCAGAAGTGAGCGCCATTCTTTGAATACTACTACTCAGACCCTGTATAGTAAATACACAAATGAACCAAAAGATAACTTTCCTGGTGTGAAATTAGATGAACTCCCCAAAGTAGAAAAAGTATTTGAAGTGAATATTGAAGTTTTTGAACTCTTATTGGAAGATGATAAAGTTTTGGCTAAAATTGTACATAGGTTTAATAGAAATTTTGAGAATACCATGTATGTCAATTTGTATGAGAACCATTTTAGTTACATCACTGACATTAATCAATATTGTAAATCTTTTGCTTGTCGTAAATGTGGTAAATTGTGGAAATCGGTGAAAGCACTCCATTGCCATGAGCTCTCTTCTACTGATGATGTGTCTTATACGTATGTTGGTGGTAGTATCACACCCCAAAGACCATTTTTGAAAAGTTACATGAAGAAGGTATTGTTATTCCAGAACAGTTACGGTCATATCCCAAAAGGGCAACATTTGATTTTGAATGTTATTTTGATAAAACCTCTCTCCCCACTTCAACTGATACTCTTGTATAGGAAGCTCAACACAAACCCCTCAGTGTTAGTGTATGTTAGTGTATGTAGTAATGTCTCCGGTTTTGTTAATTCCAAATGTTTTATTACTGATGGTGATACACAGATATTGGTTGAAAATATGATGAATTATTTAATGGAAATTTCTCAGAAAAGTTACTCTCTCATGCAAGAGATTCACATGGCCACCATATTATCCCTCTGGCAAATGATTCAAGATGCTTTGACACAGGAAGGAACAGACGATTCTAAACCCCACCCATTTGAAAAATTAGCTGCAGAATTTGATCGTTACTATGAAGGAAATGCCCGTCTTAGGTTTTAATTCTGGAAAATATGATGTGAACGTGATTAAACGAGAACTGATGGAATATCTGAAAAAGTATGACCCACTGCCTTTTGTTGTTAAAAAGAGTAACAACTTTATGGTTTTGAAAACAGATCATTTGAAATTTTTAGATATTTGCAATTACTTAGCCCCTGGATTTAGTTATGATAAATTTCTCAAGGCTTTTGGGTGTTCCATTACTAAAGGATTTTTTCCCTATGGATGGATTGACTGTATTGATAAATTGGACACTACCGAATTACCTCCCCATGTTTCCTTTTATAGCTCTTTAAAAAAGGAAAACATTACCGAAGAAGAATATGCTTGCTGCCAGCAAGTTTGGGGGGAAAATGGGATGAGGACATTTAGGGACTTCCTGATTTGGTACAATAATAGAGATGTCCAGCCATTTCTGGAGGCTATTGAGACACAATCACAATTTTACTTGGAAAGTGGGATCGATATGTTTAAGGATGGTATTAGCGTTCCAGGACTGACGCTAAAATATTTATTCAGTACCGTCGACGAAGGTATATCCTTCGAAAACATCAACGAGAAGAACAAGGATCTTCATCATCTCATCAAGGACAATATTGTAGGGGCGGGGGGGAGAGTTTGGGGTGGGGGGCTTCTATCATATCCAGTCGTTATCACGAGAAGAATATTACCAACATAAGACAATTTAAGTATAGCGCAGAAGCAAAGGGATGTGGGGGTGTTGTAGGTTATGATGCCAACGCCTTGTACTTATGGTCCTTAATGGAGGAAATGCCAACAGGTTGCTACATTAGACGCAAGGAAGAGACGGGCTTTAAACCAGAATATTCCCATAAGTACGGTAGGATGGCCCATCAGTGGCTGGAATATATGTCTACCAGGGACGGTGTCCACATCCGACATGAATACAATGATACAGAAAAGAAGATTGGTTGACGTCAAGTGCCCGTAGATGATTGGTGTAAAGACACCAAAACTGTTTATCGGTTTCACGGATGTTTCTGGCACGGTCATGAATGTTATCTGAATATAAAGGACGGTGCATTGGCCATTCACAATGCAGTACGGGGTAAGTCCATGTCTGAGCTTAGGGAAAACACCCCAAGGGAACCACGCAGTACCTACAGAGCCTTGGGTATGATGTAATAGAAATCTTGGAATGTGAGTGACATCAGCCAGCAGAAGAAGACCAATGCAGACTTAAAGACCTTTCTCCGGGAAAAGTTTGGGACTTCGGTGGATGGTTCGATGACATCCAGCGAACTTCGCGAGAAGATCCGCACAGGTAATATCTTTGGCCTAGTGGAGTGCGACATTTCTGTACCTGACCAACTGAAGCCCTATATTGAAGAAATGACACCAATCTTCAAAAATACAAATATTTCTCGGGAAGATATTGGGTCACACATGAAGGCTTACGCTGAAGCCAACAACATTATGCGCCAACCTCGCCGTAGTCTCATTGGTAGCAACTTTGGCGAAAAAATCTTGCTGGCTACACCATTATTGCAATGGTATTTGGAGCACGGACTGGTAGTCAGTCGGGTGTATCAAGTCATCCTGTACCAGCCCAAGGCGTGCTTCCAAACATTTGGTGATCAAGTATCACAGGCCCGACGGGAAGGGGACTCTGATCCAAGTAAAGCCATCGTAGCTGACACGATGAAGCTATTAGGTAATTCGGGCTATAGGAAGACAGTCACTAATAAGACAACACATAGGAATGTAGTGTATTGTGATGAAGATAATGTGTCCAACCTCATCAATAATCTGGCCTTTCGGAAATTGAACACCCTCACTGGAGAACTTTATGAAATTGAAATGAATAAAAGCAGAATTGAACTTGACTTGCCCCACCACATTGGTTTTTTCGTGTATCAATATGCCAAGTTACGTATACTCCAGTTCTACTATGTTTTTTTGGATGTTTTTGTTGATCGTAAGGATTTTGAACTTTGTGAATCGGACACGGACAGCTTATACATAGCCCTTTCTGGATCTTCCCTTGAAGAAGTAGTCAGACCAGAGAAAAAAAAATCATTCTATCGCCAATCCCATAAATGGTTACCCTCAGAAGCCTTTGATGCCCATGGGGAAGATTATGTAAAAACTAAATTAAGGGGAGATAACTGGATGCCATCTCAATGCTGCAGGGACAGGAAAGCTTTTGATAAAAAAACAGGTCTTTTTAAAATTGAATGAGAGGGAAAGGGGGTTATTGGATTGTGCAGCAAAACTTACTATTGTTTCGGCCCATCAAACAAACTGAGTTGTAAAGGAATAAATAAAAGATAAAATGATTTAACAAAGGAAACATATTTGAAAGTGATCAAAAACAAACAAACAGGTAAAATTGAATGAGAGGGAAAGGGGGTTATTGGATTGTGCAGCAAAACTTACTATTGTTTCGGCCCATCAAACAAACTGAGTTGTAAAGGAATAAATAAAAGATAAAATGATTTAACAAAGGAAACATATTTGAAAGTGATCAAAAACAAACAAACAGGAACAGGAAAAAATAAAAGGCTTTAGACTTAATGGAAATGACATGTTTACTTACATACAGACGAAAGACGGCTTATCTTATTTTTATCCAAAACGACTAGTTCAAGATGACGGTGTATCGACTTTACCACTGACAATGTAATTTATCAAAAACCAGTGAATATTCTTCCACAATCTTTACAGAAATCCAGAGGTTAGCATAATTCTTATATTCAAATTATCCCAATCAATACTATTTTTATATTTACAGAGATGGTTATCCAAGATGAAAATTTTCTTTTCTTTTTTTTCTCATGGGGGAGCGTGAAAATAATTACTTGTACATATTTGTAAATAGTTTATGGAAGGAAATGTGTTCATCAACAATTATCATTCATGTTGTACACTCCTGGTGTAGGTTAAGTATACTCAAAAAAATTATTTTTAGTTTCGTTCCATTTATTTAACAAAAAAGTTGATTCCTGGTATCCCTTAGGTTATCCCTATTGGAATCGGATGATATCTAATTATATTTATTTTTCAAAATACTCAAAAACATTTATGTTTAGTTTCATTCCATTTTTTTTTCAAAGTTGATTCCTGGTATCCCTTTGGTTACCCCTATTGGAACCGGATGATATGTAATTATATTTATTTTCAAAATACTCAAAACATTTATGTTTAGTTTCATTCCATTTATTTTTTTTTAAAAAGTTGATTCCTGGTAACCCTTAGGTTACCCCTATTGGAACCGGATGATACCCAAATATATTTAGTTAAAAAAAATGTTTTACATTATCCCCACCAATGGAGTAATTCATGTTGTCAGTTCCTCATCATCATCATTCTCTGTTGAATAAATTTCCTTCTACCGTTTTTATAGAAAATTTAAAAAAAAAAAAAAAACATTAAAATTTAAAAAAAAAAAATTAAAAATTTAAAAAACAAAAAAGAAAATTTCCTGTTGCGGGGTGGTAATGCTCTCAAGTTATTTGATGTTTATCTTCTTGACAAGTTCAGACAAACTTGACCTGTCTCAAGTTCAGTACAAAATGCAGAGGGACACTTCTTACAGGATTGAACTAGAAAAAAGTATGAACTGTAGGGGATGGGAATGCACTCGAGCTATTTGACTTATCTCCATTGGACAGAGGTTTGTAGCTTGACCTGTCCCAAGTCAGTGTAAAAATGCAGAGCGCCATATCCTACAGTTTAAGGATCAAAATTGCAGTTTGATCGCCAAACTGACCAATCAGATCGAAGTTCATCAACCAATCAGATTAATGTATTCTTATTGTGTTTCTTTTCCATTACTTTCTATACTAATTTTCTAATTTTTCTAACTTTAATCTATAATCCAATAGGAAACAAACACAAACTCCAATCAAGAATGAAAATATCGATCCAAATTTGCAGAGCTGTGGTGGTGTTTTCAAACACGTCCGTCAAAGATATATAAGATTAGATGAAGAATGGACTTGGCATCATTCACGATCAAACCATTGACCAGAGATGATGTTCCGACTTGGTAGCAAGCAGACTTACACTAATGCCACCGAGTACCAGGATGAACTGAAGATACATGTTCGAAGATACTTTGAGGGTAAAGACCAGAAACCTTATTCAACGAAGACTGGGATTGCACTATCTTTAGAAGAATGGAATGCACTGAAATCCCAAATAGATGAAATAGATGCAGCCATCAACACCCAACAAACAGCTTTAACTGAAGATACTAAACCTTCTGATGACTTCAAAAAGCCAAGTGAACCACCTTTGAAGAAGAAGAAGATCACAGTTAGAATACCCCAACCACGACCATTGATCGTTGATGAAATTGATATTGAAATTGCAACATGAACATTGTTTAGCATATGCTCATTATGTGGAAGAGAATATTGACGCTGTAGTAAAAGAAACATGTTATGGATGTGCAGTCGATCATCCAAGTCAGATTCAGCATAATGTATGCCTCATCATGTCTGAAGAAGAGAAGATTATAACATGTTTTAGTGAAGCACTTGAAAGAGTTAACAAGAATGATGTCCAGCTACTGTGGCACCATAATACTTATGGAATGAATCCACCACCAGTACAGAAAGAGTATGAAGATATGTTCGAGAAACCTCTCACAAATGAACAGAGATGTTGTATTATGTATTTAGTGATTGAATGCATGACCTTCAAGAAACCACTCAGTATGAAGATGTAAATAGATGGGTTTTTTTTATAAAAAAAAGAAAAAAAAAAGTATAAAAAAGAATAAAAAGAAAAAAAAATGTTGTGGTTGCCCTTAAGCCACCTGATGAGTTTTCCATGGGCAAGACGAAACATTTTATTCTGAATTTTGTTTTGGCAACCACAGAGAAAGGTGTCGTGGATGTCTTCAAGTCGCCTGATAGGTTACTTTTGGGCAAGGGCGAACCTTTTTCTTTCAACAAAAATGAAATGTAGTTCCCCTGCATACAGTACACGCATACACATTTTTTTTAACTCGCTGTCCCCTTCCCAAAAACGTATAAAAGGGTGAGTAGTTCCCACATAGAACAACAAACATGGATCCTCGTTGGAAGCATCCATTCACTTGTTTATTGTGTGGTCCCACGGGTAGTTGTAAATCATCCTTTGTAAACCGAGTTATTCAAAACATTCAAAATATTATATCACCTGTTCCAAATCACATCATTTGGTGTTATAGTGAATGGCAACCGGTATACAACACTTTATCGCAAGTAGAATTCGTAGAGGGTCTTCCTCAAGAATTAAAATCTGATAGTTTAGTCATATTGGATGATCTGATGCTCGATGCAGATGTTCGAGGGTCTAGATTATTTACTAAAAGTAGTCATCACCGTAAGATTAGTGTGATGTACATTGTTCAAAATTTATTCGACAAAAATAAAGTCCATAGGACTGTAGCTCTCAATAGTCATTACATGATCTTGTTTAAAAATCCTACGGATCGTTCTCAGATCTCACACTTGGCAGCACAGATGTATCCTGGTTATTCCAAGTTTCTGAGAGAAGATTTCGAAGATGCCACTTCGACACCATATGGTTACCTTTTAATAGATCTCAAACAAGATACTCCTGAACACATGAGGTTAAGAAGTCAAATTTTCCCAGGGGAAACCCAGTATATGTACCTCCGAAAAGTATAAAAGGGGAGCAACAAGTCTGACTCAAGTCAGAAGTATGTCTGACCATCTCAAGCGCAACATCGCTCTTCTCAAATCCATACTAAAACATGCAGACAAAGAATTGATTACTTGTTTGTGTGACTATGCCTCGAATATCTTGAAAGGGGCAGTCCCTCTGACCAAAGCTCAGAGAACCAAACTCGTTCGTCAGAAACAACTAGTGAGGGCAGTGGCAAATAAAGGTACCTCTGGCAAAAAGAGGAGACAAATCTTGCAGAAAGGGGGATTCTTGGGGGCATTGCTGCCTCCGGTACAATTGTGTGCTGTTAAAGGTATATTTGGATAATGATGGAATATGCAAAGAAGATGGCTTTGATAGAACCAAGGTTATTGGAACGTCTACAAGAGACTCCAAGACAACTGAATGAATTGGCTGTTTCATCATTGGATCGAGAAATGAGAGATATTCTAGATGCCCCTTTTCTTCCAGCTGATGAAAAGATGACACATTATAATCAGATTTTACAAAGATACTTGACATTTCAACAAAAGGTAATGGCTCCTCGACCGATTAAAGTCGAATTCAAGAAAAATAATAAAGACGAAGACATTCTCAATTCTGTACCTATGACAATGAAAAGAAAGGGAAAGTTGTTGTTGAATTGTATTAGAAGTGACCCAAATATATCTTGGAATGAGAAGGATGAATTAGTCTACAAAGATCAAACAGTGGTAGGGTCGAATGTAACAGATCTTCTAAACGATTTACTTAGAAGACGAAAATCTTTCCAACCAAAGGGATGGGAAGTGTTGGACGAAGCTTTGAGAGATAGTAACATACCCCAAGAATTGATTGGTCATAAAGAACATTGGGATTTTATGAAACAAGCACCGACAAAGTCGGAACCTAAACAACCAAAGAAAACAGAAACGCCAAAGTGGACCGAAAAAAGGATGTAAATAGAGCTGACACATGAAAAAAGACAGTCGTGGAAGCATTATACTATGATTCTGAAGATCCTGGAAGTTTTGGTGGTATAGACGCCCTTCGTAGAGCGTTCAAGAAAAAGACTAAACAAGTTGTGAAATGGTTGGAGACTCAAGACACATACACTCTTCACAAACCTGTTCGTCGTACATTTCCTAGAAGGAAAGTGATAGTTAGTGGTATCGATGCACAATAGCAAGCTGACTTGGTAGATGTAGCAAACATAAGTAAATTCAACAAAAACACAAAGATTTTGTTGACATGTATAGATGTGTTTAGTAAATTGGGTCATACCTCTCAAGAACAAACTTGGTGACTACATCGTTAAAGCTTTTACTAAAATTTTTAAACAAGGTCGTAAACCAATAGAATTACAAACTGATCAAGGCAAAGAATTTCTAAACAGAATATTTCAGAACTTTCTCAAAGATCAAAAAGTCGACTTTTTCACTACACAAAATGTGGAAACAAAATGTTCCATAGTAGAAAGATTCAAGAGAACTTTAAAAGTTGTGTCGTCCAGAGCATTCCATAGTTTCGGGAAGGAGTATAAAGGAAAATTATCCAGAGTTTGGGTCCGTGTTTTTTCTATGTATAGGAGGCCTGGCTGTCTAGTTCTCCTACCAGATGGATTGTCAGTAATTTTAAATATATCATTGAAAGACACCGGTAATCTGCCGTTCTGCCAGTCAAACACGAACAGTAGTGCATGTAGCCTAAACAAATCATCGACCTTGAGTATTTGGTTTGCTTTAAACAGGGGATCTGTATGAGAATTGTACTTTTTGTTATTAATTATTCGTATTGAACGTTTTTGCAGGACAGCTAGTTTTTTGATAGCTCTTGAGTTGCCCCATGCCTGGATTCCGTACACCAAATGACTATGTATGAGGGCGTAATACAAAGTTTTCAGAGCTCCGTGGGGGAGGATATTTTTAACTTTGTTTAGACTATAGTTTGCGCGTGCTATTTTCGAGCATAATCGGGATATGTGAGCCTTGTAGGATAAATGTTCATCAATGCTAATTCCCAAGAATTTAACAGATTTTTCTGTTTCGGTGGCCCCAACTTTGTTAATGTTTTGGTTATTTATTTTTACCTCTTGACAAAGATTATTGTTCCTACCTTTATTTGGATTAAGTATGATGTACGTTGTTTTCTTAGCATTCAGCATTAACTGGTTTACAGAGCACCATTCGAATAGTTTCTGGAGCTCGTCATTGAAATACGATGTAGTGGGATTATTATCGGAGCCCGGGCAGTGTGCAGTGGTGTCATCGGCAAATGATAAAAGATTGAGTGATGTTGAGTTACTTATATCATTTATATATAAAAGAAAAAGAATAGGGCCTAGAATCGAGCCCTGTGGTACACCACAACTCTGTTTGGCTAAGTTCGATTTGTGTTCTCCGTACGTGACATATTGAGACCTGTTGGACAAGTAACTTCTAAACCAATTGTTGGTGACACCTCGGATGCCATATTTTTCCAGTTTACCTAATAGTATTTCGTGATTTATGGTGTCAAAAGCCTTTGACAAAGCCAGGAACAGTGCTAAGGTGCTGTTTTTTTCTTCTTTATTATTTTCTATTGCAATGCTTTTAAGGAGCTGAAGAACTGGATGAGTAGTACTATGTCGCTTTCAGAACCCATATTGGTGAGGGTATAAAATATTAAACCTATTGAGGAAACTCTCTAGCCTCACTTCCATGAGTTTTTCCATTACTTTTGAGAATGCCGGAAGTATACTGATAGGTCTGTAATTTGTAAAGCTGTGCTCGTCACCCGCTTTAAATATGGGTATCACCTTCGCAATCTTCATCCTGTCTGGTACTTTGCCGTTTAGGAAAGAGTTGTTAATTACATGTGTTAGAGGATCCAATACTTCGGTTATCGTATGCTTAAGAAGACAGGTTGTGATGTCATCGCAGTCTTTAGATAATTTTGGCTTCATTTTATTTACTACTCGGTTGACTTCTATGGGATTTGTGGGTATTAAATAGAGATTATTGGAGACATTGTTGTCCATGTAATCTGTGTAGGACTTATTAGTTTTCTGAATCTGTTCGGATGTGTTTTTTCCAATGTTGATAAAGAAATTGTTGAATTCTTCTGCGATGGCATGGGGCTCGCTTAACTCGATGTTGTCCTGGATGAAGAACGAGGGTAATCTGGCTTCAGGTTTTCCTTTATTGATGGCTTCGTTTAAAATCTGCCACGTTCTTCGCATATTGTTTTTGTTTTCGTTTAGGATATCTCTATAATAGGTAGCTTTACATTGTTTTTTTACCTTGTTGAAGATTCTACAGTAGTTTTTATAGTTTTCTGAGTTCCTTTCGGTGGGAGCTTGGAGTTTTTTCTTGTAGAATTTTTCTTTGTTGTTGGAGGATATTACAAGCCCCCTTGTCATCCATGGCTGTTTTTTAATAAATTTTTTGTTCTGGCGAACACGTTTGAGAGGGAATGCTCTTTCATAGGCTTCCATATAGATATTTAGAAAGGTTTCATATGACTCATTGGGATAATTCGAATGCATTACAGGATTAAAATCACTTTGCAAGATAAGTGTTTTGAATTCAACAATTCTTTCTGCATTTATTATTCTTTTTAGTGTAAAGTGTGGTGTATCTTTTGCTTTGGGTTTTTCCTCAATATAGAAAACACCAAAATGATCTGACACGTCAGATATTCATTCAATTCGTGGATGAAGCAGAGTCAGCCCACCTATAAAAGGAAGTGAACATCTGAGGTTTCTTCAAAATGGAAGAAAGATCGAACGGTTCTTGGCCTCTGTTTGGCAAAAGAATTCCAAGGAGCGAGATCACTTTTCACAAATAATCATTTTGTACATCATCATCATTACCTGTGTTGTTAATCTCACTCTCGAGAACGCAGAAAGCAAGTTGTGGACTGCTCTCTTGAGTAGTAGTATAGGATATTTGTTACCTAATACAACCATTAAGAATAAGTAATGTTTTATTTATCTCTACCAAGTAATAGTTCTATGAACGTGTTTCCTGAAAACAGGTTGACTACGTACACCACTCAGTTATCACAACCAGTGAATCTCACGGGGGAATGGGAAGTAGGTCTAGTAGAGATTCAGTATCCAAATACTTGGTTCAATATTCGTGGGGAAGAAGCTTTCCTCACAGTGTTCTGGTCTTCGAAAAAGAATTATCGACTTACTCCCAAGGAAGGTCGTTATTCGGATCCCACTGATGTGATACGGGCTATCAATGGTGTTAAAGAATTACCCTTGCCTCGTCACGATAAGATAGATTTTGAATTGGATGAAGTGACTTGTAAAGTTTGTATCATGGTACGTGATGGGGTTGTGGTCACATTGAGACCTACTCTTCAAAATATTTTGGGATTTAATGAGTGTGTTTTTAAATAAGGAACTTACAATTCATCCAGAGTTGCTGATGTAAACCAACGATTTTATTCACTCTTTGTATACTGTGACTTGGTTCGTGACCACGTCGTGGGAGATACAAGAATACCCCTTCTTCGTATCGTACCTGTATGTGGAAAATATGGGAATATCATCTCTAAAACTTTTAAGAATGTGTATTATGTACCAGTAGAACGAAAAAATTTCAGTACCGTCCAGGTGTATATAAGGGACGACACAGGTGCCATAGTACCTTTCGAGTTCGGGAAAGTGACAGTGACACTTCATTTCAGAGATCGTAGATCTCTTCATTTCACATAAACATGACTTACTGTTGTAACACCAAATTATACGACGAATATTACACGAAACACGCTGGGAACGGTCTACCAGCTTTTTCTGGAGCTCAAATACAGAGAGGTTATGGTTGGGAAGTATATTGGGAGGACTGAAGAGTATGGTGTTACCATTATTGAAAACTACAGCCAGGACCGTGGGAAAACAGTTACTGAGAAAAGGAGCGACCTTTGCCGAAGATGTCATTGAAGGGAAAAATATTAAAAAGGCAGCAATCAAAAGAGTCAAAGAGGCTGGTGTGGGAGCTTGGAATGAAGTGGATGGTGGTTCAAAACCACCCGGCAGGGAAAGTATAAAAAGGCCTGCACCACGCAAAACTGGCAAATCGACAAAACGAAGGAGAACTGTACAGACCCAAGACGTTCTTGGTGCGTGATGTTTCTCATCAATGAAAAATCTTGTGAGTGTGTCAACAGCGAACTCGACTTATTTTCCATACCACCAACACAGACTAGTGTGGAACATGGGCAATGGGTAGAACACAGGCCTTTGGCGACCATAGGAAACAGTGGGCCAATAGAATTCCACATTGCAGGCTTAGGAGATGATTATTTGAATTTGGCACAGACATACTTGTATGTTAAAGCAAAGGCTGTAGATTCCAATGGGGCATCAATTGCACCCGATGCCAATGTGGGCCCAGTCAATATATGGATGCATTCCTTATTTAATAAAATCGACATCAGCTTGAATGAAAACTGGTATCTCCTTCCAACAACACTTATCACTACAGAGCTTTCATAGAAACTTGGTTGAGTTATGGACCAGCTGCCAAGAAGCCACAACTGACTAATGCATTATGGTACAAGGATACGGTCGGACACATGGGAGATTTGACAGATGACAACAAGGGATTTCTTCTTCGAAAGAAATTTATAGAGAAAAGTAAAATCGTGGACATGACTGGGTGATTACATTTGGACATGTTTTTCCAAACTCGTTACTTGCTGAATGGTGTTAATGTTCATGTTAAAATGAATAGAGCCAAAGATGCTTTCGCATTGATGGCCGATGCCGATACATACAAGATCAAAATTCTCGATGTATCCATGTTTGTACGTAAAGAGAGACTCCAATCATTCGTGACAATGGCTCACGAGAAAGCACTGACAAAAGCAACTGCAAAATATCCTATCGATCGTGTGGAAACCAAGGTGTTTTCAGTGCCAAAAGGAAATCTGAGTATTACACAAGAAAATTTATTTTTAGGCCAACTACCTAAACGCATCGTAGTGGGATGTGTAGACAACGATGCTTTCAATGGAAACTTTTCAAAGAATCCGTATAATTTCAAGGACTACAAAATCAGTTACTTGGCTTTGTAAGTGCATGGCCAACAGATTCCAGACAAACCATTACAACCTCGATTCGAACAACTAGAAGTGGCCCGATGTTATGCGACACTGTTCCAAGGAACTGGACAAATGTATGAGAATGAAGGAAACCACATCAGCCGAGAAGAGTACATAAATGGATACACCCTATTCGTATTCGACATGACTCCAGACCTATCACATGGACAACACTTCGAACTGGTGAAGAGAGGAACTTTGAAACTTGAAGTCCATTTCGAAAACCCATTACCAACCACAATCAACGTACTGGTGTATGCAGAATTTCAGAACATCATAGAAGTGGATAAGAATAGACAAGTAATCATCGATTACTCAACATGAACACGTTGCAGTTAGAGAATGCACTTCGATCAGATAGTTGTTTGAAGAGAATTTGTTTGGGAATATTTGCAAGAAACAAATTACCAAGAGGATTACCAGATCACAGACCAGTGGCTTTGATAGCCAACACGGATCCAGACCACAGAAACGGAGAACATTGGGTGGCTCTCTTTGGGAGTTACCACAACGCAGAAACTTTGATTCCTATGGATTACCACCACAACACAGACCATTCGAAAATTTCCTGAAGCAGAATTCTAGATATTGGAAGTATAATACAAAAGACCTTCAAAGACCAGTACCAATGTGTGGACAATATTGACTATTTTACTTGAAACATCGCTGTCGCGGTGTACCGATGGAAACCATATCCAACATGTTTACGACTGATCTAATGGATAATGACGTGTTGGTTAATGACGTCATAGAGGAAACCAGCCACTAGATGTCGCTGTATTGAAGAAAAACTATAAAAAAGAGTGCACTTGGTGTTCAGCTCATTTTTTGTTTCGACAGCCAAAGAAGAAGGATGTCTACAAATGTGACCGTCTTCAAACTTAACAACGATTTACAGATTCAACTGTTCAAGAACGACGTTGGGTTCCAGTTTACCACAAGAGATTGGGAACAAGTGACCAAAGCAGTGGATATTGCAAAGAAGAAAAGCCTTGAAATAGGAGAACCCAAACCAAAGAGAGAAAGAAAACCAAAGAAGAATGAAGATAAAAAAGATTGAAGAATGTTCACTATTCCGTCGTTGATACAAATCGCACTGAATGATTATCAGTCACGAAACCAAGACACAAGAAATACAAGAGACTTTGTAGAAAGAATGAGCGTTTCATTCGAAACGTATTTTCGTAATGTTCCACCACCAGTACTGGAGCAGTTATTACGTGGAGAAGAGAAAATAAGAAAGACACCAGAACAAAGGCCACCAAAACACATCAAGTATGCATTAGAGGAAATTCGTCTCAAGACATTTCAATTCATGTTACAAAGTGAAAGTGTGAAAACCCCGAACGAACTGACAAAAGCTGGATTCTTTTATTTGGGGACGGAACACAATGTTTTCATTGTGGTATTATTGTTCGTTTCTGGGAAACAGAAGATGATGTTATAGAAGAACACAGAAAATATTCTCCAGACTGTTATTACATTCATAATTTACCATCTGCATTCGTGGACAATGAAAAAGTTCAAGAAGAAGAAATGGCCATCAAAGAAGAAATGGACACCTCCTTTCAAGAAGAAGATTCACGGAGGACGAAATGTAGTGTGTGTTTATTAGCCGAAGCCAATGTCGCTCCGCGACCATGTAACCATTTGTGCCTGTGCAAAGAGTGTTGTAAACCTCTGAGAAGATGTCCAATCTGCAGAAAGACTGTTTATAAATATCTGACAATCTACATACCATAGAAGATTCCTTAAAAAGTTGTATGTTTTTGTTGTTGAATAAAAGAAATTAAAATGTTAAAAATTGTGTTGTTATTTTTCAACAAACCCAAAAGGTATCCTCAAATACTGAAATGGGCTAAGAGGGATAGTAAATTAGATCTCATACGACACATATGGGTAGATCCTCACATGAGTATATGGTGGAACTTGAAGTTAGCTTCGTGGCTTTCATGTACACATATGAGCCCTATTTGTGTTCTTTATAAATGGTAGAAGCAAAGGATTCTGGGTAATTTGTCATATACAATTTATTGGGAAAAAAACATTACTCTAGTCTAAAGGAACGTACCCACAGGGCCCTCTCGGTACTATTATAAACCACATGGGGCAAATACCAAGCCAGACAATTACTCCTATTCAATCGAACGCACCTCCGGTACCCATTGGTACTATAGCACTACGTGCTACACCGATGAAATGGGGAGATAAAGTCGGTTTTTGGTGATTTGGAGGGATTGTCGGGTTTATTTGGGTAATTGTTCGAATTAAACGAGGATTCTGGGAGAATTCTAAGCCTGAAAAGTACTCCTATTCAATCGAACGCACCCCCGGTACCCCTTGGTACTATAGCACTACGTGCTATACCGATAAAATGGGGAATCCGTAGTAAATAAAGTCAATTTCGGTGATTTGGAGGGATTGTCGGGTTTATTTGGGTAATTCGTGATACTCCGATTCAATCGAACACATCCTCCGAATATACCCCTGTCTTGTTAGAAGGTTTTGGGTCACATAGCAACCACGTGCTACCATAGAAACCAAGATGGCGGCCTCCAGTATACAAAATGGGCGAAGGAAACACGTATCATGCTAACAACACGCGCTGCGCATGCGCACTCAAACCACGTATCGCTATGGAGATGACGTCACAAGATGGCTGCTCACGCGGATTACCATGACAACACAACATGGCGCCACCAGGTCACGTGACATGACGTCTCTTCCGGGGTCCCCCTCGGGGTCCCCCAATGGGGGCCCTCCGGGTACATGGTATACTACTGTGGACTTATGGATCTGATGAGACTTAATCAATTTACTCCTTAACCTGCCTATGTCATGACTTTCCAGGTATATCTATGTGCTGGTACACAATATTAAAGAATGTGCAGCCCATAGACACACGCTGGGTGTGCCGATATGTACCTATGTTTCACAGAAACGTACGACTCTTATCCTCATCTCGATATTGGGGGATACATATGACATGGTGATGTATTTTTTGGCAGATACCTTCTGGAGAAATCCGTGTTTCTCAGCACCTCACTTGCATCTCCCCCATCTTACAACTGCCCGTACTTCAGCACGCCTTTTTTCCGAAATAAGGATATGAGTCGTATGTAGGCACATCTGGAAAGTCACGACAACGGTTAAAAAGGTCAAGAAATAAAGAGAACAAGTCTCAGCAGATCCTTAAGAACACTACATGATCTAGCAATCCGAACTGCTCATTGTGTAGTAACGAACATTAGGTGGCTTAATGGTACTAAGGGCAACAGAGGAGAGACGAGGGTAGATATCGCATACCTGTTCTGCCGTACTAGTATACTAGTACTGCATTTCCATCCTATACTACTGCACCAGGCAGCCAAGCGTACCGCTTAACACTGGTCTAGAATTACATACTACCCATACCACCCTTAGGACGGTATAAGGACTTGAATGAATGGTATTCCTTAGAGTTAACAGCAGATGAACTGGATTCACACAGTCCATCCTATACTACCGTACCTGCCTGACTCTGACGCCAGCATGCCTTTTTGGGGGCTTGTCGGTAGTCGAGTGTTCTAGGGCGCTGGTCCAGTTTCGTTAGGCGATTGGTGCCGCAGAAATATACTCTCATCAAGGCAGTGGTTCGATCCCCATCGGCGTAGAGTCTTTCATCCTAAAAATTGCATAACAGAAGTGCCGAATTCTGTATTCTGTACCTTAAGCAGGAAATTTGAAAAAGAGATTGATTTTCACTGATTTCATCTGCATCACATGGTATAATTCATTGTAAACAACTGATTCTGGGGGATACCGAATAATTTCGTGTGGACTGTGCCAGTTCCATGGACGCTCGACCTGCTAGCATGCCTTTTGGGGGGCTTGTCGGTAGTCGAGTGGTCTAGGGCGCTGGTACAGTTTCGCTAGGCGATTGGTGCCGCAGAAATGTACTCTCATCAAGGCAGTGGTTCGATCCCCATCGGCGTCAAAGTCTTTCATCCTAAATAATGCATAACAGAAGTGTCGAATTCTGTATTCTGTACCTTAAGCAGGAAATTTGAAAAAGAGATTGATTCTCACTGATTTCATCGGCATTACATGGTATAATTCATTATATATGTATATGTATATATATATATACATAGGATGAAAGACTCTGGCGCCGATGGGGATCGAACCACTGCCTTGATGAGAGTACATAATCAATTTTTAAGATACCACCCAGCGCTGCAGTGCAACCACCTATCGAAACCACTGACAGTTGGAATTTACACCGGTGCCCCCCCCCCCCCCCCCACCCCCAGCTGAAACCCTCTAGCCACATCCCTGACGCCAGTGTAATGTCTTGTGTGGATTAACAGTACTAAGGATAAACAGGAGAACAGCAAGGGTACATAACATACATCTCATAAGTTGCGACGTTCTTCATATCTGGTTTTACTCTCATTGATTAATCTAAAGTATCGAGTCGAGTGATAATTATCTTCCATGCCTCTATGTTGCAGGTTAATAAATTACAAGTAACAACTCTTGCTATGATTAAAACTATGGAGTGTTCAGTGAGTAAATAAAATTATTACAGTAAAAATATCCCACTTGCCTTTTGTGTGATAAATTAATTATGACCATAAAATAGTAAGGAGATGAACCACAGCAGCGAGCTTGTTTTCTCGAAAAGACAACTGAAGACAAATTGCCATATAGGCACACTGCTTTTATTACACTTAATAAGCACTTAAATATTGAAATGTGGCAGTGTGTCTGATACAACCTATAAACTAATTAATAGAGTTATCCCCCTTCAATAAACCTGAAATGCGAATGAATGTTGATGACAATTATGAATCATTGAGAGCAAAGGTAGGCGGAAACTACGCCAAAGTTGATGCCTGCATCTGTGGCCTCGCGCATGATATTGCGACAGGAAAGGTATCAACCCGCCAACCCTCTTATTTGCGCTAATCATATTTTTCTTCTATTTTTCTGGATAACTTCAAAAACTTAATCGAAGCAAAAGAAATTTCTGGCAAATTGACATGAGGCGGATGTTCCTAATTTCCTTGATGTATGGAGTGTACATCTCTGCCAAATGTGCTGTGGAGTTACTTTTTAGTTGTTTTATTCCAATTGTGATAGATAGATAACTCATATGCGCTGGAATAGTTTTAGAGAATCTTTTTGAGACAGAATGATTACCAGCTTTGTCATGTTCATGTAGGATGGACCAAAAGGATGCCCTGGATCCTCTCTGTGATCAGAAAAGGGTTTTTGTTTTAATTTTTTAACACTTTGCCTAACGTATCGGCCACATCCACGCGCGTAATTTACGAATTAAGCAGTTGAAAAAAATGTATTTTTCAAAACATGTCAACAAAACTGTATCATGTGACCCCCCATTGGAACGAGCTCGTCGAGCTCGTTCCAATAAAGGGTCACCACATGATATGATTTTGTTGAAATGCTTTGAAAAAGCTTAAAAAATAATAATTAAAAAAAAAATGATTTGATTTCGTTGCTTTGGGTACATGGTTAATAAACATGAAAACACATTATCCACTTCTCTTTATCAATAACATAAGAGATCTCATTGACAGATCAACACTCAAGGGGAGAGACACGATCATGGAGTCTAGATATATGTACAACACCCCCTTCTCGTAAAATCAAAAACCAACATTTGTTAATTGATGCTGTCGCACTGCACCTCACCCTTTTCGTGTGATCTGTAATCATTTTGGTTCTTCTGTACAATTTAAAATATCTTCTTGGACACAAAATGAAACAGCCTGCGTCCTCAAATTCGTGTTGAGATCTATGTACTTCTTCACCCAAAGCTCCTCGTCAAATCGGATGATGTGATGTATTTCTACTAATTCCATGCCATAATCTATGTAGAGTTTCAGATTTTAACAGTATGCTATGTATTTACGTTTGGCATTTAAATTTGGAAAGAGTTTGTTGACTTTGTTCACTTCAACAGGAGAAAATGGCGGATACCAGCACAATTTCACCATACAATAATCTTGTTGCACTAGGAAGTTAGGTGCGCCGGAAAAATTGAGTTATTTTCGATTGAATTTTATTGATTTGTTCGATTCGATACCTCTACTTCTACGTCGTCTCTTTCTCTTCGTTTTGGCGGTGGTGGTGGTAGATAAGGTATCGTGGGTTCAACGTTCAATTTCTCTAACATTTCACTCACTTTCGACGGAATTTATTAAAAATGTTTAAAAATTCACCGACTTGAAAAATTCACTTTTCATAAATTTAACAACGACTTTCTCTCGAAAACATTCACATTTTCGTAGAGGTAACACGGACTCGCCATTTTAGGTGAATTTTTTCGAATGTTCGATACTATAGAGTTTGCAAGATCGTGACCAGAGGCAAGATTAGCTCTGAGATTCCCATTGACAAAAATGCCTAAAAATATGGCTCTTTTTGCGGTCGTAGATTGAAGATGCGCGATCAAACGTCGATTCCTATGGGAAAAAAAGAGTCTGATTCGGCCGGCGAATTTTATTAGGTGAGCTAGAACTCCCCGGCGATAATGTAGGGTTTTTGGTATGGAGAGAGAGAGAGATCAATCGTCCGAGTCTACATTCCAAAAAAAAAAAAAAAAATAAGAATACCAAAAAATAACTGTTTTTATCATTAAAGAAAAAAACAATAAATAAATAAAACAATGTTTCTACACATCAGAGATTCGAAGCGAAGGGACGAGCAGGTTCGCGAATTAATACAGAGTAAGGAGAATATTCAAGCACAGGATAGGGCCAGGCGATTGGGAGAGATGGGATTGAGACGAGAGGCGACCAAGTTGTTCAAACCTGGCAAAGAGGTTCAGGAACGAGCCAGGAAAGAGATCGTCGAGGAATTGAGACCTATAAAAGAAGATTCTCTGAAGATGACTTCACACCCCGGTAGTTTTGCATCGAGAACTCCGTCCGGTTACACTCCGGAGAGAATCGAGATTGATCCAAGTAGCGTCGGTAATTTTACGCTGAGAACTTTGTTCGAATACACTCTGGAGAGAATCGAGACCGATTCAAGTAGCGTCGATAACGACGCTTCGAGCATTATTAGCATCAGATCTGGCGATAGTAGTGGAATCGTGAGAGATCCAATGTACGGATTTCGAGACGATGGTGATAAAACTTTGGTGGGTGACCTGGAAGTATCGCTTGAAGGCCGCTATTTGATCATCGGTTCGAACAGGTACGAATTGACTGACGGATTGTATACTCTACTCTCTCAACAGAGACCCGACGATTACACCAAAGAGGAATACAACAATTACGGAGACATTCTGGTTCAGACTCACGCCATGAAGAAGAACAACGATCCTAAAGAGACGAGACCGAAGGATAGGAGAGGTTTCAAGTGGAAGAACGTGGTGAAACCCATATGGAATGCGAATGAGCATTTCGTAAACTCGACGACTAGAAAGGGAATAACCGACACGATATTTCTTCCACGCGATCCCGATGCCTTGTCGGAGAGTTTGAGATTACTGATGGCTAGCAGAGAGGCCGGTAACACTGGAGTGGATAACGAGATAGTGAGGGTGTGCGACGAATTGTTGAGGCAGAAGGTCTTGACTAAGAAGGATTATCAAAAGTTGATGAATCGGTTGAAATAATAAATAGTAGAGAAAAGAACAAAAACAAAAATATTAAGTAAATAAAAAAATATATATATTCAAAAAGATAATTAAAAAAACGAATTCTTAAAAAAATGTAACTGATTAATAACAGAGGATACGCTAGATCTTACGTCTACGGTGGATTCGCATTGTGGATTCGATGATGCAATTTTTAACGCGTAAATTCACCGGCGATGCCGAGAAACAGATCGCATCGAGTGCTCTCAAAATTGGAAAGAAGACGCCGATCGATGCGGGTAAGAAAGCGGCGACCGAAGCGAGCGGTTGAATAGCTTCGGAAGCTGGCAAGAGAGACATCGATGCGTTGATTAATAAATTGGTAACTCCACCACAACCACCTGCCAAACGGTCGAGATTCGAACCGAAAAGTTGGCGAGACTTCTATGATGATGTTATACCGATACAAGACTTAGCTAAAATGACAAAAGGATCGGGATTGAATGTGATTTATAAATAAAAAACTTTTTTAATAAATAATATATATATAAAAATAGGAATTAAAATAAAAAAAAATACATAGTTCAAAACATAGTTTAAAAAAAACTGGAGAAAAAAAATGGATATCAAAGACATGTCTTGGAATGACGTGATTATCAAGATGTCGAACGACGAGTTTTTTCCCAAGAGCATAAGAGATCTGATAGTGGGAAAATCGAATTGCAGAAGACCAATCTCTTGATGAATCTATTGTTGCGACCTGGCTGGTTGGATTACGACAGATTATTCATTTTCGGCAAGAGTCTCTTTCAACCGAAATACAGATTGCTTCGAGAGTGCATGATACGTAAATTACCCAAGAATGTCTTGTCTAGAATCTTCGACAATCGAGACGAATTCGAGGGACACAAGACTTCGAATATATTGGAAGGAGTGGCGAGAGAATTAACTAAGAGAAACATCGAGTGTTCGAACGTGGAATGTCTGTTTTACGAGAATGCCGACGACGTTCCCGATCCCAGAAGTTGAAGTCGGAGAATAAGAATCTCATGATCTTTGACCATCTGCCATTGGAGTGACAGAATCGATGCAAATTGTATTAGGTTCGAGGACGCCACAGCAACGTGGATTGTTTCTATCTGTCTCAGAATTATTTTCGACTGCCTAGACAGACGATAAGGGAGAATGCTAATTTTCTGCACCTCTTTTTGTCAGGATCTCAAGAATCTCAATCACATCTATGGAGATCACGTGGCCAACGACATGGGCAGGGAAGAATGCAGGAGATTTTGTAAGAAGGTGTGGGACAAAGGACATCACAAGTTCATGGTGATCGATTTGACAAGCGAATTTTACAATAGAAAATAATGAAGCGGATTCAACGATATTTTTATATTTCCAATAATAATAAAGAAGAAAAAATATAAAAACAAAAAAAATATCGATAAAATATAATAAATAATAATAAAAACAAATGTCAGAACATCTACTATTAGAACAGATAGTCGAGAATACGGCTGCAAAACAGTCCTATCAAATCGTAGTGAGTCACGACACAACTCGATTCACTACGAAATTCAAACCTTCCATCGAATTGAAGAAGGAAAAGAGATATGAGATGGTGTTGGTTAATCTCGGGACTTACTATTCGTTTTCCAACGTCACCGAAAATAATAACTCGTTCAAGTATTCCAATGGAGTGAATTGGTTTGAGATTCGAATTGCCAAAGGGGGCTACAACATAGACAATCTGAACCTTCACATCCAGACGAGACTGAAGACCGACGGTCACGGAAGTAAGATGATAAGACTCGCTCCTAATATGAGTACTCTACATACGATATTAGACTTGGGAGATAATTTTCGAGTGGAATTTAGTGCAGAAGATTCGATCAGTAAGATGTTGGGATTCGATCGAAAGATGTATCGAGGTCACCCCGTATCCGAAAATATGGTCGACATTCTCACGGTCAGTAGCATTTTAGTGAATGTCAATGTGATCGAGGGAAGTTACATCGACGGTAGCGCTCAGCCTACGATCTACTCGTACTTCCCAGAAGTTTCGCTGGGTTATAAGATTGTGGAGCAACCTCGAAATCTCGTCTATCTACCCGTGATCCTGGACACGTTGTATAGCATCGAAAACATGTTGATGGATCAGAATGTCGATCTGTTAGATCTTCGCGGAGAGAGAGTGACTATACGATTTCACATCAGAGAGATATAAAAAAAAATAATAATAAATATAATTTAAAAAAAAAAAATGTCTTGAAAAAAATTTTTTTTTTTATATATTATATAAGAAATAAAGAAAGATAAAAAAAAGAAACTTATAATATTAATAATTAAAAAAAAGTATATATATAATCAAATGAAAAAATAGCAAATATGAGTAGTCGATACATAATTAAAAACGTGAACATATCTGAAAGACAGAAAGCTAAACTTTGTAGAGCATTGAGAAATCGAGACGAGGCCATTAGATTTAAATTCAGTTATGAAGATCTGGTGAGTGGCGGTCGCGATCGGATCGCCTCGACTAAAACTCAAATCAAAAGGATGGAGAAAGTGATTTGTAATCAAATGGGAATGATGGTGAGACTGAGTCCCGCTCAATTGAGATATAATCTGAGAATGGAAGGCAGTTTCTTAACGCTATTGGAGGGACTCGCCGCCAAAGTGGTACCCATTCTCGCGAAGATGGTGTTGCCAGCTCTGGGTGTGGGAGCTCTCTCGGAACTCGCTAGTTCGGCAATCGACAAATTAATGGGTGGAGGATTGTGGAGGGGAAACAGACTGTTTATGAAGAAGGGAGGAATAGTGTGTCACATAGGCGTCAAAGGTAAAGGATTGTATCTAGGACCCGTGAGAAAGGGCAGTGACGACGATGCTTTCCACGGAGATGGTCTCTATCTGAAGACCGGAGAGAATGTGGAATCGATCGGTGAAGGTTTGTTGTTCGGTCCGAATTCACAGTTTAAGAATATACTCCTTTTGAGTATGTTATTATAAAAAAAATAACAATTAAAAAAAAATGAAACAAAAGCAGAGAAAACATATTCCAACAAACGTGTTAACAAAACATTCATATTATTAAAAGCTTCTAGCTTGTTTTCGTTAATATTGTTTTTCATATTCTTAAATCAAAGTTATTTTGATAATATCGAAATGATGAAGTGTTCGATTGAAAAAAAAAATGTGTCTTACTAAGATTATGACATCATTATAGATGTCCTAGATTGGTTAAAATACGATGTGAAATTTGTAGAACTTTACAATTATGTGAAATATCATTACATTATTTATTGCACGAAAAACGTAGTTAATGTATTCGATCATGGTGATGAAAATATTGAAAAATCCATTCATGCGTGTGTCGAATTTATTTACAGATTACACTCGTTCGCATTAAATAGATCATGGATCGAATTTGCTGAAAGGTTAAAAATCATTATGGATTATTTCCCATATCATTCTAACGACGACGACGACGACGATAAAAAAATGATGGTTTTATCGAAATACGAAAAGCAAAAAATCCTTCCTTCGAAAAAAATGTCATCTCTTTCCTATAATAATATGCGCAATTATAATAGACGAGAAGTATTCGTTCATTCGTTTCTTGAAGTGATGAATAGAATGTGTTGTTATAAAAAAACGTAATATATATAAAAAGAAAAATTTAAAAAAAAATAATCCGAAAACAAATAATAGAAAAAAAATAAGAATAGAAAGTTTTTTTATATATATATAATAATAATTATGAGTAAAACGAATGATTCCATGGAATCGAGAGCCTGTTTTCTTCAAAGGGCGCTGTGTAGAGCTCACATGATATGCATGAACAAACAACTTCCAAAAGATGCTTCGGTTGTCGAGAGGAGAGAGAATTTAATCACATTAATAATTCGTGTCTTACAATGTCTTACAATGGAATGGGAAGATATCATCACCATGTATTTCATGCGTGCATTGGAATACATCCGACACAACGACATGATCGAATGTTTGTGTTTGCGTCGATGAACCCAAGCCCACTAAATTGGAAGAGTTGAAGTTAGCACATTGATGTGTCACCACCAAAGACATGGGACGCATATTGGAATATTTGTGGGAAAAGGGGAGACTGCTAAAAAAATTTCCATTAAATAATAAGGGATGAAAATAAAAAATACATAAAAAAATAATAGATATAAATAAATAAATGAAATAAAACGAAAATTGGAACTTCAAAGTAAAAAAATATATCCTTCATTAGAGAAATTGGACATCGAGCCCTCGGCACCTTTTCTACCACCATCACCAATAGAATGAGGAAAAAGTGATGACGTGAGGTAAAGGTATCGAATCGAACAGATCAACAGAATTCAATTGTATCTGATGCGAGAGAGAGATTCTCGTTGTGCGCTCAGTAAGAAATATTCGAGATTTAGACAACAATTCAATCGTGCTGAATTAAACAATATTTGAGATTAGAGAAATTTAGACAACGGTTCGATCGTGCTGAATTCAAAAATTGAGCCAGTAAAATTCGATCGAAGACAGGGGACGCGTTTTGGATTTCTTGTTGAAAAAGGGGAGACCACTAAAAAAAATTTCCATTAAACAATATGGGATGAAAATAAAAAACACATAAAAAAATAATAGATTTAAATAAATAAATAAAATAAAATGAAACTGGAACTTCGAAGTAAAAACATCTATCCATCATTAGAGAAGTTGAGCGTCGATCCCAGGGCACCTTTTCTACTTCTAAAAAGTTGTGACGATGTGGGGCGGAGGTATCGAATTGAACAAATCAATAGAATTCAATCATATCTGACGCAAGAGAGAGATTCTCGTCATTCGCTCATTAAGAAATATTCGAGATTAGAGAAATTTGGGAACGGTGTGGATTTGACACTCATCGCGACCTCTATGGGTTTGAATGCTGCCGGAATCAGTCTATTGTTCGACGCCATTGTTGCTCTTCCAGTCATGTTGGCCGTAGAAGGATTGGCTTTGACTGTCGGATTCGTCACTACGATCGGAAATTTAATCACTAAGAAATTATCTGTGAAGGCCAAGAATCATGAAAACATCAGCGTTTTGGCTGGTGCAAAGATCGATACCGTGTCAGATAAGATCTCTCTAGCATTGAATGACAGTAGGATTTCAGACGCCGTATATGTCGACATATTGAACGAAAAACAAAAATACGAAGTCGTGAATGTGAAGATAAGAGTCAAAAGACGTCAGATCATCAAGGAAGAAATGAAGGATTCTCTCGTGGAAAAAGGTAGGGAAGAAGCGAGACGATCGTTTCGTAAATTATTGCATCCCACAAAGATTCCGGAAGCAATCGACTGAAAAAAAAAAAAAATATATATTTTTAAAAGAAAAAAAATATATATAAATTAAAAAAAATACGAAAAAAATAAATAATTAAATATATACGAAAAACAACAAATGTATTGCATCAAATGCAAGAGAGTTACCGATACGGTTAATGTTAAAAAAGTACTGACAAGAAATAAAAGTCCCCTGCATCGTGGAATGTGTAAAGTTTGCAGTTCGACCAAGACGCAATTCGTCAAACACAGTACCGGCCTGACAAATAAATTGCTTAATAATCTACCTGTCGAAATGCATCTGCCAGGACATCAATTCATGTGATCGGGCACAAAATTAAATAAGAAATTGAATCGAGATATGACTCCTAAATCTTGGAGCAAACCCATCAATAGTGTGGATTTGGCTGCTTACGATCATGATCTGTGCTACGCTAAACATCCCAATGTCGAGTCT
Organism: Pictodentalium vernedei; assembly: GCA_031216915.1. Taxonomy (NCBI): domain Eukaryota; kingdom Metazoa; phylum Mollusca; class Scaphopoda; order Dentaliida; family Dentaliidae; genus Pictodentalium; species Pictodentalium vernedei. Next base: position 396,725,360 of record CM062297.1, on the reverse strand, counting down.
CGAAAAACATGTTGACGACACTGAAAAATATACCGAATCCCACTAGAAGAGAGAGAGTCGAACGTTTGTTGGTCGGTAAAGTGATCGGTACCAAATGTGGTGATGGGGTGATGGGGTGATGAAAAAAAATATGTCCAGAACAATTATTAACGAATGCATTGGCGAAGGAACTACACAATCCTGTCACGTATAAATTTTGAAGGAGAAGGGTGTTCGTGAAGGGTCTGGATCAAATCTGGTTGGCCGATCTGGTCGACATGAAATCGGTTTTGATATGGAACAATAGTATTAAATACATACTGACGGTCATCGACGTGTTTTTGAAATATGGATGGATGAGACCTCTGAAGAATAAATCGGGAGCTTGCATGGCCGAGGCTCTGAAGAGCATATTCGCATCGTCTTCTTGAAAACCGGATAAATTGTGGGTGGACAAGGGGAAGGTATTTTACAACAGTCCCGTTCATCCATTGGTCGACGAAGGGAAAGCTAACATGATTGAACGTTGGAAGAGAACCATGAAGGAAAAAATGTACAATTATTTCAGGGCCAATAAGACCAAGAAATATATCGACGTTCTGGCCAAAGAATACAACAATACGCGACACAGAACGATCAAGATGACGCCCGTGGAAGCTAGTGATCCTTGAAACGAAAAACGAGTCTTTGTGAATCTCTATCCCGATAGGATTAAGATCAAGAATGTGTCTAGACCACCGAGTGAGAATCACGTCTTATAAGTCACTCTTCACGAAAGGTTACACTCCTTGATGGACTAAGGAAATCATTAAGATCGTTAGAATATTTCACACCCGTCCAGTGACTCACAAAATAGAAGCGTTAGAGGATGACGAAAATCACAGCAGAGAAATCATTGGAACATTTTACGAACAAGAATTGCAGAAGACGGCCTTTTGAAAACCAACCCATCACTTTTTTTACACATATATATAGTGTTAGGAAAAAGAAATAAATAAATAAAAATAATTAAAAAAAAAAACAATTTATAATAAAAAAAAGCAAACGAATTAACACAAACAAAAAACCATGATGAATATATTAGATATAACATAAGGTCAATTGAGAGACGAAAGCATTCAAGAATATGAAGTTCATGAGTACAAACCCATGACAGGAGCCAGTCTGAACCATGTCGGTGAGATAAGAATCAACGTCAAGACTCAAGATCTGTTCGTCCATCCCAGCGAAAGTTGCATAGTGATACAGGGACATCTCACCAAGGAAAACGGATGCAATTACACCGACGACGGCGTGGTCACTCTAGCCAATAATGGCATGATGCATCTGTTCAGTAATATAAGATATATGCTCTTGGGACAAGAGATAGAATCCGTATTTCATCCCGGATAGGCTAGCACGATATACGGACTCTTGAAGGACTCAATCAATTGTGGGTGAAAGACACCGTTGCCGATATGAGTGCATATAATACTGAGATTCGACTACGTCGTCAAGACGTCGAGACCCAGAGGAACATTTTCATTTAGGATACCTCTGAAACACATATTCGGATTCGCAGAAGATTACGATAAGATTCTTTACGGATTCAAACACAATCTAGCGTTGATTCAAAATAGAAATGACGAAGCCATCATGAGACCCGCCGTGACCGATGCGGGTAAGATACATCTGAACAAGATATTTTGGTTCGTTCCGCACGTGTTGCCTTCAGTTTGTGGAGAAAGTACGTCTCTACAAGATCATAGAATCAAAGAGTAAATTACCAGTCAGATTTAGAATGAGACAGTGCGACATAGCTAGTATTCCATCATCCACCAATCACTTCGATTGGAGATTGACCGTGATATCTGCTTCGGAAAGACCACAATTCATCATAGTGGCATTTCGGACCGATAGGGATGGGTTTCCAGAGAAAAACCCTTCCCTGTTCGGTCATTGTCACTTACGCCTCTTTCGGTAAGAATGATTTCTGCAGACTATACGGCGATGCCGCGTATTTCAGAAAGAAATATCATTGACTGGATGAATTGATGGGTAATCCTAACATCACTCCCCCCGAATACAAATCGATGTATCCCCTGTTCGTATTCGACGTCAGTAAACAGAGCGAGTGACCCAAGAGTAGCGTCTTAGACATTCAGATCAAGATGCAATTCGACAGGAACATGCCTAAGTGAACCGAGGCGTTCACTTAAGTCCTGTCGGATAGAGAGTTAGAATTCAAATCAGATGGACAAAAATGTCCATCGTTCGATGAAAAAAATAATAATAATTAAAAAAAATATTAAAATACCAAAAAAATGTAATTAAATAAAATAATTAAAAATACTCCCCCCCCCCCGAAAAAAATTTTTTTTTTGAGAAATTGAATATTCAATCTCTTAAAATCCAATTATATTTTTTTGAGTTGTCTCCTTTACATCACAAAAAGTGATTATTTCATTTTTTTTCCACTGTTTGTTCAGAGGATCAAGTTCGATCAACAGAGAGACCACGGAAGTGACGGCTTCAGGATTATTAGTTTTTGTCTTGAAATTGATCCTATTCCCCATCTGCACCTTGAGAGGTGTAACGAAGATGCTGGTGTTCGAGTGATGATCCTTCATCTTTTCAACTCTGTATCTCTTATCGGTTTCCACACCGTTCACCACAAGATTGCTCAAGTCTGCAGAAGTCAGACTCATTCGAAATAATCTCACCTCCCACCAGCATGGGGTATCCTATCAGACCATGCAGCGGTCCGTTACCTCCTTTTCCAAAGGACCATTCGGCTTTTTTCCACTTCTAACACCCCGCTCTCTTGGACCCAGACGGTGATCAATTGTCTGGCGTATTTTAGACTTTTCACGATGGACATTAGAGTGCAGGCATCCGACATGTGCGTGGGATCCGGTAGATTCGTGAGTGCGTGTCCTCCCATGCCCAGTTTGCCTTCTATGATATCACCCTTTCTCCAGGCCGTATTTTCTTTCAAGTACTGACTGCTGACCGTGCTGGAAGCGAATTCCGGTTCGTCGTTGAGACCAAATAGATTGTGATAGTCCATGTCGATGCAGGCTTTCATGGTTCCTCCAGATTTTTTGTTCAGATACAATTTGTCGACTTGAGATTCCAGATTGGATTGAGAATCCTGTAAGGCAGAATCCACGTAGCCTTTGTTGACAACCGTCGAGTGTTCGTCCACATCATCGATCTCGGACAGATTCAATATCTTGGTGAATCCCGCATCCAGATCCGATTTCTAGCTCGTCGATGTTATTCTTTCTCAGTTCCAAGTCTACGTATTGTTTGGTCGCTATGTCGTTGGGATTTGTGGGAACAGGCACGTTGGATATCTTGTTAGAATTCGCGTTCATATAACCCCTAAATATTACATGCAACAACCCACCTAAACAGACGAAACATGAACGAAGATGAACTAGTTGGAAACAACTGAACAGACCTAACTGAACTATAGTTGAACTGTTGAAGTCTGTTTAGGTGGGTTGTTGCATGTAATATTTAGGGGTTATATTCTATTCAGGTGAAAATTTTATTGTCAAAAGTGGGTGTTAAGATTAAGTCAAAGTTTGTTATGTTATGTTCACTTCGATCTTGGTAATGTTGGATCTTCGTTCTGTACCTTTGTTGTTTTGTAGTGGTTCTTATCAGGTTTTATCTGTTCAGAGTCTTGTAGTAGTTGCTGAATTGGGAGTTATCAATCCCTTCCCATACCCTCGAATGTTGATGTCAAATCACGGAATCCAAATTTTACGGAATCGGCTAGGAATCTCAATTACGGAATGCCTTATATAGCCCGTTTATATGTATACAGAGGAAATCTGATTGAACAAGACTGCCGTAGAAGCTAATAATAGGACAGATAGACCATAGAAAAGTAGTGGCCTTGGAGCTTTGGAGATAGGACGGAAGCTGTTGGTAAGACTACATTAGACCTCGTTGAGGGATTTCTCGTGGCCTAATACAACAAAAAAGGGATTCTTCAAAAGGTATCCTCGATAGGTATCCTCAAATAAAACAATACCAGGCCATAGGTATCCTCAAATACCCGTATGTGCCTATGTGCTAGGGCACATTGTGTCACATTGTGTCTTTTCACATAAGCACATATAAGCACATATCGGCACATCCAGCATGTGCCTATGTGCTAGGGCACAATGTGACACATTGTGCCTTTTCACATAAGCACATATGACAAAAAGGGATTCTCCAGTAGGTATCCTCGATAGGTATCCTCAAATAATACAATGTCAGGTCATAGGTATTCTCAAATACCCGTATGTGCCTATGTGCTAGGGCACATTGTGTCACATTGTGCCTTTTCACATAATCACATGTAAGCACATATCGGCACATAAAACATGTGCCTTTGTGCTAGAGCACAATGTGTCACATTGTGCCTTTTCACATAAGCACATATAACAAAAAAGGGATTCTCCAGTAGGTATCCTCGAAGGTATCCTCAAATAATACAATGCAAGGTCATAGGTATCCTCAAATAACCGTATGTGTCTATGTGCTAGGGCACATTGTGTCACATTGTGCCTTTTCACATAAGCACATATAAGCACATATCGGCACATAAAGCATGTGCCTATGTGCTAGGGCACATGTGTCACATTGTGGCTTTTCACATAAGCACATATAAGCACATATCGACTCATAAAGCATGTGCCTATGTGCTAGGGCACATTGTGTCACATTGTGCCTTTCCACAAACGACAAAAAAGGGATTCCTTAGGATATGGCCATTGGATATAGAGGCGATGAGAATCGGATACAACTGCGTTGTAATAAAGGGAGATAACTCTGTACGATTAAGTATAGGTTATGGGAAATCAAGCAATCTGATTGGTTAGTTATAATCTATATAAATGATTTAGATAAATGAAACAACAAGCGTACTTGGAATAGGGCCATAACTAACAAGAATAGACCAGAATAGCTAAATATAGTAATAATAAGGTAAGCTGTTCCAACTAATAGGCTATTCTACACCACAGTAGTATACTCTAGAACAAACGAACATGGCCAGAGAGACGAAAACTATTGTATATATAGATAGAAGCAGAGAATTCTGAAAGAATTCGAAATAGTAAAAATTATCGGGTTTATTTGGGTAATTAAACGAGGATTCTGGGAAATTGTAAGTAAAATTACTCTTCTACAAAGGAACGCACCCCCTGTGTCCCTTGGTACTATAGCACTACGTGCTACATCGATAAATTGGGGAATCCATAGTAAATAAAGTCGTTTTTGGTGATTCGGAGGGATTGTCGGGTTTATTTGGGTAATTCTACAAATCGGGAGTTTACTCTTCTACAAAGGAACACGCCCTCCGAACATACCCCCGTCTTGTTAGAAGGTTTTGGGTCACATAGCAACCACGTGCTACCATAGAAACCAAGATGGCGGCCTCCAGTATACAAAATGGCCGACGGAAACACGTATCACCCTAACAACACGCGCTGTGCATGCGCACTCATACCACGTATCACTATGGAGATGACATCACAAGATGGTCGCTTACGCGGGTTACCATGACAACCAAACATGGCGCCACCAGGTCACGTGACTATGACGTCACATGAGATCCAGCATGAGATCCATCCAACCGGCCCCGTTTACCTCATCTATTTATTTATTTATTTATTGGTGTTTAAGGTCACATACTTATGCACAATGGCTAATCGTGACCGTGACAGTTTTACGGGTGGAGGAAGCCGGAGTACCCGGAGAGAACCACCGAGCAACGACGAGCAGCTGTCAGCTCTCCAACATCGTAACTCTGAACTCTGCACCGCAGCACAGGCAGGGTTAGATTGGTTGAAGCCATGCGCACCATCGACGTGCAGTACGCCTTAGTACACAGCGTCATCGTGCCCCCATGTAGGCAATCGGGGTGAAGTGTCTTGCCCAAGGACACAACGCGGTTGCCGCAGGTGGGATTCGAACCGAGGACCTCTCGGCTTGCAGCCTGCACCTCTACCAACTGAGCCACCGCGCCCCCTTACCTCATCTCCTACTACTCATAATCGTAGTGAAACTCATACATCAACTGCTTGCTGACATCTAAGACGATCTCTACCAGATAACAGCGTTTGTCAAACTTTAGAGGCATCTTCTGCATGTGTACGGCCACTAGATTTTCGTCGAATATGGTTCTATGTTGATAATTGGTTTCGTGATTAATTTTCTAGACCTCTCTTCGGACGTGATTAGTTGAAGTCTGTTCTATTCCTAATGTTTTCCATAGATTTCCCATACACGTAATTGTTCATAAGTTTGAAGAAATTTTTTTCGAAGTTGCTCTTAGACTCCATTCTTAAATTCGTGTTGAGATCAATGTATTTTTTCATCCAAGGCTCCTCGTCGAATCGAATGATTCGATGCACGCCGATTAATCTCATCCCACGATTGACATAATGTTTCAGATTTTCGCAACAGACCACGTACTTGCATTTGTGATCTAAATTGGGAACAAGTTTTTCAATGCCGTTCGCTTCTATTCGTTCGGGAGCCAGTGGATAATCGTTGTGTGGATTGTGTAACGTTTCCAGATAGTCTAAATCGACTTCTAGAATACAAGGATAGTCTCTCCAGTTTTGTTTTTCTTCCAACGTTTCGACCCATTTGAAATTTCCGATCGGTAATGGATGACTCATGGCCCAACCATACAAATTATTAGCATCCCAATACTGTATGTATTTGCTCGTTTTTTCCGAATCGAAATTTTTTCCCATGTGAGAATTACTAGCTTTAGCATATCAGGTGGAAATCATAGAGACGCCACCCCTCACGGCCTTTTCAAACATGAGCAACATGTCGACGACCATTAATAGTTACAATCGAACTTCGGTCATCTTCAAGAGAGCATCCCAAGCAAGTACGAGTGCTGTTAAATACCAAGCCGGATCTAGTTCGTAATGTCGACAACACACTCATCGAAAATTTTCGAACACTTCAGCCACGAGAAGCACGTCGGTTTTCAAATAGAGGTTGTGATACTCTCTCATGGATTTCATGTCGAATAATCTCCACACTTTTTGAACGTGTTTATAATCATCATCAGAAATGTGAGACTGGTATAATTTCGAATAAAAATCTTCTTTAGGAGGTAGAGCAACGTCGTCGAATTTCTCGAGATCACTCATGTAATCGTAAGGGTAGAAACCTTTTCTCAACATGATGTCCACCAATTCTCATCGATCATCAAAATGTTTACTCATGATTTTAAATTTCTCCCTATTCAAACTGTCAACTAATTTTTCCAGACTGGCCGACATGAATTTATATCTGTCAATGAAACGTATCTCCTTACGGATGAGACTCGTTGTTTCTTACTCCATCCATCCTTCTTCTTTTTAATGTCTATCTTTTTATCGATGACCTTCATTTTGTGAAGGTGATGTATTTTTCGTCGCTTTGAGCTTGACACCCATACCTTTCACGAACAGGTGACTGTCGTAGCCTGAGAGATTGTGAAACATCGCTGGATAGAACTGAGCATCTCAAAATCTTAAACTACATTTGTTGTGAGCAGCGCCACGAAACAGACCCGTGTAGTGATTGTGATCTCTAACTTTTTCATTATTTTTTTAGACTCATCAATGAATGATTGTCTACAGATGTGACATTCAGCGGTGATCACGCTTTTGGATTTTTTAAATTTGTCGTATAATTTTTGAATTTTCGATTCTAACTCTTCCACGAACCTTTGAGCCACATCGTCGTTATCTGAATGTTTGGTGTAGACAAATGGATCTGACAATTCTCGACCGTCGAAAGAATATTCCACATAATAACAATAGCCTGAAAGTATGTGCTTTTGATATTTTTTGGCGTAACTCCTATACTCGTCGGACTGGCAAGAATTGATTTTTGTGGTGAAGCATTCGAAATCGTCATAGACGACAAATGGCGGTTCTGATCTTCTATTGTGGTTGTGAAAGTCCACGTAAGTCTCAGGTTTATGCATTTCGATGGCAACACCTTGCTTTTCATTGCAATATTCCTGATGACGCATCAACGATTCTTGACGACGGAATGAATTCATGCAGTTGAAAGAGAAAAATCTCTTGCCTTCATGTTTACAAATCTGACAACAATCCACTCATATTTTTAATCCAGCAATACTGTGATTTGTCACCTTAGGAAATTAATAACAAATTAATCATCTTTTCTTTCTCTTTGTGCGAAGTCAGTCTAAGAGGATAGGCTATTCGTTTTTTATCATCGTATTCCAAGACGTCCACAGCCATGGTGAGATTTAGGTTTCGAAACGGTCGATGTCTCTCAACCGCGTCGGGAAAGGCACTCCCGTCCAATCGAGATTTTTGCAAGTCTCTGCATAATTGGAAACTCTTTGAGCGTTCTTTTCTACGGGATACAAGGCCGATGTGATTGCCCATTTGAAACACTCGCTATCATCTTCATTTTTCACGTTGAGCACAGCATTTTTATTAGATACGAAATAAGGAAATTTTATATAGAAAGACACTTTCAAAGGGTCGTGTCTGTTCACGTGAATCTCGAGATTCAATACCTCCTCGAATGTCAAACCACTTCCCTTGTCTTGATAAATAGCCATAGATTCCAACATCTTGTCTTGCATTACTTTGTAAACGTCGGCTAATTCATCATCTCCAACCAACACTCCACCCTTTGCCCGTTCCATGAATGATTTGGGATCGAGTTTTGGGATTATCGATGAAATTTTAAAAATCATTTGATGGCGACGTCTCGTTCTATTGGAATCAATGATGACTCCAACGCTTTGATTATGATTTCCTTTATTGCATCGAATCCCTTTTTTTCATTTACCGCTTTCACGAATGCATCCATCGTGTTTTCTTCTAACGAAATGTCATCTCGAATCGCGTCGATTTTATTTTTTTTTAGCATTCTCTTTCAAAACCTTCTGCCGCTCCACCACTTTTCATTTAACGGTCGCCTTCTTTTTCTTAGTTTCCTCCATGGTCGTTTGTTGGTGTTGTTGTTTTGTCGTTGCTGTCTTCTCATCTTTTTTTTCACGATTCAAGTTGTTTTTGTCGCTGTCTTCTCATCTTTTTTTTTGCAATTCGAGTTATTTTTGTCACTACCACAGATCTTTTGTCCATTCCCTTTCCGTCGAGCAAATGACCGATGCATTCATCTTTTTTCATGTATTTGACACCTTTCAATTTCAACGACTGGCGCACTTTGGCTTGTAATTTCACCAGAGGTAGATCACAGGTCTCCTCGCACACAGCTTCGATCAATCATTCTTTGGTTGTGTGACGGTTGTAATATTCAATTCCTAGATTTCTACAGTACTTTTTCAACTTGGGTATGGTAGACAAATATAATTTTTTTTCCACGATATACGTTTTTATTTTTGGCATTTTTTGTGTGTGTTAAACTTCTTATTTAATATGTATATAATATTTTTTAGTTTTTTTTTAAAATATTTTTTTTGTGAATTGTTAAACTTCTTATTAATATATATATATTTTTCATTGTCATTGAAGAAAAAAACAAAAAAACCCAGAAAAAAAACAGAAAAAAACGAGTACTACCTCACGATAAGCACTTTAATGAGCTTTCGAGTCGAGATTTAAAATCTATCTATAATGAACTAACTCTCTCTTTTTACATGACGAGCATGTTAACTTTAAAGCTATGATATACCTGCTAATAAATCCATTGAAAAACCAGATTCACCCTCTTGAACGTTGTTCTTCCCCAATGATCAGATTCAGATTCTTTCGACCACTTCTTTAGAGACATTCGGATATATATTACTCCTGCAGATTAGCGACCGATCGTATTGATCGAAATTTTCTATGTTCTCTGAGAGGATGGTCAATAGATCATCTTGACATCTGCACATTAATCCCAGGGAAGTCTCGTTCAATTTCAAAGGCAATGCATATTTGTCAGATTCCTCTCTCAACCCACTCGTCTCCACATCCTTCAATTCAATGGCGTCGTGTGATTGCAGTCTATAAATTTTACTATCGAACTTCGAATATCTCTTATCTCTCTTCAATTTTAATGCAGATTGTTTAGGTAGTGTCGATTTCATGACTGATTATTTTTTTAGTCGTCGTTTTGTTGAAATTTTTTTTATAAAATATTAAATTTTGTGTGTTTTTTTAAAAATGATAATAATTATTAATTGTAAAAAAATATTTTTTGTTTTTTTTTTTTCTTATTATATATGTAAAAAAATAAAATAACCCTTTTTTACAGTTTTCTTTTTTTAATGACAAAAACAGTTATTATTATAGCTGATTATTTTTGTTGCAGTTGTTTTGTTGAAATATTTTTTTATAAAATATTAAATTTTGTATGGTTTTATAAAAGGCAAGAAGTTTTTCGGCTCTTGTCGTGACCTCACCCCCACAGCGAGGATTCAAAATATCATTTTCGTAATCTACTCGACGATACCTTTAATTTGATAGGTCACACAACTACCTTCTTGAAACTTTTGATTTTCAGATGGTCGTGACCCCCACCCCCAAGTAAAATGGAAAAAAATATCATTTTCGTAATCTACTCGTTGATACCTTTAATTTGATAGGTCACACGACTACCTTCTTGAAACTTTTGATTTTCGGATGGTCGTGACCCCCACCCCTAAGTAAAATGGAAAAAAAACATCATTTTCGTAATCTCCTCGATGAGCCCTTCAAGATGCTACATCACATGCCTGGCTTTATAAAAAGGAAGACTTTTTTAACTCTGGTCGTGACCCCACCCCACGGCGAGGATTGAATATATTATTTTCATAATCGACTCGTCGATTCCTTTAATTTGATAGGTCGCACCCCTGATTCATATTTTTTTTTTTTAGACTCGGACGAGCGATCTCTCTGTCCATGCCACAAAAAATCCTACATTATCGCCGGGGAGTTCTAGGTCACCTAATAAAATTCGTAGGCCGAATCAGACTCTTTTTATCCTGTGGGAATCGATGTTCGATCACACATCTTCAATCTACGACTGCAAAAAAGAGCCATCTTTTTTTGAATTTTTCTCAATAGGAATCTCAGTGCTAGTCTTGCCTCTGGTCACGATCTTGCAAACTCGATAGTATCAAAAATTTGAAAAAATTCACCTAAAATGGCGAGTCCGTGTTACCTCTATGAAAAAGTGAATGTTTTCGAGAGAAACTCGTTGTTAAATTTATGAAAAATGAATTTTTCAAGTTGGGGAATTTTTAAAGATTTTTAATAAATTCCGTCGAAAGTGAGCCAAACATTAGAGAAATTGTACGTTGCACCCACGACACCTTATCTACCACCACCACTGCTAAAACGAAGAGAAAGTGATGACGTAGTGGTAGAGGTATCAAATCGAACAAATCAATAGAATTCAACTGAAAATAACTCAATTTTACCTAACTTTTTAGTGCAACAAGATTTGTGTATGGTGAAAGTGTGCTGGTATCCGCCATTTCCCCCTACTCACTTCCAGTTGTTTATTGTCAACAGATAATCATTGTGTCGATCGTGTAACGTTTTGGGATATTCCTCTGAACAATTTAAAATATCTTCTGGGACACTAAATGAAACAGTTTTGAAACGGGATATTCTAGATCCTCCTCCAGATAACAGGGGTTGTATCACAGTTTTCCACCTCCTCGCATTTCTCGACCCACTTGAAATTTCCCGCCGGTATCGCATGACTCATAGCCCAACTGTTTAATTTAATCTCATCTAGATATGTCATGTACTTACTTGGTTCTCACACGTTGAATCCTTCTTCCATGTCGCAATTGTTCGCTTTCGCGAGTCTGTGAAATATCGTCGAAACTCTGCCTCTCACACCCTTTTTGAACATGTGCACATCGGATAGTAATTCCACCTGGATTTCGGCCATCATTCGCAGAGCGTCCCAAGCCAGGCCTGAAGCTGTGTAACACCAAACGGATCTGGACCATAATGTCTTCAACAGATGTCTCAAAACATTTCGAACCCGTCGGCCAAGAAAAGCACGTCGGTTTTCAGATGCAGATCGTGATAATGTCTCAAGTAATTCATGTTGAATATTTTCCACACTTTTGGGCCTTCTCGTAGTAGACGTCGGAAATGTCTGCGTCATATAATTACGAATGAAAATGATCTTGGGAAGGTAACATCGACTCGTCAAATCTATGCATACCGGCGATGTAATCGTAGACTCCTTTTCTCAATATGCTCTGGAATTGGCACTCGTCTCAAAAGTAATCAGTCGAGATCTCGAATTTCTTCTTCCCTATATTGCCGACTAGTTTCTGGGGACTGGTCGACATGAATTTGCAACTATCTTTTAAACGTATTTCTCTCTTGACTGTCGACGTCTGTCCATCAATTTTTTTCTTCTTCTTCTTGTCTATGACTTTCCATTTCGCAAAAGAAATGCATTGTTCTTCCCTGTTCGCGATACAATTCATATATCCCTTGCTGATACTACCGAGATTCTTAACAAACAGATGACTATTATAACCCCACAGATTGTGAAATATCACTATAAAAAACTTAGCATCTTGACACGTTGGATTGTAATTGCTGATCGCAGTACCTCGAAATTTGTCCGTGTAGTGATCTCTCAGTTTCTTGCATTCGATTGACTAATTTTCGGCGATATTACGGTCTTATAGCTCTCTTCTAGTCCAGTTGCCTCTCTGTAATGATCATCTTCACGGGGATTTTGAATTGCGCGTATAAGGTTTTGATTCGAAATTCCAAATCTTTCAAAAAGATTTGAAGCCACATCATCATCGTTCGACTGTTTCGTGTAGGTATTCATTTATTTATTGGTGTTTAAGGTCACATACTTATGCACAATGGCTAATCGAAATTGTGTTTCGTGTAGGCATATGGGCCCGAACAATGGTGATCGTCAAAAGAACATTTTATGTAGAACCAATATCCTGACAGTATGTGCATCTGATATTTTTCAGATGAAGAAGAAAAAATAGGCGATCGTCAGGCTGACACAAACTCATCTTCAAAACATTCGAAGTCGGCATACACCATGTAAGGCTGTCTCAATCTTCTATTGTGATATGTGAATTTGATGTGAATGTGATGTTTGGTCATGTCGATGGCAAGCCATTGATTTGAGTTGCAGCACACATGTCATTCCAACAACTCTTTGCTATGGAAGGAATTCAGACATTTGAAACAGAAAAAATCTCCCTCCATTGTGTCTGTTAGTCTGTGTTGCCAGTGAACAAGTCATGTTCTTGATCCAACAATAATGTTGATTGATGTCTTCTGAAATCGATAATAGATTGATGTTGTTCTCGTGATTCTGTGGTAACTTATCCTCAGCGAAAATATGTTTTTTTTTTAAACTCAGTGTATCCCAATATATTGATAGCGACCATGGGATTTCATTTTCCAAAATGATCGACGCTGCGTAGCCACATCGGAAAATTCATTCCCAACCAATCTAAATTTTTACAAGTCTCGGCATACTTCTATGGTCTCTGCGGATTCATTTTTTCGACGGGTTATAGGGCAGGCATGACAGCCCATTTGAAGCTTTGGCTGCCCTTTTTATTTCCATGTTGATCACAGCTTCTGTCCTATGAAATAAGGCAAATTTATATATGAAGACATTCACAATGGACAGTATTTGTCGATGTGAATCTCTAGATTCAATATTTCTTCGAATCTCCATTTGCTACCTCCGTTTTGATACTGCACCAAGGATTGTATTATCTTTTCTTTCATGTCAATGAAGATATCGAACATCGAAGAGCTTTCAGTCACGGTCTTCATACGAGATTGAAAATAAGCCATTTTTTTCTCTACTTCACCTATGTTCAGATCGATCTTCTCTCTCGGACACTTGAATACGATTTTCGTTTTTATTCCCAGGCCTAGCGGCAGACGAAATAGTTCCACCACACTAGATTTTATCTCCTTCAAGAATTTGAGGAATGAAACTTGTTCGTACCCTTGACGTCAAACGTTTTGAAAAATCCCTTGATGTTCTGCTCTCATTCTGTGGGAGTGGGCAACAATTGTTTGAGTATGACTTTAGATATGATTTTCTCTATGTCACCATATTTGCCTTTTTTTCGAGATCGACCATCGCTGCATGTATTATGTAAGTTATTTGATCTTCCTTTTTTCTCTTTTTTATTTCAGCTGTGGTCAATTGAATCAAATTGTTTTAATGCTTCCTATCCATCCACCTGCCCATTTGATTTATATTCTCCTCGTCGTGTGAGGAAATAGTCTATCAACTCGAGTCTCATCAATGAATGCGTGCCTTTCAAACCCAGCTCACATGCTCTCGATTTCAATTTGAGTACTTTTTCTTCTGACTGATCGTTGTCTGTTTGACTCTGGTCATTTGTGGTTTGGTTTGATAAATTTTGCGATGCCGAGATTCTTAACGGAGCTTTTCAATTGTGCTGGATTGCATGCTTCTAATGAATATGACTTCTTAAAATTATAAAAATTGCTTTAATTATTAAAATTGTTTAAATGTTAAAATTATTTTTTTTTTTATTTCCTAAAATGTATATGTGAGAAAAAAAATTATATTTCCTGTAAGTTCATTTTTTTAACTTGAAGGAAATAGAATGGAATTTAAAAACAATTTAAAATTACGCAAAAAACATTTTTTTCAGATTATATTAGAAACAAAAAAAACAAAAAAACTAATTTAATAACATTTTAAAAATTAATCACAAAAAAGGAATGGCAAAGGTAAGAAAATCGAATTAAAAAGGATCAATCCATGCAAGACATATGGTCGTAAATATTTTTTTTTTGAAACCTCACCCAATCGAATTGGAAGATGTCGAGGTGAAAGACCTCAAATATAAATACAATAATTATAGCATGGGATTAATGCTGAACGAAGATCAAGTTGATTTGTTTTGAGTTTTGGAAAATTTGTGTTATGTGATCATGAAGGAAGAAAAGAAAGATTTTGAGGAAGAGGACTGTATTCTGATCTACGGCAGAGGCAAGATATATCTGAAAATCGATAAAGATGTCGTAAATTGACTTGGAGAAAAGCTCTCAAAAATGTGAAAAAATTAACAAATGTGGACATGGTTATCAAGCATTTACATAAAATGAAGATGGCAGAGCGATAGCTCGCATACTATTAAAAATACGACTTTGTAAAAAAAATGTTATTTTTATTATTTTCGTCACTAAATGTTTAGAATATCGATTAAAATTTTTTTTAGTTTTTTCTTTGTCTTCTCAGGAATTGGTTACAATATCATTCTCTTCTCTCTTATTTCATTAACTAATAAAAGTCTCTTGTGATGATAACTATCATCACTCTCATTTTGGGGAATACACTTAGGAGGAGTCACAGTAAAATATTTTTCCAGAGTCGTAGAAAGATTTTTTTTTATTCTCTCTCCATAATATTCCATCTTGATATTGTTATATTTATCATATTTTGAATAATCCATTTTGAAATTTTGTTTAAAAAAAATATATAATTTTTTTCTTGTTTAATTTAATCATTATTTTTTAACTTCGCAAGATGTGGGTGGATTATTTTCTATCCAGCAATAAAAGAAAAAGACCTTGATCATAGTTCGTGAGATTTCTCAACATTTTCCGAAATCGGTCAATTTCGAAATCCAAAGGCCTCAGTTGCCCTCGAAACTCAATCATTTTCTCCCACCGATCTACCACCTCGTCCTCGTCCAGATTTCCAACATCCACGCGAAACACAAGACTATGATGTCTTTGTGTTCCCCGTTGTAACAGTTGTGTCCTTCGATCAATCCCTCCAACATGCAAGCCGGACATCTTCCATTCATCGCTCTAGGAATATTCAACTCCACAAAATGGTCACTCTCTCTGTAGAAAATATCTCTGAGAAAATTCGCACGTGAAAGATCTGCCCTCATATTCCCTGCTTCCACCTTGGGATCGCTGGTCTTTCAAAATGGCATGCTTAATATTTTCAAGGTTTTTTTCTCCTTTTAATTTTATTTTAATTTATTTATATTTTTCTATTTTTAATGATATATATTTTTAGAATTTTGAAAAAAATTACATATAATATACTGAGTCAACAAAGAAAGTATAAGAGAAACAAATGTGAAAAAATAGGATAAGGGATGAAATATAATAGTTTTAATGTTGCATGTTTGTGGACAAGAAGTTGTGCAAAGAGTTTAATGACATGTTGTTGTTGTCCACCCAACCGTATACAATTTTGCTACGAATTTCAACATAGCACGTGCTACCCGAGAATGTCAAATTGAATGGGTGACCGACGATTTTCTTTGTGTTATGTTGTGCTAGAGAGCCTGGGTTATTGAGAAAACACGCTAGTTTTTGTCTTCCGACAATTTGAAAATGCCAAGGTTAACAAAAAATCAGAGGTTGCGTGCCATTGGTATGCTCGAGGCTGGGATACCTCCAGATGAGCTCACTGCTGAGCTCGGAGTCACTGTGGCCACTATTTACCGTCTCATTGGAAGGTATACAACCACTGGATCTACTGCCGACCGACCGCGTTCAGGTCGACCAAGAGTTACGACCTCTGCACAAGACCGACACATCAAGACGTCTCACTTGCGAGATCGCTTCCTTCCGGCCTCGAGGACAGCAGCAATTACTCCTGGTAGAACTAACAACAGAATCAGTGCACAAACTGTCTGCAACAGACTCGTTGAACACGTCATCCGAAGTAGACGTCCATACAACAGACCAATCCTTAACCAACGTCGTCGTACAGCCAGAATGGATTGGGTACGTCAGTCTGTTCGCTGGACTCAGAAGCGTTGGAGCACAGTTCTTTTTAGTGATGAACCAAGAATTTGTCTACGGCGCGCTGATGGTAGGGCAAGAGTGTATCTCCGACGAGGATAATGGTTTTCTGATGCTTGCGTGTGGGAATGCGACCGTTTTGGTGTAATGGTTTTGGTAGCATTTTCCTTACACCCTCGAACGCAGTTGATCTTCATCGATGCTAAACTGAATGGACAGCGGTATAGGGACGACATTTTCTTAGCGCTGTTGTTGTCCCGTTTTCCAACGCTAATGTCGGATTCCAGTTATTCCAGCAAGACAATGTCACGTGGTGCGTATCTGTCGTTACTTTCTTGAGGAGCAGAGCATGGAACTTCTTCCCTGGCCCCCACTTTCGCCGGATTTGTCGCCAATCGAGCATCTTTGGGATCAATTGCACCGTCGGGTACGAGTTCATGATCTTCAAACGTTAAGCGATTTACGTAATGTTCTAAGGCAGGAGTGGAACGCAATACCACAGGGTGACATCCGGAGACTTATCATGTCCATGTGCCGTCGATGTCTTGCCATCCAAGAGGCAAACGGTAGACATCCACGCCATTGACTGCATGTGGGAACTTTTCATTTCACCCCATGTCTGAATTTCGACGTCCTGACGTGACGCTAGCTACATTAAGAACATGACATTATGCAAATTCATACAGCTAGACTAGAAATATGAATTTACAATAATTTGTTTGGGATTAAAGTCGATAACACTGAAAAAAATGCTCCTCAAAGTTTATTATACTTTCTTTTTTGACTCGGTATATATATTCCTCTATCACAGACTGACAGACAGACCAAAATAAAACAAATGTCTAGCGGTTGAAACTCTCCATCATCTTCTGAGAGATCGCTATCGAATCAATTGCATCATTCAAAGAGACACAACAAAAATACATGTTTTTTGCATTTTTGACGATTTGGATGGAATTTTTCACGTCCAAAAGCTCCCCTCCGAATCGCCGAAATCCGTCGACGGAACACTTAAAAAAACGATCAAGAATACATGTTTTCCACATCTTGACGAGTGTGGTGTTTGCGTCACCTACTTCAGATTTATCGCCAGATTTGGACTAATATGTCAAGAGAGACACGCGACATTTCGACCCAATATTCGACTTTTGTAAAACATCTGTCATCGACTTAGGATTTTTAACTCAGCTTCGGAAGCTTTCGCGTATCTCCATCGCCATCCCGTGGTAGAATTCGAAGAAATCTCAGACAGGGGTCGAATCGAACGATCCCGGAAATTTTCCAAGATTTTCTAAGATTTTCATCTCCGAGATTCGATTGCCAAGACGGGAGGATCCTCGTATTCTCTCTCTCGGCGATTCGATTTCCGATTCGATTTCTAAGTCGAAAAAGTCGTGTGTCATCTCGTGGTATGCGGTTCATTTTGCGAGAAGTCTAACGTGTACTCGTATCGCACTAAGCAGATTTTTTGAGGAAATGAGCACGAAACTCGCGAAAAATCGACATAAGGCGAAAAAACTGTTTTTCTGTGCTCGAATCTGCAATTATCATCTACTCATCAAATGTTTCACGAAAAACCTGCTTTTCAAGTTTTTGATGACAGAAAAGTTACCAGTGGTATAAGTAATAGCCCCGAATAGATCAGTAATTCCAATGTCCTTTCAAATAAAAGCCATTACCAGACACCCACTATAGGAGGACGATAATTGCAAAACAAATGAGGAATTGCAAAACAAATGAGGCAAAGCAAAAAGTAGAATAAAAATTCACACTCTCCAAACTAAATCAGTTAATTGATGTACATTTTCTTCATATGAGACAGTTTTGTTGGTTTTTCTAATTTTTGTTACCATCCTTGAGAATTCAAATGGCTGTTGTCATTGCTGTACACCAGCAATGACGAGAATGATACCACATAAACAAATTACTGTAGCTTTTCTCCTGAGTTTTTTAATCAAATCATTTTTGTGAATTTTATAAGAATACCGAATTATGACGTATAATCACTTAAAACAAAATGTTCACATTGGGTGTTATTTATTTTTCATCGATCAAATCACTTGTGCATCCTCCACACCCGTTGAACTATAGGGATTTGACCCCTGCTTTTGGGAATTAAATGAAAATAGTCTGTTCTGATTATGCGGAGTATGAATGCAAAAACGTAATATCAAAGAACACTCTGCAGGACAGGGATTATAGAAAAGTCTTCGTCAGTAGTAGTAGAGCGATGGATCGTGCCTTTTTGGGGGGGGGCGGGGGCGACCTAGTCGAGGACCTAGGAAGTAATGTTTTAATGCCGTGACCCAATGACGTCATGTTTGGTTGTGATGGTAGCCTGCGTGATCAGTCTAGTAACATCATCCCCCTAGTGATACGTAGTCCTACTGCATATGCACGGCACGTGTTGTTAGAGTGATACGTGTTTCGGTGGTCCATTTTGTATACTGGAGGCCGCCATCTTCATTTCTATGGTAGCACATGGTTACTATGTTACCCAAAAGCTTACAACAGGGCAGGGGTATGTTCGGAGGTATGTTCGATCCAAATCACCAAAATTCACACAAAACATCTTTATTTGGTACGGAATTCCAACGAATCCTACTTATAATGGTAGCACGTAGTGCACTAGGCCCACTGGACACACTTCTCTGTATAAGAGTAGTTTTACTTCGTAGAATTTCCCAAGCAGACACAATTTTTTTATTTGCTTCCGATTTCAACTAAATTCTTGGTTTTTACCTATGTATCTACAAGCTATGTTATGATTTCCCCCATCTCCTTATAAAGTATTCCGACGCCCATAGACGTGTTTATGTTCAATTGGACGCCTTACATGTTACACATTGACACATGCTGGGTGTGCCAATATGTGCTTATGTGAAAATGCACAATGTGACACGTTGTGCACTAGCACATGGGCACATGCGACCAAAAATGGGTTCTATAACCACTGGCGTATCTCAAAAAGGATTCTATAGGGATTCCGAAATGTACTCCATGCGTGGGATTTCACAAGGGAGATTCCAAGCTCCAGTACAGGTAATCTTACCATCGGCTTCCATCCTAACTCTAACTATCTGTCCTTTGATTTGGCTCTATTGTAGTTATCCAATACTATAAAAAAATTTCCGACATCCTTGCTGTTTTGTGCCATTACTACCTTGTTCCCTAAGTACTCCGACGTCCCTTGATCTATTTATGTTCTATTGTACACATTACCTGTAGTACAGAGGCACATGCTGGATGTGCCAGTATGTGCTGATGTGAAAATGCACAATGTGACGCATTGTGCACTAGCACATGGGCAAATGCGATCAAAAAAGGATTCTGTATCCACTGACGTTTCCCCCAAAATGGATTCTATGGGGATTCCAAAAAGAATTCCATAAGTGGGATTCGATAAGTGGGATTCCAAGCCCCTATACAGGTAATCTTTCCATCGGCTTCCACCATGTCCTATGCTGTCTGTCCTATGATTATCTTCATATGTATTCACCCAATACTATATAGTCTTCTACTACCGTCTCAACATTACTACTGACCTGTAGCACTACTGCAGGCTTGCTAACTGTCTAAGATTGCTCGAACGCCTCGAATCCCACCAAGAAATGAGCTTTAGAACCATTGCTCGGTCGAGTGACTCCACATACTACTCTACGACTCATCCCGGTGAAAAAGGAATTCCATGGCTTGACCACAGACGTTTTCCAAAAAGGATTCTATTGGGATTCCCTAAAAGGGATTCCACTAGTGGAACTCCGTAAATCAGATTCCTAACCGATTCCGTAAAATGTGAATTCGTGATTTTGTCTGAACCCTCTAGGGTGTAAAAAGGGTGAAACAGCCGATTTCTTTCATTTCATTTCTATCCAGCAATGGGTGAACTCCTTATCTGCCACGAGTGGCAGAGATCATTCAGTCATTTAACATGTCTCCTATTACACATTCGAACCATCCACGAAGCGAAGAGGTATCAATGGTTCAGGTGTGCACAGATGTTCAAAAGAAGAGACCATCTGAGAAGACACGAGAAGATACAATAAAAAAACAGACCAAAGGACCATAAGAGGGAATATGATGAATATGTGGAAACCATTGGATACAAATTGACCAACGAAAAGAACGCAAAAGAATAAACCCATTGGAATCAATGGAACTACCTCAACCACTCCACCGACAGACTGCGGAACCAGTCAGAAACATATGTATACAAGTGGCTCCGAGACCAAAGGATCATCAGAGACAATATGTTGAACCAGCCGGAAACCCTTTTGCACGAATTAATTAAAGAGAAGAACGCAAAAGAATAAACCCATTTGAATCAATGGAACTACCTCAACCGTACCAAATGTGGAATGAACCAGAAACTCTTGTATCCCAAAGCCACCAACAGAAATTTCTAGACAATTATTGACCTGAGTTGGAAATAAGCGGCTTATGGATCCAGAGTATAATTCAACAACTGAAGAGAAGAACTACATATTGGTCGAACCCAGTTTACAAAAAAACTTACTATAGTCCGGGCGCCGAAGGACTAACTCGTGTTTTAGCGTCTAAAGTTTTTTTTCTCAATGGTTGTTCAATGTATGGAGATTTAGAATAAATCGGCTGCGTCTCTATCAGCCTTGAGAATTTGTTTTATGGGCTTCAAAAAGGTGGCGTCCAAAATGGCCTAATTTTAAGTTGCTTAATTAATATAAGTTTATAAGCGTTGGTACAAATTCAGATATTGCGAATTTAACAAATTTACGCACACAGAGAACATACTGAGGTGTGTTTCCAACTGGAAACAATGTATTTAGAGAATTTGTCAGCTCAACATGGCCGCCATGATGGCGAATATAACATTAAATCCAATTTCATAACGGGAACCAGGAGCCACAACACGCCCCGCACGCATATGTATGGGTGGAGAATGTTCCAATGTGGCTGCCAGCATACATAAGCGGGCGTATTTGAATGATTGTATGCACTAGAATTCATTTTATATGTACATACATTCAGTTATCGACTGTGCGTTCGTTGCAACACTCGATCATTGCATGGCAAGAACAGAAAACCGCTCAAGCTAACTTGGACGCACTACAACTGCATCTCAATGTTTTACAGGGCTGTTTGGTTGAACATGAACATTTGATCAGTTTCAGTATCTCATCAGGTGCCATTGAGACATCTTGATGGTCAGTCGTTGGCAATAAAGATTTGGAATTCTCATCCTTTGTGAAACCAAATTTGGTAGGATCGAGATCAGGTGGATCTAGGTCCAATGCATTCTTCCAAATGCAAGCTTGTAAGTGGGCCCTTTTCACATTATCAGCAAATACCTCTGTGCTGGGTGGAAGAATGCGGAGACTGGGGACCTTTGATACACCTGATAGACCAGTGATGGCAGTCCACATGCCTATACGCGCATCCTACATTGTTGCCGATGTATCGCGCCCATAGCAACAACAACGAATTTCGTGGCCTGACCCAAAACCTCCTCCCAGGGAGCGTCGACGGCAGCTATGGATAATAATAACAGATTTAGAACGCGACCCTTGCCTTTTCCAAAGTAGCACGCACAGTGTTGCATCCAGACAAGTCATGTGCGGCAAGCATTTGTTGGCCGATATCCGTGTGTTTCTCAACAGTCGCACGAATATCACCAGGTGTTCTGTCTTTGATGGGTGACTCCATGTAAATGGAAGCAGACAACTTTGTTCCAGATAGAGATGTAACAACAGAACACAAACATCGGTATCGACAGCTAAAACAACTACTTGTTTTCCCTCCTCTTTGCCTGGTTAACAATAATATTGTCGGCTTCTTTGTGAGGTGTCGCCATGTCATATCTGTCTATTACGACACCTTTATGTATGTCTGTCGGCTTTTCATCTGGGCCAGTGATTACCAGCTTATGTGTGTTGGTGTTTGCCACAGCAAACGCTTCATTAGATCTGAAATGCTGACATATTAAACCAACATTTTTTTGTTAGCAGTCACAGTGAATGCTAACTTCTGAGACGGCAGTGTTGATGTCATATTTAACTTGAACACCCGACAACAGTTCTCGTCACCTCTGAACGACCTTGTGAAAAATTTCGTACTGAAGTCGATGTATCTATCAAATACGAGGTAAACGTCTCCCAACAACAGTCACTGTCTTATTACTTCATGAAACGTCTGAATGAAATCTAACAGGACAGGGTTTCTTATTTTACTTGGTGATGGCAAACGAGGAATCCAAAGAAGAGCACACCCGTCAATTGCAGTACACACTTGGATATGGGACTGCTTCGTTTTCCTGGCTGAAGTGCAGACGGCTGTTTGATTTTTCAAAACTGTTTTTGATTTCGATATTTTTATATCCCCAGAGTCATCGAACATTTAACTAGGAACATGAGATAGAGCATATGACAGCGCCTTGTTGATGTCAACACTTCTAGTACCGGCTTGAAGTTCCATCTCTCGCGAGTAAATGAGATTGCAGTCATACACCTAGTTATCGACCAATCTGATAGCCCGTTTCCCGATTGACATCGTTGTCACTGGCATGTATAATATATTATAAAATCCATGTGAAAGGCTCTTTTCCAACTGACACATCTGCTCCTGACCGCGAGCAATTGCATCATACACATTTACAGTGGCGGGAACGATCCAACCAGTGGCAATGTTCACCAAACCATCTGGTTGACTTTCCCGACGTAAAGGATGTATGACAACCTCCAGTGTGTTTCTAGGCCAATGCGGTCCTGTTGATCGGCGGTAATTCTAGCTTTGGATTCTTCTTTGTGGTACTGTTGAGATTTTGAGGTTGTGTCAGTGTCTCTCAAATCAGAGACGTCACTAGCAAGCTGGCTGCATACATGAAGGCTCAGAGCCGAGATTTTCAGTGTTTCTGGTTTAAGTGTGATGCCAATAATACCCCCCCCCCCCACCCCCCCCCCCAAAAAAAAAAAAAATACAAAAGAAAGGCAATAGGCCTATAGACACTTAGCTGTGAGGAACAAATAATAAAGTAAGAAAGCTGAAAATACAGATATATCGCTTAGAACTTTGCTATAACTTTCCCAGTGGAAACGATATAATTGTATGGACGACCGTGAAAATCCGTGTGCGTAGGTTGAGTGATCAAAGGACACTGACTATCGGCGCTATGAAATTGCAAATAGCTCGCGATGCCGCCAATCCGAGAAAATCACCAATGCTCTTTATTTTACGCTGTGTATCCAAACACAGCGAAACATAAAACATCTTCGAAATCTTAAAGTTACTCGCATCTGATCAGGAAATGTTTTAAATGGATGAAATCATGATAAATAGTCGTAATATTCTCTATATAGCTAAAACTTGTTTGTTTTTTGTAATTTTGGTGGCAATTTTGTTTCAGGTCAGATATTTCAATTTCCTCAATGCTGTCAAAGACGCAACCACCGGAATGTCTATCAGGGATTTCCAAACTATTCAAAACCGCAAAGAAAAAAACTTTAGACGCTAAAACACACATCCTCCAAAAATCGATTTTTCGCGCCCGGACTACTAGAACGACAACATTCGATGCGTAGAGAACCAGAAGAGCTTACCGCGATGGACCTGGATAGAGACATGAGAGAGTTCATAGAATCCCGAACTCTGCATGAACACGAGACGATTCTTCAATATAACCAGATTTTACAAAGATACAGAGAATTCTAAAATAAAACTTTATAACCAATAACGATCAAGATACAGAACCAGTGATCGCAATGGAAAGAACGAAGCTGAAACAGATCGAAGTAAACAGAACAAACATTGAACTGTATATGACGAACTCTAACAGTGTACAGAAAAGTCAATACAATTTTAAAATATAGCAAAAGTTCTTTTTTTCAATAGGGAAAGGTTCAGACAAAATCACGGAATCACATTTTACAGAGTCGGCTAGGAAACTAATATACGGAATCCCACTTATGGAATCCCTTTTAGGAAATCCTTATGGAATCCCTTTTTGGAAAGAACCTGTGGCCAAGGAATCCCTTTTCCCCAGAGATGTGTCGTAGAGCAGTATGTTGAGTCACTCGTTCATGCAATTACTCTAAAGCTCATTTGCTCGATGAAATTAGAGTCATTCGAGCAATCTTAGACAGTTAGCAAGCTCGCAGTAGTGCTACAGGTCAGTAGTAATATTGAGAGGGTAGTAGACTATAAAGTATTTGGTGAATACAGATGAAGCTAATCATAGGACAGACACCATAGGACACGATGGAACCCGATGAAAATATTACTTGTATAGGAGCTTGGAACCCCACTTATGGAAACCCAGTTATGGAATCCCTTTTCTGGAATCCCTATATAATCCCTTGTGGGAAAACGTCGGTGGTTACAGAATCCTTTTTGGTCGCACGTGCATATGTGCATTTTCACATAAGCTCATATCGGCACATCCAGCATGTGCCTATGTGCTACACGTAATGTGTACAAAGGAACATCAACACGTCTAGAGGCGTTGAACAACTTTATAAGGAGATGGGGGAAGTCATAACGAGCTTGTAGATACATAGGCAGAAACCGAAAATGTAGTTGAAATCAGAGCCAAATAAAGCAATTGTCGGGTCTGTTTGGGTAAAACTACTCGTACTCAAAGCAATGCGTCCGGTGATTTGGAGGGATTGTCGGGTTTATTTGGGTAATTAGATTTACCATCTACTCATTCGAACATACCCTCCGAACATAGCCTTGTCCTATTGTAGGCCCTCGGATAACATAGTAACCACGTGTTACCATAGAAACCATGATGGTGACCTTCAATATACAAAATGGACGACGGAAACACGTATCACCGTAACAACACGTATCATGCATACGCACTAGGACCACGTATCACGCTAGGGATAATGTCACAAGATGGCTGCTCACGCAGGCTACCATGGCAACCAAACATGAAGTCACTGGGTCACGTGACTATGACGTCACATCCTAGGTCCCCGACTAGGTCCCCCTAAGAAGGCACGATCATCAATCTACTGCTACTTTCGTCGAAGAACAGGTGAAATACGTCGACGAAATCGAATGCGATGAATTACTGAAGAAAGGCTATAGACGAAAAGGTTCGTTTGTTGTTGTTTCCTCGCTATCTGTCTACGAGATCTGTAAAATAACGTGAACGAATGCCAATTTATATCAATCAAAACGTTTGAAATAAAATTTTGAAAAAAGTCCTCCTATTGCTTATAAACGATTGAAAAAATTAGGGGATGTTACAGTTCATGACGAACATAATATATGTTATATAGCCAAGTGTTGGGATCAGATGTGTGTGGTAAAAATTGCGCAATTTGTGGGTTTATACTCCAAACTAAACAATTCAGTGAATTCGCCGACAAGGACTGGAAAACATACATAGATTAGCGGACGTGGCAACCGTAACTTATAAAATCGATTGATAACGAATGTCGTATAAGGAACTTGGAAAATCGACTCCCGTTTGAGCCAACTTCCGAAAAACTTTAGAGTGGCTCGTACTCAGCACTATACCTGGTGAAATAATTCCTGGTTGACATAGGCGATATAAAATTAAATTCAAACAGTTGCATCTTTACCAATCTTACATTAATTGAGAGTCGTGTGTCTGAAAGCTGAAATTGATGAGTCGCATATTTTCCTGGACAGGACACCCAGGATCAACTCCTGCTAGGGCCAAAATCTGAGAATCTTTAGAGTTTTCAGTAACGTGGCTAGTACCCTGCATTATATGTTTAGTGAGAGTACAGACGCAAATGTGTTGTGCGAGGTGTTGGGGTGATTTTATGCTCTACTACTTGCACCTGTTACAAGAAAGAGTTGTTGGATAAAATAAAACGTACTGAAGTCCATAACAACCTGTAACGGGAAGTGTTTATCTATATTCATTTATTCCCACTCAAAAAAGATACTCCTCGGTATTTTCTATAAAAATGAGACCGCGATCGGGAGCATGATGTTGATCGAGAGTGGTTTACAATGAAAAACATAATTAGACTCCAACCTGATAAGTTATAGACATGACACGCAATTTTAACGTCCTCGTGACGGGACGTATTTTGTATTGAACTCCAACGGAACTGTGTGTAATCAAACGTGAAAGAACAAAAATTTGGTAACTGTCCATTCTCAAATATCGGTCTGGGGTCGGGTTGTAACTGTGAACTGACAAAGTGGTTGTATTAATTGCAACGTTTTTTGGGACTGCATTAGCTCAGTTGGTATGATGGTAGAGCGTTTATTGCAAGGCGATTGGTTACCGGACACCCCGGTTCAACTCGCTGCCAGAGCCAACTTCCTAAAATCGTTACAGTTTCCAGTACAGTGGCTCGTACCCGGCACTATACCTGGTGGAATTCCTACTTGACATAGTCGATAATATGACAATATGCAAGGCGTAAGAAGGAACCCCAAAGTATCCGACATATTGAAATATTTCATTCCGCAATCATTACTCCAAAAACATTTTATGCAATCGAATTCCTGCAACTGTTTAATTTCAGCCAAACATGAATACGTATCACAGTACTAAATATTTTCCCATAGGCGACCATTATAACGTTCAGGCGAAAAAAATATGGTCGCATCATTGTAAATTTGGCATTCAAATATCTTTTGTCAAGTATAGCCCTTCAGACAACCTTTTTCTGATTCTTAAACGGAGGGGGGGGGGGGGGTGGGGGGGGGGGGGTGGCATGCAACAAATAAGAGAGAAAAAACTAACAGAAAAGGAAGTGCTGCTCACATGTACATATTTCTCAGGGAATTCCCAACCAAAACACACCAATAGTCAAACGAATTTTTAGGTTCTAAAAGTCCCCAAATCACCCTCTTTATTTATCTGGAGCATTCAACAGTATAGCAAGATGTCAGTAGAATTCTTCAAATGTTTACTGAAACAATATATTTTTCCAAGACTGCTTAGTTTTGGGGATTACATAATTTCCGAGTGCAACTTTTCGAGGCAGGTAAATCTAATTAAAATGTTTACAACAGTTATACCTATGAGCAAACCCAACCCTACCAAAGATACATTTACCTCTTTCATGTGATGAAAGACTCATTTCTGCAATATAATTCAACTTTTGGCTTCTGCCTAGTCAAAAGAATGAGAACTGTCCAATCTGTGTCAAATGGGCTTAAAAACTGGTATTGCCTTTGACAGAATTCCTTCTCCGTTACCCAATGAGTAGGTTGGGGGGATAAGAATTCACAGCTTTCTTTGAAAACTACCCAAATCCCCAAATAAAACTAAAATTTGCATCAGTACACAAAACCTTTTGACAAAATCTGTTTTAATTTACCATACATCAAGATAAATAGTTCTGACTACTGGATTTTAAACAATATGTCAATTAGGTTTCAAAATTGTGTTTGTGCAGGGCTTATAATTCCTCTAAATTTGGGAGAATCCATTTGTATTCTTGCGAAAATCGTTGCAAAAATTCAGACCTGCTATGGACAAGGATCCCATGAGGCCAGTATGGTTGAACCCCTGTTGCATACTGATAATACATGTTAACCCTTTACCCAGTACAGCTTTTTAATTTTTAAAACACCAACTACAAAAAGACCCCCTCAGGGGCCTTAATCGCTCATCTGACAAAGTGGTTCAGAGAAGTGGGTCACATTCAGTTAGTCATCGTTCATGAACACTACATAGGAATGATGTTATGAACAAACTTCCAAGGGTGGTTGTGTCACTGCAGCTTGAAAGGCAAATTTTATGGAAAAACTCTAAGGAATGGATTTGAACATTAATGAACTAACCCACCCCTGCCCAAATTTTAAGACGGGGACTCGAAATGAACAAACTCAAATCTGACCCCCCCCCATCCCCCCTCCCCCCCCCCCCCCCCCCCACGATACCAAATATGAAAGGATTCTGACTGGCACGAACCAAATTGGAACAAATTTAGATCTGACCTCCCCAGAGATGTTGTACACCAAATATTAAAGCATTCTAACTGGTGGGTCTGAAGAAAAAGATTTTTAAAGAAATTTTCTCATGATGCACTAAGTTAATTTGAGCTCCCATAATGAGCCCAAAAATTAACCCATAGACTTTGCTTGAACAAACGTGAATCTGACCCCCCTTAGAAATGCTGTAGGTCAAATATGAAAGGATTCTGACTAGTGGATCTGAAAAAAATAGATTTTTAAAGAAATTTCCTCATACTGCACTAAGTTAAACTTTGGGCATCATTAGATAGACCAAATATTAACCCAGAGACCTGATTCAAACAAACTTCAATCTAACCCCCTTCCCAACTAGAGATGCTGTATTCCAAATATGAAAGGATTCTGATTGGTGGATCTGAAGGAGGTTTTCAAAGAAATTTCCTCATATTGCACTGTTGATATTTGGGTGCCCATATGGAGCCTAAATATTAACTCAGGGACTCGATTTGAACAAACTTGAATTTGCTCCCCACCCCCACTCCTCTCCCCTAGAGATGCTGTATACCAAGTTCAAAAGATTCTTATATATGGTTCTGGAGAAGATTTTTTTTAATTTTGGAAAACAATTTATGGGTGGTATCAGAGAAATGCCCCTTTTGAGGCCTCCTGTGGGTGTGGCAACCTTTTTTTGAACAAACTGGAATTCATATATGACAAGGAACATGAATATCAATTTTGGTTCAATTCGGCTCAGTTGTTTATGAGGAGAGTTAGATAATGTAAAGTTCACGCCGGACAGATAGACGGATGGTCGACAGACAGAAAGTAATCACTTAAGCGCCCCCCGACTTACAGTCAGGTGAGCTAAAAATAAACAATTTTCATCAAGCATAATAATTATGGATGTTACTGGAACCTGCTTATGACAGCCGGTTCCAATGACAGTCATATTTGTAAAGATGTTAATGCCAGTGTCACAACATTTCAGGTCATGTTAGTGTTGTATTGGTTAATTTGCTCCCTTTGTGTTAGGTAAAGGGTTAAACTGACTCAGTACTTTTCACGCGAATCCCAGCAGCAGTGTTACGAGACGCTACATGGTTTCTCACTGGTTTTGTTACACAGATCTCTATGTGAATCGATTCTCAGATTCTTATAAGCCCTGGCTGAGGTTATATAATTCACCAATATTAATAGAAAGTGTCATTTTATCTCAACAAATGATGTCAAATATTCTTTTACCTAGTGATGGGGTAAAATATAGCCCTGGATGTGCCTCCACCCCCCAGTATGCATTTTTCCATAAAAAAACAATATTAATTTATAAATGAAAGTGTCAGTGACACTGTAGCTCAACTTGATTCAGTCATGTACATGTATAGTATGTGACACAGCATGACAAACATATAGGTAATGACCTGATAACAAAGACACATGTAAAGTATTGTAACAGTCTGCGCATAAATGCTGACTGTAGCCTGTAACAAATAGATAGGTAAAGTATTGTAAAGGTGGGGTGACAGTTAGATGCTGAACTAGAAAAGAAATCTTTGAGTCCCAGAGTGGATCTGACTGAACCCAAAAATATTTGTTCTCATAGCACGGTGATAACAAAGGCACCCATAAACACTCGTTCCTGTCGCAAGGTGATAACAAATGTATCCCAAGAAGTTTCATGAAGATTGGTGCATAAATACAGACTCTAACCCGAGCCGTATTGAAACGTGCACTTACTGTGTATAATTAGCACTGAACAAATCAAAGTTCATCTAATTTGTATAATGTCAGTACGAGAAAAAAACCCGTATTATATGGGATGTATTCCATGCTACTAAACATTCCTACAAAAATTTATTTAAATTAGAAC
Source organism: Pictodentalium vernedei (assembly GCA_031216915.1). Classification (NCBI taxonomy): domain Eukaryota; kingdom Metazoa; phylum Mollusca; class Scaphopoda; order Dentaliida; family Dentaliidae; genus Pictodentalium; species Pictodentalium vernedei. The sequence continues at coordinate 396,694,889 of CM062297.1, read as the reverse complement.
TTTCATACAGAAGTTCTGTACAAAAAAACTGAGTGCACTAATTTTGATACAAAATGGCTGCTGGCAGCCATCTTGAATTTTGGACCGCAACCCAAAACACTCGTTCTCGTCCTTTGACAACAAAGGTACCCAAGAAGTCTCGTAAAGATCGGTTCATAAATACGGCCTTTAGCCTGAGCTGTATAGAAGTTGTGTACAAACGAGAAGTGATGGCAATAGCTCAGCTTCACTTTGTCAAGTTGAGCTAATAAATGTGCCCTGTAGGGTGTGCCAAAGGGAAATATTGAGATCTGACTAAACTAAGTTCTAAGAACGTTGGCAGCGGCAACAATTTTTGACGGAAATTGAAGAAAATTGATAGCTCCCATCTAGAGGTCACCCAAAACAAGCAATACAGGTTTCAAAGCAATCCGATCATAAATGTGCCCTGTAGGGTGTGCCAAATGGAATATTGAGGTATTCTGACTAAACTAAGTTCTAAGAACGTCGGCCACGGGAACATTTTTTGACGGAAATTGAAGAAAATCGAGAGCTCCCATCTAGAGGACTCCCCAAACAAGCGTACCAGGTTTCAAAGCAATCTGATCATAAATGTGCCCTGTAGGGTGTGCCAAAGGGAAATATTGAGGTCTGACTAAACTAAGTTCTAAGAACGTTGGCCGTGGCAACATTTTTTGACGGAAATTGAAGAAAATCGATAGCTCCCATCTAGAGGTCACCCTAAACAAGCATACCATGTTTCAAAGCAATCGAACCATAAATGTGCCCTGTAGAGTGTGCCAAAGGGAAATATTGTGGTCTGACTAAACTAAGTTCTAAGAACGTTGGCCGCGGCAACCTTTTTTGACGGAAATTGAAGAAAATCAATAGCTCCCATCTAGAGGTCACCCTAAACAAGCATACCAGCTTTCAAAGCAATCCAATCATAAATGTGCCCTGTGGAGTGTGCCAAAGGGAAATATTGTGGTCTGACTAAACTAAGTTCTAAGAACGTTGGCCACGGCAACATTTTTGATGGAAATTGAAGAAGATCGATAGCTCCCATCTAGAGGTCACCCCAAACAAGCATACCAAGTTTCAAAGTGATCTGATCATAAATGCGACCTGTGAGGTGTGCCAAAGGAAATTGTGGACGTACGTACGTACGCCGACGGACGAGAAGTGATGGCAATAGCTAAGCTTGACTTTGTCAAGTTGAGCTAATAAATCGATGTTGACACGTGTTGAATTTCCCATTGTTTTTTAATCACATTCTGGCTTCTGAAGACATTTCACATTGTGTTTGATATTTTGCAATCTTTGTAAGAAAAAGCCTCAGTTTTCTCAGTTAAGGCACCTCAGGTCATAAAACAGTGATTTTTTTCCAATAGAATGACCAGTACCTGCTACTGTGATGTCTCATGACACTGTTAAAATTCCTAAAATCATCAAATATAGATTCTGTAGTGCTGTGCTTGTGCTGCAAATATCCACAAGTGCACTTTTACTACTTTGGCTATAATCCCCACAGGCACACATTCTGTCAAAAAGAGTGAAATTGTAGAAAATATGTTCCCAAAGAGGACAAATCAGTTACAGTACATTTGCTATGGAGGGGTTGTAATACACGCGTGGGCAGTGATGTCCAATCATCATCCACAAAATTTTAATTAATGAAGCACCGGGTTGTACCTGGTTCTTCATTATTTAAATTTTTGATGATTATTACTATATTTAGTGTTTGGCATCAAATCTTATTGTATCCGTGGAAATATTGCCCATCCGTGGAAAGTGAGCAGTACACACCAGCTGTACTGTATTTGTCTCAAGGATATAATACTCTTTGATGTTTAATATATTTGTGACGGGCTGGGTCCAAAGTACTCAGTGCTCATAGTACTCGAATACCACTTTTTTAACAAAGTACTCAATACTCGGCCCAGCCCTGATTTGTGTATATGTGTGGGGAAGGTTGGAAGGTGAAAGATAGCTGCAAATTATTTAAAATGTTGAGCCAGGCAAATGAAAAGCAAAGAAACATTTCATCTGAAGGACAGACAGACAGACATGCAGTAACACATTTTGGAAACCTACATAAAAGTAGTGGCTAACTTACAATGAAAAATATAGAGCGAAGAGCCAGGGCAATGTTGTCAAATAGAAAACAAGAGGCCCCAGGGGGCCTGAGGGCATTCACCTGACATGGTAGACCAAATATCAACCCATGGAATTTATTTGAACAAGTTGCATCTGCCCCTCATAAGAAAAGCTTATACAAAATATCCTAAGATTCTGACCGGTGGACCTCAAGAAAAAGATTTTTAATGAATATTCATCATACTGAACTAAGTTATAATTCAGGCTCCCACAGGGAGCCCAAATATGAACCCAGGGACTTGGATTGAACAAACTTGAATCCCCCCCCCCCCACCCTGCCCACCTAAGGATGCTGTATACCAATATCAAAAGATTCTGACTACTGGATTTTAGAGAATATTCCTCTTATTGAACTAAGTTATAATTCGGGCTCCGCCAGGGAGCCCAAATATGAACCCAGAGACTTGGCTTGAATAAACTTGAATCTCACCCCTCTAAGGATGCTGCATCCCAAACATCAAAAGATTCTGAATGGTGGATCGGAAGAAGAAGATTTTTAAAAGAATATTCCTCATATTGCACCAGTCTAATCATAGAGAGTCCAAATATGGACCAAGGGATTTGATTTCACCAAACATGTGAATAAATCTTCCAAAGCTGTTATATGCGAAATATGAAAGGCTTTGGAGCAGTGGTATGGGAGAAGAAGATTCTTTAATGTTTTTCCCATTACTCACAGTGTTAAAAAATGATGACTCAGCATGTGTTCAAAGTCCTGGAAAACTACCCTATGATAAAAGTGATAGCAATTTTTTGGACCATTCCTTTCTGCTCTTCCTAAGGAAGCTTCACACAATATAAAAATTCTCAGTGCCATGTAGTTTTTGAAGATATGGGCGTTTTAAAGTTTTTCTATATTTAGATCCTGCAGTTCCCATAGGGCAACGGGAAATTTTTTTTGCATAAATTAGGAACTTATGACCCAATAGGCCCATCATATCAAGTTTGCTTCAAATCGGCCTCTCAATTTGGAAAATAGAAATTTTGGTACAATTCGGACTCCCACAGGAAGCCCAAATATGAACCCAGGGACTTGGCTTTAACAAACTTATATCTCACCTCCCTGAGGATGCTGAATATCAAATATCAAAACATTCTGACTGGTGGATGTGAAGAATATTTTTGAAGAATATTCCCACAGGAAGGCCAAATATGAACCCAGGGACTTGGCTTGAACAAACTTGAATCTCACCCCCTAAGAATGCAGCAAATGGTACTAAATATCAAAACATTCTGACTGCTGGATCTGAAGAAGAAGATTTTTAAAGAAAATACCTCATTTTGAACTAAGTTATAATTCAGGCTCCCACAGTGAGCCCAAATATGAACCCAGGGACTTGGCGTAAACAAACTTTAATCTCACACCCTAAGGATGCTGCATACCAAATATCAAAACATTCCGATTGCTGGATCTGAAGAAGTTTTTTAAAAGAAAATTCCTCATTTTGAACTAAGTTATAATTCAGGCTCCCACAGTGAGCCAGGGTTTCGCAAATATATGTTTTGCGGGATCCATTTATTTTTTGCGGGACCCATTTCCAACATGTGTCTTAATCACATGAATTATGCTTATTTATCTTCAAATACATAGATTGTTAGATTGTTCTGCACCACATCAAAGGCTATTGCAGTAATGATGTTTACAGAAATTAATTAGAGCTGATACGGTTAACCGATTAATCGACTAACCGATGATGAACGTCTTGATCGATAAAACAAGTAACTGATCAGTTAACCATTACTTTTGAAGTACAGTATTATATGGATTAACTAAGGAACACACTTGCTCCAAAACAGGCAAACATTGTCACACTGGCTCACATCAATTATATGAGACAGAGTAACGCATGCCAGTTACGTGCAGACATACTTATTGACTTACATGATCATTATACTGTATCAGTAGCTGGAAATGGTCATTCTCAGCCCTGCACCAAATGCGGGTAGCAGACGATACTTCCACAAGAAATTCTTGAATTACTAAAGATTTTCAATGTTTGTCTCAAAAACATAGCTTATGACCTCCCCCCACCCCCACTGGAACACGCTCAATGAGCTCAGTCCAATGAGGGGTCATAAGCTATGTTTTGAGACAAAAATTGAAAATGTTACCAGAGGCTCAAGTGAGCCTAAAATGCTCACCTGGCTCAAATTGTCGAAACAGATGAGTGTATCAGCATGTGATCAGCTGCAAGAGCAATTTATTTGATTTGCTATGACACAACCAAACGCAACGTTTTTGGCCATTCATTTCTGCTGGTCCTAGGAAAGCTTCCTAGCAAACTCTGTTCTGTGAAGTACTAAAAACAACAACAGAAAGAAATTTTTGTTTTGTTTTAAACTACTGTGTTCTCTCTGGCGCCTCCACCCCCCCCCCCCCCTCAAAACATTCAAAAGAAAAAAAGAACAAAAAAAAAAACAAAAAAAACAAGCAAATCAATTTGAACAAACTTGAATTTGACACCCCTAGAGATGTTACATACCAAATATGAAATGATTCTCACTGGTGGATGTGAAGAAGAAGAATTTCAAGAAATTTTCTCACGGTGCTCTAAGTTAAACTTTGGGCTTCAATAAAAAAAACAAGCCAGGGACCTGATTTGAACAACCTTCTGTCTAACCCTCCCAGAGGTGTTGTACACCAAATATCAAAAGAATCTGACTGCTGGATCTGAAGGAGATGATTTTAATCGATAATTTCCCATATTGCACTTATTAATTAATTAATTAATTAATTAATAATAATTTTAAAGCCTAGAATTCACACACGGTGGTCAATGGCGGTACAATAATTGCACACATACATATACACACATACACATACATTCTCTCACAGATACATTGATACATGAATCACTATTATCATTTATTGGTTGTCAATGCCACATCAGCAACCGAGGCTATATCGTGGCGATAAGCGACAGAACCTAAAAGAAAAAGGGTATTGAATTAAAACAAAATAAAACAAAAACAAAACAAACTACAACTTTACCAAAACAAGTATGTGAGTGTAACTTGACGAGTAACGAGGCAATCCTCACTGACTCAGTCACACCCGCGCACCTGGTAATGCCAGTTTATGACCAAAACTAAAAGTCCACTGAAGGAAATGCCTTTCGAAAAAGGTAGGTTTTAGTACCAGACTTGAATGATTCAAGTGATTTACTATTTTTTATGTCGATTGGAAGAGAATTCCAAAGCCTTGGGCCAGCAACTGCAAAGGCCCTATCACCAGCACTAGTAAATTTAGATTTGGGCTGAACCAGATTAAGTTGACCTGCTGACCTAAGAGACCTCGGTGGTTTGTGGATGGTAAACAGATCAGACAGGTAGGATGGTGCAGATCCCGAGATACACTTAAACACCAAAAGGACAATTTTAAATTGAATTCTTTGCTTAACGGGTAGCCAGTTAACTCAGAGAGTACTGGTGTTATATGGCAGTACTTTTGAGTTCTAGCCATGACCCGTGAATGTTTTAGAGCCAATCAGAAGAGAGTTGCAGAAGTCGAGGCGACTGGTAACAAAGGCGTGGACAAGCTGTTATGACGTCTGCGTATCAATGAAGGATCGAATTTTGCTAATACTTTATTTCTAAGATAAAAAAATGCACTGCGAGAGACATGTTTGATATGTTCATCAGCGGCCATATTTTCATCCATGAAATAAATAAATATTTGGGGAACCCAAATATTAACCCAGGAACTCGATTTGAACAAATTTGAACCTTACACCTCTAGAGATGTCACATGCTAAATATGAAAGGATTCTCACTAGTGGATCTGAAAAAGATTTTTTAAGACATTTTCTCATATTGCACTAAGTTAAAATTTGGGCTCCAATAAAGAGCCCAAATATTCATCCAGGGATCCCATTTGAACAAACTTGAATCTCCCCCCCCCCCCCCCCCCGAGATGCTGCATACCAAATATCAAAAGAATCTAACTTGTGGATCTGAAGGAGATTTTTAAAGATTATTGCGGCATATTACCCATGCTGCACAAAGTTAATATTCAGGCTCCCACCTGAAGCCCAAATATTAACTCAGGGACTCGAATTGAACAAATTCTAATCTTACACCTCTAGAGATGGCACATACCAAAAATGAAAGGATTCTCAATAGCAGGTTTGAAAAAGAAGATTTTTTAAGAAATTTTCTCATATTGCACTAAGTTAAAATTTGGGCTCCAATAAAAAGCCTAAATATTCATTCAGGAAACCGATTTGAACAAACTTGAATCTAACCTCCCTAAAGATGCTGCATACCAAATATCAAAAGAATCTGACTGGTGGATCTGAAGAAGAAGATTTTTAAAGAATATCCCCCCGATTCCACCAAGTTAATAATCAGGCTCACATAGGAAGCCCAAATATAAACTCAGGAAGTCGATTTGAACAAATTCAAATCTAACATATCAAGAGATGTCACATACCAAATATGAAAAGATTCTCACTAGTGGGTCTGAAAAAAGAAGATTTTTAAAGAAATTTTCTCAGATTGTACCAAGTTAAAATTTGAGCTCCAATAAAGAGCCCAAATATTCATCCTGGGATCCCATTTGAACAAACTTGAATCTAACCCCCCTAGAGATGCTGCATACCAAATATCAAAAGAATCTGATTCGTTGATCTGAAGAAGAAGATTTTTAAAATTGTTCCCTACATTGCACCAAGTTAATATTCGGGCTTCCATAGGAAGCCCAAATATTAACCTAGGGACTCAGTTTGAACAAACTTCAATCTGACCCCTGTAGAGATACTGTACTCCAAGTATCAAAAGAATCTGACTGTATGATCTGAAGAAGAAGATTTTTAAAGCTTATTCCCTATAGCGCCCTAAGTTAATTATTTGGGCTCCTCTGATGAGCCCAAATATGAACCGAGGGGGTCGATTTGAACACACTTGTATTTGACCATCCCATGGATGCTGTATGCCAAATATCAAAATATTCTGATCAGCGGTTCTGAAGAAAAATGTTTTACAAATATGCTGACTCCGCATTTTTTTCAAACGCCCCTACAGGACACCCTAACACAACCGATGGCCATTTTTAAAAATACATTCTACCGGTCAAAAGGATGCGTCATACCAAATAACAGTTCTTCGTTTCGCGAAGTTTGGAAAATATGGGCATTTGAATTATTTTCTGTTTTTAACACCTGGGGTACCCACGGGGCAACGAAAAAAAATTGGGGCATCAATCAAGTACTTCGGACTCACTTATGCTACATGCCAAGTTTGGTTCAAATCGGCCCATCGGTTCTTGAAACAGAAATTTTGGGCAGAGCTCAAAATGGATATGTGCCCACAGGCACAGCGAGCCCAAATATTGATCTACCAACTTCTTTTGAATAAACTTGAATCTTCAACATCAAAGAGTGTTACATATCGTGTATCAAGGCAATCTCTCTGGTGGTTCTTGAGAAGAAGATTTTTAAAGATTGTTAGGCTTTAGCATCATTGCCCAGAGCCCGAAGAAGGCAGCCACTCCATTTGAACAAAATAAAAAGGGTATACCCCAGGGATGGTTTGTGCAATATATGTTTGATTTTGGCTGAATGGCCATGGAGAAGAAGCCAGGTTTGCAAAAGTTAACGGACGGCGGATGAAAGACGACAGACGGCGGACATTGGACGACAGTCGCCAAGTGATGGCAATACCTCACACTGACTTGCAGTCAGGTGAGCTAATAAAATTTGAATGGACATTTTTGAATATGGCCCTGGCCGGTTTTGTCGATTATGCTGAGTAAAGTTTTAATTATATAGATCATCAACGGTACGGCAGTTATTCAGCTACCTATTAGGGCAAGTGATTAATCGGTTAACCTAGGTTAATCCATGCGATTAATCAATCAAGAAAACCCTTTAATCGTTTCAGCTATAAAATTAATCTAATTTTATTAAATTTTATCTGATGAAAAAATGTTTATATTTTTGCGGGAACAGTAAATGGATCTTCTTGACAAGCATTTGTGAGAATGTCACAGGAACGAAATGATCGTTCTCGCAATTTGCGAAACCCTGGTGAGCCCAAATACGGACTTGCCTTGAACAAACTTGAATCTCACCCCCTAAGGATGCTGCATATGGAACCAAATATCAAAACATTGCGACTGCTGGATCTGAAAAAGAAGATTTTTAAAGAAAATTCATAATTTTGAACTCAAGTTATAATTCAGGCTCCCACAGTGAGCCCGAATATGAACCCAGGGACTTGGCGTAAACAAATTTGAATCTCCCCCCACTAAGTATGCTGCATACCAAATATAAAAACATTCCAACTGCTGGATCTGAAGAAGATTTCTAAAGAAAATTCCTCATTTTGAACTAAGTTATAATTTGGGCTCCCACAGTGAGCCAGGGTTTCGCAAATATATTTTTGCGCGAACCATTTATTTTTTCGGGACCCGTTTCCAACATGTGTCTTAATCAAATGAATTATGGTTATTTATCTTCAAATACATAGATTGCTAGATTGTTAGATTGTTCGACTACCACATCAAAGGCTATTGCAGTAATCATGTTTATAGAAATTGATTAGAGCTGATACTGTTAACCGATTAATCGACTCACCAATGATCAACGTCTTGATTGATAAAAAAAGTAATTTATCGGTTAATCGTTACTTTTGAAGTACGGTATTATATGGGTTAACTGAGGAACAAACTTCCTCCAAAACAGGTAAACATTGTCAACACTGGCTCACATCATTTATATGAGACAGAGTAACGCATGTCAGTTACGTGCTGACATACTTGTTCGCTTGCATGGTCATTATACTGTATCAGTAGCTGGAAATGGTCATTCTCAACCCTTCACCAAATGCGGGAAGCAGACGATACTTCCACAAGAAATTCTTTAATTACTAAAGATTTTCAATGTATGTCTCAAAAACATAGCTTATGACTCCCCCCCCCCCCCCCCCACACACACACACTGGAACAAGCTCAATGTGCTCGTTCCAATGAGGGGTCATTGAAAAAATTGAAAATATAATAAAATTTGAATGGACATTTTTATATATGGCGCTGGCCATTTTTGTCCATTACGCTGAGTAAAGTTTTAATTATATAAATCATTAACGGTACAGCAATTATTCAGCTACCTAGTAGGGCAAGTGATTAATCGGTTAACCAAGGTTAATCCATGCGATTAATCAATCACAAAAACCCTTTAATAGTTTTAGCTCTAAAATTAATCAAATTTTATTAAATTTTATGTGATGAAAAAATACCTATATTTTTGCGGGAACGGTAAATGGATCTTCTTACCAAGCATTTGCGAGAACGTCACAGGAACGAAACGATCGGTCTCGCAATTTGCGAAACCCTGGTGAGCCCAAATATGGACTTGGCTTGAACAAACTTAAATCTCACCCGTCTAATGATACTGCATACCAAACATCAAAAGATTCTGATTGGTGGGTCTGAAGAAGAAGATTTTTAAAGGATATTCCTCACACTGCACTAGTTTCAACATTTGGACTCCCCTAGAGAGCCCAAATATGGACCCAGCGATTTGATTTCAATAAATGTGTGAAAAAATCTTCCAAAGATGGTGTATGTGAAATTTGAAAGCTTTTGGAGCAGCTGACTGAGTGAAGAAGGGTCTTAAATGCTTTCCCCATTACTCACAGTGTTAAAAAATGCTGACTAAGCATTTTTTCAAAGTCCCGAACAAGTACCTCATGATAGACCCGACAGCAATTTGTTTAGACCATTCCATTCTGTTGGTCCCAAGGAAACTTCACATCAAATAAGAATTCTCAGAGCCGTATTGTTTTGGAGATATGGGCGTTTTAAATTTTGTTATATTTTTAGCTCCTGCGGTTCCCATGGGGTGACGGTAAAATATATTTGGGCATAAATTAAGTACTTATGACCCAATAAGCTCACATATTAAATTTGGTTCAAATCAGCGTCTTGGTTTGAAAAATAGAAATTTTGGGCAGGGCGAAAATTCTTGCCCCTATCATAACGAAGGCAAATATAGCCCCACAAGCATTTCTTGAACAAATCTGAGTCTTCACCTCACAAGGAAGCTGCACACCAAATATCAAGTCTCCACTACTCCTGGTTCATGAGAAGATTTATTAAAATTCAGGCATAATATTTGGGCATGACACTACTAAGGGGCAGCCTGGGCAGGGCAACTTGATTTGAACGAAATCAAAATGCGATGTCATAAAAAACAATCATCTCAAATTTCACTTAAATCAGTTCAGCAGTTTTGGAGGAGAAGAGGCAAACATCATGTTCACGGACAACGGACAGCGAGTGATCACTACAGCTCACCCCGACTAAAAGTCAGGTGAGCTAAAAACTCAGCGGACCATGAATGATGCAGTTGGAGGAGAGACTTGGTTCAAGGAGAGAAGAAACTTGAAGCTGCTGGCTGTCGAAAGTGTTGTTAAAACCGAACAAATAAATAAACAAGAGGCCCCACGGGGCCTGAAGCGCTCACCTATAAACAAAGTCCAAGAATGAATCTACATTAAGGAATCCATCTCCCGGGGATACACTGTCAATCCTTGAGCCCCTCGGGATTGACATAAACAGTCCAAGCATCATGCCTTTTCTTCAGCTGATCATAATGTGAAATGTGGAGCTCCCCTCTGAAGCCACTTGATACAACCTGTGTAGATTACTCTTAGTTACACACCTCTAGAGGGTACTGAATAAAACATTTCTAATTCTTCAGCTATATGGCCAATTCCGTCTCCCATACGGAGCCCAAATATTAACCCAGGCAGTCGATTTGAACAAAGTTGAATCTGATCTCCTCAGAGATGTTGTATACCAAATATGAAAGCATTCTGACTGGTGGACCTGAAGAAGAAACTTTTTAAAGAAATTTCTTCATATTACACTAAGTTCAAATTTGGGCTACCATAGCGAGCCCAAATGTTAACCTACAGACCCGATTTGAATAAACTTGAATCTCACCCCCTAGAGATGTTGTTTACCAAATATGAAAGCACTCTGACTGGTGGATCTGAAGAAGATTTTTAAAGAAACGTCCTCATATTGCCCTAAGTTAAAATTTGGGCTACCAAAGGAAGCCCAAATATTAACCTAGGGACTTGGTTTGAACAATCTTGAATCTGACCCCCATAACAATAATGTATACCAAACTTTAAAAGATTCTGACTGGTGGTTCTGAAGAAGATTTTTAAAGAAAATTCCCCATATTGCCCTAAGATAAAAAAAATTGGGCTCCTGCATTGAGTCCAAATATGAACCAATGGGCTTCATTTTAACAAACTTGTATCTGACCCCTCTGTGGATGTTGTATACCAAATATCAAAAGATTCTGAACATTGGTTCTGGAGAAAAGATGTTCTAAAATGTTTGCAAATATGCTTAGTCATCATTATTTTGATGCCCTCTGCAGAACTCCCCTAACAAAACAGATGGCAAATTGTTTTTTACCATTCAATTCTACTGGTCCTAAGGGTGTTTCAGACCATATAACAGTTCTCTGTTCCAAGTGGTTTGGGAAACATGGGCGTTTGAAAATATTTGTATTTTTAGCTCCTGGGGTTCCCAGGTTTTTGGGGTTTTTTTTGCATGAGTCAAGTACTTATGACCCAATAATACCACATACTGAATTTCGTTCAAATCGGACCATAGGTTCAGAAAATAGAAATTTTGGGTGGTACCAAAAATCTAACCCCTCCCATTACAAAGCCAAATATTGCTTCACGAACTACGATTGAACAAACTTGATTCTACTCCTCAAAAGGAAGCTCCATAACAAATATCAAGTCACTGTACCCACTGGTTCCTGAGATTTTAAAAATATTTTGGGAGTATTTTCCCCCACACCTTCCCTTTGGGGCTGGGCATGTTGAGTTAAACAAAAATGCAATACCCCTTTGGGACCATAACTCACACAAACTTTCACTTGAACTGGCCCAGTGGTTTTGGGCGAGAAGACCAAAAACATGGTGTTGATGGACGACAGACGGATGGACACTGGGCGGAGAGTGATTAGATAAGCCCACCTTGACTTTGTCGTGGTGAGATAAAAAAAACCCCGATAGGATCACCGATCCAATGTCTAGGTGTGAAAGCACTAAAGTGGGTTTAATCATTATCAACTTATCGTCCGGAAAGCAATTGTTTACAATTTACTATGTGAAGGGTCACTGTGACATTGACCTTTCTCTGGAAACCAATTATTTACGATTTATTATGTTCAAGGTCACTGTGACCTTGACCTTTGACCTAGTGAGTCCAATATAAATAGGGGTCTTCCACTCACCTATGCCAACCTACCTATGAAGTTTCATGAATATGGGTCAAACCATTATCAAGTTTTCGTTCGGAAACCAATTGTTTACGATTTATTATGTTGAAGGTCACTGTGACCTTGACCTTTCACCTAGCAAGTCCAAAATAAATAGGCTTCTTCCTCTCACTGATGCCAACCCACCTATGAAGTTCCATGAACATGGGTCGAAACATTATCAAGTTATCATCCGGAAACCAATTGTTTACGATTTACTATGCTGAAGGTCACTGTGACCTTGACCTTTCACCTAGCGAGGCCAAAATAAATAGGGTTCTTCCTCTCACTGATGCCAATATAACTATGAAGTTTCATGAACATGGGTCGAACCATTATCAAGTTATCATCCGGAAACCAATTGTTTTGATTTGCTATGTTCAGGGTCACTGTGACCTTGACCGTTGATCTAGTGAGTCCAAAATAAATAGGCCTCTTCCTCTCACAAAGGTCAACCTACATATGAAGTTTCATGAATGTGGATTGAACCGTAGTTAAGTTATCATCCGGAAACCAATTGTTTACAATTTACTATGTTCAAGGTCACTGTGACGTTGACCTTTAACCAAGCAAGAACAAAATTAATAGGGTTCTTCCTCACACCGATACCAACCTACCTATGAAGTTTCATGAACATGGATTGAATCATTATCAAGTTATCATCCGGAAACAAATTGTTTACGCCCGCACGCCCGCCCAACCGCCCGCCATTCAGCAAACTATAAGTCGAGTTTGACTTCATCACAACTCGACTAAAAATTAAATGGTTCATGACCGATATTTTACCCATGTTATTAAATTTGATAAATTTGTCTCTGGAGTGCAACAAGGCTTATGTTAGAGCATTGCAAAGCCTTCTTGCACTCAAGGGATGGAATACACCACCACCCATGCTATTCTGTAGATTATGAGACCTAAAACAAACCAAGAACATGAACTTTTAATGGCAAAGAAATAATTACAAAAATAAAAAATAAAATAAGAAATCACCCGCCTGCATGCAATTTTACAACAAGAAAAATGTCACTAAGGTAACACATGCCCCCCCCCCCCCCACACCCCTTCCTTGTGACCTTCACCTTACAGATGCGGCGGAAACTATCATACTCAACACACCTTCTGACTGTCTTTAACATTTGTAAAAAGTTTAACAATTGTACTATGATTCGTTTCTGAGTTATGGCTGAGACACGACTATGGACCGATTTTTAGTGTGCCCTTGAAATGTGACCTTGACCTTGAAGGTACGAACCCGACTATGGTGTGTGATACATCCTCCCATGGTCCTTTATAATTGTGTGAAATTTGATGACTGTGGCCCTAACCGTGTTCAGTGTGACCTTGAAATGTGACCTTGACCTTACCGACCTGGCTGTGGTGTGTGACACATCCACCCACTGTCCTTTATAATTGATCGATGTTAGATGATTGTAGCCCTAATAGTTTTGGAGTTATGCTTGAGGCACGAATTGTGACCCTGAACATATGAAGGTCAATTGTGACCTTCTCCTGCAGATGCGGCGGAAAATATTATACGCGACACACCTTCTGACTGTCTTTAACATTTGTAAAAAGTTTAACAGTTGTACTATGATTTGTTTCTGAGTTATGGCTGAGACACGAATATTGACCAAGTTTTAGTGTGACCTTGAAATGTGACCTTGACCTTGAAGGTACGAACCCGGCTATGGTGTGTGATGCATCCTCCCATGGTCCTTTATAATTGTATGAAGTTTGATGACTGTGGCCCTAAACGTTTTCGAATTATTAGCCCGGACACACACACACACGGACACACGGACAGACGGACGGACGGACGGACGGACACACGCACACTTCAATCACTATATACCACCCGACTTAAGTCGGGAGCATAAAAACTGGCCTGAGAAACAGATCTACTTTGTGGAGCCTTATACATGAAGATTATTACAATGAATACATTGTCTTACACAAAGGAATACCACACAATCCAGTGTGGACTGATTTCAAGAAGTCCTCCCTAGCGGAAGGGCAATTTTAACAAACATACAGGCCCAAATAAGCTTCATACACAGTGTAAAAATTCCACAAAATTAATAAACATTCATGTATGTTTAATAGGAATTTGGAGTATTTCAATTAAGTCAATTGTGTGGTTGTTCATAAACTTATATTACTTTGTTAACAGGTGTTGAAAAATATTAATATTTGTAAACACACCCACCCATTTAGATTAGTCCCTGCTCAAAGCAGTGGCTCAGACATACAGTACAGTTGCCGTGGACTGGTCATAAACCATGCATGGGCAGTGATGTCCCTGCATACTTTTTCCAGGTAATAGAAAATCATCATCAATATGAAGCACCAGATTGTACCCTGTGTTTCTTTAGTTGAATTTTTGATGATTATTGCTGTTAACAGTGTTTGAAATCTGTCAGTGCATCCGCGGAAATATTGCCCACCCGTGGAAAGTGACCAGTCCACGGCGGCTGCACTGTAGGCTTGGTGGCTGGAGAGGGGGCACATGCTCTCCCCAATTTCATTCATGCCCCCCCCCCCCCCCCACTCCCCTGTTAACCCATATAATGAACATCCGACAAGACATTTAATATCTAGATATTTATGCTTGTTCGCAACTTATATATTATGGACACAAATGGACACAGAGTCAAGGTAATTGTGTTTTTCTGTCTTGAATTTCAATTTTTTTTTGGGAGGGGGCACCCGACCCCTCCACTGATGAGAGGGGCACGGCCCCTCTTGTCGTAACCCCTATCTCACTGCTATGTGGCTCAGGCGATGCTGTGCATCATATTCTTCATGCCCCAGCCCCAACCCCTCTAGATGTTACTCTTGCCCCTAACTTTGATATCCTAGCTAAGCACCTGTATCGTGGTAAACTAACATCAAATTGTGTGCTTTTGTCCAGTAGCTAACATTGGAATAGTATAATGTGCTTTGTCAGAAACTTGAGCAAGTATTGATGACAAATGACAATTTTCATTACCAGTACCTGGTATCAGTAATAAAATAAGATTTGCAAATATCACCCTGCGTTTTTTCAGCTATTAACTGACAGAGAAATGTGTGCTTTATGGAAACTATTTTGTTACTACCTGTTAAAAATTACTGTTTTTTGTTTTGCTATTTCAGAAAAAGAAATCACCCCTTTTCTGGCGGGAATACTAAACACAGAGGCAAACCGAGGGATGCCAAGGTGAATGAAAACAGGAGTGAAACGGGTATGGGGTGGTGTCACTGGTGTGTTCTTTTTATTTATTGGTGTTTAAGGTCACATATTTCTGCACAGTAGCTAATCATGACCACAACAGTTTTACGGGAGGAGGAAGCCAGAGTACCCGGAGAGAACCATTGAGGAAAGGTAAGCAACTGTCAGCTCCCCAAAATACTACACAAGCATGGTTAGCCTTGCTTGAAGGCAGGTGCACCAAGAACATACAGTATGCCTTAGTACACAGCATACCATGCCCCCTCATGGGCAATGGGGGTGAAGTGTCTTGCCCAAGGATACAAAGCTGTTGCTGCAGGTGGAATTTGAACCGCGGACACCTCGGCTTGGAGCCTGCACCTCTACCTACTGAGCCACTGCACCCCTGGTGGTGTATTCTGATTATGTAAATAGTTTTAAGCAGTATGTGCATGGTTTTAATGCCATATTTGAGAATTATGGGTGCTGAACAGGGTGTCCTGAAAAATCTTCCCTTTGGTATTTAGTGGGTAGCTTGGTAATGGTATTTAAGCGACTCCACCTAAATAAGCAACAGTGTGAATTGTTAATCACATAGTGACTTCTTAATTAGTTTTCTTTGTGGCTGCCGGTAATTGTCTTCTTTGTTATGACAGAAAAATTGTTATGGACCACTACCACGACATGGGAAACACTATTTTTTGGAAGTGGTAATTTTTCAGTCGCCAACGATAAAAAAAACTGCCGTGAGACTAGAGACATGGTCAGCACTCATGGCTGACCAATGGGATCGACCATTAAAAGGATACGGACTTAATTTTTCTACAATTCTAAAGAACGACGGCAATTGTAAAAAAAAACTGGTCACATAAAGAAGGTGAAAACCTTGAAAACAAAAAGTGTAAACAAATCACCATAAATTAGTGCTGTTATCACAGGCGAAAGGGCTAAATAGTATATATAAAGTAGGTGTAGAGTGTATTATCACAAAATCACCCACAGAGTGGAGATTTCACCCAAACAATAATTCCAAATTTGTTGCAAAGCACAACAAGCACAAGTTAAGCTCTGGACAGCCAATGGACGGACCTCTGGGTTAAACCTGGAGGTCCATTGACACCACTGGCTGAAACATTGCTTGTGCTTTTTTCCATATGTACAGAGTTTGAAAGTGATACTTTGGGTGATAATTCCACTCCACATGTGATTTTGTTGCAATCCTCTCCCCATGTACTGTACATATACCAAATACAAGCTGTAGCTTTAGGTGTACAGCCGAGCGATACTTATCACAGTACGCCACAAAATCCTAATAACATAAAGCCAACAATGGCAAATCAATAAACAGAAAAAAAAAAAAAAAAATAAAAAATAAATGAAAATTAAAAAAAAACAAACTTGAGAGCTGCCGGAACTGAACAGTTTGGCTGGCCCAAGGCCCAGATAAAATCTGATGGGAGGTTTATTTTTATCAAGTATTACAGTGATCTGCTTTAAGATACCCAGTTACCACTTAAGTACTTCATCCACGTACAGACGCAGCCATTAATAACCAAGCTACCTATTATATACCAAGGAGTAGTTTTCGGTAACAACTTGGTCTACATTTATATATATTGTGCATTTACTCGAATAAACCAAGTAATATCACGTATATTGCTTCGAAGGAATCAATTAAATATCTGCAATTATATTTAAACCTTTTTAAACGGCCCTGACTTACTTTTTTTCTTTTCAGCTCGGTATCTCTCGGTATACCTCGGTGTTTAGTGGGACCCTTTTCTCGGGGTGGTTTGGTTTGGATCAAATTGCCATAGGATGATTTGGTTTAAATTAGCAGCTGTTTGGGTCAAATTGCTGGAGGACAGTTTGGATGCAATTCCCACTGATGACAGTATATTATAGAACACATGGAATGTGGATTTATTTACTTATTGGGGTTTAACAGCATTTTTGACAGTTAGGGTCACCTCGTGTCGGACAGTTTTATGGGTGGAGAAAGTTGGAGTCCCAGGAGAGAACCACCGATCAAATGCCAGGCTCCCAACATACTACCTCCACACGAGCAGGGTTAGCAATGGTTGAAGACAAGTGCACCATCAACGTACTATACACCTTAGGACACAATGCCACTATGCCCGCACATGGGCAATGGGTTGCAGTATCTTGCCCAAATCGGTCAATGCAGATACGGTAAAATTTTTCAATTTTGTAAAAATTATAAAAATTCTAATGGAAATTGTTTACTTCGGTAAATTCTTTGGGGAAAAAAATACTAAAGTACTAAAGGAAACAATTACATTGCATTACCAAAATAAAATTTAAATTTGGGGTTGAAACCACCCACCGACGTCTGTGGGGCGAAATGGCCGGGGCAAATAAGGGTTGGGGCGAAACGACTCGAGGAGCGAACGGGAATTGGGGCGAAATGACCCGGGAGCAAATTATCAGCAAGGTATCACTTATTTTCAAGCAAACTTTTCATTACTATTTATAAAACTGCGTTCTGTTTTGATTCTTGAACTTCACTAGCCATGTGTCCATGCATATCTTTATGAAATCGCACCAATACAATCAACAAGATTGCTGGTTATATCTGCGGTTTTTTATTTTGGTACATCATGTAATCGCCGAATAGGATAAGTTACAACGAAATCAGAAGATTTCGATCTGAAATAACAAGATTATTTGCTGAGCGTATTGAACAAACCTCTAAAAGGACAGAATACGAGTGATGTGTAGACATGTAAATATCACGCAAAGCTGAGATGCGAGTTGGGTTGCAACAGAAAACGAACGCATTTGACATTTTGTTTGATTGTTGATATTGACCCAAAGATTCCTTGAGGGGGATAAGCCGATTGCAATTGTATCGGCAATTGTGAACCGGAATTCATGTGATTTTTTCCCTGAAATTTACTGTCCAATTCAAAATATTGCTTGAGGGTATTAGAGAATTCGATTCTGGAACACATTTATCTGATTGGGTATGTGCAGTCCCTTGCGGGCCTACGGCCCACTGAGGTTCCTATAATGCCACAAATTGGAAAGGGGTTTGCAGGTATTTTCTTTGTTTTACTGCTGGGGCATGACTCATTTGAAAGCCTTTCCCATAAACATTTTTTTTATCCCAAATTTCATCGAAATCTGAGAAGTAATGTTCAAGTTGTAATGCAAACAGACATCAGAGTGCAGATGGACATATGTACAGTACGTGCCAAGAGTATCGTGTCTCAAACACCCGCGCCGGTGATGAGTGAAAAACGCAAATTTCAGCCGGTTGCACACGGTGGCTAATTTTCAAACACCGTGATTAAACGGATAAGGGATTTAATGGATTACCCCTTTCCACTTAAAGCCAGCGTTTGATGTTTTTCGGTAGCGATAATGACTAATTAATGTCCATTATTCCGCCACGGTGTTCAACCGTGTTTTATTTAGAAGCACTCAAATCGATAAATGTTTCAATGATTGCATGTATCTGTGCAACGACAACAACAAATTAAGATGAGGACAAAGCCTTAAATGTGTACGCGGAGACAGAAAAAAATAGAAATACTGACCAACGCATGTATCATTGTATGTGTGTGCCTTCGATACGTTTGCGTTTTCGTGGAACCAAACATATGCATGAAAAAAGTGGTGTGTGCACAGAAAGACAGAAATCTTCCACTTCGTTTTCGGCTGGTACAAGTTTGCGCTGTCTATTTCGTCCATGTATAAAAGTTTAAAACAAACTTTCGTGGTGTAAATGTACATGTATTTGCATTCCTACGGCAGTGGGGTAGATACCTTTTCGTCACTACAAGCTACAAACTTTCCAGCAAAAATTGTTTGTATGTTTCTACTTATTCGGGGCAGCGGGGAGAGTGTGGGTTGTAATCCCATTGCCCATGGACATTTTTTAAAATATTTCTTTTTTCGCCTCAATGTGCGTTTTAGTTTATACGAGTGGGTGATAATTGCCGATTCTAGACCACTTTTCCAAAAAACTGTACACGTACACGTACATGCACGTGTACCGCCATAGGGATTCAGTGTTAAATCGTGTACAGAGTGTAAAAAATGTCGTTTTTGCATGGTGGTCCAGAATCGGCAATTGTTTTTTAATCGCACTTTTGACCGTTCAAACATCCGTTGGCGAACGAGTACATTCGACACATCGCTCAGAAGTGAAAAAATGTATGAAATTTGAAGAAAATGTTAATTTAAAATTTTTGGTCGACGTTCCCATCGCGGATCAGACCTTCGATCTATCGTTGGTGAACGCAAGCAAAACACGTTTTGCCGATTCTAGACCAGCATCAAAAAAGTGGTTTGCCGATTCTAGACCACCTACGTTCGCCAACGGCTGTTTGAACGGTCAAGGGTGCGATCCGATCGGGAAACCGATTTGCCGATTTTAGACCAGGAAAAATCGACCTCAAAACGTTTTATCGACGTTCGCCAACGGAGAAAAGTGAGTGTAAAGTGTAGTTACTCATCGAGGATTTTTAAAAAAAAAAAAATTCCAAACCGATTTCGGCTTCCGGTACATCGAAAAAATGCGGTTTTCCGGTTCTGGATCGCGATCGCATTCTGGACGGTCGAGGGTGCGATCCGATCGGCGAAAACGATTTGTCGATTCACCTCGCGAGTTTTGAGGTGAATCGTAATAGAATCGGTTTTGAGGAGTTTTCAATTTTTGTACTTAGTGTAAATAAAATAGCTTTTTTTTCATTCAATAGAGTCGACTATAAAATTGCGTTCCACTTAGATGGGTTTTAAGCAAGAAAATTTGTGTTTAACTAACATTATGAAATCTTTGCAAAATCCTTTCAATTTTTGTTCTTGTATAAATGAAAGGTTTTCTTTCAATGGATGACATTGAAAAACTCGAGTTTGGAAAATTAGAACCGATAGAAATCGTCCGTTCACGTTTTGTCATAGCGAGATTTAAGGCAAATCATAATAAAACAGTTTTGTAGAGTTTTTCAAATATTGCAATCGACATAAATAAAATTGTTTTTTTCATTCAAATAAAAATTCAACTATAAAGCGTTTCACTTAGATGGGTTTTAAGAGATAAAAATTGTGTTATAAATTGACACTATGAAATCTTTGCAAAATCCTTTTCATGTTTTGTTCTGGTGTGAATGAAGGTATTTCGTTTTAATAATGGACAATAAAATCGTGTTTCCACTCAGTCAGGTTTTAAGAGGTAAACTGAATTTTAATCGACTTGTGATAATGTTTCGGAGATATGAATGAACCCATTTAACGGATATAATTATTCTCAAACGTGTTAAATCAGAAACTGGTTTCTTATGCGCTAAACTTTCAAACTTTTTCAAAGTCCTTCTGTTCGTCGCGGAGTGAATAATCGGTGGTGTGATCTTTAACACGTTCGAGGGCAAAAACGCATTTATCGAGGTTTCATTTTGTAAAATGTTTTTCCTCAACTGGTTTTAGTTATTATATATTAAAGACAGAAGATTTTTATTTACTTAAAACATAAAACATAAAAATAATTATACATTTAATTTTGAGAATAATAAATAACTCACGTTAGCATACTCTAAAGGAAATATTAATAATTTTAGGAAACGAAAGAAATGTTTTTACACATCACAGATTGCAAGTGGAGAGATCAGCTTTTCAACGAATATCAACGACTCAAGAAAAGCATCCAATCCTCTGACAGAAGCAGGCGACTTGGAGAAATGGAATTAAGACGCGAAACCACAGAATTATTTAAACCTGTGACGGAGGTTCAGGAACGAAGTAAGAAGGAGATCATTGACGAATTGAAGCCCATTAAAGAAAGTTCTTTGAGAACGGGTTCGTTGCCAGGTAGTTTTACGAGGGGGTTTTCATTTCAAAGATCATCGCCGGATTACGTTCCCATGACGATCGAAACCGACGTGAGCGAAAGCGACGATGCCGCTTCGACTATCACCACTGATAGCATCGCGTCGTCCGAGGATGGTGGTAAGAGAGATCTGTTGTATGGAATTTATAAGGATTCTGACGGAAGAACTTTCGTGGGCGACACCGAAGTGCAAGAGGATGATGATAATTTAATCGTCGGTTCGAATAGGTACGAATTAACTCCTGGACTGCGCAAATTGCTCCTTTTCGACAAGCCTTGAGATTACACGGATCGGGATTTCGACAATTACGGCGACATTCTGGTTCAGATCCACGCCATGGAGAGAAATAACGATGCCAGAGAAACGAGACCCAAATCCAATAGGGGTTACAAGTGGACGAAGGTGGTGAAACCCATATAGGATATGAATAAAAAATTCGTCGAATCGGTGACTGGTAAAGGAGCGAGAACCATTTTTCTTCCGAGCGATTCTGACGCTCTGTCTCAGAGATTGAGATTGTTGATGGCAAGTAGACGTGCTGGTAATACTGGATTAGATAATGAGAGAGTGAGCATATGCGACGAATTGTTGAGGCAGAAGGTTTTGAATAAACACGATTATAAAAGGCTGATGAACGAATTTAAGGATTGATATATATATATAATAAGTAGAGAGAACAAACAAACAAAAAAAAAAAAAATATATAAAATAAAAACAGTAAATTTTACACTAGAAAATAATAAAAAGTATTTAAACAACAAACGATTTACCAGTGAAAAAAAAACAAAATATATTATAAAATAAAAATATGTTGGTGATAAAGAACAGGGGATACGTTAGAACTTACGTTCAAGGCGGTTCTGGCATCGTCAATTCTATACTGCGAGCGTTCACGAGCGATGCAGGTAGAAAACTCGCATCGACCGCGTTTGAGGTCGGTAAGAAGACAGCTTTGGATTCTGGTAAGAAAGCCACTTCCGAAGCTAGTGGTAGGATAGCTTATGTGGCTGGCAAGAGGGCAGCCAACGCGTTGATCAACAAGTTGATCAGTCCGCCGGCGAAGCGAGCTACGTTAGAGCGATCGCCGATAAGTTGGAAAGATTTTAAAGATGCTGTGGTACCCATACAAGATTTAGCCAAAATGACGAGTGGATCTGGATTGAAGAGAACTCGCGACGGTGTAATATAAATAAATAATAATATTTATAAAAAACTGAGTTTGAAAAAACATAAAAATTGTGTTTGAAAAAATCTCAAAATAACAAAAAAATAAACAAAGATGAACATTAAAGATATGTCTTGGAACGACGCCGCGACCAAGAGGTCGAATAACGAGTTCTTTCCCAAAAGCATAAGAGGCTTGATGGTGGGAAAATCGAATTGTGGAAAGACCAGTCTGTTGATGAATCTGTTGTCGCAACCCTGTTGGTTGGATTACGACAGATTATTCGTGTTTGGCAAGAGTTTGTTTCAACCCGAATACAGATTGCTTCGAGAGTGCATGGATCGTAGATTGCCCAAGGACGTCATAGCCAGAATCTTTGACAGTAGGGAGGAATTCGACAAAAGTGAAGCTTCTCTTTCGACCATTTTGGACGGTGCGGCAATGAAATTGATGAAGAGAAATGCGTCTTTGAACGTCGAGTGTCGATTTTATGAGAATGCTAGAACTGAAATCGGAAGATAATAATCTCATGATTTTCGACGATCTGCTTTTGGAGAGACAGAACCGATGCGAATCGTATTACGTTAGGGGTCGTCACAGCAACGTGGACTGTTTCTACCTGTCACAGAATTATTTTCGATTGCCCAGACAGACGCTAAGGGAGAACACTAATTTACTGTGTCTCTTTCGCCAGGATCTCAAGAATCTCAATCACATCTACAGTGATCACGTCGCAAACGACATGAACGTGGCGGAATTCAGGAGATTCTGCAAGAGGGTTTGGGTTGGAGGACTTTACAACTTCGTCGTGATCGATTTGACTAGCGAATTTAATCGTGGAAAATATCGGAGTGGATTCGACAAGTTTTATGTTTCTGATGATAATAAGATAGAGGGCGAAAGCAAAAATTAGAAAATAATAAATCATCAAATAATTTAGTCTTGAAAAAACAAAAATTAAAAATATAATGTTCGAACAAGGAGAATTGTTAGAACGAATAGCCGAGAATACGGCTGCAAAACAATCCATTCAAATCATGGTGAGTGGCGATTCGACTCGATTTGCGACGAAATTCGAACCTTCCATCGAATTGAATATAGAGAAAAGATACGAGATGGCGTTGGTGAATCTGGAGACTTATTATTCCTTTCCCAACGTCACCGAAAAGAATAACTCGTTCAAGTATTCCAACGGAGTGGATTGGTTGGAGATTCAAATTCCCAAAGGAAGTTACGACAAAGACGATTTGAACAATTACATTCAGATGCGAATGAAGAAGGATGGAAAGGGAAGCAACAAGATCAGACTCGCTCCCAACCCTAATACCCTACAGACGATGTTGGATTTGGAAGATAATTTTCGAGTGGATTTCAACACTGACAATTCTATAGGCAAGATGCTGGGATTTGATCGAAAGATGTATCGAGGCCGCGCGGCATCTGAAAATACGGTCGACATTCTCGCAGTCAATAGCATTCTGGTGAATGTGGACGTGATTGCTGGAAGCTACGTGAATGGTAGCGCTCAACCGACGATCTATTCCTTCTTTCCAAACGTGTCGCCGGATTATAAGATCGTGGAATGACCTTGAAATTTAGTTTATCTACCAGTGATTTTAAACACGTTGTATAGTCTCAAAACCACGTTGATGGATCAAAATGGTGAACTGTTAGATCTTCGTGGAGAGATGGAGATGATACGATTTCACATAAGAGAAATATAAAAAAGCAACAAAAAAAATATTGTGTATATATATAAATAAGAAAATAAAATAAACTCAATATTAATTTACAAAAATTATTTAATATATAATTATCATTAAACCAAAAAAACAATTGAACAAAATATATTTTAAAAGAAAAAAGAATTATGACACAATACGTGGTTAAAAACGTAAACATATCCGCAGGACAGAGGAAGAAACTTAAAAGAGCGTTAACAACTCGAGGCAAGGCGGTGAGATTCAAATTCAGTCACGAAGATCTGGAGAGGGGCGGTCAGGATTCGATCGCCTGGACCAGAAGTCAAATCAAAAGGATGGAGAAAGCGATTCGTGATGGGAGAGGGTTGACGGTGAGATTGAGTCCTGCTCAATTGAAATACAATTTGAGAATGAAAGGCGGTTTCCTACCACTATTGGCAGGAATCGACGCAAAAGCATTACCCTTTGCCACAAAGCATTACCCTTTCTCGGAAAGACTCTCGGCGTGAGAGCTCTCTCGGGACTCGCGAGTTCGGCAGTTGAGAAATTAATGGGTGGCAGCGGACTGTTTTTGAAGAAGGGAGGAGCCGTGTGTCGCGTACACGTAGACGACAATGGTGAAGGATTGTATCTAGAACCCGTTAGAGGTGGCAACTCTTTGAGTGAAAATGGTCTCTATCTGAAGAGTGGACAGAACATTGAGCGACTCGGTAAGGGTTTGTTGTTTGGTGAGAATTCGCCGTTTAAGAATATACCGATTTTGAGTATGTTATTATAATGTAAAAAAATTATATAATTATATAAAATATAAAAATATAAATCATAGAAAGTATAAAAAATAATATAAAATGGATAAAAAGGTGGAAAACGATTAGACAATAATGATGAATATCGCGAGATAGAGTGCGAAAAAGATGTGGAAAAACAATTAGATGCTAATGATGAATATTGCGGGATAGTATGGGAAAAAAATGTGGAAAAACAATTAGACGCTAATGATGGATATCTTAGGAAAGAACTGAAAACAGAATTAAAAAAAGATCGGGATAGATGGTTGAAATTTAAAAGAATGAGACGTTTTCCACCGCCACCACTACCTTCTGAAGAGAATGGTAATGATGTGAGTGTTACCAAGAGATGCACCACATTTGTTCATAATTATGATACAGATAAACAAATGTGTTCTTATAAAAACGTAATATATCACAAAAAAAAAAGAAAAGAAGAATCGACGTCGAAATTTGAGAAAAAAGGAAACGTTATTATAATATATATGGGCGATAGTGAAGAAGAAGAAGAATGAAACAAAAAAAAAACAAAAAAAAAAAGTAATGAGATCTAGAGATGATCAATCTCTCTAGATCTCATTACTTATTTTTTCCTTTTTCTTCACTAAAAATCAGTCTCTCTATTGTTTATATTTCCAAGTCCGTTATTAGCATGTTGATGGTCATGTCTTTTCCTTTTTCGAAAATGTGTTGAATGTTTATCTTTACTTTTTTGAGTTTTTTTACATCAGTGAACGCGCTCTCACCACCCGATTTGTTCACGAGCTCGAGAGAGATTTTTGGATATATGTAACTTTCGTAGGGCAACGACAAATCGTCCTTGTCAAATTCTTTATCTTTGGCGATGACGATTTTCTGTAGATCGCTTTGGTACTCGTAAAACAAATCGAGCGTGGATTTGTCCAATTTCAAAGGCATGCTATATTTGTCGTGTTTGTGCTCTAAGCCCTTCGTCTTGACCTCGTTCAATTTGATGGCGTCGTGTCGATGTAATCTATAGATTTTATAACCAAATTTCTTACACATTTCGTCTCGTTTCAATTTTAATTCGCATCTTTTAGATGTTGTTGTCATGATCGCTTATTCGTTTTTTGTTTTGTTTTATGAATTATTTCAAATAATATATATTTTTGAATTTTGTATTTAAATAATAATTTGTTAAAAAAGTTTGTTTTTTTTACTCTCTATATATATAAAAAAGTTTTTAATTTTTAATTTTATTTAATGTGAAAAAATTTTTTTTTTGTAAAAGTTTTTTTCTCTTTATATATAAATAAAAAGTTTAAATTTAACATCCTTTTTTTCTCGTATTAATTCAATTTTTTTTCACGTTAAGGAACATAAAAAAAAATTGATTAATTTCATCAAAAAAATTGTTTGGAAGGAACTAAAACATATATATATAAAAACTATTTTAAAACTTTTTAACAAATTATTATTTAAATACAAAATTAAAACAAAAAAATATTCTTACAAATGAAGCAAACAAATAAAAAAATGAAAAATTTAAATGAGAAAACCGTACCTCAGTTAAACGAGATGTGTAGAGAATTAAACATTCCACATTTCAGAAATCATAGAACCAAACCAAAAAAAATTGAAGTTATACAGGAATATTGTTTTCGAAACAATGGAAAGAAAAAAATCGAAAGATCGGAAGTGGATAAACTAAAACAGACTCGAATTGTGAAAAAAAAATAAGCCGATGACAGTAACGCTTGACGATAGAAAACGAAACGTGGAGCATGATGAAATTAGAAAGATCATGCATGAGGAGATATGTAGTTTGCTCGATGAAAAGGCAAACAAAATGTTGATAGCAACGACGTCGAAAAACGCTTTGGTTGTGAAAAAGAGAAGAAGAAAAACATAGTAAAAGGAATCGAAATGCCAACATCCAAAAAAAAAAAAAGATTTGGTTGTCAAAAATAAGAAGATGACTAAACGAAAAGCCATTGAAGAACTTCAAGTTTCAAAAGAAAAAGAAAAAACTAAAACGAAAACGAGTGATGCAGTTCAGAATCTAGACAAACGAGATATATCGAACGAAATTCGACGAGCAATCGATGAAGGGAAAGGAGAAAAATATGTAGCACGAGTCATCGTGGAAGCATTCCAATTGAATCCCGTAGAATGGGAGATTCCAGTCAAAGGCATTTTTAAAACTTTTGACTTTTGACAAGAAAGTCGATCCGAAATTGTTCATGGAATGGGTGAAGAAAAAAGTATTGGATTTGTTTCGAGAACACATGAACGTGGGACAAAAAATTAAGATGATACTCCATTGCGTGATGAATAAAATCGACGTGAATTACGGCGAGAGCATTGTGAAAAATGCATATTTCAGATCTAATGTCAAACCCATATTTCGAGGTTCAGATTTATCAGACGTTTTTGAAAGGATGAGAGACAAGATGTAGACGTCTCTCGCGAATTATCAATGTGAAGGTAGTAATTGGACGTTTGATGAGGTGTTGAAACTCGAAATTCATATAACTAAAAACGATTCGTTGAAAGCGTCTTCCTACGTGGAATTACCGTATTTCTTAGCGAAAAAAAAGCTGTGATCAACGTGAGAAATAAAGATGATCAGTGTTTTAAATGGGCAGTCACCTCCGCTTTATACCCTGTCAAAATGCACTCCGATAGAGTTTCTTGTTACGGGGAGACTTCTAAAAATCTCGATTGGACCGGAGAGACTTTTCCAATGCAGTTAAAACACATGGAATGTTTCGAAGCTCAAAATCCACCATAGCGGTGAACGTCTTGGGATATGACGATGAAAAACAAACGATCTATCCTCTCAGACAGACTTCGTATCTCGAAAGAGAAAAGACGATTATTTTATTATTGATTTCGAATGGTGACAATCGTCATTATTGTTGGGTTAAACATCCAAGCCGATAACTATCGAGACAAAATAATAAACATGAACATAAGACATGTTTATGTTGCAACTGCATGAATGCGTTTCACAGTGAAAAATCGTTAGCGAAACATCAGGAATACTGCAACGAAAATCAAGGTGTCGCCGTCGAAATGCCTAAACCCAACACCATCGTGAACTTTGAAAATCACAATAGCATGTTGAAAGTACCATTCATCTTGTACACCAATTTCGAATGCTTCACCATGAAAATGAGTTCCTGCCAACCTGATGCTCTTCAAAGTTACATCGAAAGATATAAAAACACACACCTTCAGGCTATTGTATTTACGTGAAATGTGCTTTCGACTCACAACACGACATGGGTGCCTTCACCTACACAAAATGGTGCGAAGACGATGACGTGGCTCAAAGATTTGTGGAAGAGTTAGAATCGAAAATTGAAATGTTATACTATAAATTCAAAACTCTGGCGAAAATGATCATCACGTGAGAGCAGCAGGATGAAAATAACAGAGCCACCGAATATCACATATGCAGACAATCGTTCGACAAGAATTCGAAGGAAAATAAGAAGGTTAGAGACCACGATCATTACATGGGTCTGTATCGCGGTCCGGCTCACAGCAAGTGTAACTTAAAATATCGAGACGCCGTTTTCTATCTGGTGATATTTCACAATCTCTCGGGTTACGACAGTCATCTGTTCGTGAAAAATCTCGGCACCTCCCACGAAGAATTAAATTGCATCATGAAGAAAGATATATTTCCATCACGAAATGGAAGCTCATAGAGAAGAAAAGAGTAATCGACAGAGAGACATTGGAAGAAAAAACGAAGTCCATTCGTAGAGGCATACGTTTCATCGACAGTTTTAAATTCATGTCGACCACTCAGGAAAAATTAGTTGATAACATGAGCAAGGATAAATTTAAAATCATGAGTGAACATTTCGGAGAATGAGTAGATGTCATGTTGAGGAAAGGAGTCTATCCTTACGATTACATGAACGATCTAAAGAGATTCGACGACACCGCACTACCTTCGAAAGAAGATTTTTATTCGAAATTATACGAATCAGACATTTCCAACGAGAATTACAAACACGCTAAAAACGTGTGGAAATCATTCGATATGAAAACCATGAGGGATTATCATGATCTCTATCTGAAGACCGACGTTCTGCTCTTGGCAGACGTGTTCAAAAATTTTCGAGACGTCTGCCATCGAAATTACGATCTGGATCTGGCTTGGTATTTCACCGCACCCGGTCTGGCATGGGACGCTCTGTTGAAGACCACCAAAGTCCAATTGGAATTATTATCCAACGTGGACATGTTGCTCATGTTCGAAAGGGCTGCGAGAGGTGGCGTCTTGATGATCTCCCACAGATATTCTGAAGCTAACAATCCCTACATGAAAGAAGGTTTCGATTCGAAACGATCGAAAAAATACATACAGAATTGGGACGCTAATAATCTGTATGGTTGGGCTATGAGTCATCCTTTACCGATTGGAAATTTCGAATGGGTGACGGAACCGGAAGAGATGCAAAAATGGAGAGACTATCCTTGCATTTTAGAAGTCGATTTGAACTCTCTGGAAGAATTACACGATCTACACAATGATTATCCGCTGGCTCCTGAACAAATGGAACCGATCGAAGGAGATGAGGAAAAACTCATTCCCAATTTATTTAACAAACGTAAGTACATTGTCTACAGTGAGAATTTGAAACAATACGTCGATTATGGGATGAAATTAGTCGACATACATTGCGTCATTCGATTCGACGACGAGCATTGGATGAAAAAATACATCGATCTCAACACGAATCTCAGAATTCGAGCTGAGAATGATTTCGAAAAAGATTTCTTCAACCTCATGAACAACTGCGTGTACAGTAAATCAATGGAAAACGTCAGGAAGAGAACCGACGTTTGACTCGTCACGTCTGAGAAAAGAGCTAAAAAATTAGTGGTGAAACCCAATTACTGACACCAAACCATATTCGATGAAAATCTAGTGGCCATTCACATGCAAACGACGCACCTGAAGTTCGACAAACCCTATTATCTCGGACCGATCATCATAGATATCAGCAAGCGATTGATGTACGAGTTTCACTATGATTGTATCAAACAGAAATTTGGTGAGAAAGCCAAACTACTGTTCACCGACACGGGCAGTTTAGTTTATGAGATAGAGATGAAAGACGTCTACCGAGATATATCTCTGGATGTGGCCGCATGGTTTGACATGAGCAATTACCCCATCGAGCACCCGTCCAACATCCAATCGAATGACAACAAGAAGGTGTTGGGTAAATTTAAGGATGAGAGCGGCGGTAAACAAATTGTCAAATTCGTAGGTTTGAGACCCAAACTGTATGCTTATCGTCTAGAAGGTGAAGAGATCAAGAAGTGCAAAGGGGTTAAAACGTGTGTGGTGAAGAAAAACATCTCTTTTCGAGAGTATAAAGATTGTCTTTTCGGAAGTGGTCCAGTGTATAAGACTATGAAATCGATTCGAAGCGAAAATCATGACTTGTATACCAAAATAGTCAACAAGATTTCGCTGATGGCTGGCGATGATAAGAGATTCGTGTTAGACGATAAAATAAGCACTTTGGCACTCGGACATTGGACTTTGGATATGATTAAGCACAATAGGATTCTAGAAAATCAAGAGGAATTAGATGGATTCAAGATTATAGAAGATAGAGACATCAAGAGAGTTAGTTTAAAAAAGAAAAAAAATATAAAAAATAACGTCATTTTAGTGAATTATAATAAAATAAATAAATTTTTTTAAAAAATATACACATTTATGAATAAGAAAATAGAGATATCCATAGAAGGTGTCGTCTTACCTAACGAACCCCTATCCAACATTGATCTGTCGAATGCGGTGAAGGATTTGAAAATCAAAGATTTTCTAGGCGTGTTTTCCAGAGATGCCTTTGCTGAAGAGAAGATCTCGACAATCGGAATGTGGAATTTTAAATCTAGACAATTTATCAGGTGAAGGCACTCACTGGGTGGCATGGTTCAAGAACAGGAAGAAGAATAATTATTATTTCGACAGCTACGGAATCTCACCGCTGAAAGAAATAAAGAACTATTTCGACAACTCGATGGTTCATTACAACACGAAATGAGTGCAATTGCCAGATCAAGTGTTTTGCAGTCACCTGTGTCTCTACGTTCTCAAGAGATGGTCTGAAGGAGATCGGTTTCTAGACATTCTCAATGATTTACATTAGAGAGAGATTTTTTTATAGTATATATAAAGGTAAAAAAATTATTTAAGAAAAATTTAATCGAATAAAAACGAAAAATGAAAAATAAGTGAAATAGTTCATTTTTAATAAACTGCGTTTGAAATATATTTTTTTTAAAACAAAAAAAACCTCAAAACAACATGCCAGTCGATAAATTTGGTAGAAGTGACGATGAAAGTCGACCCAAAAAGAAGAGGAAGACGCTCGAAGTCGACGATGGTTATGACATTATGACATTACGTTCGGAGATACGAACCTCGAGAGGAACCTTTAAACATGAACGATAAGAAGCTCTACAATCTTCCCGAGCCGATAGATCTTGCAGATGCGGCAACTAAAAAATACGTCGACAGGGGGAAAGTGGATTTCGAACGAATCATGCTAGATAATTACGTGGATAAAGCCATGACTGACGATCTCGATCTGAAATCTAAATGTTTGGTGAACGCCGCAAATCCCATAGATTCCACCGATGCTGCAACCAAGAAATATGCGGATGACTCTCACATGCGATTCAGCGAACATCTGAGAAGTAGATACGTTCAGAAAATGATGCAATAGGAATTGAACGCCAATTCTAACAAGATAATGAACGTGGCCACTCCCACGAATCCCAAGGACGTGGTGACCAAACACTACGTAGATCTGGAACACAGAAAGTCTGACAGATGAGAAATGAAATCGGATCTGAAATCGGGATTCAACAAGATATTGAATCTGTCGAAGGTTGGCGACGCGGATGCGGACTCCACCGTGGTCAACAAGGGCAACGTGGATTCTCCCGTGATACGATCTCAAGAATATGTAGAATCACAAGTGGGGGATCTCTACCTGAACAAACAATCTGGCAGAACCATGGAGGGTGGTATCAACATGAGTGGTCACAATTTATTCGGTCTCAATCATGATCCCGAATTCAATTCCAGCGCAGTCAGCAGGAAGTATGTGGACGACAACTCAGTCTGGAGAAAGGGCGACATCATGGAAGGTAATCTAGACATGGGCGGACACGCGCTCACGAATCTACTGGACCCCGTGAACATGACAGACGCCTGCACCCTGATTTCGGTGGTACGCTAGGCAATTGATCACCGTGTGGGCTGAGGAAAGCAATGCATTAGAGGAGGGAAAAGCCGAGTGGTCTTTCGGAAATGGAGGGAGCGGATCGCAACATGGTCAGGTGGGATATCCCATGCCATTGGGAGGTGAAATCATTCGAATGAGTCTGACTTCCACGGATTTGAATAACAGAGCGGTCGTCAATCTCGTGGTGAATGGAGTAGAGAGCGATAGGAGATACAGCATCGAAAAGACCGAGAATCAACACTCAAATGTTAGCATGTTCGGCACGCCTCTCAAAGTGAACGCCGGAGTCAGGATTAATTTCGTTATGAAAACCAATAATCCCGAAGCTGCCACTTCCGTGGTGAGCATACTGATCAAACTAGATCCTCTGAACAAACAGTGAACGTGCAGAAATAATTAATTAAAAATAATGAGTGATTATTAAAAACACAAAAAAAAAAAGTAATCTCAGTACTTTTTATTTTTTTTTTGTTTTTTTTTGTTTTTTTAATAATTACTCATTACTTTTTATTTTTTTCTCATCGAAAGATCGACATCTTATTTCCATCCAATTCAAATTGTAATTCTCTATCCGACAGGACCAGGGTGAAGGCTTCGGTTTTTCTTGGCACGTTCCTATCGAATTGCATCTTGATCTGAATGTCTAAGACGCTACTCTTGAGTCGTTCGCTCTGTTTACTAACATCAAATACGAACATGGGATACATCGACTTGTATTCGCCGGGAGATATATTAGGGTTGCTCATCAATTTGTCTAGACCGTGATACTTCTTTCTAAAATCCACAGCGTCGCCGTACAGTCTGCAGAAATCGTTCTTGTTGAACGGCGCATTGTAATCGATTGCTGGATATCTCGTGGCATTCAGAAACACTTGCATGTTTCTCAAATTGCAGTGATCGAATAGCGACGCATTCTTTTCCTGAGACCCATCCCTATCAGTCTGAAACGCGACCATGATGAAATGCGGTCTCTCGGAAGTGGATTTCATGGTCAATCTCCAATCGAAGTGATTCGTGGAGAGTGGAATGCTAGCCGTGTTGCACTGTCTCATTCTAAATCCCACAGGTAATTTACTCTTGGATTCTATGATCTTGTAAAGACGCATTTTTTCCACGATCGAAGGCTGCATGTGTGGAACTAACCACGATATCTTGTGTAGAGTTATCTTACCTGCATCGGTCGTGGAGAGTCTTACTATCGTGTCGTCGTTTCCTTTTCGAATCAACATCAGATTGTGTTTGAATCCATACATGATCTTGTTGTAATCGTCTGTGAATCCGAAGATGTGTTTCAAAGGTATCCTGAATGAAAACGTTCCTTTAGGTCTGGACGTCTTGACGACGTAGTCGAATATTGCACCGGCGCCGGCGCTAGCAGGGCCGACGGGGTGTCTTTTATCCACAACTGATTAAGTCCTCATCTGGATACGTCAAGAGTCTGAACATCGTGGTGGCCTGCCCGGGATGAAACACAGATTCTATCTCTTGTCCAGATAGCAAGTATTTTATATTACTGAATAGATGCATGATGCCCTTATTGACTAGAGTAACCATGTTGCCGTCGGCGTAGTCGGTCCCATTTTCCTTGGTGAGACGTCCCTGCACCACTATGTAACTCTCGCTAGGATGAACGAATAGATCTTGGGTTTAGATGTTGATTCTTATCTCTCCCGCATTGTTCAAACTCGTTCTGGTTATCAGTTCATATTCGTGAACCTCGTATTCCTGAATACTTTCATCTTTCACTATGCTTTGTGCGATATCTAGTATATTTGCCATTTTTTGAAGGTTTTTTGTTTTTTGTTTATTAATTAGCTTGCTTTTTTTTATCTAAAAATAGTTTTAATTATTTTTTTATTATTATTATTTTTTCTCTCTTTTATACATATGTAAACAAGAAAATGTTAAAGAGAGTAAATAAAAAAAGTTCTTTATTAAAACTTCGTCTTCTGCAATTGTTGTTCGTAAAACTTTCCGATGATCTCTTCACCATCTAAAGCTTCGATTTCGTAAGTCACCGGATCGGGTGTGAAATATTCTGATTATCACGAAGATTTCCGAGGTCCATCGAGGAGTGAAACCCTTTTTGAAGTGCTTCTTATAAGTGTAGATTCTCACTCGATCGCCGACCGCAGATTTCGGCGTTCTAGACTTCTTCCTGGTCTTAGATCTCTCAGGATATAGATTCGTGTAGACCCCTTTTTCGTTTCGAGGCTCGATAGTCATCTTGATCGATCTATGTCGAGTGTTGTTGTAATCTTTGACCAGACCGTTCAGAGCGTATATGTATTTCTTAGTCGAATTCGCCGTGAAGTATCTGTACATCTTTTCCTTCATCGTTCGATTCCAATGTTCCACTACGCTGGCTTTCTCTTCATTTTCGATCGAGTAGAGGTCAACTAATCGATGAACGTGCTTGTTGTAGAATTCCTTTCCCTTGTCCACCCATAATTTATTTGGTTTTCGAGAAGACAAGTCGAACACGCTCTTCAGAGCCTCGGCGACGCAAGATCCCGATTTATTCTTCAAAGCTCTGATCCAACCGTATTTGGAAAACACATCGATGACCGTCAATAGATATTTGGCGCCCTCGTTCCACCTCCAAAATGATCTCATGTCGACCAAGTCGGCAGACCAAATGTCATCCAGACCCTTCATGAACACCCTTCTCTTTTGAAATTTACGCACGATGGGTTTGTGTAACTCCTCAGCCAATTCGCTCGTCAATAATCGTTTCTTCTTCTTTTCCGAATCGACGTTTCACACCGATCAGATTGCCGACCAGCGAACGTTCTATCTTCACTCTCCTGGTCGGATTCGATATACCTCTCAATTTCGCCAACATGTTTTTATCGCAGATGTCGTTGCGAGTCTTGGTGTCGGGATGTCCGGCATAGCACAGATTGTGATCATACGCGGCCGCGTCCACCCTATTCACGGGTTTGCTCCAAGATCTAGGAGTCAGATCGGCGTTGAGTCTCCTGTTCAATTTCTTTCTGGGTCCAGTGAAACTGTGACCTGGCAGATGCATTTCGAAAGGTAGATTATTGATAATTTTATTCACAATGCCTTTACCTTTGCTCGTTTTTTTTTTGACGAATCGAGTCTTGATCGAACCACACAGGTTGCATATTCTGCGAAGCATCTGTCTGTCGTTTTTAGTTCGTACTTCTCGAGAATTACCTGTCTCAGTAACTCTCTTACACTTTATGCAATACATTTTTTGAGAGTTATTTAAATTAATTTCGTATTTATTTTTTATTTTATATATAAATTTAATATTTTCTTTTTTAAAAATTCTGTTCTTATTATATATATATATTTTTTTTTCAATCGCTGCTCTTGAGTTCTATCAACTTACTGAATTCCTCCCTGGCCTCTTTCCTCCCCTTTTCCATGAGAGAATACTTCATCTCTTCCTTGATGATCTGACGAGTCTTGATTTTCACGGCTTCTTTCATAGCATCGTATTTCGTTTTCACGCCCAATATCGTGAAGTATTCTCCGTCCGATATCGTACCATCTTTCAACGCCATCGAGATCATTTCGGATACCGTGTCGATATTGGATCCGGCCAAGATGCGAATCTTTTCATGTTTCCTTGCCTTCAGATATAATTTCCTACTCCAAAAGTTTCCGAGCGTGCTAAACAAACCGGCGGCGAGAGCCACTCCTTCTGTGGTCAACATGATCAGAATACCGACCGCAGTTGACAACAATCCGATGCCGGCCGTGTGTAAACCCATGGAAATCGTGATGAGTGTTGTGTCGACCGCGTTGAAGAATTTCAGGAGACATGAATACTTCATCTTGAGAGAACGATGAGAATCTCTCTCTAGAGTCAGATACAATTGGATTCTACTGATTTGATCGATGCGATACCTCTCTCCTCTTTCTTTTTCTTCTGGCGACGGCGCCGTTGGCAAAACGCCGTTCGGCTTCTCATCCTCGTCGTCATCTAACGTCGGATACAATTTATTTCTGGTTCTCATTTTTTATGTTTTTTTCTTTCTAATATTAGATAAAAAATTTATGTATGTATTTATTTTTATTTTCTATTCTCCCTTATTTATATCAACGAGAAAACTTAGATGTATGCTTCCTTCAGAAATAATTTCAAATGCATCCCTTGTCTTCTAAAGTCAGACTTCTACGCGCCAATTTCATTTCTTCCGAATTGGTGGGCTTATCTCTCCCGCTACAGAAGACTAATCTCTTCCAAAACTTGATCACGTCGTCGATTCGAACACATTCGAACGCCGGTTCGAAATTCTTGACGACCATATCTTCCCTTTCCATCGTCAGACACGAATGATCCTCGTGATCAAAGTCTAGATGATCCCGACACCCAATGCATCGTTCTAACAAGAGGCGACCTAGTTCTTCATTCACACAGAATGCGTAGGCTCTCAACAGCATTTTAAAAAGAAACCTTGCTCTCAAAATCTGGGAATTGTTCATGATTTACGTATATTTTATTATCTATTTCGATTCGATATTCATTTTTTTTAAATAACTATTTATATATTATTTTTTCTCTCCTATATATATCAATCACTTTTTTATTTCCTCTCCACAAAACCGATTCTATTACGATTCACCTCAAAACTCGCGAGGTGAATCGACAAATCGTTTTCGCTGATCGGGTCGCACCCTCGACCGTCCGGAACGCGATCGCGCACGTGGTGGTGGTCCAGAACCGGCAAACCGCATTTTTTCGATGTACCGGAAGCCGAAATAGGTTTGGAAATTTTTTTTTAAAAAATTCTCGATGAGTAACTACACTTTACACTCACTTTTCACCGTTGGCGAACGTCGAGAAAACGTTTTGAGGTCGATTTTTCCTGGTCTAGAATCGGCAAATCGGTTTACCAATCGGATCGCACCCTCGACCGTTCAAACAGCCGTTGGCAAACGTAGGTGGTCCAGAATCGGCAAACCGCATTTTTGATGCTGGTCTAGAATCGGCAAAACGTTTTTTGCTTGCGTTCACCAACGATAGATCGAAGGTCTGATCCGCGATTGGAACGTCGACAAAAATTTTTAAATTGACATTTTCTTCAAATTTCATACATTTTTTCACTTCTGAGCGATGTGTCGAATGTACTCGTTCGCCAACGGATGTTTGAACGGTCAAAAGTGCGACCTGAGAGCCTCAAAAACAATTGCCGATTCTGGACCACCATGCAAAAACGACATTTTTTACACTCTGTACACGATTTAACACTGAATCTCTATGGCGGTACACGTACATGTACGTTTACGTGTACAGTTTTTTGGAAAAGTGGTCTAGAATCGGCAATTATCACCTACTTATACGTGTCAAACATACATCTAACAAATCCATATACATGTGTATAAATCAGTTATAATGTGTTTTCATTTTTTACCACACCCCGCCCCAACCAGCCTTCTCGGCTGGGTTCCGGACATTTTCCCCTAGGACATTTTCCCCTAGGTCATTTTCCCCTAAAAAACGTGTCACCTAGGGCATTTTCCCCTCATTTCAAATGAGAGGGTGGACATTTTCCCCTAGTTAGGAAGAAAAGAGTGGACATTTTCCCCAAACTAAAAAAAAATTGAATTTCAAGATTTTATTACAAGAGAAAGAAAGAATTTGTTCCATTTAATGTCACACTATTTTCAAAGTACTAAATAAAAATAAAATAGGCATAGATAATTCATACAATATCAAGATGAATTACTGTATAAACAGTAAGCTAGTCGATCTGTCACACACAGTGTTCTGTATGGCATAACAATATCAAGTTGTACTGCTGTATAAACAGTAAGCTGGATGATATGTGCTTTGATATATTGTGAGATGAAGACTTTAATGGTACTATAAGCACTAAGAGGTGAAAACAACCTTTTGGGTATATAAATTGCGGACTTGCACCAAGGGTGTTCTCAGTGCCCCTTGGGACACACCCATCAAAACACTCCACGACAGGGCCGATATCCCCACCATCAAAGACCGCCTAGCCACCCTGGCCGCGAAAAATCATGACCGGTTAGCCGACAGTGAACTAATTTCCGAACTTGGAGCCATTTGCGAAAGCCGACAAAAGCCCAAAAATTCCAAATAAAACTAAGACCGCTCGAAAAAACTAAGATACGAGAAGGTGAACTAATAGGCAGAATAACAGCTTAACTGTGGCCTTCTACCAGAAAGGGCTGCCTTCACCGACTCAACTAAAATTACATCGCAACCAGCGAAGGGTAAAACAGGAAGGAAACACCCTCGGGTGTGGTTTAGTGTGCTAAACCTGTTACCCGCCCGCTGCAATCTCATTCCCAGCCGCGGAAGCTTAGCCCACATTAAACGCTCGCGATCCCCGGCACCTCCAAATAAACTCAAACTAACCTAAATATGGTCGCAACCAGCGAAGGGTATAACAGAAACACCCTCGGGTGTGGTTTAGTGTACTAAACCTGTTACCCTCCCGCTGCAAACTCACTCTCAACCTAAGAAGGTGAGCGAACAGGCAGATTAACAGCTTAACAGCTACTTTTATCTTTTTATATTTTACATATTCTAATGAAAACTAATTCTGCCTTCTTCGTTTAAGAAGGTAAAAAGTAGATACTTTTTGACCAGCACCCCAATAACCGCTATGGACACTATAACCGTTATGGAAACAGTAACCCCCATGGTTCCTGAACATCCTCCACTCCATCCCCAAAAGTGGTCGACCACTTCAAGGGAGGCGAGCGTTGGTCCTGCGTCCCGCCTCTGCCCCTTTTTGTAAGCGCATTGCGCATCTTTTGTCCCAACCCAATAGGATTACAATGCAGTCCTGCCCCCGAACCAGGGAAGTTCGGGTCTTCTTTCTGGTGGTCCCCGAAAGGGGTCGTTGTTATTTTCCTTCAAAGAGTCCAACCAAACAGAGACAGTCTGAGGCAGATTATACTTGCCAGTGATGGCCATCACTCAAAATCATCCTCGAAGTGGCAGACTCTACTTGCTTGAAAATCTATCTACTTGCCTGAAAACCTAGAACCACTGCACCCTCGGGGAGAGGTAGTACCTTTGTGAGAGGCCCAACCTCCCACAATGGTCCTCACCCGAGGGTCCAACCGAGATATGTCAACGAAGCCATCACGCCGCAACCGGAGACACCTGCCGAGTACCAGAACCTTTTCCTCCTTCAACACGCCTAGACATGTGACAGCCAATCATATACATTCACCGAGGGTCGAAAGGGGCTTGTTCCCCATACCGTCCCTGCGCGCCTTCGGCGCGCGAAACCATTCCTTTGTGAGGATGTTCTCATCTAAGTGGTCTTGTAAATTTATTCTCAGCTGTATTATCGTCGTTTTATTTATCATAGTTTTATTTGTGCTACTTGCTACATGTTTTTATTATCTTGTGCTAGATATTTTAAAAAGAATAAACTATTACATGAAACCTTAATTACATTTTTATTTTTATTCTTCCAATTTTTTTTCTATTTTATTCCATGAAAAACTAAAAAAAAAAAATCTATGGGAACATGTCCTGGGTGAAAAATCTAGGAGTAATCAGTCTAGGGGAAAAGGTCCGGGGATGAATAATTAGGGGAAAATGTCCTAGGGGAAAATGCCCTTGGGGATACTGTCCTAGTGGGAAATGCCCTAGAGGAAAATGTCCTAGAGGAAAATGTCCTGAACCCTTCTCGGCTACGCCATTTCCTTGCAGTATATTCGCTGGTAATCTGTTTTATTACATGTCGATGGTCGTCAGGGGCATAGAAACCGGGGGGGGGGGGGGGGGGGGGTGCACAGGTGCCCCCCCCCCCTTTCCGTGTTTGGTGAAAATAGGCCTCGCCTGCCGGTATAACCAGCCAGCACTGTCGAATTTGTCTTGGAACTTCATGCACACCAGTGTAATTTACACTAGTGTGTATGCAGTACCAAGACCAATTCAGTTTTTTGGTTGCGGTTTCCATGACTTATTCATGAACCTATAGAGGCATGATTGGGCATCTGTTCCTGCGGATACGACATTTCCCTTGAGTAAATTTCGCAAATCCTGTATCACAGGCACGCAGCATTAATTCATGGGAAGGAAGTACCAGCATCTTTAAAAATGTCCAACAACATGCTGTTAAAACATCAACTTTTTTCTATTGAAGAAAACAATAGGATTTTCATAAAGCCACCAGAATGCACTATTTGATACCTCCAAGTTTTAATTTTTTCCTGGAAACGCCCTCGGATCCACCCCCCCATCCCCCCCCCCCCCCACACACACACTCATTCACTTTGCGGCTTCAGCGCTCGTGTCAGATGCCTTCGACATCTGCTGCCCAGCCATATCACTTGATAATCAGAAATGTGTGCCCACTCCCCCCGACGTTCAGAAATTTGACCCCTCCACCGACCCATTCAAATGCTTCCTACGCCACGGACGATAGTTCACACTTGGATCCAATGTCCGTAAAATAATGTTTTGCCGTGGTACTTCCCGTGGGTTGTGCCACACCAAAATATTATGGGGTTTGTGGGCTACTGTGATTTTCAGTAGTGCAAAAGCCAAATACTCGAATGGAATGTTAATGTGAGGCGTTTGTTTTGTGGTGAATAAACATTTGAAGAAATATGCGAATGGCCATTTAATCTAATGAAATGTTGGGATAATGCACGTTAAAAATAAAATGTTCATCGAACAAAAAACAACAAAGAATGGTTCTAGCCTTAATTTGTTTATTTGTATGCTAAACACGAAAATGCTAATTCTCGTCTGAACACGTGCTCTGTTCAAAACACGAAGGCACCTTCTGCCCACCTAAGTTCGGACCTGCATGTAGTTGAAACCAAGTTCCATTTAAAATACACCATTCCAAGAGAAACCTTAGAGGAGTACATACACACGCCGTGATTTAAATAAATGCACATCCTTGTCGGGAAACCTTGGAAGCAAAGAGTGCTGATCTACAGATGTAGACATTTATCTACTGTACCAAAGAGATTGCTGAGTGGGGGTGGGCATACCGAAACTTACTCCACTGGCACATTGTCGAGAGGGCTGCAATATTTTTTTTTTGGTATAATTTAAAAAAATATTTCGTGAGGGCATTTCAGTGGTGTAGCCGGGGGGGGGGGGGGGGTGATGGGCACATACCCCTCCCCCCATTTCAGTCGTGCCCCCACACCGGTGATGTGGCCTAATTGTTGATGCCTTCCACAACATATAAATTATGGACACAAGCAGATTCAGTCAAGGAAATTGAGTTTTTTTTACTCCAATTTCACATTTGTTTCAGGGGCACACCCTCACCTCCAGTGAGGGGTGCTTCCTCTTGTGCTCGCCCCCATCTCGCTGCTACGTGGATCGGGTAAACGGCTCGAACGATGGGCTACCCTTCTCTCACCACGCTCTCGCAAAATCCTTAAACTCTAAAATGATAAGCGTTCGTATTAGAATGCAATGGAATTTCAATATTCAAATGCGTCATGAATTCAGAAAAAGGTAAGGCTGCTATTGAATGTGATGGGAATAAAATGTCACTGTGAGTACACTGAACTTAAGGAATGCAGAGCGCCTGGAAACAATACACAAGTCGGGAATCGATTATTAACGCCATTCTCAAAATATTTAATTCAATTGCATGAATACTTAATTACTTTTCGGGGTGCATTGTGAGATCCAGAGCATTGTTTTTTGTAAACAATAACTTCAGAAGACCTGCACAATAAAAGGCAGCTGATTGATTTGTATGCCCAGCACTTAATCCAATTTCGGTGAGTGTCTAATTGCCACCAGTTTTATTACAAAACAAACTACTGTAATTAACCACCTATGGACGGTTACTGCTAGTCTAAGAGTGCCTTTCCCATTGTTTGTTTTTGTTTTTATCTGAACTACCCACTATTTGAATGGCAAAAGGAGATGATTTGCTGCATTTAAATGATTGACATTTTTTTAAAATGTTGGCGTTAAAATCTAAATGCACCCACAGACATTGAATATTTTGTAATGTACAATATACCGGGGCACCGAAGCCTTTATTAAGTAGTAAAATTAATGTCATATGACGTAGCTAAGCGTTGATGCCGTCATCAAGTCATTCAAGACAACACTGAGGCGATGAAATAGAAAGTATTTTTTCTATCAAATTGGAAACTTCAGGACATTCAATCGCCAGAGTTTTGGTGAATGGCGCAATAGAGGGCGGAGAAGTGAAACGGGGTATTGGGAGTTGGTGGGAGGAACAATTGATGCGTAACTATGTTCATGTCGTTTTTCTGTCCATAGGTTCATTGTCGGCATTTTCCGAGGGGGGGGGGGGGGGGGTGTGGTAGGAAACAACGACTGAGAAGTAGAAAACATTAAGTAAAACTAACCAGTACCTATTTACAGACCTTCCTCTGCCTGTAACTTGTCCTGTGCCGATGTCTTGTTTTTCAGGCTTATTTATTTAATTTTAGTAGTATGGCGTTGCGGGACGGATGTTAGGAGCTTGTAATGCCTTTAGTTTCAGTTTCTCAGAATATGATCGGTGGCCGAAATGGCTTCCAGTGGTTGTTTCGACCTCAATGTTTTACCCGGCACGTTTTCGTGTTGAGTTTTCAAAAATATTGGGGACACATTGTCCCATGGTAAATTGAAACGTCGGACTCCCGGTGGGCCGAAAACGCCCCCCCCCCCCCCCCCGCCCCTCCATCTACTCCTTTCATAAGACCAACCTGCTTCAGGTTTCTCCAACACAAGCCGAGTTCTTTGGAGGATGTAAGGATGGACATTTGGATAGACTTCAAATGCTAGAGATTGTACCAGAGGGGCTGACATACCAGTGTCAAGGATAAAGCTGTGTCAGATGACAGACAAAATCTCTCACCCAATGGACCCTGCAACAAATCTCAGGGTAAAAACGTTTTTTGTGTAAACTCTTTGAAGTGTGAACAAACCCATTTTAGAACTCAAAACACCAGAGTAACTCTACCGGGTCATGTAATATTAAGAACAGAATGCTAAGCATGGCATATGCACCTCACTTACCCCCTCTGAAAATGCTGAGATGGACATATTTTCAACACTAGGCATACACACGAGGGGTTTATCTTCTTTGTTTTGCAGTGGAGAGAAATCCAACCCAGAAAAAATTGTGAGATCAATGTACACCTGTTAACAATTGTTTGTGTCAATCAGATCATCTACATGTGAGATGTAAAATTATTGTCTTTGTTTTGCAGCAACATTAATCCCCTCCCAACACAGAAGTAACTGTAAAGGCCAGAAACAATGACTGGACCATCAAAGAAAACAAAGACATAATGCCACATATGGGGAGGTGATTTGAATGAATTTTCTTGGTCTTACTGCAGAGACGTGACTTATTTGAAAGCCTTTCCCATAAACAATTTTCAAACCAAATCTTATTGAAATCTGATAACCCAAACCTGAAATATGAGGCAAACAGACAAAATATTGGTATTTTACGAGACAAACAGCAAATTTTCAAAGTTAAAAAGTGGGATAAGTCTGAAAAGTGAAAATTAATAAATATGATTGAGATCTGATAATCCAAACCCAATGTACGAGGCGAACAGACAAAAAATAGGCTATTTTCGTATATTCAAAGGGCCATAAAGCACAGAAAAAATATTTTCAACAGCAAAACGGCTTTTTCTCCTTACAGATCTTACATGCATAATAGTTCATCTAAT
Organism: Pictodentalium vernedei; assembly: GCA_031216915.1. Lineage (NCBI taxonomy): Eukaryota > Metazoa > Mollusca > Scaphopoda > Dentaliida > Dentaliidae > Pictodentalium > Pictodentalium vernedei. The sequence goes on along the minus strand of CM062297.1, from coordinate 396,650,855 downwards.
TTGCATAATTTCTGCACTAGAAAAAAACCTGTATTATATGTAATGTATTCTATGTTACTAAACATTAATATAAAAATTTATTCAAATCAGAACTTTCATACAGAAATTCTGTACAAAAAACTGATTGCATTAATTTCTGAACAAATTAGCTGCCATCTTGAATTTTGGACTCCACCCAAAACACTCGTTCTCGCCCCACGGTGATACCAAAGGTACCCAAGAAGTTTTGTAAATATCGGTTCATAAATACGGCCTCTAGCCCAAGCCATATAGAAGTTCTGTACAAAAAACTGATTGCACCTAATTTCAGTACAAAATGGCCACCGGCAGCCATCTTGAATTTTGGACCGCACCCCAAAATACTCAGTCTCATCCAAAGGTGATAGCAAAGGTACCCAAGAAGTCTCGTGAAGATCAGTTCATAAATACAGCCCCTATCCCGAGCCGTATCGACATGTGCACTTACTGTGAATAAGTAGCACTGAATAAATCAAGTTCATCTAATTTGCATAATTTCAGCACGAGAAAAAAACCCGTATTATATGTGATGTATTCCATGTTACTAAACTGTTACTAAACATTCATATAAAAATATATTCAAATCAGAACTTTCATACAGAAGTTCTGTACACAAGACTGATTGCACCAATTTCAGTACAAAATGGCTGCTGGCGGCCATCTTGAATTTTGGACCGCACCCCAAAGAATTTGTTCACATCCCACGGTGATAACAAAGGTACCCAAGAAATTTCGTAAAGATCGGTTGATAAATACGACCTCTAGCTCGAGCCGTATTGAATTGTTGACGCCGGACAAATGTCCAGACGGACGACGGGCCATGGCATAACTTCAAATGTTACTTTGTCAAAGTTGAGCTAAAAATGGGGAGTATCTAGAGTATCACAGGACAAAAAGATATTTGTAAAGGACTCTGCCTTTCAAGGACAATGGGACAGCGTTGGCATTCACCGCCGTGCAGCCTTGAGGCTGCATTTTGAATTCCTGTGTTTGTTGTTCTTACGAAATATTATTTTATTATTATCAGTTATGGTACAAATATGCTACCGATAGCACACTTTCAGGAACCGCTGATGTCTGATGTCGACGGTGTGTCAGTGCGTGAGGTGCACACATACTTTTGGGGTTCTATACACCACATCCTTCATTTTACTATATAATTCGTGTAAATTTATTTGGAATTTATAGAAGTTCAGACATACAAGTTTCATAGTTTTGTTTTTGCCTTAGTTATGGAGCTTAATAAGTAATGGACAATTTAGTTTGAAAAAAGTGGTTCATGAAGATTCAGCCACAGGAACATTCAGCCCTCATACTTTTTCCGAGAATATTCAGTCTCAGTCGTAGTCGAATCTTATCACCTCAGAGGTCAAATCTTCACAGTTTATGTTTTTCTTTAAATCTTCTATGCATTTTTTCTATAGTTTTTTTTTAAGGATTTATGATTACTAATCATGACAAAATTGTGCAATATAAAACAAACCTAAATGAAGCTGGAACAAAAAAAAACCTTCTTAAAACAAGCTGAGAGGTTTTCAGTTCGAATCCCACCTGCGGCAACTGTACTAAGGCGTACTGCACATCGATGATGCACTTGTCTTCAACCAATGATAACCCTGCTTGTTTGGAGTTACTATGTTAAGGAGCCTGACAGTTGCTTGCCATTGCTCAGTGGTTCTCTCCAGGTAGTCTGGGTTCCTCCCCAGTAAAACTGTCCAACATGAGGTGGCCTTGGCTGTAAAAAGTGTTGTTAAACCCCAATAAATAAAGAAATCAAATTTGCTGAATCCAAGACTTTTGAATGATGGTTTTGATTGGGGTGGGGTGGGGGGGATTAGTTTTGGTTATACAGTGGGGCCCACTTAATTGGATATCTCTTAATTGTATATCCCTGTTAAATGAATATAATTTCCCAACACAAAACCATTTACCATGCCTCAAGTACAAATTTGACGGTTAATTAAATATAGGTTATACACTAATCTCCTGCTAATTGAATAAAAAATCTTGTAACATGTCGAGAAATTACCCTGACTCTTCCCAGTTTTCCTTTGGTTATAGACCAATTTGGCCTCAGAACATCCAATACAAGCATTTAATCTATTATATCTTGTCTGACAGAGATCATGAAGCTCTGTCAAACAAAATATAATAGAATAAATGCTAAGTTTCTCTCTGAAATACAGGAAAGTGACACAATCCCTGTTAATTGAATACTCCTGTTAATTGAATAATTTTCATTGGCAAAGTGGCTCTTCAATTAACAGGGTTCCACTGTATAGCAAAAACAAATATCACAAACTAATAATGAAACTATGAACTTGAGAAATTTTCAAATGGTCATTCTACAACGTGTTTTAGCTGATACTATAGAGATTAGAAGGTTAAAGGGCTCAGTAGTTAGAGGTGCAGGCTGCAAGCCAAAAGGTCATCAATCGAATCCCACCTGCGGCAACCACTTTGTTTCCTTGGGCAATACACTTCATTCCCATTGCCCACACGGTGGCATTGTGTACCAAGGCATACTGCATGTCAATCGTACACTGTCTTCAACCAATGCTAACCCAGCTTGTGTGGTGTTTGTACGTTAGATGTTTGTCACTGCTCAGTGGTTCTCTCTGGCTTTTCCCACCTGTAAAACTGTCCAACATGAAGTGACCCCGGCTGTCGAAGTGTCATTAAACCCCAATAAATAAATCAATAAGAATCATGCACTATAATTCTGGAGGACCGTTTGGGGCAAATTGCCAGAGGATGGTTTGGTTTAGATTAGTATCCAGTCTGGGTCAAATTGTTGGAGGACAGTTTGGATGCAATTCTCACGAATTCCAGTCACTTTGGCCCCAAGTCATATCAGCCCCAGTCATTACGGCCTCAAGTCAATTCAGCCCAAATATACCAAATCATTTCGGCCTCCATAAATATTGTTAAATATCGTTTGAATTTTAACATTTTTCTATTTAATTATTTTTCAGCATTTATACCTCAAAAAGATATTCAGGTATACATATGATATATGGTATTCTTTCATGCCTAGTAGATTTTTTTCATGATGAATAAATGAATGAAAAGTTTCAGCACGCCGAAGGTGCACATGGACGATGTGGGATTTGAAATCCCTTGCGACCTGAATAATTTTATTTGCTTATGAATCCACGAGAGTCGGAAGCGAGGGTCAGTAATGTTATTTGGTCTGAGTGTGCGCATTGAAAGTGGGGTACTGGGGTCAGACCCCTGTGGACCTCGAACTGGAAGGTAACTAGGAATTCCGCATAACTACAAGAAGTCTGCTCTGTGTTTTCGAAAATGTGAATATATTTAAGGTAGTATCGAAATCGCAGTTTGGTGGTTGTTTTAGAAAAAAGAACGGAAAAAGAAACCCTGTGAACCTCGAACTGGAAGGCGACTAGGAATTGTGCATAACAATATGAATGAATGAGATCACTGCATATACTTTGCGAAATTTCAAAGTAAACAAATTTCTCTTACTTATATAAATAGCATCTTAAATGTATGTAAAATTGAACACATGGATAATTTTTAATGTCATGTAAAACTTATCTGTACACTGTGTAAATACAAATAACTGAACATTACTTAATAAAGGTAATTACCAACCCTTATTTCTAAATATAAACTATGCGCTGATCTTTATACATCTCTACACTCAAAATGATGCCGAAATGACCAAGGGGCCAAAGTGACTTTAGGCCGAAGTGACTAGGGCCGAAATGACTTAAGGCCTAAGATACCAGAGGCCAAAATGACTTGGGGTCGAAGTGACTGGATACCATTCTCACAGATGAGACGTTAATTATTACAGAACACATCGAATGCGAATTTACTGTAGAGATAATTGCTCGACGATATACATGTATATTAATATTTTTTTCAATAAATATCGAGCAAAATATTATTTTTTAGGAGTTAAAACGAATATCGTAGCTTATCTAAAATATCCTAACAGATGTGTACTGCTTTTCTTTTGAACGAATCGTCCCTGGGCCGAGTTTTCCCCGGGCCGAATCTTCCTCCAGTTCCCGATTAAAGATAACATGCCAGTAGGTAATAAATGCCGATTCAGTATCACTTTTCCAAAAACCTGTACAAGTACACGTACATGTACGTGTACCGCCATAGGGTTTCGGTGTTAAATCGTGTACAGAGTGCAACCAATGTCGTTTTTTCATGGTGATACAGAATCGGCAATTTTTTTGAGGCTCACAGATCGCACTTTTAACGTTCAAACATCCGTTGGCGAACGTGTAGATTCGACACGTTGCTCAAAAGTGAAAAAATGTATGAAATTTGAAGAAAATGTAAATTAAAAAATTTTTCTCAACGTTCCCATCGGGGATCAGACCATCGATCTATCGTTGGTGAACGCGAGCAAAAAACGTTTTGCCGGTTCTAGATCAGCATCAAAAAGCGGTTTGCCGATCCTGGATCACCTACGTTCGCCAACGGGTGTTTGAACATTAAAGTGCGATCCGATCGGCGAATCCCATTTACCGATTCTAGACCAGGAAAAATCAACCCCAAAACGTTTTCTCGACGTTCGCCAACGGTGAAAAGTGAGCATAAAGCGCAGTCACTCATCGAGGATTTTTTTAAAAACCGATTTCGGCCTCCGGTACATGGAAAAAGGTGGTTTGCCGGTTCTGTATCACCTACGTTCGCGATCGCGTTTCAGACGGTCTAGGGTGCGAACCGATCGGCGAAAACCCATCATGCCGATTCACCTCGAGAGTTTTGTGAGGTGAATCGTGATAGAATCGGATTTGTCGAGAGGAAATAAAAAAGTGATTGATATATATAGGAGAGAAAAAAAATATAAATAAATAGTTATTTAAAAAAATAAATATCGAATCGAATAGATAATAAAATACGTAAATCATGAACGCTTCCCAGACTATTAGAGCAAGGTTTCTTTTAAACATGCTGATGAGAGCATACGCAATCTGTGTGAATGAAGAACTACATCCCCTCTTGTTAGAACGATGCGTCGGATGTCGGGATCATCTAGACTTCGATCACGAGGATCATTCGTGTCTGACGATGGAAAGGGAAGATATGGTCGTCAAGTATTTCGAACCAGCGTTCGAAAGCGTTCGAATCGACGAAGTGATCGCGCTTTGGAGGAGATTAGTCTTCTGTAAGGATCGAGACAAGCCCACAGTTTCGGAAGAACTGAAATTGGTGCGTAGGAGTCTGACTTTAGAAGACAAGGGATGCATCATGAAATTATTGCTGAAGGAAGCATACGTCTATGTTTTCTCGTTGATATAAATAGGGGAGAATAGAAAATAAAATAAATACACACATAAATTTTTTATCTAATATTAGAAAGAAAGAAAAATAAAAAAAAATGAGAACCAGAAAGAAATTGTATCCGACGTTAGTGGACGACGAGGATGAGAATCCGAATGGCGTTTTGCCAACGGCGCCGTCGCTAGAAGAAAAAGAAAGAGTAGAGAGGTATCGCATCGATCAAATCAGTAGAATCCAATCGTATCTGACTCGAGAGAGAGATTCTCGTTATTCTCTGAAGAAGAAGTATTCACGTTTCGTGAAATTCGTCAACGCAGTCGACACGGCACTCATCACGATTTCCAAGGGTTTACACGCGGCCGGCATCGGATTGTTGTCGACCGCGGTCGATATTCCAATCGTGTTGACCATAGTAGGAGTGGATCTCGCCGCTGGATTGTTTAGCACGCTCGGAAACTTTTTGAGTAGGAAATTATTCTGAAGGCAAGGAAACACGACAAGATTCGCGTCTTGGCCGACCCCAAGATCGACACGATATCCGAAATGATCTCGATGGCATTGAAAGACGGTAGGATATCAGACGGAGAATACTTCACGATATTGGGCGAGAAAACGAAATACGATGCCATGAAAGAAGCCGTGAGAATCAAGACTCGTCAGATCATCAAGGAAGAGATGAAGGATTCTCTCGTGGAAAAGGGGAGGAAAGTGGCTAGGGAGGAATTCAGTAGGATGATAGAACTCAAGAGCAGCGATTGAAAAAATATATATATATAATAAGAACAGAATTTTTAAAAAAGAAATATTAAATTTATATATAAAATAAAAACGAAATTAATTTAAATAACTCTCAAAAATGTATTGCGTAAAGTGTAAGAGAGTTACTAAGACGAGTAATTCTCGAGAAGTACGAACTAAAAACGACAGACAGATGCTTTGCGGAATTTGCGATGTGTGTGGTTCGATCAAGACTCGATTCGTCAAAAAAAAAAAAGAACACGAGCAAAGGTAAAGGCATCGTGAATAAAATGATCAATAATGTACCTTTCGAAATGCATCTGCCTGGTCACAGTTTCACGGGACCCGGAACGAAATTGAACAAGAGACTCAACGCCGATCTGACTCCTAAATCTTGGAGCAAACCCGTGAATAGGGTGGACGTGGCCGCGTATGATCACGGTCTGTGCTACGCCGGACATCCCGACACCAAGACTTGCAATGACGAAATTGAGAGGTATATCGAATCCGACCAGGAGAGAGAAGATAGAACATTCGCTGGTCGGCAATTTGATCAGTGCGAAACGTCGATTCGGATGGGGCGTTCAAAAAAAAAAGCGCATCGGAAAAGAAGAAGAAACGATTATTGATGAGCGAATTGGCCGAGGAGTTACACAAACCCATCGTGCATAAATTTTGAAAGAGAAGGGTGTTCGTGAATGGTTTGGATGACATTTGGTCTGCCGACTTGGTCGACATAAGATCGTTTTCAAGGTGGCACGAGGGTGTCAAATATCTATTGATGGTCATTGACGTGTTTTCCACATATGGTTGGATCAGAGGTTTGAAGAATAAATCGGGACCTTGCGTCGCCGAGGTTCTGAAGAGCGTGTTCGACTCGTCTTCTCGAAAACCGAATAAATTGTGCCTCTACTCGATCGAAAACGAAGAGAAAGCCAGCGTTGTGGAACGTTGGAATCGAACGATGATGGAAAAGATGTACAGATACTTCACGGCGAATTCGACCAAGAAATACATATACACTCTGAACCGTCTGGTCAAAGATTACAACAACACGCAACACAGATCGATCAAGATGACTCCCACGGAAGCTAGCGATCCTCGAAACAAAAAACAGGTCTACGTGAATCTATATCCTGAGAGATCTAAGATCAGGAAGAAGTCTAGAACGCCGAAATTTGCAGTCGGCGATCGAGTGAGAATCTACGCTTATAAGAAGCACTTCGAAAAGGGTTATATTCCTCAATGGACCTCGGAAATCTTCGTGATAATCAAAATATTTCACACTGATCCGGTGACTTACGAAATCGAAGCTTTGGATGGAGAAGAGATCATCGGAAAGTTTTACGAACAACAATTGCAGAAGACAAAATTTTAATAAAGAAAACAAAATGTTTTTTATTTACTCTCTTTAACATTTTCTTGCTTACATATATATATAGGAGAGAAAAATAATAATAAAAAAATAATTAAAACTATTTTTAGATAAAAAAGTTAATTAATAAACAAAAAACAAAAAACCCTTCAAAAATGGCAAATATACTAGATATCGCACAAGGCATAGTGAAAGGTGAAAGTATTCAAGAATATGAGGTTCACGAATACGAACCGATAACCGGAACGAGTTTGAACAATGCGGGAGAGATAAGAATCAACGTCGAAACCCAAGATCTATTTGTTCATCCTAGCGAGAGTTAAATAGTGGTGCAGGGACGTCTCACCAAGGAAAATGGAACCGACTACGCCGACGACGACACAGTTACTCTAGCCAATAATGGCATCATGCATCTATTCAGTAATATAAAATACATGCTATCCGGACAAGAGATAGAATCTGTGTTTCATCCTGGTTAGGCCACCACGATGTTCGGACTCTTGACGTATCCAGATGATTTTTCAAAATCCAGAGGACTTAATCAGTTGTGGATGAAAGACACCGTTGGCCCTTCTAGCGCCGGCGCCGTCACGATATTCGACTACGTCGTCAAGACGCCCAGACCTAAAGGAACGTTTTCGTTCAGGATACCTTTGAAACACATCTTCGGATTTGCGGACGATTACAACAAGATCATGTATGGATTCAAACACAATCTGACGTTGATTCGAAAAGGAAACGATGACGCAATAGTGAGACTCACTTCGACTGATGCAGGTAAGATAACTCTACACAAGATATTGTGGTTCGTTCCACACATGGAGCCTTCGATCGTGAAAAAAATGCGTCTCTACAAGATCATTGAATACAAGAGTAAATTACCCGTGGGATTTAGAATGAGACAGTGCGACACGGCTAGCATTCCACTCTCCACAAATCACTTTGATTGGAGATTGATGGTGAAATCTGCTTCTGAGAGACCGCGTTTCATCGTGGTTGCGTTTCAGACTGATAGGGATGGGGCTCAGGAAAAGAATGCATCGCTGTTTGATCACTGCAGTTTGAGAAACATGCAAGTGTTTGTGAATGCCACGAGATATCCAGCAATCGATTACAATGCGTCGTTCGACAAGAATGATTTCTGCAGACTGTACGGCGACGCCACATTCGACAGATCGATGTTGGATAGGGGTTCGTTAGGTAAGACGACACCTTCTACGGATATCTCTATTTTCTTATTCATAAATGTGTATATTTTTTTTTAAATTTATTTATTTTATTATAATTCACTAAAATGACGTTATTTTTTTATATTTTTCTTTTTCTTTTTAAACTAACTCTCTCGATGTCTCTATCGACTTCCATAATCTTGAATCCGTCTGATTCCTCTTGATTTTCTGGAATCCTATCATCCTTAATCATATCTAGAATCCTATCGTCTAAAATTATATCCAAAGTCCAATGTCCGAGTGCCAAAGTGCTTATTTTATCATCTAACACGAATCTCTTATTGTCGTCGGCCATCAGCGAAATCTTGTTAACTATTTCAGTATACAAGTCATGATTTTCGCTTCGAATCGATTTCATAGTCTTATACACTGGACCACTTCCTAACAGACAATCTTTATACTCTCGGAAAGAGATGTTTTTCTTCACCACGCACGCTTTAACCCCTTTGCACTTCTTGATCTCTTCATCTTCTAGATGATAAGCATACAGTTTGGGTCTCAAGCTTACGAATTCGACGATTTGTTTACCGCCGCTCTCATCCTTAAATTTACCCAACACCTTCTTGTTCTCATTCGATTGAATGTTGGATGGGTGATCAATGGGATAATTGCTCATGTCGAACCACACGGCCACATCCGGAGATATATCTTGGTAGACATCTTTCGTCTCTATCTCGTAAACTAAACTGTCCATGTTGGTGAACAGTAGTTTGGCTTTATCACCAAATTTTCGTTTGACATAATCGTAGTGAAACTCGTACATCAACCGCTTGCTGATATCTAAGATGATCGGTCTGAGATAATATGGTTTGTCGAACTTCAGGTGCATCTTTTGCATGTGAACAGCCACTAGATTTTTGTTGAATATGGTTCAGTGTTTGTAATTGGGTTTCAGCACTAATTTTTTAGCTTTTTTCTCAGACGTGACGAGTCAAACGTCGGTTCTCTTCCTGATGTTTTCCATCGATTTACCGTACACGCAATTGTTCATGAGTTTGAAGAAATCTTTTTCGAAATCGTTCTCGTCTCGAATTCTGAGATTCGTGTTGAGATCAATGTATTTTTTCATCCAAGGCTCTTCGCCGAATCGAATGATGCGATGTGTGTCGACTAATTTCATCCCGTAATTGACGTATTGTTTCAAAATCTTGCTGTAGACGACGTACTTACGTTTGTTAAATAAACTGGGAATGAGTTTTTCCTCGTCTCCTTCGATTGGTTCCATTTGTTTGGGAGCCAGCGGATAATCATTGTGTAGATCGTGTAATTCTTCCGGATAGTTCAAATTGACTTCTAAAATGCAAGGATAGTCTCTCCATTTTTACATCTCTTCCGGTTCCGTCACCCATTCGAAATTTCCAATCGGTAAAGGATGACTCATAGCCCAACCATACAGATTATTAGCGTCCCAATACTGTATGTATTTATTCGATCATTTTGAATCGAAACCTTCTTTCATGTAGGGATTGTTAGCTTCAGAATATCTGTGGGAGATCATCGAGACGCCATCTCTCACAGCCCTTTCGAACATGAGCAACATGTCCACGTTGGATAATAATTCCAATTGGACTTCGGTGGTCTTCAACAGAGCATCCCACGCCAGACCGGATGCGGTGAAATACCAAGCCAGATCCAGATCGAAATTTCGACGACAGACGTCTCGAAAATTTTCGAACACGTCTGCCAAGAGCAGAACGTCAGTCTTCAGATAGAGATCATGATATTCTCTCATGGTTTTCATATCGAATGATTTCCAAACGTTTTCGGCGTGTTCGTAATTCTCGTCAGAAATGTCAGATTCGTATAATTTCGAATAAAAATCTTCTTTCGAAGGTAGTGCGGTGTCGTGGAATCTCTTTAGGTCGTTCATGTAATCGTAAGGATAGACTCCTTTCCTCAACATGACGGCTACTCATTCTTTGAAATGTTCGCTCGTGATTTTAAATTTATCCTTGCTCATGTTATTGACTAATTTTTCCAGAGCAGTCGACATGAATTTAAAACTGTCAATGAAACGTATGCTTCTACGAATGAATTTCGTTTTTTCTTCCAATGTCTCTCCGTCAATTACTTTTTTCTTCTCCATGACCTTCCATTTCATGAAGAAAATGTATCTTTCTTCACTGTTCGTGATGCAATTTAATTCTCCGCCTGAGGTGTCGAGATTTTTCATGAAAAGATGACTGTCGTAACCCGAGAGATTGTGAAATATCACCGGATAGAAAACGGCATCTCAATATTTTAAATTACACTTGCTGTGAGCCGGACCACGATACAGACCTGTGTAATGATCATGGTCTCTAACCTTCTTATTTTCCTTCGAATTCTCGTCGAACGATTGTCTGCATATGTGACATTCGGTGGCTCTGTTATTTTCGTCCTGCTGCTCTCGCGTGATGATCATTTTTGCCGGAGTTTTGAATTTGTCATATAACACTTGAATTTTCGATTCTAACTCTTCCACGAACCTTTGAGCCATGTCGTCTTCGCACTACTTCGTGTAGGTGAAGGGACCCATGTCATGTTGCGAGTCAAAAGCGCATTTCACGTAAATGCAATAGCCCAAAGGCATGTGTTTTTGATATCTTTCAACGTAACTTCGAAGAGCGTCAGGTTGGCAGGAACTCATTTTCACGGTGAAGCATTTGAAATCAGCATACACGATGAATGGTACTTTTAACCTTCTATTCCAATTTTCAAAGTTCACGATGGTGTTGGTGTTGGGTTTGGGCATTTCAACGGCGACACCCTAATTTTCGTTGCAATATTCCTGATGTTTTGCTGACGATTTTTCGCTGTGAAACGCGTTCATGCAGTTGCAACATAAACATATCTTATGTTCATGTTTATTATTTTGTCTCGATAGTAATCGGCTCGGATGTTTAACCCAACAATAATGACGATTGTCACCATTCGAAATCAATAATAAATTAATTGTCTTTTCTCTTTCGAGATACGAAGTCTGTCTGAGAGGACAGATCATTCGTTTTTCATCGTCGTATCCCAAGACATTCACCGCTACGGTGGGATTTTGAGCCTCGAAACGTTCGATGTGTTTTAACTGCGTTGGAAATTTCACTCCGGTCCAATCGAGATTTTTAGAAGTCTCCTTGTAACGAGAAACTCTATCAGAGTTCATTTTGACAGGGTATAAAGCGGAGGTGACTGCCCATTTAAAACACTGATCATCTTTATTTCTCACATTCACCACGGAGTGTTTTTTAGCTAAGAAATACGGTAATTCCACGTAGGAAGACCCTTTCAATGAATCATTTTTAGTTATATGAATTTCGAGTTTCAACACCTCATCAAACGTCCAATTACTACCTTCATGTTGATAATTCACGAGATACATCAACATCTTGTCTTTCATCTTTTCGAAAATGTCTGATAAATCTGAACCTCGAAGTATGGGTTCAACGTTAGATCTCAAAAATGCATTTGTCATGATGCTCTCGCCGGACTTCACGTCGATTTTATTCATCATGCAATGGAGTATCATCTTAATTTTTTGTCCCATGTTCATGTGTTCGCGAAACAAATCCAATACTTTTTTCTTCACCCATTGCATGAACAATTTCGGATCGACTTTCTTGAACGAGGGAACCATGTCGAAAGTTTTAAAAATGCCTTTGATCACACTCTCCCGTTCTACGGGCTTCGATTGGAATGCTTCTGCAATGAGTCGTGCTACATATTCTTCTCCTTTCCCTTCGTCGATTGCTCGTCGAATTTCGTTCGATATATCTCGTTTGTCTAGATTCTGAACTGCATCACTCGTTTTTGTTTTAGTTTTTTCTTTTTTTGAAACTTGAAGTTCTTCAACAGCTTTTTGTTTAGTCGTCTTCCTATTTTTCACAACCGAAACGTTTTTGTTTTTTTTTTATTTCGGCATTTCGATTCCTTTTACTATCTTTTTCTTCTCATTTTTCACAACCGATGCATTTTTTGATGTCGTTGCTATCGACATTTCGTTTGCCTTTTCATTGTGCAAACTACGTATCTCCTCACGCATGATCTTTCTAATTTCATCATGCTCCACATTTCCTTTTCTATCATCAGGTGTTACTGTCATCGGCTTATTTTTTTCTGCAATTTGAGTCTGTTTAAGTTTATCCACTTCCGATCTTTTGATTTTTTTCTTTCCATCATTTCGCAAACGATATTCCTGTATGACTTCAATTTTTTTTGATTTGGTTCTATGATTTCTGAAATGTGGAATTTTTAATTTTTTACAAATCTCGTTTAACTGAGGTACGGTTTTCTCATTTAAATTTTCCATTTTTTTTATTTGTTTGCTTCAATTGTAAGAATATTTTTTTTCGAATTTTGTATTTAAATAATAATTTGTTAAAAAGTTTTAAAATAGTTTTTATATATATATGTTTTAATTCCTTCAAAAAAATTTTTTTTGATGAAATTAATCAATTTTTTATGTTCCTTAACGTGAAAAAATTGAATTGATATGAGACTTTTTTCATATTAAAGAAAATTAAAATTAAAAAAACTGTTTTTTTATATATATATGAAGAGTAAAAAATAAAACAAACTTTTTTAACAAATTATTATTTAAATACAAAATTTAAAAATATATATTATTTGCAATAATTCATAAAACAAAAAAAACAAATAATCGATCATGACAACAACACCTAAAAGATGCGAATTGAAATTGAAATGAGTTGAAACGTGTAAGAAATTTGGTTATAAAATCTATAGATTACAACGACATGACTCCATCGAATTGAACGAGGTCGAGACGAAGGGCTTAGAGCACAAACATGACAAATATAGCATGCCTTTGAAACTGGACGAAGCCACGCTTGATTTGTTTTACGAGTACCAAAGTGATCTACAGAAAATCATCATCGCCAAAGATAGAGAATTCGACAAGGATGATTTGTCATTGCCCTATGGAAGTTACATATATCCAAAAATCTCTCTCGAACTCGTGAACAAATCAGGTGATGAGAGCGCGTTCACCGATGTAAAAAAACTAAAAAAAGTAAAGATAAACATGCAACACATTTTCGAAAAAGGAGAAGAAATGACTGTCAACATGCTAATAACAAACTTGGAAGTATAAACAATAGAGAGACTGATTTTTAGCGAAGAAGAAGGAAAAAAAAAGTAATGAGATCTAGAGAGGTCGATCATCTCTAGATCTCATTACTTTTTTGTTTTTTTGTTTTCCTTCTTCTTCTTCACTATATATATTATAATAACGTTTCCTTTTTTCTTAATTTTGGCATCGATTCTTCTTTTCTTTTTTTGTGATATATTACGTTTTTATAAGAACACATTTGTTTATTTGAATCATAATTATGAACGAATGTGGTGCATCTCTTGGTAACACTCACATCATTACCATTCTCTTCAGAAGGTAGTGGTGATGGTGGAAAGCGTCTCATTCTTTTCAATTTCAACCATCTATCCCGCTCTTTTTTCAGTTCTTTCCTAAGATATCCATCATTAGTGTCTAATTGTTTTCACACGTCTTTTTCCCACACTATCCTGCAATATTCATCATTAGCATCTAATCATTTTTCCACATCTTTTTCGCACTCTATCTCGCGATATTCATCATTATTGTCTAATTGTTTTCCACCTTTTTGTCCATTTTATATTATTTTATACTTTCTATGATTTATATTTTATATAATTTTTACATTATAATAACATACTCAAAATCGGTATATTCTTAAATGGCGAATTCTCACCAAACAACAAACCCTTACTGAATTGCTCAACGTTCCGTCCACTCTTCAGATAGAGACCGTTTCCACTCAAAGAGTTGCCACCTCTAACGGGTTCTAGATACAATCCTTCACTGCTGTCGGCTACGTGGACGCGACACACGGCTCCTCCCTTCTTCAAAAACAGTCCGCTGCCACCCATTAATTTCTCAACTGCCGAACTCGCGAGTCCTGAGAGAGCTCCCACGCCGAGAGTCTTTCCGAGAAAGGGTAATGCTTTTGTGGCAAAGGGTAAAGCTGCGATTCCAGTCAATAATGGTAGGAAACCACCTTTCATTCTCAAATTGTATCTCAATTGAGCGGGACTAAATCTCCCTGTCAAACCTCTTCCATCACGAATCGCTTTCTCCATCCTTTTGATTTGACTTCTGGTCCAGGCGATCGAATCCTGACCACCACTCTCCAGATCTTCGTGAGTGAATTTGAATCTCACCGCCTCGCCTCGAGTTGTTAACGCTCTCTTAAGTTTCTTTCTCTGTCCTGCGGATATGTTCACGTTTTAAACCACGTATTGTGTCATAATTCTTTTTTTAAAATATATTTTGTTCAATTGTTTTTTTTGTTTTAATGATAATTATATATATATTAAATAATTTTTGTAAATTAATATTTCGTTTATTTTCTTTTCTTATTTATATATATACACAATATTTTTTTTTTTTTTGCTTTTATATTTCTCTTATGGGAAATCGTATCATCACCCTCTCTCCGCAAAGATCTAACAGTTCACCATTTTGATCCATCAACGTGGTTTTGAGACTATACAACGTGTCTAAAATCACTGGTAGATAAACTAAATTTCGAGGTCGTTCCACGATCTTATAACCCGGCGACATGTTTGGAAAGAAGGAATAGATCGTCAGTTGAGCACTACCATTCACGTAGCTTCCAGTAATCACATCCACGTTCACCAGAATGCTAATGACTGCGAGAATGTCGACCGTATTTTCAGATGCCGTGTGGCCTCGATACATCTTACGATCGAATCCCAGCATCTTGCCTATAGAATCGTCCGTGTTGAAATCCACTCGAAAATTATCTTCCAAATCCAACATCGTCTGTAAGGTATTAGAGTTGGGAGCGAGTCTGATCTTGTTGCTTCCCTTTCCATCCATCTTCATTCGTGTCTGAATGTAATTGTTCAAATCGTCTATGTCGTAACTTCCTTTGGGAATTCGAATCTCCAACCAATCCACTCTGTCGGAATACTTGAACGAGTTATTCTTTTCGGTGACGTTGGGAGAGGAATAATAAGTCTCCAGATTCACCAACGCCATCTCGTATCTTTTCTCTCTATTCAATTCGATGGAAGGTTCGAATTTCGTCACGAATTGAGTCGAATCGCCACTCACCTCGATTTGAATGGATTGTTTTGCAGCCGTATTCTCGGCTATCTGTTCTAACAATTCTCCTTGTTCGAACATTATATTTTAATTTTTATTTTATTTTTCAAAGCTAAATTATTTGATGATTTATTATTTTCTAATTTTATTTTCGCTCTCTGTCTTATTATCATCAGAAACATAAAACTTGTCGAATCCGCACCGATATTTTCAGCAATTAAATTCGCTAGTCAAATCGATCACGACGAAATTGTAAAGTCCTCCATCCCAAACCCTCTTGCAGAATCTCCTGAATTCCACCACGCTCATGTCGTTTGCGACGTGATCATCGTAGATGTAATTGAGATTCTTGAGATCCTGGCGAAAGAGACACAGTAAATTAGCGTTCTCCCTTATCGTCTGTCTGGGCAATCGAAAATAATTCTGCGACAGGTAGAAACAGTCCACGTTGCTGTGATGACCCCTAACGTAATACGATTCGCATCGGTTCTGTCTCTCCAAAAGCAGATCGTCGAAAATCATGAGATTCTTATCTTCCGATTTCAATTCTCTATGATCCGGAACGTCGCTAGCATTCTCATAAAATCGACATTCGACGTTCGAAGACGCATTTCTCTTCATCAATTCCATCGCCGCACCGTCCAAAATGGTCGAAAGAGAAGCTCCACTTTTGTCGAATTCCTCCCTACTGTCACAGATTCTGGCTATGACGTCCTTGGGCAATCTACGATCCATGCACTCTCGAAGCAATCTGTATTCGGGTTGAAACAAGCTCTTGCCAAACATGAACAATCTGTCATAACCCAACCAGTCGGGTCGCGACAACAGATTCATCAACAGATTGGTCTTTCCACAATTCGATTTTCCCACTATCAAGCCTCTTATGCTTTTGGGAAAGAACTCGTTATTCGACCTCTTGGTTACGGCGTCGTTCCAAGACATATCTTTAATATTCATCTTTGTTTATTTTTTTGTTATTTTTAGATTTTTTCAAACACAATTTTTATGTTTTTTCAAACTCAGTTTTAGAAATATTATTTATTTATATTACACCGTCGCGAGTTCTCTTCAATCCAGATCCACTCGTCATTTTGGCTAAATCTTGTATGGGTACCACAGCATCCTTAAAATCTTTTCAACTTTTTGGCGTTCGCTCTAACGTCACTCACTTCACCGTCGGACTGATCAACTTGTCGATCAATGCGTCGTCTGCCCTCTTGCCAGCCACAGAAGCTATCCTACCACTGGCTTCAGAAGCGGCTTTCTTACCAGCATCCAAAGCCGTCTTCTTACCGACCTCAAATGCGGTCGATGCGAGTTTTCTACCTGCATCGCTCGTGAACACTCGCATTATAGAATTGACGATGCCAGAACCGCCTTGAACGTAAGTTCTGACGTATCCCCTGTTCTTTATCACCAGCATATTTTTATTTTATAATACATATTTTGTTTTTCACTAGTAAATCGTTTGTTGTTTAAATACTTTTTATTATTCTAGTGTAAAATTTACTGTTTTTTATTTTATATATTTTTGTTTGTTTGTTTGTTTCTCTCTACTTATTATATATATATCAATCCTTCAATTCGTTCATCAGCCTTTTATAATCGTTTTTATTCAAAACCTTCTGCCTCAACAATTCGTCGCATATGCTCACTATCTCATTATCTAATCCAGTGTTACCAACGCGTCTACTTGCCATCAACAATCTCAATCCCTGAGACAGAGCATCAGAATCGCTCAGAAGAAAAGTGGTTCTCACCCCTTTGCCAGTAACCGACTCGACGAACTTCTTCTTCATATCCCATATGGGTTTCACCACTTTCGTCCACTTGTAACCTCTATTGGCTTTGGGCCTCGTTTCTCCGGCATCGTTATTTCTCTTCATGGCGTGGGTCTGAACCAGAATTGTCGTAATCCTCTTCCGTGCAACTTCCAGGCTTGTCAAACCAAAGCACTTCACGCAGTCCCTCAGTATTTTTGTACCTATTCGGACCGACGTTTAAATACTCATCATCCATCGACACTTTGGTGTCACCCACGAAAGTTCTACCATCTGAATCCTTACGAACTCAATACAACAGATCTCTCTTACCACTGTCCGACAACGCGACGCTATCAGTGGTAATAGTCGAAGCTCTATCATCGCTCTCACTCACATCGGTTTCGATTCCCATGGGAGCGTAATCCGGTGTAGATTGAAAGGAATACTGTTTTGTAAAACTGCCGGGCAATGAACCCATTCTGAAAGAACTCTCTTTTATAGGTCTCAATTCTTCAACTATCTCCTTCTTGCTTCGTTCCTGAACCTCCGTCACGAGTTTAAATATTTTTGTGGTTTCATGCCTTAATTCCATCTCTCCAAGTCGTCTGCTTCTGTCAGCTGATTGAATACTCTTCTTAGCACGTTCATATTCGTTTAAAAGTTGATCTCTACGTTTGGAATCTGTGATGTGTAAAAACATTTTTTCGTTTTTAAATTATTAATATTTCTTTTAGAGTATGCTAACGTGAGTTATTTTATTATTCTCAAAATTAAATGTATAATTATTTTTATGTTTTTATGTTTTCAGTAAATAAAAATCTTCTGTCATTGATATAATAACTAGAACCAGTTAAGGAAAAACATTTTACATGATAAAACCTCTATAAATGCGTTTTTCCCTCGAACGTGTTAAAGATAACATCACCAATTATTCACCCCATGATGAACTGGAGAACTTTGAAAAAGTTTGAAAGTTTTAGCGCATAAGAAACTGGTTTCTGATTTAACGCGTTTGAGAATAATTATATCCGTTAAAAGGGTTCATTCATATCTCCAAACATTATCACAAGTAGATTAAAATTCAATTACCTCTTAAAACCCGATTGAGTGGCAAACACGCTTTTATTGTCTATTATTAAAACGAAATACCTTTCATTCACACTGGAACAAAACATGAGTGTCTATTATCTCTTAAAATTCATCTAAGTGAAAACGTTTTTATAGTGGAATTTTTTATTTGAATGAAACAATTCTACAAACTGTTTTATTTGAATGAAACAATTCTACGAACTGTTTTATTAAGATTTATCTCACAAAATTTGCTGTGACAAAACGTGAACAGACGATTTCCATCGGTTCTTATTTTCCAAAACTCAAGTTTTCAATGTCATCATTAAACGAAAACCTTTCATTCACACCAGAACAAAACATGAGTGTCTATTAAAATACAATTTATCGGACTCAATTTTATAGTCGACTCTATTGAATGAAAAAAGCTATTTTATTACACTGAATACAAAATTGAAAAACTCCTCAAAACCGATTCTATCACGATTCACCTCAGGGATTTTTATTTGAATGAAACAATTCTACGAACTGTTTTATTTGAATGAAACAATTCTACGAACTGTTTTATTAAGATTTATCTCACAAAATTCGCTGTGACAAAATGTGAACAGACGATTTCCATTGGTTCTAATTTTCCAAAACTCAATTTTTCAATGCCATCCATTGAATGAAAACCTTTCATTCACACTGAAACAAAACATGAGTGTCTATTATAATACAATTTATCGGACTCAATTTTATAGTCGACTCTATTGAATGAAAAAAGCTATTTTATTACACTGAATACAAAATTGAAAAACTCCTCAAAACCGATTCTATCACGATTCACCTCAGGAATTTTTATTTGAATGAAACAATTCTACGAACTGTTTTATTTGAATGAAACAATTCTACGAACTGTTTTATTAAGATTTATCTCACAAAATTCGCGGTGACAAAACGTGAACAGACGATTTCCATCGTTTCTAATTTTCCCAAACTCAATTTTTCAATGCCATCCATTGAACAAAAACCTTTCATTCACACCAGAACAAAACATGAGTGTCTATTATAATACAATTTATCGGACTCACTTTTATAGTCGACTCTATTGAATGAAAAAAGCTATTTTATTACACTGAATACAAAATTGAAAAACTCCTCAAAACCGATTCTATCACGATTCACCTCAGGAATTTTTATTTGAATGAAACAATTCTACGAACTGTTTTATTTGAATAAAACAATTCTACGAACTGTTTTATTAAGATTTATCTTACAAATTTCGCTATGACAAAACGTGAACAGATGATTTCCATCAGTTCTAATTTTCCAAAACTCAAGTTATGAAATGTCATCCATTGAACGAAAACCTTTCAATCACACTGGAACAAAACATGAGTGTCTCTTATCATACAATTTATCGGACTCAATTTTATAGTCGACTCTATTGAATGAAAAAAGCTATTTATTTACACTGAGTACAAAATTGAAAAACTCCTCAAAACTGATTCTATCACGATTCACCTCACAAAACTCTCGAGGTGAATCGGCATGATGGGTTTTCGCCGATCGGATCGCACCCTAGACCGTCTGAAATGCGATCGCGAATGTAGGAGATACAGAACCGGCAAACCACCTTTTTTCCATGTACCAGAGGCCGAAATCGTTTTTTTAAAAAATCCTCGATGAGTGACTGCGCTTTACACTCACTTTTCACCGTTGGCGAACGTCGAGAAAACGTTTTGGGGTTGATTTTTCCTGGTCTAGAATCGGTAAATGGGTTTCGCCGATCGGATCGCACTTTAATGTTCAAACACCCGTTGGCGAACGTAGGTGATCCAGAATCGGCAAACCGCTTTTTGATGCTGATCTAGAACCGGCAAAACGTTCTTTGCTCGCGTTCACCAACGATAGATCGATGGTCTGATCCCCGATGGGAACGTTGAGAAAAATTTTTAAATTTACATTTTCTTCAAATTTCATACATTTTTTCACTTTTGAGTGACGTGTCGAATCTACACGTTCACCAACGGGTGTTTGAACGTTAAAAGTGCGATCTGTGAGCCTCAAACAAAAATTGCCGATTCTGTTTTACCATGAAAAAACGACATTTTTTGCACTCTGTACACGATTTAACACTGAAACCCTATGGCGGTACACATACATGTTCGTGTACTTGTACACGTTTTTGATAAAGAGGTACTGAATCAGCACTTATTACCTACTCATGCCATTTTCAATGGCGGTAAATATCCAAAAAGGTTATTATTTTCCATTTTTTAGTGTTCAAAACTACGAAGCACTGTTCAGAAATACAGATGGCACCAAAAAGTAACAAATTATTATTTTGTTTTGATTTTAATGGGACATAAAGCAACCTGTCAGTATCACTTTTTTCGAATTACACGCATTTCGTCCGCTAACCAAATCGTCCGCTGCAATTTTACCCAAGTCGTCCACTGAAATTTTACCCAACTTGACCAAAACTTGTCCGCGGGAGGAAAGTATTGAAGTATTGTATTTTGAATCATTATTTATTTATTTATTTATTTATTTATTTATTTATTTATTTATTTATTTATTTATTTATTTATATAATAATTTTATTGTGTACTTTATTGTATATTATCTATTAGTAGGTATAAATGGAGGATACGAGGACACTATTTCGAAAAAATGTACATGTACACGTACACGTACATGTACCCATAGTGTTCAGTGTTAAAATGTGTACAAAATGTACAAACATTTTTTGTACATTTTGCCCTCGTGTCCTCACAAGTAGCTTATCGTGTCCTAGACGGTTCAAACAGCCATTGGCGAACGAGTGCGAATTCTGTCGAATTCGCGCAGAAGGAAAAATCAAAGAAAATCGACCTAAAAAATCTTATCAACGTTCCCATCGCGGGATAGACCTTTCGATCGATCGTTAGCGAACGCCGCCAAAAACGCTTTGGGGATACGAGGACAGCATCAAAAATGCGTTTTGGGGACACGAGGACACCGACGTTCGCAATCACGTTCAAGACGGCGGTGGGTGCGATCCGATCCGTAAAAACGATTGGAAATACGAGGACAGGAAAATCGATCCTAAAATTTTCTCTGACGTTCGCCAACTGTCGATCGAACCGTCTAGTAGGGTAATACTTTTTGCCGGTAAAAAGGACGGTATCCGGTAAAAAGGACGGCAAGTGTATAAAAAACTACGTTTTAAAGTACTAAATGTACCTTTGAATGTGTGAGGAGTGATTATTTAAGGAAGCTAACGCAATAATAAATATATATAAAGAATATTAAGTATTGTTTGTTTTATTGTAGACTATTTTCAAGACAAAATAGATCATTTCGCCATCGACACTGATCGACACGCCATTTTGTGCAAGGAAAACAACGAATTAGCTGAGGTGCACGACGGGATGAATATTATCATACTTGCTCGATGGAGGTGTAACTAATTCGTGTGCGTATCTTCGTTATATATATTTATTATTGCGTGCGCTTCATTAAATTGTCACTTTTCACACATTCAGCTGTACATTTAGTACTTTAAAACATAGTTTTATACACTTACCGTCCTTTTTACCGGCAAAAGGTTGTGTTCAAGCTATTTTTTTATACTTATGTTGTGTCATGTGTCAGCCCAGATGCTGACAATGATGTTAAACACCAATAAATAAACAATATTTTCATAGGTTTACAGGCCAAACTTTTTGGAGGGGGCTGGAAGATTTTGCTCGAAAAGTGATACTGCAGGCATTATTGAGGCAAGTAGCCCTTGGGTGGGTGTAGGAGGAGGTGTTCTCCTTCCACAGTTGGGGGTTGGCAGACAGTTTCTGTCTGGAATTAGCTTGAATAAACTATGTTACGCCTGTGTGTCTATAGCCATCACACGTCGTGTTATCAATGTGATGAGACGGTAGTCCAAACTTGGACTCAAAGTCCGCAACGCGCTCGTTCCAATGAGGGGTCATAAGCTATGTTTTGGAAGCAGAAAATTAAAATATATAAATAATTGAATGGTGATTTTCGTATATAGCACTGGCCGGTTTTGGCCGTAACAACTGGGTTGGTCATTAGTTGCTTGCAGCGGTCAACGTTTTATAAGATTATGTTGTACAAAATTATGTTTTTTCTGTTGTTTGTTATTTTGATATTACTCGACAGATGATAAACTCTGTTCAATAAATTATGTTCACAAAGATCTTGGTTGTTTTTTTTTAAGTTGCTTGCATGGTAAGCCAACATGGCGACCAGAATCGAAGACTAGGCTAGTGTCCAATCCCTGTACACGTTAATTCTCTTCTCTATATTCCCTGCCCAGTAAGCACATACGATTACGTTGAAACTGGCATCTAAACACAATCCCTACTGCTTTTCTCTGACACACACCAGCGCTTTAGGCTATCTTGAAGTTGCACTCCACGATTGGGCATCAAGTAATTGGAAGCATTCCAAATCTATTGCTTGTTAATTCCAGTCGCCCACTATACATATTGTGTATGATAGACACTAATGTGTATAGCGGCCGATTGGAATTAATAACTAATGAATTGTTTACGATAATTTGTTTCCGAGGAGGTCCAGCCCTAGTTAGGCCTGGGTGGGGGGTCCCCACAACGACCTTCCAAATATCATGATTGTCCCCCCCCCCCTCCATTACAGAATCCTGGCTACCCCCCCGCTAGATATATACTCCATTTCCCATATTTTCGAAATGGTGGGGGGGGGGGGGGGGGGGCAAGATCGACATAACGCTGGCATATTTCAATGGCTTGAACTATGGAATTGGGCGTATTCCCTCCCACGTTTGTGGGCCCTTTCCCGGATATTTTTTTTTCTTCAAATCCTGAAGCTCTTGAGGTCGATTCTGGTGCCTCCTGAGGAAACGTGGGGGTTAAAAACAGTAAGTTACGGTTTGCATTTGGGGCCTCTGCCCCCCCCCCCCTCCGGGCCCAGCACTGTGAGCTCACACATAGGGATTGGTGGAGTGAGCACAAGGGGCCCTAGTCTTAATAGGCTCATATGGGTATCATTGAGGTGGGACTTACAGGAATCTAGAACTAGTATCCACTGATGTATGGTTGGTTTTAATATTTATTATCACCTCGGCATGTGTTTGGCGAAACGCTAACTGAAAATAAAATATGAACCCCCGTTTAAAAAAAAAGCTTGAACACAACTTTTTGTCGGTAAAAAGGACGGTAAGCATATAAAAACTGTTTTAAAGTATTAAATGTACCCCTGAAAGTGTGAAGTGACAATTTAATGAAGCGTGCACAATATAAAACGAAGATTAAGTATTGTTTGTTTTATTGTAGACTATTTTCAGATAATAAATGGTTTCTCTCGAAAATAACTTTCTGTTAAATCCCCTCGTAGTGAACAGAAACATCTAAAATTAGCTACACCTCTGTCGAGCAAGTATGATAATATTCACCCCGTCGTGCACCTCCGCCAATTCGTTGTTTTCCATGCAAAAATGGCGTGTCGATCAGTTTCGATGGCGAAATGATCTATTTTGTCTTGAAAATAGTCTATAAAACAAACAATACTTAATCTTCCTTCTATATATTTATTATTGTGTAAGCTTCCTTAAATAATCACTTTTCAAACATTCAGAGGTACATTTAGTACTTTAAAACGTAGTTTTTATACATTTACCGTCCTTTTTACCGGATACAATCCTTTTTACCGACAAAAAGTCGTCTAGGACGCGATGAGCTACTTGTGGGGCTACGAGGACAGCAAAACATGAAAAAACGTCGAAAATTAGAACCGAGGCCGAGGGAAATCGTCTCTCCACGTTTGTCATCGCCGGCGGTGCAATCGATCGCGGAGGGAACAGGTGAAAATATATATATAAATCTTTGCGAGTTTCGTGAGGTAAATCGTAATAGATCAGTTTTGTAGAGTTTCAATCTTACACTCAATGTAAATGAATGGTTTTTCATTCAAATCAAATGGTGAAATTGCATTCCACTTAGATGGGTTTTAAAAGAGGTAAATTGAGTTTTAATTGACTACAATAATGTTCACTCGCGTCTCGGTTTGAGAAACATCAACTAAAAA
Organism: Pictodentalium vernedei; assembly: GCA_031216915.1. NCBI lineage: Eukaryota > Metazoa > Mollusca > Scaphopoda > Dentaliida > Dentaliidae > Pictodentalium > Pictodentalium vernedei. Next base: position 396,626,243 of record CM062297.1, on the reverse strand, counting down.
CACCTTTTGACGAGACCCGCTTCTCCCATTATTTCCTATTTGCAAAAAGTACATCCTTTTGAAGACGTGTTAATCGAGAAATTGTGTTGTTTATTTCAAACGGTATTTTGTTTTTTGATGACATGGAATTAAACTCATCTTACGAATGAAAATGAAATCAGTTTCAAAATGATTTAAACTCTAATTCTTTCTGATTTAATGCATTTGAAAAACATTGTATTTTATCAATGTACTGAGATTTTAACTATTCGACTTTTTCTCTATGGTGAGAATAATCGCTGATGCGATCTATAACACGTTTCAGAGCATTGCATTTTATCAAATGGTTTCATTTTGAGAATGACTCGAAGTGTGAGGATATGTTTTAATCTGAAAATTGTGTTGTTAACTCTTGTTTTTCGACCGTAACGATTTCCATGTAAAAATATAAAAGAAATACCGTTGCTCTATGCGTGAGTACTAACGTGGTTTTAACCTAAATATTACGCGATAGGTTTTATTTTGAGAATGACTCCAAGTGTGAGGAAAATAAATGTCTATGTGATTTAACGCGTTTGAAACGTTGTATTTATAGATGTTTATTTGAGACTAACTCTAAGTTTCTCATTGTTGGAAATAACCTTTGATGTGATTTAACGCATTTCAAGCAATGCTTTTTTGAGGTTTTATTTGTAAATGTTTTTTTCTTTTTCTTTCCAACTGGTTTTAGTTATATATATTAAAGACATAAAATTTTATTTATTTAAAACATAAAAAATAACTACATTTAATTTTGAGAATAATAAAATAATTGACGTTACCACATTCTATAAAAAAGAAATATTAATAATCGAGAGAACAAAAATGTTTCTACACATCAAAGATTCCAAGTGAAGAGACGAACTTCTTGATGAATATGAACGTTTCAAGAAGAGTAGAGTATTCGATCAGCCGACAGAAACAGATAATTGGGAGAGATGGAATTAAGACGAGAGACCACCAAACTATTCAAACTCGTGACAGAGGTTCAGGAACGAAGCAGGAAGGAGATCGTTGAAGAACTGAGACCTATAAAAGAGAGTTCTTTGAGAGCGGGTTCGTTGCCTGATAGTTTTACAAGGCAGTTTAGATCTTCACCGGATTACGTTCCCATGAGAATCGAAACCGATGTGAGCGAGAGCGATGATACACCTTCGACTATTACTACTAGTAGCGTCGTCCGACGATGGTGGTAAGAGAGATCTGTTATATGGAATTAGCGAGGATTCGAGCGGTAGGAAATTCGTGGGCGACACTGAAGTGGAAATGGATGATGATGATTTAATCATCGGTTCGAATAAGTATGAAATAACCTATGGACTGCGCAAACTGCTCCTTTTTGAAAAGCCTGGAGATTACCTGGATCAGGATTTCGACAATTACGGCGACATTCTCGTTCAGACCCACACAGTGAAGAGGAATAACGATGCTAGAGAGACAAGACCTAAGGCTAACAGAGGATACAAGTGGACGAAGGTGGTGAAACCTATATGGGATATGAATAAGAAATTCGTCGAATCGGTGACGGGAAAGGGAGTGAGAACTACTTTTCTTCCACGCAATTCTGACGCTCTGTTCGAGAGATTGAAATTGTTAAAGGCTAGTCAGCGCGCTGGTAATACTGGAGTGGATAATGAGATAGTGAGCATATGCGATGAATTGTTGAGGCAGAAGGTCTTGGATAGACAAGATTATAAAAGGTTGATGAACGAATTGAAGGATTGATATATATAATAAGTAGAGAGAAAAAACAAAAATAGATAAATAAAAAAAGTAAATCTACACTAAAAATAATAAAAGTAACAAAAAAAAACGATTTACGAGTGAAAAAAACAAAATATATTATAAAATAAAAATATGTTGGTGATAAAGAACATGGGATACGTCAGAACTTACGTTCAAGGCGTTTCTGGCATCGTTGATTCTATAATGCGAGCGTTCACGAGCGATGCAGGTAGAAAACTCGCATCAACCACGTTTGAAGTCGGTAAGAAGATGGCTTTGGATGCTGGTAAGAAAGCCGCTTCCGAAGCTAGTGATAGGATCGCTTCGGTGACTGGCAAGAGGGCATCGGATGCGTTGATTGACACGTTGATCAGTCCACCAGCAAAGCGAGCTACGTTAGAGCGATCGCCGAAAAGTTGGAAAGATTTTAAGGATTCTGTGGTACCCATACAAGATTTAGCCAAAATGACGAATGGATCTGCAGTGAAGAGAACCTGTGATGGTGTAATATAAATAAATAATAATAAATATTTATATGAACCGAGTTTGAAAAACCTAAAAAAAAATTGAGTTTGAAAAAATCTAAAAAATTAAAAAATAAATCACACAGAAAAACGTCAAAGATATGTCTTGGAACGACGCCGCGACCAAGAGGTTGAATAACGAGTTCTTCTTTCCCAAGAGCAAAAGAGGCTTGATAGTGGGAAAATCGAATTGTGGTAAGACAAATCTGTTGATGAATCTGTTGTCACAAACTGGCTGGTTGGATTACGACAGATTATTCGTGTTTGGCAAGAGTCTGTTTCAACCTGAATACAGATTGCTTCGAGAGTGCATGGATCCTAGATTGCCCAAGAACATTATAACCAGAATTTTCAATATTAGGGAGGAATTCGACAAAAGCAAAGCTTCTCTTTCGACCATTTTGGACAGTGCGGCGATGGAATTGATGAAGAGAAATGCGTATTTGAATGTCGAATGTCGATTTTACGAGAACGCGAGCAACGTTCCGGATCCCAGGGAATTGAAATCGGAAGACAAGAATCTCATGATTTTCGATGATCTGCTTTAGGAGAGACAGAACCGATGCGAATCGTATTACGTTAGGGGTCGTCACAGCAATGTGGACTGTTTCTACCTGTCTGACGATAAGGGAGAACGCTAATTTCCTGTGTCTCTTTCACCAGGATCTCAAGAATCTCAATCACATCTACAAAGATCACGTCGCAAACGACATGAGCAGAGAAGAATCAGGAGATTCTGCAAGAGGGTTTGGAATGGAGGACTTCACAATTTCGTCGTGATCAATTTGACTAGCGAATTTAATCGTGGAAAATATCTGAGCGGATTCGACAAGTTTTATGTTTCTGATGATAATAAAATAGAGAGCAAAAACAAAAAATTAGAAAAATAATAATAAATCATCAATAATTTAGTTTTAAAAATAAATAAAAATAAAAAAAAATAATGTTCGAACAAGGAGAATTGTTAGAACGGATAGCCGAGAACACGGCTGCAAAACAATCCATTCAAATCGTGGTGAGTGGCGATTCGACTCGATTCGCAACGAAATTCGAACCTTCCATCAAATTGAATAGAGAGAAAAGATACGAGATAGTGTTGGTGAATCTGGAGACTTATTATTCCTTTTCCAACATCACTGAAAAGAATAACTCGTTCAAGTATTCCGACGGAGTGGATTGGTTGGAGATTCGAATTCCCAAAGGAAGTTTTGACATAGACGATTTGAACAATTACATTCAGATGTGAATGAAGACAGATGGAAAGGGAAGCATCAAGATCAGACTCGCTCCCAACCCTAATACCCTACAGACGATGTTGGATTTGGAAGATAATTTTCGAGTGGATTTCAGCACGGACGGTTCAATCGGTAAGATGCTGGGATTCAATTGAAAGATGTATCGAGGCCACGCATCGTCCGAAAATACGGTCGACATTCTCGCCGTCAATAGCATTCTGGTGAGCGTGGAGTGATTACTGGAAGCTACGTGAATGGTAGTGTGCAACCAACGATCTATTCCTTCTTTTCAAATGTGTTGCTGGGTTATAAGATCATGGAACGACCTCAAAATTTAGTTTATCTACCCGTGATTTTAGACATGTTGTATAGTCTCAAAACCACGTTGACGGATCAAAATGGTGAACTGTTAGATCTGTTAGAAGAGAAATACAAAAAGCCAAAAAAAAATAAAATAAAAAAAAATATTGCGTATATATATATATACATAAGAAAATAAAATAAACGGAATATTAATTTACGAAAATTATTTAATATATATAATTATCATTAAAACAAAAAAAAACAATTGAACAAAATATATTTTAAAAGAAAAAAGAAATATGACTGAATACGTGGTTAAAAACGTGAACATATACAAAGGACAGAATGAGAGAGCGTTAACTCAAGGCAAGGAGGTGAGATTCAAATTCACTCATAAAGATCTGACGAGTGGTGGTCACGATCGAATTGCCTAGACCAGAACTCAAATCAAAAGGATGGAGAACGCGATTCGTGATGGAAGAAGGTTGACAGTGAAATTGAGTCCCGCTCAATTGAGATACAATATGAAAATGAAAGGTGGTTTCCTACCGCTATTGGGAATTCTCACAAAAGCATTGCTCCTTGCCACAAAAATATTGCCCACTATCGGGCAGACTCTTCGCGTGGGAGCTCTCTCGGGACTCGCGAGTTCAGCAGTTGAGAAATTAATGGGTGGCAGTGGACTGTTTTTGAAGAAAGGAGGAGTCGTGTGTCGCGTCAACATAGACGACGATGGTGAAAGATTGCATCTAAGCGAACCCATGAGAGGTGGCAACCTTTTCAGTGGAAACGGTCTCTATCTGAAGGAAGGAAAGAAGGTGAAGTGATTCAGTAGGGGTTAGCTGCTTGGTCCGAATTCGCCATTTAAGAATATACCACTTTTGAGTATGTTATTATAAAGTAAAAAAATTATATAATTATATAAAGTATAAAAATATAAATTATACAAAAAATATAAAAAAAAAAATAATATAAAAAATGGATAAAAAGGATTACGAGACCTTTTTGAATGATGGATATTTCAGGGAAGAACTGGAAAAAGAATTGAAAAAAATAGAGGAAGAAGAGTGAGTTGTTTTCCACCATCACCACCCCCACCATCACCTTCTGAAGAGAATAATAATGATGTGAGTGTTACCAATAGATGCACCACATTCGTTAATAACTATGATAGAGAGAATCGAATGTGTTATTATAAAAAACATAATATATCAAAAAAAAAGAAAAGAAGAATCGATGATGAAAGTGGAGAAAAAAGGAAACGTTATTACAATATATATGAGCGATAGTGAAGAAGAAGGAAACTAAAAAATAAAAAAAAACAAAAAAAAGTAATGAACATCTCTAGATCTCATTACTTTTTTTCTTTTTTTTCCTTCCCTTCTTCTTCACTAAATCTGTCTCTCTATTGTTTTTTTAATATTTCCAAGTCCATTATTAGCATGTTGATGGTCATGTCTTCTCCTTTTTCGCATATGTGTTGAATGTTTATCTTTACTTTTGCGAGTTTTTTTACTTCTATCAATGCGCTCTCACCACCCGATTTGTTCACGAGAGAGATTTTTGGATATATGTAATTTCTGTAGGGCAATGACAAATCGCTCTTGTCAAATTCTCTGTCTTTGGTGACGATGATATTCTGTAGATCGCTTTTGTACTCATAAAATAAATCGAGCGTGGCTTCGTCGAATTTCAAAGGCATGCTATATTTGTGCTGTAAGCCCTTCGTCTCGACCTCGTTCAATTTGATGGCGTCATGTCCTTGTAATCTGTAAATTTTACAACCGAGTTTCTTGCACATTTTGACACTTCCAATTTCAATTCGCATCTTTTAGGTGTTGTTGTCATGATCGATTATATTTTTTTTGTTTTATGAATTATTGCAAATAATAATATATTTTGAATTTTGTGTTTAAATAATAATTTGTTAAAAAGTTCTCTCTCTATATATATACAGAAAGTTTTTAAATTTAATTTTCTTTAATGTGAAATTTTGTAAAAAGTTTTTTTTTCTCTTTATATATATATAAAAAAAGTTTAAATTTTAATTTCCTTCATTTTTTTTGTCGTATTAATTCAATTTTTTCTCACGTTAAGAAAAATAGAAATCGTTTAATCTCACAAAAAAAATTTTTTTGTGAGGGAATTAAAAACATATATATATGAAGACTATTTTAAAAACTTTTTTACAAAAAAAAATTTCAAACTATATTCTTAAAAATAAAGCAAACAAATAAAAAAAATGGAAAATTTAGATAAGTATACCATACCTCGGTTAAACGAGATTTGTAAAGAATTAAAAATTCCGAATTTCAGAAATCATAGAACCAAATCAAAAAAAAATTAAAGCCATACAGGAGTATCATTCGCGAGGCGATGGAAAGAAAAAATTTAAGATCTAAAGTGAACAAACTTAAACAGATTCGAATTGCGAAAAAAATAAGCCGATGGCAGTAACACCTGATGATAGAAAATGAAATGCGTAGCATGAAAAACTTAGAGAGATCATATGCGAGGAATTGCATAGTTTCCTCGATGAAAAGGCAAACAAAATGCCAATAGCAACGAAGTCAAAAAACGTTCCGGTTGCGAAAAATGAGAAGAAAAAGGTGGCAAAGGGAATCGAAATGCCAACGTCGAAAAAGAAAAACGTTCCGGTTGCGAAAAATAAGAAGACGACTAAACGAAAAGCTGCAAGTTTAAAAAAAATAAAAATAAAAAAAACGAAAACGAGTGATGCGGTTCAGAATCGAGGCAAACGAGATATATTGAACGAAATTCGATGAGCAATCGACGAAGGGAAAGGAGAAGAATATGTAGCACGAATCATCATGGAAGCATTCCAATTGAATCCTGTAGAATGAGAGAGTGCGATCGAAGGCGTTTTTAAAACTTTCGACGAGGTTCCCTCGTTCAAGAAAGTCGATCCAAAATTGTTCATGGAATGGGTGAAGAAAAAAGTATTTGATTTGCTTCATGAACACATGGACGTGGGACTAAAAATTAGGATGATACTCCATTGCGCGATGAATAAAATCGACGTGAACTCTGGTAAGAGCATTGTGAGAGATGCATATTTCAGATCTAACGTCCAACCCGTATTTTGAGGTTCAGCTTTATCAGACGTTTTCGAAAGGATGAAAGACAAGATGAAAGACAAGATGTTGACGTCTCTTGCGAATTATCAACATAGAGGTAGTAATTGGACGTTCGAAGAGGTGTTGAATTTCGAAATTCACGTGACCAAAAATGATTGGTTGAAAGCGTCTTCCTACGTGGAATTACCGTATTTCTTAGCTAAAAAACAAGCCGTGGTTAACGTGAGAAATAAAGATGATCTGTGTTTTAAATGGGCAGTCACCTCCTCTTTATACCCCATCAAAATCCACCCTGAGAGAGTTTCTCGTTATGAGGAGACATCTAAAAATCTTGACTGGAGCGGAGTGACTTTTCCAACATCGTTAAAAGACATCGGACGTTTTGAGGTTCAAAATCCCACCATAGCGGTGAACGTTTTGGGATACGACAAGGAAAAACGAATGATCTATCCTCTCAGACAGACTTCGTATTTCGGAAGAAAAAAGATGATTATTTTATTATTGAGTTCAAACGGTGACAATCGTCATTATTGTTGGGTTACAAATTCGAGTCGATTACTGTGGAACCAGAGTAGTACACATAAAGAAAAGGTATATTTATGTTGCAACTGCATGAACGCGTTTCACAGCGAAAAATCGTTAGCGAAACATCAGGAATATTGCAATGAAAATCAAGGCATCGCTGTTGAAATGCCCAAACCCAAAACCATCATGAACTTTCGCGATCACAATAGAAGGTTAAAAGTACCATTCGTCGTGTATGCCGATTTCGAATGTTTCACCATGAAAATGAGTTCCTGCCAACCCGACGCTCTTTGAAGTTATGTCAAAAGATATCAAAAACACACGCCTTCATGCTATTGCATTTACGTGAAATGCACTTTCAACTCACAACACAACATGGGTCCCTTCACCTACATGAAACGGTGCGAAGATGACGACGTGGCTCAAAGGTTTGTGGAAGAATTAGAATCGAAAATTCAAATTTTATATGACAAATTAAAAAAAAAAGATCATCATGTGAGAGCAGCAGGACGAAAATAACAGAGCCATCGAATGTCACATATGCAGACAATCGTTCGATGAGAATTGGAAGGAAAATAAGAAGGTCAGAGACCACGATCATTACACGGGTCTGTATTGCAGTCCGGCCCACAGCAAGTGTAATTTAAAATATCGAGACGCCACTTTCTATCCGGTGATATTTCACAATCTCTCAGGTTATGACAGTCATCTGTTCGTGAAAAATTTTGGCACCTCCCACGAAGAATTAAATTGCATCATGAACAGCGAAGAAAGATACATTTCCTTCACGAAATGGAAGGTCATGGCGAAGAAAAGAGTAATCGACGGGGAGACGAAATTCTTTCGTAAAGCCATATGTTTCATCGACAGTTTTAAATTCATGTCGACCGCTCTGGAAAAATTAGTCAATAACATGAGCAAGGATAAAGTTAAAATCATGAGCGAACACTTCAGAGAATGAGTAGACAGCATGTTGAGGAAAGGAGTCTATCCTTACGATTACATGAATGATCTAAAGAGATTCGATGACATCGTGCTACCTTCAAAAGAAGATTTCTATTCGAAATTATACGAATCTGACATTTCCGACAAGAATTATGAATTATGAACATGCCGAAAGTGTGTGGAAATCGTTCGATATGAAAACCGTGAGAGATTATCACAATCTCTATCTGAAGACTGACGTTCTGCTCCTGGCTGACATGTTCGAAAATTTTCGAGATGTCTGTCGTCGAAATTACGATCTGGATGCGGCTTGGTAATTCACCACACCCAGCCTGGCGTGGGACACTCTGTTGAAGACCACCGAAGTCCAATTGGAATTATTATCCAACATAGACGTGTTGGTCATGTTCGAAAAGGCCACGAGAGGTGGCGTCTCGATAATCTCCCACAGATATGCTGAAGCCAACAATCCCTACATGAAAGAATGACCAAATAAATACATACAGTATTGGGATGCAAATAATCTGTATGGTTGGGTCATGAGTCATCCTTTACCGATTAGAAATTTCAAATGGGTGATGGAACCAGAAGAGATGCAAAAATGGAGAGACTATCCTTGCATTTTAGAAGTCGATTTGAACTATCCGGAAGAGTTACACCTCCTGCACAACGATTATCCACTAGCTCCCAAACGAATGGAACCGATCGAAGGAGACGATGAAAAACTCATTCCTAATTTATTTAACAAACGTAAGTACGTTGTCTACAGCAAGAAGTTGAAACAATACCTCGATCACGGGTTGAAATTACTCGACATACATCGCGTCATTCGAACTGACGAAGAGCCTTGGATGAAAAAATACATCGATCTCAACACGAATCTCAGAATTCGAGCCGAGAACAATTTCAAAAAAGATTTCTTCAAACTCATGAACAACTGCGTGTATGGTAAATCGATGGAAAAAATCAGGCAGAGAACCGACATTCGACTTGTCACGTCCGAGAAAAGAGCTAAAAAATTAGTGGCAAAACCAAATTACAGACATTGAACCATATTTGACGAAAATCTAGTGGCTGTTCACATGCAAAAGATGCACCTGAAGTTCGACAACCTTATTATCTCGGACCGATCGTCTTAGATATCAGCAAGCGATTGATGTACGAGTTTCACTACGATTACGTCAAACGGAAATTCGGCGAGAAAGCCAAACTACTGTTCACCGACATGAACAGTATAGTGTAGTTCGCCCTTAATATTATGACATGCCCTTAATTACCCGGTTCTGTTCGGGTAATCGAGTGCATCCCTCCTGTCCTATAAGAACTGCTGTACCGGAAGAAGAAAGAAGAATTTGATCTGTGAAGAAGAGACCTGCCTGGTAATAACATAATCTGAGACGAGAGGAATCAGCCGCGGCTGATTGGTGTTGGGAGTCTTCACAGGTACTATTATATTGGGTGATTGATATATTGTAGGAAAATATACTACAAATTGGCGCTGCGGTAAATTAAAAGAACCTATGCAAGATAATTGAAAGGAAAATTGAAAAATTATTGATGGCGTGTCTCGGGAAAATTTTCCCGGGGTTTTCGAAATCCATTCAAATTTCTTAATTTCTCATGGCCATCCATCAATTAAATTTGTTTTTTCTAACTCATAATGCAATAAACGAATGTTTTGGATATTATTTTTCAAATTTTTGTTATTAGATTCCATTATTTTTCGATTTTATGACAAATGTTTATATTGGAAATGAACAAGATGATTCGATTTTTTGATAAGCAATTGTCCAATCAAATTGCATAAAAACATTGAAACAGAAAGTAGAAACGTGTTTTTCGTCATGGCGTCAAAACACCCAAATAATGTAGAATTGCTTCGGGACGATTCGTCCCGTGGATTGCAAATTAATACCTGTGATTTTGATAGCTTTTTGATAATTCCTTCTATAAATTATGAAAAGGCAAAAATGTTGGCTCTCCAAAGAATAGAATGGGGCAATTTTACACCAGAAAATATAAAAAAGATTCCTGAAATTATTTTTACTAGGAAAATGTTAAGCATGATTGATTTTACACCACATATTCCTGGGAATGATAATGCCCGTAATAACTGTCCAGTTTGTCTACAACTTGCACAGTTAGCGGAGCGTAATTTGGATAGACAAAATATGGTTAATAGAAATAAAACATCAAATTCTATTGACAATAATTATGATCAAACTGATATATCAGCTCAAAGGTTTGATCAAGATGAAAATACGGTCAAATTAAGACCGGGATGCAATATCCCAAATCTTCTACAAACAGATATAAGACCCCATTCTAATAGATATGATGACACAGCAGATGATTCACATCCTTTAAATCAGGATGATTTTTCAACACATCCTTCCGATATTGAGAGATTGTCCCGAATTGTAGACAAATTGCAGAAGAAACGGGACAAAAATGCCAATATCAGAAATGAAATTCCCTCAACTCTCAGACAACAGGATCCTAATTTAACGAATCCTGACGACCAAGTAGATTACCGAAAATATAGAGGTAATAATTTTGGTAGTAGGGGACAAAATAACCTTGATGACCAACTAGATTACCGAGGATATAGAGGTAATAATTTTGGTGGTCAGAGACAGAATGATCCTGACGACCAAGTAGATTACCGAGGACATAGAGGTAATAGTTTTGGTGGGCAAGGGCAAAGTGAACCATATAACCAATTAAATAGCCAAAGATATAGGGGTGATAATTTTGGTGGTCAAAGGCAAAATTTCGGACCTCATCAAAACATCCAACAGAATCAGGGTGGAGGTGATGTCCAGTATCATAGACAAAACAGACAATATGTGCCACCGGCAGTACCGAAGCTGCCTAAAGGCTTAGAATATTATGGTAATAGTGATTGGCACTCTTTCAAATTAAAATTCATGAATTTTGCAGAGATGCAAAATTGGACATCCAAACAATGTAAAAACAACTTATGTTGGTGCTTAATGGGTAAAGCAAGTGAATATTATGCTACCGTAAATAGACAAGATCCCATGTTGCAATTTTGGGATATTATTCATAAACTCGAGAAACGTTTCGGCATGTACGAACTTCCCGAAACTACTCAAATACAGTTAGGTCAAGCGCGTCAAACAACCAGCATGACCTTAGAGGAATGGGCTGACCATGTGTTAACCCTTTCAGTAAAAGCATATGGTCATTTACCTGAGGATCATATGTTTAACCAAGCTATTATGAGATTTTGCCACGGAGTCTTGAATAAGGATGCAGGGCTCTTCGCTGCAAATCAAAGGCCAAAATCAATTGAAGATGCCATTGATAAAGTTAAATGGTATCAGCATACCTCCATGGCAGTGTATGGACAAGATAATCGGGATGTACCTTCCCGAAGAGAGCCAGTTCATACTAATTTTGAAGAAGACACACAAGAAAGCTTTGCTAAAATTCATTTTACTAGAAAAAATAATACATCGACTCCTCAACCAGTTTCAGAAACAAATACCAAAGAAATGAAAAAATTTATGTCTGATTTTGGTGGATTTGCAAAATCAATGACTGATGGAATGAAAACCATGCAAGATTCACTAATAATTTTGTCTGAATCAGTTGCAAAATTAACGTTAAAATTATCACAGGGTTTTGGACCGTGGTGTGGGATATGGCCGTTTCCAAAATCGCTCTCCCTCACCCCGTCGCCGAACTTGCTTTCAGTGTGGGTCGCCAACCCATCTGGCTCAGGAATGCCCTTCTAGAAATAGTACAAATCGTCCAGCTGCTAAGAGTTCGGACTCTCCACAAACTGATTCACCCAGTACACCTACAAGTAGACCTCAAGCTTCAGTCACATTTGATGAGGAAGTCGAGGATTTAAACGAAAGCGGGTCAGACGAACAGGCCTAGAGCCGGCCCCACAAGATTTAGGCCAGAAGACTTCAAAGACCTTAGATTCTAGTAATGAAATAGGGGAGAATCTCATTGAGTCAGAGATTTTCCCTGATTCTATTACAATAAATCAATTGGTAGATAAGCTATCCTTTACAGTACCAGTTACTTTAGAAAATATTAAATTAGATGCCTTAATTGATACAGGGGCCCAAATTACAATTATTTCAGACAAAATAATGGAAAGTTTTAAAACACCCCCTACAGTGGTAAAGGAGATTAAGGTGAGATCTGTCGGTCGTGATTTAGACACAATTTCTGGAAAAATAATTGGCCCAGTATCAATGAAAATTGGAAAATTCAATTACATTAGAACACTTTATGTGGCCCCCATTAATACTCCCATGATTCTTGGATTAGATTTTTTACGGGAGTATAATGCCCGTTTAGATCTGAAAAATGGCATTATGTATTTGGACAATGAAAAAATATTGCTGGATTTGTTAACTTCCAGTGTTCCTAAAGCTAACAGAGTAATAGTTGCCAAGAAAATTTTGATTCCTCCAAATTCAGTTAAACAAATTAAATGTAAATTACAAGGGCCTTTACCTGAATTACCTGAATATGTAATCGAACCAAACCCAAATAGAAATCTGCTGATCCCTCGTACATTTCATACAGATGGAGCTGACCCTGTAGTCACTTTAATTAATGTACAAGATCATGAAATAATTTTGAAAGAAGGCTACAAAATAGGGGAAGCAATCGAGGGATCTCCAATTGCAATTATATCAGAAAAAGTTGAAATTGAAGTAGTAAATGACACGGTGGCAGAATTTGTAGAACAAAATTCTGAATTAGAGTTACCTGAACATTTGGAAGACTTATTTGAAAGATCAAAGTCTATATTAAATGGGGAAGAAAAACAACAGTTAAAACAACTTTTGGTTAAATACCAAAATGTATTTGCCAAACATGACTATGATTTAGGTAATTTTACTGCCTTGGAACACCATATTAAAACCGGAGATTCCAATCCAGTAAAATGTAGAATGAGACGTACTCCCGCTTGTTTTGTCGAAGAGGAGCATAAACTTTTACAAGACATGTTAAAATCAGGAATTATACAGCCATCTATTTCTGAGTGGGCTTCGGCCCCTGTATTAATCAGAAAGAGATGTGGATCTGTCAGGTGGTGCCTTGATTTTAGAGGCCTTAATGCCATAACGGAAAAGGACACTTTCCCGTTACCTCTTACTGAAGATTGTTTGGATACATTAGCTGGAAATAAGTTTTTTAGCCGTTTCGACGGGAATCAAGCTTATTTCCAGATACCAATAGCAAAAGAGGATAGGCATAAGACAGCTTTCATAACAAAATATGGACAATATGAATTTTTAAAGATGAGTTTTGGTTTGTGTGGAGCTCCAAGTTGTTTTTCGAGGGTAATGAATTTGGTTTTAAGGGGACTGAACTGGGAGATTGCTCTAGCTTTCTTAGATGATATTTGTGTGCTAGGCACGGATGTCCAAAACCATTTTGAAAACCTTGAAAACGTGCTAAAACGACTTCAACAATACCAATTAAAATTAAAGCCCAAAAAGTGTGTTCTTTTCCAAGAAAAAATGGAATTTTGGGGTAGAATTGTTACATCAGAAGGTATGGAAATAGGTAACTCTGCTTCACAAGTAATTGCTGATTGGCCAACACCACAAAATACTAAGGAAATAGAAAGATTTTTAGGCTTGGCAAACTATCATCGAGCCTATATAAAATCATTTGCAAAGATGGCAGCCCCTTTGTATACCAGAACAGGAAAAAATAAATTTGGATGGGGAAAAGAGGAGCAAGAAGCATTCGATCAAATCAAAATTGCCCTCCGGTCCCCACCGGTTCTCACATTTGCCAACAAAAAAGACCCCTTTATATTGGACACGGATGGGTCTAATTTAGCCATTGGGGCCGAATTAATCCAAATTCAGAATAATCAGGAAAAGGTGATAGCTTATGGGAGCCTAGGGCTTAGCCCTGAACAGCGGAAGTACTGTGCAACCCGCAAGGAACTTTTGGCAGTAGTAAGATTTACTAGACAGTTCAGGTATTGGTTACTTGGCAGACATTTCACAATTCGAACTGATCACAGTAGCCTGACTTGGCTTCTCAATTTCAAAAAGCCTGAGGGCCAAATTGCCCGTTGGATTGAGGAGTTAAGTCAGTTTGATTTTAAAATAGAACATAGACGAGGGGTATTGCATACAAATGCAGATGCCCTTTCACGAATACCAGTGGAAGATAATTGTGGTCAATTTAAGGCCCAAGTGCCCCTTGACAAACTTCCTTGCGGGGGTTGCAAGTACTGCACTAGAATACATCACAATTGGAGTGAATTCTTTGAAGAGGTCGATGATGCTGTTCCATTACCTCATAAGACCGAATTGAATAATCCAAAAGTAGTTGCTTCTTTTCCATTTACTGAGATCAACCCTGAAGTTGGCCCAGAATGTGAAGCCATGGGTGAGGCCTTAGATAGATCACTTGCCTCTCTTTTTGCCCAAGCCCATTTTGGGTTATCGGACTGGGACGGGGAAACAGGAATTGAAATTAACTGGGATGTTACTGGTGAGGAAAAGGAGGGAAATCTTTTTCCTACCTCAGTTGATATACTTGCTATAGATTCTTGTCCACCTGTCTCTGATAAAACCAGTCCCTTAACCCAGGGACAGCAATATGAAAAAGTGTTAGAAGAACAGCAAAAACAAAGTTCACTACAATTCTTATTTAAGTGGCTTAAAAAGGGGGAATCCCCTTCACCAGATGAACTCTTTCTGGCGAGTCCAGATGCAAAATTATTTTGGAACAATAAAGACAAATTTTTCTTGCAAGGTGAACTCTTGTATAAGAAAAGAAAAACAATGAAAATGTATTAGTGGTGCCCTTTGCCCTCAGAAAGGAGGTCATGACAGTTAATCATGATGTGCCGACTGCGGGACATCAGGGTATCAACCGAACTATAGAACGAATTAAATCACGTTATTACTGGCCGAGATTGTCAGTGGATGTTGAAACATTTGTTAAATCTTGTCCAAAATGTAATAGACAGAAAAAGCCTACACGTCATGCTAAACATCAGATGGTGTGTTACCAAGCAGGTGGCCCAATGGAAAGAGTACATTTAGATTTTTTGGGCCCCTTAGCAAAAACTTCAAGGGGGAATGAGTATATTTTGGTAATGGTTGACCAATTTACCAAATGAATTGAATGCATTCCCCTTGCCTCACAATCAGCGGAAGAAACAGCTACCGCTGTTATTAATGAATTATTTTCAAGGTTCGGATGTCCGCTTGAAATTTATACGGACAGAGGCTCCAACTTTGAAAGTCAACTTTTTCAGTCAGTTTGTGAATTATTACAAATTCATAAGGCCCGTACAACGGCTTATCGACCTTCTTCCAATGGACAAGTGGAACGGGTGAATCGAACCCTGATGGATGCCCTCCGGTGTTTTGTGGGGAAAAAACAATCCTCTTGGGACCTATATATACCCCAACTAGCGGGAGCTTTGCGGTCTGCCGTTAATCGTCAGACAGGCTTCACCCCAAACAAACTAATGTTGGGAAGGGAAGTGATACAGCCAACCGATTTATTGTATGGGCCTCCACCAAAAGAACCATGTCAGTCAGAATCAGAATATATCACAAAGTTAGAAGATTCAATGAGGACAGCTCATGAGCTGGCTCGAAATAAATTAAAATCTCAGCAAAAAATAATGAAGAAACAATATGATTCTAAAATGAAAGTTCACAAATACAAGGAAGGGGATATTGTTTATATCCTTGATTCCAGTAGTAAAGTGGGTCAAACTAAAAAATTGAATCCCATTTGGAAAGGACCAGGTATTGTCAGTCAATGCATTTCCTCTTATTTGTTTCGAGTCCAACTACTTAACAAAACGGTCACGGTGAATCATGATAGAATTAAATTATGCCGAGATAGAGTTCCTCCCCCTTGGATTGAACGTCATAAAACTCTTTCGCAAAGTAGGGGCTCTCCAGTTCCCTTATATTGTTTGTGCAGAAAACCAAATGACGGTTCTTTCATGATTCAGTGTGACTATTGTTTGGACTGGTTTCATGGAAAATGTGTAAAAATTGACAGTACAGAAGCACAATCCATAGACAAATTTGCTTGTCCGTATTGTAAAATTGCTCAGCCTGAATAAAAAAAAAAAAAAAAAAACTTTTAAAAGAAAAAAAAAAAAAACAGAAAGGAAAATAAAAATTATAGTTGTGATTGTAAAAAATATGTATAATTGTAAATATAATAGTGCCAGGTGGGAAATTCTTTAGAATGCAACCTGTCCTTATAATTGTTTTATTTTTGTAGATATGTCATCTAATGGAGGTACCAGTTCAGAGGACAGAAGTCCTAAAAGAGCCTGGAAAGCTGGGGATGACTCATCCCCGCTTTCCATATCCACAGATGTGAGATTGAAGACGGACCCTAACTTGCAAAGGGTCCGCTTCATTGGGGATAAAAAGATTGAAGAGTTCAAGAGCTCCCACGCTGTGGGAACTCAGTCCAAGAACTCTGGGAGTAGCACTCTAGGCAGTGTAGCTACTCCCAAGCCTGGCAAGGGTGCTAGGCCTAAGACCCCCAAAACTGCCTGTGCCTCGAATAGAGGGACACAGTCGAGGAGGTCATCCTCACCCCTTAAAGTTAAGGTGAGTCCCAAGCTTGGGACTCGCATTGTAACTGCCCAGAGTTCCCGTTCTTCGGGAATTCAAACTAGTCAAGAGTCAAGGGAGATCCCCTCCCTTATAACTATGTCTCTGCATTCCACACCAGGGGGAGATCAAAAAGTTCCCCCTGGATTAAATTTAGAGGCTTTGGACAGGCCATCCAAACGGAAGGGCCTGGACTCAACCTGCCCGCTCCCCAGTTGCCGTGCTAGTACCCGGCAACTGAGGAAACATTGCCAGAAACAGCATTTACCTCTCGCAATGAGGGGAGAATGGCCAGTGGATTCACAGTTCACCCCAGGGCAGATAGTGGCTGCACTGGAGGAAATGGTGGCTCCTCTGGGGAAGTCCTTGGGGGAGTTGAAGGATATGGCCAACCGGGAGTTTTTAGAAACTAATAGGTTTCCGTTGGCTGTTTCCAACAACCTCGTGGATCGTATTAGATCCATCGAGGTCCACCAGGGGTATTTACCATTAACCCCACACAGCACTCAAGTCCAGTGTCTGGTTACCCCGGCCAGTCTTGTCCATTGGAGAGTTCTGATGTGGTTTTTAATTTTAATAGAAGGGAAGAATAGGGGTTAGCCACATCAGCCTCTCCAGAGGAATTTCCAGCCTTGCCTAGGCCAGCTTTTCCTGTGTCGACACTTTGTCCTACACAAAGTGTCGCAAAACCTGTAATGAGTAGCCAGAAGATTACCTCTGTTAGTCTGGCTCCTCATTCAACCCAGGTGGCATCTCGCCCATTATTTGTCACTTCTCCGCCACCTGGGTTTGTCCCATTAACTGTGCGGGGTGCAACCTCACCCCAATCAGCTGGGTTAATGTCTGCCGGGCCAAGGTGTAGTCCGGCGGAAGCAGTTCCTGCCCCGGTCTTCAAATCTGTGAATGAAGACCGGGAAAGGCAACCATTGGGTAGGGGTCCTTACCTGTTGGACTCCCATCTCCATTTGGACAGAACCCGTGCTATGCTGGGAAGTCCTCACCTCCCAGCTAGGGAGATTTTCCAATTGGAGGCGGGAAGGCCGGCAGGAGTTCCCATTCCTGTACGTGGAGGAGTAGCAGTGTATTGCGATCCTCCAACGTACCCTACCTTGGCCCAACTGGAGGGTTATGAACCGACGGTAAAGGTGGCCGTCGGTTACCACCCTCGCCATGTTAGGGATGCTTCCCCCATGGAGTTAGGCGAAGCTGTCGGTAGGGTGGCCACTCTGCTACCTCATGCTTCAGCCTTGGGGGAAATTGGGCTAGATAGGACGGAACCTCAGGAAGCCTGGTCAATGCAGGACCAGGTTTTCCGCCGTCTAGCCCAATTGGCTTGCAGTCAGAAGCCCATGGTCCTACATTTGAGAGGGTCTTCTAAGGACTCAGTGGGCAGTGATGTCCACTGTATGGCCCTCTCTATACTTCAAGAGACTGTAAGCCGGGGCCAGTGCATACATGTGCACTGCTTTACGGGTGATGGGGAAACTGTCAGGCGTTGGCTGTCGCAATTCCCCAACACCTATTTTAGCATAGGCCCCCTGTGCCATACATTCTCCGAGCAGCAGTGGGAAGGCGTCCAGCAAATTCCGCTGGACAGGCTCATGGTGGAATCCGATTGCCCGTACTTTGGGAAGCAGTCGGGAGCCACCATTGGTTCGCCGCTGTTCTTGGGGGAGGTGGCACGCACCATTGCTGGGAGGAGGGGGATGCCCCTAGGTCCGCTCTTGAAAATGACTAAGGACAATACAGAGCGGCTCTATGGGTTTCTCTCTTTCCTGTAAGCAGTGGTGTATATATACCAACTTGCCCAACTGATACTGAGGGAAATCCCCTTTCCCTGTAAGATATATGCCCCACTTATATAATTCGGGAAATTTCCTTTCCCTGTTACAGATATGTATTTGAACAGATTATTATACCCGGTCAACCTGTCAGCAGGCCCAATTCTCATGTGCCGGTTGGAGGCGGTGGCTTAATGTTAGACATGGTATTTTACTGCAGTCTCACTGAGAAAAAATAATCAGCATTTTTGCTTATTATCATTTAAAATAATACTGCCATCACGTCTTTTCGGCGCTTGGGATGGGTTAATATTTTACGAATTTAAAAACAGTTATGTCTTCCCTGTCAGTGCTCTGTGAGCAGTGCTAGGCAAGATGAAATTGTATGGATTAACGTTATATAGGCGTATGCTGGTAAGGATGTAGTATGTATTGGTATGTCCATATATATATATATATATATATATATATATATATATATATATATATATATATATATATATATATATATATATATATATATATATATATATATATACATATAACTTGATTGTAGTATCCCCTTTTAGTGAATGGAATGGTTGGTAGGGAGATTCTTTCCCTTAAAACCATTTTTAATTCAATAGTCAAGGATACATATTAAGAAATGAATAGATCTATATGTATATATATATATATATATATATCCATATATATAACTGGATTGGGTGTATTTCTGCAGTATAGAATGGTCAGTAGGGAAATTCTTTCCCTTAAAACCATTCTTATCCATGTATTTCATACTGATGAGACTGTGGAGGAGTTACCTCCCTGCTCATAACTCAAAAGGAAATACCTCATCTATAGTTTGCTGAGGAAGGTGAAGAGAACCCCTTCCTTCTAGATGATTGATTTAATCATTTTATCATTCATACGGTCTCCAACCCTTCCCTCTGATTTATAAATTGAAATCAAGGAAAGTTTAAAAGTCAACCTTGCCCCGGTATAACCGTGGGATGTATTTTGGGTTTCCACCCCAACCCATGTAGAAAATTAGGGTTGCATATTAAATTTGGTTTGGGTTGGGGTAAGTTAATTTTAACTTCTTTCCCTTTTGCTACAACAGTTCCTAGAGGTGTGGGAATCTCCTTCCCAATGACAGCCCCCCACTTTTTGGGAAATATTTATAGGGCCTTTTGAGAAAACTGGGGGGAATATAGTGTAGTTCGCCCTTAATATTATGACATGCCCTTAATTACCCGGTTCTGTTCGGGTAATCGAGTGCATCCCTCCTGCCCTATAAGAACTGCTGTACCGGAAGAAGAAAGAAGAATTTGATCTGTGAAGAAGAGACCTGCCTGGTAATAACATAATCTGAGACGAGAGGAATCAGCCGCGGCTGATTGGTGTCGGGAGTCTTCACAGGTACTATTATATTGGGTGATTGATATATTGTAGGAAAATATACTACAACAGTTTGGTTTACGAGATAGAGACGAAAGACGTCTACCGAGATATATCTCCGGACATGGTCACGTGGTTCGACATGAGCAATTATCCCGATGACCACCTGTCCAACATTCAATCGAACGACAACAAGAAGGTATTGGGTAAATTTAAGGACGAGAGCGGTGGTAAACAAATTGTCGAATTCGTGGGTTTGAGACCCAAACTGTACGCTTATTGCCTAGAAGGTGAAGAGATCAAGAAGTGCAAAGGATTTAAAGCGTGTGTGGTGAAGAAAAACGTCTCTTTCCGAGAGTATAAAGATTGTCTGTTCAGAAGTGGACCGGTGTACAAGACTATGAAATCGATTCGAAGCGACAATCACGATGTGTATACCAAAATAGTCAACAAAATTTCACTGACAGCCGCCGACAATATGAGATTCGTGTTAGACAATAAAATAAGCACTTTGGCACTCAGATATTGGACTTTGGATATGATTAAGGATGATAGGATTCTAGAAAATCAAGAGGAATTAGATGAATTCAAGATTATGGAAGTCAATAGTGACATCGAGAGATTTAGTTTAAAAAGAAAAAGAAAAACAGAAAAAAAAAAAACTTCATTTAGTGAATTATAATAAAATAAATAAATAAAAAAATACACATATATATGAATAATAAAATATGGATATCTGTAGAAGGTGTCGTCTTACCTAACGAACCCCTATCCAACATCGATCTGTCGAATGTGGCGAAGGATTTGAAAATCAAAGATTTTCGAAGCGTGTTTTCTAGAGATGCCTTGCCGAAGAGAAGACCTTGACGACGACAATTGGAATGCGGAATTTTAAATTTGGACAATTTATCGGGTGAAGGCTCTCACTGGGTGGCATGGTTCAAGAATGGGAAGAAGAAGAATTATTATTTCGACAGCTACGGAATCTTGTCGCCGAAAGAAACGAAGAACTATTTCGACGAATCGGTGGTTCGTTACAACACGGAATGAGTGCAATCGCCGGATCAAGTGTTTTGCGGTCACCTGTGTCTCTGCATTCTCAAGAGATGGTCGGAAGGAGATAGGTTTCAAGATATTCTCAACGATTTACATTAGAGAGAGATTTTTTTTATAGTATATATATAAAGGTAAAAAATTATTTTAAAATAAAACCAAAAAATAAAAAATAAGTGAAAATAATTCATTTTTAAAAAAAACTGCGTTGAAATATATTTTTTAAAACAAAAAACCTCAA
This sequence comes from Pictodentalium vernedei, assembly GCA_031216915.1. Taxonomy (NCBI): domain Eukaryota; kingdom Metazoa; phylum Mollusca; class Scaphopoda; order Dentaliida; family Dentaliidae; genus Pictodentalium; species Pictodentalium vernedei. The sequence continues at coordinate 396,604,794 of CM062297.1, read as the reverse complement.
AACAACATGCCAGTCGATAAATTTGGTAGAAGTGATGACGAAAGTTAACCCAAAAAGAAAAGGAAGATGCTCGAAGTTGGTGATGGTTACGACGTTGCCAACTTGGACAGACTTTACATTCGGAGATACGAACCTCGAGAGGAAACTTTGAACATGAATGATAACAAGCTCTACAATCTTCCTGAGCCGGGAGATCTCGCAGATGTGGCGACTAAAAAATACGTCGACAGGGGGAATGCGGATTTCGAACGAATCATGCTAGATAAGTATGTGGATAAAGCCATGACCGACAATCTCTATCTGATATCCAAACGTTTGGTGAACGTCGCGAATCCCATAGATTCCACCGATGCAGCGACCAAGAAATACGTGGACGACTCTCACATGCGATTCAGCGAACACCTGAGCGGTAGATACGTTCAGAAAACGATGCAATCGGAAATGAACGCCAATTCTAACAAGAAAACGAACGTGGCCACTCCCACGAATCCCAAGGACGTGGCGACCAAACACTATGTTGATCTGGAACAGAGAAAGTCTGACAGACGAGAAATGAAATCGGATCTGAATGCGGGATTCAACAAGATATTGAATCTGTCGAAGATCGACGATGTGGACAAGGACTCCACCACGGTCAACAAGGGCTACATGGATTCTGCCGTGACAAGATCTCAAGAATACATAGAATCGCAAGTGAACAATCTCTACCTGAACAAACAATCCAGCGGAACCATGGAGGACAGCATCGACATGAACGGTCATAATTTATTCGGTCTCGATCACAATCCCGAATATGATTCCAGTGCGGTCAGCAGGCAGTACGTGGACGACAACATGGTCTCTCGAGAGGGTGACATCATGGAAGGTAGATTGGACATGGGCAGACACACGCTCATGAATCTGCCGGATCGCGTGAACATGACGGACGCCTGCACCCTGATTTCGGTGGTGGAGAAAGTCAAACATGCCAGGCATTTGCTCACCGTGTGGGCTTAGCAGAGTGGCACGTTAGAGGAGGGAAAAGCCGAATGGTCTTTCGGAAACAGAGGTAGCGGATCGCAACACGGTCAGGTGGGATATCCCATGCCGTTGGGAGGTGAAATCATTCGAATGGGTCTGGCGGATTCGAATAACAGAGTGGTCGTCAATCTCACAGTGAACGGAGTAGAGAGCGATAAGAGATACAGCATCGAAAAGACTGAGAATCAATGCTCGAATGTTAGCACGTTCGGCATGCCTCTCAAAGTGAACGCCGGAGACAGGATTAATTTCAGGATGAAAACCAATAATCCAAAAGCCACCACTTCCGTGGTGAGCCTACTGATTGAACTAGATCCTCTGAACAAACAGTGAACGTGTGGAAATAATTAATTAAAAATAATGAGTAATTATTAAAAACAAAAGAAACAAAAAAAAAAAAGTAATGAGATTTAGAAAGATGTTCAATCTCTTTAGATCTGATTACTTTTTATTTTGTTTTTAATACGTTCTTCACCATTCATTTTTGTAATTATTTTTTTTAATTTTTATTTATATTTTTTTTTCTTTTCTTCACACGCACACGCACATCTCTCATCGAACTATCGACATCTGATTTCCATCCGATTCAAATTGTAATTCTCTATCTGACAGGACCAGGGCAAAGGCCTCGGTTTTTCTCGGCATGTTCTTGACGAATTGCATCTTGATCTGAATGTCTAAGACACTACTCTTGAGTCGTTCGCTCTGTTTACTGACATCGAATACGAACATGGGATACATCGACTTGTATTCGCTGGGAGATATATTAGGGTTGCTCATCAATTCGTCCAGACCATGATACTTCTTTCTAAAATCTGCGATGTCGCCATACAGTCTGGAGAAATCGTTCTTGTCGAACGACACATTGTAATTGATTGCTGGATATCTTGTGGCGTTCAGAAACACTTGCATGTTTCTCAAATTGCAGTGATCGAACAGCGACGCATTCTTTTCTTGAGACCCGTCCCTGTCGGTCTGAAACGCGACCACGATGAAATGCGGTCTCTCGGAAGCGGATTTCACGGTCAATCTCCAATCGAAGTGATTCGTGGAGAGTGGAATGCTAGCCGTATCGCACTGTCTGATTCTAAAACCCAGGGGTAATTTACTCTTGGATTCTATGATCTTGTAGAGATGCGTTTTTTCCACGATCGAAGCCTGCACGTTCGGAATGAACCACGATATCTTGTGTAGAGTTAACTTAGCTGCATCGGTCGCGGGGGGTCTCACTATTGCATCATCATTTCCCTTTCGAATCAACGTCAGATTGTGTTTGAATCCGTACATGATCTTGTTGTAATCGTCCGCAAATCCGAAAATGTGTTTCAAAGGTATCCTGAACGAAAAGGTTCCTTTGGGACTTGACGATGTAGTCGAATATCATGGTGGCGCCGGCGTTGGCGGGGCTGACGGTGTCTTTCACCCACAACTGATTAAGTCCCCTGGATTTTGAAAAATCATCCGGATAAGAGTCTGAACATCGTGGTGGCCTGACCGGGATGAAACACGGATTCTATCTCTTGTCAGGATAGCAAGTATTTTATATTACTGAATAGATGCATGGTGCCATTATTGGCTAGAGTAACCGTGTCGTCGTCGGCGTATTCGGTTCCATCTTCCTTGGTGAGACGTCCCTGCACCACTATGTAACTCTCGCTAGGATGAATGAATAGATCTTGAGTTTCAACGTTGATTCTTATCTCTCCCGCATTGTTCAAACTCGTTCCGGTTATCAGTTCATATTCGTGAACCTCATATTCTTGAATACTTTCGTGTTTCACTATACCTTGTGCGATATCTAGTATATTTGAATTTTTGAAGGTTTTTTTTGTTTTTTGTTTATTAATTTGTTCGCTTTTTTTCTAAAAATAGTTTTAATTATTTATTATTATTTTTTTTCCTTTATATATATATGTGTAAACAAAAAAATGTTAAAAGAGAGTAAATATATATTTTTTTTTTTTTATTAAAACTTCGTCTTCTGCAATTGTTGTTCATAAAACTTTCTGATGATCTCTTTGCCATCCAAAGCTTCGATTTTGTAAGTCACCGGATCGGTGTGAATTATCACGAAGATTTCCACGGTCCATCGAGGAGTGTAACCCTTTTTGAAGTGCTTCTTATAAGCGTAGATTCTCACCAGATCACCGACTGCAAATTTCGGTGGTCTAGACTCCTTCCTGATCTTAGATCTCTCGGGATATAGATTCGCATAGACCCGTTTTTTGTTTCGAGGATCGCTAGCTTCTGTGGGGGTCATCTTGATCGATCTGGTCACGTGTTGTTGTAATCTTCGACCAGACCGTTCAGAGCATATGTTTCTTGATCGAATTCGCCGTGAAGTACCTGTGCATCTTTTCCTTCATTGTTCGATTTCAACGGTCCATGACGCTGGCTTTCTCTTTGTTTTCGATTGAGTAGAGGCCGACCAACCGACGAACGTCCTTGTTGTAGAATTCCTTCCCCTTGTCCACCCACAATTTATTCGGTTTTCGAGAAGATGAGTCGAACACGCTCTTCAGAGCCTCGGCGACGCAAGGTACGGATTTATTCTTCAAGGCTCTGATCCAACCCTATTTGGAAAACATGTCGATGACTATCAATAGATATTTGACACCCTCGTTCCACCTCGAAAACGATCTCATGTCGACCAAGTCGGCGGACCAAATGTCATCCAGACCCTTCACGAACACCCTTCTCTTTTGAAAGTTACGCACGATGGGCTTGTGTAACTCCTCAGCCAATTCGCTCATCAATAATCACTTCTTCTTCTTTTCCGATGCACTTTTTTTTTTTGAACGCCCCATCTGAATCGACGTTTCGCACCGATCACTTTGCCGACCAGCGAACGTTTGAACCTCTCTCTCCTGGTCAGATTCGATATGTCTCTCAATTTCGCCAACATGTTTTTATCGCAGACGTCATTGCGAGTCTTGGTGTCGGGATGTCCAGCATAGCACAGATCGTGATCGTACGCAGCCACGTCCACCCTACTTACGGGTTTACTCCAAGATTTAGGAGTCAGATCGGCGTTGAGTGTCTTGTTCAATTTCGTTCTGGGTCCCGTGAAACTGTGACTCGGCAGATGCATTTCGAAAGGTAGATTATTGATCATTTTATTCGCGACGCCTTCACCTCTGCTCATTTTTTTTTTGACGAATCAAGTCTTGATCGAACCTCACACCTTGCAAATTCCGCTAAGCATCTGTCTGTCGTTTTTAGTTCGTACTTCTCTAGAATTACCCATCTCGGTAACTCTCTTACACTTTACGCAATACATTTATTTAAATAATTTTGTATTTATTTTTTTTTTATATATAAATTTAATATTTAAAAAAAAAAAATTCTATTCTTATTATATAGATATATTATTTTCAATCGCTGCTCTTGAGTTCTATCAACTTATCAAATTCCTCCTTGGCCTCTTTCCTCCCCTTTTCCACGAGAGAATCCTTCATCTCTTCCTTGATGATCTGACGAGTCTTGATTCTCACAGCTTCTTTCCTGACCTCGTATTTCGTTTTCTCGCTCAATATCGTGAAGCATTCTCCGTCCGATATCCTACCGTCTTTCAACGCCATCGAGATCATTTCGGATATCATGTCGACCCTGGAGTCGGCGAAAACGCGAATCTTTTCGTGTTTCCTATCCTTCAGATGTAATTTCCTACTCAAAAAGTTTCCGACCGTGCTAAACAATCCGGCGGTGAGAGCCACTCCTTCTATGGTCAACACGATTGGAACGCTGGCCGCGGTTGACAACAATCCAATGCCGGCCGCGTGTAAGCCCATGGAAATCGTGATGAGTGTTGTGTCGACTGCGTTGACGAATTTCATGAGGTGCAAATACTTCTTCTTGAGAGAACGACGAGAGTCTCTCTCTCGGGTCAGATACAATTGGATTCTACTGATTTGATCGATGCGATACCTCTCTCCTCTTTCTTTTTCTTCTAGCGACGGCGCCGCTGGCAAAACGCCATTTGGCTTCTCATCCTCGTCGTCATCTAACGACGGATACAATTTATTTCAGGTTCTCAATTTTTGTTTGTGTTTTTTTTTTCTTTCTAATATTAGATAAAATTTACGCGTGTATTTTTATTTTCTATTCTCCCTTATTTATATCAACAAAGAAAACTTAGACGTATGCTTCCTGCAGCAATAATTTCAAGACGCATCCCCTGTCTTCTAAAGTCAGACTTCTACATGCCAATTTCATTTCTTCCGAGCTGGTGGGCTTGTCTCGCATGCTACAGAAGATAAATCTCCTCCAAAACTTGATCACGTCATTGATTTGAACGCATTCGAACGCCGGTTCGAAATACTTGACGATCATATCTTCCCTTTCCATCGTCAGACACGAAGGATCCTCGTGATCGAAGTCTAGATGATCTCGACACCCGACGCATCGTTCTAACAAGAGGTGACCTAGTTGTTCGTTCATGCAGAATGCGTAGGCTCTCATCAGCATGTTTAAAAGAAACCTTGCCCTCATAATCTGGGAATCGTTCATGATTTACGTATATTTTATTATCTATTTGATTCGATATTTATTTTTAAATAACTATTTATTTATATATTTTTTTTTCTCATATGTATTATATCAATCACTTTTTATTTCCTCTTGTGAATCTCGTGATTCTGTTAAAATTTACCTCAAAACTCATAACGATTTTTTATTTTTTTTTCGTCTCTTCCCCCCTCCACTCTCCACCGTTTTTTCGTCAGCGATCGATCGCATCGAGACGATTTAGGCTCTCATCAGCATTTTTATAAGAAACGATGTCCTCATAATCTGGGAATCGTTCACGATTTACGTATTTATTATCTATTTGATTCGATATTTATTTGTTTAAATAACTATTTATTTATATATATATATATTTTTCTCCTATATATCAATCACTTTAATTTCCTCTGGTGAATCTCGTGATTCTATTACGATTTACCTCACAAAACTCGCAACGATATATATATATTTTTTTTCACCTGTTCCCTCCGCGATCGATCGCACCGCCGGCGGTGACAAACGTGGAAAGACGATTTCCCTCGGTTCTAATTTTCGACGTTTCTTAATTTTTATGTTTTGCTGTCCTCGTAGTCCCACAAGTAGCTCATCGCGTCCTAGACGCTTCGATCGACCGTTGGCGAACGTCGGAGAAAAATTTTAGGATCGATTTTCCTGTCCTCGTATCTCCAATCGTTTTTACCGATCGGATCGCACCCACCGCCGTCTGGAACGCGATTGCGAACGTCGGTGTCCTCGTATCCCCAAAACGCATTTTTGATGCTGTCCTCGTATCCCCAAAGCGTTTTTGCCGGCGTTCGCCAACGATCGATCGAAGGGTCTAACCCGCGATGGGAACGTTGAGAAGATTTTTTAGGTCGATTTTCTTCGATTTTCCCTTCTACGCGAATTCGACTGAATTCGCACTCGCTCGTCAATGGCTGTTTAAACCGTCTAGGACACGATAAGCTACTTGTGGGGATACGAGGACAAAATGTACAAAAAATATTTGTACATTTTGTGCACATTTTAACACTGAACCCTATGGGTACATGTACGTGTACATGTACATTTGTTCGAAAAAGTGTCCTCGTATCCCCCATTTATACCTACTTCTATTGTAATATATCTTCATGTACCTCCTTGCATTAAAATTTTATATACTTATACAAAATTCTGAAAACAGAAATGTCAGAACAAAGTAAACTACTCAGCCATCTAATTAATATCGATACTGTTTAACGCGGCTCTGAATAGTGTTTATTAAATGGATTACCTATAATAATTATATAATTACAGCAAAAGTTCTTAAAGTATATGTATGTTATATTAAGTTCCACAACATAATCTTATAATTTTGCAATTATTCATTGAAGGGCGACACCGGCGCTTTACAGTGAATAATTGCAAAATTATTAGCAAATGTGTTATAAGAATTAATTATATTAAGAAACGCATCAAAATTTATCCTATATTGAGTTCCGCAACATAATCTTATAATTTTGCAATTATTCATGGAAGAGGGTTAATGAATAATCGCAAAATTATTAGCAAGTGTATTACAGGAATTAATTATATTGAGAAACGCATCAAAACTTTTATAATTATATTAAGAAATGCATCAAAACTTGTTATATTAAATTCCGTAACATAATCTTACATTTTGCAATTATTCATTGAAAAATATTCCCTATGCTATGATGTTATTATCTTGTGAATCTTGTGTACTGAACAAATATCATTATTTAGTTTGATACTGAATAAATATCATTAATTTTATATTCCATGTTTTTATGATATTCAAACCCTTGGCGGACGAATTTCGTAAAATTTCAAGGCGACGAAATGGGCAAAATTGCTAGCGGACGATTCGGTGCGTTGGCGAACGAAATGGGTAAAATTGTAAGCGGACGACTCTTCTTGCGGACGAAACGTCCGTATACCCTTTTTAAACCAACTTTTCCTTACTTTTACAACACCTTAACATTCGGATAATTCAAAAACTGCGTTTCTATTCATCTTGATACTTCACGAGATACGCGTCAATGCATATCTGCATACAATCGCACCAATATAATAACAAATATCAGTTATATTATCGGTTATATGTGCGTTTTTTCGATTAAGGTTATCACCGGCAGACAAGCTGCAACGAAATCAGGAGAGTTCGATCTGAAATTACGAGGCTGAGCATAATGACAAACCTCCAGAAGGACAGAATTTGAGTAATAATAATAATAACACTTTGGCCGGCCGCTGATTTGTCGGGGTTCTCCGGCCGCTGATTTGTCGGAGTTCTTAGATGAGAAGGCCTTGGTTACCCATGAAGTGTAGATATGTATACATCACGCAATTTAAACTTCGAGGCGAATTGAGTTGCAAGTTTATTCAGCCAAAGTATTCCCAGAGGATAGGTCAATTGCAATTGGATAGGCAATTCGACACTGGAAGTTACGTGATTTTTTCACTGAAATTTACTGTCCACTTAAAAAAAATCACATTGACGACATAGAGAATTCTCTTCTGGAACACATTTATCTACGGCCTACGGCCCGCTTGGGGTTCCAAAAAAATTAAATTCAAGAAGCTGCATCTTCATAGATCTGTAAATTGAAATTTCCGTGTTTAAAAGCTAGGACCATGGACCATTAAACCGAGAACTTGTTTCAGTTGTATCGAATGTTAAGGCAAATGATCTGCAGGTAAATCTCACAACAAGTACGGGCTCAGTGGCGACAATTTCGAATAACCACTAACAACAGTTCTAAACATTCGGTCTGGGGTCGGGTCGAAAATGAGAACTGACATTCTGGTTGAATTAATTGCAACCTTTTTGGGGTTGATGTTAGGTCAGTTGGTATGGTGGCAGAGCATTTATCGCCAGGCGATTGGGTGCCAGTGACCCAGTATCGACTCCCGTCTGGGCCAACCTCCGAAAAACTTTAGAGTGGCTCGTACCCAGCATTATACCTGGTGAAATTCCTGGTTGACATAGGAGGTATAAAATTAAATTCAAACAGTTGCATCTTTACCGATCTTACATTGATTGATAGTCATGTATCTGAAAGCTGGGACCAATTAAAAAGACCATTATAACAGTAACCTGTTTCAGTTGCATCGAATGTTAAGGGCCTATATAAGTAATAAAATTTTGTTTATTTTGAAAATTCTCACCTCTGATATTCCTTCAATTCAAATTAAATATACACAAAATGTACATCAAAATGAAGGTTGGGATGTATAGAACACGAAACATATGTGTAATCAACTCATAGAGTCGACTGTAGGCACCACTGGTTCCTGGAAGTCTGCTCTCGTATTCGAACCAGAACTGATAATTCAATAATATTTCACGAAAACAACTTGTGGCCAAATGTGCTTTACATATCCAAGAACAAAGCTAGGGGATCAACATTCTCCAAGACACGGCGACAGAGCTGCATGGGGAAAAATTCCAATGCCTTTGCTTTTGTTTACGCATGAGTATACTTTCGATTTCCGGTCGACGTCATCGAACGGAAAAAGCAGGTAAAAACAACGCCATCTAAAATTAAATAATGAAAAAGATCGCCTTCGTACAGTATACTGTTATTAGATAGAGATTGCACAGTTGCCATATTCAATGCAAGGTATCATGATACCTGTTGGAATTTCTTAGAATTGCGATTTTGTTTTTCGATGAAAATTTGTGGTATCGAGTGATTTGCGCATGTCTGTCGATCATGGAAACCATCTTCAATAAAAAATGCAGACAGTGTTGTGCTTTTCCAAAATGCAGTCCTGTCGCTGCACTCGAAAGTGTTATGAATGCATAGCTTTGTTATTGAATATCTGAAGCACATTCGGCCACGAGTTGTTCTTGCGAAATATTATTAAATTATCAGTTCTGGTGCGAATACGATAGCAGACTTCCAGGAACCAATGGTGCCTACTCTCAACTCTACGAGTTGATTACATATGTGTTTCGTGTTCTATACACCCCAGCCTTCATTTTGATATACATTTTGTGTATATTTAATTTGGATTGAAGGAATATCAGAGGTGAGAATTTTCAAAATAAACAAAATTTCATTACTTATATAGGCCCTTAAGGCAAACGATCCACAGGTAAATCACACTATAAATATAGGTGCTACATGTATGTAGACAATTACGAATGACCACTAACAACAATTTCAAACATTCTGTAATGTTCAATTCTCGAATATCCATCTGCGATCGTGGCAACTTTTTTATGGAGGGGGGGGGGGGGGGAGTGGGGGGGGGGGGGGGGGGTAGCTCAATTGGTATGGTGGCAAAGTATTTATGGTCTAGACGATTAGGACCCACATACCCGAGATCGACACTCTCGTCTGTGCCAATTTCTGAAAATTTTGACGATTGTTAGTTCAGTGGCTTGGACCTAGCGCTATACGCTATAAAGAAAACGACCCACATGTAAATCTCACATTAAATAAGACGTTTTATGGACAATTACGAATCACCACTAACTTGACAACGCTCCCCAAGATTCAGAAAAATTGTCAGTTCTCGAATATCAGTCCGGAGTTGGAATGTAAGTGTGAACTGACATGCTGGTTGAGTTAATTGTAACCTTTTTCGGGGGTTGCCATTGGCTCAGTTGGTATGGCGGCAGAGCATTTATGAATAGCCGATTGGATGCGGAGACCAGGGATCGATCCCAGTCTCGGCCAACTTTTGAAAAACTTTAAAGCTGTCAGGTCAGAGCCTCGGACCTAGCACAACACCTCGTGGAATTCCTACTTGACATAGCCGATATAAAATTAAATTCAATTTCTAATGACCACTAACAACAGTTCTAAAAAATTGGTCTGGGATCGGGTCCAAAATGAGAACTGTCACTGGCTGAGTTAATTGCAATCTTTTTGGGGTTGTTGTTAGGTCAGTTGGTATGGTGGCAAAGCATTTATCGCTAGGCGATTGGGTGCCCGTGACCCAGTATCGTCTCCCGTCTGGGCCAACTTCCGAAAGGCTTTAAAGTTTTCAGTTTAGAGCCTCGGGTCTAGAACTATACCTGATGGATTGCTGCTTGTCATAGACGATATTATATGTTTGTTAGCATGAATTGCATCAGTAAGTACTTACCCATTTTGTAACTGTTTTGATCCTTTCGTGTAAAATCAGGCCTCTTACTCCTATTCAGATTGAGATCCGAGTTATAAACTATTTCTTCGTATCTTACAATTTCTTCTGGTCGCAAAAGGCGACCCAGAGCTCTCTTACAGTGTAAACGTGAGCTCCCACGTCATTCCAAATTGTCATTGCGTGTGTCTATATAAATAAAATACACCAGGAAGTTTTACATAGCTGAAATAAGATAGGAGAAAGTACTTTGTTTTGTAGGCCTTGACAAGTCAAATTCTCGCTGATATGTTTAACAGCATTTAGCTTTATTTAGAAACATCGTTCAACGAAAGTAGATTTGAGTGTGTCAAGTATTCTGCCGGAAAAAAAGAAACGGAATTTCAGTTTTGGTAATATAATTTTTTTATCCGAAGACCAAAATGTAGTAAGCGTTGACACAAAGCTACCTCATTGCACTGTCTAAAGAGTCTTTGGTTAAAATTCAGCCAACCATGATCACGTGCGACGCTGCAAGCTCTCAACAGAGTTTTCGACAAAGCGTGCATCCGAGGCACTCCCATGTGCTATGGCTTGAAAACCATACCAAATCGAAGTTTTGAACAGTACAGTCGATTGCACAACATTTCATTTCAGCTTGACTGAAAATCAAAGTGCCGCGAATATCCGAAATTGAGAGGGATCGGGTTATGGCTCTAATTATGCAGGGCCAATCACAGCATCTCGTCGCCCAGCAATCTGGGGTCCATGAGTCAACGATAGCTCGTTCAGTTGGGCGTCTCAGAGCCAGGAAGATTAGCCGACCGTCCCAGGAGCGGACGTCCGCGCTCCGTCGCCACGCCAAGATAGAGGCATACGTCACTCACAACTCCGTAGCCGATTTCAGACAGAGACGGCGAGTCAGATTGTAGGCATTCATGGTTGGCTAGTGTGTCCAATAACAGTTAGGAATCGGTTGCGGAAGTTCAATTTAAGGCCAAAATAAATAACTAAAATTTTAACAAAAGGGTTCTGTGTATGCGCTGTTTTTTATATGTAGTCGTTACCAGCCTCGATGGTGCTAGCAGTCCTAGCGTTCACGACACCTTCACACCTAAACAACTAAAATTTTAAGATCTAAAAATAAACAAAAAGGTTTTGTGTATGCGCTGTCTTTTTATTTGTAGCCGTTGCCAGCCTCGCTGGTGCTAGCAGTCCGAGCATACACGACACCTTCACGCCCAAACAACCAAAATTTTAAGTTCTAAAATAAACAAAAGGGTTTTGTGTATGCGCTGTTTTTATATGTAGCCGTTACCAGCCTCGCTGGTGCTAGCAGTCCGAGCATATACGACACCTTCACGCCTGAGCAACTAAAATTTTAAGTTTTAAAAATAAACAAAAAGGTTTTGTGTATGCGCTGTTTTTTTATATGTAGCCGTTACCAGCCTCGCTGGTGCTAGCAGTCCTAGCATACACGACACCGTCACGCCATAACAACTAAAATTTTAAGTTCTAAAATAAACAAAAGGGTTTTGTGTATGCGCTGTTTTTTTATATATAGCCGTTACCAGCCTCGCTGGTGCTAGCAGTCCGAGCATACACGACACCTTCACACCTCTCCACCCGCAGTTATCAACGAATCGAATAAATCACAAAGAGGTAAGGTCAGAAAACACCTCTGGGTGTGGCACTTTGATAAAGGCCTGTCCCCCTCCAACTTTCCACTAAAAAAACAAGTATACTCATTTATAAATATAATATAACTACATACTAATCCACCTATTTTCTACTTAAGCAGGTACCCACAGAAACCACTTTTTTCTGGTGTATGGGTTTGTGGGAAACGCCGCAACAGGGGCGTGCTCTAAGGACGCGCCCCTGTTGTGGTGTTTCCATCCAAACCACCAGCCATGTTCTGGCAAAACCAGTGACAACGAGTAGCGAGGACGACTTAGGTCTCGCTGCCCGGTACCACACCAACCAACTTTAACCGCTCTGGAAAATCCTACCACGAAAACGCATACTATCGAAATCCCATTCGGAAACTGGTGGTAGGTTTGGTTGCCCTGAAAAGGCTCGTTTGTTTGAAATCCGGCAACATTGCAACCAGTTCAGACCCAAACCAAAACACCTTCAGAAGAGGATAGAGAAGGCCAATGAGGAGTTCCACTACCTTTCTGGGCGAAACGACGCCCTATCTGGGGTTCACTCATTGGTCAGGAAGACCAAACAAGAAGCCAGCAGCCCACCGCGAGCAGACTACGAGTAACAGAAGACCCACATCTATCCACTTATGGGATGCACGTCGCATCCCCAATTGCAGAATCTTTTCGTCGGGAATTTTTAAGACATTTTAGAATGTTTAAGTAGCTCAAATAGCATAAATATAAGGACGGAAAGTGATCAGTAAAGATCCCCTTGAGATTTTTTCACTCAGGTGCGCTAAAAACGGGAAGCAATACAAACATGCACAAGGTTACAATACACTGTTTTCCTGCAAAAAGCGCCTCTTGTGGTTTGCACCCCAACCTTTAATGGTGGATAAAAGTTTCCTGCTTCATCCATTTGGTCGAAAGTGAACTGAGCTTGTAAGTGTGAACAAAATTTTAAATTGCAAGTTTTGAAAATATTATAAAATATTGGTGATGAAGGCAAATTATAAAATTATAAAACATTGGTTGAAAGAACATTAAAATTGGGTGGAGGCAAGTAAAGGTAAATCTATTTTATTCATTGCGAAACTGGACAGAAGTACAGGAAGTACTAAACTTGAAGGAAAAAGTCACCTGAAAGAAATCTAAGTGGATTTAGGGTTATTTTTGCAAAAAATGTGCTTGATGAGGTGGAGAGAGAGAGAGGAAAAGGTTAGTACTGTAGCCAATGTAAAAAAAAAAAACAGTGTATTGTAACCTAAAGCAATTTTTATCACAGCATTTGCATAAAATACTAAAATCCCTAATAATTCCTGATTTTGAACTCTCCCAAACAACATACTTGCAAAAATGGAGGCGTTTTGGCATCACATGTTTTTAAAATTGAGGGTAGGGAGTGATTTGAGTCTGAAGCAGAGTGGGGAGGACTGTATATTGTGGAGGGATGCTAAGAGCTCATCTGGCTATGGATATATGCAGGTCCGTTGGCCAGATGGAAGTGCCTACAGAGAGAAGGTGCACCGAATGTCATATTTTGTGCACCATCGGTTGACGAAACAAGAATTATCACAATATGGGGGTGCTGGGGACATGGTCCAGTCATATCTGTGTAGTCAAAGCCTGTATTAACCCTCAGCATATTGTTTTTGAAACGCATGAGCATAATCAGTAGAGTAATCACTGCTTTATGCAAGGAATTTGCTCCAGATTGCACATACAACCCTGTACAATGCACTGATTTCCACTTCAGCAGGTGAGAATTTTTATCTTCGACCTTTCACCCTTTTCCTTTTTGATTCTTCACTGTAAGCATGGTCCTTAATTTTGGGGTTTAAACGAGGTGGCAAAATCATGTCTTTTTTATATTTTAGCTCTTCTTGATATTTGTCATAAAGTCCATACAATTTTGTCCTCTTTTTAATTCTACCCTTTTCGAGTTTTTTTATAAGACCATAAAACTTTTCCTTGAGCTGTTTTAACCCCCTGCCGACATAACTGTTAGAAGAGACTGGACATCCCAACGAATTACATACATTTTGGATAGAGTTACCTGCACCTTGGAGAGTGTGCTCTGCCAAAAACATTTCTTGAAAAAGGTACATTTTTTGGAAGTGATGTTCTTAGTGCCCTGTTAAATGCTTCCACTTTTTGAGTGTTTAAACTGAACTTTGTTTATTCCAGCATTGCGGGACCAAGCCTATAATTTACACAAATCCATAGTATTTCGGCTGTTCCTCTGTTATTTTGTTTTTTAATGAAAGGATTTTGCCAAGAAAAGATTTGTTAATCCAGTTTTTCTTTTTTCCACCATAACATGCAAATGAATGCTTTTCACAGAGAGAATGATTGTTTTGGTAACATTTTACAATCGCATCTACTGTATAGGATATTTTGCTTTTTATTGTTGGAATGCCAACTGGGTACAAGTCTGATGCCTTCTTCATTTCAGTTTGGCACCTTTAACCCTTTACCTAACCTGAAATGCAGACGACACTTGCAAAAAATAATTCTTGAATAACTAATTTTTTAAATTTTTTATCTCAAAAACATAGGTTATGACCCCTCGTTGGAACGAGCTCGACGAGCTCGTTCCAACGAGGGGTCATAACCTATGTTTTTGAGACAAAAAATTAAAAAAATAATGAAAATTAATTGGCGATTTTTGAGAAGAGCGCTGGCCGTTTTTGGCCGTTACGTTAGGTAAAGGGTTAAGCTAAATCTAATGCTAGGTTATTTTTATTTTTTTTTCTTATAGCAGCGGTATGGCCTTGAATAAGCTTTGATAATCCAATGTGATTTTTTAAAAACGTTCTGTGATTAGGAGAAAAATGAGCAGCATCTCGTTGATGAATAGGTCGAGTTTGAGTCACATCTTCATCAAATAAATCCTGCGCAGTTAAAAAGGCAGCACCGTCAGGATCAGTAGTTGGTATATGTTCCACCTCTATATTGTTTTCACCCTTTAGCTGTAACAGGGCTTCTTCTGCCCACATTCGCTCATCGCCTGTGTTTTTCTGAAACGGTATGGTTGCAAATCATTTTCCAGTATAACATTTGTGACCTGACTTTAGATGGTTGCCGTTACTACACAATTTATTGTGTATCACCAACCCAACAGTGTCATGGTTAGGGGTTATATTTTCAGCTACAGTGTATATAACCTGTTTTGCAGGTTGAAAGGGTGTTTTTACTACCCCAGAGTAAAAACTACTGTCATACAAGCCATCGCTTTGTAAATTTAGAACATTAGGGTTTGTGCTTTGCTCCCTGTTAATTTTTGTTTTTCAATAAGATTTGTGCGACACATTTCCATATCATTTTTATTAATGTCTACAATTTTTGACAGAGCCTTATTTGAAGTTTTCTGTATACCCGAAGTTGATGATGCTGTCATGTTGCACTCAGGCAGATTTTTGTAATGATGCGGCAGCGAATGGTGTTTTACTAAAACCAACAGCTGAGCCAATTGTTTGTTTTGCTGGGAGTGGTCCCCTCTTACCAGTTTTTACATCATCATAGAGATTAAATAACTTTCGTTGATAGTTACACGTTGAACAAATCATTTTTTCGCTGCACCAGAGACCTCTGATCTGTTCGGCAGACATGTTTCAGTGCAGAAAACCACGACTTTTGGGAGCGAAGATCCTATGTTCTTTAAATACAGTGTTCCACAGAATTGAGTTCCTTTCAATATGCACCAGTCTGTTTGACTGTGCTTCCCGCGTCCATACAGTACTTGCTCTCTCACCAGGGTAATTTGGCTCTCTGGAAGGCTGAGAATTTAACCCTAAGTCAGACTGAAAGGTTTGAAGACAAATGTCGTTCTTCAGTTTGTTAAGAAATCTTGTTTCCTACCTACCCCCACCTGGCCCCGCCCCTGAACTGAGATACCCCCCCCCCCCACCAAACAAATATCTTTTACCTGATATGCCATGCCACTTGCTATTAAAATAAAAAAAAATATTCGATAAATAGGCAGTTGAATCTTACTGGAATGAGCCCATAGGCTCAATCAAGTAATATTCAACAGCCTACTTTTTTTGGTCCTTGAAAGAAAATTGGTGGGTGGTCTAGAAATTTAATTGGAGACTGACCACGTTTAGGGAATGGTTTCAAGCGAGAGAGAAGAAATCTCAACTTTCTGAAATGTATTAGCTTTCATCTGATGAATTTTCAGTGGTGTTTCTTCTTTGAAAAAACTACGGTCCACCACCATCCCTCTTATTCTGTGCCATCACTCCCACACCCAACCTCAGGTAGTTGTTGCAATTAGTCAGAAGTTCTGATATGTTAATCTACTTTACCTGCATTTATTTCCATTCACAGAAACAATTTTGGTGGGGTCAGACACGGAGTTTTGGATCTGGTCTGAATTGGTGAACGGGAGGCTGCTCTTGTCTGAGGAGACTCTAACTTGCCCTTGATCATAAGTTTTTATGTGTTCCCTTACTGTACACACTTCTCTTAATATTCAGACGCGATGGTTGTTTGGTTGCAGTAAATCCAAATTTATGTCCTTTCTTGAATTTCCCCATTGTAGTTCAGACGGCAGAAAAAAAACTTTTGTCAACAGTTTTCAGTACACTTAGTTTGCTGCTTTCTGTATTCACAGAGAGAACTTTTTGAGAGTTTTTGTTATTTTGACATTCAACAACTTTATCCAAATTTTGTAGTGCTTGCAGTAGCTACATTGCCTTCTTGGTAGTAGTAAGTGACTTGGTAGAACGTGAAGACAGACCAGTCAAAGAAGTGAAGACAAGCAAAGGAAGCTCTGAGATTTGGAAACTCAAAACAGATGCTGACTGGCGAAAGTTCAATGAAAAACTGAAACCAAAGCTTGCAACCGTACACAAGATGGGCAGTGTCCAGAAGATGACCGACGTCATAGTTGCGAGCCTGGTGGGGGCAGAAAAGGAAAGTGTAGGAAAGGTCAGGGTGTCAACACGGGAACTTGGGTACAGAGTGAATGAAGAACTGAAAAGGGCCATAAAGGGAAGAAAAGCTAAATGTGCTGCATACAGGAGAAGTAGAAAACTTAAGGGGGCGGAAAGCAACGAGACCACAGTAGCAAAGGAGAATACCACCAAGCACGAAATAAAGTAAATAAGATTAAAGACAATAATCGGAGAGTACGAAATAGCAGTCTTATTAGGACGACAGAAACGACAGGGGGAGGGGGGGGGGGGTTCGAGTTCGAACGTATTTTGGAAATGGGTGAATAAACGTAACAAAGGAAGTAACCCACAGAGTATTAAAGTAGATGGCAGAGTTACAGACGAGCAAGATCAAGTCGCATCAGAACTAGTCAAGCACTGGGAAAAGGTAAACGATAAGCGATGGGGCATGGGGAGCCCACCTGAGTGTCCGAATCAGGTCGAGGAAAACCTATCGAACTTCGTGTGCAGCGAAATTAAAACGGAGGAGGTGCGAAAGGTGATATCAAAATTAAGGAAGGAAAAGCGGGAGGAGTGGATGAAATTCCTAACGAGTTTATCAAAAATGGGGGAGAGGAACTCGTGGAAAGCCTAACTGCCCTATTCAATCTAACCATAGAAAATCAAGAGATCCCAAAGGAATGGAGAGAAAGCAAAGTGACATTTATTCACAAAAAGGGGGAAACAGACGTTTTGGATAACTATCGAGGGATCTCTGTCAGTAGCAACATTGGAAAGGTTTTCTGTAAAGTCCTTTATGGGAGACTAGAGGAGGTGGTTGGAGAGAAGGGTTTTTTGAGAGAAATCAAGAATGGCTTCAGGAAGGGAAGGAGAGTAACTGACCTCTTTTCACGCTATTCCAAATGATAGAATCCGCGAAAGCAAAACAGAAAAAGATGTTTATGGCCATTTTGGATGTCAAAAAGGCATACGATAGAGTGTGGAGGGAGGGTTTGTGGCGCAAGCTGGAGGGTCTGGGCTTAGGAGGCGAGTTTGTTGGAATTATGAAAGCATTATATAAAGATGTGCAGAGTGAACTTGGCCTGGGAAACATTACAACAAAACGTGTGCCTATGGAGATAGGCCTAAAACAGGGGTGTATCCTTTCGCCAATCCTGTTTGCATTGTACATCAAAGGTTTAGGAGATGAACTCCTGCGTAGCGACGAGGGGGTAGCAGTTGGGGACTTGAAGATCCCAGGGCTATTTGTTGCAGACGATATGGTTCTAGTGTCAGAAAGCGAAGAGGGGCTAACGAAAATGCTGGGAATTGTTGGGAAATAGGGGAGCAAATGGAGACTCGAACTTAATGAAAGCAAGTTATACCTGTGGGCCGCGAAGTGGACCCCACTCGAAGGTGGAGAGTGGGTGAGTTCTGCATTCCGGAAGGGAACAGCAAACTTCTCAGTGTAGGAGAGACAGGTGATTACGAACATTTGGGGGTAAATATAAGCATTACAGGAAGAGGTATCTTCCGAAACCACACAAATAAACTGATTCTGAAGGGGAAGCGAATCCTTAACCAAATGAAACGTATTGGGAGAAACAGTTTCAATAAGGTTTTCGTGGGGAAAACCATTTGGGAAATGGTGGGGCTGACAAGTATAACATACGGTACGGAAGTGGTACCCCTAAACCAGACGGCCGTAAAGAGCTTGGAAATCTTGCAGAACGATGCAGGCCGATGGGTAACGGGGTCGAGTAATGCCGCAGCGGTAGAAGCAATCAGGGGTGAGCTTGGGTGGATGAGGATCAAGGACAGGATAGACCTGTTGAAACTCGGTTATCTTAATTATTTGGTAAATCTCCACGACAGCCGATGGTGTAAAGTAATGTTCCTGAAAATTTTCAACTCAAATATCAAAACGGGGTGGATGGTCCAAGTGAGGGAGCTAGTAGAGAACTACTCATTGGAGATCTCGGACCTGGACGTTGGGGCAAACCAGGGTAAAAAATTCGTCAGAGAAAGGGTCATGGAGGATTGTAACCGTAATAGGCGAGAGGGGGTCAAATCAAAGAGGTCTTTGGGTGGCCTGCGTGATAAAGAGAGGCCAGGTTTTGAAGAGCACCTTGATGGCCCCTTTGGGGGGTCACTGTTGTTCAAGCTGAGGTCGCGATCCCTGGAGCTGAGGAGGAAATTGGGAAAGACGGTGAAAGGGAGTGCCAGATGTGTAACTTGGGCATGGTGGAGACCCTGGAAAACTTTCTTCTAGAATGCCCAAAGTATCAGTCTAAATGAATGAGATTCACTGGGAGTATAATGGGGAAGTGGGATGGGAGAATGAAGGACATGTGGTTAGGGGGAGACTCAAAGGAGAGGGTTAATATGCTAATCGGAGAGATTGGGAAGAATTGGGCAAGGGATGTCATCAAGCGGTTCGTCTCCGAGTCTTGGGAGGAGAGGAGAAGCGTGGGAATAGGGAGGCAGTTGGGAGTGCAAGGGTAACCATGGCCTTCTCGTCCGAGAACCGCGACAAATCAGCGGCTGGCCAAAGTGTTATTATTATTATGAAGAAATAAGAGCCCTTTTCTCCAGCTGTTATCTCTGTTTAACAAAGACAGGTCTATAAATGTTAGATTAATCACCACTGGGAGGGTTTATAGTTCCTCCCCAGATGATTGCATAAGTTCAGGTTGAGATACTGCAACTTGTATGAAAATGCAGACACCTGTATCAATGATGGTCTTTTCCTTGGCCATTTTTATGTATTGAGGGTGGGTTGATTCCTCTATTCCTTATGATACACTTGTTGCAACAGTTAACAGGTTCATACACCTAAATTTGCAAAAAATGATTTTTTTTCCATCTACGCATGAAAAAATCCTCATAAATATTATGTATTTAATTATTTATTTATTTATTTATTTATTTATTTATTTATTTATTTATTTATTTATTTATTGATGTTTAAGGTCACATATTTCGGCACAATGGCTAATCATGACCTCGACAGTTTTACGGGTTGAGGGGACCGGAGTACCCGAAGAGAACCACCGAGTAACGGCGAGCAACTGTCAGCTCCCCAACATACTAACTCCACACAAGCAGGGTTAGCATTGGTTGAAGACAGTGCACCATCGACGTGCACTACGCCTTAGTACACAACGTCACCGTGCCTCCACGTGGGCAATGGGGTGAAGTGTCTTGCCCAAGGACACAACGCGGTTGCCGCAAGTGGGTTTCGAACCGAGGACGTCTCGGCTTGCAGCCTGCACCTCTGCCTACTAAGCCACCCCCCCCCCCCGCGCATAAATATTACAAACAGGCTGTTTTTTACAGAGGAAATCCTCAGTTTGAGCCAAAAATGCAAGAGTTTTGGACAGGGTTAATATTATTGCTCTACATTATACTTTGGAGTTATTCAGTACTTAAAGCCCCTTGTGATTATGAAAAATGGTAACGGTAAAAATTGCACAGCAAATGTCATTTTGGAAAAAGAGGGAAAAGGGGCACATGAAGCAGTGTTTGAGAGAAGAGGTCAGTTTCCTTCATTACCCATGGTGTTAAGATCTGAAACCACCATGATGTCAACAAACATGGCAAAAGTGGCTTGGTCTGAACTGGTTAGACATCCCCACTAGCATGTTATATATCTAACATGGAAGCATTTGAAGCAGTAGATTTTTAGCTCAACTTTGGCGAAGCCAAATTTGAGCTTATGCCATGGCCAGTCGTCCGTCTGTCCGTCAACAATTTAATGCGGCTCGGGCTAGAGGCCGTATTTATGAACCGATCTTTACGAAACTTCTTGGGTACCTTTGTTATGGCCGTGGGACGAGAACGAGTGTTTTGGGGTCCGATCCGAAATTCAAGTTGGCCGCTGGCAGCCATTTTGTACAAAATTAGGTGCAATCAGATTTTTGCGCAGAACATCCATATGAAAGCGCTGATTTGAATAATTTTTTGTATGAATGTTTAGTACCATGGGATACATCACATATAATACGGTTTTTTTTCTCGTGCGTAAATTATGCAAATTAGACTAACTTTGATGTATTTAGTGTTACTTTCAGCACTGTAAGTGGAAATGCCAATACAGCTCGGGCTAGAGGCCGTATTTATGAACCGATCTTTACGAAACTTCTTGGGTACCTTTGGTATCGCCGTGGGACGAGAACAAGTGTTTTTAGGTCCGGTCTGAAATTCAAGATGGCCGATGGCAGCCATTTTGTACAAAATTAGGTGCAATCAGATTTTTGCACAGAACTTCCATATGGAGCGCTGATTTGAATATTTTGTGTGTGAATGTTTAATACCATGGGATACGGCCTTTTTTCTCGTGCAGAAATTATGCAAATTAGATGAACTTTGATTTTTTCAGTGCTACTTACACACAGTAAGTACACATGTCAATACGGCTCGGGCTAGAGTCTGTGTTTATGAACCGATCTTCACGAAAAAACGTCTTGGGTACCTTTGTTATCACCTTGGGACGAGAACGAGTGTTTCTGGGTGCGGTCTAAAATTCAAGATGGCTGCCAGTGGCCATTTTGTACCGAAATTAGGTCTAATCAGTTTTTTGTACACAACTTCTATACGGCTCAGGCTGGAGGCCGTATTTATGAACTGATCTTTACGAAACTTCTTGGGTACCTTTGTTATCACCGTGGGATGAGAACGAGTGTTTTGGGGTGTGGTCCGAAATTCAAGATGGCCACCAGCAGCCATTTTGTACCAAAATTAGTGCAATCAGTCTTTTGTACAGAACTTCTGTATGAAAGTTCTGATTTGAATAAATGTTTGTATGAATGTTTAGTAACATGGAATACATCACATATAGTACGGGCTTTTTTCTCGTGCAGAAATTATGCAAATTAGATGAACTTTGATTTATTCAGTGCTACTTATGCACTGTAAGTGCTCATGTCAATACCGCTCGGGCTAGAGGCTGTATTTACGAACTGATCTTCACAAAACTTCTTGGGCACCTTTGTTATCACCTTGGGACGAGAACGAGTGTTTCTGGGTGCAGTCAAAATTCAAGATGACTACCAATGGTCATTTTGTACCGAAATTAGGTCCAATCAGTTTTTTGTCACAACTTCTATACAGCTCGTATTTATGAACTGATCTTCACGAAACTCCTTGAGTACCTTTGTTTTCACCTTGGGGCAGGAACGAGTGTGGTTTGGGTGCCTTTGTTGTCACTGTGCTATGAGAACAAATATTTTGGGGTTCAGTCAGACCCACTCTGGGACTCAAAGATTTCTTTTCTAGTTTAGCATCTGACTGTCACCCACCTTTACAATACTTTACCTATACATTTGTTACAGGCTACGGTCAGTATTTATGTACAGACCGTTACAATACTTTATATGTACCTTTGTTATCAGGTCATTACCTAGATGTTTGTCATTGCTGTGTCACGTACTATACATGTACACGTCTTAACAAGATGAGCTACAGTGTCATTGACACTTTCATTAGAATGTTAATACCAATCCCAAAAGCTTTTGAATCAATGGTTAGGGAGACGATTTTGTATGTTGTTTCGCTATTACCTGAGTGTTAAAATATGAGGATCCTATTACACCCTTAAATATGGTTTCGGGGTCTTGATTTGAAGAAACTTGTAAAGCACCCTTACACTGGTGTTACGTCAATCATTTAAGCATTCATGTACATGTGTTAAGGTCATTTTCAGCAGCTTCTATGGCTATATCATGACCACAACGCAAGCATAAGGACACGTTCTATCGTTTACAAGAAATCTGCCAATTTTAAAGTGCACATCAGACATTGGTTAGCAGCTCCTCTTTTACCAGTAGTTTGGAACTTGTTTACTAGAGTAAAAATACATGTCCCGTGATTGCCATGGTGGATGACAGCATTTGACTGGTGGTTTATGAGAAGCAGATTTTTAGCTTTTTTCCCCCATTATACAGTGTTAAAACTAGCCCTCCCAATATTACACATAAAACGGGTCGAGAATTTTGGAAGAGTTTGATTATACTCCGCCTTAGGATGATCCATACAAAATATCAATTACTTTTGTGGAGCAGTTTGCGTTAATAGATGTTTCAAATTATATTCTGTTTCAAGTCTGTGTGGGTCCTCTTCGCTTTGCCAAGTAGTTCTGAAAATTCAAAATTTAGGCGGTGTCAAAAATCTCAACATTCCCAGAACCACTGCAAATGTTGCGTCTCATGCTTACTCATTAATGAAGTATATAAGAAATACAAAGCCATCACATCCATTAGTTCAAGAGACGAATTGTTGTTGTTTTTTTAAATTTGAGAGATTCTCCACCAAACCGACCCATGCAGCTCCATTGTTTTGTTTTGTTTTCATTTGAAAGATGTTTTCTCACCACTTCCCCATGAGCGCAGCTACTTTGAACAGGACTGATACGCCTACTCAAACCAAAAAGACACATGAAATTTTATCGAAACTGAGATCAGAATTTAGAGATGACTAACGTCACCTTTGCAATGGACAACGGTCATGGATTTGTTTCACTCTAACATTCAGCCGGGTAACCTGAACAACATGCGGGTCAACGCAACCTTTAGCTTCACAGAGAATGCTGATGTAGCTCGGATGCTCATTGTTCTGAAGCATTTGACTTTAAACTGAGAGTTTAATTCTGACTCGTGCCATCGCGTTGTGTCCTTGGGTCAGATACTTAATCCTGATTGCCAACATGGAGGACCTAAGGCACTGTATACTAAGGTGAAATGCATGTCGAAGGTGCACTTGCCTTAACTGTTGTTATCTCTACGTGTTCGGGGTAAGGATTAGCGAATCACACATTTTCTCCGATATCGATATCGAATCGAATCTTAATAGAAAAGTTATTTCATATTGCACCAAACGGAAGTTACAGTACACTGTGCTGACCCTTACAAGACTGATTGAACACCAATAAATAAATATGTTATGTAGCACAGTCGCTGAAACAGCTAGTATAGGCCTATTATCCATAGTTTTAGTTTTTGAAGGCTTAACTTCTTACTCAAGAACGCGAATAGTAACAAGTTAAGCCTTCAAAAACTAAAACTATGTTTCGGAGAAAATCCACTATAATTAATCTTTATCAATTACTCAATTAAATATGAAATGAGCCTACATGAATGAATTGTCTAATGTCAATGTTATCCAATTTACGTAGGAAATGTAACAAGTTGAAGTACGAGAGATTCGAAAAAATCGAAACTTGAGACTGATTCGGGATCGATCTCGAATCAGACGTATGTTATCAATATCGAATCGTATCTCGAAAATTCGCAGGACCCTAGTGTGTGGTTCATAAGCTGGATAGGCTGACAGTTTCGCGGTGCTGCTCAGATCTCGCCGGATTTCTCGACCCGTGAATCTGCTCAACACGACATGACGGTGTTGTTTATTTATTTATTGGTGTTTAAGGTCACATATTTCTGCATAATGGCTAAACGCAACATAGATATAAAGTCAAATCCAGCCAATCGTTTATACCAATGTCGCCCATTTGAAAGGACTTCAACTCCAGGATTCCGTTACCGGGTCATTGTTTACCAGTAAAACAGAGCTTGTATACCGCTGTAAACATACACTGTTTCACATCCAGGGGTTCCCTTGGTGAATGACAGTATTGACCCTGGCTGTTGAAAGTGTCATTAAACCCCAATAAACAAACAAAGTGAAAAGGCAGAAAAAACTTGCAAGGCAAGACAAACTAATACATTCCACATCAACTCACACCAAGCAGGGTTACTGAAAACAGGATAGTGTTTTGTTCTTCAACAAAGAAGTGGGAGATAAACGCATTTAATTGTTTTTTTTTATATATATTTTGTTGGCTTCTGTGAAATATTTACAGAGAGGAGTAGGATTTCTTTGTCAAGTACATGTCACCCAATAATATTGCAGACCGAATTTGGTTCAAATCAGTTAACAGGCTCTGGGAATTAAAATTTGGACCCTTCTGCCGTGAGACCAACAAGATTGCACAATTCGTTCTATTACACCCCTTACCCTCCGAAGAAAAATGCATTCTGTTCATTTGATGTATTTGGAAAATTTACATATTAACTTCCACTATGGTCTATCAACTGTTGGTGAAAATTAACGATAATCGAGTCCACAATGTTTTTTACAACAAGGGACATAACTCTAGGATGAAATTCTCTACCATTGTAATTTTGCATTGTGAACATCTGGAAAACAATGGGAACAAGAGACCCCGGAGGCCTGAGGGCGCCCACCTGACACGGTAGCCTAAATATCAACTCACGGTATTGATTTAAACAAGTTGCATCTGCCCCTCCTTAGAAAAGCTTATACCAAATATCAAAACATTCTGACCGGTGGGTCTGAAAAAAAAGATTTTTAAAGAATATTCCTCATATTAGCCTAAATTATAATTCGGGCTCCCACAGGGTGACCAAATATGAACCCAGGAACTTGGCTTGAACAAACTTGAATCTCACCTCCCTAAAGATGCTGTATTTTAAAATATCAAAAGATTCTGACTACTGTATCTGAAGAAAAATATCTTTAAAGAATATTTCTCATATTGAAGTAATTTATAATTCGGGCTCCCACATGGATCCCAAATAAGAACCCAGGGACTTAGCTTGAACAAACATGAACCCCCCCCCCCCCCCCCAGGATGCTGCATACCAGATATCAAAAGATTCGGATTGGCGGATCGGAAGAAGAAGATTTTTAAAGAATATTCCTCATATTGCACTAATTTGAAGATTTCGGTCCCATAGAGAGCCCAAATTACGGACCCAGGGAATCGTTTTCAACAAATATGTGAATAAATCTTCCAAAAATGTTATACGTGAAATATAAAAGCTTTTGGAATAGTGGTTTGGGAGAAGAAGAGTCTTTAATGTTTTCCCCATTACCCACAGCGTTAAAAAATGCTGACTCAGCACTTTTTCAAAGTCCCGAAAAAGTACTCTATGACAAAATCGATAGATTTTTGTTGAACTCTTCCATTTTATTGGCCCAAAGGAAGCTTCACACCAAATAAAAATTCTCAGTGCAGTGTATTTTTGGTGATATGGGCGTTTTAATTTTTTCTCTTTTTAGCTTCTGTGGTTCCCATCGGTTGACGGGAAACTTGTTCTGGGCATAAATCACCTACTTATGACCCAATAAGCCATCTTACCAAATTTGGTTCAAATCAGCCTCTCGGTTTGGAAATTAGAAATTATGGGAAGGGTGAAAATTCTTGCCCCTCCCATAACGACGTGAAATATAGCCCCTTGAACTTCTCTTGAACAAAACCTCAAGAGAAAGCTGCCCACCAAATATAAAGTCGCTGCTACTGCTGGTTCACGGGAAGAAGCTTTTTAAAGATTTAGGTACACTTTTTGGGCGTGGCCCTACCGAGGGGCAGGGCAACTTGATTTGAACAAACTTGAATTGACATTTGATAGGGAACATGCACACTTGATTTGGTTCAATTTGGTGAAGTTGTTTGTGAGAAGAAGTCGATAATGTAAAGTTAACGCCGGACGACGACGGACAGAAAGTCATTAGAAAAGCTCCCCTTGAGCTTCGTTCAGGTGAGCTAAAAGGAATGACAATTTTAATTATAATATTGCAACTAAAGTCAAGTCGACAATGGCAAGGAAAAGCTTGGGACAATGTACTTGACTCTAAGATACCAGAGAGTCGTATGAAAGGGTATAACTCTTGTAAAATTCAGAGGACGGGGCCTGTTGAAAGTTCGTGTCTTTTCCCACATGCAGGTCTATCTCCATCAAAGTAAATTCAAATATGACTGATGGTTTCGGAAAAAACAATGCAAAAATTGTTGAATGGACTGATGGACACAGAGATGCATGGACGAATGGTCTCCACTAGATAGATATCTCTGAATCCTCCTTCGAAGGTCGGAGGCATAACCTAGAAATATCACTGAAAGTATTTAATACCCCACACCTGGTTTTCCAGAATGTCCTTCTGAACACGGAGCTTCAAAATTCGGAAATATGCAGATGTTCACTTGTTTGTGGGCATGCACGCCTGTCATTTTCAAAATGGGAGGAGATCAATGGTGTCCCGACTTAAATGAATTTAGGAGGGCCATTTTTGACTCACCACCGGGGTCTGTTCTAGAGATTGGTAATTTTACCATATCTTTCCATCTTGCTTGGGTTATGCATACAGTATGTAATGTAGATTTGAAAAATGCAATAATTTCTTGCAGAACATGTCCTCATTTCTACATGAATTATGTATGTAGTCGGATAATCATACCCAGGATCCGATAAGTAAGCAAAATGGCTACCAGAAGCCGGAGGCCGGCATAGGGGTATCACAGAGACTAGCTACCAGCAAGATTGTCTGAAGTGCACGATCAGATATTAAGATGAGCGATACCGATCGCCGCTACTGAATACTTTCGTAGCTCTACTTGTATGTGCAAGAATGGCGTTTATCGACCTCGCAATTTTTTTTGTTTAGGAGAGCCATTGAGAGCGAAAGCGGTCGCCCTCCTTAAAACGACAGGAGTATGCTTGACTGAGAAGTTTGATCCAAATCAGTTGAGAAATGTTCAAGGAGTTGCGCACACAGAAATCTCATATAGAAATCTATTATGTATTGGTGTTTAAGGTAACATATTTCTGCACAATGGCTAATGGTGACCATAACATGGATAAAACGTAAAGTCCAGCCAATCGTTTATACCCATGTCGCTCATGTTAAAAGGATTTCCGCCCCGGCATTGGTGATCGGGTGCTATTTTACCAGTAAATCAGAATTTGTTTATCACAGTGAACACTCTTTCACTTCCCGGTGTTCCCATGGGGAATATAGAAACTTAAAATAAAATCTAAGTTCAAGCGGAGATAACGTGGTTGAAAACATCGCAGATTGAAATTGAAATTTGAGAATATGCGTAGGATCACTTGTCAGTGATCATGTTTGAAAAGATTGATCAATTTATT
Source organism: Pictodentalium vernedei (assembly GCA_031216915.1). Lineage (NCBI taxonomy): Eukaryota > Metazoa > Mollusca > Scaphopoda > Dentaliida > Dentaliidae > Pictodentalium > Pictodentalium vernedei. The sequence continues at coordinate 396,576,711 of CM062297.1, read as the reverse complement.
TGTTTATTGGTGTTTAAGGTCACATTCTTATGCACAATGGCTAATCGTGACCGTGACAGTTTTATGGGAGGAGGAAGCCGGAGTACCCGGGGAGAACCACCGAGCAACTGTCAGCTCCTCAACATTTTAACTCTGTTCAAGCTCCGCTCAATCAGGGTTACAGCGGTTGAAGACATGTGCACCATCGACGTGCAGTACGCCTTAGTACATGGCGTCATTGTGCCCCCCCCCCCCCCATATAGGCAATCGGGATAAAGTGCCTTGCCCAAAGACACAACTCGGGTAGTCCCGGACGAGGATCAAACTCGGGACCTTTAGCAGAGAAGTCCAATAGTCTGCCACTTAGCACTGAGCCACCGCGCTCCCGAGATGATTCATCAAAATTATCTCATATATGTAGGAGGTGTGCACACAAGGCTCTCATTTAGAAATCCATCAGAAATCTAAGATCAAGGAAGTGTTTATTTATATTTATTTATTGGTGTTTGAGGTCACATATTACTACACAATGGCTAATCGTGACCGCAACATGGATATACAATCAAGTCCGGCCAATCGTTTATACCCATGCCGCCCATTTATTTCTACCACAGGCACTGGCGACGGGTCCTATTTTAGCAGTTAAACAGAGCTTGTTTACCACAGTAAACAAGCACTGCTTTACTTCCCGGGTCACCCGCGGTTATCCCTTAATTAGGTGATAATTATGTCCCATTACAAGATATGTTCCCCCCAACACATTACACTATACTGGCAATTATACATTTCCATAGTTTATCTTCGGGTTTTTCTTGGAACTGTACACATATTGGCATTTAAATAAGTCTGGTTATGACAAAAGAGCTTCTACTTCCAAAGTTACACAAAGCTAAGACCCTCCTGGGGCTTAAATCCATAAATCCAAACTAAGAAGTTGCTCACTCTGCCATCCATCTCCTTTGCCAAACTACATCACTTACCGGTAGATGTGGCATAAGGATTTTTTATTAAACGCCTATTCTATGTACAGCAACATTAACGATGTGGAAAATGAAAATCTGTTCCGCACATATGTGCAGAACCGAAATCGTTGACGGACTAGTTTTAAATACAAGCTAAATTTCACTGCAGTTTTCTACAAATCGTGCAACACAATTGTAATTTGAATTGGTAGCTACGGCTGATAACCGCCCCCTGAGTTCCAACGTGTCCTATGTGCCAGTGGGCACATCGAACACATTGGAACTCAGGGGCTGAAATGGTACACAGGTTCCCCTCGCAAATTAGGTTGGCGATACAATGTATTCCTTTTGCTGATATTTTCGCGTGTAATAAACACAAAAGGACACGCGTGTGTGAATGGGTTAACCAACACTTATGCCATGGCGGTAGGATAAACTAGAGGCCCGTGGTATTTTGTTCTATCGTTCCGAACTGTCACCAATTCAATATCGAGTAACCCATTCACATTCGCGTGTCGTTCTGTGTATGAACAGAAGGCGCAGGATACTTCGGTTAACTTAACTATCACCTGCTGGACGGACATCTGCATATAGGCTAACTTGCTACATCAGTAGACACGGAGGAGCCTAACATATCATTTTTTTTTATTATTTGTACCACCAGTACCACCAGGTAGACTATCTGATGGTCAAGAAACTGCAAAGTTGATTGTTGAATTCGAATTTGTATCTGGTGTACTAAGTAAGGATATGTAGGGATTTTTGTCCACTCACATTGTGACCACATACCTACCTAGCTCATGTGCTTCACATAACTAATTACGAAAATGCTCAGCTGTAGTATTCAACGACGTACAAGATTTTTTTTGATCAGCAAAATGTACTTAGACTCGTTTGTACTGTTCATAAATCTGCAATGTTAACAATGGACCTCTGGGGCATTCAAAAATCTGAGCAAAAGCATTGATTTCTGCAAACTTGCAGCTCTTGTGTATTAAACAAGAGATGTGTATTTTAGTGCTAAATGTTGAGTGTAACGAAATGCCCTCCACGGAGCCCCTCCATGGAGCGCGTCGGGTTAACCTCCATGGGGTGCGTCGGAGTCTTATGATTGCACTTGAGAATCTTGGTTCCCGAAGTGTTAATGTGTTAATCAGAGTGGCCAAGTCCTACTTGGTAATAATTCTCTGTTGTATAAACTTTAATAAGTAAACGCTGTTTTCAAGCCCAAGTTATGTAATTTTATTCAATTCCTCGTATATTTGCATTGCATAATATCAGTGCAACTGACCTAAAAGAAGTACTCTACGCACTTACTGTAAAAAGGTGTTTTTGACAGTATTTGCAATTATGACTGGCATATTAGCTAGTAAAAGCCTAACCTATAATAACCCCATCAGAATGCTTTTGACAGATTTTAGCATTGTATACTGACCCGACCTAACCTCAACACACCCAGTATCAGTTTCAGCTCTGAGAATTGTGCAATCTTGCACGTTCACAAGATGGCGCTATTGGTTTTGAATGGTTTTGCGGTTATACACCTACCAAGTGCCACTGTCCTTTTAAAAGCGAGAACGCATACTCTTAGCATAGAATACCCACCGGATGCCCTACTATCCCAGGATGGAAGTAAGGGGTTAAGAAATACCTCTCCGCCATCTTGGGGTATATGTGGTGTTTTGTGGTGTTTTATGACGTAAATTGAAACAAGATCTGCCGAATAGACACGATTCAAACCGTATTTAAACCAACGGAATCACCCGAGACGGCACTTCTCTCTGGTCTTCCGTGTGTACAAGAAGTCACTCTCCTATTCTCGTGGAAGGACGCCGCCGAACGCTGCCAGGCCAGACAACAGTTCCAGACACAGGACGCGATGAGAGCGATGCGATAATTTCGACTTAGTCTCATTTCGTATCTGATATTTTCAAACTTTTACCAGAGAGAGAATTTATTTAAAGTTTAACTTGTAGGAACTATACTTAGGGTTTTAATAAAAGTGTAGAAAACTGTAAGTACATTTTATGAGTTTTTGAATTCACCCTTTCGCTGCGGCTGCAGTATCAAGAATTGTTGCAGACTCTACAGAAACTGGTTGCCTCTTCAGACTGAACACTTAAATTGTCCTGTGGCCATTTTGCCACGATTGTAGTCCGAACTAAAAACCACTAGACGATCATTTATCCGGGGTACTTAACCCTGCTATGCCACAGGCCAGTTTATATGGTGCCGCTCGTCAGGATGCAGACTCTGACTTTTAACTCTCTTGAAACGATCGGGTGAACATTCTAGAAACATTTATTAACCCTAACAGACCCAGTGAAGCCGAAATTGACTTAAAACGTTGCCGCTGGGGAGCACAGTGAACTTGTGAGAACTTTTTGCTAACTATTTATGAGGGACAGACATCCCTTAATTTTACTGGTAAATTGAACACCTGGCAGCTCAAATTTGTAAGGCAGCTGACGCAGACAGCACCCTCTGAATCTAAAATTGGTACAACTCCATGGTGGAACTGGTTGCATGTCCAACGTGCCATTATTTACACTGACGCCGACCGCCAATTGCTATCACATCCAAACTACGCTCGACTGGTCGCACCGAGCGTTGCTCATCAGATATATCGAACTTTTGACTGAACATCAGAGAAAAACGGAAACTCAGGAAACTGTGAAAAATCTCGAGGAATTCCAGGAAATTCTGAAACGACAGCTGCGTGTGTTTCAACAGTTATAGTGCTAGCAAGGTAGGTGCAATTTTCTTCATTTTACGTTCGTTAACAGCAGAAAAATTCAATTGTAAATTATTTCATAAAACTCATTAAAAATGACCACGCCAGCAGAAAGAGAGCAACGGTTCATTGATGAAATTACTCAACTAAAACAGGAAAGGGAAGGTCTTGTGGGTCAGTATGAGCGGCAAATTGCTGAACTGGGCTCTCAAGCTCAGAGCTTGACGCAGCAGCATGCTGCCTCACAACAAACCCTTCACCATACGCAAGCAGCCCTCGACCAGGTTAAAGCAGAATTAGTACAGCAGAAAGCTGATTTGGAACTACAGTTAGCTACTGACAAAGTCGGTGCCGAAGCAAAATTACTCAAAGTACAACAAAAATTGGCAGAAGCTGAAAGGAAAGCGAAGGACCCCACATCTTCTGCCATAATTGACCTGCATAAAACCGTGCGCCAAAGTGAAAAGAGTAATGCAAAGACAGCTAATGCCACTCAGGCTCAGTCCATTCATTCCCATATTAAAAAATTTGACGGGAACCCCCTGAATTTTCGGGGTTGGATAAAATCTCTTGACCTTTTTTGTGAGACAAATGATGTGGAAGAGAAGCGACGACCTAAAATCGCCGCCCAAACCAGTGACTTCGTAGTTGCTGATTTTATTTTACGATCAATGAAGAAAAATCCTGAAATGTCCTGGTCCGAACTGTATGGCGAACTAAAAAGTCGCTATAGCGCCACAATGGATAACTCCATGGCCACCAATCAGTTGCGCCATATGCGACAAGGGAAAAATCAAACTCTTGTCTCATATGCTGAGCAACTGCTTGATCTAGCGAAAGATGCCTTTGATCAGGAAATAGATAACCCCACCATTCAGAAAAATCTCTCAGATTACTTTTGTGACGGGTTGTATGACAACGATGTTCGGATGAAACTGATCCGACGCATGCCCAAGACGCTAGAAAACGCTGTTAGTCAGTCATTATTTGAAAATGCCACAAAAATCAAATTTCGCGCTCGCTCTGAAGCCGCTAAAGGAAAAGCGCCCTTTGGGAAGGCATTTGACCGACAATACGAAGAATATGAGCGCTATCGGGACCCTGTATTTCGCGACTCCATCGATGAACAGGAAGAACATGTAGATCTCCCTCTGGAGACAAGGGACGAGACTCCCATGGACGTAGGCGTGGCACGCCGACGCCATAAGGTGAATATTTTAACGAAAAATTATACTGGAGGTTATGCGCGACCTCCATATCAGAATCAGAACAAAAATCAGTACAATAGTCAATACAGAAATAGGGGAGGACAAAATTACAACAGATATCAGAAACCGACACGATTTTCACGACCGGTTTGCAATCGTTGTAACCGTGTTGGCCACGTGAAACGCGATTGCCGCGTTAACTTGACCAAGCAGGTGAGAACACTAGATATTCAGCCAGCAGGTGAAAGGTCACCAGGGGCGACCTTTTGCTGCTTTCGCTGTGGGAAGCCAAACCACTTCGCTCGCGATTGCCGAGTCAATTTAAACGAAGGGAACTCTGCCCATATGGGGCAATGAGCAGAGTTAATGAGAAGTCACATGCTCCCAACAGAAGTGAAACTGGAAATCACCAGGGAGAAGTGTTAATTAATGTAAATAATGTACAAAATGAATGTATGAATAATTGTAAAAATAAAATTGTAAATACTAAGACAGGTGGACATACGGGTAATAAAACATGTAATATAAAGCCAAGTATTCAGTCGCAAACAAGGAGAACCGAAAATGGTTCTCCTCCAGTGAAAAGTAAAACCATTCAATGCACGAAGTGTGGTCAGACCACACATAATAGGAAAAATTGTACAGTAAAATTCACAACCATTCCTCTGACTGGTAGGCCTAGGCCTAAGAAACCGAAGGCCAACCCACAAAATGGCTACCCTGCAAGGGACAGTCAGCAAGAAAAATTTACTTCACAAAATTGTTTCAGCTATCGGACCACCAGTGGTCTGGAAATAAAAGTATACAGGACTGGAATAACCCAGGTAGCTACTGACGCTATGGTGAATGTGGCTAATAGCCAATTAACCCATGGCGGAGGTGTTGCTAGAGCTATAGCTCTTGGAGCTGGTCCAGCCCTTGAACAAGAATGTCAACAATATATTCAACAGCATGGAAATCTTCCAGTAGGTGAGAATATGACTACCACTTGTGGAATGTTGCCATGTTTAAAAGTGATACATGCTGTGGGACCATGCTGGAATGATTACAGTGATAAAAATAAATGTCTCAATGTTTTATACAGTACTGTACAAAAAGTATTACAGGTATGTGACAAGGAAAATTTTGTAAACATAGCTATCCCACTCATCAGTAGCGGGATATATGGTGTACCTAAACAGAAGTGTGCAGATGTTTATGTGAGAGTTCTACAAAACTTTACTCCTAAACAATTGAAAGAGATACACATTGTAGATGTAGACCCTGATATTATGATTTATATGAACAATGCTTATGAAAATCAAATTATAAATCAACCAGGTAAGCAGGGTTGTGTTAAAATAAATCAACAGAAACAGACAGTAAGTGAATCAGGAAATAGGAATCCAAGAATAAGGAGCCAAGAGAAATCACTTGGGAAAAACCCAAAACTACAAAACAGGCAAAACCCAAGGGGAAGTAATTGGAAAAACCCATGTCAACAGGAAGTGAAACACTCTATGGAAACTAAGGGAAATAACTTAGTAAACAATGATGATTACCCAAATGGGGAACAACAGCAACAAAAACTTAGAAATTCTCAACCGGAAACAGTAACCATAAATTATGGGGCTGCTTCTTTGAATAGTGTCTTAGTGAACATCAAAGGACAACGAGTACGTGCCTTATTAGATACAGGGGCACAGACTAGTTGTATTAGTCCAAAATTTTGGAAAAATCTGAAACACCGACCGAAATTAGTTGGTGATAAAAATTCTTTGCCTCGCATTGCAGGTATTACTGGGAATGATACTCTCCCTCGAGGAAAAGTTAGACTTGAATTTTATATTCAAGGAATTTATCAGGTGCATGAGTTCTTAGTAATAAATGAATTGAATCGAAGTATGTTGTTAGGAATGGATTGGATTAGGGGCAATCGAGTTAATTTATATTGGGAATTTCATAAATTGCGATTAGATGGTCACTATATACCCATTGTTCAAGATATACAGGTGAGTTGTCTTACTCGACTGATCAATCAGGTGGAACTGAAACCACAGTCCACTTGTTTGTGTACAGCAAAAGCTTCCGGTGCAAAATCTGTCTTCGACACAAAATACTTAGAACATCATGGACTGACTAAAGGTCATGTGGCTGAACAGCCTGGCCTCTTAGTTAGTAACAGTATAGTCACTAATGGAAATGAAACCATACCTGTACTGTTGGAGAACAGTACCAACAAACATTACACTTTGAAAAAGGGTTGTTTGATTGGAAAACTTGAACCAATAGAGCAGGAAGAAAAAGTCTTAGAAATTAATCAGATCTTAACTCAAAATACACCTGAAGACCAGATCACAGATGCTGACATACAGGTGCCTGAAGACAAGCGGCACCTGTTGATGCCAGTCATCAATAATAATAAAGACTTGTTTGCCAAAACTGATAAAGAATTAACTCAGACAGATACAGTGAAGATGCGCATCGACACAGGTGATGCACCACCAATCAAAAGTAGAGCATATAGAGTTCCATTACTGAAGAGAAAAATTATGGATGAAGCGCTTGAAGAAATGCTTCAATCCGGAATTATCCGAAGGTCAAATAGTGCATGGAGTTTTCCGTGCCTACTCATGGACAAGAAAGACGGCTCAAAACGATTCTGCGTTGATTTCCGCAAGCTCAATGAAGTCACGAAAGTTACGAACTGGCCGCTTCCATTGATTGACGACATCTTTACTTTATTGAATGGATGTCAATACTTCACCACTCTTGACATGAAGTCGGGTTACTGGCAAGTCAAGATGGATGAAGAAGACAGACCAAAAACGGCCTTTGTTTGTCATAAGGGCCTTTATGAGTTCAATGTAATGGCTTTTGGACTCGTGAACGCGCCCTCGGTGTATCAATCCCTCATGACAAGCGTCTTGGAGGGCCTAGAGGATTTTTCTCTGGCCTACCTTGACGATATTTTGATTTTCAGCCATGACATAAAATCTCATATCAACCACATTAAACAAGTGTTTGGTCACCTAAGAAAACATAAACTGAAGCTAAAAGCTAAGAAGTGTTCCTTCTTTCAATCTGAAACATCTTATCTTGGTTTTGTAATTAGTAAAGATGGAATTAAACCTGAGACTTCGAAGGTCGAGGTCATTCGAAAATTAAATCCGCCGAAAACGGTAACAGAAGTGAGATCTTTTATGGGCATGACCTCATACTACCGTAGATTTATTCCTTGGTTCAGCGAAATTGCTCAACCACTCTTAGAACTGACAAAGAAATATGCAAGATTTCATTGGCGAGAAACACATCAAAAAGCCTTTCAAGAGTTGAAAGATCGTTTAACTCAAGTTGCTCATTTGTCATATCCAAATCCCAGAAAGCCTTACGTGCTTTACACAGATGCCAGTGGCCGCTGTGTTGGAGCGGTTTTGGCACAACCATGTGATGACGAAACAGGTCAACTACCTGGAGTACCTGATGAAAAACCCATTGTCTTCCTCTCTCATAAATTGGGTGAAACCCAACAGAAATGGTCGACATTCGAGAAAGAAGCTTTCGCTATCTCATACGCATTGGATAAATTCAATAACTACCTGCAGGGAGCAGAGTTTGTTATTAAGACAGACCATGCCCCCTTGCAGTACTTGTTGAAAAGTCCGCAAAACAATGCCAAAGTACAATGCTGGGCATTGAAGATAGCTAGCTGCAATTGTTAGATTGAATATTTACCAGGTAGAAAGAATACATGTGCTGACCTACTCTCTCGTTTACCTGAAGGAATTGCAAACGCTGACCCCGGGTACGAGATGGATAATGTGGAAAATCAGAAAGCATTACAAATTGGAATTATAAATAGTAACAAAATTGATCCTCAAAGATATGTACATGTCATCACAGATGAACCTCAGGTTCCGCCCGAACCACAAGTAATTAATTACAAAGATTTGGACATGAAGGTAGAGCAACAGAAAGATGAAAAGATTGTTGAAATCATTAAGAAGTATCAAGGTAACAATACCCCTGCTCACATTAGTAGTAGATACCTCATGATTGAGGGAGTATTATATTACATCAGTACAGTTGACGATAACCCACGGGTACGCTTGTGCATACCCGAACAATTACATGCAGATGTGTTGAAACAATACCATGACGAATTAGGTCACCTTGGCATAGACAAAGTGTACAATAATATCAGTAGAAAATATTATTGGAAAGATTTATATAAACATATTTATAAACATGTAGAAAATTGTCTTGTGTGTCGAGCTCGTAACACCAGAGCTCACACTTTGCCATTGCAAGAGACTGATAGACCTCCATACCCCTTTGCTAAAATAGCATTGGATATGAGTGGTCCACACCCTGAGACTTTATCAGGAAACAAATATATTGTGACCTTTATAGATATTTATTCTGGCTGGCCTGAAGCGTTTCCAGTGCCTGATAAAAAGGCGGAAACAATTGCTAATTTGATAATAGATCAAATTTTTCCAAGATTTGGATGTCCTTTAGAAATCTTAACAGACAATGGATCTGAAAATGTAAATGCAGTAATGAAATATTTAACTGACTATTTCAAGATACATCATGTAACTACTTCCTACTTCCATCCACAATCTAATGGGAAGGTGGAGAGGCTACATAGAACTCTGAATGACATCTTAGCAAAACTAGCTCGAGAAGAATTAGAAACTTGGGATTTATTCCTAAACCAAGCTATGGCAGCCATCAGGTTTAATGGTAGTGAATCCTCTGGATTCTCGCCATTTTATCTGGTGTATGGCAGAGATGTGGTTTTACCACTCGACAATATACTTAAACCTCGAGAAAAATATGTAGGTGAAGAACCTCATAAGATAGCCATTCAGGAACAACATAAAGCCTTTCGAAAACAACAAGCTGCACAAAAGAAACGAGTATTAAAACAACAAAGATTACATGATATTACAGCAAAGGATATCACCTTTGAAGTAGGTGATCCTGTTTTATACTCCTCAGGAAAATCTAAAGGAAAATTAGAATCGAAATGGGACTACCCATTTCGAGTCATTGAAAGAACAGGTCCAGTGAGTTACAAGATACAAGATCAATTAACTCGCAGAATAATTAAATGTCATGGAGAAAGACTTAGTAAAGCGCCTCAAGAATGGGAGGTGCCTCAACCTGTCCAACCTGTTAGAGCGCGACGAATACAACGTTACGCTGCCCCATCAGAACAGTCGACTACTGAATACAGTAGCAGTAGTGACAGTAATGAAAGTGACGATATGCAAGGGATTCAAGAAAAACACCCCTTAACGTCCATCATTAAGAATAAACGACAAAGACGAGAACATTCTTCTTCAGAAGAAGATGGTGTTCCATTAGCAGAATTAAGACAACAAGTACAACAAGTACGGGATTACAAGAAATGTATGAAAGAGCTACAAGCTCCTTCAGCTGATCGGCTGCCATCACGGTTCATTGCTAATGATCAAAATGATCGAGTAAATGATTCAACGATGGAAGTTGATCAATTGCAAATAACTAAAAAAGGCCAAAATAGTGAGCCTCAACCAAAACAATCAAGTAAAGATATAACTGAGATGATCTCTTGTATACAAGCTGTGTTAAGAGATCATGATAAGATTAAAGAACCAGGTGAGAAATTAGAATTAGGAGCAATTATGGTACCCTCTGCCTGGAGTACTAATGATTAAATGTTACCACAAGACTCATGATACCTAAACGTAACACATATGGCGCCTCTCCTTAAGTTTGAGAGAGACGAGAGAAAGTGTAAAATGAGTAACAAAATTGTATTGACTTATGATTTGTTTGGAACAAAACTATGAGAGAGCTCTTGTTAGCCTCGCGAACTGAGTAAGACTCTCTTGTAGTTGGATTAACTATCTGACCTTTTACACCCGGGAAGTGAATCGTCAGAGTGAAAGTAATTGAATCGCGTATTACTCATTGCGCTAACTCTTGCTTCCTTTCTCATTGTAGGAGCAAGATGTTGCGTTGGATGTTATTAGTTGGTCTTTTGACTACAATGACTACAATAATAGATGGACATACTATTATTAGAAACAATGTGATTTTTAAGAAAGTGAAAGAAGTAAATATGGTAACTAGTGATTGGAGTACAATGTTTGTTTATGAGCTCCAACCTTTTATACAATATGTGCGCAGACTTGATCGAAGTATGAAATATACTGATGGTTTGTATAATGCTACAACCATAGCTTTTCGACGAACTTTTGTCGAAGTAAATGGTGAACACTCTACTCTTGCCATTGCGATACAATCGATCATAACGGATATACACCAGGAGATCAGATACCTAAATAACTGTGTTAAATGAGTAAAAGAGGATCTGAACGATTACCGCAGATTACATGGCCATACAATAATCCCGTCTCGGAAGAAACGAGGTTTGTTCGACTTTGTAGGTGAAGGATTGAGTTTTCTCTTTGGAACTGTATCCCAGTCAGATTTAGATGGATAACAGAAAATTTAAGACGTGTAAGTACTAATCAAGCAATGATTCAACATATTCAAAAACAAAGTTTAACCTTCATTAAGATGAATCATGAAGCGATTCTGAAAAATAGAGAATTTATGTTAAATATGTCGCGCAAATTGATGTTATTTCAAGGTCGAGTAAATCAAGTAGTTCAGAATCATGAAGATCGAATATTATATATTGAACATTTCACTCATGCTTATCATCAGCTTGAGTTTGTAATGAGTTGACTGGAATCAATGATAATCGCCGCAGAAACCACTCTACGGGGATTACATGATCAAATGGATATCCTAGCCGATAGGAAGTTATCACCGAAAATAGTGGATCCTTCACTATTGACCTCGATATTAATGAGTATTAAAGTTCAATTAGATGATAAGTCAATGTTGCCACTAGATCTGACAACAGAATTATGGCAATATTATCATTTGCTTACGACGGCTGCCATTTATGATGACGATAAATTGGTGATCTTTATGAAGATCCCCTTACCTAATTCGAACTTACAATTCGAAGTGTTCAAGGTGCATGCTTTGCCTGTACCCTTTGTCAATGTAACCAAGAATGCGTCGCGAGTTGCAAATAAATTAGTAGCAATATATACTCTTGAATCTGACATATTAATTATTAATAAAGAAAGGACGAAGTATGTCCCAGAAATAGGACATGACCAATGTGTAGATAACAATAAGTTGTTTTGTCCTTTAGTAGGTGCCGTACGAACGATACATACAACGACAAGTTGTATGTTAGCTTTGTTTTTAAACATGAAATTAGAGATTCTGAACTTATGTCAAACGGAAGTTCGATTGAATATCGACCTCCCATTCAGTACTAGAATCGATGAAGGAATGTGGTACATCACGACAGATGTCCCACTACGATTCTCAATTACGTGTCCGAAACGAAGAAATCCGAAACCGAAACGGATTCTTCCGCCAATCGGAATTTTAGAATTAAAACCGTTATGTATGGCATCGAGCGGTCAATTAATGTTACCGAGTTATTTCCATAAAAGGGATAATTCTACTTTTCGGATTGTTACAAAGACGGTGTTGCCAAATTTCTCGTTGTTACAACGACAGATGTGGAAACCTGTCATAGAAAGGGTGAACATATCGACGTTTACGATACCGAAAGGAATAGATCACTTGGATGACTTACCCATGGATGACTTAATTCATGAACTTGACTCGCTAAATTTACAAATGACGGACTCATTTGAAGTCCCTAAGTGGGCTTATGCTCTCGCGACTGTTGCATTAATAATAGGATTATATCTGCTTTGGAAGTGCTATCGAGCCGATAGACACAAACAGATATACAAATGGTTAAGAAACCGTAAAAGTAAACCGACTTTTTCTGCTGTTGATGATAGTGAAATGTCTAATTTTGCATTTGCCGATGATGAAATCTATACTAGTATGGGACCTAGACCACAGCCTTCAGCTCCTGCTGATCCAACTGGAGCACAACAACAACAACCTCCTAAGAGTATTAGAGACATGATGAGAAAAGCTGTTCAAAACTTTAGACCTTCTCCTCAACCTAATAGGAAATCAATATATCCCCGTGTACAACATGACGTGGATTCTGCCAATGTCCACATAACTATGTTTGATATAGACAAAGAAACTGAAAAACAGTAGTTCACACACTGTGTGTTTTTGTTTCAGTGACCAGTGTACAAATGGCAGAATCTGATTCTAGTGTTGACAGTGGGCTCGATGATTTCCCTGATTACCAGAGTTATTATAATGATCGTGACACTTTATATGATGATGAAACTTCAAGTACAGTTAGTACTGGAACTGACAGTAATAGTACTGTTTCACGAGAACTTTTTCAAGACACTAATTCATCTAGTATAAACGTAAATATAAATAGCAATTCCTCTGATAATAATGTATCTGTATTGGCATCAATAGAAGCGTCACCATCACCTTCTATAGCATCTTCCGACCTTTTGTCGACTCCTCCAAGTAGTGTTCAAACTCCTACTGACTCCATTTTACTATCTACACCTGAACGACTTCAACGACTTCCACCTTATTCGCCTACGGATACCGTGGAAACGTTAGTCCTTCCTCCAAGATTACCTATTAGAACCCATGATGCAATTATTCATCGGGACCCCGAGAGCCAAGATGGACTCGGTGGATTTGTTTATGATATAACAATGAGATCACATACTTCTTCCAGTATGACCACACCTACAAGTGATTCGTTGCCTAGTGATTCTACCACTGTTCTGGACTCTGACGTTGCAGAGTCCGGTATCAGTGTGATACAAAATGAACTTGCACGAGCTGATCTTGGATTAGACGTACACACCCCTCCTTTAAGTGATGTAGAAGCAAGACAAATTGCTCCATTATCTACTAATATTGTCTCAGAACCTATAAACGATATTCGACCGAGACCGTGGGAATGGGCAAGGAGCGAGTTTTTCAGAACACCTCGCCCGTTGGCCTCTCCTCATGAATTTGATCGAGATATCATACGACCCAATACATATGAACAAGACTTTATGAAAGATACAGATCTCTTAGGCATTGAGGATGAATTTGGATGTCAATATTTTGATATGGATTTGAATATAGTATATATAGAGGTTGAGCGAGAGTTGATATATTATTATGACAGTGCTGTTGATACTCATTTAACTTTTGCAAATAGGTCTAGATATTTAGTGATATACAATTGCCCTGATTTACAATATCCAACAATCAATGAGCAGGGTGAGATAAGTGAACCTCTACGGTATTATAGTCACCGGGTGGCTACTACCAGTAGTGTACATCATAGATTTCACATGCCAAGAAATGTAGCAGAGTTTACTCCCTTCTGTGCAAGATATCGTGACTTTAGTCGTCGTAGACGAGCACGATATCACTCAGATGGCCGACCAAGGAGTTTTCAACCCTTTGTTGTCTATCGTCAATACCACCCAGATTATGTTGGACATTTCACTCGGTCAACGTTTGATTACCGAACAGGCCCAAATACTGTGTATCGGCATTATCAGTTGCCAACACAAAATGAAAACCTTCAGAGTGAAGATTGAGAAGTGTCAAATTTAATAAGCTACAACAAGCAGAAAAGTCTACGTAGATTACTACATATATATAAGATTTTCATGAATCTGGTTTCGCAATTTATGTATAATCCTTCATTGGAAACCTGATACATGACGATTACGGGTCGTCTGTGTTTGTCTTGTTTACTAGTCAAAAATTTTCTAAGAAGTTAGTAATTCTGCCCTGCAGTGTAACAATTTTTATAAAATCGGAGTTCCTGGAGTGTATTAGATAAGTTACACACAGGACTCCCGTATCAAGGCAAACAAATTTGAAAGTTGGTGGAAAGAGTGTTGATTGAGTGCACCAAGTTACAGACGAACCCAGGGGAGCGTATTATAAGTGTAAATTTTAGTGTATAAACATAATACTATTGGTAACATAGTGGTTTCTTTTGGTTTCTTTTAAATATAGTTTTATTTTATTTCATATTTGATTAATTTTCTTGTTGGAATGGCTTCAGCAACTACTTTGGAATTTGAAGAATTCGCCGAAGAACAGGCAATGTACGATTTACATCAACACGAAGCTTACCAACATGCCGTAACTCCTTGCCATACTTACGAGGAACGGGCAAGGTTTGAATTACATAAACGCACA
This sequence comes from Pictodentalium vernedei, assembly GCA_031216915.1. Lineage (NCBI taxonomy): Eukaryota > Metazoa > Mollusca > Scaphopoda > Dentaliida > Dentaliidae > Pictodentalium > Pictodentalium vernedei. The sequence goes on along the minus strand of CM062297.1, from coordinate 396,561,649 downwards.
GCCTTTCATAAAGCAGCGTCTCCCTGTCATGGTCATTCTCTATCTTTTCCAAAAGATTTATGGCAACGGCACCGTTTAAGGTATATTCGTATCTGGGAAACAAGACATTATAATCCTGCCAATGGCCAGACGGAGATATTGCAACACGAACTTGCCTATCGTTTTTATCTCTCTGAGGAAAGAAAAGTAATATTTCCCCATCTTTTGTACTTTCCGGAGTTCCGAGCCGAAGTTCGACCCCATGAGGTTACTGGTCCCGGTCCTGACGAGGTCATTCATTATCTCAATGACCCCTGTTGGAATGGCCATTATTATGACCATCGACAAAATAAATTGGATGCTGAACTGGACTTAATAGCCAATCCTGGCTTGGTCCGACCATTCAGGAGTCATGAGGTCTTCCCTGGTAGTACATATCCCGCCAGTGAAGATGCTGATGATTCATTTGGATTTTATCAGCACCAAATGCATCCTGCACGATTCTTTCCTCCTGGTAATGTACAGACAACTTATGAATTAGAGAAACACCAAAAGCAGTATCGGCTCCTTCGTGAAGCTTTAATCCAACACGAGGGAAGATGATTACAACGTTTTAGTTTACGCAGCCAAATTATCAGATATAATGAGACTCTGGAAGTACAAACTCATTATAAGGGTCTTGGGGACCCTTGCTGCATCTGCTTAGCAGAAATTTCAAAAACAGGATTTATTTGAATGTGGCCAATGTAAACAACAAATCCACTACTCTTGTGGTATTGCATGGGCCAGATCAAAAGCCGGTGCTCCTGAGCCAGCTTCTTGCCCGCACTGCCGTGCACCCATGAGGTGGGGTATCGGTAACGAGCCGAAGCTTCCAGTACCAGCTGAAATGGACCCACATCAGTTTTGAGTTGTTTATGACATGACAGAAGTTAAAAAAGGCGACCTCTACAGCTGCGCGCCGTCGGGCACTGTTGTCATCTTTGGACATTACTGTATAAGTTTCTTCTTGCGCAAACAACAAAGTATTCTAAGTAAAGTAAACGAAAAAGTTATTCTCAATCAAAATTATATAGTGACATTCTAGACGTGACTCCTAGTCTCGTCACTATCGACAACAGATTAAAAACTAACGAAGAACCGTTAACGGGGAAAGTAGAATTGTTCATACGGCACAGCTGTAGCATAGTGTAAAATAGTTTTTGTGTTTTTGTTATTTTATTGTATTTTATTGCGTATAGTCAAGCACAGTTCTTTGTTTTATCGATCACACGGGATATTTTATTGAATATAGTCAATCACAGTCTTTGTTTTATCAATCACACATGAAATTAAGTCATTTTCAGTTTTTATAGTTTAAACAGTTTTAATTAGTTTACAAGTAATATTCAACCCTTGGAAAATGGCCACTGCATTTGCATACCGAACAGTTAACCCAACTTCGGAAGATTTTCTTCCGGAGCAACTAGAGTACTGGACACAGAGATTTCGTATACCTGTACCTATGATCTTTCACAATGGAGCTTCCGCTTTTCAGCGTAAAATCCGTGTGTGGGATATGGTCCAGTTAAACGAAGTCACCGGTCACTTAGAATTGATTCAAACTCAAGTTTTATACCGGTATTGTCTCCATACAACGGAAGTAGGACGCGAACTGGTGATGCCTCACATAGTGGTAATCAAACATGAGGCTCGATTAGCAACCCCTTGGGAGGCAGCACGATCAAGCCGTATAAGTGTTATTCGTTATTGGAATGACCCACGGTGGGACGGAACTTATTATGATCAACGAATTCCTTATCAATCAGAGAATGGGATCGATCTATTCATCACATCGACTCCGGTCCGTCCATTTCGCCCGAGTGAATATAGTCAAATCTCCATACCCGATTTACCTCGCGAATATCGAATGATAATTGGTGAAACGTTCCATCATGTGCAAGTGGAACATACCTATGAATGGGAAAATGCACAATACAGTCATCAAGTCTTGCAATACTCGCTTGAAATGTATGTAAGCCTTCGAATCTTTCAAGCCAGACAAAATATAGTTGATGGAGATGGGAGACAATGTGCGATATGCTTGGTGGACATTGTTGGGCCTCGTGAAGCATATCGTTGTCCTCAATGTACTCAGATAGTACATCTCTACTGTGGGTTAACTTGGATGCAGCAAAAACAAAGTTGTCCTCTGTGTCGATTTGACCTCCTATGGGGAACCCTTTTGAAGGAGCATAGCTTCGATTTTACGACCCGTAATTATCAGTTTTTTCCCACTAACAGAATCAGGTAGAGTTTATTGTTATTTTTATTACTTTCAGGAATTAAGAATGTAATACCTTAGGAGAAAAGGTGATTCCTGTTGTCTGGAGGCGTTCCGATAATATTAGTCCGTAATAAATAATCCCTGTAGTGCATTTCTTCTCCCTAAAAACCGGTAGTGACTGATCCTGGTCATGGATTCCCGTCACCGTGTTGACCGTGATGCTGACAGCATCCTGGTCACTGCAGGTGATTGGTCATCCTGTTTCCCTGGATCCGGTCAGCCAGTGATCCTGGTGATCCTGGTCACTATCCTGATCACTATTGACAATTCTGGAATTCATCTGATCCAGACTCGAGCTCCGCTAAAAGTTTACCGGACCTCGCGTCTTGGTTGGGAGGATTGTAACAAAATGCCCTCCACGGAGCCCCTCCACGGAGCGCGTCGGGTTAACCTCCGTGGGGTGCGTCGGAGTCTTATGATTGCACTTGAGAATCTTGGTTCCCGAAGTGTTAATGTGTTAATCAGAGTGGCCAAGTCCTACTTGGTAATAATTCTCTGTTGTATAAACTTTAATAAGTAAACGCTGTTTTCAAGCCCAAGTTATGTAATTTTATTCAATTCCTCGTATATTTGCATTGCATAATAACAGTGCAACTGACCTAAAAGAAGTACTCTACTGTAAAAAGGTGTTTTTGACAGTATTTGCAATTATGACTGGCATATTAGCTAGTAAAAGCCTAACCTATAATAACCCCATCAGAATGCTTTTGACAGATTTTAGCATTGTATACTGACCCGACCTAACCTCAACACACCCAGTATCAGTTTCAGCTCTGAGAATTGTGCAATCTTGCACGTTCACAAGATGGCGCTATTGGTTTTGAATGGTTTTGCGGTTATACACCTACCAAGTGCCACTGTCCTTTTAAAAGCGAGAATGCATACTCTTAGCATAGGATACCCACCAGATGCCCTACTATCCCAGGATGGAAGTAAGGGGTTAAGAAATACCTCTCCGCCATCTTGGGGTATATGTGGTGTTTTGTGGTGTTTTATGACGTAAATTGAAACAAGATCTGCCGAATAGACACGATTCAAACCGTATTTAAACCAACGGAATCACCCGAGACGGCACTTCTCTCTGGTCTTCCGTGTGTACAAGAAGTCACTCTCCTATTCTCGTGGAAGGACGCCGCCGAACGCTGCCAGGCCAGACAACAGTTCCAGACACAGGACGCGATGAGAGCGATGCGATAATTTTGACTTAGTCTCATTTCGTATCTGATATTTTCAAACTTTTACCAGAGAGAGAATTTATTTAAAGTTTAACTTGTAGGAACTATACTTAGGGTTTTAATAAAAGTGTAGAAAACTGTAAGTACATTTTATGAGTTTTTGAATTCACCCTTTCGCTGCGGCTGCAGTATCAAGAATTGTTGCAGACTCTACAGAAACTGGTTGCCTCTTCAGACTGAACACTTAAATTGTCCTGTGGCCATTTTGCCACGATTGTAGTCCGAACTAAAAACCACTAGACGATCATTTATCCGGGGTACTTAACCCTGCTATGCCACATGAGTGTTGTTTCCATAACACCACATAAGAGCACTTTTCAAACAACCCAACTCAAAAAATGTTAAAAATATATTGGAGCATTTCACCTGTGTTTCTGAAAACAAGGTAAGGTCTACAGTGATCCCAATTACTACAGTTTATACTTTGATTATCTATTCTACTATATATAAAAAGCCTATGAAATAAAGCTTTACACACCAACACACGCAAGGCTGTGCTGAAAACACCAGCAATGGGATTTCAATAGTTACAATTTACCCCTACAGTGGAACTACATCCAAGTTCACCTTTGGTGACCTCGACCTGAATGCAAACTTGTCTAAATTTATCACTAATCGCCTCGCGAAGAGTGAAATGTTAATCCTGAACCAAGGGGCTTTATTTTAACAAACTTGCATCTGCCCCCCCACCCTTCCTCCTCCCCACCCCTTGGAATCTGTATACCAAATATCAAAAGATTCTGACCATTGGTTCTGTAGAAAAGTTTTTTTTTTTTAATTTTTGCAAATATGCGAGTCAGTATTTGTTCGATGCCCCTACATAATACCCTGACATAACCGATGGCAATTTGTTTTACCATATAATAGTTCTCTGTTCCGTGTTGTTTGGAAAATATGGGCGTTTGAAAATATTTCTATTTTTAGCTCCTGGCGTTCCCATGGGCATGCGGAATTTTTTTTGCATGTGTCAAATACGTATGGCTCATAAATACCACATACCAAATTTGCTTCAAATCAAACCTTCATCTGAGAAAAATAGAAATTTTGGGCGGGGCCAAAAATCTGCTCCTCAACATTCTAACTCTATTCAAACTCCTATCAAGCAGGGTTAGAGCGGCTAGAGACATGTGCATCATCGACGTGCAGTACGCCTTAGCACATGGCGTCATGGTGCCCCCATGAAGACAACCGGGATAAAGTGCCTTGCCCAAGGACACGACGCGCGTCGTCCCAGACGGGGTTCGAACTCGGGACCTCTAGCATAGAAGTCCATTTGTCTACCACTGAGCCACCGCGCTCCTAAAACATATGATCTCAGGAAACGGTGAAGATCAGACAGACGGTAGGATGGATGGAAGGAACACGTTCCAATATCCCCCCTCCCGGTACGTGGTGGGGGATAAAAAGATAGGTTCCTGTATATACTGTATAGTTATAACAGATGACAAGCATTGTATACAGGATGGATGACAGAAACCAGAGGCTCAAGTGATCCTAAAACGCTCACCTAGCTCAAGTTGTCAAAAGAGATGAGTGTATCAGTAAGTGGTCAGCAGCAAGAGCAATTTTTTTTTATTTGCTATGACTCAACCAAAAGCAACTTTTTGGCCATTCATTTCTGCTGGTCCTAGGAAAGCTTTCTAGCAAGCTCTGTTCTGTGAATTTTTGTTTTGTTTTTAACTAATGTGACTCTCTCTACCCCTCCACCCCCCACCCCACCAAAAAAAAAAAAAATAAAATCCGGCATAAATGAAATACTTATGACCCAGTTATATACTACATGGCAATCTGGTTCACATCTGCCCATTGAATCTGAAAATAGAAATATTGAGTGTAGCCCAAAATTTGGGATCCCAAAATTTGACTTACTGAGTTTCTTTGAAAAAAGTGAATCTGCATCACGGAAGTAAGTTCCAAACAAGAAATGTAAGCATTATTGCAAGTGGCTTATAAAAAGAGGATTCTAAAAGCATATTAGGCTTATGGAGCATTAACCCCACTCTATGGGATCTAGTAGTTTGGAGAAAAATACAGAAGAGTAAATGCCACAAGCCTGAAGATGGCAGCAGCTTCATTTGAACAAAGGAGAAAAGGTTTACTCCAAAGATGGTCTGTGCTATAATTGAATGGATTTGGCCAAGTGGTTTTAAAGAATAAGAAAGATTTCAAACTGGAGAAACAGAATTTTACTGCAACCAGTAAATTTAAGTCTGTGAGAAAATGGTTAAAGCATCAAAAATAAACAAAACAGAAAGAGAATTTATGGAGGCTTATTTTGGCGGGTAAAATATTTTTAAAGAAATCAGAAATAGGTTTGCATTAACAGTATTACCCACAATGAAGCCTTGAGAGGGTTAAATTAAAGATATTCATGCAGGAATTAAAGACTTTTTCTCCAAGAAACCCGAAAAAAACATATGTGCATTGCATTGAAAAGGTTTGATCAAGGCATCAATAAAATCTTTGAAAGCCATTCTGAAGTCTTGAGAGGGTTAAATTAAAGGCATCCATATAGGAATCAAATAAATGTTTCCAAGAAACCAGAAAAAACATATGTGCGCAAAATTAAAAGGGTTTCTACATATAATAAAATCTATGAAAAACACACTGAAGTCATGAGAGGGTTAAATTAAAGCTATTCATACAGGAATCATATCATTTGTTTCCAAGGACCTGAAAAAACATATAGGTGCACAGCATTGAAATTGTTTGATCATGGCATCAATTACATTTTTGGAACCCATACTGCAGTCTGCAGAGGGTTAAATTAAAGATATGCATACAGGAATCAGATAAATGTTTCCAAGAAACCAGAAAAAACTTATATGTGCACAGTAGTGAAAGGGGTCATCATGAAATAAAATCTTTGGAAAACACACTGAAGTCATGACAGGGTTAAATTAAAGATATTGATAGAGGAATCAGATCAATTTTTTCCAAGGAACCACATGAGCATTAAAAGGGTTTGTTCATGGCATAAATAAAATCTTTGGAACCCACATTGCAGTTTTGAGAGGGTTAAATTAACGACATGCATACAGGGATCATATAAATGTTTCCAGAATTTAAATGGTTCAGCATCAAATAAAATCTTTGGAAAACACACTAAAGTCAGAAATGTTCTGAACAATTTCCTGATTAAAATGACAGATTACAAGGTGCAATTTGTTATTTTAAGAACAATATGTTGTTATTCGAGTTATCAGTCAAGGCTCTGAGTGAATGAAAATTTATCCAGGATAAACTACTGCAACAATGCTGATTCATCATTTTTTCAATACCCTCTACCGGGCACCCTCATTGAACCGGTGGCAGTTTTTTAACCAGTCCCTTCTAACGGTCCTAAGGATGCTTCATACCAAATAACAGTTCTGTTTTTGTTTTGTTGGGAGGGGGGGGGGGGGGGGCATCAATCAATTACTTAGGACCCACTTACATGTATACCACATGCCAAATTTGGTTGAAATTGGCCCACCCGTTCTTGAAGAAGAAATATTGGCAGAGCCCAACATGGACATAGCCCCCAGAGAGCCCAGATATTGACATATCAACTTTCCTTGAACAAACTTTAATCTTCTACACCAAATGATGTTGCATACCAAATATCAAGGTATTCCCTCTGGTGGTTCATGAAGAGAAGATTTTTAAAGGTTTTTAAGCTTTTGGGGCATAAACCAGAGCCCGAATATGGCAGCTGCTTCATTCAAACAAAATAGAAAGGGTATACTCCATAGATGGTGTGTGCAATATATGTTTGAATTTGGCCTAGTGGTTGTGAAGAAGATGTCAAGGAGTTTGTGGGCCAAGGTTAGAGATGTGTACACATTGGGAAATTTGTTTTTCTTTCAACTATTTTTAAACACAATCAAAACCCATTTTATTTTGCGTGAAACAATGTTTCTGGTTTATAAAAATGTATCTTCTATAACGCATATTCACAACACTGTGGGAGATATTTTGTGTTGGGTTGGTGTGGGGGGGGGGGGGGGGGGAGATCCTGTCCCCACCTGGGCATCCCCGGTTTTAATTTTTTTTCTCATTTCTTTTTTCACAATGTACATGACTAATATTCATATTAATTACATTTTGATGGCATATTTTGGTGAAGAAACTTATGTGGTTAAGATATCCTGACCTGCATATTTTTGAAAGAGGGAGGATATGGCCAGTGTATCTATCTTCTGCACCTTTCAATCCAGGCTTCAGAATCAGAATATTATTTCTTTTCAAAACACTCTTTTTTTAGATTGTACATAGCCGATATCCTGCATGTTGATGACATTCATAGAGAAACTCTGTTGAGAAAGTTTTTGGAGGGGGAGGGGAGGATTATCGTGTCCTGTGTGTGTGTGTGTAGGGGGGGGGGTGGGGGTGATACGCAGGCCAGGATATCTTCCCCCACACGCTCCAAATTTTTCGCTCACAATGTCATCAGTTAGTAGTATATTGGCTATGTACAGTCCAAACAAAAAGTGTTGAGTATTTCATGACTTTGATGCCCAGGTGGTGCGGGGGGGGGGGGGGGGGGGGGGGTACGCAGATCCCGGTATCTTCCCCCAACCCCCCAAAAATTGTCTGAAACGAGTTTCTCTCTGGATGTCATCAATATATAGCATATTGGCCATGTAACATCAAAAAAAGAAAGTTTTGAGAAAAAAGAATTTTCCATGACTCAGGTGGGTGTAGGGGATATACAGGCTAGGATATCTCCCCACCACATAACTTTCCCCACAAGATATCTTCTTGGGTGTTATCAATATGCCAATAATAAATATGTTAGCTATGTACATTGTAAAATAGAAATAAGTAAAATAATTTGAGACTTAGATGCCCAGTTAGAGATAGGATACGCAGGTCACAATATACCCCCCACCCCCACCCACCCACCCACCCACCCACCCACCCACCCAACCACACAGAATATCTCCCGCAGTGTTGTCAGCGTGTGTTTTTATGAGAATTTTACAATCAAGAAACATTGTTTCATACAAAACGAAAATAGTTTCTGATTATTTATTTATTAGAGTATAACGACACTTCGACAGCCAGGGTCGTGTCAGCCAGTTTTACGGGTGGGGGAAGACGGAGCAGCCGGAGAGAACCACCGAAGAACGGCAAGCAAATGTCAGACTCCACAATGTACTAACGCCACACATGCAGGCTTCATGTAGGCCAACTCTGGCTTCGTGCAGAATGGAATTAGGTGACACATAAGTTCTAATTTAGTGATACTTAAGTCCTAATTAGGTGATAAAATGTCCTAATTAGGTGATACTTAAGTCATCATTAGGTGATATTATCTCCTCATATCTCCTAATTAGGCGATGCTTAAATCATAATTAATTGATAATATCTCCAAATTAGGTGATACTTAAGTCCTAATTAGATGATACTAACGTCCTAATTAGGTGATAATATTCCGTAATTAGGTAATACTATCCCCTATTTAGGTGATGCTTAAGTCCTAACTAGGAGATAATAAGTCCTAATTAGATGATAATAAGTCCTAATTAGGAGATAATTAAGTCCTAATTAGGAGAAAAGTTTCTGAAAATATTACACAACACTGGCACTAACACGCTGTCATAAGTCCATGCTTCTGCCTGACAAATGCCTGTTAAAATAAGCCTTGACAATTTTTAGGTTGTGTTATCGTTCCATAACACACCCACCCCACTCACTAGGTAAGATATCTTATCGCTGGTGAGGGTGCAAACCTCAAAAGTTTCCAACACACCGATTTTTTCAAGACATTTCATTTTATTTATTTATTTTATTGGTGTTTAAGGTCAGATATTTCTGCACAATGGCTAATCATGACAACGACAGTTTTACGGGTGGAGGAAGCCGGAGTACCCGGAGAGAACCACCGAGCAACGGCGAGCAACTGTCAGCTCCCCAACATACTAACTCCACACAAGCAGGGTTAGCATTGGTTGAAGACAGGTGCACCATCGACGTGCAGTACGCCTCAGTACACAGCGTCAGCGTGCCCCCCACGTGGGCATTGGGGGTGAAGTGTCTTGCCCAAGGACACAACGCGGTTGCCGCAAGTGGGATTCGAACCGAGGACTTCTCGGCTTGTAGCCAGCACCTCTACCAACTGAGCCACCGCGCCCCCTCAAGACATTTCAGAAAAGGAAACCAAATTTCGACCTATTTGGCAGTCAAAGTGTTTTAGATATCAGAAATTCAGTCTCAAAAAAACATGTTTTAGCCAAAGTATTAACACCCCGCCCCCCCCCCCCCCCCTTCTATTTTGAAACATGTTTCCAAATGAGGGTCCAAAATAAATTCCGACGAAACGAAAGTTTATCGACAAACGTTTTGCCCCCCCCCCCCCCCCCCCCCCCCCTCCCAACTCCGCCTCCTTTATTAACTTCGCAGATCCTACACAACATTGATTTACACAAAGAGTATGATGTATTACTTAAGGTTTTCCTTGCATCAGATGTATATACTGCAGCACAACATTCACCTAATTCCAAAGTCGAATGTTCGTTGTTGGAAATGAAATCGTTTCTATGTGCCTGTTAGGATTTCTCTTATCGCGGGCGGGGTCAGAAAGCTAAATTGCTTCTGGCGCACTTTTCAACGACTGAGAAGATATAAAATGAACTCCGCAGACAGCCTATCAGTTCATTGTCAGTGATTTTGCCTTCTCGGAAATTTGATTTGTGTTTTAACCCTTTGAACCTTCGTTTCGTGGAAAGGTAACGCCTTTGTGTGCGTTAACAGTGACATGGGTCAGTCCAATAATATCAATATACAGGGGGGGGGGGGGGATAAGATAAAAACTGCAGTAATGATTTTATCATCAATGCCCCGTGTATAGAGATAGACCTTTTAAAATAAGACAGAAATGGGACGAAATTATGCATTGGACCGAAAAATCGGTCTTGGAGTTCAAATGGATAATGTCTGTAGCAGCGGATTGTTTTGTCTTTTGCTGGGGACGAAAATGAAATAGTAGAAGCAGATTGTTTTGTCTTTTGCTGAGGAAGAAAATAAAATGGTTCCGGTTTCGCGACCAATCATAATGTTCAAACCCGACCCAAGTCTTTTTGTGAGCACTTGGCAAAAAGGTATATCCATTTAAAATTTTTTACCTTACATACACAATACAATTAAAGATTTTTAAATACATTGTAACCCATCACCTCACCTGAAGAGCAGCCGACACTTGATAAAAAATTGAATAGCATAAATTCTAAATTTTACCTCAAAAACATAGCTTATGCCCCTCAGTGGAACGAACTCAACGAGATTATTCCAATGTGGGATCATAACTATATTTTTGAGACACAAAATGAAGAAAATGATAACATTTCATTTAGCGATTGTGTAGATGGAACTGGCCGGTTTCGACCGTTACCTTAGTAAAGAGGGTTAAACGACTGTATGAGATAATAAAATATTAAAATAAATTTTTAAAAAATCCGGACCAATTCTACTTTTTTAGTGCATGTAACCGGAACCAAACCATTTATTTCTTTGGACTTACGAGTAAACGTTAAGACCTGAATAACGCTTCCATTTTTTTTAAAATCACTTGCATCCCAAACTAAAGTATGGACTCCGTTGACTGGTCACTTTCCACGGGTGGGCAATATTTCCACGCACGAAATAATATAAGTTTCCAAACACTAATTATAGGAATAATAATCAAAACTTTAATTAATGAAGCACCGGGTTCAACCCGGTGCTTCATTAAGTAAAATTTTGCTGCTGCTGATTTTTTTTATCTGGTAAACGCAGACGTGGACATCACTACCCACGCGTGGATTACCACCAGTCCGCGGCGACTGTATTGTGAGAGAGCTTGCACACATTGTCGTTCTGGCCTTGACAATTATAAACTAAATTTCCATTTAATGATGTTAAATATAAAATTCCTTCTGTACATGCCCCACTTGGAATTCAATGGCAGAGGCGACGTAAGAAGCGGGAGGGGATACGTGTTCCGACCGAATAGGTCCGAAGGGCTTCACTAAAAGCTAGCCGATTTCGTCCGTTAGCTAGCCTTCGGACAAACTATCCAATAAATGTAAGCCGATTGCGTCTGCAAGCTGACCTGCGGACACAATATCCAATAAATGCAAGCTGATTCCGTCCGCAAGTTCACCTGCGGACATAATATCTGATACATGCAACCCGATTACGTCCGTAAGCTGACCCGCGGACACAATATCCGGCAAATTGAAGCCGACTGGCCTTCCCTTCTCTTTTATAGATAGAGCTGTATCTGGATTCAGTGGACTGTCTTAGAGTTCAACGTCTCTTTCCAATGGCGGAAAGCCCGGTAAAAGGTTCATGTGTAACGTTTTTTTGTTAACCATCACCATTTCAACTAGAACACGAGAATGGCTTCATTTTTAGTTTTTCTACGACATGGAAGGTCTCACAATCAAATCACACTGCAAGCTTGTGGTGGCCATCAAAATCCAGAATTTTGGCTAAACAGAGGCAGGCACTTCGTTGTTGCGCCTAAGTAGTTACGCCTCACTTATCTATTGGGGACGAAGCAGTTCCGAAATATAAACGCGTCGCACTATTTGGCGTTCTAGTAATAAAATGAGATCCGTGATCTACCACAGCTCTCATTGGGTGGTGCGCACGATTACCATGCGATTTTTATCCCCTTCCCTCGTTTACCAGAAGGGGAGTGAGAGTGTGGTTAACGATTTAAAAGTATGTTTAGGTTAGGAAATTTCACTATGAGCCCCTTGCTGTAGCCTGTATCTCGTGTCTATTGTTTGAAAGGCAAGTGACGGACACATCCATACAGTAATGTGATCACAAACAGATACATTCGAGTATATTAATAGAGTAAAGAATGAATAGAGCGAACACTACAGTGTTTGCTCTGTTCATTCTCTCCTCTATCGTATATTGCAACGGGTTAGCAGTTTGGTGAGAGCTATCTTTCCACTTTTCTCCCACAGCATTGCAGAATCGTACCCCTCGCTACATAAATGCAACAACATTGTACCAGAGACGCTATTTTCGTTTGTTATTCATAGCTGGGTCTTGATTTTGCAATATTTTATATCGAATCTCTACCCAATGCTGTGTATCGCGGCCCGATCGCGATCTGATCGGAAAATGTTCCACTTTTGAGATCACGGTGCTACTACAGTGCTTTCGGGTTAGTAACATGCACACGAGGAAGAGAAAATAAACAGTTCGCAGCTCGGATTCGAGCGCGGTTTTTATCCTCGAGTGGAGCGCGCGGGTGATTATTTCACGAGGCGTTAGACAAGTGAAATAATCCGCGCGGCCCTCTAGAGGATAAAATCGTAGACATCAAATCCGAGCAGTGAACTTTTTTATTATTTTATTTTCTCCTTATTTGTTTTCCAAAAACAATCATTTATAATTAACTCGTTTGTTGCTTTCAAATGATACAAACGACGAAGAGAAAAAATAGCTTATTATATGTTGTACAATCAGTTTAATTTAAACAATATGTTTCAGCAAAAATTCTATCATACTTACTACAATGAAAGTTCAATCACAAAATCAAAATAAAACTGTACATTATGCAGAATAACAGAAAATGAAATATTATCAAGATAAATGAATGAACCTACAATCGGCTTAACAGTTAAGAATATATAGGTTTCCAAATATTGACAGCCAGGCACGCAGCAACATGGGGGTAGGGGTGGGGTGGGGTGGGGTGGGGCGGTGTCCTTTCCAATGGCCATCATAATTTGCAATATGTGGAAATCCGAAGAAATCAATTTCCTTCATGTTTTTAACTTTTCAGACTTTTCCAACCAGTAGATTTGAATTTTCAACCCGTGATCACAGTCCTTCGAACTGTGACTGACATTCGGTTGCGGCTACCGAAGGGCCACGACGATGTTTCATTTCCGATCAAATTCTGTGACTTTTAAAATCAACTGACGAAATGGTTTGAAATTCCAACTCGAATGCGTGACCGGTCTGTTTTTTTTCGAATGCATCGGTATGTTTTCCTCCCCGTGACCAGACTACACAAGAACTATAAACTGACACCTATTCAGCCAATACCTACTCCTTCCAACTGACTCGCAGTCAGTCGGAAGGAGTAGGAATTGGCTGAATAGCTGTAAGTCTATAGTCCTTGTGTAGTCTTGTCAGTGGAAGGGAAACTCATGGACCTGCCTGGGGAAATGCATTTTTGGGGGCATCAGAATCCATCTCAGGGGGTCAAAAATTAAAAATTGTCCCCGAGCAGGTGCTCGCACCCCCATCATCGAGAGGGAGATGCTCCCACTTGAACACTTCGCAACACCAGGTTCTGAATACCAACTTCTGAATACATGCAAATATGCCATTAAGATAGACCGTAACATTTGTGTCTTGAAAGCTGCGTTGACGTCTTATTGGAAAAGTTAGGGGGATACTTTGCCGGTACACGTTGACCTTTTATAATCCTACTGTACTAAATTTGTAGTTTATTTACATGTATAAAAATCCAGTATTTATTTATTTATGCAGCAATCATAAAGAAAGACCCAAATGTGACGAAACAACGTACAAAGACAATAACTCATATACGCGATTGGAGACAATAATTATAATGCAGAGTCTCTTATTTGATATTTTAGTATTCATTAATTATAGCCTGGTCAATATACACATTACCGGTAAGTAATGCTCATCATAAACATTGGTGGCTCATCTTAAACATTGGTTGCGTTTGAAAATATTTCAACAAAGAAAGCACAGTGTGATCGGCAACGAAAACGTCCGAAATTCCACTGTGAACAAGTATGCTAACATAAGGGTTGAGAGAAGCATTGAGCTCACGACAGCACCAGAGGGAGAAAGGTGTGGAAAAGGGCGTAAAATAATATAAATGAACGCGAAACTACCCCTCCCACACACATACACGTCCACCCCTCCGCGTCTTATGCATGGACATATACCAGCAAGCAGAAAATATCTCAGCGTTCAAAGCATAAACAGTTCTCCAGCTCCAGGAAAAAGTTCTCAAAAGGATCGGCAAGAATTAAAAAGTTAAAAGAAAATTCTGAAGAATCCAAACTCGAAATAAAAACTGGACACAATAAGCTTACCAGCTGATGCTTCATTATAACAGGTCTACCGAGAACAATACAGCCTCCATAACTGTTTGTTTATTGGGATTTATAGACACTTTCAACGGCAGAGGGCACATCGTGTCGAACAGGTATACTGCGGATTATCTGGGGTGAACTTCCGGGCAGTGCCGAACAACTGTCAGTCTCTCCAGCTTACTATTAGCTCTGCACAAGCCGTGTTAGAAGCAGTGGTGGTGCCACAAGTGGCCTCGCGGGGTGGTGTGGGGGGCCCCACTTTTCAATCGGGGCCCCCTAAATCAAACTTCAAATTATTATCTGACCGTAGTTTTCCCACCCAATACCACATCCACAAACGGCACACAACAATATACAGCATGTCAGGTATTGTAGAAACGCTCAGATATCGCTCCCAGGGCGTCCAAATATGAATATTTTTCCTGGGGAGATCCCCAGACCCCCCCCCCCCCCCCACAAACGGGATGAGGACACCCTCCTCCCTAGTTCAGCGATCTGAACTTCCTCCTCCCCTATCATCCCCTATCCTCCTCTAGGCCTGCTGCGTTCGGGAGATGCCTTCGGCATCTCGACCTTGGACCCCCCCATATCTTACTTAGCCCCCCCCCCTAGCTTGTGTGGAGTTGGTACGTTGGTGCGTCTGACTGCTGCTCGCCGTTGCTCGGTGGTTCTCCCATGGTACTCCGGCTACGTCCACACGTAAAACTGTCCGACACGAGGTGACCGTGGCTGTCGAAAGCGTCGTTAAAGCTCCAATAAATAAAGAAATATCTCATTTCAATTTGATGAATGTGGGAATTGGGAAGGCAATTTATCACGACTCACACGAGACCCACACTGGAGAAATAGCAGAATGCATGGTGCACGAAATTACCCGCCATAATACATAACATCAACCTTCTGTGGAAGTGGATATTCATGAGTTTTTGGAGATAATAACCTCTCTCCTGGTTTCCAGGTTTGAGAAAAAAACAAGTTTCAAAAATAGGATAGCTAGATATCTCTAATTTGTGAGTAATGTATGTGTGGTGTGTCGGGTATGTGTATAGGTGTGTTTGTGTGATTTGTGGGGATGGGTGTCTCAGTCCGTATACGTGTGTGTCTCTTCCTAGCAGGGAATGGGGGTGAATGGGAAGGTGAGAATGTGGAGTGGCGTGTATGTAACTGAGAGGAGATTGTTGGATCTAAAACCATCCATGGTGATACATATTAAGCTTTTGAACCCTAATGGTATCTTCTAGATTGGTTTAAGTATATCACTTAGAAGAGGCCGTATTCATTATGTGTGGGTAGACCAATAAATATTTTCATCATGCAGCCTAAGAGATGCAGGTTGAAAATATTGACTGGTGAACTCCACACATTCACTGAGAAATAAAATTATGACGTATTAAGTTCCTGGACGGGAAAAGCGGTATCTCGTCTCCGAAGAATTAAAAACGAAACATTATATGGTTTCAGATCTAACATCACCAATCCCCAGACCGGAAAATCTCGACCCAGATAGTGTTTTAATGAAACCAATTCAGATATTTCGACAAACTTTCTTTTCAATTGCAAACCAAACCGTGCGACGACTCCTCATTGATGCAAAACTAATGTGCACAGCATGTTGAAGTACGTAGAAATCCGTGTTACGTACATTCCACTTAAACGCATTCATCTCAGGCAGATGAACACGAAGCGTATAACTTATAAACACCACGGTTTAATTACAAAACACGTGACGCGTCACATTTTTTTACAGTGTATGGAGTGTCAAAAATGTAGCAACATTTAACACTGACAGGAAATGTATCCTTCCGTTAGAAAAATCTGCCCTAAGTTCGAATAGTATGCCTATGCTCTCCCATTGCTTGATTAGGAAAGGGAGGGGAGAAGCCACTCTTTAGCTTAGAGTATAGCCGTGGTATCTGTTTGAACGAACACTGATAAATTCATGAGATTTATCTCTACTTGATGTATAAAACTGTTATTGCATCATTGTTCAGTTAATACGAAAGTTTTTACAAAATAATCCGTCTAATAATGTACAAAGACAACACAATATACATTAGCAACACAACGCACATAAACAACACATTACACACACACAACACAATATAAGATACGTAAACTACAAAATATACATAATTAATCTCCACACATTTGGTTCGTAATTTTATTTGTTGCTTATTCCAAAACTCTGTCCAGAATTCTGGGACGGGAGGCGGATGCGTACATTTCGACCATGCGAAGCATAATTCGACATGCGGATTTGGAACGAGGTGCGAGAGGGGATATTTCACTCCCGCCAGTTGTGGCCTGAGGTTCTTCGGGAATATTGTGAAAAACAGACGGCGAGGGTGGCTCTCCGGTGGCTTCATCTCCGAACATAATATCAATGTTTTGCCGTCAAAATATTCTTTTCGTTTTTTATAGACTTATTCAAATTTGGAAATGGGAAGGCAAAGTACCAGTCTCTCATGGCCTACATGAGACCTGCGCACGAGCTACAGCTGAAAATATGGAGTATGAAATTATATGTGATAACCAAGCCTGAAAATAAGCAGACTGTCATCTTTAAAACGAGGTCCCCAGAGGGTGGATTTGGTGATGCTACCCTGTACAGCAGGGTAGCATCACAAAATTTACAGTCTGTGAACCTCAGTCTGAATCAAGGTCTCAAGCCAAAATAGGAAGATGTACCTAGAGGATAAATTGGTTCAGGGTATGGGATAGCATAAGCAAATTCACCCACTGGGGACCTCGTTTTGCAAATGAAAGGTTGCTTTATTCAGGCTTGGCGATAGCACATGTACATCCACAACCTGCGGTTGTGGATATCCAAATGTTATAGCGGATAATACAGCGTCTCATAGTCTCAATGCTTCTGAAGAAAATTCAGTCTCATAAAAGGATAGCCAGATATCACAAAACGTGTGTAGTGTGTATGTTGAGTGTGTGGTGTATTTGTATTTTTATAAGGTGTGTAGGGATATGTTTCTCAGGGTATGCACACGAGTCTATGTTCAAGACAGAGAATAATGGAGAATGAGAAGCTCAGGACCGGGGAGAGGAACTTCGAACCCAAGGTCAATTCTGTGACGGGCCTCTTTCGAAAGTGTCAGGATACTGATGCAGATGCCGAAGGCCTCTGTCGCAACTGACTAAGGCACTCGCGACAGAATCATTATAACTGATTTTGAAATCAGTTATTAAATGGAGACTTCTGGCGACTTTTGGGATGGGTTATTTTTTGCCGTCAAAATGACGTTTTTTTAGCAGCATGTTCAAACCTTTTTTACGTTTTGGTTTCGTTTTCCCAATTGAATAGCTTGAGGATGCTCGACTGCTATTGTAGGAATGTCTAGGAAACCGCGTCTTGTGCAAATGTATATAGATAACAGTCTAATAACAGATTGAGCATCTCCAGGGGACACTCCCATTCCTTCCTTACATGAGCGGCAACTAGTATTCCAAGACGACTTATCTTGCTGGTTCGCGCTCAGGGACCGGGGACCAAGACTTGACACAGGAACCCACAAAGTTCCGAGCCCCGGGATTACTACACAGTGACCCCCATCCTCTCCCTGGCCCCGCAGAAGCTTAGAATGAAGGGTGACGTGTATTCGATAAAGAGATATTTGTTGACTCTAAAACGACTCTTGATAATGTACACTCAAAACAAAAACTATAGGTTTCAGACCTTGCCTCACTAGTCTTCAGATCGGAAACTCTCGGCTCAGATCGTTTTTAATGAACTCGTGTCTGGACAATTCGTATGAAATTGAAACTCATAAGAGCTGTTCAGTATTTGACAAACATTGGAGACGCAGCTATCAATTTTAATCCGCAAAATGATAAAACTATATGTTTTTTCATGCAAAACAAACCGTGTGACGACACTTCTTTGATCCCAAAACAATGTTCACTACATTGTAAAATATATAGATTGTTCCAAGTGTCGAAAATTTAGCAACACCTTAGAGGAAATATAACCTACCACGAGAAAAGGTGTCCGGATTTCTATTATCATGACAACGCTCTCTGATTACTTAAGTAGGAGAGGGGCAGAAACCACCGATAAGCTCGGAAATTCACGAGGAAGCTGTAGAATTAAAAACTTTTACTGACGTCATCCATTGTTATTCTTTGGTATAATGTTTGACTATCCCATGCTTTATAGTTGGATAGTTGAATATCCAACAGCTAACTGTTGGATATTTTACATCTATTATCCAACAACAAAATATTTTTAAGTAGGATAAATAACTCGTTGGTGTTGGATAGGCGAGAGAAAGCACCCCGTATCGGGCCTAACGACCATCGACAGGGAGCTTTCTCACGCCTATCTAACACCAACTCGTTATTTATCCGCTACTGAACATATTTAACCCCTTACCCAACGTAATAGCTAAACCCGGCCAGCGCTATTCTCAAAAATCACCAGTTAATTTTCATTATTTTGTCTCAAAAACATAGGTTATGACCCCTCATTGGAACGAGCTCGTCGAGCTCGTTCCAATGAGGTGTCATAACCTATGTTTTAGAGGCGAAAAGAAAAATTATTTATACTTCGGTGTTGAAGAATTGTTTTGGCACGTGTCGTCTGCTTTTCATGTTAGGTAAAGGGTTAACTTGTGTTAGTCTCCCCGTACTTGTTTTGTAAAGTTATTATTCCATTGAGTTACATTAATACAAAAGTGATTACAGGGGAGCAGGAAAAATGCGTGAACATAGGTGGAAATAGAAATTTTTATTTTGCAGATCTTTTGACCCACCCACCCTTTGCTGCAAATTTTCAACATTACATTTTTGGGACCACCACTTCTCATACATTTTTATATGCAAAACTGTAGCACCCGAAAAACAATTCGAAACGCGTAAACCACACATGCAAAAATGGTACGCATTTACAATAGTGCACATAATAATTAAGGAATACCCAGAGGCGTTTTCCTATTTACATCATAATTTATGTCCCGCTAAAGCTTCGTGGTCAAACTTCGTGGACACGTTCCTGCGAGTGCAATAGATTATTCCAGCAAATACTGGCAAATCACCCCATATAATATGACAGGTCTGCACAGCAGGAAAAACTTTTTCGTTTTTGTTAAATCAAACTTTTTTGTTTTTGTTAAAATAAAAATTAATATTTTCAATTTTTCATTTTCAAAAATCAGTCCCAACTAGCTATTATGGCTCATTAGACAGTATTATATATATTATGCTTCATTTTATAGAATGTTCCAAACAAAAAAAGCTCAAATATGGATGAATTATGTTGCGAAAGGATATTTTAGTCGACTTTAAGAGAAAACTGTTGGAATTTTTTTTCCGTTCAGTATCGGACACCCACCCCCATCCTCAAGTCAGTTTTTGGTGAACTTCACCAATATTTTTCATATTAAAGGGTAACTTTTGTTAATAATGCTTCCAAATGGTTTTTATGGTCAACTGGAGACATTGTGTTACACTTTGGGGCACAAAAGATGCCATAACAGAGAAGAGGGGAAAAAATCATTAACTGTTTACGCACATTTTGTTTGACACTTAATCATCACCCACCCACCCCCACCAACGTTCACCTAATTTTTTCCGGTCTCTCCCTGATGATTACAAAAAAAAATCCATCTTATAATACAAGCACAACACAATATGTATTAGCAACACAACGCACATGAAACACACATCATGCATAAACAACTCAATATAAGGTACATAAACTACAAAATATACAAAAAAATCCCAATATTTGGTTTGTATTTTTTTAGTAGGGGGGAGTTGGGACGAGTGTGAGGGAGGGGAAGTATATAACTCTAGTCAGCCGGGCCCTGACGCTTCTCGGGAAAATAGACAGCCAGCGTGGCCATCCGGTGGCTACTTTCCGCATAATAACTATGTTTTCCAGCCAAAATATTGCGTCACTTTTGTCTTGACTTAATCAAATTTTGAAAAAAGGAAATCAAATCATCACGCAAGCACGAGATATTGTTGAAAGCACGAGGCACTGTATTATCCGCGATAACATAAAGAGATTCACTACCCACGGTACACACTAAAAACTAAAGTGTTAAAACTGTCACTTTCAAGGTGTTAAAACTGTCACTCTAAGGGTTTGATTTTAACACTCAAAGTGCAATGCTTTAAGCACTTAGACATTACAATCGTCAGACATCTGAAACTTGAATGGATGGCACTTCCCATGTGTCTAGCATTGATGGTTCTTCCAGAATCGTCCATAATTTGATTTGCGCTTGGTGGTACATAATTAAAAGGACACAACGCAGATGAAGCGGATCAGACTCGAGAGTTCGAGCCTGATCCGCGTCATCTGCGTTGTTTCCTTTTAAGTGTCGCGACATTACACTTGTCAAGTGGTATTATTGTGGCACCTGTCAATTTCTGGGATATCTACACTTGAACAAAGTGCTAGTTCAGCACATAGTAAGTGTTAAATACAGCACTAATAATAACTCTTTGGCCAGCCGCTGATTTGTCGCGGTCCTCATAAGAGAAGGCCATCATTCCCCCTGCACCCCACCCCCTCCTCCCCTCCTCTCCTCCCAGCATTCAGATATAAACTGCTTAATAGTGTCCCTCACTTCCTCTTTTTCAATTTCTTCAATAAGCATTCCTACCCTCTCCCTCGTGTCCCCCTTCAGCCATCTATCCTTTGTTTCTTCACCCCACTTCTGTATTATTCTTCCAGTAAATTTTATTCTATGAGGTATATACTGTGGGCATTCCAAGAGAAAATGTTCCAGGGTCTCCACTTCAAGTGTAGTTTTTAACACTTTAGTTTTTAGCGTGTAGTGGATCGCCTTGTGTTATCACGGATAATTCCGTGTCCAAGGGCCTCGGTGCTTGTGAAAAAATGTGAGTTTCAAACCGCATAAAGAACATTCCCCCTACACACACCTACACTGTATCCCTCCTGCGATATGCGTCCCTTCTAACGGGAGGACCCTGGTCCAAAATGCGATCAAGCGATTTATCGTAGGAACAAGAGAGAGAAAAAAAACTTTGTGTCTGACATCCGCATTTTAAATCTGTTGGATGCACCGTCTAAACAGAAACATTAATTCACTCGCTTTCACGAATTATAGCTTAAAATTCAAGTTTTTCTGAAACAGAATAATACATTATTTATGTAAACTGGCATTGGCATAACCCGGTGCAGAACAAGGAAGGTGAAACACAAGGAAAACCCACACAGCACAGGTTTCCTTCCCGAGAATAATTCTTATAGTTAAGTTCGTGAAAAGCACGAGAATCCCCAAATTTCATCGAAAAGACCTTGGGATTCCACTCATAAGTCCATTAGCTGTTTGTGCCTCTCATGCTGTCTTTCACTTAGAGCTGTTTGTTCACTGATTGCAAAACCACCCCAATTGGAGCGCTGTGAAATCCGTTACTTATTCCCAGTTCCTTATTCGACTTTCTAAATTTAGCAGAAATTCGAAAAATAAATGGCCTTCTTGGGTGGCGCCCTAAGACACAGGACTATTCAAACCCTGGGGTTCACTCCCCACCCCTCTCTAGGGGCCAGGTTGGACCCTAAAAGAGACAAAATGGTCCAAATCGTAATTATTGACGGAAATTCGCGGGACAAACGACCTTATAGGGTGGCGCCCCAAAGTGCAAGATTTTTCAAATCCTAAGGTTCACCCTCCCACCCCTTTTAGGGGCCACACTGGACCCCAAAAGTGACCAAATGGTCAAAATCGTAATTATTGACGGAAATTCGCGGAACAAACGGCGTTATAGGGTGGCGCCCTAATATACAAGACTTTTAATACCTAAGGTTCACCTTCCAACCCCTTTTTAGGGGCCCATTGGACCCTAAAAGTGACCAAATGGTCAAATTCCTACGCGCAATTGAGCCTAGATAAGCGTACAGTTCGTGACAGGACTTCTTGTATTAACTGTAGAGTGCTTTCGTGTTAGTGACATGCACATGAGGAAGAGAAAATAAACAGTTCACTGCTCGGATTCGAGTGCGATTTTTATCCGCGAGTGGGGCGCGTTGAGGATTATTTCACGTGGCGTTAGCCGAGTGAAATAATCCGCGCGGCCCACCAGAGGATAAAATCGTAGACATCGAATCCGAGCAGTGAATGTTTTTATTTATTTTCTCCTTATATGTTTTACCAAAACAACCCTTTATAATTGACTTGGTTACTTTCAAATGACGCACGCGAAGAAGAGAAAATAGCTTTTTATATATTGTACAATCAATTTGGTTTAAACAATATTTTATTCAGCAAAAATGATATCCTACGTACTACAATAAAAGGTCAATCACAAAATCAAAATAACTGTACATTATGCAGAATAACAAAATATGTAATAGTATCAAGATAAATGAATAAAACTACAACCAGTTTAACAGTTAAGAATATGAAAGTTTCCAAATATTCACAGCCAGGCACGTAGCAACACAACATGGGTGAGGGTGGGTGGTTGTCCTTTCCAACAACCATCATAATTTTCAATAGTTGGAAATTCGAAGAAATCAGTTTCCTTCATGTTTTCAACTTTTCAAACTTTTCTAACCAGCAGATTTGAATTTTCAACCCGTGATCACAGTTTATCCAACAGTGATTGGCGTTCGATAAGGCTACCGACAGGGCCAAAACGATTTTCCAATTTTCGATCGAATTCTGTGACTTTTCAAATGAGCTGACAAAATTTTCCAAAATTCCAACTCGAATCTGTGACCGGTCAAATTTTTTCGAATTCATCGGTATGCTTACCTTTCCGTGACCAGACTACACAAGGACTACAGACTAACAGCTATTCAGCCAATTATTACTCCTTCCAACTGACTGGCAGTCAGTTGGAAGAAGTAGGTAATGGCTGAATAGCTATAAGTCTATAGTCCTTGTGTAGTCTGGTCAGTGAAAGGGAAAACTCATGGACCTATCTGGGGAAATGCATTTTTCTTGTGGATAAAATGACTAGATTTAGCCAGAGGAAGGCCTCAGAATCCATCTCAGGGGTTCAAAAATTTTCCCCCAGTAGGTCCATGTGCCCGCTCCCCCGCCCACCATCCAGAAGGAGACCACCCCCACCCCCCACTGGAGCTCTCCCCAACAACAGGTTCTGTCTGCATACTTCAGGATATGCCTATGGCATGTCGTGCTAGGACCCCAACTCCAGTTAGAAATCAAATTGATCACACTCTCCCCCCCCATCTCCTAAGGACCCTCGAGGTACGTCCCTGTTGACAACTGCGTACCTGTTACCTACCTAGCTTTCAATGAATTTTCATCTCAACGGAATTTGGGTGAATACCACCTTCTCAATACAGGCAAATTTCCCATTCATATTGACCGTAACGTTTGTGTCTTAAATGCTGCGTTGACGTCTTTTTAGGAAAATTAGGGGGATACTTTGCCGGTACAAGTTGACCTTTTATAATCCCATTGCACTAATTTTGTAGTTCATTTACATGAACTTGTGCTACGGGGAATCTAGGGTGGGTGGGGGGGGGGGGGTGGGTGGTGGTGGACTTCCCCGACTATAATAATCCAGTATTTATTTATGCAGAAATCATGAAGGAAGCCCAAAATGTGACCAAACAATGGACATAGACAAGAACTCAAATATGCGATGGGAGACAATAATTATAATGCAGAGTTTTTTATTTGATATTTTTGTATTCATTAATTATAGTCTGGTCAATATACACGTTACCGATAAGTAATGCTCATCATAAACTTTGGTTGAGTTTGAAAATATGTCAACTAAGAAAGCACAATGTGGTCGGCAATAAAAGCGTTCAACTGTGAACAAGTATGCTTACACAAGGATTGACAGAAGCATTCAGCTCACGACAACACCAGAGGGAGAAAGGTGTGGAAAATGACGTAAAATAATATAAATGAACGCGAAACTAACCCCCCCCCCCCCCCACACACACACACACACACAAACACAAGCACGTCCACCCACCGTGTCTATGCATAAAAATATACTAGCAAGCAGAAAACATCTAAGTGTTCAAAGCATAAACAGTTCTCGAGCCCCAGGAAAGAGTTCTCAAAAGAATCGGCATGAATTAAAAAGTTAAAGGAATTGTCTGAAGAACCCAAATTCAAAATAAAAACTGAACACAATAAGCTTAGCAACTGATGCTTCGTTATAAAAGGTCTACCGAGAACAATACATTCTCTATAACTGTTTGTTTATTGGGATTTATAGATACTTTCAACAGCCGAGGGCATACCGTGTCGAACAGGTTTACTGGTGTAGAAATGCGGATTATCTGGAGAGAACTACCTGGCAGTGCCAAGCAACTGCCAAACTCTCCAACTTACTGTTAACTCTGCATAAGAAGAGTCAGAAGAAACGGTGGCGCCACAGGGGGCCTCGGCCCGGGCACCCCACTTTTCCCTCGGGGCCCCCTAAATCAAACTTCAAATTACTATCTGACCGTGGTTTTCCCACCCAATATCACACCTGCAAACGGCACATAGCAATATACAGCATGTCAGGTGTTGTAGAAACGCTCAGATATCGCTCCCAGTGCGACCAAATATGAATATTTTTCCAGACCCCCCCCCCCCTCGCCACAACCGGGAGGAGGGACACCCTTCTCCCTAGTTCAGAGATTTGAACTACCTCAACCCCTATCCTCCTCTAGCTCAGGCCTACGACGTTCGGGAGATACCTTCGACCTTGGACCCCCTCCCCATATCTTACTTAGCCCCCCCCCCCCAAAAAAAAAAAACAACTGAAATCCAGGCGCCGCCACTGGTTAGAAGCGATTAAAGACAAGTGCACCATCGATACTGTGTACGCCATAGCATACAGAGTCACCAAGTTGGCCATTTCTACCTCCAGCAGAGCTTGAGACTAGGGCAAGTACACCATCGACATGCAGTACGCCATAGTATACAGCGTCACCAAGCTGGCAATTCCTGCCTCCAGCAGAACTTGAAACTAGCGCAACAAGGGAACCTGATGATAGCAGAAGAGTTCAAGATGAACCCGCTTCAAACGCTACACTGACTGCGTTCTAAAATATTCCAAATATGTTGACTGATTTGCCTAAACCGACGAGTCACTTTTTGAAAGTGCTAAATCGTAGAAGCTGACAATTTTTATGGTTGTTGGAAGGTGAAATATCTAAAAGTTGAAGAACTGTGAGATTCGATTCGAAAGCTTTTTCCTCATCCGATTCGGCAGGAAATGTGAAAGACCTCATATTGAAATATTAACTTTTGTTTAATTCCTAACCCTTAGAACCCCTCGTTTCCTGGAATTGTATCACCTTTGTGCACACATACAGTGATATGGGTCAGTCAAATACCAAAATACAGGGAGAATAAAATAATAACTGCAGTCTGTAGCCGTCTCTTTAGAATTCGATTGACGGTGGGATTAAAGTGAAGTGGCAACCTCTCACTCTTGCCACCCACTACTCCCAAACAGACCAAATGTAGACGGGCGCTGTCTGAACTACAGTTCTTAGCCCAATGTGGCCATATGCACAAACGAATCAACGAATTCTACTTTTTTAAATGAACTGCATGTTGAATTGTCAACGTGAGCGGTCTAAATGCCCACACCTCATGCTGTTCCAGTGATTCTGGAAGTGATCTGATGCTGTAGGCCTAGTGTTAAATGATACTTTCAGTGGGAATCAGAAAATACTGCAGGTCACCTCTGCCATAACTTATTAATTTATTTAATATGATTGAGTTTCTGAGAATTGCCCATTATCAAACTCGGCTGCAGTGGATCTTCTTGTGTTATCACGGATAATTCCGTGTCCAAGGGCCTCGGTGCTTGTGAAAAATGTGAGTTTCAAAACGCATAAAGAACATTCCCCCTACACACACCTACACTGGATCCCTCCTGCGACATGTGTCCCTTCTAACGGGAGGACCCTGGTCCAAAATGCGATCAAGCGATTTATCGTAGGAACAAGAGAGAAAAAAACCCCAATGTGTCTGACATCAGCACAGGTTTCCTTCCCGAGAATAATTCTCATAGTTAAGTTCGTGAAAAGCACGAGAATCCCCAAATTTCATCGAAAAGGCCTTGGGATTCTACTCATAAGTCCATTAGCTGTTTGTGCCTCTCATACTGTTTTTCACTTAGAGCTGTTTGTTCACTGATTGCAAAACCACCCCATTGGCGTATTATCTTTTCTCCCTGGACTCTAACACAGTAATGCACACAATGAAAATTTACCGGGAGCATGTTGACTCAAGTATTTGGAAAGAACAATGTTCATCGTCTATGTATTTATTACGATAAGACAAGACACATGCGCTCAAGTTCAGGAAGTAGAAGTCTTTATATACACGAAGAAAACATCAGTGCAAATTAATGTAAAAAAGGTGATTTCCTTTACATGAAAACAGTCGAACTATTCCTCCATATTTCTCCCTATCCACAGCTTTTGAACGGCCTGTACTAATCGAGATATCAAGCAGACATGAGAAGTGTTGCCTTATTTTTTTTTCAAGCGACCCTTCTTAAATATTATCTTTTCCCATTGTTTAGGGCAATACAAAGGCAAAGCAATGCTGATATGTTTAACCCCCTGTGCACTGATAACAAAATACCAAAATTTCAAACCGACAATACAGCCAATACAGCAAAATGGAATTTAACAATTTCAATCTTGTGTGATAGATTTCAAAGAGCTCCGCCAAACAAGATTAAATTGGTTAAACTTCCGTTTGCATTTTGCAGAAATTTGCAGGTTGAAAATTTTATATTTCAATATCAGCATACAGAGGGTTAACTGATAGATTCCAAAATTATTTTTGACTGTCCGAATTTGTTTCCGACTTTTAACCTCGTTACAATTTATAGGAGAGTGCCTACACAGTCTCCCATAAATTGTAACAAGGCAGATCATTGAAGACAGAATAACTGCAATTCAAGGAAAATATGAAGCACCTTCACAAAATATGGAAACTTCAATCTGTGGGGCCTGCGCTTTTGAATAAACCCCAAATATGATCTTACAGCACGATAGCAGTTAACAGTGTTGGTGCGAGCGCACAGCAAAGATAGGGATAAATAACCTAGAATATGACAGTTTATTCCATGATCATGTTTCGTAAATCCGATGACATGTTGCGATCTGATACATTTTTGGAAAGAGCTTTATTAACCATTTCCAAAAGTGTGTCAAAGCACAAACTTCCAATGCCAATGTCAAGTAATCATAAGTGTTGTTGCCAGAAAGAGGATGCCGTGGTGCAGAAAGAGCCAACAAAATGAGTATAAAAAATCGCTCGAGCAAACGTTTGTCATACATGTCTGAGGTAACGCTATGATATAGTCTCAGATGCGGACGAGGGGTTAAGCATCATAAATGAATATGCCTGAGGTATAGTTGAGCAGGCTAACAAAACACTGTTTGCCCCATTTCCTTCAAAGTTAACGACAGACAAACCAACGATTGTTCGCCAATTTTGAACTTACTAGTATGATTTGATCATTCATGGGCGGGCCAAGATGGGGCCTACCCGTCGCGCACCTCACCTATATTGTAACTTATTATGTTTCACAAGAACTGAATGTAGGGATGCGGTATAATCCGCGATAATCATAACACTTGGATATCCACAATTAGAGGAAGTGACTGTCTATGTCCTATACTGGATTGTACAGTACCTGGATTGAACAGCACCCCCTGCGTACAATTATAGCTCATTTGGCGGTTTCATGTGAGCCGTTATAAATTGGCTTCCATTTATCGACATTTGAATGAGTCTAAACAAAAAGACGGAATATTTGGATAGAAAATATAGTGGGTCATCTGCCAGTTTGCCACGAGGGGTCACAATGACCCTTCATTTTGTGAAATTACAACCTGTGGCCTGAGAGACCCTCAAACCCCGCAGACGAGAGCATAATACCCCACTCTCTGCTACGCGCGGGTGACCTGCATGAAGAAATTTTGAAATTTGAATGGTACCGTAATGAGAAATAGACACTTCTCTGTCGTGTAATTCAGGAAAAATATGAAGGTATTTTCTTGTTTCGTCCTTTTCGACCCTGAGGCAGTCAGGACCACCGAGAGCGGGGACGGGTTCGGCGCAATGTGTAGAACGGGCGTTACGGGCCCTGCAAGCACTGAAGGTGGGAAGTGATAAGCGGGGTTCCTCTCTCAGAATTTGTTTTTAAATTCCTGCCAAGAGAAGCATTCTCCTGCATTTTCTAGACAATATCTAAATATCTAATCAATTATTTTCTTACAATTTAGGTAATTTATAACCTGTATTTATGTGTGTATGGTGCATTTTTTGTCCACCAATCGCAACCACCACGGTTCAGGAAAGGCCGGTGGAAAACTAACGAACAGGAGCAATTTTTTTTATATGAATAGAACCTAGTCACTATTGCAACTACCTGCTCTTGCCAGTTCTACCAGCGTCGGAGGCCCGTACCAAAAGCCTTTCCACGACTTTCAGATTTTTAAAACTGCAGTTGCAGTTGCCCCCTCTCGGCGCTAGTGGAGGAGGCCCCACGTGGCAAATGAAAATCATTTTTGCGGGGAACATATTTCAAGAACAAGTCTCTCAACAATCACCAAAGTGCTCATAACCCTGAAATTAGCTGCGGAAGAGAAGATACCGGCACAGCTGTTTCAGAGACATATCAATGCTTGTAAAATTCAAGATATTGTGCCCGAGCGAACGGTAGCGCTGAAACGTGTAATACTGAATGGGGGTTGCAGTAAAAAGGGGGTTGCCAAACATGGGCTCTAAGACCATAAAATATGGGTGTTTAAGTGGTAAGTCATTTTGGTTTAACGCACCCCATATTAGTGGAATGTAGACTATACGACTATCAATTTGAAACACCTACCGCGACATCTCGGAACAGTGTAGTATAATCAGGCGCTACTAGTATGCAATCAAAAGAGTTGCACGTCAAGGTCTAAAATTTGACATCAAAACTCCACAGTCACCAGCTGTCAAAACATATGTATGGCCTGGAGTTGGTAGATAGTATTGTTTGCAAAATATCAAAACAATTTTTAAAAATTTGGTGCCATTCGCGTGTATATTTCGGGCAGATTCGGTGGTTTCACCAAATGAAAGTTTCAAAATGTAGTGGCGGGAACTAAGCACGAGGTGCCCCCTCCCACAATGGCCAAAAAATAAAATACAAAACAGATAAAGATACACCCCACTAGATAATCATGCAATACCACCACCTCACAATACCCCTTGGCCTAACATTACGTACTACCTATACCAAACGTTGGATAATACAAAGCATTCGGTAGATTAATACTACCAAGGATTAAGCTGGGACCTGCAGGAGTAAAGACCATGCACCTTATACTACTGAACTAGACAAACGTGTAGTATCCCCACCCACAATACCGCTTGGCCTAGTGTTCGTACTACCAATACCAGTTACTGAATAATATACAGTAAAAGGTGATTCAATAGTACTAAAGTTTTCAGCAGCAAATATTTTCCGTGATGCAGTTTGATATTTAATCAAATATACCTTTTTTTATAGAGCTCAGTGAGTCAATTGGTCAGATTCATAGTTAAAAAAGAGAAGAAGAGAGTGATTGGAGAAAATTGTGTTGCACTACCAGAGTGCTAGGAGTTAAATGTGTGTGCCAAAAACAAACATTTTTTAAACGTGCAACCATAATGCTAAGTACTAAATTATCGTCTGAAAGGCAGAAATTCACATTGACAGTTGAATGGAACCTGTGTGCACATTTTTAATAGACCATTTTTACATAGCGCCATCTTACAACCGGGACTCGATATGCATGTCGAAATCAGCCATTCGGATTTTTTACTAAAAATGACACCCATGTCTGCTGCAGTGTACTGAACGTTGATATCGTTTGTTTTCACTTTATATATATTTTTTTCTCATTGCTGTCGTTCGTTTGAAACAAAATTGGATTGTGTACCTGCCTGCTGTTCTTCGAATGAAACATTTTAGCATTAAGGAAGCTGAAGGTACATTGTAGCTGAGAGTTGTGACGAGCGCCGGAGCGAACATGAAGGATTTTAACATAAAATGATAAGTATGGAATAAAATATTGCAAAACACAAATTTCTAACACCCAAACTCTGTTCTCTTTGGGGATGAGAACAAACGCAGATTTGGTAAATTGTGGAATTTTAATTGATAGAATAGAATAGAATAGAATAATTATTTAACAATATACCAATTTACAAGAATAAATTAAAACAATATATTTTTGTACAGATTGGAATGGTACATTGCAGTGGGACATCATAGCCAGATTTGCTGTCTTCCTGACACCAAAACCATATCATGTGACCCCTCGTTGGAACGAGCTCGTCGAGCTTTTTCCAACGAGGGGTCATAGGATATGGTTTTGTTGACCTTAGTAGGTAATAATTGCCGATATACTATCACTTGTACATGTACGTGTACAACATACGTTCACGATGCGTTCACCAACGTGGAATTCAGTGTTAAATCACACGCTTGTTCATAAAACTGTACATGATCTTGAATCCCCCCACCATGTACAGTCGTGACTCCTAGATCGCGTTTTTAACGTTCAAATACTCGTGGTGAACGCGCGTTTTTAAAAAAAGGGTGAAATTGTACATCTTCGCTTGTGTCTTGTACGTAATTTTTCGTCGACGTTCGAATCGCAGATCAGACCACCGATCCATCGTCGGCGAACGCGAGCGAAAGCAAAAGATTCTGAGTCATCATCAAAAACAGTTTTGGGGACTCTAAATCAGCGATTCAGAACCCGCAATTGTGTTGGTACAGATGATTCAGAACTCTCCCTTGTTTTTTGAGGCGGTGGGTTTTTTTCCCATTTATGGCATTATTAGGGGAATTCCCCCACTATGAGAGATTCTCAAAAACTCAGCTGATCGAGCGATCGGATCGCTCGATTCTCGTAAAAAAAACTCGATCTGAACGAAGAGTGTTGTTGTCGTCGGTGTGTTGGAAATTCGCGAATATGGTCTGTATTATAGACATTCCTGTTTTCTCTTGATGGGACGGATAGAAATTGAATTTTGAGGGTTTTTTTGAGATGATCTGTAATAGATATTCGTGTTTTGTCTTGATGAGAGATTGACTGTTAAAGCGTTCGTTCGAAAAAGTCAAAAACACTTATCAGAATGTTTAAAACGCATTTTCCGCTCAATTAGGTTTTGAGTGGTAAAATTTTAAATATATTCATGATAGCAATCGCAGTCATCAAAAGGATTCTCTCTTAATTCGACACTCAGTGAATTGATGTGTGAATGAAAAACCTTTTGACAAATGTAAAAAAACTACTGTCGAAGTGCGTTAAATCAGAAACCGGTTTGTCATGTACTGTTTAAACGTATTTTTTTAAACTTCAATTAACACAGTCAGTTTGAGATGTGAATATTTTCAGATATTATATTAAGACGGAAAGAGTTTTTTTTTTAATACTTAAAACATAAAAAATATAATTAAACATTTAATTTTGAAAAATAAATAAAAACAATTAAAACGAAAGATGTTTTTACAGATGGATTCTAGACACCGAGATCGAATTTTAGAACAGTATGAACGTGCTAAGAAGGGGATTCAGTCAGCTGATAGGAGCAGACGTCTCGGTGAGATGGAACTCAGACGCGAAGCCACAAAAATATTTAAACCCGTGACGGAGGGTCAAGAGCGAAGCAGGAAGGAGAGAGTCGAAGAATTGAGACCCATAAAGGAGAGTTCTTTGAGAATGGGTTCATTGCCTCCTAGTTTTGGAAATCGGTATTCCGTTCAATCTACACCGGATTACGTTCCCACGGGAATTCAAACAGATATGAGCGAGTCTGATGATACGGCTTCGACTATCACCACTAGTAGCATCGCATCGTCCGATGATGATGGCGGTAAGAGAGATCAGTCGTATGGAATTTATAAGGATTCTGAGGGTAAAACTTTTGTAGGTGATACGTTAGTGGAAATGGATGATGATGAATTGATCGTGGGTTCGAATAAATATAAAGTAACTGATGGTCTGCAGAGATTGCTCCTTTATGACAAGCCTGGAGATTACACGGAACAGGATTTCGACAATTGCGGCGACATTCTAGTTCAGACTCACGCCATGAAGAGAAATAACGATGCCAAAGAGACGAGACCCAAAGCTAACAGAGGTTACAAGTGGACGAAAGTGGTGAAACCCATATGGGATATGAACAAGAAGTTCGTCGAATCGGTGACCGGCAAAGGGGTGAAAACCACTTTTCTTCTGAGCGATTCCGACGCTCTGTCTCAGAGATTGAGTTTGTTGATGGCGAGCAGACGGGCTGGTAACACGGGATTAGATAATCAGATAGTTGCTATATCTGACGAATTGTTAAGACAGAAGGTTTTGAATAAAAACCAGTATAAAAGGCGGATGAACGAATTGAAGGATTGATGTGTATATAATAAGTAGAGAGAAACAAACAAACAAACAAAAAAAAAAAAAAATAAAACAGTAAATTCTTACACTAGAATAATAAAAGTATTTAAACGGCAAAAACGATTTACCAGTGAAAAAAAACAAAAATATATCATAAAAATAAAATATGTTGGTGATAAAGAACAGGGGATACGTCAGAACTTACGTTCAAGGCGGTTCTGGCATCGTCGATTCTATAATGCGAGCGTTCACGAGCAATGCGGGTAGAAAACTCGCATCGACTGCGTTTGAGGCCGGTAAGAAGACGGCTTTGGATGCTGGTAAGAAAGCCGCTTCCGAAGCCAGTGGTAGGATAGCTTCTGTGGCTGGCAAGAGGGCAGCCGACGCGTTGATCGACAAGTTGATCAGTCCGCCGGCGAAGCGAGCTGCATTAGAGCGAACGCCGAAAAGTTGGAAAGATTTTAAGGATGCCGTGGTGCCCATACAAGATTTAGCCAAAATGACGAGTGGATCCGGATTGAAGAGAACTCGCGACGGTGCGATATAAATAAATAAATAATAACATTAAAAACAGAGTTTGAAAAACATAAAAAAAAAAAAATTGTGTTTGAAAAGAATCTAAAATAACAAACAAAATAAAAACAAAGATGAACATTAAAGATATGTCTTGGAACGACGCCGCGACCAAGAGGTCGAATAACGAGTTCTTTCCCAAGAGCATAAGAGGCTTGATAGTGGGAAAATCGAATTGTGGAAAGACCAATCTGTTGATGAATCTGTTGTCCCGACCCGACTGGTTGGATTACGACAGATTGTTCGTGTTTGGCAAGAGCTTGTTTCAACCCGAATACAGATTGCTTCGAGAGTGCATGGATCGCAGATTGCCCAAGGACGTCATAGCCAGAATCTTTGACAGTAGGGAGGAATTCAACAAGAGTGGAGCTCCGCTCTCGACCATTTTGGACGGCGCGGCGACGGAGCTGATGAAGAGAAATGCATCTTCGAACGTCGAGTGTCGATTTTATGAGAACGCTAGCGACGTTCCAGATCTTAGGGAACTGAAATCGGAAGATAAGAATCTCATGATTTTCGACGATCTGTTTTTGGAGAGACAAAACCGATGCGAATCGTATTACGTTAGGGGTCGACACAGCAACGTGGACTGTTTCTACCTGTCGCAGAATTATTTTCGATTGCCCAGACAGACGATAAGGGAGAACGCTAATTTTCTATGTCTCTTTCGCCAAGATCTCAAGAATCTCAATCACATCTACGGCGATCACGTCGCAAACGACATGAGTGCTGCGGAATTCAGGAGATTCTGCAAGAGGGTTTGGGATGGTGGACTTTACAATTTCGTCGTGATATATTTGACAAGCGAATTTAATCGCAGAAAATATCGGTGCGGATTCGACAAGTTTTATGTTTCCGATGGTAATAATAAGATAGAGCGTGAAAATAAAAATTAGAAAAAATAATAAATCTTCAAATAATTAGTTTTGAATAAAAAAAAATAAAATTAAATATAATGTTCGAACATGGAGAATTGTTAGAACGGATAGCCGAGAATACGGCTGCAAAACAATCCATTCAAATCATGGTGAGTGGCGATTCGACTCGATTCGCTACGAAATTCGAACCTTCCATCGAATTGAATAGAGAGAAAAGTTACGAGATGGCGTTGGTGAATCTGGAGACTTATTATTCCTTTCCCAACGTCACCGAAAAGAATAACTCGTTCAAGTATTCCGACGGAACGGATTGGTTGGAGATTCGAATTCCCAAAGGGAGTTACGACATAGACGATTTGAACGATTACATTCAGACGCGAATGAAGACGGATGGAAAGGGAAGCAACAAGATCAGACTCGCTCCCAATCCTAATACCTTACAGACGATGTTGGATTTGGAAGATAATTTTCGAGTGGATTTCAACACGGACGATTCTATAGGCAAGATGTTGGGATTCGATCGAAAGATGTATCGAGGCCACGCGGCATCTGAAAATACGGTCGACATTCTCACTGTCAATAGCATTCTGGTGAACGTGGACGTGATTGCTGGATTGCGTGAAGCTACGTGAATGGTAGCGCTCAACCGACGATCTATTCCTTCTTTCCAAACGTGTCGCCGGGTTATAAGATCATGGAGCGACCTCGAAATTTAGTTTATCTACCAGTGATTTTAGACACGTTGTATAGTCTCAAAACCACGTTGATGGATCAAAATGATGAACTGTTAAATCTTCCCGGAGAGAGAGTGACGATACGATTTCACATAAGAGAAATATAAAAGCAAAAAAAAAAAAAAAATATTATATATATATAGATAACAAAAATAAAATAAATGCAATATTAATTTTACAAAATTATTTTAATATAATTATTAAACAAGAAACAATTGAAGTAAATATATTTAAAAAAAAAAAAACAGAATTATAACAGAATACGTGGTTAAAAACGTGAACATATCCGCAGGACAGAGGAAGAAACTTAAGAGAGCGTTAACAACTCAAGGCGAGGTGGTGAGATTCAAATTCACTCACGAAGATCTGACAAGAGGCGGTCAGGATTCGATCACCTGGACCAGAAGTCAAATCAAAAGGATGGAGAAAGCGATTCGCGATGGAAGAGGGTTGACGGTGAGAATGAGTCCCGCTCAATTGAGATACAATTTGAGAATGAAAGGTGGTTTCCTACCGCTATTGGCAGGAATAGCTGCAAAAGCATTACCCTTCGCCACAAAGGCATTACCCTTTCTCGGAAAGACTCTCGGCGTGGGAGCTCTCACGGGTCTCGCTAGTTCGGCAGTTGAGAAATTAATGGGTGGCAGCGGACTGTTTTTGAAGAAGGGAGGAGCCGTGTGTCGCGTTCACGTAGACAACAGCGGTAAAGGATTGTATCTAGAACCCATTAGAGGTGGCAACTCTCTGAGAGGAAACAGTCTCTATCTGAAGAGTGGACAGAACGTCGAGCGACTCGGCAAGGATTTGTTGCTCGGTGAGAATTCGCCATTTAAGAACATACCGATTTTGAATATGTTATTATAAATATAAAATTATATAAAATATAAAAATCATAGAAAGTATAAAATAATATATTTAAAATGGGTGAAAAGGTGGAGAAACAAATTTATCACCTGGATGAAAAGGTGCAGAAACAATTTGACGATAATGACGAACATCGCGAGCCAGAGAGCGAAAAAATAAAAAAATGGTTAGACGCTAATGATGGATATCTAAGGAAAGAACTAATGAAAGAGATAGATGAAGCACGGGATAGACGGTTGAGAATGAGACGATGCTTTCCACGGTCACCACTACCTTCTGAAGAGAATGGTAATGATGCGAGTGTTACCAAGAGATGCACAACATTCGTTCATAATTATGATTCGGATAAACAAAAATGTTACCATAAACGTATCACATCACAAAGAAAAAGAAAAAAAGAAAAAGAAG
This sequence comes from Pictodentalium vernedei, assembly GCA_031216915.1. Lineage (NCBI taxonomy): Eukaryota > Metazoa > Mollusca > Scaphopoda > Dentaliida > Dentaliidae > Pictodentalium > Pictodentalium vernedei. The sequence goes on along the minus strand of CM062297.1, from coordinate 396,525,216 downwards.
AATCGACGCTGAAATTTGAGAGAAAAGGAAACGTTATTATAATATATTATGATGATGATAGTGAAGAAGAAGGAAAACAAAAAAAAAAAAAAAGTAAATGAGATCTAAAGATGATCTTATTTTTTTTTTTCATTTTTCTTTGCTAAAAATCAGTCACTCTATTGTTTATATTTCCAAGTCCGTTATTAGCATGTTGACATGAGTGTCTTCTCCTTTTTCGAAAACGTGTTGAATGTTTATCTTTACTCTTTTGAGTTTTTTTATATCGGTCAACTCGCTCTCACCACCCAATTTCTTCATGAGTTTGAATGAGATGTTTGGAAATATGTAATTTCCATAGGGCAACGACAAATCGTCCTTGTCGAATTCTCTATCTTCGGCGACGACGATGTTCTGCAGATCGCTTTGGTACTCGTAAATCAAATCGAGCGCGGCTTCGTCCAATTTCAAAGGCATCTTATATTTCTCGTATTTGTGCTTTAAGCCCTTCGTCTCGACCTTGCTCAATTCGATGGAATCGTGTCGTTGTAATCTATAGATTTTATGACCGAATTTCTGATACGTTTCGACTCGTTTCAATTTCAATTCGCATCTTTTAGGTGTTGTTGTCTTCATGATCGATTATTTAGTATTTAAATAATAATTTGTTTAAAAAGTTTTTTTTTTTTGCTCTTTATATATATAAAAAAGTTGTTTTTTTAATTTTTAATTTTCTTTAATGTAAAATTTTTTTAGTAAAAGTTTTTTTTTCTCTTTATATATATATAAAAAAGTTAAATTTTAATTTCAATCTCTCTATTGTTTATATTTCTAAGTCCGTTATTAGCAAGTTGACATTCGTCATTTTTCCACATACGAAAATGGTGTGAATGTTTATCTTTACTCTTTTGAGTTTTTTTTCATAGGCGAATGCGCTCTCACCACCTGATTTCTTCACGAGTTCGGGTGAGATTATTGGATATATGTAACCTCCATAGGACAACAATAAATCACCCCTGTCGAATTCTCTGTCTTCGGCGATGATGATATTAATCAGCAGTTCGCTTTGGTACTCATAAAACAAATCGAGCGCAGCTTCATCCACTTTCAAACACATTCGATATTTGTGGTAGTAGCGCTCTAAATCCACCATCTCGACCTCATTCAATTCGATGGGATCGTGTGGTTGTAATGTATAGATATTAAAACTGGATTTCTCATAATTTTCGTCCCGTTTCAATTTCAATTTCAATTCGCATCTTTTAGGTGTTGTTGTCATGATCGATTATTTGTTTTTTTTATGAATTCTTGCAAAATAATATATATTTTAAATTTTGTATTTTAAATAATAATTTGTTAAAAAAAGTTTCTCTTTATTTCTCTTTATATATAAATACAAGTTAAAAAAAAAAAAATTCTTACAAACTCAATTTTGAGGTAAAAGCAAACGTCTTGTTTCTACCATGCGCACACCTGCATTACTGTAGAGAATGTCATTCCGAAGACGAGAAAACGTGTTCGGTTTGCGAGCGAGAAATAAAAGCGGTCTTAAATTGTTTTTGAATAAAAACACATTAAAGAAAAAAAAAATTAATTTAAAATTTAACTTCTTTTTTTTTATTATATATTTAAAAAGAGTAAAGAAGCAAAACTTTTTTTAACAAATTATACAAAATTCCAAAAAAAAAATAAATATTCTTACAAATGAAGCAAACAGATAAAACAATGGTAAATTTAAATGAGAAAACCATACCTCAGTTAAACGAGATTTGTAAACTATTACAAATTTCAGATTTCAGAAAGCATAGAACTAAATAAAAAAAAATTGAAGTCATACAAGAATATTTGTGAAACGCTAGAAAGGCAACAAAAGGTCGATAGCAACGACGTCAAAAGATGCAGCGGTTGTGAAAAATAAGAAGACAACTAAACGAAAAGCCGTTGAAGAACATCAAGTTTCCAAAGAAAAGAAAAGAAAAACTAAAACGAAAACGAGTGATGCACTTCAGCTTCAAGACAAACGAGATATATCGAGCGAAATTCAACGAGCAATCGACGAAGAGAAAGGAGAAGAATATGTAACACGACTCATTGTGGAACTATTCCAATCAAAACCCATAGAATGGGAGAGGGCGATCAAAGACATTTTTAAAACTTTCGACGTGATTCCCTCGTTGAAGAAAGTCGATCCAAAATTGTTCATGGAACGGGTGAAGAAAGAAGTATTGGATTTGTTTCGTGAATACATGAATGTGGGATTAAAAATTAAGATGATACTCCATTGCATAATGAATAAAATCAACGTGAAGTCCGGCGAGAGCATCGTGAAAAATGCATATTTCAGATCTAATGTCGAACCCATATTTCGAGGTTCAGATCTATCGGACATTTTCGAAAAGATGAAAGACAAGATGTTGACGTCTCTCGCAAATTATCAACATGAAGGTAGTAATTGGACGTTCGATGAGGTGTTGAAACTCGAAATTCACATGACTAAAAACGATCCGTTGAAAGGATCTTCCTACTTGGAATTACCATATTTCTTGACTAAGAAACACGCCGTGGTCAAAGTGAGAAATAAAGATGATCAGTGTTTTAAATGGGCAGTCACCTCCGCTTTATACCCTGTCGAAATAAACTCTGATAGGGTTTCTCGTTACGAGGAAACTTCTAAAAATCTCGATTGGACCGGAGTGACTTTTCCAACAGAGTTAAAACATATCGAACGTTTCGAGGTTCAAAATCCCACCATAGCGGTGAACGTCCTTGGATACGACGACGAAAAATGAACGATCTATCCTCTCAGACAGACTTCGTATCGCAGAAGAGAAAAGACGATTATTTTATTATTGATTTTGAATGGTGACAATCGTCATTATTGTTGGGTTAAACATCTGACCCGATTACTGTCAAAACAAAATAATAAACATGGACATAAGATATGTTTATGTTACAATTGCATGAACGTGTTTCACAGCGAAGACTCGTTGGCGAAACATCAGGAATATTGCAATGAAAATCAAGGTGTCGCCATCGAAATGCCCAAACCCAACACCATCGTGAAGTTTGAAAATCACAATAGAAGGTTAAAAGTACCATTCGTCGTGTACGCCGATTTCGAATGTTTCACCGTGAAAATGAGTTCCTGTCAACCCAACGCTCTTCAAAGTTACGTCGAAAGATATCAAAAACACATACCTTTGGGCTATTGCATTTATGTGAAATGCGCTTTCGACTCGCAACACGACATGGGTCCCTTCACCTACACGAAACAGTGCGAAGACGACGACGTGGCTCAAAGGTTCGTGGAAGAGTTAGAATCGAAAATTCAAATGTTATACAACAAATTCAAAACTCCGGCGAAAATGTTCATCACGCGAGAGCAGCAGGACGAAAATAACAGAGCCACCAAATGTCACATATGCAGACAAATAAGAAGGTCAGAGACCACGATCATTACACGGGTCTGTATCGCGGTCTGGATCACAGCAAGTGTAATTTAAAATATCGAGATGCCACTTTCTATCCGGTGATGTTTCACAATCTCTCGGGTTACAACAGTCATCTGTTTGTGAAAAATCTCGGCACCTCACACGAAGAATTAAATTGCATCGCGAACAGCGAAGAAAGATACATTTCCTTCACGAAATGGAAGCTCATGGAGAGGAAAAGAGTAATCGATGGAAATACGTTGAAAGAAAAAACGAAATCCATTCGTAGATGCATACGTTTCATCGACACTTTTAAATTCATGTCGACCGCTCTGGAAAAATTAGTCGATAACATGAGCAAGGATAAATTTAAAATCACGAGCGAACATTTCGGAGAACGAGTAGACGTCATGTTGAGGAAAGGAGTCTATCCTTACGATTACATGAACGATCTAAAGAGATTCGAAGACACCGCACTACCTTTGAAAGAAGATTTTTATTCGAAATTATATGAATCCGACATTTCCGACGAGAATTACGAACATGCCAAAAACGTGTGGAAATCATTCGATATGAAAACCATGAGAGATTATCACGATCTCTATCTGAAGACCGACGTTCTGCTCTTGGCAGACGTGTTCGAAAATTTTCGAGACGTCTGTCATCGGAATTATGATCTGGATCCCGCTTGGTATTTCACCGCACCCGGTCTGGCGTGGGACGCTCTGTTGAAGACCACCGAAGTCCAATTGGAATTATTATCCGACGTGGACATGTTGCTCATGTTCGAAAGGGCTGCGAGAAGTGGCGTCTCGATGATCTCCCACAGACATTCTGAAGCTAACAATCCCTACATGAAAGAAGGTTTCGATTCGAAACAGTCAACTAAATACATACAGTATTCAGACGCCAATAATCTGTACGGTTGGACTATGAGTCACCCTTTACCGATTGGAAATTTCGAATGGGTGAAGGAACCAGAAGAGATGCAAAAATGGAGAGACTATCCTTGCATTTTAGATGTCGATTTGAATTATCCGGAAGAATTACACGGTCCACACAACGATTATCTGCTGGCTCCCGAACGAATGGAACCGAACGAAGGAGACGAGGAAAAACTCATTCCCAATTTATTTAACAAACGTTACTACGTCATCTACAGTGAGAATTTGAAACGGTATGTCAATTATGGGATGAAATTAGTCGACATACATCGCATCATTCGATTCGACGAAGAGCCTTGGATGAAAGAATACATCGATCTCAACACGAATCTCAGAACTCAAGCCGAGAACGATTTCGAAAAAGATTTCTTCAAACTCATGAACAACTGCGTGTACGGCAAATCAATGGAAAACATCAGGAAGAGAACCGACGTTCGACTCGTCACGTCTGAGAAAAAAGCTAAAAAATTAGTGGCGAAACCCAATTACAAACACCGAACCATGTTCGGCGAAAATCTAGTGGCCGTTCACATGCAAAAGATGCACCTGAAGTTCAACAAACCGTATTATCTCGGATCGATCATCTTAGATGTCAGCAAGCAATTGATGTACGAGTTTCACTACGATTACGTCAAACGAAAATTTGGCGACAAAGACAAACTACTGTTCACCGACACGGACAGTTTAGTTTACGAGATAGAGATGAAAGACATCTACCGAGATATATCTCTGGACGTGGCTGAGTGGTTCGACATGAGCAATTATCCCGTCGATCACCCGTCCAACATTCAATCGAACGACAACAAGAAGGTGTTGGGTAAATTTAAGGACGAGAGCGGTGGTAAACAGTTCGTCGAATTCGTGGGCTTGAGACCCAAACTGTATGCTTATCGTCTAGAAGATGATGAAGAGATCAAGAAGTGCAAAGGAGTTAAAGCGTGCGTGGTGAAGAAAAACATCTCTTTCCAAGAGTATAAAGATTGTCTGTTAGGAAGTGGTCCGGTGTATAAGACTATGAAATTGATTCGAAGCGAAAATCACGACTTGTATACCGAAATAATCAACAAGATTTCGCTGACGGCCGACGATGATAAGAGATTCGTGTTAGACGATAAAATAAGCACTTTGGCACTCGGACATTGGACTTTGGATCTAATTTTAGATGATATGAATGGAGATGATTGGATTCTAGATGCAATTGTGGATAATAAGATTCCAGATACGATTGTGGATGATAGGATTCCAGAAAATCAAGAAGAATTAGATGAACATAAAATTATGGAAATCGATAGTGACATCGAGAAAGTTAATTTAAAAAGAAAAAGAAAAAAAATAGAAAAAAAATAACATCATTTTTAGTAAATTATAATAAAATAAATAAAAAAAATATACACTTATTTATGAATAAGAAAATAAAGATATCCGTAGAAGGTGTCGTCTTACCCAACGAACCCCTATCCAACATCCATCTGTTGAATGCGGCAAAAGATTTGAAAATCAAAGATTTTCTAGGAGTGTTTTCCAGAGATGCCTTGCCGAAGAGAAGACCTCGACAATCGGAATGCGGAATTTTAAATCTACATGATTCATTGGGTGAAGGCACTCACTGGGTGGCGTGGATGAAGAACGGGAAGAAGAAAAATTATTATTTTCACAGCTACGGAATCTCGCCGCCAAAAGAAATAAAGAACTATTTCAACAAATCGATGGTTCGTTACAACACGGAACAAGTGCAATCACCAGATCAAGTGTTTTGCGGTCACCTGTGTCTCTACATTCTCAAGAGATGGTCTGAAGGAGATCGATTTCAAGACATTCTCAATGACTTACATTAGAGAGAGATTTTTTTTTATAGTATATATAAAGATAAAAATTAATTTTAAAAAAAATTTTAATCGAATAAAAACGAAAAATAAATTAACATAGTTCATTTTTTAATAAACTGCGTTTTGAACATATTTTTTCTAAAAACAAAAAAATCCATACAACAACATGCCAGTCGATGAATTTGGTAGAAGTGACGACGAAAAAGTCAACCCGAGAAAGAAGAGGAAGACGTTTGAAGTCGACGTTGGTTACGACGTTGCCAACTTGGACAAACGTTACATTCGGAGATACGAACCTCGAGAAGAACCTGTGAACATGAATGATAAGAAGCTCTACAATCTTCCCGAGCTGATAGATCTCGCAGATGCTGTGACTAAAAAATACGTCGACAGGGGAACGACGATTTCGAACGAATCCTGCTGGATAATTACGTGGATAAAACCATGACCGATGATCTGGATCTGAAATCCAAACGTTTGGTGAACGTCGCAAATCCCGTAGATCCCACCGATGCCGCAACCAAGAAATACGCGGACGACTCTCACGCGAGATTCAGTGAACACCTGAGAAATAGATACGTTCTGAAAATGATGAACTCGGAACTGAATGCCAGTTCTAACAAGATAATGAACGTGGCCGCTCCCACGAATCCCAAGGACGTGGCGACCAAACACTACGTAGATCTGGAACAGAGAAAGTCTGACAGACGAGAAATGAAATCGGATCTGAATGCGGGATTCCACAAGATATTGAATCTGTCGAAGATCGACAACAAGGATGCGGACTCAACCACGGTCAACAAGGGCTACGTAGATTCTGCCGTGATACAATCACAAGAATACCTAGAATCACAAGTGGATGATCTCTACCTGAACAAAGAATCTGGTGGAACCATGGAGGGTGGCATCAACATGAACGGTCACAATTTATTCGGTCTCGATCACGATCCCGAATTCGATTCCAGCATGGTAAGCAGGAAGTACGTGGACGACAACTCGGTCTGGAGAAAGTGCGACATCATGGAAGGTAAACTAGACGTGGGGGGACACGCGCTCACGAATCTACCGGAACCCGTGCACATGACGGATGCCTGCACCCTGATTTCGGTGGTGGAGAAAGTCAAATATGCTAGACAATTGATCACCGTGTGGGCCAAAGAGGCCGGCACCTTAGATGAAGGAAAAGCTGAGTGGTCTTTCGGAAATGGAAGTGGCGGATCGAAACACGGTCAGGTGGGATATCCCATGCCGTTGGGAGGTGAAATCCTTTGAATGAGTCTGGCTTCCTCGGATAACAGAGCGGTCGTCAATCTCATGGTGAATGGTGTGGAAAGTGATAAGAGATACAGCGTCGTAAAGACTGAGAATCAACACGCGAATGTTAGCACGTTCGGCACGCCTCTCAAAGTGAACGCCGGAGACAGAATTAATTTCGTCACGAAAACCAATAATCCCGAAGCCGCCACTTCCGTGGTGAGTCTACTGATCGAACTGGATCCTTTGAACAAACAGTGAACGCGTGGAAAATAATGAATTAAAAAAAAATAATGTGTGATTATTAAAAACAAAAAAAAAAAAAAAAAAAATAAAGTAATGTGATCTAGAGAGATGTTCAATCTCTCTAGATCACATTACTTTATTTTTTTTTTGTTTTGTTTTTAATAATCACACATTACTATTTATTTTTTTTTTGTTTTTTTTATTTTTTTTTTTTCACACACTCGTCTCTCATCGAATGATCGGCATCTTATTTCCATCCAATTCGAATTGTAATTCTCTGTCTGACAGGACCAGGGTGAAGGCTTTGTTTTTTCTCAGCACGTTCCTATCGAATTGCATCTTGATCTGAATGTCTAACACGCTACTATTGAGTCGTTCACTCTGTTTACTGACGTCGAATACGAACATGGGATACATCGACTTGTATTCGCCGGGAGATATGTTGGGGTTGCTCATCAATTCGTCTAGACCATGATACTTCTTTCTAAAATCAGCGGCATCGCCGTACAGTCTGCAGAAATCGTTCTTGTCGAACGACGCATTGTAATCGATTGCTGGATATCTCGTGGCGTTCAGAAACACTTGCATGTTTCTCAAACTGCAGTGATCGAACAGCGATGCATTCTTTTCCTGAGACCCGTCCCTATCGGTCTGAAATGCAACCACAATGAAACGCGGTCTCTCGGAAGCGGATTTCACCGTCAATCTCCAATCGAAGTGATTCGTGGAGGGAGGAATGCTGGCCTTGTCGCACTGTCTCATTCTAAATCCCACGGGTAATTTACTCTTGGATTCTATGATCTTATAGAGACGTGCTTTCTCCACGATCGAAGGCTCCACGTGCAGAACGAACCACGATATCTTGTGTAGAGTTATCTTACCCGCATCGGTCGTGGTGGGTCTCACTATTGCATCATCGTTTCCTTTTTGAATCAACGTCAGATTGTGTTTGAATCCGTACATGATCTTGTTGTAATCATCCGCGAATCCGAAGATGTGTTTCAAAGGTATCCTGAACGAAAACGTTCCTTTAGGTCTGGACGTCTTGACGACGTAGTCGAATATCGCGGCGGCGCCTGCGCTAGCGGGACCTATGGTGTCTTTCACCCACAACTGATTAAGTTCTCTGGATTTCGAAAAATCATCAGGATATGTCAAGAGTCCGAACATCGTGGTGGCCTGACCGGGATGAAAAACAGATTCTATCGCTTGTCCGGATAGCATGTATTTTATGTTACTGAATAGATGCATGATGCCATTATTGGCTAGAGTAACCATGTCGTCGTCGGCGTAGTCGCTCCCATCTTCCTTGGTGAGACGTCCCTGCACCACTATGTAACTCTCACTAGGATGTACAAATAGATCTTGAGTTTCGACGTTGATTCTTATCTCTCCCGCATTGTTCAAACTCGTTCCGGTTACCGATTCATATTCGTGAACCTCATATTCTTGAATACTTTCATCTTTCACTATGCTTTGTGTTATATCTAGTATATTTGTCATTTTAAAGGATTTTTAGTTTTTTTTGTTTATTAATTAACTTGCTTTCTTTGTCTCAAAAATAGTTTTTAATTATTTTTTATTATTATTATTTTTCTCTCTTATATATATATGTGTGTAAACAAGAAAATGTCAAAGAGAGTAAATAAAAAAAAAAAATTGTGTTCTTCATCAAAACTTCGTCTTCTGTAATTGTTGTTCATAAAACTTTCCGATGATCTCTTCTCCATCCAAAGCTTCAATTTCGTAAGTCACCGGATCGGTGTGAAATATTTTGATGATCACGAAAATTTCCGAGGTCCATCGAGGAGTATAACCCTTTTCGAAGTGCTTCTTATAAGCGTAGATTCTCACTCGATCGCCGACCGCAAATTTCGGCGTTCTAGACTTCTTCCTGATCTTAGATCTCTCGGGATATAGATTCGCGTAGACCCGTTTTTCGTTTCGAGGATCGCTAGCTTCCGCGGGAGTCATCTTGATCGTTCTGTGTTGGGTGTTGTTGTAATCTTTGACCAGACCATTCAGAGCGTATATGTATTTCTTGGTCGAATTCGCCGTGAAGTATCTGTGCATCTTTTCCTTCATCGTTCGATTCCAACGTTCCACCACACTGGCTTTCTCTTCGTTTTCGATCGAGTAGAGGTCTACCAATCGACGAACGTCCTTGTTGTAGAATTCCTTTCCCTTGTCCACCCACAATTTACTCAGTTTTCGAGAAGACGAGTCGAACACGCTCTTCAGAGCCTCGGCGACGCAAGGTCCTGATTTATTCTTCAAAGCTCTGATCCAACCGTATTTGGAAAACACGTCGATGACCGTCAATAGATATTTGACGCCCTCATTCCACCTCGAAAACGATCTCATGTCGACCAAGTCGGCAGACCAAATGTCATCCAGACCCTTCACGAACACCCTTCTCTTTCGAAATTTACGCACTATGGGTTTGTGTAACTCCTCGGCCAATTCGCTCGTCAATAATCGTTTCTTCTTCTTTTCAGATGCGATTTTTTTTTTTGAACGCCCCATACGAATCGACTTTTCACACCGATCAGATTGCCGACCAGAGAACGTTCCATCTTCTCTCTCCTGGTCCGATTCGATATGCCTCTCAATCTCCCCAACATGTTTTTGTCGCAGACGTCGTTGCGAGTCTTGGTGTCGGGATGTCCGGCATAGCACAGATCGTGATCGTACGTGGCCGCGTCCACCCTATTCACGGGTGTGCTCCAAGATTTGGGTGTCAGATCGGCGTTGAGTCTCTTGTTCAATTTCGTTTCTGGGTCCCGTGAAACTGTGACCGGGCAGATGCATTTCGAAAGGTAGATTGTTGATCATTTTATTCACGATGCCTTTACCTTTGCTCGCGTTCTTTTGTTTGACGAATCGAGTCTTGATAGAACCACACACGTCGCAAATTCCGCGAGGCATCCGTCTGTCGTTTTTAGTTTGCACTTCTCTAAAATTACTCGTCTCGGTAACTCTCTTACACTTTACGCAATACATTTTTTTTAAGAGTTATTTAAATTAATTTCGTTTTTTTTATTTTATATATAAATTTAATATTTTTTTTTTTAAAATTATATATATATATATATTTTTTTTTTCAATCGCTGCTCTTGAGTTCTATCATCTTACTGAATTCCTCCCTGGCCTCTTTCCTCCCCTTTTCCACGAGAGAATCCTTCATCTCTTCCTTGATGATCTGATGAGTCTTGATTCTCACGGCTTCTTTCATGGCATCGTATTTCATTTTCTCGCTCAATATCGTGAAGTATTCACCGTCCGATATCCTACCGTCTTTCAACGCCATAGAGATCATTTCGGATATCGTGTCGATCTTGGAGTCGGCCAAGACACGAATCTTGTCGTGTTTCCTCGCCTTCAGATATAATTTCCTACTCAAAAAGTTTCTGAGCGTGCTAAACAATCCGGCGGCGAGGGCCACTCCTTCTACGGTCAACACGATCGGAATGCCGACCACGGTCGACAACAATCCGATGCCGGCCACGTGTAAACCCATGTAAATCATGATGAGTGTCGTGTCGATCGCGTTGACGAATTTCATGAAACGCGAATACTTCTTCTTGAGGGAACGACGAGAATCTCTCTTTCGAGTCAGATACAATTGGATTCTACTGATTTGATCGATGCGATACCTCTCTCCTCTTTCTCTTTCTTCTGGCGACGGCGCCGTCGGCAAAACGCCGTTCGGCTTCTCGTCCTCGTCGTCCACTAACGTCGGATACAATTTATTTCTGGTTCTCATTTTGTGGTTTTTTTTCTTTCTTTCTTTCTAATAGTAAATAAAATAAATTTATGTGTGTATTTATTTTTTTTTTTATTTTCTACTCTCCCTTATTTTTATATCAACAAAAAAAACTTAGACGTATGCTTCGTTCAGCAATAATTTCTTGATGCATCCCTTGTCTTCTAAAGTCAAACTTCTACGCGCCAATTTCAGTTCTTCCGAATCTGTGGGCCTGTCTCGATTCTTACAGAAGACTAATCTCTTCCAAAACGTGATCACATCGTTGAATTTAACGCGTTCGAACGCCGGTTCGAAATACATGACGACCATATCTTCCCTTTCCATCGTCAGACACGAATGATTCTCGTGATCGAAGTCTAGATAATCCCGACACCCGACGCATCGTTCTAACAAGATGGGACGTAGTTGTTCGTTCACGCAGATTGCGTATGCTCTCATCAGCATGTTTAAAGGAAACCTCGCTCTAATAGTCTGAGAATCGCTCATGATTTACGTATTTCTTTTTTTTTTTCTATTATCTATTCGATTTGATATATTTAATTTTCTAAATAACTATTTATTTATATTTTTTTTTCTCCCCTATATTTATATCAATCAAAAACGTGACAGCGGGCTCGCGAATTTCCAACACACCGACGACGACAACAACACTCTTCGTTCAGATCGAGTTTTTTTTTACGAGAATCGAGCGATCCGATCGCTCGATCAGCTGAGTTTTTGAGAATTTCTCATAGTGGAGGAATTCCCCTAATAATGTCATAAATGAGAAAAAAACCCACGGCCTCAAAAACAAGGGAAAGTTCTGAATCATCTGTACCAACACAATTGCGGGTTCTGAATCGCTGATTTAGAGTCCCCAAAACTGTTTTTTGATGATGACCCAGAATCTTTTGCTTTCGCTCGCGTTCGCCGACGATGGATCGGTGGTCTGATCTGGGATTCGAACGTCGACGAAAAATTACGTACAAGATACAAGCGAAGATGTACAATTTCACCCTTTTTTTAAAAACGCGCGTTCACCACGAGTATTTGAACGTTAAAAACGCGATCTAGGAGTCACGACTGTACATGGGGGGGGGGGGGGGGGGGATTCAAGATCATGTACAGTTTTATGAACAAGCATGTGATTTAACACCGAATTCCACGTTGGTGAACGCATCGTGAACGTATGTTGTACACGTGCATGTACAAGTGATAGTATATCGGCAATTATTACCTACTGACCTTTTTTGAAAAATTAAAAAAAATGATATATAAAATAATCAATTTGGTATCGTCTGCGTTGTGTAAAGGGTTAAAACACCGGTAGTTCACTTGACGCCTTTATTATCATAGACAGAAAATACAAATTAGGTGGAAAATATTACTTAAAATAATGTTCAACTGATGATCGGGGCAATCGGATGACAACAGTAACGGCTCCTGGAATATCGGTTCAACAGATTGTTGCCAAGCATTTTCTGATGATTCCTGAACCGCCTTTTTTTGCAATTGTTCAATTGTTAATGTAAAATGATGTCAATGATACCAATCGATAAAGTTGAAAAACCACAACAATGTGTATTCTGAGGCTCCCCAGACGCCCCTTTAAGGGATATACAATTTAAACGACATGTTACGCTTAAAATTGAGTGCACTTGTGGCAATCGCCAGAACATACCGGAAGACCCGAGACTGCACTCCATTGACTCAGGTCGTAGCAATTATTTATTTATTTATTGGTGTTTAAGTTCACATATTTTTGCACAATAGCTAATCATGACCACAACATGAGTATCAACTCAAGACCAGGGATGAGGGTTAATAAGCCATGTTGCCCAATTTAGAGAGGGTTTGCACCTCCCAAGCATTGGTGACTGGATCCTATTTTACCAGTAAAACAGAGCCTGTTTACCGTAGTGAACGGGCACTGCTTCACTTTCCGGGGTTCTCGCGCGGAAGGTAGCAGTAAAATTACCAGTTGCGCGCAGTTGGGTGTAAACGTGGCCCTGAAGGCCACGTTTACCACCCAAGTGTGCGCGACTGGTAATTGTACTGGACCTGAGTCAACGGAGTTTAACACTGTGAGATATGTTCAATTGAACGTAGTTCTTTCGAGTCTCGACTTATCTAGTAGTGAATGGACTGTACACACTGTAAAATGTGTTCAATTTAATGTAGTTCTTTGTGAACCTCGACTTGTCTAGTAGTGCACGGTATTACAATCGGCATCGGAATCGACCGATTGTGAGCTCAAATAACCTGTAATCGGTCAGCGGCCATTTTTTTTAATCGGTTGAACACTACTTAAAAAGCTTGATGGTATTGGCCCCAGTCGAATTCGGCCGAATTGTCGCAAACAAGGTTGAAAATGTTGGATCGTGAACAAAAAGATTACAAATGTCAGATACAATTCATCGTGTTCTGAATAATCAGAATACATCAGTTAAAATTATTCCCCCTTGTATGTATGTATTTCAGTTGACTGGGGTGCGACGTGCAGGTACTTATTTCGACCATCATACCATAGAGAATATGGACTGGTTATGCCCTGCTGGGCCGACAGAATTGTTGATACATATTTACCCTCACTCGTGAACCCAACTACACAATTGTTGCTATAGCTACACACAAACATACCACCACTTTCATTTATGCACAATCCGTACGGCGACTGTAAATCTGCATGGGATACTTTGAAGAGCATGTTTCTCAAATTCGAACTTAATGCTACTACTTCATGGCTATTAGTATCTGACACAAATATGCAGTTAGAATGTCTAGAAAATCTCACAAATGACGGATAAGTGAACATTTTCTCTGAAGTACTGACAATTTGCCCACTGTCACTTATTTTTTTTACGACACCCTCATCTATGAAACTAACAACAAAACTGTCACGTAGACGACAAATTCCAAAACAGTTATTGGGTAGATTAATAGTGGCAGAGACACAAAAATCTGATGCTCGATAACAGATTACCTGTTTGCCGTTTAAAGATAATACAGCTACATTACTACCATACACACATAAGTCATTAGGATCAATCGGCAAGTCAACAGATTTTATTACCGTACCTTTTGAATTAATATGTTGTAATTTATTTGGGCCAGCAGTCAGGACAAGCATATCCCCTTTTGTACTTGGCAGCATGCTGATACTGCGGACAGTACCTTCACAAGTAATATGTCCGTCTTTGATAAGCTGTTTCACTTTGGATGACGAAAAGATACTAACAATGTCAGACAGACTTGATTCTACATTCGATACATGCTGGTCATTTTTTCTGACAAAATTCATATTGGTGTCTTTGATAATTTCCCTTAAGTCATTGAGCGTTTGTTCAATGGACATGATAGCATCTTCGTGTGCGTAAGTAAATTTGTTTATTTCCACTGCTTTTTCTGCTTCTTGTGAATCATCAACTAACATTGACGAACTGTCAGACGATGGCGTTTTAGATTCGGTTGGAAGGACGGTCAGATAAGGCGCCACTGCACTGCTAGAGAGACGCTCGCCTTCTTCTATAATTTTATTTATGTCTTTCCTCAAAACGTCATAATCGTTGAAGTGTGAAGAAATTTTAGACAATTCCTGTTCTTTCATGACTTCAAACTTTCTCATCACAGACCTTTCTGCTTCATCAACGTTTTGGCGTATTCCGTTGTAAAAAGATTTAATCTGTTTTTCACCGAGATGAAAGTGACACTCTAATCTCTTGCGGAATGACCGTAGATCATCCTCTCCGCTATTTATATTCTGGCAAACAAGCTTCACGCGTCTGAAATACGAAGAAAATTTAAAGTAGATATCTTGCAATGCTTCAATCGAGCAATCTGAGTGATAATCAATAATGCACACGGTACAACAGTGCACCTGATGATCGTTACAAAAGTAAAGAAGCTTTTCTTCCGGATGATCAGTACAAACTGGAGATGAAGTTTCCATGGCCCTATGTTTGCTTCTGTCAATTTCTATATCACCTTTGTTCTCGAAATCGTTTTGCGTTACACAAGCTCCTTCGCCCGCACTTGGAAAACTATCTCTGGAAGCCATTCACAACATTGAAGTCAAATAGGTTATCCCAGTGTCAATGGAAATATTTACACGCATGCGTTAGGGATGTTAGACTACAACATGCGCAGTAGGCTAGTGCAGTGAAATCAGAAAACAGGTCAGGTCACGTGAAGTAAGATAAGCTGTCTTAACTGCATTGATGTTCAAAGGGGCTAACAACAGAGACTGAACATAAATGTTAATCGAACTTTTTTTTATATAATTAATACCGTTTAAATAGATCACAGTTACGATTTATACACTAATAATTTCAACACTTCCGAAAAGAAATATACAGTGACTTGCGTTTGAAAAAAACGTTAGAATTCCAATTGAAAGGGAGCCTCATAAGGACATATATTTTCAAATGTATCTTATTTCAACATTTCTGTTTTGTTCACTTCAGTTTTTTTAAATTTTCACCTCGAGTGGCCTTTTTCAATCCTAGGTGAGAAGTTTTCATTGATGGAAATTTGATATCTGATACCATTTTTGAATCGATGCTGATGTGCCCCGATAATGGTATATGAATATTAAGAAGGTACACAACTGGCTTTTCGAAAATGATAGAACTCATCATCATTATACCCCCTCAAATCTGATTCATACAACATATCCAGCAGTACCCAGTGTCAGTGAAAAGGAGGAAGAATAAGCCTTACAATGGTGTATTACACGACCCTTGGGCGTTCTTGGGTTATTCTTGATAACTGGGAGAAGTCGCAGAAAAAGCCGAAAAACACTAAGTCGGACAAGTTGCCGTTCAGTAGAAAGTGGGTGGTTACGAGGTGGTTACGAGCGACAATTCCCCAATTCATTATAAAAATTCGAGGTCCAATTGCCTGTGGAGGGCAGATTGAAATATTAACAGTGTACCTTTATCAATTACTAATGTTGGATCCATATTCATTCATTTCTGGTATTCACATTTATCTTTTGTACATTTTTTACCCTTACTTTGAAAACTCATCAGGGTGTCGGCATCCATAGAAGCGACAAGATGCTGACAAAAACACTCCCATTCTCCCATTGGCTACTATTTATGGAGAGAAAATCATACATGAAAAAAAGCCAATGGGAGAATGGGGGTGTTTATGTGCGAGTCTCACCGTTTCTAAGTACGCCGACAACTTGATGAGTTTTCAAATGACAGCTAAAAAGTGTATAAACGGTAAATGTGAACTCCAGTAATGAATAAATGTCAACCCAAGATTGAAAAATGATAAAGGTATACGGTTAATATTTGAATCTGCCCGCCATAGACAATGGCACCTCGAATTTTCATAATAAATCGGAGAATCTTTTACACCATTGTAAAGCTTATTCAATCCCACTGACACCGGGTACGTTGAGTGAAACAAATCTGAGGGAGGTATTATGAAGATGGGTGCTATCGTTTTCGAAAAGCGAGTTGTGTACCTTGTTACTAATTTCAGTATTAATATACCATTATGATAGTACATCAGCTTCGATCCGAAAATGCTATCAGATATCATTTTTGTTTTATTTCTCAGCTTGTGCCGAGTACCTGTAGGCTATTTGACGGAAAGATGTGAATTGTCATTTCTCCCTTCACGTCTGGTTATTGTAAATATCCAGTCAAGTTACAATTGTGTTGTTTGTCCCACAGATGTCTCTTTGAATTTAAAAAATGGTACAATGACGCTAGTACACTAAGCTTTCTGGGAACTTATCAAATCTCAAAAAAGAGACAGTCCGTGGTTGTAAATTCACAAACCATATTTTTGCGAATACGAATTTGAAGAGTACAAGAACGCTATCCGTTATCTGAGTTGTAAAACAAAAATGCACTGCCACTCCAATTTGTCAAGGTCATAGCTTGGATTTACGATTTTGTCGTATAAAAGTGTATATTTCTTCCATAATCTTTCTCACACGGGCTAAATGTAAAGCGCAAAGATAGGTATATGACGGACCCCGAAAACCGATTTGTCACTTAAACAGACCAGCAATTCTAGCCTTGCTAATTAAGCATGACATTTTATGTCCATTACCGCGTTTCTGTTTAACGCAATAATGGGATATCTAGTAAGAGATTAGACGTAGTGGAAGCCAGTGCTCTCCTGTAGTCAGTATCTACGTAATTATAATAGATAATTGGTGGAAAAACAGTACATCGCACATGTTCTGGACACACACCCATATTATGCATCTAGCATGTCGTCGAATGCCAGAAGATACCAAAATTTGAGTCTTTCAAAGCAACTTAAAAGCGAGTATTAAATTAAGATAGATCTAAGCGGCCAAGTTCAAGAGAGACGATTAAAGTGAGAATTAATGTTCTGGCTATCGAAATAAAAATTGGGGTATTTCTCGAAAATTTCATTCCAGTCTGAAGGGTGTAAGACTGAAGGTCGAGGCGAGTGGCTGGGGATGTCCCATGCTATAGGTCAGAGGAGGTGCCGCATCGGTGCGAAGGTGTAGGCACGTTGTTATTTGGGGGAGCCACAGAGCTCATATTTAGAATAGGAGCAGTCGCGCCCCAAATCAGTGGCCATATCTGAGTGGTGAATCAGAAACAGGAAGTTTTAGCTCAGGAAGCTATTGGTGTTTGGAAAGACGGCATACCTGTTGGCGAAGGCAAGCAATACGTAGGTAGAAAAGGCTTTGCGCCCGGTAAAGCGACAATACGGTCGTGGCCGTGCGACGGCAGTGAAGGGTTGAAGTGAAAGCGAGACCAAAATCCAAACACCAGCAACAAGGAAGGTAAAGCAGCGACAACAGAGAATGCTGCCCGCAAGTGACTCAAAAACTGTGTGGGTGGGGGTGATTGACGTTTTGTTTTCTGAGTAATTGGATTTTATGTAAGTCACAAATTACCATATTCATTTTTTATATATAGTATTAAAATTGTTGTTTTTTGGTGAGCCCCTGTTGATTCATGCTTTTTGACGAAAAGTCAGTGACCCCTTCAGGATAAGAAGCACTTCAACAAAAGTGAAACGGGCGGGTTCAGGCGACATTCGTTGAGTTTTGGCTGAATACGCGGCGTGAATCTATTTCCCCTATCAACGACAAAACCCAGGTTTCCGACACTATTACAAATGCATTGAAGATAATACCAACAGGCTATAAATGATTTAAGTAAACACATCCATTATGGGTGATGAACTATTTGTTGTAATCCAAGCAAATATCCCACCGATAAACAAATGCATATTGAACAGTGTTTGTCAAACAGTGCATGTCACTCGATTTTTTCCTGGAAAAACGTCACAACATGCAATGTCATTTTCGGGGAACTGGTGCTCAATTTTGCACGTCTCACTGAATTCGACAGTGGGCTCGAGATCAGAAAATAAATACAGACTGAACACGGAGTGTTGTATCGTACGGAAACGTATTTAGGACATGTGTGAAATGTTTTTCTAAATCGTTTTAAGGACTTAGTAACTAAGTCGTTATAACGACTTAGTAACTCGTTATAACGAATTACATAAGTCGTTATAATTACTTTCGTAACTCATTATAACGACTTATAAAGTCATTATAACGATGTAGCAAACTCGTTATAACGACTTAGTAACTCGTCATAACGACTTAAAAAGTCGTTAATTCGATGTGACGACTTAGTAAACTCGTTATAACGACTTTCGTAACCCGTTATAACCACTTAGTAACTCGTTATAACGACTTAGAAAGTCGTTATAACGACTTAGAAAACTCGTTGTAACGACTTAGTAACTGGTTATAACGACTTGCCAAACTCGTTATAACGACTTAGTGTCAAACACCTCTATCCACGTGGAAGAGGTAACATGGGGTTGTTTAGCGTCGCCATTAGAAATATTGGGGGGGGGGGGGGAGCCAACTGGGAGGATCGGAATCTGGGCACGGGGCAAACTCGGCTCACAGAGCTGAGCAGAGCTGAGTTGGGACCGTACTATGATTTTCTTCCCTGCCGAGTAAACTCGAAATATAGATTCGTTCTTCTTAGGTGTGATTCCTAATCACTTCAGGCTGCGGAAAGGAAACAATCATTAAAGTAACAATGATTCTTTTATTTACATTTAAAAAAAACTCATTCCATAATAATTATTCAACACATTTTAACAGTTTGATCAATTCAAACCAAAGACTTATCACATGGGTTAAATAGTTTTCCATCAATTCAGTCCATCTATAGCCCTGTACAGGCGCTATAGTACACTTTCAAAATGTCACTGTCGCGGGCTCGCAACAGGAACTTTAAAACACCGAGTCTTAATCTTTTAGATCTGTACGCTCTGATTGCCGGGGATCCCGACCAGCAATGTTAATTACCTTGTGGCAACATAATTCTGATTTGGATTCGGTTCATCTACTCTGTCGCATAGTTTAGCAAGTCTACGTCACATACCTTATACATGTGTCCTTTGATAGAACTCTCCTTGAATGTTCCTGTCCTTTTGAAATTCACACAGTTCATGCAGAACTCACAACTTCAAAATGCGCTTTCGAGCTTGCGCGAGTTGTCACTTATCGACTTTGAGTCGATATTCACAACACTCTGATACTAAAACAGGCTACTACATGATCATCCTCTGCGTTTCTTAGGGTTAATAACACAATACAACAGCCTACATTTTGAGACAGGTGCTAGTCGACCATCGCTAATGACATCTAAACTTAGCCGTTACTTGGGTTCGTAATGTACTCTCTAAAGTCGGGCTTGTAGTCCCCTACGTCCACCTAATCTGATAATAGCGGCGTACAACGGAGCTACGAGGACTGACCAGCAACTCCATTCGTACGAGACCCTACATGGCGTCTCCTATTCGGCCGAACCCAAGTTTCACTCCTAAACGGTCGGTATCCAAGTCTCCCTGAACTAGCTTGTGCCCCATACTTTATACCTGGTCTTGGGATGGTCAGATAATAATATTTCAACATGCCAAAACATGGCACGCGACATTTCTAGAGATAAAATCACCGTGCGTATCCGAGAAATAATATACCTGATAGCCGTAACGATTGAAAGTGTCGGTCACTTCGATATTAATTGCCTTCAGATAGAATGGAAACATTTTATGCTGAATAGTAAATATGCCAGAGAAGTATCCCACTGTGAATCACCTAAGGCTAATTATCTAATTAAAACATGTGTGTTTACAACACAGAGAGAATAAATATATACATATATCGGAACGTGAAAGGAGGGGAAGGGGTCTCCCCCTTTTAGACTGCTTTTACCCTGACACTTGACAGACTCGTTATAACGACTTAGAAACCTGTTACCTGATGTCAGGTCATATGCTTTCAGATGCAACCAGCCAGTGTATTTGTTGTTCTGAAAGTTACAGATGCTCCGGAGGGAGGGATTGGGCGATCACAGATGTACAGCACTGCTTCGCCCTCCTCCCTGTGTACCTTGGATGGAACTCTGTGGGGAATTGTCAGATGTATAGCACTGCCCCGTCCTCTTCTCTATTTACCTTGGATCCCACGACCCACCCCATCCCCTCAAGAAAAAAAAAATGGTTTGTTGCGAGTGTGTTTGGGGAGGGGGGGGGGGGTGTTTAATTGTTTATCATACGGGTTTACCGACACTTTCAACAACCAGGATCATATCATGGTCTTATGGGTGGAGGAGGTCCGAGTAGCCGTAGAGGACCCCCGAGCAGCTGCGAACAACTTAAACTTATTACCTGTGCACAGGCAAACTTAACAGCGATTGAAGGCCAGTGCGCTTTCGACGTGCAGTACGCTTTAGTACGCAACACCATCGAGTCCCCCCACGTGGGCAAATCAGATTAAATGTCTTTAAAGTGAAAAGGTAGACGACTCGATCTTGACCATCGCTAACTGCGTTGTATCCTTGAGCAAGACATTTAATTTCAATTGCCCACGTCGAACATCTGACAAGGAACATCATCCAAGGTACATAGGGAGGAGGGCGGGGAAGTGCTGTACACCTGACACCCCCCCCCCCCCCCCCCCCCCCCCGCCGAGCATTTGTAACTTTCAGGACAACAAATACGCTGGCAGGTTGCATCTCAAAGCAAATGACCCGACAACAGGTAACCGGTTTCTAAGTCGTTCTAACGAGTTTGCAAAGTCGTTATACCGAAATTCTGTATCGTTATTACGAGTTTGATAAGTCGGTATAAAGTGAACTGGAGCCTATGATTTTTCTTGTTGAGTGAACTGGATCTTCACTTTTAGCGAACTGGAGCTTACACGAGGTTCAACTTGATAGCATTGTAGAGGATTACATTTCTACTGTTCAATCTAAATTTTCACACAATATTAAAACAAGGTATTTTTGTACTGCTTGATGAAACTGTTCACCTCTGTAACCTCAAGTGGTCTCTAAAATGTCGGCATATCACCAATCTTTAATTTTTTTTTCAGTGAAAATCTAGTGATCGTGGACATTTTTACTGTGTAAACTTAGATAATGATCTATAGCTTATAACAACGTGACATGGTGTACCTTTTTACCTACCGTAGAAACGACCTTCCATTCAAGGAACATTATATCTATAGAATACTCACCATATTTTCTTCATCTGTCGATGAAAAACGTCCAAAGTCGGTAACGAACTGGAGATTTAATCGCAAGCGAACCGTCCGTAAAGCCAGAACAGGAATCTCTTTCATGGAACAGTTCCTCCCCCGTGATAACGAGTTGGTAATACGTTATCACGAGTTACTAGTCGTCACATCGAGTTTTCTAAGTCGTTATAATAACTTTTTAAGTCGTTATAACGAGTTTCTAAGTCATTATAACCGAGTCGCGAAAGTCGATATAATGAGTTACTAAGTCGTTATTACGACTTTCTGAATCGTTATAACGAGTTACTTAAGTCATTATAACGACTTATGTAACTCGTTATAACGAGTTGCTAAGTCGTTATAACGACACAGAAAAAGATTCCACACATGTCCTGAATACACTTCTGTAGTATCGAGACCAGAAAAAGGCCTGAAATATCAATTTTCATCAATGAAATGTGATCGATCAACTTCATATTTGAAATAAATGAGTTTCCCACGACTTCTACCATGCATTTAACAACAGAACAATTTCTTATATTTTCCAAACAACGGGTCAAGCAAACCCAGCATATCCGCACGCTCGCCTATTTATTCGAATATCTCTGTTAATAATTATTCTATCTGGACGAACTTTTTACCATCGTAAAGATTGTGAGCTGTGGTTTAAGATGATATATTAATCAACACAATCGGTCCAGAACTGAAAAGTTTATGGACTATTATCTGCCAAAAGAAACCATGTTTACTACAGACATTTCAGCTATCGTTGTTCAGATTGAGTGATTTTTTTTTTAAACATACGTGTTGGATATTTATAATCTCGAAATGGCGGAAATAGTTCATTGGATACTAAACCAGCGACGAGCGCTTTGCACAGATGAAGTGCATGGGCGTACGGGGCTTTTGTGATATGGGGGTGGGGGGGGGGGGTGGGGGGGGGTGGAGGGCAAACTTTTTGATTTGCCCGAAATCCTGCACGTATGGAATACAAATATACAAGACCCTCTATCTCTCTCGCTCTCTCTCTCTGTCGGTCCTTGCCCGGATTTTTAAAGGTGGTTTGTCCGAATCCAGGGAGCGACTGCCCCCTGGCTCGTACGCCCATGATGAAGTGGATAAGAAGATAATGGCGAAGATGGAGCTCAGAGAAGAAATCAGTGACAGTGAGAGATACCGAAAAAGACCCATTAGCAAGCGATTAATATACAGTGATGACAGAATACTTCAGAAAAGTTTACAAAGCCGCTCTTTTCAGGGACTGTTTTAAAAAGAGCTACCTTGTCACACGCACACAGTTAATGACATTTTTGAGTGGTATTACGAGACGGTCGAATGTTAAATCTTTTTTTGACATTTTATCATAGTTCATTTTTGAATTAATTTGAAAGAGGTGTAAACAGTAAACCTCGCAGTTTCCAACATCTTTTGGCAAAATAAAATACTTTGTGATTGCAGAAGTTAATTGTAGCTGGAGGGATCTAGCTGCAACTTGGTTCGGGGTTCCAAGCGGAGTTTTTTTCATAGCGGCGAAAACCATGATGAGAGAAAAACTTAAGTATGTAAATATCTCCCACTAATGTGGTTTTAACCACCAAGTAAGGCAATTCAAATGGTGTAAAGCAAAACATATTGTGTTGCACAAAGTTTTTATGTTTATAACATGAAATTATTTGTACTTGCAAAAAATAATTTCGTGTTAGGAAAATAAGTTCGATGTACTGCAAAAACTTTCTTGGTGTCGCACATACGTTTTTAAGAAATATCTCCCTAACAGGGTTGAGAAGCGAATCAAATTACAGCGCACTCCCACAAAATTTTGTTTGATCGGTAACGAATGTGGCAAATTCTAGATTCAAAGAGAGGTATTCAAAATACCGGCATTAGATCTGATACCTCTATTTGCCAATATGCTGAATGCTAAAATAGATAAAATGCCCATAAGGCATACAAATATCAAAACATTTACACTTGGAAGCGGTCTGCGTTCAAATATAGAAGACCATCTGTTTCATAAACAGATACCGAAAAGAATTATTCTTTGCTTAGTGTCTAACAGAGATATCAATGGTGACATCGGCCTATCACCATTGCACTTCCAGCATTTTATTTTGAATAAATTGGAGGTATCAGTAGCATCAAATCACGTTCCTTTGAACCGAATTTTGAAGATGGACTTTATCTAAATTCAAACTTATTGTACGAAGCCATGGGCTTTTTGGACAGAATCAAACCTTTGATTTATCTTTGCAGGGTTTTGCACGAGGATATCCTCTCTGCGGCGTGGAATTAACACCTGATCACCCCAGCAATGGGCCTTTGGCTCATCCAATAAAATCAGGCAATCTTCGGATTGAACTTCAGTTTGCTCAAGCTCTCGACAAGGGGATCAACGTTGCCATCTGTGCAGAATATGATTGTGACATAGAGATCAACAAATTCAGAGATGTTTTCTTTGACTACTAGCAAGATGAGTAACTTCTACAAGAAAATAAAAGAAAATATACAGAACAAAGAGTTTATCGTCGAACTGTTCAAAGACTGTGCTGCTGAAGAACTTTTCAAATTGATCAAAGCAGAACTGACAAAACATGAAATCTGTGCTACTGATCTAACTCCAGAAAAAAACAACACATGAACTCTGGGCCAGAGGCGGCGCAGCCAGGGGGCACAATCGTCACGTGCCCCTCCACTTTTTCCACAGATATGTTTCGCAGTTACACGATGAGTTAAATGGGCACATGCAAACGTGTCAGTATGCAGGCATTTCTGTAACATTATTTGCAAATTCAAACAACATTTAGCCAAAGAATCACACTTTCGGCCGCTTCGGTCCGTTTCTTCTACTTCAACTTTCTTCCAACCCTTCGGATGATGGTTGCAGTAGAAGAAACGAACGGGATATTGACCACACAGCGGCATATTCATCTAAACGAGAAACTGCAGCGAGTCATTGTACATTCACCGATATACGATTGCAACCTTTCTCACACCGGGGCGAAACATGGTAGCATTGTGAATGTGTGCCCTTCCACTTTTATCTAGCTTTTTTCCGCCGCCCTGCTCTGGGCTACCTATCTACTCCAGACAAGTGTATAGATGTGTTTATTGAAGAATGTCTGGCAAAACTGTGTCCAGTGACAATGCTATATAAACTTCATGCAAGAGTTCCAGCTGTATATTGTGCGAACATAAACTTTGAAATAGACTGCCACAAAGACAAACATAAATGAACAGATCTGGTGAAGGACAAGTGGAACTATTATTCAGCATATATAAGACTTAGTGAAGTGGACTAAAGCCTTCGTGGTAGCCCTTTTCAGGGCTGAAGAAATGGAAACCGTGGCATTGCATCACCTGCTCGACAATGCTCAACGACTAAAATTTCTGATTGGAAAAGTGTGTTCGAACAATTTGCTACCAAAGAAAAGACCTGAACACAGAAAAGCATATATTGTGAACACTGACAATTTTAAAGGACAAGGAGCGCATTGGGCGGTGCTTTACTTCAATAACAGTAAGTACGCCCAGGAGCTACCAGGTATAGGAGTTGGGATACCTGATGGACCCCCAGCAACCAAAGGATTCCTAAGGCTGCTACTTCCTATTCGCAGTACCCCAATAGATCACTGGTTGCCGAATGATACATAAAAATATAGCAGAGAGTGAAACAGCGTTGTCACTGTCAATATGGCACCAACCCGCGTTCAGGGAAAAACACTCTATAAACACTTCAATGTGCCAAAAAGCCAACAGTGACAGAAAATAAAACACAAACTTCAACTCCTACTAAATTTATTTACAACAAGCAAATAAATGAATGAATATATACATATAAATATGACACAACAGCAAAATTTGGTACACGCAAATATCTCTATCTTTTTTGCTCTCATCTCAAACTTTGTCTCAAACTGAAATCTTTAAGAATCTTAGCGGGCCGAAAATGAGCAACACTGAAGAGTAATCTCCCTCGATATGTTCAACTCAGTGTTACTATGAATTCCACTGCCGTTAACACAACCCTTCAACTTCAATTATAAAGTTCAAACCAGTGAATTTCAACTAAGCACAACCAGTACTGGTCTCTCGCCCGTACAGAACAGTATGAAACAAAACGTTTCAAACATAAGCAATATGATATAACCCCAATTACTAAACTATCAGTAAAATTGTGTCCATCTGCTGTCTGCACAACGCTATGTTACCACGAATATTTCAATATT
Organism: Pictodentalium vernedei; assembly: GCA_031216915.1. Lineage (NCBI taxonomy): Eukaryota > Metazoa > Mollusca > Scaphopoda > Dentaliida > Dentaliidae > Pictodentalium > Pictodentalium vernedei. Next base: position 396,499,007 of record CM062297.1, on the reverse strand, counting down.
TTCCTTTTCAAATCTCGAACTCTAATTAACTTGTACAAAATGAGGACTTACATGCACGTCAGTAGCTACGACTTAGCATGCACAGAGTTAAGGCCCAAACACCTCAAACTGTACTTGTGGAACCTGCACGACACTACCTGGTAATAAATTGTGTTTGCATGCCTTCTGCACAACATAATACAATGTCTTGGTGCTACCTGCAGTCTGCACCACAGTATAACCCCAGTATAACATGCACTTATAAAATTCAAATGCACTTATAGAATTCAATAACTCAAACTGTGTCTCTGTGCGATCTAGGCACCACACAGTACTCCTTAACAATTACAAATACCAAAACCACAAATCATAACGCAAGAATCATAATACTTAACACTATTAACCCCAATGCTATAATTATGCAGTTTGTACTCTTCAAACTCAATAAAAACGACACCCAGTAATACAAGAAATGGATTTCAAATATCTTTTATGCATAAAGTACAACAACACCAAACAAATCAGCTCTTATAATAACCAAAGATTTATAAAAATAAATGATTATAGCTATTCAAATGTTAATTAACAAAATCTATAATGGAGTTTTTATATAGATTTTTATTTACAGACATTGGTACATATTGGTACATCATATCATACATATTGTATAGTAAAAGCAATCATACATATTCATCAGTTATAAAGTTTTCCAAATGATATAGATGCTTATTTCAAGTGCTATTTTATGCTTGAGAAGTGGTTGTCTGTTTTTCTATTATAATAAGAGAGTGAGAGAGAGAGAGGGAGAGAGAGAGAGAGAGAGAGAGAGAGAGAGAGAGAGAGAGAGAGAGAGAGAGAGAGAAAGAGAGAGAGAGAGAGAGAGAGAGAGCTGTCTGCAATGCTGTTCATTCAGGCTTGCACTAACAGTCACATCATCACATAGGTAACACTGTGTAGACTGCCACGTGGCCCCGACAATTGACACGCTACACAGATTTGACCCCAAGTGACCCGAAGTGTAGACATTCTATGGCTGCTGTGATGGGGTGTATGCATTGGATTTGGGTTAGTAATTAAGAAGATGTTTCAGGTTCTAAAGTTAGCCCCTCCCATCCAGCCAAGCGCTTCTGAAAGCGATCATACCTGCATATTCGGTAATATGCCGCTCTTTCAATGTAATAATATCGCCGAAGTTCATGTTTTATCTGTGATAACGTTGGGTAACGAATAGAAAATTTTGTTTTATAAATGCAAAATTTAACGAATATAAAAAGGAACTGATACAGTTCTTCATCATGACATGCAACTGGAGTTGCAAATAATACAGAGTCCTCAGTTATTTGTAGGTTTTCACCGGTCTTTTCATTAACCCATACTCTTAATTGTTCCCACAGCCGTGATATTACCGCACATTCCCAAAATAGGTGAATAATTGTTTCCGATTTCGTCTTACAAAATGTGCATAGGTTATCCGACGTAATACCACACTTATGTAAAAGGGACCTTGTTCCAAGAATCCGAGAGTTTATACGATATTGAAACCACTGATATTTACCATCAATACAACATTTGAAGGGACATATTAGGACGGATTGCCACCAGTTATTTTCAAAATTTATACCGCAATCCTTCTCCCACTTTCCTTTAAATTTATTTTCGTCCCTCCGTACCTTGAGAATCATATATGTGCTTTTACAGTCCCTGTTTGAAAAAAAGTAGTCCAGCTGAAAGGGTCTGATTGGGCGGGATAAAACACGAAAATTACTTGTGTTATAGATAGGCCTAATGTAGGTGGTGACCGCTTTCTTGATTCCAGAAAAAGTAATAAAGTCTGTCTCTATTTTATAGATGTCTTTGAAGTTTTCAAAAGATAAAAAAATCCCCTTTTCATCCAAAAGATCGTTAATAAATGTAACCCCGTTATCTTCCCATGTTTTGAAATACACTGGTTTGTTGAACAACTTGATATTTTCGTTATTCCAGATACTCGACGATAGATAATTATCGCTGCTTTCTACCTTTAGCTCTTTGCAATACATGTGCCAAGCTTCAAATACATCCCTCCAAAACTGTTTTTTGTAGACTTAACGTACTTTTTGATAACTTGGGGAGTCGATAAAAACCAGTTTTTATCAAGAGAAGGCGTTATAGTTTTCAACAACCCTTGTAGAGGCGTGTTCTCAGAAACAATACGTTTGACCCATGATATTTTCAAAGAGTTTATAAATAATGGTATATCAATCATTTTAACCCCACCTCTCTCGTACTCCTGCACTAGAGTTTTACGACTTATTCTATCTTGGCCATTCCATATGAAATGATATAGGACATCCGTTAATTCTTTAATAAATTTACTCGTAGGGTTGGGTACACTTAAGAATAAATGCACTAATTTTGAAAGAGCAAGCGATTTAACTACTGTGATTTTTCCTAAAACGTTTATCTTCCGTTTAGTCCAAGCCGATAAGGTTTTCCGTATATCATTCATTTTGGACAAATAGTTATCTTCTGTCATAGCCTTAAGGTCGAGTGAAAAATTTACCCCTAAAACTCTGAAGGATTTAGGGTTCCACTTCAATTTCCACCTAACACATATTTTTTTCAGTGCAGTCTTTCTTGGTACCAATCCATACTGCTTGCGTTTTGTTATAGTTAATTCGTACTCCCGACACTTTTTCAAATCTGTGCAGCATGTCCATCGCCGAGTCCAGAGACCTGGGAGTGCCATCAAGAAACAGAGATGTATCGTCCGCGTATTGAGTGAGTTTAAATTCTATTTCCCCAATATTGATTCCTCGTATATCCCTGCACGATCTTATCTTGGTAGCAAGGAGTTCTGCACATAATAAAAAGATATTTGGCGAAATGGGATCTCCCTGTCGACAGCCTCTCTCAAGTTTGATTTGAGGCGAAATTTCCCCATTCACATGTAGGCTGGATGATATACCATTATACAATGTTAAAATATATCTTTTGAAAATTGGCCCAAATTTAAAGTAGTCCAATACTTTTGAGATGTATGACCATGATACAGAATCAAAGGCTTTTTCAAAGTCTATAAGAACGGGTAAGCCTGGCTTTTTTAGAATTTCAGTAGAGTAAATAACATCATAGATAAGTCTAATATTTTCGCCAATAAATCTACCCTTAATGAACCCCTTCTGGTCAATGTGGATACGTTTGGGCAATAGATCTTTCACACGTTCCGCTAAACAACCAGATAATATCTTATAAGAAATATTTAACAACGTAATTGGTCTCCAGTTTTTCAAAAACTCTCGGGGTTTCTTATCCTTCGGTAGCAGTGTTATTACTCCATGGCGTTGTGTGACCGATAACAGTCCTCTTTGTAAACCATAATTGAGTAAACGAAGAAGGAATCTACCAATGTCTCTCCAGAAAAATTTGAAGAATTCCGTTGTGAAACCGTCTGACCCGGGGCTTTTATTAGTTTTCATTTTTTTCAAATATCTAAGAACTTCCGCACACGTTACTTCTCTTTCTAAGTTTTCGGCTTCTGTGACGCTTAACGTTTTTATTTCGCTATCCATCTCAAAGAAGGAGAAATTATTATTATTATTATTATTATTATTAATATTATTGGGAGTGTTCGTAGAAATATTATCCTCTCTTTCTTTGTATAGGTTTGCGTAAAATTTTACTGTTTCAGCAAGTATCTTGCTTTGATCTAAAATCTTATTTCCGTCATCATCTTCTAATTTTGAGATCGTTTTATTAGTGTAATTACGTTTTTCTAGATTTAGAAAGTATTTAGTGGTTTTTTCGCTTTCAGCAACCCAACGAGCTCTAGACCTTATTACCATCCCCTCTATCTTTTCCTGTCTGATATCTATTAATTGTTGTTTAGCCCTCTCCAGTTCCCCGGAATGGTTTAACTCATTTGTTTCTTCTAAGGCTGTAATTTTTTGTTCTAATTCTTTCTCTAAACTAAGCTTTTTTTCTTTTAGTTTTTTAGTAAACTGTATCGTTTTACTCCTTATCTCCATTAACAGAGTTTCAAAAAATAACTGGTCGTTAATTTCGAATGTGTATTCAGGATCTTGGGAATTTCTGGATTTGTACTGCCCTATTGTGTCCAAAATAGTTTCTTTTATAGAGTTTACATAATCCTTATTGCTAAGTTGTGAATTATTAAATTTCCAGAACCCAGGCCCATGTCGAAAATTATTAAATCGAAGTTCCAAGTCAATTATTGAATGGTCGGTTCTATAACCCGGATGTATATTACAGCTGTCAACACATAACGAGGTATGACTGGAAATTAAGAAGAAGTCAAGGCGGGCTTGTTTTGTCTGGTTCTTTCTGCGCCAAGTAAACCTTTGCTTATCTGGGTTGTTCACACGCCAAATATCTTGTAGATCAAGACGACTAATGATTTCTAATAACTTTTGTCTTGCTGATGGATTATTTATATGGAGGTTGTTCGAAGTATCTTGTACAGGATCCATAACTAAATTAATGTCCCCGCATAATATATATGGAGTTGACTTGTCAAATATCGATTATACTTATTTTCAACAACTAATTAAAATCTCACAATATTAAATCCCTTTCTTTCTACTTTCTGCACTGCTAGTGGAGTAAGTGACTACCTGCAGGATTTTTGTAGTCAGTTATTACTTCAATAATCTAAATCTTGCTTGGTTAGTGGTATCCCCACCAGAACTGTCACTCTGAATGCACTGCTAGTGAAATAATCACCTACAGTATCTGTCACAAGACTTGTTGATGTTTATTCCCACGACTTACTGTTAAAAGTGGTATCTCCACCTTAACTATCACACTACATGCACTGCTAATGAAATAAGCACCTACAGTGTTTGTCTATAATACAGCTTGTTTATGTTTTTTCTCACAACTTATTGTTACTAGTGGTATCCTCACCAGAACTGCCACATTACACACACTGCTAGTGAAATAATCACCCACCCACAATCTTTGCCTATAATACAGCTTGTTAGTGTCAACAGGCACACGTACTGATACTAGTGGTATCCCCGCCAGAAGTGTCAAACTACATACACTGCTAGTGAAATAATCACCTACAGTATTCGTTTATAATACAGTTTGTTAGTGCTAACGCTCACACTTGCTGGTACTAGTATTCCCGCCAGAATTATCAAACTATATACACTACTAGTGAAATAATCCCCTACATTATTCGTTTATATTACAGCTTGTTAGTGCTGATGCTCACACTTGCTGATACTAGTGGTATCCCCACCAGAACTATCACATAACATGTACTGCTAGTGAAATAATCACCTACAGTATTTATCTCAAGACTCATTAATACAAATTTCAACACATACTGTTATAGTGCTATCCCCACATACAGCTTGTGTAATGCACTTTTCTCTCTGTAATAATAGTACGGGTAATTTAATTTACCAAATTAAATATACTTCTGTATATTACTAGATTTTAATTCAATTTCATTCAACACTCTAAATAACTTTGAAGAGTCAAATGAAATGCATAAATCAAAGTACAGTAACGATAGTCAATATCACTTAATTCTATATTGAATTAACTACATATATATTCAGTTAAGCAGTTACTTCTCCTCTTAGCATGCTTTCACACAGCTCTATATAGCTACAACAGACTATTATAATACTTTTACACAGCTCTATACAGCTGCAACAGACTATTATAACACTCTTACACAGCTCTATACAGCAACAACAGACTATTATAATACTTTTACACAGCTCTATACAGCTACAACAAACTATTATAATACTTTTACACAGCTCTATTCAGCTACAACAGACTATTATAATACTTTTACACAGCTCTATTCAGCTACAACAGACTATTATAATACTTTTACACAGCTCTATTCAGCTACAACAGACTATTATAATACTTTTACACAGCTCTATTCAGCTACAACAGACTATTATAATACTTTTACACAGCTCTATTCAGCTACAACAGACTATTATAATACTTTTACACAGCTCTATTCAGCTACAACAGACTATTATAATACTTTTACACAGCTCTATTCAGCTACAACAGACTATTATAATACTTTTACACAGCTCTATTCAGCTACAACAGACTATTATAATACTTTTACACAGCTCTATTCAGCTACAACAAACTATTATAATACTTTTACACAGCTCTATTCAGCTACAACAGACTATTATAATACTTTTACACAGCTCTATTCAGCTACAACAGACTATTATAATACTTTTACACAGCTCTATACAGCTACAACAGACTATTATAATACTTTTACACAGCTCTATACAGCTACAACAAACTATTATAATACTTTTACACAGCTCTATACAACTACAACAGACTATTATAATACTTTTACACAGCTCTATACAGCTACAACAAACTCGTAGAATATTTTACACAGCTCTTTCCAGCTACAACAGACTATTAGACTACTTTTACACAGCTCTATACAGATACAACGGACTCTTAGAATATTTTTACACAGCTCTACACAGCTACAACAGACTCTTAGAATATTCTTACACAGCTCTTTCCAGCTACAACAGACTCTTAGAATGCACCAGAAACAACCCACAGTCAATCCGACGGTTCGAATTTCTAGGCACTTTTTATAGGGAGGTACGTGATCAATCATGGGTGGAGCTTCAATAAAATCAACAATTTCGACCCAAACCCGTTAATGAAATCACCCAAACATGCACAAATATTGATCTATATAATATAACTGACATTCTAAGTACGATATTTCTGTCCTAGTGTGTCATTTGACTTCATACTGACTTTCATATAAAACGCAAACGCAAGAACGACATTAATCATGCCGGAAACCGTTTTCTCATAAACCAACTTCCAAAACGTCGGACATTTTTCGAACTGAATTTCCAGTAAAGCATAATACGGTATTTCCAAACATTGATAATTTACCACTTTTCCCAGTGAATAGAAAGTACCGCTGCAACATCGGTGATTACAGATATATAGACAGAACGCGATGTGTGCTTGAATCGGTGGGTGTTTTACATAACTCGTTGGAATGGCGCAATCATATTTCGCTGGAGCCGTAATTCTGTGTTTATTACACAGTCCAGGCATTAAATTTATTTAAATAAACAAATTTTAATTCCGATGTTTAAACCCAAAGATGAAGAGTCCGTTTGTTTTGGATCGATAAAAAATCAAAACAACCTTTTCGGAACCAGTGTTTGTTGAAATTCGTATCGCTGTTTTTCTTCGGCTGGTGCCCATTGACGCCTAACCATTTGGTGACTATTACTGCTAGAAGAAATATAAGTACAAATTTGTGCAGATTTGCAAAACGGCTGGGAGAGACACTTTTAAAAGAAGTTCCCAGCATGTAAAGATGTAGGAAGATTTACCGAAATAAAGTTGACCAATTTAGATATAACGGGATCCACAAAATGAGACGGTCGCGGACTGGGTTAATGTTCTTGTTGAAAATGATTGGGATTTTAAAAAATATTAGCTCATTTTGGGTTAACTAATTTTTTATGAACTGACTTCATTTTACTTTGGACGTTTTCATTTTCACACTATGCGACAGACGGTCGATAATTGTATAACGAAATTTGGAAACTTTTCGAAACGTAAATAATGACTCCTTGGGAAAAGAACTAGTAGAACGGTGCTGGGAAAAAAGTTCCGGCTTGTACATCACCCATTGAATACAGAATCATTTATATCATAGCGGTCATTCTGTTAAGTACAGGTTGAATGGATGTGTAATAATTCGTATTATTTATCGATACAGCAAAAATATATCCTACTTCCGAGTTTCTCCCAGCCAAATCTCTATAGTGTTTTGCTTCTTAAACTCGAGACGATTCGAATCGCTCGACGTCCAAACCGTACCTACTCACTTATGTAGTCGAGCTAGTCGACGGTCGTTACCAGAGCTGCAGGTTAACAGCTAAAAAAATATCTGGGCAAAAATACATTTGGGTAATTACACCAAACATCACAGCTACATACTGTGATTCCTACGGTTTTCCACCAGTCAACAATCGTGTGTACCGCTTCATCGTAGACAATACAAAAAAGTTGGACAAAAACTGAAATGTGTATACAGAGGGAAACATCATCAGTGTGTGGAATGTACTGTATCTTCGCCTCAGACCATCTTGCTAGAGGATATGACTTCGAGACAATTCTTACTATCATGTTTCATCCAAGACATTTTCAAGAAAACGACAAGAATGTGAAGACATGGTTTGAGCAATGCTATAGACATTATTTCAAATGACATTTTTTTTTCTCTTCATCAGGCGTTAAACAATCTCCCTAGAGGTATTTTTTATGTCTGTCTATTTTAGTTTCCCTTATTTTTTCACCTTATCATGTACAGAAGCTTAGGCAATAAGTTCGCCTTTGACTGTTTTAGTTTCTTATCTCATACCACTTAAAGTTTTCAAAGATAGCATGACATGTCATATTTCATATTACATAATATGGCATGCTACCCTTGCATTCACTAAGCTGAGTATTTTATCTATGATGTAAATCATTTTCTCATCAGAGTAGCTATGTCAAATTTCCGTGTATATATGTTTGCATCGATCTCTTAAAAAATAAATGATCGAACTGGAATATCAGCTAATATCATCTGTAAAAATTTCCGTGATACCCTTTTTTGTCAATGTATATGAATGTTCCTACATCTTTCCCTTTGTCTGTACGGCTTTCCATCCCGTTGGTAAAAGAGTCTGTGATACGACCTCCTTTACTGTGCAACAGGTCACACACACTCTATGCTCGTTGGTCAAAATTTGCGTTTGAAATCCTATACCACTCTTCGATACATTCACTGAATGGCAAGCATGTGAAAAACACAATGCATACGAGAGTTTGTTACAGAAGTTCGCGTTAATTATTTTTCACAAACTTGGGGAATTCATTCATGCAAAAAACGTTTTCTGAACAGTTGCATGAATGGACAACACAGACATTTTTTAAATGAGACTCTTTTCATCTCGAGAGCAGACATCAAACTTCTATCTGAAAAAAGTTATTTTCCACACCAATAACACATCCAGGGAAGAGAAGAACTTTTTTTCGGTTTGGTTCGTTTACGTCCGCGACATGACTATAACCCTTTACCTAACATGAAAAGCAGACGACACTTGCAAAAAAAATTCTTGAATAACTAATTTTTTTCATTTTTTGTCTCAAAAACATAGGTTATGACCCCTCGTTGGAACGAGCTCGACGAGCTCGTTCCAACGAGGGGTCATAACCTATGTTTTTGAGACAAAAAATGAAAATATAATGAAAATTTATTGGCGATTTTTGGGAATAGCGCTGGCCGGTTTTGGCCGTTACGTTGGGTAAAGGGTTAAAGAAGGAAAAGACGCGAGGTTTCCCAATCTTACTCTTATATCATACCACCGATCAAGAAGTTCTTCAAGAGATTGATCTCGAGAAAGAAGAAGAGAGAGGAGCCAATCTGTGAAGCGGTGATCCAAAATCTGCCCGAGGAGCCAACCTATGAGCCAGTGATGGAGAACCACCTGAGCAGAGAAGCATCGTTTGCGCTGACAGAAGAGTTGGAAAGGGAAGCAGCCCCAATAGAGTTCCCGGAGAGGAGAGGTGCTACAAAACCTGAATACCGGGTAAAGCTGCTAAATCTTTATCCCGATCTTTCGGAATTTTGAAGCATCACTCCAGTGGGTCCGTCCCAGTCTTTTTCAATACCCACAAAAAAGAGAGACTTTCTAAAGCTCACTTGTTACATCCTACCCCTTTTCTTCGCGATAAAGACATAAAAGATGAAAAGTGTTAACTCCTAAGTTGGCTTGCCCCATCCCCCGTATCACCAAACTGTTTCGTCCCTGTCTTTGTGTAACCCAAAAATAATTCCATATCGATGAATATAATCATCTTTGGCCTCCTGTGAATGAACCGCTATAAATCGGCTACCCCTTTTTTCAAAATATGTAGAAGTCTATACAAAATTGCGGAAAAAGGTGTTGTCACGTGCAAAGAATCCACCAGAAATTGCATTTTCCAAACTTCTCCCCAGGAGGCCCCGAGCCACACACGCCTACGAGAATGTAATACCCCTTCACGCGCGTCGAATAATCCTTCACATCATCACTCATGACTAAAATGTGGCGCTCCTAAAGGGGCATCACATTGTATCAACGGTCGCCTGGGCTCAAACTACGCGGAAAGTGGGTAAACAAAGGGCCCATAATAGTGTCGCATTCCGAATAGAGTGAGACTGGTTGCTTCAGGGTATGGATTCGACACTGGGTGCTACGGAATACCCCCCCCCCCCCCCCCCCCCACACACACACGCACACATTTTAGTTTAAACAGTATTTATTGCAAAAAAAACAAACGATAACAGATAAATTGCCAACATTAATGTGAATTCGGCAGTAAGCTGAAAGCTTATACAAGGCCGTTTCCACCTACACAAGATCACAAAGAATCGTCGATGACAATAGCAGGTATGAGTATCAAGTACAAACAGTGTTTATCTGCATTATACAAGCGTTTGAATAGCGACAGTAACTAATCTTGTATGGAAACAGTCAGGGATGGGTTGGGCTGCATGAAAAGTTGGAAAGTGCGGGGTGAATGCATTCATTGCGTAGAGTTATTTATTTGTGTCTAAAGTCACACGCCTATGCGAAATGACTAAGCGTGACGTAAGATAGAAGTATAATCAAGGTAACTCCAATTATTTGCCATCCAAGACGCCCATTTGGAGGACTTTCACCCAAGCAATGATAACAGAGTCACGGTTGATCAGTATGGCTTCGCCTGGTTACCACTGTAAACAAGTGTAGATTAATTTACAGGCATTCCCACGGAGATCATCTTGATATTAATTGTGGGTTGGTATTTATTATAGTAAGTATATAAAATGGGCTAGTACTACAATGGGGTTAATTAATGAACCGCTTACCTGATAAAATAAAGTCGTGTACCACTTCAAAGATAAGGCAGTTGTCGTCATTACTCAGGAATTCTGAACCGAATAGAAGTGTAGAGGAGTCCGCTCCAAACGGAAGGAGATTAATTGAATAATTACGAGCATCGGAGAAAATTGGACAAGGCAGGAGAAAATGAGCGGGAGTCTCTTCCTCTCCACATTGGCATAGAGGGGTTGGTGATAAGTGGTTGCGATATAAGTGAAAATTGAGGTTACTACATCCTAGTCTCAATCTACAATGATATATTTGGGCTATGCGAGATTTCGATCTACAGTAGAACCTTGGCGGTCGTCGGTTGCCATCGTTTAGAAAAGTCTTGAGGTTCGTCAATGATGAATTTTCACGCACGGACAAGGGCAAATTTTTCCATTGGTGAGTAACGCTGGGTATGAAGGAAGATTTATACAGCTCAGTCCGACAGAACGGAACACGGTGGTTTTGACCTGATCGAAGACTTAAGCCCCGTTTATACGGCGAGAAATACTCACGTGTGTATATTTTGCATATATGCAAATTTACTCATGTGAGTATATTTGACCGTATGGACGCAATTGCTTATATGCATATCTTACTCACATGTGTAAATTTGCACCTAGCCAGGCCAGATGCAAATATGATACAACATGTGAGTAAATCGAGTTGATGTGTGCAGATTCTGCTCTCGTGAGCAAATCCGTCCGTATGAACACACAGCAAATTTGCACACCTGAGTAATTTTCTAAACCGGCGACATCACGGGATTCACGTCTATTCATACAAGCGAATGCCCGGGAATTGAGTGTGATTAGTCGCTTCACATCGATTAATTGGCGTTAATTGTGGTCAGTAACAGCTAGGTGTGAGACGCGTGTGGCATCATGGCTGCAAAAAATCGCTCGAAACGAGGTAAAAAACGTGGATCTGCATGGGGTGATGAGGAGACATTGTGTCTTCTTGCGATATGGGAAGAAAATGTGATTGAAGAACAGCTCGAGAACCCTCAAGTGAATAATGCTTCTATCTACAAAACTGTTGCAGATGAGATGGCTGAGAAAGGTTTTGAGCGATCATCAGATCAATGTAAAATTCGCATTCATACGCTAAAACGTAGTTACAGAGATTGCAAAACTAACCTGAAGAAGAGTGGGAAAGGAAGAAGAACATGCAAATTTTATGATGAATTGGAAGGTATCTTCGGCAACAGGGCAGCATCGTCACCCCTGAAGGTTATAGAGAGCTTAACCCGAAAAAAAGAAGAATTGGGTACAAGTGGCAGTGATTCTGAGAGTGAATCTGCTGTCCGTGATCCTGACTCTGACGCTGAAGGGAACGAGGATGTCCACTCTCCCAAAAATGATGAAGCAGTACGTAATAATATTACACCTGAAGACGAGCCAAAGGCCGGAGGTTCTACAGAAAAGAGGAAGAAAGGCGTCATTGGTGACAAAAAAGAGAATATGAACAAAAGGTTGAGGAAAACTAAGCTAGAAGTCGCTTTGAAATCTGTATTGGATGGGTTTGGAGCTGCCAATGAAATGGCAGAAGATAAAATTATTGATCTTGAAAACAAAAAAATTCAATTGGAAAAGCAAAGACTTGACCTGGAGAAAGCTAAGCTGGAATCAGAAGAGAGAATGAAGAGAGAAGAAAGGGAACACCAATTCAATATGATGAGAATGATAATGGGCGCGGTTCGTGCTGGATCTTCGCGTTCGAATTCGCCAATCCTTCCCAGTCAACATGCGCCTAATAACCAAGGCCAAATGTATGGTAGTCAAGGTGGTTTCTGTCAGTTGCCAGCAGATTCTAACCAGCCGTCATGGACACCTAATGACTACAGTGGTCAGGAGAATCCAACCTACTATGACTTGCAACTCACCCAAAGGGAGAAATAAATAAAAGACTCAAACTCTTGAACACGACCAACTTCTCAGTTTGTAAGTTGGGAATGTCTTTTCCGTTAAAATTAATTAAAATTAACTACACAAAATGCGTTTGTTGATGTGTTCATAAACAATAATACAAACTTTCACATAACTCGAGGGAACTCGTGGGTTTGTGGCTGAGACGCACACTGATTCTACAGTACTGAGTAGCTTTATCCCACTGCCCATTTTGGGGCTTGATTGGTCTAGTCGATAACGCGTATATCACGTGAAGTCATGGGCCGCTCAGCAATGACTGGGGTTAACTTCGGTTACCTGAGTACGTCACCAGTACGTGATCAACCCCGGTGGTTTCTACACATAGGGTTCTCCCCTAGGCGTGTGCACCGTGTGGTCTTTCCTCCACCGCTAATCCTGGCAGTCGTTTGTCGCATATAACGGCTAGATCGACATTAAAATCTAATCAATCAATTATTCATTAAATCAATCAATCAATCATCCTTCTCTGACATCTAACTCATGGAGTTAGACTAACTCCATAAGTTAGATGTCAAAAATGGATGATTGATTGATTGATTGAATGATTGATTGATTTTGGTGCCCCCCTTAGTTGGATACAGTGGAAGTGAAGGTTGTTTTTAACTTCTGTTACTTATTATACCTTGCCATACATAAGTATTTATTAGGGACCATAAATGTGTCTCATCTACTGTAACTGACACAAATATATTCTGAAAACTTGTCACAGTTCCTCCTGTAGGAATGCTTCAGCAAGTTCACCGCGAAGACGTTTAGCACATCCGAGTGGTTCGTCGCACTCATCTTGTACGTCCAACACTTCATCCGCTGTGTCTCCATCAACGCAGTCATCCCAATCTGGTTGGTATTCTTCCTTCTCAGATTCACAGATATTGTGTAGAACAACACAGCAGGCTATTACTGTGCATGCAAATTCAACCTCAACATCCAGCCGTTTCTGAATACATCTCCAGCACCCTTTCAGACGACCAAAAGCATTCTCTATTGTCATCCTTGTTCTACTGAGTCTGTAATTATAAGCACTCTGAGCTGGTGTAGGATTACCTCTATTGGTATAAGGCTTCAAGAGCCAATTCTTCAGAGGATAGGCTGCGTCAGCAAGAATTACCACAGGCATGTTAGAATTGCCAATCGTTTTTATCCAGGGTGGGAACAGAATGCCGCTTTCACCTTTCATGTAAATCTCAGAGTTTGCGAAGACACGCGCGTCATGGACGCGGCCAGGCCATCCAATATTCACATTTGTGAAAATGTAGCGGTGGTCGGAGACAGCTTGTAGTATACGCGAATAGAACCCTTTCCGATTGACATAATCGCCATGATAATGTTAAGGTGCAATGATTGGAATATGACTCCCATCGATGGCCCCTGCGCAGTTCGGAAAACCCCATCTATCTTGGAAGCCTTGAATAACCTCCATCAGACCTTGACCTTCCGGGAACTTCACGTAACGATGGAATAAAATATCCACGATAGCCTCACAAACCTGATGGACACACATACAGACTGTAGCTTTTCCAATGCCAAATAGGTTGCCAACTGTCCTGTATTCAGCCGCCGACGCCAGCCAATAAAGTGCTACAGCAACTTTTTCCTGCACAGTCAGAGGTTCTTCAACAGTTCTCTCTGCGGGTTGAAGACTTTCATTCAGATAATCACAAAGTTTGTCGAATGTTGCTTGCCCCATTCTAAAGTTTGCCAGCCAGTCCTCGTCCGTGAATTGTTTCATGACGGTATCTTGAAACCATTTCCTCGATCTCACTTTCCGTCTGACATCCCGATAATTAGAAGTCCCCAAAGTCAGTGCAAGACATAGGTAATATGGACATTTCCTTTTGCGACGAATATCATGTAGTCTTAACATGTCCATGACTGCGACAGAAATGAATAAACTTCTGAATTACACAACACTTGCTCGTGTGACTTATAACTCACATGAACGCATAGCAAATATACTTTTGCTCACATGTGTAAATTTACTCATGTGAGCAAATTTGCATAGAAGTATTTCCTCGCCGTATAAACAGGACTTTAGTGAAGGATTGGTCGAGGAAGCACGTGGCGGGATTTTACTGGAGATGTGTGGAGGAACCATACGGTGGTACATTTTAAAGAACTGGATTAACTTGTGTTTGTAGCGTCTATCTTGCAACGGTTCCCATCCTGTTTCTGTATAAAGTAAGGACTTACTAGCACTGACGGTTGCCCCAGTAATAATCCTCGCCGCAGCAATCTGGATTTTTTTCCATTTCCTCCACCTTAGTTACAGAGCACTTATCCCAAACAGTATCGGCGTATTCAAGGAGCACACATTTTGCTAATATTCCCTCTGATACATACAGTTGATGACAAATTCGACATAAAACAGTGTGTATATACTATGATGAAGGGTTGTTCTAGGAAGCGGTTAAAATAACTAACAATTTTTCTCTCAGTTGGCCTCCTTATTCCAAAGCTTTTGGAATGATGTCAATAAAATGTATTTCCCAAACCCTTGTCATTTCAGTTTGATATCATAATTTACACATCAAGATAGATAACTCGAGAGGTAACTTGTTCGTTTCAATATGGAATGCTGTGAAGGCAAATGGTCTGTAAATATGGAACACTCATTAAAGTGACAGCATTTTTCATTTTCATTTATAGGCATGTCAGCTATCGATCCAGGCTGGCGTCATTTTCTCACACGAGACAGGTCCCGTTGATGAATTGCCGTTTTGTACATTTGCTCGTGAGAATGTAAATTACGTGAAGTAAGAACGCCGTCTTGTATTTCTAAGAATAACGAGGAGATTAGAGTTATCCCCCATCGACTGTATTTCAAGACTGCCGTTCAACAACACTCGACCACCTTGCAGTATATATTAAGAAGCAGCGACGCTTTCTTGTGGAACGCGTGGAACGGCGTTACCCAACCACTGCCTGATGCGGGATACTGTTCCCCCACAGTTTCAAGTTCTTCAATGGCTTATTAGCGTGAATATCCAAAACATCGGGAACTCACTCGTATTGTTACACGCACTAAACCTATTACACTGTGTGTAACTCGCGCACTCCCGACCAGACAACAATCTTCACTTCCATTGACGAGTTTTCAAAACTAAATTTTAAAAGAAATCACCAGGGCTACCCCTGAACCCCCTATAAACCTGTACGTGTACAAGTACTTGTTCATGTATCTACCAGTATGCATTATAAGTTATTGTGATGAATTGATGTGAACGTGGTCTCAGGTTTGCGGCTCGGGCGTGAACATACACTTCCAGCCGCAAACCTCAGACCATGTTACCGCCTATTCATCACAATAACTTATATGTTCTAATAAGTCCATAATCATAGCCACAAACCTATATCGTGGAATTAACTAGGCCACTTTCAACGATCACAAGTTTAGTGAAAATCCTCTCGTGGACCCCACGACGACAATGGACAAATAATCAATAATCAGATAAAGGTCAAGGTCACTTCATCTTCGTTCAAATGATAAGCCGATTTGTAATGTAAACAACAACTCATTCATACGGTGGCTGATTTTAGGCCACCCCCAATACTTTTTTTTATCTTGACATCTCGAGATAATATCTCAAGATCTCGAGATATTTTTTTCCCAATCTGTTTGACTATTATTCTCTGTTGAAACCCATTTAAAAGTAAGAAAACGGCCCTTTCACTATCTTTTGATGTCATGTATCTCTTTTTCTGTTCATTATATCAACAGTGTGCGCATGTTGGCTTATTATGCAGGCACTATCATTTCTATTATAATAAAAGTATAGAAGGTAACATTTTTCAATGTTTTTCCTTGGAAGAATAAATACTTGCAAATTACTGTAAAAACACACTCGTTTCACCCTTTACCTAACATGAAAAGCAGACGACACTTGCAAAAAAAAAATTCTTGAATTACTATTTTTTTTCATTTTTTGGTCTCAAAAACATAAGTTATGACCCCTCGTTGGAACGAGCTCGACGAGCTCGTTCCAACGAGGGGTCATAACCTATGTCTTTGGTTCGCAGGGGGTCTGACCCCGTACCGTACTGCCAGTGCGCACACTCAAACCAACGAGCAAGTTCCAACGAGGGGTCATGACCTATGTTTTTAAGACAAAAAATAATAAAAAAAAATAATGAAACTTAATTGGAGATTTTTGAGAATAGCGCTGGACGGTTTTGGCCGTTGGGTGGGTAAAGGGTTAAGACAGTGGCCACTTAGTACTTGTTAGTGTGATGCTGATAGATATTCTTAATGTCGGATTATCTGTGAACTTGTTGCTTCTAATTAGCTTGCCACAGAAAGCCAAGTTTCCTTTTCTAACTTTTAATAAACAAAACGAACAGACAGCCCAGAGAGCTGTTGATTTGGTTTATTAAAAGTAACAAGGGGAAACTACGTTTTATTTTCTACTGATGTCATAGGTATTTTCACAATAATTACTTGAGTCATTGTATCTTCTTGAATTGCTCCTATCGTTTGAAAAGGAGTCACTGATGCATGTTGCGCAAGAAGATTTTTTTTCATGAAATGCTTCATTAATATATATACACGTGTGGAATCCGGGACATCTGTCCCCTGGACATCTGCCCCCTGACAAAATTGACACAACTGGACACCTGCCACCCACAGATTTTGTAAGGTAGGACATCTGCCCTCCTGTGGGTTATGCTGAATAGGACATATGTCGTCCCATTGTTTGTGTTGGGTACAGAACATCTGCCCCCCCCCCCCATAGTAGTTTGTATGGGGTAGGAAGTTGGCTCCTTGTTAATATTTACACCAAAGGCTTTGACGTCTTAATGAACACAGTCAAAGCCTGTTAATTTGTTTTATTACCATTATTAAAGATTTATGAGGTTCAAAGTGTTGTGATTGTACATGTTCCTTATGTTTATATAACTATCTGTTCAGTGCATCTGCACTTGATAAACAATTATGAGGGAGGAGAGGGGGAGGGGGGGCGAAGGACATAAAAATGATAATGGCGTGGGCTCATTTCCTTGCTTTAGCTTGTGTTTATTTAAAAGAACATGCTGGTGCCGCAAAACTTTTAAATACAATTTTTTTTCTGTTCGATAGAACCACATAGTCTACTGGGCACATTTAAGAATAAACATTTTTTATTAGTATTAAACATATGCTGGGGCTGCCCACAAATCAGGGTTGGGGGTTTCTTTTTGTTCTTTCAAAAACAACCACCAACTTCCCTTCCACCAGTGCAAACACTGAAATCAAATTAAGATTCTTGGCCCTCATTTCCACCTGTCGTTTCTTCAAAAGGAAATAAAGCTATCCATGTCGCAATGGATTTAAAATTGCACATCGTCCCTAAGTGCCTTCGGCGCGCAGAAATTGTCATTCAATCATTTAGCATGTTTATGATGCTCTAAAGAGAAGGGTAGGCATGCCTAGCTTGGAAAGCTTACAGTTCCAGTCTTCAACATGATTTGTATCATGTGACCCGACAGAGTCAACGTAATTCTACATTCAGCTATCAGCTTTCCCAAACCACAGGTGAGCGGCATAGTATGCACATTTCACTACATGGGGTCTTGAAGGTGCAGGTCTTCCAAAGCATTCAATCACACATTGTCTGTACCACTGATCCCTGACAAGGATGGGGTCAGTCATAAGAACGGAGAATCAAATGGTTTACAGCTGGATTTATGGAAAACTTGTTCAGTAGTTCACACCGTTGCGTATTCACTTACGAAGATTTATTTAATTATTTACTTATTTGAGTTTAACGACACTTTCGACAACAAGGGTCACCTCATGTCGGACAGTTTTACGGGTGGACGAAGTCGGAGTCTCCGGAGGGAACCACCGAGCAACGGCGAGCAATTGTCAGACTCCCCGACATACTAACTCCACACAAGTAGAATTAGCATTGGTTGAAGACAATTACACCATCGACGTGCAGTACGCCTTAGTACACATCACCGCCATGCCCTCACGTGGGCAGTCGGGATTAAGTGCCTTGCCCGGGATCACAAACGTGCGTGTAGATGTGCGTTTGTGGTGGGGAAGGGGAGGGAGGGGGTGGGTAGAGGGGGTCGCCCCTAGATTTTCCGAAGACTGTCAACCACTCAACCCAGAAATCCCAACAATTGTCTATCTACTCTCGTCATGATATACCATAAATATTTTTCTGCAATTAGTGACATAACTTCGGCTTTAGCAATCTAGTGTACGGACTATGTTCAGCGAAGAACAATAATCAAACAGGATAGGAGAGTACTCGGTGACAGCATCATTCCCACAATTAGTACTTTGCGAGAGCCCAGACAGCTCGAAACCGTTCCCGACGGTAGAGTGATTCCGGACTTCCGGTCGTAGAAACTTTCTGTAGTCGCGGTGGTGGCCGACCGCAGTAGAGTCAGGAAACGTTGAAAAACACGGCTGTTTCAGTTTAGCCCTTTGAACCCTGGTGGTATCTTCCATGTCAGTTCAATGACAGTGATTGGAAGAGTCCATGTTCATTATTTGGGGGTAGATCAAACAATATCTTTCAACGTGCAGCCTTGGGGCTGCACGTTGAAAATATTGATTGATCTACCACACACATGCACATAGCTACGATACCACTTAATGGAATTATGACCTATCATGTTCCTGGGACGGAAAAGGGGCCTCTCCTGTTCAAAGAGTTAAATGGTATTCTTCTGCATTGTCGTTCTCACAGGTCATGGAACGGTTTTACGATTAATCTAGACAATATCCGGAAATAAGATCGAGAGCAGACAGAAGAGGTGCGTAACAACCAGTAGTGTAATAATCAACAAATAGTGTAATTTTAACCAGTAGTAGTGTAATAAAAATTAACCAGTAGTGTAATAATAAACCAGTAGTGTAATACAAATCAACCAGTAGTGTAATAAACTTAACCAGTAGTGTAATAAACATCAGTAGTATGTCTTGTATGTTTCACCTCACAGTTGCCGGATCTCATTGCCGGATCTCATGTAACGTCATAGTCACGTAACCTAGTGGCGCCATGTTGTATTGTCATGGTAACCCGCGTGAGCGGCCATGTTGTGACGTCATCTCCATAGTGATACGTGGTGTTAGTACGCAATCGCAGCGCGTGTTGTTAGGGTGATACGTATTTCCGTCGTCCATTTTGTATACTGGAGGTCGCCATCTTGGTTTCTATGGTAGCACGTGATTGCTATGTTACCTAAGGCCTACAATAGAACGGGGGGGGGGGGGGGGGGGGGGGGTATGTTCGGGGGTGTGTTCGATTGTAGAAAAGTAAATCTGATTACCACAAACAACCCGACAATCCTTCCAAATCACCAAAATCTATCCCAACTTTTACTATTTCGAATTCTTTCAGAATTCTCTGCTTCTATCTGTATATGCAATAGTTATCGTTCATCTGGCCATGTTCCTTTGTTCTGGAGTATACTCCAGTAGCGTAGAAGAGCCTATCAACTGGAGCAGTTTACCTTATTATTGCTATATTTAGCAATTTCTGGCCTATTCTTGTTAGTTCTGACCCTATTCTAAGTACTCTTGTTGTTTCATTTATCTAGATTATAACTAACCAATCAGATTGCTTGATTTCCCATAATCTGTATGCAGAGTTATCTCCCTTGTGTATAATAAAAGCCTACATCCAATGGCAATATCCCCAGGCACCGAAATTTTGGCACCCCTTTTTGGAAAAACATATGACCTTCGGCACCACTTTTTTGTCATATGTGCTTATGTGAAAAAGCACAATGTGACACAATGTGCCCTAGCACAAAGGCACATGCTTTATGTGCCGATATGTGCTTATGTGAAAAGGCACATTGTGACACAATATGCCCTATCACATAGGCACATACGGGTATTTGAGGATACCTATGTCCTGGTATTGTATTATTTGAGGATACCTATCGAGGATACCAACTGGAGAATCACTTTTTGTCATATGTGCTTATGTGAAAAGGCACAATGTAAGGTAAGCTGCTCCAGTTGATAGGCTCCTCTACGCTACTGGAGTATACTCCAGAACAAAGGAACATGGCCAGAAGAACGATAACTATTGCATATACAGATAGAAGCAGAGAATTCTGAAAGAATTCGAAATAGTAAAAGTTGGGATAGATTTTGGTGATTTGGAAGGATTGTCGGGTTGTTTGTGGTAATCAGATTTACTCTTCTACAATCGAACACACCCGCGAACATACCCCCCCCCCCCCCCCGTCCTATTGTAGGCATTAGGTGGCATAGCAATCACGTGCTACCATAGAAACCAAGACGGCGGCCTCCAGTATACAAAATGGACGACGGAAATACGTATCACCCTAACAACACGCGCTGCGCATGCGCACTAACACCACGTATCACTATGGGGATGACGTCACAACATGGCCGCTCACGTGGGTTACCATGACAATACATGACGCCACTAGGTCACGTGACTATGACGTCACATGAGATCCGGCAATGAGATCCGGCAACTGTGAGATGAAACATACGAGACATACTACTAACATCCATGAAAACCAACAATTTGCTAATATTTTGGGGTGTTTCAAATCATAGTTTGGGTACATATTATTGATTTTTAATCATTTTATCGTACGTATAAGGGCGTTTTGCGGCTCAAATATCATTTTGTGGGTTCAATACGGCGAGGAAAGGTTGTTTTATGATTTTTATATGATGTGCGTATTTTCTGGTGTTTTATGTCTCTTTCTGCATTTGTGGTTTTATATAAATTCAAAGTTAGCCAATTATTTATGATAATGTTGTGCTTTTGAGAGACTTCTTTCTCCAGGCATAAGTTGTCGGGTTCCATGAGAACAGAATAAATTGTCAAGGTAACTTACAGGTGCTGAAGTATGATATTCAAGGACGTGCGGTATCTTATTGTTGACAACATTATACGATTTTTAGTTAACTTTTACCCGGTGAAAAGGAACATCGATCTCACTGGCTGCTAAAGAAGTGTTAATTCTATTAGTTCTGGGTGAGACATTGTTTTTAACTTTCTGTGTGGCAAATCTCAATCCAGTGATAGTTATTTATCCGCAAAGACCCCAATTCTCCATCCCCTGAATGCGCTTGTTCATATTAAATATGGAATTAGCTATTAAATTGATTCCCCGTGACGGCGGAACGATGGGTGGGGGTGGGGTGCCGTGATGGATGGTGGTGCTTAGGGAGTATAGCGGTATAAGTGCGCCCCTCCAATGTTAACCCGAAATATCAAAAGTTGGAATTTTAGGGATCAAACCCGTGAAAGTTGGAAATGAATATACCTGAAATTTATGGAGCCCGGTAGTTGACAGGTTTCACTCTTATTTTATTTCGTTTTAACGAAATAATATTTCGAAATAACAAAATAATATTTCGTTTTAACGAAATAATTATTTTGTTTTAACGAAATAACATTTCGTTTTAACGAAATAATATTTCGAAATAACGAAATAATATTTCGTTTTAACGAAATAATTATTTTGTTTTAACGAAATAATATTTCGTTTCAACGAAATAAGTATTTGTAGCGGTAAGCAGGTCCAGATTACACCGCTTCGCTACTTATCGGTTGCAAATTCTGCTCTGTGACACGGTTACGTATTCCAGCAAAATATCAATTTGACTCTTTAAAATTAATGTCTTCACTTTATTGTGGAATAGATTTAGTGGTATTCACTTGAAACACTCCCAAATCAATTAACGTTATGATCTCTCCGTTTTTAGCGATATGTGTTTTGCCAGAGTGTTTTGGTGTTATTCCGTATATATTCATAGCGTGGTTTATCGGTGCAGAAAGAAAATGAAGCGGCGGAAAGTCCAAGGGTACCACCTCCCACATAGCTTCTCGCCCCTCTCCTCCTCCCTCCTAAAAAAACTTTTAATTGCAGGCCCGATACCGATAGACTATAAATGGCAGACAAAAGTAGTAATGGAAAGCAGAGAACAACATTATAAGATGCATAGGCGTACTGGCCATGGTGACTGGGAGGGGGGGGGGGGGGGGGGGGAGGGTTGTGAAGTCGGGGGAAGATCAATTTTTTCTGGCAGTTTTCATAATTTTAGGGGTCAAGCTTCACAGACCTACCTGTAGTGTCAAACATTCAATCTATTGTCTTTACATCAGGGATACCGCCCTATAAGACAAACTTGGAACCAAAATCCATAATATATTTTTTTGGCTCACAGGATGTGCCACACCAAAATTATATTTCGGACTTTGGGTGCTAGTTTGGACAACAGTCTTATAGGATGATAATGCGTCTGATGACTTTGGATATACAGGTCTAACAGTTTAAAAAAAACACATTTCCCGAGAGAGCATGCCCCATGCTGTTGGGAGTGCGGGAAGGGGCGCCGCCCATAAACATTTCTGTCGAACATTTTCACATTCTATCGGAAAATAATTGTTGAATTTGTATGAATCGAATGCAAACAGCTTCAGAGTTTGAAATGTTAACAATGTATTGTTCAAGTTATTGACTAAAATCAGCAACTGGACAAGCCACAACTTAGGCACCCGGAGGCTCTAGAATTGTTCTCAGCGCCCCAGACTTAAACGAATTTACCTAGGTAGGCCCCCAATCCCCATCAACGGGAGAAGAACGCCCCCTACTATACACTCTCGCACCTCGGTGTTGGACACCTCGAATATGCTCTTGGCACACGCAAAAGTCCTTCCGTCCACTCCCTCTTCTATGCCGGATTTTTAAATACGGCTGGCTTCGGACCTGCGGGAGAGGGCCGCCAGCCCTCTCTCACCCACCTCGGTTACAGTTGCCTCAATGATACCTGCGGCATCACTTTTCGGTGAAAATCTTCAGCTTTTCTAAAAGAAATGCCAGTACGCCTATGACAGATGACGTACTCCCATAAAGTTGGGGGGAAAATTCAAAACGGTTTTTTAAAAGGCGTCATTTTCCTGAGTGATTGTTCACAATAATTTTTCTATCTCAAATAATGGAAGTGAACAATTATTCATGCTGATTCATGGGGAAAAATCGGCCGAACACGCCATTTTCCGACATGTTTTACCTCCTCCATCGCCCCATGTACCAACTTATTAATTTATTTCGTTTTAACGAAATAATGATTTCGTTTAAACGAAATATTATTTTGTTATTTCGAAATATTATTTCGTAAAACGAAATAAAATAAGAGTGAAACCTGTCGCCTAACGGGCTCCATAAATTTCAGGTATATTCATTTCCAACTTTCACGGGTTTGATCCCTAAAATTCCAACTTTTGATATTTCGGCTTAACATTGGGGGAGTTCTCATATACCGCTGTACTCTCGAAGCACAGTCATCCATCACAGCACCCCCCCCCCTGCCCCCCCCCCCCCCCCGCTCCATCGTTCCGCCGTCATGGGGAATCAATGTAATAGCTAATTCCAGATTTAATATAAACAAGCTTATTCAGGGATGCAGAATTGGGGTCTTTGTGGATAAATAACTTTCACTGGATTGAGATTTGCCACCCAGAAAGTTAAAAACAATGTTTCACCCAGAACTAATAGAATTAACACTTCTTTAGCAGCCAATGAGATCGATGTTCCTTTACACTGGGTGAAAGTTAACTAAAAATCGTAATTGTAAATCAACAATAAGATAGCCCCCCCCCCCCCCCCCCCACACACACACACACCACCACCACCACCCCCATAAAGGTAGACGCGTAAAACGGGAGATGGGAGTGTGAGAGACCTTTAGTGATATGTCAAGGCCGTATTAAATATTATAACTGAAGACATTACGCAGGAGACACGTCCTTGAATATCATACTTCAGCACCTGTAAGTTACCTTGACAATTTATTCTGTTATCATGGAAACTGACAACTTATGCCTGAGGCTAGAAGATAATCAAAAGCACAACATTATCATAAATAATTGGCCAACTTTGAATTTACATAAAACCACAAATGCAGAAAAAAAATACGCATAAAAATCATAAAAATACCTTTTCTCGCCGTATTGGACCCACGAAATGATGTTTGATCGATCCGCAAAACGCATTTAAACGTACTATAAAATGGTTAAACATCGATAAGATGTACCCAAACTATGATTTGAGACACCCCAAAATTTGTTAATGTTTTGTTGAAAAATTGTTAGTTTTCATGGATGTTTATTACACTACTGGTTAAGTTTGTTACACTACGGTTATTACACAACTGGTTGATTTGTATTACACTACTAGTTGGTTGATTATTACACTACTGGTTAAAATTTTTATTACACTACTGGTTAATATTGCACTACTGGTTGATTATGACACCACTGGTTGTTACAAGGTGAAAAAGCAAACAAATAATAACCAAATAATGACACACACACACAAAAAAAAAATAAAATAAAACCAACAAATAAACCCTCCAGATTACAATTTACGTGACCAATTGAGATTAAGTGTCCTCCCCAAGGACACACCCTAAGGACGCAATGAAGATGCCATGGGTCATGGCAAAATGAGCCACCACGCCCCTGCCTCATGCAGTTGACAACAATTCTTCCCACAACAAACACGTCACACTTTGAAATCGAAGATGTTGGCCTCCATCCAACAAAATAGACTACGGAAACAAGTGTCATTGCAACACATAGGTAATTTACGAACATGTCCCTTTGGCGGTTTATCACGATAATACACGTGGGACCCACCAACCTCGGCGGTATGTCCTCACTTACCTCTGTCAAAAAGGTCTCTAAAACCTTTCAAATACTACTTTTAACGTACGCTTAACCATCACTTGAGGATTCCAGGCAGACATGTCAAAGTACCGCAGGTACCAACATAACCGATACCGGGACGGAACAGAGCCTGTCCCGTCGAAACCGGTACCGGTACCGGGACAAGTCAACAATTGGGTGAAATCACAATCAGATGGGAGAAATTCGTATTTAAACCGACCCAGTCCCCAAGGTCGCAAAGACAAATATGGCATCGTACCAATTATTCGGCGGCAGCATCAAAGTAATCATAAATGTCGCCACAGAATACTTTCTTTGAAGTAGCCGATGACTGTACTTTCATTTTCTTTGATACCACGTTTGGAAAGTCAAAGTGATCGGCCTTATGGAGGTGGTGGTGCAGACAGATATGTTCATTCACAAATAAACTGAAAGTATGCCGTGTAAGTGTGCCATACACAATTATGAGCCCGTTTACCCTCGTTCAGTTAAGAGTGTCCCCATAAAATACTTCTGTCCCGGTACGGGGAACAAAACCTTCAATGCCGGTGCCGGTTGGACCTGTTACAGGTACCGGTTGACATGCCTGATTCCAAGTGCTCTACTACGTGCTCCAGTGAATATTATCATTTCTTATGACCCAAAAATTTAGTTTAAACAATATTTATTCAATAAGTGTGCTATATGTTACAATATTGAACACCAAGAAAAGTGAGAGTATATATAGAGAACATCAAGAATATAACATATACTAACCAAATACTATATGTATGTGATGGGGATCTGACAGAAAGCTGGGAGCTTATGTTAGTCATCTCCCGAGATCATTCATAAATTTACACAAAAGGGGTGGTATAATATAGTAGATTGACTCATATATCGCCGCCTGGAACCCATGGCCTGTGGTCGATCGCCAGCGTGATCATCAGCCACGCGCCAAGCTGGGGCACCGCATCCATGCACACAATGAGTCCTGCCTATAGGCCCCAAGAATGTAGACCTGGGAGCAAACACCCGAGAGATCATTCAGATTTGCTTTGTGAGCATCGTTGTCAGCATCGTTGTCGACACTAGCAGGTAACATTGAGTGCAAGGACACGACACACCGGCCAGGAACAAAACCGGTGAGAAAGTTGGTGGTAATTCTAGTCGAAGAAAGGTAAGCACAGGGAGTCAAACTACCAGGCGGCGACACGTGATATTGTTTAAACCTTGCTTGTGAATGAAGGAAAAGGTGAAAAGAACGTACAAAGAAAAGAATCAATAGAAAACAGGGGATGCAAGACACATGCAAGTAGGCAGCAGAAGCACCATTAGTGAGAAGTGAGACGGAAGCAGCCTTCATAGTGATCCGGAAAACGGAAAGGAAAGCAGGATTATTGGATTGGCAGTAAATTAGTCATATAGTAGTAGTCATACGTGGTGGTTTCATCCTTACCAGTCATAGAAACGCCCACTTGACAAAATGAAGTCATGCACCGCTTCAAAAACAAGATTGTTTTCCCGACTTTTCAAAAATTTAGATCCAAAAAGAAGTGTCGATATGTTTACTGTAAATGGCAGAAGTCTGATAGTACTATTACGGACATTTGAATACATTGGACAGTGTAGGAAAAAACACTCTGGTGTCTCGCACATCCCGCACTGACAGAATGGGGTAGGTGACAGATGATTGTCATATAAATGAGAATTAAGGTTACTGCAACGCAATCGCAACCTGCAGTGACATATTTGGGCTGCGCATGATTTCGCGCCACTGTAAAACACAGGTGGTCGCTGTTTTCCAGCATTTATGAAAGTCTTGAAGTTGATCAGTGGTGAGTTCTCACGGATAAAGGCAGTTTGTTCCATTGATCAGTGAAACTCGGGTAAAAGACGACTGATACAATTGAGTCCGACAAAAAGGAACTCTGTGGTTATGATAAGACCGGAGATTAAGCGATAGATTTGACGATGAGACGATTGGGGGAACTTTATTGGCAATATATAAGGGCGACATGCGGGGATACATTTTGAAATACTACAACAGCTTAAGTTTGCGACGTCTGTCTTGTAAAGGGTCCCAACGTGTTTCGGAATAAAGTAGAAACTTGCTACAACTAACAGTTGTCCCGGTAACGATCCTAGCGACTGCGATCTGTATTTTCTCCAGCTTGGCGACTTGAGCTGCTGAACAATTATCCCAGACAGCATCAGTGTAATCTAGTAGAGGCTTAACGAAGGCAAAGTATATTTTTTAAAGGACGCTGCGATCGAGATTGAATTTCTGCTTTCTGAGTTGGTCTAAGCGAGACCAGGCTTTAGAGCAGATATGATCAATGTGGTCGTTCCATGAACAACATGTGCTATTTAATATAACTCCTAAATGTTTATGATTATTGACTTCGCATATCTGCGAATCACCTAAGACTAGAGGTGGATGTGCAGTAGTGTTGCATTTACGTGAAATGGGCATACTCTCAGTTTTACTGGGATTAAACTCAACCAACCACGTCTTAGCCCAACGTTCTATGGTGGCAAGGTTATGGTTGATTAATCTCTAGGCTTGCTCTGGATTCTCTACAATTAGATACAGGGAAGTATCATCTGCAAATAGGCGTATGCTACTGAGTAAGTTTTCGATTATATCATTAATATATATAAGGAACAATAAAGGTCCAAGAACCTTGTGGAACACCAGCATTAATGGTTCTCCAAGTAGATGCGTCCGACCCTAGCACAACTCGTTGCGACCTATCCGATAGGTACTATTTTAAGTACAACAGAAGTTCACCCGAGCTACCAATTTTCATCAGCTTATGGATAAGACCAACATGCCATACCTTGTCGAAAGCCTTTCTGACATCACAGAAGACCACCCTAACTTCTTTATCTTCATCTGTGGCAAGGAAAATGGAGATTAGTAATTTCAAGATGGACAAAATTTTTGAGACGGGCACTCGTTTGTAAAGATGCGAGGTTGATTCAGTAGACTCAGTCACACACCTGGGAGCTGATTCAATGACGTTTCTGTGGAAAAGAGCAACCATGGCAGTGAAGCGTCTATGGAGTTTAACCCCCACCAAGGCGCAGGAGTAGGTAAATTAAGACGCAAACTGATTGATGCTTCGACAGTTTCTGCTCCAGGATGCGAGCATAAAGTGTATTGAAAGTACCTATCCGAGCACGGTATAATTCAATATGACACATTATGTAATATGTTGTGCAAAATTTCGTCGATAACGTAAACGTAGTGCACGGATGTAAATTCTGGTCATGATTGCAGGTAACAGATATGATATTGTCTGGAAAGCAAATTGAATTCAAGCTGGCTTGGAAGAGAATGTTGTAGCGGGAGATAGTTAAAGAAGAATAGTTAGGCGTGAAGATGGAGGAAACATAAAATACTAGGACAAGGTGAAGGAAAGTAGTATGTACAAGGTAACTGTGTAGCATCTATATGGAAATAGATATATTCTGCTTAATAGAAGTAATAAATTATCAATTTATGGAAGTTGATAATCCGTATTAGAGTATGGAACTAACTAGTTCTCGTAAAAGCGTGACAACATCAAGTAATATTATGACAAGGTTAAATTGAAAAGAGGTAGATAATGCTTATAAGTTATGCCGTGACAGGTTAAAAACTTCATGAGCTGGAGGCAGGAGAGAAAAATTCAACCAGGAGAGAGGAGAAAGATTATATACTGGAGCACCACCAATTGTATGTACACAATATGAAGGTTGTTGGAACCCAACAAGATCCATGTTATATATATAGTACATGGAGAGTATACCATAACAAAGCCCCCCACAGAATGAGGATTCCACCCAAACAATAATTGCAAATTCATTCCAAAGCATTGCATAACAACCACAAGCAAAGTTCCAGCCAAAGGACCTTGAGTTCAACTTTGAGGAACATTGGTTGAAACAGTGCTTGTGTTTTTAAACATATGTGCAGAATTTGAAAGTGATCCTTTGGGTGATGACCTCATTCCACGGACGATCCAACACACACTCCACATACCGCATATGGCTGCTGTATTGCAGACATTTCTAAACCTTATTTATTTATAAACTTTCTATAATGGCAGACTGAAACAGATTCCAAGCAGGAGATGGGAGAAAAAATGTATACTTGAGCTCCAAATTATATGTACAAAACAATAGATAATATACTATGTGGAGAGTGTACCATCACAAAATCAAAACCCCCCACCCCCCCCCCCCCCCCGCATGTTGGACACTCTACCCGTGCAATAGTTGCAAATTTGTTGCAAAGCACTAACAAACGCAAACAAAAGTTCAGCCAATGGACCTCCGGGTCTAAACTCGGAGATCCACTGGCTGAAACATTGCTTGTGTTTTTTGACCATATGCATAGAAAATGAAAGTGATACTTTGGGTGATAACCTCACCCCAAGGGCGACCAAGCCACAACTCACACAGATTATACATTTGAGGAGGAAATGACACGAGTTTCTGATTTAGTGTGGGCGCACACATGCCAACAGTAATGCATCGCCCGAGTGTCACGACTCTTATCGCGAAAATGACGAAAATTGACAAGAGTGAGAAGCTATATACTGTACTATAGTCTGTTCGCCACTGAGGTACAAAGCAAGGTGGGCTCACCCCCCGAATATCCATTCCATCTTGCAACTGAGGGAAGAAAAGCAGGAAACAATCTGGGCCGATCAGTTTATGATACACGCTTTACATTTTACGCACATACTCGTGCACTCTGACAAATAATTGCAAGAAGGAATCAAGGGTGTCCCAGCTGCTAGTCATTGATGGATCGATCGCAATGTTCTATAGAAAAATAATACGTTAATAATACTTGAGGTTACGCTGGAATCATCAATGTGTATGCACGACAAATGCACTATTGGATTACATGGTGTAAAATGGAGCAAGAATAGATAGAAAAAAAAACAAAAAAAAAATAAAAAATAAAAAAATACGCCTCAAGAGCCCCTCTTGGCTCGAAAGTGTCGAAAGTTGGCAAGTGGGGCATACATTTAAGATAAAGAAGACGGATATGAAGCAAGGTGGGCCCACCCCTGATTATTATAATCTCTGATGGGTACAGGTGTGGGATGGGAAATTCTCACCCGAGGGCAAGATATTTGGCCAGACACGATGCTTGCCAAGGGTCTGGACCAAATATCTTGTCTCAAGGGTGAGATTTTCCCATCTTACACCCGTACCCATCAGGGATTATTTTTCTTCACCCACCATACAGCGGTTACGTTAGCTAGAGGTAATCGGTGGTCACGTGCTGATATAATCAACTCATTTGGTATTTGTTGTTTTGAAAAACTAATGACACCATCGGAAAGAGCATAAACCACGAAATCAGTAAGAAACGGTGGCATTTTGGGGTTTAAAGAGTTTTAGAGCATCAAACTTTGATCACACGGCATTCCGATGACGTCAATATGAATTAGTTGGTAGCAAGAAACTGATACGATATGCATAACGTCATAATAACGTTATAAATGTATAACATCACGTGGGTGGGGTGGGATACATCTGTCTCTCCCTGCTCTCTCACCCTGGATACACCTATGTTATACATGCAGTGGGGGAGAAAATTATATCCATCTTGCGACAAATATGTTGGAAGAGGTTTCATTTACACTCGCGTACACAAATACGCAGGCGTCATAGAATTACTCCATCCTTTGAAAGAGAGAATCAAGGGTGTCCCAACTGCCGCTGATTGATGGGTCCAGCACAACGCTCTTTGGGACATTTGATTGTTACCATTGAAACATCGATGCAATGAATGCTGCTAGATAGGGGTAACATATCCATCCCACAGCTTATGCTGGTCTTAAACATTCTGACAATCTGCAGCCAAAACAACCGCGACAACCACAATTGGACAGGGCGCAGTCCAGCAGTAATAACCGCGAGTGCTCCGACCACCGATCGACAAAATATCCGAAACCAGAATAATGTCATCAATCCGATATGTATATTTTTGCACAAAACAACATTTTTCAGTCAAAGGAAAGAAAGCAAAATGGCATCGTCTGTGAGAGTGGGTGGATCGTTGTTGATTCAGTCCAACAGTCCTACCGGGCTGAAGCAATAAGCCGCCACTGATCTTCCAACGTATTGAGCACCCCCCCCCCCCCATCCCCTCCGCGATTCATTACACATAGTAGTACATCAAGCGCGATACCATTCAGAGACCCAAGATTTGTTACGCATTCGAGCTGGAATAAAATGACATTGTCTGTGGGGATGGGTGGATATTTGTCGATTCATTCCAGCAGTCCTACCGGGCTGCAGCAATAAGCCGTCACTGATCGTCCAACGAATTGAGCGCCCTCCCCCTCCATGATTCATTACACATAGTAGTAGATCAGGCGCGATACCATCCGGAGACCCAAGATTTGTTACGCATTCGACCTGGTATAAAATCACCATATCAATGTATGATTGGACGCTATATGTTGTATAAGATTAAATAACATGTGTTAATTATCTCGAATAAGCGAGACGTATATTACAAATTGGAACTTTGTAGATTTGGGAAATGGCTGCCACCAGTTTTAAGAAAACAGCAATGCGACATGCAATGAGAAGGGTCAATGATTGTACGTAATAGTGTCTACCTGAGTTGTGAGCTGTGATAAGTGGAGCTTGGATTCGGGGGGGGGGGGGGGGGGTGAACATGGCTTGGGCATTGGTTAGTTCGTTGGTTTACAAATAAACTCTAAATTAATATTTAAGATTTAAACATTTCACGGATGTCATGGGGCGAAGAAAGAATTAAACATATACAAAACACTAGGTGGTATTTTCGGGATCTGATCGCGATCTGATTGCCACGTAATTGCACACCGGACTGTCGAGTATTCCTAATTAAATGTAAACAGGTACAAGCTTTAATTAATTCGTCCAGATATCAAGCCAAATCAACCGGATCGAGCGACCATGAACCGAACCGGGATCCTATTCACTCAATCCAGCCGATCCGGGCAAATCTCCAACCGATCTCAGAGTATAAATAAAATAATGCGGAATGAAGAACATGATTTATTTATTTATATTTATTGGTGTTTTTAAGATCACATATTTCCGCACATTGGCTAACCATGACCGTGACAGTTTTACGGGTTGAGGAAGCCGGAGTACCCGGAGAGAACCACCGAGCAACGGCGAGCAACTGTCAGCTCCATAACATACCAACTCCACACAAGCAAGGTTAGCATTGGTTGAAGACAGGTGCACCATCGACGTGCAGTACGCCTTAGTACACAGCGTCACCGTGCCCCCACGTGGGCAATGGGGGCGAAGTGTCTTGCCCAAGGACACAACGCGGTTGCCGCAGGTGGGATTCGAACCGAGGACCTCTCGGCTTGCAGCCTGCACCTCTACCAACTGAGCCACCGCGCCCCGAACTACATGATACGGCAGACAAAATTTCCTTTCATGTTCGATGTTCACGCATGTAATTCCAGACAAATTGACTGAACTTGTGGTCGGGATGTTGGACCAAGATATCCTTATATAACAACACGAACCGCTGATGTTCTTGAGAGACAGCCCACCATATATGGGTTGCGTGGACGAGAGAAGGTCCTCCTCTGGGTAAGACATCGAAAATGTATTAATCAATTTACAGAAAAAGATTAAAACGCTAATCTGGATTTCAAGATCTTGCTCCGAATCGCAGTGAGACAAAGGCCAAAGTGAGATCAACTTGGGCACCGACTCGTCCCCTGAGTTACCATGTGCTCCATAAATGTCCGTCGGTACACAGAACACATTGGAACACATGGATAAACTATGTAGATTGGTGAAATGGCTTGAGAGGAGGAAATGGCTGCCACCACTTTTTTCGAAAATAGCCCTGTGACATGCGATAAGAATTGTACATAAGAGTATTTACCTGAGTTGTTTGCTTTGATAAGTGAAGCTTGGATTCTTCGAAGAACATGGCTTGGGCATGTCTTAGTTCGTTGATTTGCACATAATACTAACTACGTGAGTTATGTGCATTGATAAGTGGAGCTTGGATTCTTCGGAGAACATGGTTTGGGCATGGGTTAATTCGTTGGTTTACAAATGAAATCTTGATCAATATTTAAGATTTAAACGTTTCACGAATGTAATGGGGTGAAGAAAGAATTACACATATACAAAACCCTAGATGGTATTTGGTGATCTGATCGCGATCTAATTTCCACGTGATAGCACGCCGGGCAGTATATATTTGTTTACTGGTGTTTAAGGTCACATACTTTTGTACAATAGCTAATCATGACCACAACATGGAGATAAAGTCAAGGTCACCCAATCGTTTATACCCCATGTTGCCTATTTTAGAGGACTCGGACGCCAAGGGTTAGTGACTCGGTTGTGTTTTACCAGTGAAAAATAGCTTGTTTACCACAGTAAACAAGCACTGCTTCACTTCCCGGGGTTCCTGCGGGGGCCACCGGGCAGTCGATTATTCCTAAATAAAAGTAAACTGGTACAAGCTTAAATCAGATCGGCCAGAAATCAAACCAAATCAACCGGATCGAGCAACCATGGCCCAAACCGGGATCATATTCACTCAACCCTGCTGGTCCGAGCAAATCCCCAACCGATCTCAGAGTGTAAAATAAAATAATGCGAAATAAAGTACAAAACTTAGGATGCGGAATTTCCTTTCATGTTCGATGTTTACGCGTGTATTCCCAGACAAATTGACTGAGCTTGGGGTCGGGAGTTGGAACTGAGCCTCCACATATACGTATGTGTATACGCGGAAGCTACGTTCCAAATTCCCGATATCCACATATAACGAGATGAGCCGGTAATTTTCATGGGAGACATCCCCCATATTTGGGTTGCGTGGACGGAAGAAGGTCCTCTCCGTGTAACACGTTGGAAAACGTAATTCAGTTAATATTCTGCTGGAAATAAATGCATGTATGTACAAGGGTGTGTTTCTGTTTATTCGTTAATAACTGAACTTTGGGGTTATTCATTATGACACAATTGTGGACTGATACGGCAGCGTAGAACCGCCACACCATAGTATATTTCCAGGAATTCCTAATCTGTTTAAACAGATTATTAATCTGTTTTTACAGATTACTAATCTGTTTAAACAGATTACTAATCTGTAAATACAGATTAGTTAATCTGTAAAAACAAATTAGTAATCTGTTTAAACAGATTAGTAATCTGTAAAAACAGATTACTAATCTGTTTTTACAGATTAACTAATCTGTATTTACAGATTAGTAATCTGTTTAAACAGATTAGTAATCTGTAAAAACAGATTAAGAATCCCAGGAAATATACTACGGTGTGGCGGTTCTACGCTGCCGTAGACTGAGACCTGTTGAGATCGATTTTTTGCACTATTCTAAATTTCTTTTCAGTTAACACAGACCCCCTGTCAATCCATCCCACGGCCGTCATGGTACACCACCCGCACTGCCCACACGCCTCTACCTCCGACTGATACCACCCATCTCTTCCGTCTGCACCCAATGCTCGCCGTACTCATCATCGATTCATCACCCCTGACTATACCACCAAACATGCCGTCCATGTCCACAAAACCAAAAGCCGAAAACAAAACGCAATACACTAAAAAATGTAACGTAGGAAATACTCGATTAAAATTCTCAAATACCACTGCCCTAGACCAACTTGTTTCGCCCAATATTAATCCCTCAACACCTACGAACTAAAATGTATAATAAAAATCACCTGAAATATAAACTAAATAATTAAAAGTACTTATAAATAAATTCTGTAAGCTGATCTTGGTTTTCTCCGTGAGTAGTATTCAGTAATTACAAACACCCTTCAATAATTTGTAATAAAACAAGTTCATATAAACAAAACATTATTTTCGTTTGACTGAATATGTAACAGGAGTAAGGAAATGCTGACTTTTGCTCAGGTATCCTCATTTTTTGAAAGCCCCGATAGTGGCTTCTGGCTCTCAACTAGTTAAAATCAAGCATGCAGAATTGAAATTGTTTAACCCTATAGTATTCATGGTCCCGAATAAGAAGTTATTTTTTTTTTTAAATACAGCTTCAAATATTGGAAAGATGGTGTAAAAAACTCAAAAAATTAGCACCACTAAAATTTCTATCACGCTTATTTCAGAATGTCATATTCAGCGTCGGCATTTAATCATTCCCACTAAACGATCCTTGCAAAACAATCTCTCGAATAACTGAAGATTATTTTGCCTACAAAGCATAGCTTATGACCCCTCATTAGAACGAGGTCGTTTCAATGAGGGGGGGTTATAAGCCATGTTTTGGAGACAACAAAATAGAAAAAAGATGCGGAATTTGAATAATGAATTTTGTAGATTGCACCAAGGTGTCGTTAGTAGTCGTGGGCAAGAGAAAGGGGACAGGGGTATCAAAACGGACTTTCTACTCTGGGTATGTTAACTGTTAGAGTGCTGAATTCTTTTTAGTCGTCAAAATTTCGTCGACTGAGTGCTAGAATGTTCTATGTCCCAAAGGAGACATAGAACATTTTAGCACTCAGGCGACGATTTGTTTACAACTATTTGCCTTGATACAATTTATGGGAGAGTGAAAAAAAAATTCCATACAAACTAAACAATTTAGATTCAAAGATAATATGAAGGACATCCACAGAGTTTGAAGCCTTTGTGTAAAGCCTAAATATGGCCTTCCGGCACTCAACCAGTTAAGATCTGGAGTTTACACCATACCGTAAACTGTAATGCGACATTCGATAGTATTAACATTAGGCCATTGGCAATGACACGCGTAAAATACGTTAGAAACGAATACTCGAGAGTTTCAGAAGCGGGCCGGCCGTTAGATCCGCCGGGAAGTTTCCCAGTGCGTCCCCTATTGGGAGCTCCCTACCCCCGAACCCCAAATATTTAAGCAGTCTAACACGTGTCGGCGCATGAAATTTCGTGAAAATGACCAAAAGGCGGGACGGAGTAAATTGCATAGGCTGTAGGTTTATCGAAATGCCCTCTATGTGGACTGCCATTGGCAATCAACACAGGGAGCATTTCCATTTACCAGCAGTCTATCTGTCATTGATGAGCTAGATGCTATGAAACAGCGTTCTTTCAGTTCCAAAAATCAAAATTTTCTCTAATTGGGCCGAACTGTGGTCTGCCGGATGTGTTCGGGGCTCCGTGATAGAACGTTAGGAAAAGGGTAAACATACGATCGCATAAGACGACGGAAATCGGAATCATGAAACGACTTATTTTCGACGTCAATGAAAGGAAACCCCGAATGCCATAAAATTAACGAGCTCCAAATATACGTTTAACACTAAAGTTTAATTTTCATACTTCAAAATCTCTTGCGCCTGAAGATATAAACTGATGAAGCTCTCACAATATATGTCTCAATATCAAATTCAGATCTATTCAAATTGAAGTTATATGTATTTCCAGTTGGAGGCAAGGCTTTCCTGCCATGATGGAAAATGAAGCTGAAGGATTGTAAGATGCTTTTCACAATTTTTATAATCTTTTTGGGTCCTGACAACCCTGTCAATTAGCGTCGGCTGTCGGCTGTGCCGAGGCAAATGTTGAAGAAAAATAAATTTCCTCTGCAATAAAACAGCCGACGGAAAAAAGTAGTGCAATTGCTGTTAAGTGAACATTCAGATTTCGTTTCGGTATTAACCCTTTACCTTACACGAAAGGCAGACGACACCTGCAAATAAAATTCTTGAAAAACTAATTTTGTTTCACTTTTTGCGTCAAAAACATAGCTTATGACCCCTCACTGAAACAAGCTCGTTTCAATACTGGGTCATAAACTATATTTTTGAGACAAAAAGTGAAAAACAAATGAAAATTGGATCGTGATTTTTGTGAATAGCGCTGGCTGATTTTAACCGTTACGTTGGGTAGAGGGTTAACGATTTACCTCAGTCTATGGCTCAGTATGGTGTTACTGTGTCAGAGATAAAGCAATGGCCCTTTAGTGAATTAATAAACTTCAAGGTATTCCTTTTGCGATTGTGTTGCAGATGCTTCATCAGAACCAGAATCTGTAACTCCATGGCAAAAGGAGTACCTGAATCTAAAATATTTTGCTGATTCCAAACTGCCGAAGCAATTGGTGTTTTGGCAAAGGCACAGTCATTTTACCACGACAATTGTTTACCGATGTACATTTGTTCAGGTGCAAAGCCTGCTTGGAACAATATTCCACATGCTCTCCCATGCTGTTGTAAGGTGTCCGATGCGACTAAAAGAAATTACTATTTCTACAGCGCCATTCGCGACGCTGCGTTCAGGGCCTATATACTATTAAAAAAGTAGGGGATAACCAAACTGATGTTGATATTTTCGGAAAATGTTATTGGATACTCGTGACACATCAATATGTTACCAAGTTTAGTGCGGATCATTAATGTCACCAGCCCACGAACACTTCGTGCAGGTTTTTCGCACAAGCGCCGCGTAAATGTCTGTGGGGTTTGTTTTGAAGTTTTCATTTGTACTGGGCGGGCTATTTCGGAGGTCTCATCGTTCTTTTCTTGGTATAATCTCGTTCATCAATAGATTCTGGTCGAAACGCAACTTTCGAGGTGTGCGAAGACTGACACGAGACGAACGTTTACGTGCCATTGGCATGTTGGAAGCTGGCAACAGACAGACAGACTGCAGTGTCTCAAAGTATCAACGTTACTAAATCGGTGATTAGCATGCTGCGGTCACGCTACCGTTAGACATTCAATGTTGCTGACAAACGTCAGTCAGGTCGTCCAAGGCAACAACTGCTCACCAGGATCGTTTCATCCGAACCACTGCATTACGTAACCGCCATCAAGTGCCTCAGAAATTGGACAGCAGCTGCAACGAGCGACAAATGTGCGAGTCAGCGGTCAGACTATCCGAAATCACAAACACAGCTGGAAATTGAACGCTCCACGACCTTTTATTGAACAAACGATATCATGACGTAACCGTTAGGCAGCACGATCGTTTTTGTGGTGGGTCGGTTATGGTATGGGGAGGCATAACCATGACAAGCAGAACACCATTACCTGTCACATGGCAGTACTACCGTGACAACATGTTAGCAGCTCACGTGGTGCCATTTGCGCCAGGTCACGGTCATCGATTCATTTTCGAAGAAGACAACGCAAGAGACCACAGGTCCCATGTCGCTACAAAGTTTCTCCAGGAGCAGAACATCACGACACTGCCTTGACCAGCACTAAGTCCATACCATTCACCAATCGAGCACATCTGGAATATGCTTGGCAGGCGTCTACGACAACGCCAACAGCCCCCTACTAATGTCCAGCAACTCGCCGCTGCACTGCAGGAAGAATGGAATAACATCAGTCAAGCTGATATTGGACGTTTGGTGAGGAGTATGCCACGTCGGATCCGCGCGTGTCTCGCGAACCGAGGAGGATGCGACGCCACCTTGATAATTGTAAAGTCGTCCAGACGATTTTCGCATATTTGTATGAAATCACGATGTTCTACTCGAAAATGTTGGGATGAACTCACGAGGCTTGATGAGTTTGTTTTGATCGATTCCAAAGTTTACCAGAAGCGATTAAAGTCCGTTTTTCGATTTACATGTATATAATACTCCTTCATTAAGACAATCAGCATCCGTTAAAAATCCACCGCGGATATTGTTGTTTAAATACAGACGCACTGAGTGCTATACGATTAAACGCTATATAATTACAATGCTATTGAATTCAAAGAGAATGTCGGACTGGAGACTGCGATAAAGCTGGTCTTGAATGTTGCGCAGATCGACGGATAATTTCCATTTTAGTTCGGAAGTAATGCTTTGCGATTTTCACATACAGTGTGAAAATACCTGACGTATCGAATGTGTAAGACACGTCGAATGTCTCGCAGTCGATTGTCTGTGGGGGGGGGGGGGGGGGGGGGGAGGGGGGTGGATAACAGGGCAACTGCCTCAGGATTTTTGGTGTTTTAAAAACGTGTAGGTTGACCTGTCGATACGTCTGAGCTGAAAGTCTTGGGAATGCTTTTGTTACGGGCCTCCGACGCTAGGGTGGGGGCAAGAGTGTGTAGTTTGATAACTGACCAGGTTCCATTCAAATAAAACCCCACTTATTCCAGTTTGGTGGTTTTCCACCGGTCTTTTCTGCATCGCGGTGGTCAATATTACCTGTGGAGAAAAATGCGCCAAACACACAGAAATACAGGCAATAAATTATCCAAATTGTAAGGAAATAATTGTGTAAACATTGTCAGGGAAATACAGGAGAATGCTTCTCTTAACGCTAATTTAAAAGGATTTTCTGTGGGAGGGCCCCCAGACCCCCCCCCCCCACCCACACACAAATCGCTAATCGCTTTTCGCCTTCGGCACCCGCAGTTCCTGTAAGACCCGTTTTACACATTGCCACGGGGTCCGTCCTCGCTCTCGGAAGCCCTACTCGCAATTGTATGAAAGGCCGCACAACGTGTTCGAAACCTTTGGTATTTTTCGGATTTGCAGAAACCATTCGGGACAAAGAATGCTTTTGGGTTACTTTATTTTATAAGTTGGCGTGCTCAATTTTAATTGAGACATTTCTTGAAACAAAACGTCCACGTGTATTTCCGATATGAGTGCAGTAAGCACAAATTTACTGACAAATTGGATTCATATGCATTGAATCTAATCATGTTAACACATACATGGACACAGATAACAAAATAATAAAATACCTTTCAAAACCTGCTCTGAAGAATCAACTATTTAGCCCGTGACATCATGCAGCTACGACAATAGCCCTGGAAACCCCGCCTCTTTAAAAAATTAGTATTTTTAATGGATGTTTGCTTGCAGGTCTGTTGGTGCAGACATTATGCATGCATATCGTTTTTATCTGCACAAATGTTTAAATATGACAATATCTTACCTCCTCCAAGTATTTGTGAATTTCATTGGTTCAAAGACGTCAGATGCAGACTGCACATAAACCATACACTGCCTGTGAACATCAATATACGCTGACAGCTGCGGGTACTCTCCCCTTTGTTCATTGATTATTCAAAATGGCGGCAGTCGATAGACGCTTTAAGTTGAAAGATTGAGTGTTGGAAGCCCATATTTGGTCTGCAGTGCAGGTTAGGTAACTTAAAAGGCTTCATATTCTGTGGGTGTATGTCATGTTACCTTCGAAATGAAACTGTTTGGTATGTATGAATTTGCCTTGTTACAGTTTATGGGAGAGTGCCTGTAGGCACCCTCCCATGAATTGTAACAACGAAAAGACACGTGAACACATTGTGAGAATTCTCTCATTTAATTTTGATCGCTGTTTTATTAGTTCTGTGCATCGATGCAGCTGTCGGTAAGATATATTCGTTACACAAAGGCCACCAACAAACTGTGTAACTAATAATAACACTATCGAAGAATGTAATACAGTACGGACGCCGTGCACTGGTCACTTTGCACGGGGTGAACAATATTTCCAATAATATGAGATAACAAACACTAATTATTGGAATAATCCTACAAAACTTAATTAATGAAGCGCCGAGTACAACCCGGTGCTTCATTAAGTAAAATGTTGCTGCTGATGATTTTTATTACCTGGTAAACGCATGCGTGGACATCACTGCCCACGTGTGCAATAAGACCAGTCCATGGTGTCTGTACTGTATCTTAACTGGTAGAGTGCTGGAAGCCCATATTTGGGCTTTACTCTGATGTGCAGGGACTGTAATATAAGGGCCTCATAGTCACTGGATATGCTTCATATTATCTTCGAAGTGAATTTATTTAGTCTGTGTAGATTTGCCTTGTTACAATTTATGGTTGAGTACCTACATGCACTCTCCCATAAATTGTAACAAGGCAAAGACATGTGAACAAATTTTGATGTTCAAAAATAATTTAGCTCTCTACCAGTTAACTGACAAATTAAAATAGCATCAAACTTACGTGTTGAATTGTTTCTCAACGT
The DNA here is from genome assembly GCA_031216915.1 of Pictodentalium vernedei. Classification (NCBI taxonomy): domain Eukaryota; kingdom Metazoa; phylum Mollusca; class Scaphopoda; order Dentaliida; family Dentaliidae; genus Pictodentalium; species Pictodentalium vernedei. The sequence continues at coordinate 396,457,565 of CM062297.1, read as the reverse complement.
ACCTTCATTACAAAAGCGAACAGAATATTTCAACCGGATCACGACTAGGTCGCGATCCGGTCGAAATTTCTCTGTCTGCTTTCCTTCCCACCTGCCCACATCACTGTAGAACGGCAACCGTCGAGAGGAAATGCGGATACACAGGACCTTAGATGCTATTTTCTTTGCTTTTCTTTAATCAGTCTTGACTTCGTAATATTTTATTTATGAAATGTCGACCCTCCAGTGGCGATGTATCGCGACCTTTTTATAACCCGTGGAGAGGATTTTGAGAGACTGTGTCAAAATCATAGATTTTATTTCTCAGTTCTCGTTGGAACACATTACATCTATTCTCTGTGCAATCATTTATTCAACACTGAGGCCATAGCCGGTCATAATTACTCACAAAACTCGCCATGAAAAGTTAATTTTGAATGTTTGTCTCCAAAACGTTGCTAACGACACATCTGTGGAAGAAGCTCGCCGAACTAGATCTTAAGCTACATTTTGAGCAAAGAACGAAAGAACCCATTTGGTTTTTCGAGAGATTTTGCAAGTACCTAGAATGTAGTATGTAAAATATTAAATACGAAAAAGGAGAGTCTGGGAACTGAGGAAGCGGTTTGGTGGGCTGCAAAGCTACCATCAATCGTGACACATTGTAAAAAATGGGTTCTACGTTGAATCGTATTTTTGTGTTCGTCCTTGCTCTGTATTTAGACCAGGGCCCAGTACTATAAATCTTTTACAAATGGATTTTCTAGAATTGGATTTTCTAGTTATGACTTTAAATATGTAGGTTGAAATGAAGCATCAGCATTTTCAAAAATATTGCACGATTAAATGAAAGGCCAAGTAGCTTTGTCAATGATGCCGTTTTTTGTAACTCCAAGTGTGTGTAGTGCTATTGCGGCAACTAGTTTCCTTATGAGTTGCTGGATGCCCGTAGGGGGACAGTGGAAAGCTATAGTACACGCTCCTAAATGTGTTAACTTCCGCTGACTCATTCATTGGTAGGTTCCTCCCCTTCTTCGTGAAATAGCCAGAGGTCAAGCCCGGAGGTTCCTGTTTCCCGAATCACAAATTAACAATGGGAGCACTGTGTATGCCTCAACGACATACTTGTGCCACCCTTATAGTGAATCCTTGCACTCATTAGTAGTTCTTCAGCGTCCATTGCCACATTTAACACTTACGCTGCCGAAAGCGACTATTGTAACCTATTTTATAATGATTATCGGTATGTTCTGGTGTGCGCAGATAAAACCTACCATCTGATTAATTGTTGGAAAGGGCTCCGAGAGCCCTTTCCAACAATTAGTCAGATGATAGAGTTCCAAGTATGTCATAAATCTTATTAAACTTCCTCGCATACAGGCGTACATAGAGGTCCTCCATATATGGCTAAAGTGGGTGTGGCACTGAAAGGGTTAAGTCTTACCGTGATGCATTGTTCACCTTTTCTTATAAGAAAGCACACTCCTGATAGTTGTGTGTCACATTTGTAAGTTATCCCATAAAATATTCATTTAGGGGTGTGTACACCTTCTACTACAAACCAATTCTATCTTTCGTCGTAAGAAGGACCACGTAAACTTGACTGATCCTACATTTGACTCCTCAACCTAAACCAGGAAACCCAGATAATTGTTGATTCACGATCAGTATGCTCGGTAATAAGAGGTATTTATCTGATAACCATAGAGTATAACAACCGTTGTATATACTTGAAGTATATACAACGGGTGTTGTATATAATTATAATTTATGCGAACGACCTCTGACCTCTTTCAATTCCATTTTCATTCATTCATTCATGAAACATCGTTATATCACAGGGCAGGTTTTAATTGTACGCTTATTGCACTTTGTCAAAATCCTCTGATGGTGTCATTTCTTATTTATTTTGCTTCAATAAAGGCAACCTAAAATTTTGCTTCAAAACATTGTAGAAATTACTTGGATGTTAATAGTAATTAGTATGCGGCGACTGCGAACTATTTATAGTCACGGCCTCGATCAAAAGTACTCGCGGAACGGCGCTAATTAAAAGTTCGTCTGCTCTACCTGAAAAAAAAACACTTCGTAAAAATTGTAAACAAACGCAAAATTATTTGTTATATTGGGACTATAGCATAAAACACAGAAGAAAACTGGAACTATGTCAAAAAAGAATAACTCTACTGAAACACCGTTTTGTTACTGTTAATAAAATAGTTGAAATTTATTTTGTTCCAGCGCAGTTACATGGTGCAAGAAGTGCAATCGCACTTTACAATCGCCGTCATCGATTTTGTAATGTAAGGGACACAACTCTATGCGTCTTGTCCTATTTCTTTTGTCTCGTAGACTGGTTTTCTTTGGAGGCCCGTGGGAAGCATATATAAGTCGGGTAGACGCACGAGACGGGTGTCTGTTTGTTATCAGATAAAAACAATAAACATATAGTGTGTTTTTATATCTGTGTTATACAACTCGTTGAAATATGGTTTATTTTTTCTCGGCGAAGCCTCGAAAAAATAAACCATATTTCAACTCGTTGTATAACACAGATATAAAAACACACTATATGTTTATTGTCTATTTATCATACTGAAGTGGTTTCAGATAAAAGGTAACCTCGGGTCCGTCCACCACTCGCAACCTTTCCTAGTACTTGAAGAGCCGCTTCATACTTCCCACATCGCGCCCACTTCATACAAATCGAGACACGTTCGCACGAAACTATGATCTCGGAAAATACCACTAGGTTTCTCCGATAAGGCATCTCTGATTCACACAAGAAACAAACCTCACTGCATCCTGGCTTGTATATTGCCTCGTTGCCATTATACACTTGTAAGTTCCGTGTAAGGACACGGTTCACATAAGCTTTGGCTTGTTAGTGGATCCGCTTAACAATTCTTTATTCTTGTTCTGTGCGCATTTATATTTGCTCACCATACAACTTGCCGTCATACTGTTTCATAATTTTAAAATGCTAATGATTAATTTAAGTCAGATATATTAATAGGCAGAAAATACAATTCTGGAAATACAATTCTAAAAGTTTTATAGTATAACTTCCAGGCGTTTTACGAAGTTAAATGAACCAGGAAAACAAAAAAAAATGTGTCTACTACCAATGGCAGCAGTCAAAAATCTCTTACCCCGCTTCATTTCTCACCATGTTGGATTAAGAGTAGCTATCTTCCTTACAGGAAAGTCCAAGGTCTCCTCGGTGTGAACAGTTAACTCTCTATGCTAATGGGAGCACCATGGGTACATCTTGAAGTCTGAATCACCATTAAATTGAAGGAATAATTAAAGCAAAATGACCCAAGAAAGTCATCTTTGACAATATCAGAGTGGGAGAGAATAAACCCTTCACTTACGGATTTTAGGCATGAATGGACATGAGGCTGACACTTTTCAGGAAAATTCGGGGGGGGGGGGGGGGGGGGGTACCCCACCGCATCTCATGACTACACCACAGTCTAAATTTCAGGTTTTACGATAATTTCAGGTAGAACAAAAAGGAAGAATAAGATCAATAGGTTGCCTTTAATAAATTTGATTCGTAAACCGTCCATCAATTTGGGAACGCGTTTCGGATCTACCATGTCTAAACCAATTCATTATCATCAATCAAACACCAGCCTGTGACACCGGAATCTAATCACATTAAAACACATACACGTCTCGCCACACCAAAAAAATGTAATCACTTTCTCAAAGATGTTGTCGTGATTCGAACAAAAAAATATTTATGCTGAGACTTGTCTGGCAACAGTTATGAGGTGAGCTTATTTTATGGAGAGTGAAACACTTTTTTCCGATTCACCAGAATTTGTTTGCGAGAGTACACGAGATCTCCAAACAGTGGGGTGACCGTTATTCCTTGAAAGCATTCAGGCAGCAAATTTGGCGTTATCAGGCAAACAGGGAGATGTTTTTGTATGGTGAGGAATTCATGATGGCAATAATTAAGGATTGGGTGGATGAGCAGAACAAAGAAGGGTACACTAAATTAGCACAAACTAAGATTTTGAGTTGAAATTGGAGATTCGTCGAAATGAGAGAAGAGATAGCTCTTATCAGGGGCGGTGGAAGCTCGATAAAAGTGGAGGGGCACAAATTTACAATGCATGCTACCATAGTTCAACCCGGTGTGAGAAAGGTTACAGTCGAATATCAGTAAATGTACCATGGCTCGCTATAGCCTCTCGTTTAGATGAATATGGCTGTGTGTGGTCACTGTTTTGTCCGTTGCTTCCACTTCAGCCATCTCTCAACCCGAAGGCCAGCCTTCGGTTTGGAAAATGGTTGAAGTAAAAGAAACGGACCGAAGAGGTCGAAAGCGGGATTCTTTGGCTAAATATTGTTTGGATTTGCAAAATGTTTCAGGAATGCCTGTATTTTGATTCCTTGCATGCGCTCATTTTAACTTATTGTGTTACTGCGAAACGTATCTGATGGAAAAACTGGAGGGCTACGGTCCCCTCCCTATGTGCCCCTCCCCCTGGCTCTGTCGCCTCTGGTTGTTATCCGAACGTCTCAGCTTCCCCGCTAGGGAAGCCGCGACGTTCCGATAGAACAGAGAACTTCGGACTTTATGAAAAGGATGAGAAACAATAACACTGTCAGTAAATTGTAACAGATCTGAAGACATTTTGTAATTATTTGATTTGGGCCGTTTCATATCCTCCGAGACATCAGCCCTCGGTAACTCCACATCAGCCTTCGACCTTCGGGCTGATATCTCGGCCGATGAAACTGACCAAATAACAGGCTCTAAAATACACGTGTAACTCTATCATCTGACCAAAGGTTCAGCAAAACTGGAGATATTTTATGTTATGTGAGATTTTTCAAACAATTATTCAGTGCGATGGATAGTATTAATGTACGCGTAACATAATAAAATATTCTCAATTTTTGCGAGCGGCAGCTAACGAGCTAAATTTATTGTGTATTTGTACGACACGAAATTGTTTCAAATGCATTGTTCACATGAATACTTGTAAACATCTACACTCATCTTTCCTGGGTCTTCGCTCTTATCATCGTCACGGGCCTCTGATCTCTGAAGGCCCTACAACTGAATTACTGGAGCACTCATGGGTAACGTGTATGAAAGTGTTTCACATGTCGCCATCTTAGAAGGGACGGGTGGGGGAATTGTTCCTTTTAACAGACAATGCTCAACAAAAACAATCTCTCGAAACTCTTGAATTTTTCTTTCTTAAAAAGCGTTATTTGTCTTCGAAAAATGAAATCTTTATAACGAGCGTATTATTCGCGGCAGAGTGAATTGAATATTTATATCATGATTACCTATTCTACTATATATAAAAAGCCTATGGCATAAATTTTAGCTTTACACACCAACCGTGGTGAATACTTGTGTTTGTGGAGAACACGCCAGCAATGGTATTTCAATAGTTAAAACTTACACCTACAGTGGAACTACATCCAAGTTGACCCTTGGTGACCCCGACCTTAGCGCAAATGTATTTATTTATTACGTTTTTAAATGAGTTTACCTCATAACATACCCAAAATTAACAAGCGTTGTCTCATGTCAATAAAGCATTCAAAACTCGAAATAATATGTTATTATGTTACTAAAATGCAAAAGGCCCCGTGATTTGCGAGTTTCTTTTTCCATTTAATTTCGGCGATAAAATTGAAAGCGAAAGTACCGCCCACCGGTGCTAGTGTAAACAAAAACACATTCGCAAGTGTGCACGTATGCTGCTCAGTAAAATCGAGAAAAGTTATAGGGACTCTTAATAATCTGACTATCATGGTATAATTAAAATATACTCAAATCAGCTTTGTGTACCGAATGTTTACCACTCGTGGTGAACATTTGATACACCAAGCTACTATGGGTATATTCTATATTTACAACATATTAAATTTATTGTTACTATTGACAGAAACCAAGTACCAAGAGTGGAAAGTTAATGCAGTGTTACTTGTTTACATGCTGGGCTTTCGATTGATTTTGTCAAAACTTTTACGATCTGACAGAAGTCATATTTCTCGTTCTGAAATGCGCTTCCCAGTTGATCAGTCTAATGCCAACTTGAGGGGATGAGGACAGATTTATTTGCTACGTTTCTCGTAGACGTTCCAGCAGCCCAGTCGTATAGAGGTCAGCGTGACTGGTCCGCATTGAATGGCTCTTGTGAGGTAATGCTCTTAACCCCGTTGACCTTTACTCAAAGGCAGACGAAATAATAACTGGTTATTTTGATTATTTAAAAAAAATATGAACATTTCACGTGACCCCTTAGTGGAACGAGCTCGTTCCAATGAGTGGTCACATGGTATGGTTTTGTTGAAAAATACTTTTAAAATATTTTTTTTCAACCTCTCAAGTTTCAATGCGGCTAATTCGTTAACTGTTATGCACAGATTTTTTAACAAGGTATACAGTTTCATACGTAGTCAAGGTAACACAATACACAACAAATCGGTAAGGAGGATCAACAATAATTCACGCCCACAGTCCTGCAGGTCTTAAGAATAAATTATTACTAAGTCTCCCTTTGGATACTAAATAGATACGCACACTTTTCTGAAAAGTATTTGCTTTTGAGAGGTACCATTCCCGAGTTGGTTGTTAAAGGAGGTAATGCGGCTGAAGTTAAAAGTTAACAAAATATGACTAAAAGAGTTCGCATCGCTGTGAATTGTTCAAGTTTTGGTCATTGCAGCCATAATGATGCCTTTCAACTTCGATTGCAATAATCCATGGCCCGATAAGGATATTTTCGTTTCCTTCAGTTATGCGCTTTCTGGAGTATACTGAGTGGATAAGAAGTATTCTACAGAGCACATTTAAAACAAAAAAAAAGTAATTAATGAATTGTAATATCACATACTGTTGACCATTATTTTCAACTAAATCCATAATGCTACACATTCAATAAAACTTAGTAGTTTTTGCAATGCATATTTATTGAGATTTTTAATATTATTTTTTTCTTCTATAAAAAAGAATTGGTTGGTAATTTGGACATATTTTCAAGATTAAAGACTCCAATCCCACATATAGATAGTGTATATTTACCATATACTAATAATGTATTTTTTTTAATAAAACTATAGAACTGCCGTGTGGTTAAATGTAAGCTTATTTATCACTGATGACCACTGTGGCTGGAAGAATTCATTATCACTTTTCAAGTCCGCTGGAAAATGTGACTTCTGAAAATTAACTAGCCCATTCAAGGTTCCAGTCCAGTGTGGTTTGTGGGATACAGTGGATTGGTAAGTTTCCACGGGCGGGCAAGATTTCCATGAATGCAATAATTAGATTCCAAACACTAATTAAAGGAATAATCATCAAAACTTTAATTGATGATGCACCGGGTACAACCCGGTGCATTATTAAATAAAATTTTGCTAGTGATGACCTTTATTACCTGGTAAACGCATGCGTGGACATCACTGCCCACTCATGGATTACGACCGGTCCACGGCGACTGCACTACACATATGTTGATGCCGACGCAAACAAGTGACAATCACTTGATTGAACTACCTTGGTGGAAAACTTAGCCCCAAATTATCAGCCTACAACTTGAAGATGTGAGCTAGAAATCTCTCTTGCATCGGAACGTGGGTTTTGTGAGCGTGCTATAATTAACCAAAGGAAGGTCGGTACCTGTCTCATATGAAATTTAAAGTTGCATGGAATTGAGGTATATGGGCTGGATACTTTCTTTATCGCACCCCATATACGATGGATATCTATAAGAATTTGCAATGTTTTGGTATTGCTGTTCAAGCTCTCGCGCCACCAGTCAATTTCTATAGAGACGGACGCTGTTATGGGCTGTTTGTTTACCCAGGTTTGAGGTGTTTGCACGCAAACTTCCGTTGATGTAATGTGATGACCTTTTACACACATATAGATATTAATTCGTGTTCCAGTTATATATATTCCAATCAATAAGTATTTAATTCACCTCGAAAACATCAATACATTAACACAATTGGAGGAACTAGGCGGTGTAATCATAAAACTACAGCTGTGATGAGTCATCATTCATAATTACTTAGTACACAACCGCGTCTTATAGTGTTGGTAAGGTTATTAACTCTTAACCCTCTGATTATTTCCAAGTTATGTTTCAGCGAAACCAGTCGTGTCAGCTGTGAAGCAGCCATGACTAGATTTGATGAAAACTCCTTTTAAATTTAACTCCAGAAATCATTGGCGCTAATAACACATATTTGCCAAAAAATCCACCCAAGCATTATAGAATTATGGCTCCGGACAGATAAATGCTGTCTGTGAAAGAATCAAGTTTTCCCAATCCTGTGACCTTGACCTTTGTCACTCGAGCATGGTGTGCAAAAGACCTTCCATTGGTCTTTACCCATGTGTAAAACTTCCTTGCAATCCACCAAAACATTATAGTGTTATGACTTCGGACGGAAAAGTAAAGTCTGACAGAGTGTCGGACGGACAACCCTGATTTAAGATAGTTCCCTATCGGGAGCATATAAAATAGCGATGTTCGTTATGATGTCGCAGTGCTGTACGAAAGTGGGTTGGAGATATTACTAGGCCTAGTCCTGTCTCCACGAAAGGGTGAATGTATTACACCCTGAAATGTCAGTATATGTGTACACGGGAGTTACTTTTGAACTGAATGGACGATTAAGAGTCATTTTCAACAGATAAAAAGTCAAATACCCCCCCCCCCCCCCCCCCAAACGTTATAGCCGACAATGAAACAAGTAATTCAATACAAATACTGAGCGAGTAAGAACGCGGAAAAAGGAAAGACATCGGTAAGAACAACAACCCTCCGACAATTGGACGACACCACAATTTCTATTTGGGTTTACAATTTAATTTCTAAATCAAGCTCACACTATCACGTGTCTTCAAAGCAATATCATTTGTAATCAATGAGCTGAGAATTCACTGTATCCACAGGGAATTTTCTGGTTCTCGTTTTTGAAAGCCAATCACGATACCGGTAATTTCCGGTTGTTATTTCTGAATATCAGTGCAGATACCGGAAAAATCACAGGACAGAACCGAGAATCAAGGATTGCGTTCCACAGCCTTTGATTCCCGAATATAGTCTATGAATTTTCGGGGCATTAACCGTAACCGGGAAATTCCCGTTCGCGAGATCAAACATTAGCTTAAACGGCGATTCTGTTCTCGGAAGAAATTGATATTGGCCGTAATCTCCTAAACTATAATATATACGCAATCATTGATACCATGGTTTATGAATTTCCCTGGTATCGTGATTGACTTTCAGAACCCCTAGCCGCAGAGATGTGAAATTCTCGTTCCCGGTATTAAACCTTAAAGACAATGGAAAATGAAAATTACTGTGAAAAAGTGTAACTTTCTGTACCTAGATGGTAGCTTTGATTGACGGGTTCAGCACCGCGTAAACGGCCTCCGGCTACAGGAACAGGGCGTTGGCCTCCACATTACGATTTCTTTCTAACTGAATGATACAATCAGGATTTTGCAGCTTTGTTTTCAGTGAACTGCGTAATCACTATGTAAATCTCGAGATTTATTTTACAAGCAAAAGTTTAGTCCCAGAACCTCCAAATATCAGTTGTCTTCTGTGCTCGGAAACAGCACCTAAGACCCCCACCTCCACCTCAGTCCCTTATCAAAGAATATCAAGTCAAACCATTTGTTCTAAAATGTTGGTGTACCAGGCGAAATATCTGATACTCAAAGATCTTTTTAAACAATACTAATATGTTGGCCTGCCATTACTTTTTTCAGTATTGCGTTGCGAGGGCCGGTCCAACCAATGCACTCCGTCTCTAGTTCATTGTCTCGAACATTATGATCTGACTCTCGGAGAGGCAAGAGGGAGAGAGGAGGAGAAGGGGTAACCGGGACATGAATGTTATTCTCGACTTTTGCAGCACAATTTGGTGAAATATCTCGGGATAGCAATCCTAGGAAAGTTTCCGAATTTGAGTTTAAAAATCGCCATATCCTCGAATCTCTCAGCAAGACGAATTACATTATACAGGTAGCAGACCGAGAGTCTTCATGGCTGCTCGTAATTTATCAGTAACCAACAGACGGATTTTATAATTCAATGCAAAACATGAGTTGCTAAACTAGGACAAGGCCCGCATCTGAGCATACATGGGCTCCGAGGTTACCACCTCAGCTCCCATCTCACCGACCGTGATTTCATAGCCTCACTTCATGTCTTGTGTACAACATTAGCCATCATACGCACTGCCATGTAAAACCAGAGATGTCTGACACCGGCAGAGCTTGAGGAAGCTCAACTTAGTGAAAGTGGGGAAAGTGGGATGGGGTATTAATATTCAAGAATCACCGACCTTACATAATTCAGCCTCGTGGAAGGACATTTGATAACTGGATCCACAAAAATGTCATTGCCTTGAAGAGTGCGACGGAAGGCGTGTGGGTGTGGATGTGTGTGAGCATATGAGAGAGTGTGCATGTGTGTGTGGTTGTGTGTGTGTATATATTGAACCTTAATGGGTTCCAAACATGACTGAAAAGAATACACAAATTTGATTTAAACCAAGTATTGAACTCACGAAGTGGTAAACTGATAATAATTGATGTGATTCTTTGATGGGCCCAAGTTTAATCCTAACAAGTATATTACTCAAGCATCTGGGTTTCTTTTTCTTATAAGCGATGACAGGTCGAAAATTTACAGGTTCTTTTAGGCTAAAACAAGTATTTTGATTCTCAGGCAATCCCTCATTGAACTTGAACCCCCTCATTGAGCATTTTTATTGCCTTTCAGTGCTTCCAATATTAGTGCAAACTTAGGGACACCCGAAACTTTTTACATTTTTTGATTGATGCATATTTATTTAGTTGCCTTTACAATATATTTGCCTTGTTACAATTTATGGGAGTTTGCCTACAGACACTCTCCCATCAATTGTAACGCGGCAACTCCCCATAGATTAAATACGTTTACTTGAAAGATAATATGAAGAGTAGCAAAAGAATATGAAGCCTTTGAATTGCAGTACCTCCAGTTTGTTTTTAGAGGAATGTTTTATTTTTCAAATTAAAAATGAATTTATTTGTATAAATATGCACTTTCTATATTCCTGTGTGTAAAAAGACCGCCGAAATCCTTTCCATGATGCTCACTTTTTGCAAAAGAAAAATAAAAAATGAAAATAAAACCCTCCCTTGCCAGAGAATCAATTCATTTATTTTGCGTGGCCTTAATTTAGAATTGGTTAAATAGAATTTAGATTTTACTATTTTTGCTGTTTCGACATTCATTCTGTTGTATGCTAAAGTGAAAAGAATTATGGACCTCCATCGCATTCCCCCTTTGATATGTTCATTCCAGATAGCCAGAGAGTTTGAAGCGTATTGATTCAAAAAGCTTGGCTTTTTGTTCTGATTGAATCTGTTTCTTCCAATGTATCTTTAATTGGTGAATGTTCAATTGGATTGACTTCAAAATGGTCCAAAGAATGGCCAGGAATGTTAAAATGTTGTGTTTCTGGGTCATCAGCATTATGTTTTCTATCCCGTTTGTGTCGAGAAGCATGCATTCGAAATGGATTTTGAGTTTGACCCACATACTCTTTCCTGCAGCGTTTACAAGTGATAAGGTAAATGACGCTGAATGAATCACAATGGAGGGGATTTCGGATCTGATAGTGAGTTTTCGTTTGTTCAGATCTAAGGGTACCGAATAGATCAGAGCAAGCCTCGTTGAAAATTACCTTATCACTCGAATTGCGGTGGAAACGAATGAGCTGTGATTTGATGATACGTTTCAATGAATGTGGTGGATAAAATGGTTTACCATGCAACAACTAATGTGAATCAGTTGGTTTAAAATACACCCTATAATCTAGTTGACTGGATGCCTTGAATTGTTTGCACTTATACATGGACACATCGACAAAATCAACAGAAACTTGACTCATGATAGCTTTCAATTTGATATTTGGATAATAATTGCTTAAAATTTCTGAAAATTCATCAGAATCTTCTTTTGAATGTTCCTAAATGGTACAATGGCCACTAAATATCCGAGATATACATGATGATGCCTTGCTCATTTGTTTAAACCCCCCCCCCCCCCCATTCCACAACATAAATGATTGGAAAATTAGAACTGAATCTTTTGCACAAATGATAACCCATTATTTGTAAATAATTTTTTCGCCATTGATTGAAAGTCATTGCATTTTAAGCATAGCTTAAAGTTTATTTATGATCCAAAAATTGTTTATCCTGGCGTTTTGTATCAGGATATTTTTCGAATGCATTTTTAACACATTTAACACTTTTATCTTACAATCAACATGTATTTTGTCTGAATTAACTCCGCAACAGTCGTGCATCCGCCCCCCTGATACAGATGTTTGTATCAGGGGGTCGGATACAAGCACGTTCCTTTCGTGAGTTCCATTTTTTTCCTTTTTGTTGATCCGTGCGAAAAAATAGTTCCTTATATATTCGCCTAAATTCTTGACTTATCCCCAATATATTGTAAGATAAAATGATTAAAATTCTTATCAATATCTCTGTTGGCATGCTGTGTACATGCTGTCAATACCCAATATCCACAGTTGCATTCCTCGAGATTTTCAATTCAGAAATTTTTGACAGCAAATCCTGTTTATTTTTAGATAGCTGGGATATCTATCCTTCATCGATGAGAAATTTAAGATCGTATCACTTGTTTAAACATTACTGGGCAAAATAAGTGAATCCATTTTCTTTTAATGTTTGGTATTGCTGAGTTGTCTCATGCTTCCATTATATAATTACCCCGAAATAGAACGACAACTGAACCACCTCTGTCCGCTGGTTTGATGTATAATTTCTTATCTTTTGGAAGTTTCGCGAGGGTTCTCCGTTCACCAGATGTTAAAATTGTTTTATCGGAGAATATGCCCACGCCGTACACTTTCTGGTGGATTCCATCCATAGTCTCAGTAATTTCGGAAACTACTTCACTCTCTAGGCGTGAGCACCAGATGATTCTATAAAATGAAGTTTCCAATCGCTGAAATTCTGTTTATTTCATTTACCTAAGAACATTAGAGTTAACCCTTTACCTAACATGAAAAGCAGACGACACTTGCAAAAAAAATTCTTGAATAACTATTTTTTTCCATTTTTTGTCTCAAAAACATAGGTTATGACCCCTCATTGGAACGAGCTCGACGAGCTCGTTCCAATGAGGGGTCATAACCTATGTTTTTGAGACAAAAAATGAAAATATAATTAAAATTAATAGGCGATTTTTGAGAATAGCGCTGGCCGGTTTTGGCCGTTACTTTGGGTAAAGGGTTAAATGGTAGACAAATTAACCACCTCTGTCCGCTGGTTTGATGTATAATTTCTTATCTTTTGGAAGTTTCGCGAGGGTTCTCCGTTCACCAGATGTTAAAATTGTTTTATCGGAGAATATGCCCACGCCGTACACTTTCTGGTGGATTCCATCCATAGTCTCAGTAATTTCGGAAACTACTTCACTCTCTAGGCGTGAGCACCAGATGATTCTATAAAATGAAGTTTCCAATCGCTGAAATTCTGTTTATTTCATTTACCTAAGAACATTAGAGTTAACCCTTTACCTAACATGAAAAGCAGACGACACTTGCAAAAAAAATTCTTGAATAACTATTTTTTTCCATTTTTTGTCTCAAAAACATAGGTTATGACCCCTCATTGGAACGAGCTCGACGAGCTCGTTCCAATGAGGGGTCATAACCTATGTTTTTGAGACAAAAAATGAAAATATAATTAAAATTAATAGGCGATTTTTGAGAATAGCGCTGGCCGGTTTTGGCCGTTACGTTGGGTAAAGGGTTAAATGGTAGACAAATTACCTCATTAACAGTTTTCAGCTTTGGAGCTGGTACAAAGGTTAAACCGCTATATAAGAGAAATTTGTCTTGGGGTGTTTAACCATTAGTACCAGACAGGTTAATCACATTAGTTCCTAATTCCACATCTATTTTGCGGTCATTCTCTTCGCCTTTACTTAGTTTAATTCTTGATAATTCAACCAGTGACAGTGCAAAATGTTGGTGGCAATTGCAGTGCAATGAAATACGTCGCGAACAACACCAAGGTTAACGAACACCACTTTTCGAATCTATGTGTGTATGTGAGGGTGCGTCTGTCTTTCCGATGTTGTGAGAACCTACACAATTTTGCATACTCCGAGGATTTTCTGTTTTCTCTTTGTCTCCACAAAGAATGCAATGGGTTAAGATTTGTCTTCCTGATTTTGAGGGAACTTCTTCTGTCATTGTTTGTCACCGAGAACCAAAGAAAAACAAACAAGTGTGTCAAGATGTTAACAGAAGGCAAAAACAGAATTTCTTTATTTTTTCTAAGCTCCGTGGGTAAAAGTTTCACGTGCTCGTATGACGGTAGGAAGTTGCCAACATTGTGTAGTTTTAAATGGCAAGACACCCAAAGGCTTGATCGTTTTTTGACAATTTATCTTTTAGAGGTGTGACATTAATTGGCGAACAGTCCAGTTGTGTTTTATTTCCATATTCGTTTAAATGAAATAATTTGTACTTTCCAGCAGAGGTGAAATGGGCATTAGCAACATTTAGTCTCACACACGTGGAGATTTGAAAGACGGCGTGTTGTGAGAATTCTAAAGCTACAAAACACAAACGAAATGAGGGCTAATCGTCTTCTAATTGAGAGGGACAGTTATTTCCGTTAAGATAGAAATACAAAGATCACTAGGCACCCATACCTGTCGTCCGTTATGGTTAGGAAAACTCAAAACGTAAAAGTAAGTCCCATTTAAAGTGCATCAATCTAGCTCGGTATCTCCGATTTAAAAAAAAGCAATTATTACTAAAACAAATTCCTTTTCATACTGTATATATCTGTGGAACATGCACTCTATAATGACCAGTGGAAGTCGGTAGATCCACCAAGTAGTGTCAGTGGACAGCTATGAACCGCGGAGGGTCCATGGGAGCTAGCCATGTGTGCTAAATAGCTAAGAGCTGTGGAGAGCTGTTTGAGCTCGTAAGACAGTTATTTATTGGTATTAGAATTGTTTATCGGGGGAGAGCTGGCAGTGTTGATAATAGATTTGCAGAACTTTATACGTGAATAATGATATGGCAATTGCTTGGTAGGTGGATGCCTACGAGAACAAGCCAGTAAATTTATAATTGAACTGTGAACGACGGAACCGCGATGACAGCGGCAGCGAAACTAGCAAGTGAGTGAAGACGCCGAATAGGGGGTACCATAAGCAAAAATTTAAGGAAACTGAGTTCAGGTGACTGTGAATTTACTCCCCCCCCCCCCTACACACACACCCCAGAATAAATATTGGATAAAACGTGCTTAAACAATGTCGTAAATACTAGGACCACAAGTGTGTGGAGACTGAGACTGAAGCCAGAGATGTGTGCTTGACCCAGAGGACACATCTGGCTATGTAAGATGACGGACAAACTGTTATTGTGTGTAAACTATATTGTATTCTCGGACCGATGAACTTTTAAGTAAAATGTATCATATATACTTTTATGCATGTAAATCTTCCCAGTGCTTTATCGACGATCACCTTTGCATATGTACAGTTACTGACCCCTTCAGAAGCAAGAACAGTAGCAAACAGACAGGGTGTTGATAAGGTGTCGAGACAAACGTTTGAACCCGTCCCTGGATGACAGCCTCTGGGTGTCGACTGTTTCGCTATCGAAAGCTATTAACGACCCATATACTGCGATAAAGTACCCACAACGCCGTTAAACAAGACTCTTTGTATGTGTGAGAGTGTAGTGAAGGTGTGTGGTGTATGTGTGGGTGAGTGAGTGTGTGACAGGAGCGGAATGCGGGCGCCGATAAATATACCCGATAAATATACAGTACTTTTGAAATCGCGGGGGTTTTTTTGGTGTTACGCCACTCATTATAATTATATTGCAAATGTACGAATACTCGCGTGTTTTTCATTTTTGAGTATGCATGATACGGTCGAGACAGGATTCAAACCATCTCTTTTACTGCAACCATTTTCCAACCCGAAGACCAGTTGAAATAAGATAATTGGGCCGAACCGGTGTGACAGGAATGATAGTTTCTATTCCTAGAAATGGTAGACCTAGGACTATAATTCCGCGGAATAATAGTCCAGAGGGACTAACGTTCCTACGGACTATCATTCCTGTCACACCGGCCGAAATGGTTCATTTTGGAAAGTTGTTACAATCACAATGAATCGAACAAACCCTCTTAACCCTTTACCCAACGCAGACAATATCAAAATTTATTATTTTAAATATAATTTTTTAAAATTTTTCAAAAAATTTCAACAAAACCATATCATGTGACCCCTTGTTGGAACGAGCTCGACGAGCTCGTTCCAACGAGGGGTCACATGATATGGTTTTGTTGAAATATTTTGAAAAATAATATTTTTTCAACTGCAGAATTTGCTGATTACGCGGGCGGATGCGGGCGATTCGTTGGGTAAAGGGTTAACAGACCGTCAAACTGACTTGGGACTTTAGGTCGTATAGTCACTACGTGTCACCACAGACACTCGAAATAGCGGCTTTCATCGCACAAAATGGACCACAGTAACGCGTGTCACCCGAACAACACGCGGTGCGCGTGGACAACACGTAACACCAAAGTAATGGCGATGCAGCCTGACCTCTCACGCGGACTCCAGTTACAAGCAACATGCCACTACTGGTCACATGACATAATGCCACTTTCGGAAGTTCGAGACAAGATCCGGAAAATATGGCCTGTTGGCCCCCTGCAATGCCAGTAGGGATTTCCAAATTGTAACCACCGTTTGCATAATGTTGGTCAACAGTTCGCAAATGCATGGTCATTTCTTGAAATGCATTTTTACTTCACGGGAACCATCTTTGATTCTTCATCAGGCATCCACGAGTAACTGACCGGAGGCGGGATCCATTGTCCAAGTGTAAACTCATTTGTTAAAAGTTATAGATAATATAGCATAATGCTATCTGTACATTTACACATTTACATACTTGTATTCTCAACATGCCAAACTTACCATGCTAATCATGAGACATATCTGTGGAAGAACTGAGGGGCTG
This sequence comes from Pictodentalium vernedei, assembly GCA_031216915.1. Classification (NCBI taxonomy): domain Eukaryota; kingdom Metazoa; phylum Mollusca; class Scaphopoda; order Dentaliida; family Dentaliidae; genus Pictodentalium; species Pictodentalium vernedei. The sequence continues at coordinate 396,440,486 of CM062297.1, read as the reverse complement.
CACGAAGCTGTCAGGCCACCAGTCTAATTCCGTAAGAAATCCGACGCTGTAATCAGGGGCGGTGAAGCGGGGTGGGGGGGGGGGGGGATCACAGGGTGCACATGCCCTTTCACTTTTTCACCAATTATAGGTACCCGATCGGCATTTTCCGACACAGCATACACAACCCCTATGGTAAGTACACATAACCTATACATAACATTGATTTTTAAGATTTTTTTGAATAAAAATAGAAAGCTCCAAATGGAGCGTAATATTTCAAAGATTAGCCCTTTGAACCCGAGAGGCCGCTTTTCCGGCCCATGAACATGAAACTTTATGAATTCATTTAGTGGGATAGCTGGTAAGTGAATGTGTTGGGGAGGCAACCAATATTTTCAACGTACAGACCTGAGGCTGCACGTTAAAAATATTTATCGGTCTGCCCACAAATAACAATAATGGCATCTTCCAATTGCTGCCATTGAATTGATATGGAAGATACCACCATAGTTCTAAGTGTTAAGTAAAAGTAAAATAAAATAAATACGCTGAGATGTCTTAAATAGAGTGGGTACAGGGGTGAGGGGTAGCGTATATAAATTTATATATTTTACATGAATATACCGCTCCACCACTATTGACACCCCCCCCCCCACCCAAAAAATAAAAAAAAAAAAAAAAAAAAAAAAAAAAAAAAAAAAAAATCATCCTACACCCTTGTGCTACCCAGAAAGGCGTGCCCCCCCCCCCTACTTTTTGGGGGCCTCTACCACCTCTGGCTGTAATAGCCTGAGAATTCCGAGGAGTTTGAGCGCAGACTGCCGTTGATTTAGATTGATGTTCCTCAGTCACAATGATACACATAATAATCCATTCGTGCTCCAGTTATAGATATGCGTTGATTCCAAGAAAATGAATGTTTGTGGTATTTTTAATGTTTACGAATGTTTACGGCTCGCCTTTCCCGCCAATTAAAATATTTCAGACGATTTAAATCTAAAACATACGCGATGGATTATTTAAGGACTAGAGGGGTTCCGGGGCTTACGTGTCTGGTGAACGGGTACCACCTACCTATACCTATTCTGTTTCCTCTACCCCGACACCACACAAGCTGTTATGCTAGACTCAGTTTCAAAACCCTACTAGGTGACATTATTTTGTTATTTAAGCACATCCGTTTCCAGTTCTTTGGTGGAAGCTGCTGAAATATGTTTCATTGGCCCGCATGATTACGACGGTCCTAACCGACCAATTAGTAACGTTTTAAACATGTCGTTCGCATCGTGACGTGAGACAAAAACTTCAATGGTTACGATTGTTCTGCTGCCACGTATAACATGATTCACCGTAATTTACAGATGATTACCGATAGATTCAAAACCACAGATAAGGTGATTTTGAAAGCAAAAGCACCACGCAATATTTGTGGTGCGAAGTTGAACACGAAATAGACGTTTTACAGAATTAGGAATCTATGGTAAAACAAACCGAGTTCCTATTGATAAGACTGAGTACATAGGTTATTATTTCCAAGGAAAATAATTCGGAAGAAAGTAGATTAGCGGAGATATTGTGGGGGTTTCTAAGTTTATGTATTTATTGTTAATATGTTTGTTTATTGATTGATTGAACAAGCAAGACTGGAATAGATTCATATCGCCGCATTACTCTTTTTATTGCCATGTTCACTGCTCTCAATGCCTGTGAAACAAATAATAAAAAAATATAATCATTGATTCCAAGTGCATTGCTTTGCAAAATATTGATTTTGGATCCATAAAATTGTCAGACGCATTTTCATATTTCATACTGCCATAATCCCATTGTTTTACGGCCTGGTTGTAATAACATTTTACGGGATATTTTATGTTCTGTTGGAAAACAATACTGACATATTAGATTAGAATATCGCTTTTATTGTATAAATATTATATAGACATTTATTATTGATGTTGGAAACTAATTTGATATTGGAGATATAAATGCAGTAAACGTTGTTCTACCAGAATCAAGCTGGGAGGTACTTGTTATGGCGGTCAAGGCTTGCGCTCAAGGAATTAATGATCGCCATCAGTCTTTCATCTGCTGACAGTAAGCGTGCTATCAGTCCATTGTTTCTGAGAGTAACATAACATCACGCTCCGACAAATCTGTTCCGCAGGGAGTAATAATAGTTTGCATAATTTGTATTGAATTTTGTGAGTTCTCTCGTTTTGAGTACATCGAATGTAATGCTATTAACCCTTTACCTAACATGAAAAGCAGAAGACACTTGTAAACGAAATTCTTGAATAACTATTTTTTTTCAATTTTGTTTCAAAAACATAGGTTATAACCCCTCATTGAAACGAGCTCGACGAGCTCGTTCCATAGAGGGGTCATAATCTATGTTTTTGAGACAAAAAAAAGGAAAATATAATGGAAATTAATTGGCTATTTTTGAGAATAGCGCTGGCCGGTTTGGGCCGTTACGTTAGGTAAAGGGTTAACCATTTACCTAACATGAATTCGAGGAAGCACGGTGGCACAGTGGTTACGGCATTGGACTTCAAACCGAGAGGTCTAGAGTTCGATCCCCGCCAGGGATAACTACGTTGTGTCCTTGGGAAAGACACTTGATGCCGATTGCCCACGTGGAGGCACGGTGGCGCTGTGTACTAAGGCGTACTGCACGTCAATGGTGCACCAGTCTTCAACCCATCCTCACCCTGCTTGTGTGGAGCTAGTACGCTGGGGAGTCTGACAGTAGCTCGCCGTTGCTCGGAGGTTCTCCCCGTGCACACCCGCTCCCCCCCCCCCCTTAAAACTGTTCGACACGAGGTGACCCAGGCTGACGAAAGTGTCGTTACACTCCAATAAATCAAACAATCAAACACGAATTCGAGCCGAAAGCATAATCTTTGTCCCAATAATCTCTGATACAAAAATACATCTTAGCTAGTCCGACTTGTGTCTATATGCTACACGTGTTCTGAGCACGTTGTGTAGAAACACACAAGCACAACTCAAACATTTCTCGCATCGACTTCAGAAAGAGAATTTATAGGCAGTTTGACTAAATCAGATGGAGGGACAAAGTCATACACAGCGATGAATTGGCGACTGCAAGAGGTCATAAGTAATAATAAATGCTTAAGCGTAGTCGAAAACGCGGATTCAGAGAATTTGATATGGGCTGCCGCGTAGTTTTGAGTAAATGTAGTCATTGTAGGTATGCTTTCGGTAATTCCTTGCAACGGAACACATCTCATGACACCACACTAGACTTATAACTCTGCGTGCTACCTATTCGTATCAATCGATTATCATCCACGATGGAGTTATGAAAAGGTTTGTTTCAGAAATTGTATTCACTAGTGAGTACTTTTTCGGTAGTTGTATTGAACATGCGCTCACAACACACCTCATACTGCCCTAGGCCTTTGGGTCAGCCTCCATCAAACAAAATGAACGACAGAAACATGTGTCACCCTTACAACATGCGCCCTGGTGCCTGATGCCATGTATCACCATGGAAACTGGGTCACATCAGATACACATATACGCGCGTGCGCTATATTCTGGAAGCAGATTGTGCAGTAGCGTATACCCGGGTGTCCGTCTTTTAAGCATGTATCCACGTGTTGTGCTTATATTGCTGACTATCCCACACGTACATCGCATTACGATTGACATACCGTTTCTCAAATGCAATGCACATGTACCCCAGCATGCAATAGGTCAAGGAACTGTAGAGACTGTGAATTAGATAAATGGAGCTATTTGATTGCGCCTAATACCCGATGAAGAGCAGTGGTCGATGCAGGATTGGAGATAGTTAACAAGCGTGGAGTAGTTTCAGAAATCAGTATTGACAGTGGCAGACACTAGTGCAGGGGAGGTGGTGGTAGCCATGCACAAGCCTGTCATAGTGGAAAGTTATAGTATTGGACGAAGACAGCAGCAATTTTTCATAAGGAATGTGGCACAGCCCAGTTGTAGGAGTTGTTTTGGAAGCAAGTGGCAGTGACGGCGATAGTAAGGGACAGTGATAGTAAAATGAGTAGTAATAGTGGACTAGCTGTAGTGGCAGGAAACTGTAGGAGTTGGTGGTAGATGATGTATATGCCAATGCGATGTGCACACATTGTTAAATATTTGACTAGCACACATGGACATCTGGGGAAGGGGGGCGGCCGAGCACCAAGGTTCAGGCTGAGGTATAGAAAATAGCACCGAGATGATGGGAAAGGTCGCATGTGCCCATGTGATGCATGTGTTGTTCTCACATTGTGCACCCATCGACACATCTAGCGAACAACCATGTCCTGTATATACTAGTACACATGCACATACGTGGAAATCTGATTACCATGGTATGAATATGGAAACGGATACCCTAACGATGGGAGGGTCGTATGTATAGAAACGGATATCGTATGCACTCTGTGGTGTAACTATATTGTGCACTAGCGCGTCTCATAGATGCCCCACCTCGATTTGAGAAAGGGGCTGCCTGGCTAAACCTAATTGACTCAACCTAGGGTGGAGGGTGGTCACTAAATGATTCCTTTTGGTAATTTGATACATTTCCAATGAATCGAACGTACTCTCTGAATAGACCCCCATACAGACTTTGGACATTAGGTCGTATAGTGACTGTATGCCACCATAGAAACCTGAAATGACGGATTTCATCGTGCAAAATGGTCAACAGAAACGCGTATCACCCTAACAGCACGCGATGCTCATGGACTCTACGTAAGACCATGGCAATGAAGTCGCAACTTGACCTCCCATGCGCATTCCCGTTCCAAGCAACATGGCGCTACTGGTCACATAACATAAGGTCACTTCCGGGAGTCTGAGGCAAGATCCGACAAAATATGGCCCGTTTGGTGCCTGACATGTCAGTAGGGATTTCAAAATTGTAATGATAACATTTGAACATATCGTCGTGTGCGTACCATAATGTTCTATCTTCCACTGGAAGATTATAAGTTACAGGACGTTTACTTGTCAGTAATGGCGTCATGTGAGGCGAAGTGAGATTGAAACGTCCCGTAACGTATTTATCATACCACAAAACGAATTAAATTATAAATTCAAATCGCTGCAATTTTCAATTCAGTTCGAATATCTGTCAGGAAACTGTCTTTTATTTGCAGAAAAATAGGTGAAAAGTTGAGGTTGGGGAAATTAGTTCGGAAACAAAATGTCGCCCAGCAGATGGGGTGTACGGGCTCATACACGGTCACTGGAGGTGTTTGGACTCAATCCGATTACCGGGTCCCCATTAAATAACCTAATATCGCATAGTTTACCGATGCTATTAGAGCACGTTGATTGGTCAAATTAAGCAGGTGGCATGATAAAGAACCTTATGGCCCTCACGCGACAATATGGCATTTTTCTTTTAAAATATTGGTCTACAGTTTACAAATTTCGTGAAATGCATTTTTTTGCGCGCGGAAACCACCTTTAGTTCTTCATCAGACATCCACGAGTAAAATGTACTTCTCCGGTCATCGTCCACTTCTAACCGCAAAATGAGATAAGCATCTTCGTATCGGCTTCAAATTCGTCTCCACAGATTTTGCAACGAAGTTCCTCAACTTCTTTCTGCCAAGTAGTTTCATTGGGGTGAAAAACTTTCGAGTCGCTGTTCTGCTCAATTCTTAATGTTGTTTTTTTAACCCGTTATCTAACGAATTGGCCGTACCCGCTCGCGTAATTGAGCAGTTGAAAAAACTGTTTTTAAAAAAAATTCAAGAAACTCACATCATCTAACTCTCGTTGAACTTGGGTCCTGCGAATATTCGATTCGAGATCGATCCCGAATCAGTCTCAATATTCGATTTTTTCGCGAATCTCTCGTACTAACATCAATTTGTTACATCTCCGTGAAAGATTGGATTAAATTGACATTAGACAATTCATTCATGTGGGCTCAATTCATATTTGATCGAGTAATTGACAATGGTAATTGTTAGGTAAGTAGTGAATTTTGCTCAGAACATTATCCATAGTTTTAATTTTTGAAGGCTTATCTTGTTATTATTCACGTTCTTAAGAACGTGAATAGTAACCAATTAAGCCTTCGAAAACTAAAATTATGGAAAATAGGCCTAGGTGTGTCAGCGACGGTGCTGCAGAGAATATTTATTTATTGGTGTTTAAGACGTCAGTCATTCTTGTAAGCCCCAACACAGTGTACCGTTACTTCCGTTCAGTGCAATATGAAATAACTTGTCTATTAAGATTCGATTCGATATCGATATCAGAGACACGATTCGATTTTAGATTCGAAAAAACAATGTGTGATTCGCAGATCCCTACGTTGAGCTCGTTCCAAAGAGAGGCAACATTAGGTGGTTTTCTTTAAGTTTTTTTTTAAATTTGAAAAAAATAACTAATTTTGATATCGTGTGCTTTGGGTAAAGGGCAACTCTGAAGATTTATGTTTTCTTTTGTCTTATTGTCATTGACCAGAGTACCGCCTAATTTCGTCGTTATCCGGATTTTTGTGAAATTCTCCAAATTTTCTCGTTCTTCTGCTTCGGTATTTATATTTCTTGATCACTGATAAGTCAGTCTGGCTTTATGCTTCGTTTGCTTCGCAGGGGTGTGTATTCACTTTATTTCATTACTTCCATTCCCGTTGTCTTGCTGAAGGCTCGTTGTCGTTTTATTCTTCGTTAGGTGCTGGTTTTCATTGTTTGCTGATTGGGCACATCCCAGTTCCTTCACCGTAACAACACCCAGGTATTGTTCAAGGTTTTTTTCTCTTGCTTCTCCATTTCGCTCGATTCAGCTACTGTAACTCCCATAAGGTCGGCATCGATTCGGCAGCTTTCATGAAGATGCATGACTTTGTAAATTATAAAATGTGGTTGCGAACATTCTGTCACACCCTTTTACACTTCGGCGCTTGAAGCATAATCGAATTGGTCCTGCTGCTTACTTTATCCATTCTAATCTACAGGCAACATCTCTCCAGATCCTTTTTCCAGTTGTCTTACTCCGCTGCATATTTCTAGGTGGCATCTTCCATCAGGTGGAGTGTGAGCAATTGGTGGTGAGTATGTAAGGCGTGATTATATTGAGTCTTCTCTCATAATTAAGAAAACCCGTTTGTACTCAGCACTCCTATTATAGGATCTATGACAGTCCAGCGAGGAAGAGAGTCACCAGTGTCCCCAAAAATATGGTATTGTGTCTGATTCGACTTTTAATGCAACCGGAATATATTTTGACTACTTATCAATATTGGTGGTTGTGAGGTATGTCTTGAGATCTGAACTTTGGGTAAAGGCATTTTGCCTTCCGAAAGAATCATATACTCAGATAAACGAATCGACTTTGCCTGTCCTGTTCAAGGTTTCACTCCACACCTGTAACTTTGGAGCAAAGTAGAAGTACGTCTATTTATTACACATCCATTAATCTTTAAACCCTTGTATTTAACGGAATGGCCGCTCTGACATAAATGTTTCTGTATTCACCTGGTGGAGCATAAGTCGGAACTTTTTTTCCCAGCATCCTTTATACTAGTTCCTTTCCCGTCATTCGTTACGCTTCGAAAAGTTTCCAAATTTCGTTATACAATTATCGATCGTCTGTCGCGTTGAGTGAAAATGAAAACGTCCAAAGCAAAATAAAGTCGGTTCACAAAAAAATTAGTTAACCAAAAATGAGATAATATTAAAAAACAACCATTTCCAATCACAACATTAACCCAGTCCCGTGGCCGTCTCGTCTGCGGATCCCCACATATCTGAACTGGTTAACTTTATTTCGGTAAATCTTCGGACATCCTGACATGCTTCGAACTTCTAGTAAAAACGTTTCTTCCAGATGTTTTGTATTGTACTTTTATTTTTACTATCAGTAATTGCCACCAAATGGTTAGGCGTGAATGAACACCAGCCGAAGAGAAACCGCGATACCAATTTCAACAAACACGCCCAAACGAATGTAATTTTGACTGGTTCCCAAAAGGTTGTTTTGATTTTTTATCGACCCCTTTAATCAGTGCAGCTCAAAGCAAAACAAAGGGATTCTTCACCTTTGGGTTTGCACATCGGAATTAATATTTGTTTATTGAACTGAATTTTAATGCATGGGATGTATAATAAACACAGAACGCGATATGTGTTTGAATCGGTGGGTGTTTTACATAACGACTCAGAATGGCGTAATCAGATTTCGCTAGAGCCGTAGCCGAAGGCTCTCGAGAAATATGACTACGCCATTCCAACTCGTTATGTAAAACACCCATCGATTCAAACACATATTGCGTTCTGTCTATTTATTCAACAATCAATCGATTTTCATCGGATATAAGCTAAAACGTCTGGACAGATACAAATTTGTATCGGCCACAGTAACTTCTGCCAGCACGTGCGATCATTCTATTCTGAAAGAGAACGTTTTTACCTGCTCTCATCGAAAACTGATTACACATGTCGAGGTCACTGTTTTGATAACAGTAATTAGAAGACAAATAAATCACCAACTCAACGAAACAAATAGATGATGTTTTGCCATGATATTTTTTATAGGCCTTCGATGCGTTAACCCTTTACCCAACGTAACGGCCAAAACCGGCCAGCGCTATTCTCAAAAATCGCCAATTATTTTTTATTATTTTTTCATTTTTTGTCTCAAAAACATAGGTTATGACCCCTCATTGGAACGAGCTCGTTCCAATGAGGCGTCATTGGAACGATGATGTTTTGCCATGATATTTTTTTTTATAGGCCTTCGATGCGTTAACCCTTTACCCAACGTAACGGCCAAAACCGGCCAGCGCTATTCTAAAAAATCGCCAGTTATTTTTTATTATTTTTTCATTTTTTGTCTCAAAAACATAGGTTATGACCCCTCATTGGAACGAGCTCGTCGAGCTCGTTCCAATGAGGGGTCATAACCTATGTTTCTGAGACAAAAAATGAAACAAATTAGTTATTCAATCATTTTTTGGCAAGTGTCGTCTGCTTTTCATGTTAGGCAAAGGGTAAAAGCTGAAAAATAAAACAAAGAAACACACAACTGAAACACTACTATAAACTTTGACGAATAAAGTACAAGTAGAATAATGATTGGGGATTGCGCCAGACACGGCTCATGAACGTAAAACCATGACGTCATCATGATCTTCATCCATAAAAAGATCAATTCATAGACGCTGAATGGTTGTCAAAATACACGCGAACAAGGCAAGAAAGGGAGGAATATTGTAAGACAAATTGCTAGAGGTCCCGAGTTCGACCCCCGTCCGGGACGACCCGCGTTGTGTCCTTGGGCAGGGCACTTTATACCGGTTGCCTACATGGGGGCACGCAGACGGTGTGTACTAAGGCTTACTGCACGTCGATGGTGCACATGTCTTCAACCGCCGTAACCCTGCTTGACCAGAGTTAGAATGTTGAGGTTCTGACAGTTGCTCGTGGATGCTCGGCGGTTCTCTCCGGGTACTCCGACTTCCTCCACCCGTAAAACTGTCACGGTCACGATTAGCCATTGTGCATAATTATGTGACCTTAAAGGCCAATAAATAAATAAATAATTCGCTTTTCTTTTGGTGTATGTTTGTTTACTTAGTATTTTAGGGGTTTACCTAGGTACTATTAATCAACATTTGGGGATGACAGGAAGACAGTCACAAGACTATGTCATTCCCTACAGTATACATCTACACATCTATCCATAATTTTGTACCATTCTGCCATCTAATTTCTTATTTGTATTTGTATGCTGTGAATAAATTGAAATTGACAATACTCGATTACCTCAACCGATTAATGGATTAGGAAAATCAGTAAAGGTGATACCACCAATCCCGGCGTCAGTGAATCAAAGACCTGGTCCCTTGGATATGGTTGATAATGTTATCTGGTTGACAAGAAGTTATGAACGTTGTTAATACATCGTGACATTCACTTATACCACAACCAGACAAGTCCAATTCGATAGTTTAATTACTCAAATTTGACATCTTTGTTGTCTAAGATCAGCTTATGAACTCTCAACTGAGCGAGCTTATAAATAAGCTCGTTCTTAAGACGTGTCATAAATTACAATTTTGAAGAAAAGTATTAAGAAATGAAATTGTAATCAACATTTGTATATAGAGCTCCTTGGCGGATACGTTTGGTAAAGGGTGGAAAATTACATAGGTGGGAACAATTGCCATATTTACAATATTTTTTTTAAATATTGGCTTTCATATTTCTCTATTGTCCAGGTCCGGAGGCTCTCCACACATGAGCAGAACGTCGTTGGAAGTCGTACGAAAACGACGACGACTGCATAATTATCATCGAATACACGTTAACCTTTTACCTAACTTGAAAGGCAGACGACACTTGCAAAAAGAATTCTTGAATAACTATTTTTTTTCATTTTTTGTCTCAAAAACATAGGTTATGACCCCTCATTGGAACGAGCTCGTTCCAATGAGGGGTCATAACCTATGTTTTTGAAACAAAAAATGAAAAAATAATTAAAATTAATAGGCGATTTTTGAGAATAGCGCTGGCCGGTTTTGGCCGTTACGTTGGGTAAAGGGTTATCCAGGTTAATCAACGTACGTGTATACCTCAGAGGCATAACTCAACTGTGGCAATGTAATAATGTTTAACATATTCAGCACTGACGCCGCGTACAATGTCGTTTTATACACAACTGTCAGCATGGAATGTGAGAGGCGTCTCTGTATGTATAAAATGGATCAGGATAATTTAATTGGAGAAATGCTTTCTTTATGTCAGAACATATCAATAGCGAGCCGAAATGATCCAAAACACTCTACAAATGTTAGGAACGTTACATGTAAGGTCCTATCCTTGTCACGAACAGTTTACACACATAACGAGTGAACAGATGACCACGCCCCTTTTATTTGCTCGTTTGTCTAATTCAGAAATAGACGTGTTAATTTGTTGGTGGAACGAGCTTATCACACTCCCTCCAGTATATGTCAAATACTCTTCTTTGGCTGGAAAAGTGAATTATTGTGTTTTCCGTTTAGTCTTTTTATTGAATTGATAAGTAAAGGTTATCAAAACATCCCATAGGTCGCCCAAATCAGCCGTTAGAACCGGACACACGGTCAGAAAATTCGGGGTTTTTTTTCACCATCTCCTTTATTTTCGAACGTAATGGCTTGCTACACTATCGAAAACTTTGTTAACCCTTTCAACATTGGCTCCCTGGAAGGTATTATTTCAGTCAATACTGTCAAGGCCGAAATGGGCGAAACCATCCTGGATTGCTGTTGGATTAAATTATCACCGAGCTTCGCTTCAGTGTTCTGCTCTTTACAACGACCGCTCGTCCACTACCATTTTTGTCTTCACACAAGCATTTATGCACATTGGGTTGAAAGTGTTTTTTTTCAAGATATTTTTCATCAAATCTAGTCATGGCTGCTGTAATGCAGCCATGACCTGATTTGATGAAAAATTCAGCTAAATTAAGCTTAAGAAATCATTGGTTTAAAACTCCATGCCATTTACAGAGGGAAATTTTGATTATATATGCTCAAATTTTACTTATGTCAGCGGCAAGAGAAATCACGTCCTGGGCATGAATATCTGTCGGCAGCATCTAAGGAGTTAAGTTTCGTTTTTTTTCCTTGGATTGTTTAAGTAGGGGAGAAGATTTTCGAAGGAGATATTCTGACCGAGTTAAGTGGAATTTGATTTACGGTTTTTCCTCTGACCTTTATTCTATATATTTCTCGGGAGAAAAATCTGGGTTTTTTTTTCATATTAACCCCTTTACCTAAATTGAAAAGCAGACGACACCTGCAAAAAAAAATTCTTCAATAACTATTTTTTTTCATTTGTTTGTCTCAAAAATATAGGTTATGCGTAAACATAACCTATGTTTTTGAAACAAAACATGGAAAAATAATAAAAATTAATTGGCGATTTTTGAGAATAACGCTGGCCGGTTTTGGCAGTTACGTTGGGTAAAGGGTTCGCCAAAAGATACAACTAGAAAGTAAGGCTTCCTGGTTTATTCTGTTCCTGTCTACCATCCCGAATGTCTTCTGGAAAATGCACGAGACGAGTACTCTATGTCTAGTTAATCACGTATTTGTAAGCTTGTTAAAGCCATCGTCAGCAACTATAATCTGCGTCCAATCATCGATCGTTGTGTTGAGAGTACCCAAGATATCATAGTTGTTCTGCTGTCTATCAGTAAATCGAAACAGCTCCCTTAGGGAAGACCCAAATGATGGTGGATACCATTGTTTGTTAAATATACACTTGGAACTCAATTAAGGACCACCTGAAACGTTTCATGACAGTAAAGTTGCTGTTACTGATTATTATGTTTTAATGATTGCTGTGTCATGCAGTACATTTCATCCAGTGTAACATGATGTTTCTGGTTGATAGCGTACCCCAACCATACCCCCCTCGTTCACATGAAGCACGCTTCCCACGAATGTCACAAAAACACTGTCATCCACATGCAATATCTGGATATATAACAAGAAAATTTGTCACTTCTTTTATCAATAAATGTTGACATGGGAAGTAAGAGACTGTCAGAGGCACTAATATGGCAAATAGTTGGCATGCATGCAACAGGCATGTCATTCAAAGCTATTGGAAGGCAACTTGGCTATGGTCATTCTGTCATCAGAAGACTTGTCCGAAAGCATCAACAAACCAACGATGTTAAGGATCGACCAAGGCCTGGACAACTTCGAAAGACCTATCCTGACTTCAGATCGGAGTATGGCACGCCTCGTTAGGTGTGAATCCTTCAAGTGGTGTTTTGAAACGACGCCTTTTGGCTACACAACAGGCATTTGTGCAACAGACCTGTCCGAAACCGTCTCCAAGCACTGGAGATGAGGTCCAGAAGGGTCATCAGGCGTCCAGCACTGTCCGGTCAGCATCAAAGACGACGTTTGGGGTAGTGTATGGCACGACAACATTGGAATCTCAGGACGTGGAAGGGAGTCCAATGGTCAGACGAGAGGAGGTTCCTGCTTCACGTCACAGATGGTTGCATGAGTGTGTGGAGGCATAGACATACTTCTTACTGCCCAGGAACCGCAGACGTACTGTTCCTTGTGGCGGAGGATCAGTAATGATCTGGGGATGTCTCTCTCGTGATTGTAAACTTGATATGGCGACTGTACGTGGGAAGCTCAATGGTCATCAGTGCATCCGGGACATTCTCAATCCGGGTGTCGTGCCTCATTTTAACAAACACCCGTTGGCTACTCGCCCTCTATTCATGGACGACAATGCAAAGCCACATCGTTGCTATGCTGTGAGAGCATTCCTCCAGAACAACGCTATTACAACACTACCTTGACCTGCAATGAGTCCCGATTTGAATCCCTTAGAACACATCTGGGACTTTCTTGGAATTCATGTGCAAGCAAGGGGTCCACCTCTACAGAGGTTGGCCGATTTGGAAGCTGCATTGCATGAGGAGTGGCAGTTGTTGCCCCTGGACCGTATCATAAGGCTCACTGGTAGCATTAGCAGGAGGGTTCAGGCTGTCACCCGGGCTCGTGGTGGATATACTCGCCACTGACGTCTGACACTGCTATTGTGTTCAGGAGATCACAAGTTACATTGTGAGTCAGTAATTACCGGCATTGTTTCATCATGGGCCGTTCAGCACCATAATTGTCGAGAGAACATTTTTCCATCAAAAACATTAGTGACTGATATGTGTAATTAGCGCCATTAAAATACTGCATATTTTCATCATTGTGTTGTCTTTTATTTGTCAGTAGACCATTCTTTCCTCAAAAAATCACTTTTGGTCACCTGAAAGATAGCTTGAAAGTAATGACAGTTTCTATTAACATCACTGCAAAAAAACTGGATGTGCCTAATCAAGTTCCAAGTGAAAGTAAGTTAGTTACGGGTCGACATGTAAATTAATATTTAAACCGTAGGCCATCTCTCTCGTCCTTTATTGCGCAAACCAGGGCAGGGGGTGAAAGAAGATGATATGAAAGTCCATAACGACTGCTTTTGGTGGAAAATAGGTTAGTACAAAATTGTACAAAAATGTGTCTATGTGTAGCTCTGTGATTGCTGTGGTGTTTTGTGTGCTTGGACTTCAAATTACTCCTTATTTAACCTAAGCCCTCTACCAAGCTTTCTGAGCTTAAATAAATGTCCGAGGGACAACCCTTGACAAACAAAGGTAGAAGTTAACTTCACATGATGTTATATATTGTTAACGCAAACGGTGCAATGGTCGAAAATAAATAATACATCTATACCATCATATATTTTGCTTCTTCGTCCACAAAAAATATCCGACGTTACATGACTGTGACCGTTTTTAAATCTACATAAATTATCAATTTCTGCTGACAATACGTATACAACTATGCACCATTGGTATAGAGTAGTAAAGTTTTAACTTCCTGCTTGTATCCAGCGGCGGTGAAACGGGGCGGGGACACAAGTGAAACGTGCCCCTCCCACACACTTTTCCACAGACATGATACTATGTTACATAATCAGCTGGGAGCGCGGTGGCTCAGTAGGTAGAGGTGCAGGCTGCAAGCCGAGAGGTCTTCGGTTCGAATCCCACCTGCGGCAACCGTGTTGTGTCCTTGGGCAAGACACTTCATCTCCATTGCCCGCGTGGGGGCACGATGACGCCGTGTACTAAGGCGTACTGCACGTCGATGGTGCGCATGTCTTCAACCAATCTAACCCTGCCTGTGCCGCAGTGCGGAGTTACGATGTTGGGGAGCTGGCAGCTGCTCGTCGTTGCTCGATGGTTCTCTCCGGGTACTCCGGCTTCCTCCACCCGTAAAACTGTCACGGTCATGATTAGCCATTGTGCATAAATATGTGACCTTAAACATCAATAAATAAATAAATAAATAAATAAATAAATAAATAAATAAATACATAATCAGCTTAAATGCTTGAGAGCATGCTAATGTGCCCAGAAACATAGATTGCTGTTACAATTTCTGACAACTGAACACAAATTTACTTTGGCTAATAAATGCCACTTTTTACCCAGTTCGGTCTATTGCTTCCACGTCAACCATCAAGACACCGGACCACTTCAGACACACGAAGAAGTAATTATCTATATGTCCCTGTACATTTGCCCATGATTTGAGATTATCATATTTGGCATGATACGAAATGAATCTGTTTTCTGTTTCCCACCCTTCGACGCCCTAGTCAGTATCGGGGGTTCAGTAAAATAGCATTCGTGTGTATCCGTTCTCCAGGCCAAACTAATGGGGTACATCTGGCGCGTGTTGGACATTTGTATTTGTGGGACCTTACCCCAAATTCACTGTGCTTCCGCCTCTTCTGTCGTTACCATATTGGGCCTAAATCCTGAGAGGGTGGGGGGGGGGGGGGGGTTAGTGGTATAGATATATTCTTCTCCACATTTGTACTGGGTAATAATCCGAATAATGGTCCCCTACTCCTAGAATTTATGTCTGCCAAGACTCGACGAAGTCAAGTATTCATAGTGGGTTATCCAAGGAATGTTTTTGTATTATACGCTGCTTCAATCTTAGGCATACTATATAAATTAAAGAGTAAATACACAGAGCGACACGCGCGTGTGTCGTTCTGTGTTTATTACACGCTTTCATGTCTATAAAAAACAGTTATTAGTACGACACTCAGCAATTCATTTGACAACTATCAACAAAAAGAACACATTTTATCGCAAACCAAATTTGCGGGGGGGGGGGGGGGGGGTGTTACTGTTTCGTCCCCAGAGTTTCAATACATTCTACGTACCTACTGGCACATAGGACACATTGGAACTCAGGGGACGATTTTCAGCTATCTCCAGCTATTCAGACTGTAATTGCACTGCACGATTTGTAGAAAATTCCAGTTCAATTTTGCTTCTATTTAAAAATAGTCCGTCAACGCGGAACATATTTTCATTTTTCGCATGGTTTAGTGTTGCTCTGGATAGGGAATTCATAGAACAAGCTTGTAATAAATGTTGTGTTATTTAATTTGCTCGGAAGTCCATATGTCTGTAGGTATGATGCATGTAGCTTCGCTGGCAATGTATGAACTGAAACATTCGTAGAATGCGGTTTCTATACAGACAATACTAACGAGCTAAGTGCGCTGTAGAGGATCTCACCGAACAACTCGGAGGGGCACAGACTACAGGAAAACTACTTGTGCCATTGTGTTTCTAAACATAACTTGCGAGTAGTATGCCAAGCACATTTCACCCTAGGGTGGATGAGGAAATGGGTAAGGAGGTGACGTCATAGGTTATGGTATCCAGTGTCGTCGTGTGGGGTTTTGTCATGGTATTCCACGTGAACGGGCATACTGAAAAGGGTGACATCATAAGTCATGTAGCCCAGTGACGGCATGTGGGTTTGCCATGGAACCCTACATGAGCTGTTTTGTTCTGACGGGTATGCCATGCTGACACGTGGTGTAAGTTTGCATGTGGAACGCATTTTGTCAGAATGACATGTATTCCCGTCGTACATTTCTTTCACTTGAGGCCGCGCACTTGGTTTCCTTGGCGTCGCGTGGTTACTGTGAACCCGGACGGTCTCTATCACAGTGCCACTGTGTTTGTAGGGGTTATTCGATTGAATGATATCACATCTAATTATCACAAACAACCTGAACATTTTTTAAAGTCATAAAAAAAAACAAATCACCGAAACCAACCCGACAAGGCCGCCATTCTGGGCTTCTAAGAGTAGCACGTAGTGCTATAGCACTACGTGCTCATCTGCGTATCTCGTGTAGTGTGAGGATGTTGTGCAATTTAATCGCAGTACGTCGAATTACCAGAAATGACCCGACAACTGTTCAACTGTTCTGGGTTCTCTCAGAATCCCCGGTATCAGTCTCGACACATCCTAGATCCTATGTCCCCATTCATGGACATGTTCTGCCCATACTATGACTAAATATTGTGAGGTGTTGTTCGATTTAATGTCAGTACGTCAAATTTCCGCAAACAACCGGCAGCTGTTTATCTGGCTTGGACTTTATCCGAATCTTCGGTTTCAGCATATCCCGAATCTTTCTATATCCTATTCCGTCATTTACTGGGCGGTTCTGCCTATGTTATGTTACCTGCCCTAGTTTACGTATTTTGGCTTCCCCGGGTGAGTCAGTGTGCTAGAGCGAAATCTTCGACAATGTGTAAACATCGCATTCAGCACATGTGCACTCGCTGGATGTGCCAAGATCTTCTTTTGCACACTGTGCGCACAGCACATACAGCGCATGGGGATATGAGAATTCTGGTGACTGGATAATGTACTATAGGATAATACCTTTGAGGGATAGTTAGCCCCTCGATAGCTATCTGGGATTGTTCAGCTCCTGGCTCCTAGATCATATCATAGTCTTCGTAGGTCGCAGTCCACCACTACTGATTTGTTTGCTTCGCGAAAAACTTCCACTGCATTCCCCAATTTGTTGTAATTACTTGTCACATGTACTTGTATGTACACAGCATGCGCACTGACACCTCATATCACTATGGTGATAACATTTCCGGAGCTACAAGGACAACCCCACATGATGTCATGGGGACACATGAATTATGACGTCACTTTCCCTTCACCCTACCTAGAAGTGAAACGTGCGTGACATACTACTGATGTGGCGTGTGGTATGGGCGCAAACTGCGGTAGTTTTAATGGTTATCCTCTCTTCGTGTATTGTGTTCAGTGTATTTATTTTTTCAGGGGAGGATGCGAGCGTGTGTGTGGGCGCTTACAGAAAAATACGTTCTGTATACTATTCTGTCAGACTGTGAGAGCAGCTCTTTCCACCTTCAGCCGTGAACATTCCACTTTACTATCAGTGCAAACTGGCACAAAAAGTTCGATTGGATCGCAACTCGGTCGACTTTGGTCAAAAGGTTCGGTCCGCTGTCCATCCACTACACTCGAGGAGGGTTTCACCTATCAAAACAGAAACGCTAAAATTATATGTTGGGTGCTATTTTCGTTTGCTTTTGTTTCGTCAATCATGACATGGCAATATTCACGAAACTTGATCCCCTGGTGTAAATATCTGATCACCAGGAGGCAATACTATAAAACAATTGTATTTTCTAGAATTGTATTTTCTACCTATGAATATAAAACTGACTAAATAAAGCATTAGCATTTTAAAGGACATGGCAATTTGTAAACTGGCATATTGCCAGATCTTTGAAAATACCAATGGTTCATTTTAACCCATTTAAATTCATAACTAGAAAATATAACTGTAGAAGATACAGCTGTACAAATTTTATAATAATGGCCCCAGATCGCGATCTGATTTGGAAATAGACCATTTGTTTGTGATCACAGTATGTACGCCAGTGGATTCCATGACAAACAAACAAACAAACAAGTATTCGAGAACAAGGAGAAACAGAGTCCATTGTCAGTTCTTGTGACTAATGAGCTTAACACGGAAAACTGATTAGTATGGGGAAACCAAAGTATGAAGAAAGAGAAACAATCAAGAGAGGCCAGTTCGCGTATTTACAATATATTGATTTGATTTTATATTCCTCCTAATTCCAAAACCAACGGTAATTGCTTCAGATGCTTTAGTTTGGAACTTAAATGAAAAGCAATACAGGATGGGTATCACTCATTGGTTTTCAGCAGGTACTTATTTAACCCTTTACCCAACGTAACGGTGAAAACCGGTCAGCGCTATTCACAAAAATCGCATATTAATTTTCATTATATTTTCATTTTTTGTCTCAAAAACATAGGTTATGACCCCTCTTTGGAACGAGCTCGTCCCAATGAGGGGTCATAACCTACGTTTTTGAGACAAAAAATGAAAAAAAATTAGTTATTCAAGAATTTGTTTGCAAATGTCGTCTGCTTTTTATGTTTGGTAAAGGGTTAACTGACCTTTCCACGTTCCCTATAGTTCTTGATATTTGTTTAGACATCGTTTTCGTATAAGTCTGGATATTCATTTCGGATAAAAATAAAACTAGGCACCAAATAGTTTGTAACATTTTTATTGTTTTAGCTAACGAACATGGACATACGTTTTTCTGTAATCAGCCATGCATGGTTGGGAAAAGCAGAATATATTGTTGAGTACAAATGTTTTAAATAATGGAGGACTTTGAACAATGAGAGAAATAATGCACAGGAAAGGAACACTTTACGGAATGTTTCACTGGGTTTGCCAAACAGCACACTAATTTTATTCATTATATACGTTTACCAGAAATTACGAGTTTCTAAACATCACTGAAGTTGACTATAACAATACTAATTTAGGCTTGTCATTTTTAGCTGGGCGATAGCCCATGCCCTCAGTCCTTCCAAAAACTCATTTTTCTGAGAGCGGGGAACGGCCAATTTCGAGGGCGATATAAGTCACTTTCGTACGTGGCGTCTCAAAGTTTTGGTACCGGCCTTCCCAGTCGGCGTTTGTTAGGGGCAGGATATAACGTCGCTCGGTTTCGCCGTTCAGGAGCATGCGCTCTCTTATTTGATATGGACTTTAGGTAATTCTCTGGGGGAATTGCCAATGTTTTTCTGTTACGTCAGTCGACTCTGATCGCACCAGTTGACAGCAGAACATATTGCGACATTAATAATATACTACTCAAAGTTTGCTAAGCACCAAATATTTGACACATCATTGTGAAATTTGCTTGTGACATATTTGCGATATTTTTGGTGGATATAATTGAGGAATGTATTGAGATGGTCTCCAGTGTTTACATTAGCTCTCTTGACAGGCAGACTTTTCGTGACAGTCCTGGAAAGCATGTACCCCTTGATTTCCATGATGTTTTCGTGTACTGTCTACATGCACACGACATGTGTAAGGTATTCAATCTTCATTTCAACACAAACCCTTGTGATTTAATGAATGAATATGGCAAATGCAAATGTAAGAAGACATTTGTCTGAAGCAGAAATGTGGCGGGCTGTAGAGATGGTGGAGCAAGGGGCTACCCATCGTCAGGTTGGTGAAGCCCTTGGTGTGTACCATACGATGATCACCAGAGCCTGGACAAGATTTCAGCAGTATGGCACACCTGTAAGACGGCATGGTGGTAGCAGAGACAGGGCAACATCTGCAGCTGAAGACCGGTGTTTGATCATTCAGGCCCGTAGGAACTGCTTTGCCACAGCAACCCAGCTTCGCAGTGACCTTCAGAATATCCGGACAAGGTTGAATGAAGGTGGTCTCCGATCGAGAAGACAATGTATTCGCATTCCGCTGTCCCAGAACCACCGCCAGGCACGATATGAGTGGACCACGTTGGATGGACCAGAGAAGATTAGCGATCTGTCCTTTTTACAGATGAGTCAAGGTACTGCCTAGACCACACAGATGGGCGTTCTAGGGTATGGAAAAGACCAGGAGAGCGAGCCCATGCAGCCAACATTGCTGAACGTGACCGCTGTGATGGAAGGTCAATCATGGTCTGGGGCGGCATCAGTAGGGATGGACGTACAAAGCTCTGTGTCCTTGAACGTGGTACATTGACTGCACAGCGGTATATTGATGAGATCCTGGATGTCCACGTCAGATTGTATGCAGGTGCAGTGGGTGATAGATTCATTCTGATGGACGATAACGCCCGTCCTCATGTTGCCCATGCTGTCTTCATTTCGAACGTCACATGCGTGCGTCCGCCAGAATTGATAACTAAAGTTTGGGTCATCGAATCAAAACCAAATTTGGAATATGCGTCCCCTACTCCAATGAGATGGTGCATTTCAAATCTGGTGTCGAACCAATGATTTTTGTTGGAGTAATGCCCCTTTATCGACTCTTTTCGCAACTCAGGAAATTTATTGTCCGGATGATAACTTTAGTTTGAATTATCAAATCAACACCAAATTTTATTTGTAGGTTTGTCTGAAGAATACGCTGGGTAAGTTCGAATGTGGGTTTGGTCCAACCAATGTTGTCTGAGTTATAACCCTTTTTCCATTTTTTAGACATCGAAAATTAGTTGTCCGGACGATAACTTTAGTTTAGTTAATCAAATCGAAACCAAATTTGATATATGAGTTTGTCTCATGAATACGCTGGTCATGTTCGAATTTGGGTTCGGTCCGACGAGTTTGGGCTGCGTTATTGCTCTTTTTCCACTTGATGGACTTTTTTGAAAATTGGATGTGAGACTAACTTTAGTTTGAGTTATTGAATCAACACCAAATTTTGTACATAGGTTTGCCGCATGAATGCGGAGGGTCATACCCGTTGTTGTGACTGTTTGCTTGTGTTTCTACAACTTTTTATCATTTTGTTTCATTTTATGTATTTTTTTAGAATGCCAAACAGCGAAATGATCTAACTGATGATCTTTCAGAGTTATTTCAACCGTCCAATGCCAAATGGCCAAGTATGCCTAGGGTTCACGCTTCGAGTGATATCACTCATGACAATCCTGGACAGCCCCGGTGTCTGCTCTTGCTCTAAGGAACATCACTGGCAGTCATATTGCATCCACCTCTACTTCTGTTCCGGACAACAAGTCTAGGCCACAATCCCAGAATGCTATGGGACGCAAGAATAAATCCGGGACTGGTAGTTCTTCTGCACAGATAAGATCCTAAAATAGTGGGGCCAATAGGGTTAGTGCCCCAGTCCAACAGATATTACTGTTGCACGTAACTCTACGGGGCTTTCACGTCAGCAGGAGTTCGCACCAATTTCTTATTCACGTTTTCCCCTACCAGTGGTAACATCTGTATCGAACTGTGGCGCTCAGGGCAGTGCGGGGGGGGGGGGGGGAGTTGGGGAGGGGAGCTAACCCTATTTTTGTGCACAGTAATTCAGATAGCTTCTTCACTAACATTCCGGATACACGTACATCAAATCTTGGACATACCACCTTTCATTCATCTTGCGGATCACAAGTGTCTCATGATTCTGAGATATTAACAGTACGTTACAATACCGCGTAACATTGTGCAACAGTTACAGGTTGATCATGGACAGGGTATGCAGACTGTTTCTGATGCAGTTACTACAGCATTACAGGCTACAGGGTCTTCAACCATTCCAACTTCCAGTGCCAGTATGATGCCAGTTGGTCCTCAACGTCCCCCCCCCCCCCCCGATACGGGATGCCAGCGTTCCGGTGGCCAATCCGTTGTCCTATGGGGATGCGATGGCTTTCAAGCCACTTCATCAGCCCATGGTTACTCAACCGTCTAGCGGGAAAGGTAATGATTATATATTTTCTTCAGTTCCGTTAGCACACCATGTAAGTCCAAAATTGAAATTTCAAATATGGGCTAATGAATATGTTAATTTGGCAGCCCTTCTTCCACATCAAGAGCATGAAGCTACTTATTCCATGGCAATGCAGGGTGGTGACGAAGGCCATTCTTTGATTTTTGTGCCTAAACCTCTGAAATCTATCAATGCTTGGCTCATTGTTTTTGTGCTTTTGAGATTTTTTGTTCAGTTTATGTCGAGAAATTTCCACATCAGATTCAAGCTCTTAAATATCAGTCCAATATTCGGCATATGTCATCAATTGGCGATGACTGGATTTCTTATGATCAGGAATTTCGAACACTTCGGCAAACTAATCTTTCTCTCCAATGGGATAGTCTACATTGGAAGTTATATCTCAAAGCCATGCCCTCTACCAGGACTTCAGTCGGTTCTGAAGTCAAAACCAGATTTGTCCCAGGGTCAACTCTTTTAAAAGTAGGCTGCCACAGCAACGCCATTCAGGTATTCCTATTGAATTTTGTTATACATTGCATTTTGGTCGATCCTGCCAGGGCAAATGTGAATTTTCTCACCCCTGTTACCGTTGTCAACAGGATCTTTGTGCAGCTTAGTGTTCAGAAGGTCCGGGTAATTCGCGGCAGAATTTTCGTGTTGGAAAAATACCAATAACCAAACTGAACAGGTCTTTCCAGGAGGGGTTTCACCGGGAACTTTCAGTACCATAGTAACGCCAGAGACAGTAAAAGTTCTAAGTAAATTGTTATAGGGTTTTGATACGTCTGCTGGCGCTACTCATACCTTCCCGGCCATTGTTCAGAAGAGAATTGATAAGGAAATGAAAATGGCAGATTTGAGGGCCCCTTATCCGACCCGTCACCTTGTCCTGTTATTATATCACCGACCGGTGTCGTTCCCAAAAAGCTCCAGCGTATTACCGTATGATTTATCACCTGCATTTTCCATATGGTGCATCGGTTAATGATAGTATCCCCAGAGAAGCGTCGGTAGTTCATTATCAATCTATTGATGACGCAATTCGGGTTGTTTGTCAACTGGGGAAAGGTTGCTATATGGCGAAGATAGATGTTGAGTCGGAATTTCGTTTGATACCCGTTAATCCTGCTGATCGATCGCTCCTCGGTTTCAAGTGGAATAAGATGTGTAACTTTGATCGATGCTTTACTATGGGTTGTGCCTCTTCTTGTAATTGTTTTGACAGTTTTAATTCCATTTTGCAATAGGTGGCCGAACGGAAGTACTCGGTGCATCAAGTGCTGCATGTATTGGATGACATTTTCTTTGTCGCAAAAAGTTTTACAAACTGCCAATTTTATCTCCATCAGTTTTTGAAGACGTGCAATGAGATAGGAGTCTCTATCGCATGTGAGAAGACCTTTGAACCTGTATCCTGTTTAACATATATGGGTATTGAGTTAGATTCTGTTGCAATGGTTGCCCGTTTGCCGTCTGATAAGTTGCTTAAATGTCACTCATTAATTACAGCTCTGATAGGTCATAATAGGGCTTCGTTACAAGAAGAGCAATCTATAATTGGCCTGCTTAATTTTACCTGTTCTATGGTTGTGCCAGGTCGGGTGTTCCTACGGCGTATGATTAATCTTACCATTGGTTTATCCCGGCCTCATCATAGAGTTCATGTTTCTGAGCAGGTACGGCCAGATCTTTGCTTGTGGTTTTTGTTTGTTCATAGTTTCAATGGTAAATCTGTCTTTTTTGCCACCACAGTGGGCTGATAGTGACCAACATACCTTTCACACAAATGCCGCAGGTAACTACGGGTTTGGTGGGATATTGGGGACTGAATGGTTTTATGGTGCTTGGTCCGATGTTTGTTGCTGTTCTTGAGCTGTATCACATAGTTTTGTCATTACATTTGTTTGGGTCTCGGTTCCGTGATCGACGTATTGTGTTTCACTGTGACAATTCGGTGGTGGTTCAGAGCATTAACAATCAAACCTCCCGTGATTCATTTCTCCTGCAACTTTTACGACGAGTTGTTTTAATCTGTCTGCAATATAACATTCTTTTTAAAGCTCAGCACAATCCTGACAAATATGCAGATGCTCTTTCTCGGTTACAAGTTCAGGAGTTCAAGAGACTTGCACGTTCTTTTCAGCAGCATCTTGTTCCCATTACACATTACTTCAGCTTAACAGCCTTGTTGAAACCCTTGGGACATTAATGGACAGTGCGCTAGCACCATCATCCAGTCAGTTTCACCAACTCTCTTTCCATCGATTTGCACGTTTCCGCGCAGAATTTCGCGTGAGTAGTTCGCTGCCCATAACTGTTGATAGATTATGATTGTTTATTGCCCATATTTATAATATTGGATATTCATCAAAATATGTCGTCTCCTTGCTTTCTGGCCTCTCGTACATTCATAAAGTTCATCATTTGTGTGATCTATCAGATACTTTTGTGGTGAAGAAATTGCTAGTGGGTATCAAACGTCTGCTACCCTCCATGGATGTTAGGCTTCCCATAACATTGCCTGTTTTAGGCAAGTTCATTACTGCTCTCCCCATCTGTTCTGCGAGCGATTACCAATGTAAATTATTCCAATCACTCTTTTCCTTAGCACTTTTCTCCTTTGCGAGGATTGGGAATTCTTTCACAAGATAAAGATACAAGTAAGGTTCTGCAATTACCTGATGCCAATTTTCATTCTGAGTGTCAGTCTGCGGGCTTCTTACTCATCTTTCGACATTTTAAACACAATTTGGGGTGTAAACTCCACTATGCCAGGGTCACACCCCAGTCTGATCCTTCCATCTGCCCTGTTGTATTCTTGCAGAGTTTTCTTGAGCTGAGGGACCCGACATATGGTCCCCTTTTCGCTTATCCTGATGGATCACCTATTTTACGTCCTACATTCAATGCTGTTTTGCAACGGTGCTTGAATGTATGTCGATTGGATACATCCTCCTTCAAAGGTCACAGCTTCCGTATTGGCACTGCCACTTGGGCAGGCAGTAGGGGTTTTAATGATTCTCAAATCAGGATGATGGAAGATAGAGGTCAATGCTTTTCGCATTTACATCCGCAGCTATCCTTTGACGTGAATTCTTTCTTAAAGGAGTATTGGCACTGGAAGTGGAGGTGGGGACCTATTCTATTTAATTACATTTTTCCTCATTTTCTGCGGGGTAGCAATTGGGGTTCCATATGATATAGGCATCCGTTGGTACTTATACCACTCTGCTTTAACTTAGTGTCCGTTGCGTCCAACATTGCTGGGGCAGGGTTGCTTATACTGTTTGCGGTAGGTCTTGGGTTGATGGTAGTTAGCATATCTTTGTCCATGGTGCTATCCCTTCTGCAGATATTGGTTCTCATGGATTGTTCAACCCTTTGGTTGTTATGGGGCAATACATAATATTATATACATTGTTCTTGCTGCGTCCGGGCATGCTGGGGCATTCCTGGCGGCTTGTTTTGGGGTCAGCGCGGGGGCGTTGTCCAGTTGTATTATACATAGCAAATTATTATGCACTCCTGACGTCGCGGGGGCCAAGTCATTAAACTATTTCCTGTTCTGTTTATATAATTTTTGTTAATTATGGCTGTTATTCATTATTCGTTCCTAGCTAGGGTGGTGTTGTGCTACGATGGCGCCTTATCGTTGCCTGCCTGTGGCTTTCATGATATTTGGCAACACTTGCTGTGTAAGACTTGTCATTCATAATGGGTGACCAGGGTCGGCAGATATATATTTCAGTTGATACTTTTCTTACAGTGTTGGGACACTGTTCTTTCCATTTTGAGCTTTGCTTTTTTCATTCATGTACTTGTCTCCTAGTTCCATTGCGGGTTTTTGTAAGGGGAGTTTCTCGTCTTATAGTCCCAATCCTTTTTGTTTCCCATTTTCCTTCCTGCCCTGCAATTTTGTGGGCAGAATGCATCCCCCAACGCGGATGTCACAGGGGGGCCCGGTTAAGAGAGGATGGAGACAATGTAGGCAACATTTTCCAAAATGAAACTCCCCATAGAGCAGTCATTATAATTATTCTACTACTCCTTTATTGGCTACACTGTACTTATGATACATGTATCAAACAATAAAATCTACATTAGTAATTTACTGTGTAGTCCTAAAACACATACATTGGTTCTTATTCATTGCTCATTGCAAGTGAGGTTTTCCAGTCCACGATGGCTGCATAAATACAATACCAGAAGAATTATGGTAGATTTTAGGCAGCAATCATATTACATTTATATGGTTAGTTTAGAGTTAGTTATCCACAGATCACGATGTATATTTGTCATCCGTCAGTTATTTCTCTGACGCCACCGTCATCTCAGATTGGGTTGGCTTGCACGAGTTAATTATTTCTTTATTTATTTATTGGTGTTTAAGGTCACATACTTATGCGCAATGGCTAATCGTGACCGTGAAGTTTTACGGGTGGGGGAAGCCGGAGTACCCAGAGAGAACCACCGAGCAACAACGAGCAGCTGTCAGCTCCCCAACATCGTAACTCCGCACTGCAGCACAGGCGGGGTTAGACTGGTTGAAGACATGCGCACCATCGACGTGCAGTACGCCTTAGTGCACGGCGCCATCGTACCCACATGTGGACAATCGGTGTTAAGTGCCTTGCCCAAGGACACAACGCGGGAGTCCGAATCGATCGCTCAGACGGTCACCCATCCGAGGACTAACCGGTCTCGACGTTGCTTACCTTCAGTGATCTGACGAGAACAGTTTACTGCAATGCCACCACGTCCCCACGAGTTAATTATGACAGTATTCCGGACATGTGTGCTTGATTTCTCGCTGTGTATTTATGATCAGTCAGTCTGTGAATTACATCGACGCGACTGGGTCAGGTGGTGAATTTCCAATCATTCCACCCGCATCCCCTACCAACACCCTCGTAAATTCATTACAGTGGTATACCTTGTCAAGTGTCCTCGGTGTGGGTACAATTTAGGTTGTGTGGGCGTTTGTTCATACCGTAGGCAACCTTTTCTGTAGCAACATTTTCCGAAATGAAACTCCCCATAGAGCAGTCATTATAATTATTCTGCTACTTCTTTATTGGCTACACTGTACTTATAATACATATATCAAACAATAAAATCTACATTAGTAATTTACAGTGTAGTCCTAAAGCACATACATTCGTTCCTTTTCATTGCAAGTGGGATTTTGCAGTCCATGATGGCTGAGTAAATTAAGTGTAAAGTTTTATCCCCTCCCCCCCCCCCCCCACACCAACGCTCTTTTTATTGATACAATGAGAATAAACATTAAATATATTTTGAAAAAACTAATCTTTTTTTCAGGTGTACTGATCTTGTAGCCACATTAAAGATATTAAGTGGGTAAGATGCACGAACCATCAAACATTGCATGAATTTAGTTAAGAATAGACTTTGTAACAACCAGTAGTATAATATTATCCAGTTATGTAACAATCAACCAGATACAGTTAAAAACAGAAGTCCTGGCATGAAATGCGCACAAACAGCACGTCGATCTGCGCGTTAATCTGCGCGTTATGAGCATAGTAAGTCTATCAAATTCTTTACATAAGCCTGTGCACAAGCAATGTTTCAGCCAATGGACCTCCCGGTAACCCGGAGGTCCATTGGCAGAAACATTGCCTGTGTTTGCTATGAGTAACCAGGAGAACCTGCCATGCTTTGGATGCCATTCGATATGGCAATTGCGTGCAATTCCTACGCGCAGTTAAGCCTAGATAAGCGCGCAGTTGGACAGGACTTCTAGTTTTAACTGTATGTCATGCAAACCAACCAGTAGTGAAATAATTAGAAATGTAATAAACTTTGTGTAATATACAAAGTTAGTAAAAATCAACATTTTTTCAACAAACCTTTATCCATTTTACGGGTGACTCAAATTATAATTTTGATTTATTTCGATGTTTAATCATTTGATGAGTCTAAATATGCTTTGGAGGTCAAATGTCATCTGCGACGGACGATATTTTCATGGCTGTTATCTGCCTATACACAGGTGTTCAAGGTCAGCCACTGCATGTGTGGCTATATCGCTGCCGCATGATAAGTACAAAATTCAAAATTAACTTGTTACATATAGCAATACCGTGCTTGTTAGAGATTGCTTACCCCAATCATAAGATTTCGGAAAATCTGATACCACAAAATGTTTGCAAGGTAACTCGATGGTGATTAAGTGCAGTGTTATGAAACCTAAATTTTCTGACATTTTCTACATTTAAAATCTTTAATACCACCCCCTCCTCCAGACGAATCGCTAAACATCGTCATCACCCAACCCACTTCAGTGGCTATAAAGAAATACATAGCTTTGTCGGTTTATTGGCTACTTTGAAAGATAGTATTAGATACTGTGTACTTAAGGGGTGTGGTGCTCAAGTTTCGTGAGTGGAGGCGACCGCGTTTTCCTCGGAGAAAGAGGGGAAATCTGTTTCAGTTCGGTCGTTTTTATTCCAAATAAAAGAATGAGACGATCCCTCTTTAAACAAGAGGATAGTGACAGGCCTGGCGAGTAGGATAGGTGTTTTGGAGGCGCTGCTCTCATCTCACGCGAACTGGCCAGTTATTTCATTGTCTGGGGTCAAGTACTTACTTTTGATGATCAACATGTTAGCGTCCAGTGGTAAACAGCTATTCGAATTTTGCATGACTGCAAACGATTCAGTTCTAAATTAAAAAAAGCTAGAACATATCCAGGGTGTAGGAAATACTCTTTTGTGAGTTGCTCTCGAGAGGTTGAAAAGATTTGTTTCCGTCCAATGTAGATAGGTTTTGGTCCAAAAGACTGGTGATTCCAACCTAACACAAAGAATGAATTAAGGTCCTTGCTATGGCTGAATTGAGTTGAACTGGATATGTACACATTAATCCACAGGTTTGAATCTCAAAAACAAAAATGTGTTGTCAACAGTAGAAAGATAATAGGTAGACGCCTCCGTGTAAAGGACATGAGCATTACTCTCAGTCGAAAACGGTGTTTATAGTATTTTTCAAAGTGATCAACCGGACCGAGGAAAAGCCATGCATTTCAATACAGGGAATGAAGGAGTGGGTGAGGGAGACCTTTCGAGATCCACAAGGGACGTTTTAAAATCACGAATGCGGACAACACAAGGGACCAGAACATTCGAGTCCCAGATACAGACAATATTGGACCAGAAATCTTATGTCCATGATAAGCATCCTCTTACAAGCGCGGGCATTGCCATAAATGATGGGATGTCTATAGCTCTGAAGTTATATGAACATTGTGGCGGGGATATCGCCACAGATGCTGAAAGTGACCTTAAACACCAGTATATACACACTTAAAAACATGAAAACAGCTTCAGTCACATTAATGAAAAACACAAAAGATTTTTGACCTTGAAAACGTTTTTTGACTGATCAAGTGATCAAAAATCGATAACATAAACAAAAACTATAATTTGAGCCATCCGGAAATATTTTGAAATTTCTTTGAAAAGTTGTTGATTTTCACTGACGTTTGTTACATTACACATGATTACTGGTTATTACACTACTGCCCTCTAAAATCTGTTGTGTTAAAAATCAACCTAAATCAACTGGGTTGAGTGAATATGAACCCAATTGGCTCCATAGTCACTCAACCCAGTTGATTTGGGTTGATTGTAACCCAACTGATATTAGAGTGCGTTTGCTTTGCGTTACATTACTGGTTGGTTATTATACTACTGGTTGATTTCTGTTACACTACATGCTAATATTACACTACTGGTTGACAATGGCTAATCAAATCATGACCACGACAGTTTTACGGATGGAGGAAGCCGGAGTACCCGGAGAGAACCACCGAGCAACTGCCAGTTAAACAGCATACTAACTCCACATAGGCAGGGTTAACATTGGTTGAAGACTAGTGCACCATCGACGTTCAGTACGGCTTAGTGCACAAGGTCACCGTGCCCCCACGTGGGAGTGAAGTGTCTTGCCCAAGGACATAACGCGGTTGCCGAAGGTGGGATTCGAACCGAAGACCTCACGGCTTGCAGCCTGCACCTCTACCTACTGAGCCACAGTTGATTATTACACGACTGGTTTATTATTACACAACTTGTCTTGAGAACATTTCACACACAAATGGACGAGAAACTAAGAATTAAGAATGAATGAGTTGGCATTAATGTGGGTCTATTTTCCAATCTTGCCTCTATTGGGAAGAACATTGGTAAGTCTGGTACTTCTTGGGAAACTTGGAAATATAGTGCCTCTCCACTTTCATTAACTTTCCAACACTCCTGTCTGTATATGAATAATTTTATTTTCAGGACTAATGACTACAAGCTCAAACCACACATATTTTACATGGATGACGAAGGAGCGGAGTCAAGAAAACAGTTTGGAAATTTTGAAAAGCCAGCCCTTTTATCACAGAGTGTTGAGAAATTCAGAGGTGTGAAATTTTGAAAAAAATTATTGAGATTTCTTATGAAAAATATTACTCACTACTCGAGGCAGTTTTCGTATACGATAACAACTTTTGGTGATGAACAGTAGTAGTTAGACATGCGCGTTTCGATGTCGATTAACCGGAGGAGGAGTGGAGTAGGATACGCTCCTCCTCCGACAAGGGGTCGAACGAGGTCATGGGGAGGGGCGATGGAGACAATGTTATGGTCATATTTTTAAAAAATATTTTTTTATTTTAATAAGTTTAATTGTTATGACGTAGTCAGCATAACAATTGAATGAAGTGGCATATTTTTTAAATAATTTTAATTGCTATGATGTCATACCACCCCCCTCCCCCCCTCTTAATGTTGAACAGTGATACGACGCAGTAACCCAATCCCGTCCCCATCTCTTAAATTTCAATTGCTGTGACATAGTCCCCTAATAATTGAAAGGTAATAGCATATACTATTAATTGCTATGACGTCATAGCCTTACCCCCTCTTAATGTCGAACAATGCTATCACACAGTAACCCCCATCCCTTCCTCCTCTCTTAAATCTTAATTGCTATGAAGTAGTCCCCCTAATAATTGAATAACGTATGATCATTTGATATATTATATTAATAATTCTCGTTAAAGAATCTATCAAATAGACATTTAATTTATTTTAAATAGCGTAACAAGCCAGTCTTCAATAATTTTCGTTAAAGAATCTATAATTAATTTCAAATTAAATTTATTTATAAAAACTTCTCGAAATTTCTTGAAAAACAAAATGTCGCGTCAGTTTGAGAGAAATACATGAATATGGCATGCGTCAATAAAGCAACTTTCTCATGGCAGTCTGTCGCTTAACAAAAAACCCTGAGGCTAAACTGTTGTTATAAACAATACCAGTTGTGTTAAACAATGGACTGAACATTTTCAATTGTATTAAACGAGTTCCACTGCGTTCTTATAAAAATTGACAATATCGAGGAAGAACTCAAGTAAAAAAGGAAACATTGGACATTTTTTTGAAAATTTTCACAATGCCCTAAATACGAATTAAAGCGGTGAATAACGACATATTATATACCAAATAATGACAAAAGTATACAAAACCCGAATTTGTCCACTTTTTGAAATTTAAAAAAAAACTTTTTTGCTTTTGATGACAAGGAAATTGCCAGCCGCATAAGTAACCGCCAGGATTAACAAGGAAGAGATCGGTAGTTCGAATGTCTGAATTGTAAATAAAAGACTCCATACTCGGATAAAGCATATTTATCATTTCATCACCAACGTGGTGAGAACACTCCGAGGAAAACGGATGACCACAAACGCTTGATTTTGTTCGGGCGACACGTTTGTTGTGATCACGTGGGTTTTGGTGCAATGTTGTGAAATGATTTGATTTCCCACGATCTGAAATCTTCAGACATTTCACTGCTGTTTTTGAATCTGGCAGGCGATGTAATGAACAACTCACGACACATTCATAGGAAAATATTCAACTGACAATGTGATAATTGCGAGATACAGTCCATAACAGCGCTGTGGAGATCAATATCTGTACAATGTGACGCAAGTGTCAGCAAGGGAATAACACGCCACCGATTCGGACTACTATTATTTGTTTGGTGACGAAGATCAAAACATAAAAGTGGAAAATTATATTTGTAAACAAAAATATATTCACATCAACATTCATTACAGTCTTCACAATTGTATATTTACGAAAAAATAATTTTACTGTCGTAAAGAAGGCTTGATGAAGTCTGCTACGAAAAAGAAGACCAATATCAAGGAGAATTATCAGAAAGGTTTCTTCCTGTTCACCAAATATAGCGAAATGTCGTACCACCGTACACTTGAATATCTCCCTCGCACAACCGCATTGTGTATAAGACGGATCAACGTCGATTGATTTTGAGCGCTGTTAGCAAAAGAAGGTTGCGGAAATCTATGTGTGTTGACACTGTGTGGACAGAAATAGAAATAATCCGCCAGGCGAACTAAAACTCACATGAATTACCGAAACGAGACCACAAGGTGTCATAAGTGTTAAGATAAATGAATATAATAACCAAACCAATTCCGATATTGTTCAGGCCGGTAAACATTCGCCTATAAAATTAGTATTCGTACGTACATCAGTTATTAATGTTCTTAAATCTCACGA
Source organism: Pictodentalium vernedei (assembly GCA_031216915.1). NCBI lineage: Eukaryota > Metazoa > Mollusca > Scaphopoda > Dentaliida > Dentaliidae > Pictodentalium > Pictodentalium vernedei. The sequence goes on along the minus strand of CM062297.1, from coordinate 396,407,707 downwards.
CAAAACAACAGTCAAGTCTCCCCAAACAGCAACTATGGAAGGCCGATAGTTCCAAAACAAATGAAGCATACCAAATCATGTACATAAATGAATTGGGAACCAGATTTTCTGACTAAGTGTAGCCGATTGGTGAAAGTATTCTGCACGCAGGACAGGTCATTTTTGTTGTTTTGGCCACACTTGAACATTCAAATGACACTCTTGGCAGCTGTCATTGCTAATACAACCTCAGAAATGGACACATATAATACTAAATTATGACGTTTGGCAGTTTACCCTCTTTTGGTGTATCAATCGCATCGTATTTTACCAATTTGATACATATCTCATGCAAAATGGCACAGGATTGTGGGGGAGTGTGGGGGGGGGGGGGTATCACAGCAGACTCACAAATGCCACATTGGACATTTTTCATTTTTTTATTAATACACTCTCTCATGGTTCCATACTTATTCTTCTGAACTGTGTGGATTTGAACCTTGGTGAACTTCGTAAAAGGTAAACAAACACAAGAAAAATGACAGCCCTTTTGAAATGCCGGCCAATCTAAATCCTAAATTACAATTGGTCTCGTGGCACGTTCCTTGTATGAATGATAAAAAAAATTTCACCGAGTCTGTACTAGAATGATTGCAGAAATTAACTATTCAATAAATTTAAGGTATTTTATGGTATAAAATCTGATCTATTACTTATATCATAGCGGACTTTCAGGCAGTGCTTTCTGCCACATGGTAACGGTTCCTTGGCAAATATTATTTTCTACAAAATCTATGTTACATTCCAAACAAATTGATATATAATTTATTGGAGTTATTCATTTCTGATCTTCTCTGGACTTTGGAAAAAATTACCTGAAATTTGACTAAACCGACGTTGGACGTCCCTTGAGGTGATAGCATACGATTGTTTATCGATGAAGTGAATCATAAACAATCTCCCCGTGGTATCGTCTTTTAGTAGCCTATATCAAATGTTTATTTTTGGATGTTTAACTGAAGAATAAGCCAGCCATCTAACGGGGGAAGTAAAAACATGAAAGAACTACCATTCTTCAATTGCCCATGTGGGGGCGCGGTAGTGTTGTGGACAAAGGCATACTGCACTTGCTTCAACCGATGCTAACCCTTTATGAAGTTGGGGTGTCTGACAGTTGCTTGCCCTTGCTCGGTGGTTTTCTTCGGCTTCCTCCGACTGTCTGACACGAGGTGACCTTGACTTTCGTATGTATCGTTACATCCCCAATAAATACATAACTACCATAAACGTTAAAAAATGTATCATAACAGACCTTGTCACCTTCCATCGTACAAGTTTTGTGGAGAAAATCAGCAGTTCTTCAGTACCCTTCTTCACCTACCCCTCCCACTGTAAAAGTGGTATAAGCGTTGTTATCTGATTAGCCGCAAAAATACCCCATGGCAAGGGGATACGCGACTCTGTTTTACACACCCATAAATGCTAGATAGGTGCAGACTTCGGAAAAAAATAACCTCCTAGAGCAACTTCAAAAGTTTCACCGCACCGAAGGCAGGGACAGTGTGGGATTTGAAATCCATTGTGACTCGAATAATTTATAACTCGAAGAGAGTCGGAAGCGAGTATCAGTAATGTTATTTGGTTCGAGTGGGCGGTGGGGCAGCGGGTTCAGGGCCTCGAGCTGAAAGGGATCCAGGAATTGTGTATATCTACAAGAGTCTCTCACAAACAATGCGCCTCCACCTTTAGAGTCCACACCCCTCACTCTCTCCTCACTGCCTACTTTCAGCCCATGTCGATGGTACAGCCCGGGTCGGAATTAATTATGTTCAAACTATTTTTGCATCAAATTACAGCACAAGTCGAAATAAAATCTGATTCGTTGAACCATACAGCGCATGTCAAAATTAATTCCCGTATAAATTTTTTAAGCATGTCAATATATGTCACTATCAGCAGCTATGGCTATAGCGTAACTCTGAGGGGAAAACTGTAGGTACAGCCCGGGTCGGAATTAATTGTGTCCAAACTATCTTCGCATCGCATTACAGCACAAGTCGAAATGAAATTTGATTCATTGAAATATTCTACAGCGCATGTCGAAATTAATTCCCGTATAAACTTTTTTCAAGCATGTCCCTATGTGTCACTATTAGCAATTATGACTATAGTGTAACTTTGATGTAAACAACTCGTGACCTTTCTGTTGCAAACGCCAATATAAAAACAAGATAATACATGAGAACAACTTGTGTACCTGCTTTTTGTTGATAAAATACGTCTTTCACTGGACCACATTCTGGAACATTAAATCCAATACTTCAAACATAGTGTATGTTTTGTATGAGGATGGGAGGATTTTATTTGGGATGGAACTCTCACAAACAATGAGTATTCTCTAAGAAACAATAAGTATTCCTTCACAAACAATGAGTATTCCCTCACAAACAACGAGTATGCCCTCACAAACAATGAGTTGTCCCTCACAAACGTATTCCATCACAAACAATGAGTATTACCTCACAAAACAATGAGTATTGCCTCACAAACAATCAGTATTCCGCTCACAAGCAACGAGTATTCCCTCACAAACAATGCGTATTTTCTCACAAACAATGAGTATTTCCTCACAAATAATGAGTATCCCCTCACAAACAATGATGAGTCAATCGCAGAGAGTGAGAGTTCCCTCTCAAATGATTCCTCCAATCCTCATTCAAGCAAATCTGATAATTCAAACATGTTTTTTTAATGGACTGGGGCGGGGAATGATTTAAACTAACCTCTCCCATAGCTATCCAATAATACATCATTCCTCATAACTCTTTTTTTCTACTTAGAAACCTTTTTTCTGTCCTTCAATATCTTTAAGGCTACTTCGAACATGTCTACGGGTCAGGGGCAGTGGCCCACGCTTTGCATAGCCCTAGTCGAATAAAGCAAATGCCCTTGTCATGAAATTAATAATGGCCCAGTGCGTGTTCAATCCTGCAATGAGAATATAAAAACAATAAACGAAATATTTTCAACCATATGAGTTTTAATTCATCTATAAAAAAATATTACACGCTTTTTGACATTTTTATTTGACAACAAACATCGTACAGTCCTTTTCAAAATACCGCAATATAATATGTCTCCATCAACATGTCTAAAAACGTACATTTTCTTAATAAAGGATCAAAACTATATTTTCGTTTCTCAATTGCGAATTTTTCGGCCTCCCTCATTCCGAAACCCTCATCGCACCGAAGTCGCTGAGCAGTTTCTTTTGTGTTTCTGTAGATCGGATGTCGTCTGAACATCCGTACTCGATTCATCCCCCTGAAAAAAACCTCTTACAGACGGAATCTCTCACACTGTCTTCAAGAGATTCCCTGGCCTCTTTGACGGCCTCGTCTTCGGGCAAGCCACTGTCTATATACGACGCTTTCAACTCCTGAAATTCCTCCACATTATCCATATATGCTCTTGAAATAAAATCGTCAAATGACTGTTTTTGTCGGCTTCGTCTTCTGAGTATTCGCTTCCAGTAGTTGTATCGGTATCTTCTGCCCCTGAATTTGCGCTCTCCTCAGAATCCGACAAGATGTCACCTTCTTTCGATTCATGGCCTTCACCTCCCATTATTATTTGGGAAAGGTACTCCCTACGATCTCTGGATAAATTATCTGATCGAAAACAGAACTTTCCACAAGACTCGTACACTGGCATATCTCAAAAGCGTACATATAAATCAGCAACTGATGGAAGCCCACCGACAACATTGTATTTAAAAACGTGATGAGGAAATGACGAATTATGGGATAGCTATGAGAGAGAGGCTAGTTTACCTCATCCCCACCTCAGTCAGTAAAATACACTATGTTTGAAGTATACGGATTTTCTTATATGGTCATGGGAGGAATCATTTGGGAGGGAACTTTCACAACCAATGAATATTCCTCACAAATAAGATATGAGAGATGTTAGTTTATCTCATCCCCCGCCCCAGTCCATTAAATACACCATGTTTGAAGTATCAGATTTTTTTGAATGAGGATTGGAGGAATCATTTGGAAGGGAACTCTCACTCTCTGAGAGTGACTCCTCATTATTTGTGAGGGAATATTCGTTGTTTGTGAGGGAAATACTCATTGTTTGTGAAAAAATACCCTTTGTTTGTGAGGGAATACTCATTATTTGTGAGGGAATACTCATTGTTTGTGAGAGAAAACTCGTTGTTTGTGAGGGAATGCTCATTGTTTGTGAGAGTTTTATCCCAAATGATTCCTCCCATCCTCATACAAGAAAATACACTGTGTTTGAAGTATCGGATTTAATGTTCCGGAATGTGGTCCAATAAAAGACGTATTTTATCAACAAAAAGCAGGTACACAAGTTATTCTGATGTATTATCTTGTTTTTATATCGGCATTTGCCACAGAAGGGTCTCGAGTTTTTTACCTCAAAGTTATAGTCATAGCTGCTGATAGTGACACATACGGACATGATTGAAAATAACGGATACAGGAATTAATTTTGACAAGCGCTGTAGAATAGTTCAATGAATCAAAATTCATTTCGACACGTACTGTTATGTTATGCAAAAATAGTGTGAACATAATTAAATCCGACCCTTGAAACTTTTCAAGTTGCTCTCGGAGGTTATTTTTTTCTCAAGTCTGCACCTATCTCGCATTTTTGGGTGGCTAAAACAGAGTCGCGTATCCTTTCCCATGGGGGTATTTTTTAGGCTAATCGGGTAACAACACTTGCACCACTTTTCCAGTGGAGAGGGCGGGGGGGGGGGGGGGGGGTAAGTGAAGGAGGGTACTGAAGAACTGCCGATTTTCTCCACAAAACTTGTACGATGGAAGGGGACAAGGTCTGTTATGATAAAGTTTTGGATAAAGCTCGAAACGTTTATGAAAGAATGCTAGTTATCTATTTATTTGGGAGCGCGGAGGCTCAGTAGGTAGAGATGCAGGCTGCAAGCCGAGAGGTCCTCGGTTCGAATCCCACCTGCGGCAACCGCGTTGTGCCCTTGGGCAAGACACTTCATCTCCATTGCCCGTGTGGGGGCACGATGACGCCGTGTACTAAGGCGTACTGCACGTCGATGGTACGCATGTCTTCAACCAATCTAACCCTGCCTGTGCTGCAGTGCGGAGTTACGATGTTGGGGAGCTGGCAGCTGCTCGTCGTTGCTCGGTGGTTCTCTCCGGGTACTCCGGCTTCCTCCACCCGTAAAACTGTCACGGTCATGATTAGCCATTGTGCATAAATATGTGACCTTAAACATCAATAAATAAATAAATAAATATCTATTTATTTTGGTTTTAACGACACTTACGACAGGCATGGTCACCTCGTGTCGGACAGTTGGAGGAAGCCGAAGAAGACCACCGATCAAGGGCATGCAGCTGTCAGGCTCCCCAACTCCACTCAGGGTATTGGATACGCGTGATTGGACACATGAATATGTTACCAAGTTCAGTGAGGATCATGAATGTCACCGCCCCACGAAAACTTCGTGCAGGTTTTTTCGCACGAGCGCCGCGTTAATGTCTGTGTGGTACGTTTTGAAATTTTCATTTGCACTGGACGGGCTTTTACGGAGGTCTCATCATTCTTTTCTTGGTATAAACTCGTTCATCAATAGTTTCTGGTCGAAACGTAACTTTTGAGGTATGCGAAGACTGACACGAGACGAACGTTTACTTGCCGTTGGCATGTTGGAAGCTGATAACAGACAGGCTGCATCGGCTCAAATTCTCAACGTTATTCAATCGGTGATTATCAGGGTGTGGTCACGCTACCGTCAGACAGAAAATGTTGATGACAGTCATCGGTCAGGTCGTCCAAGGGCGACAACTGCTAATCAGGATCGTTTCATCCGAACAACAGCATTACGTAACCTCCATCAAAGTGCCTCAGAAATTGGACAGCAGCTGCGCCAAGAGATAGATGTGCGAGTCAGTGGTCAGCCTATCCGAAATTGCATACCCAGCAGGAATTTGTATGCTCGACGACCTCGAATAAACACGTTTGACTGAACGTCACATCGTAGCAAGGCGTAATTGGTGTGGAGCACGACAGCGCTGGGACAATCATCTGTGGAGCAACGTCGTGCTTTCCGATGAATCGAGGTTCACTCTCGACTTCCACGACAGGCGAAACGGAGTGTGGCGGTGACGGGACGAACGATACAGTGACGTAACTGTTAGGCAGCACGATCGTTTTGGTGGTGGATCGGTTATGGTGTGGGGGGGGGGGGGGGGCATAACCACGACAAGCAGAACAGTGTGTCACAGGGCAGTACTACCGTAACAACATGTTAGCAGCTCATTTGGTGCCATTTGCGCGACGTCACGGCCGTCGATTCATTTTCCAAGATAACAATGCAAGAGCACACAGGGCCCGTGTCGCTACAGAGTTCCTCCAGGAGCAGAACATCACTACACTGCCTTGGTCAGCACTAAGTCCAGACCTTTCACCAATCGAGCACGTCTGTGATATGCTTGGCAGGTGCCTACGACAACGCCAACAGCCCCTACCAATGTCCATGAACTCGCCGCTGCACTGCAAGAAGAATGGAATAACATCAGTCAAGCTGATATTGGACGTTTGGTGAGGTGTATACCACGTCGGATCCGCGTTGTCTCGCGAACTGAGGATGATTTACAAGGTATTGAGGTCTTGGACTGAATGTGGTAAATTCTCTGACTGACTGTCCATGTCTTCTACAGCACAGTGCGTGGTATGTGTGCTTGTCAGACATCCAACTATCGCTGAAATCATTCACCAGGTGTCACAGTGCAATGCCTCAACTGTCTTTTTGATGAAAATATAAATATATTTCTTCATATATCTCACTTTCATCAAATATCCCCTACATTTTTTGAATAGTATACATGTATTTCTCTGAAACTGACGCGCCATTTTGTTTTTCAAGCAATTTCGAGAAGTTTTTACAAATAAATTTAATTTGAAATTAATTATAGATTGATTAGATTCTTTAACGAAAATTATCGAAGACCGGCTTGTTACGCCATTTAAAATTAATTATCTACTTGATAGATTCTTTAACGAGAATTATTAATATATTATATCAAATGATCATACGTCATTCAATTATTGGGGGACTGCGTCATAGCAATTAAAATGTAAGAGATGGGGAAGGGATGGGGTTACTGTGTGATAGCACTGTTCGACATTAAGAGGGGGTAGGGGTATGACGTCATAACAATTCAAATTATATGCTACTACCTTTCAATTATGGGGACTACGTCACAGCAATTAAAATTTAATAAAGGGGGAAGGGATGGGATTACTGCGTCATATCACTGTTCAACATTAAGAGGGGGAGGGGTATGACGTCATAGCAATCAAAATTATTTACAAAAATTTCTACGTCATTCAATTGTTAGGCGGACTACGTCATAGCAATTAAAATTATTAAATTATTAAAATAAAAAAAATAATTTTGTAAAAATATGACCGCCCCCTTGTCTCCTTCGCCCCTCCCGATGACCTCTTTCGACTCCCCTTGCCGTATGAGGAGCGCATCCTATTTCGCTCATCTACCGATCAATTGACATCGAAAAGCGCATGCCTCACTACCTACATTACTGCGATTAAAAACCAGACAAAGAAATTCGACCGCATCGTTACTTGGCCGCGATTTAACAGAAATTCTTTATACGCTTTCCTGCCCACCATACTACACAGTACGGTCGCCATAGAGTGGTCGCTTTCCACAAGTGGGCAATATTTCTACGGGCGTAATAATATTAGATTCCAAACACGAATTATACAACCCATGTTGCTGATGATGAATTTATTACCTGGTAAACGCGCTCATGGACATTACTGCCTACAGTTAAAACTAGAAGTCCTGTCATGAAATGCGCACAAATAGTACGTCGATCTGTGTGTTAATCTACCCGTTATGACCATAGTAAGACTGTTAAATTCTGTACATTTGGCCTGTACACAAGCAAAGTTTCAGCCAATGGACCTCCGGGTAACCCGGAGGTCCATTGGCAGAAACATTGCCTGTATTTGTTACGAGTAACAAGGAGAACCTGCCGTGCTTTGGGTGCCATTCGATATGGCAGTTGCGTGCAATTCCTACGCACAATTAAGCCTAGATAAGCGCACAGTTCGCGACAGAACTTCTAGTTTTAACTGTATACGTGGATTACGACAACTCCGCGGCGACTGTACTGTATATAATATTTTCATCTGTCAAAATGACACCTGGAATCCTTGCATCTCAGATGCCAATTGCGCTTACTTTTCACATTCAGTCTTTTTTTCACAATATTTTTTTGATGATTTTCGAACCACTGGTGTGAATGTGTCACGATCGGATCGCCATCTGATAGAGAAAAAACGCCTTTGCGACAACAGTATACCGTAAAACATCCGCCGTGGATTTAGAGTATCTCTATAGAGTGTCACGATTTCATATGCAATTTACGTACCGAATTCACTAAAATCGATCTGATCTGAGATTTACCGAGGCCCAGATCGATTTTAGTTAACGATGCTCAGAATTTTTTGGTCAAATTGTGACAAATTTGAGATTCTTTTCATCACATAACGGTTAATTTAATTTTTTAGCTAACGTAACGACAAAACCTGACCAGCGCTATTCACAAATATCGCCAGCCATATTTTATATTTTTTTAAATTTTTTCCCTTAAAACATTAGATCATGACACATCTCTAGAATGAGCTCGTAGATCTCGCTCCAATGAGAGATCATAAGCTATATTTTAGAGACAAGAAATGAAAATATTTAGTTATTCATGAGATGTTTTCTACAAATGCCGTCTGCTATTTTTATTTTGTAGACGGTCAATAAAAAATATGAGACGATTAATTCAATACTACTTCCGAAACCAACCCACTCACAACGTTACCACGTCACCGTTGAATTCTGGTGTCATTCCCGTATTACACGTATTGTGGACGATTTTTTCCGTAATGAGCTATTTTATGGCAATTCTTTGATAAATAACTATGGGACACAGAGTGTGGGTTACTACCGAATACACGCGGTTGGAGTTTCTTTCCGTACAAAAACCATTGAGTCCCATGAAAAAACCAGTGATGCCCCTCCAGGTTCAATATGGCAACCCGTTCGTTGACACTTTGTCCATGCCCTGTATCATTTATCAGAGAATATGAGTGAATTCTTTTTATAGCGTGACTGGCCCATATATACCCACCTTATTCAAGAGGCGTCATTTAAAGTAGTTCATTTGCTTTCTTGTTGAGCTCGTCCCACTGAGGTGTTTTAAATTTCAATCTGGAGGCGAAAAACGAAAAAAGTATTCTAATTAAAGAACATTTCTGCAGTTATCACTTGCTATTCCTGTTCAGTAAAGTTCTTTGTTCGGTGACTATTCACTCCGCAAATTTTATTGTATTCATCAGAAGCGCCGAACCCACGCGCCCCCATCGCACGTTAATCTATGGAGATGTTATATGATTACACACTAAATTATAAATCTGATAGCACACGATTATTTGTGTGTACAGACATTCTTGGTAATATGCTATCTCTACATATCCGTAGATTTACTTACATTTGGCTAACCATCTCCGTGCGACTGAGTCTGAGTAGAAGAAATTCATGTTTTGATCTAACAATAGATAAAAACTGGCGGATAATGTGGACATCTACTGTTACACGATAAAAGTTTGTGTCACGAAATGACATCCCTATTTCAAAGATGCAGTATAATTATTTTTCTGTGCTTCGCCACTCCCCCCAAAGCATACCCACGTGTTAACTACATCTGTCCCACGCGCGTCCAGACCCCAGAACTCGGAGAGTGATGTTTCTCTGGATAAAGAATTTTTAAAACGTGCTCATTCCGGACCGAACCGTGGTAGACCAGGAGTGCCTTGGATATTTATACCCCTTCTCACCCTCTTTCATTGAACTGCTACCGTATCTGGTGGAATTGCTATAATATTCACAGAAAGGAACAATAATAAATAGCTTTAACCCTTTACCTAAAGTAACGGGAAAAACCGGCCAGCGCTATTCTCAAAAATCGCTAATTAATTTTCAACATATTTTCATTTTCGTAGCGCTCGTTCCACCGAGGGGTCATAACCTTTATTTTTGAGACACAAAATGGAAACAAATTAGTTATTCAAGATTTTTTTTGCAAGTGTCGTCTGCTTTTCATGTTAGGTAAAGGGTTAACAGGCACTCACATAACACGAATCGATGCCTCTATCTGACTATACATTCCCCAATGTTCATGCATTTTATTGATCTATTTTGGTACAACTGCTACTACTAGATGCCTTAATTACTGAATAACCCATATTTATAGGCTTTGTTTTATCTCCAAAACACCGACGGTTGAAGGTGCTTCACGTCAAAAATCAGACAGTTCAAGAGCAAAACCATGTGTGGAGATCCATGGATACATTCGATTGCTCTTTTTCCATCACTTTGGTCAAGCTTCGCACTTGTCACATCTGTTTGAGCAGGTTGTCACTTCCCATGGATTACATCATTTCAAAATGTAAAACTGAATGCTATATATATATATGTTCGACAACCCTTCTGGTGTTGATAGCCTTCAAACCACCCGTCAAGATTTGAATTTGGATGTCAGAAAACTCAATGATTGATTCCATGACATTTAGCACAAGACCAAAAAAATATATAATATCACTTGAAATGCAATAATGACAGCCATTTGGCAGAAATACGTGGCCATCTTTTGTGTGAAGGGTACTGGCGCTAATAAGTCTACGTATTCCACAAATGCTTCTACAACATGCGCACGTCCCAGGTGTATCACTTTCATCCTTCAAAGAATCTGACACAAGTTTATTTCTGAGATTAGGCAGTTGTTGCCTTTCCACTAGAATTCTTTCTGGAAATGTTTTACTTGAATAACAATCCTCAGATAACATGGGCTGTAATTCAGATGTTATACCGCGCAATGTCTCTACAACTGGGTGATACGTTGCAACTAACACATACCCATATGGCTAATGTAGAAATATATATACATATATTGACTTATCCGTCGATAATACATTTTATTCTTTGTCGAGAAGTTATTCATTTCAAGCCTTTCTTTCACGATGGTTCTGTCAGTTTTGAACATGCTGCTTGTGACGGAGTGTCTATAATAACATTAATCGTGACAAAATGTCATCTCAAAAAGTTCATCATCACCAATATGTATGCATATGAAAGTAAGTGGCGTAAGACAAAAGGATCCAGAAGAGTACGCAGACACTCTTGGGTAGTGTTTGTTTAGTGCATAGAAACCACTGATTTCTTTACAGGTGCATTGTCGGAACGCCAATTGGTCGCACATAAAAAAGTTTCTCAACTGCTGCCAACTTGGAGATGGGTGGGTAATTGTTACTATAAATAAACATTGCCCTACAACAAAATTCTCGAATGTTTTGAGTTTTCCGACGCAAACGACGATCGAGTTTGAAGAGAAAAACGTTGATGTCTGCGACAAAGGAATATGTTTATGATATGTACATTTGGGTAGAAATACAAATTGAAAATCGTCAAAAAATAAATACCGAGGTTGGAAAGTTAGTATCGTGTTTCTAGATTTCGAGCTTGGCTTTCCTTTGATGTTTGACAATGCGCAAACTGTAACTCTGTGACTAGCATTCACATCATCAAACGTCATCGATGGTAGAATTTACCGCGTTGGTTGACTTGACGCCATCTTGCGAGGTTGGGGGAAATCGAATTTCTACGTATTACTTTGGCGTTCCAGCAATCCAGCTGAGATCAACGAAATACACACGTCCAACAGAAGAAGGAAACGTCGCGAGTCGATATCCAGGAAATGTCGGGCAGTTGTTCGTCTTCCAGCCAACACAAGGCGAGTAAAAGAGCACATCTAAATGTATTAAGATGTTTCGCTATCGAAGCGACATTATCACTTCAGATTCTCGAGGACTGAATTTGATTGAATTGATTTTGAAAAGTGCATGTTACCCTTCCACCCGCTGTGCATAACGTTTAGCGTGAAGAAAAAATCGGCAGTGGAAGATAAAAAAAACCCCACAAAAACTGAAGCGAGGTTCGGTAATAATTTAATCCAACAGCTCTCTCGAGCTGTTGGATTGAATTATTACGGAACATCCCAACAAAACCAGGATGGTTTCGCCCATTTCACCGTTTACACTATTGACTGAAAGTATACCTTCGAGGGCCTCAGTGTTGAAATGGTCAAATTTCGTCACATGAATGAATTTTATACATGCAATATAAAGCAGTTTAGTTATTAACTTCACTGCCACAAAACACATATCAGAGGTGGTCCATGCGCCTTAGTGGCATGGTAGGAATACAGCAGCTACATAAAACTTTTGTGGATACTAACGCACCACTACGCTGAGAAAAATGCACATTTGTGGCTCAATATTTAACGAATTTCCTTATCGGGCCGAAGCAATGTTTAAATCTGATGGGGAAAGGTGAGGCAAAAATGTGTATTTTCTCAACTTTAAAGGATGATGAAACAAGGAAATCTTCAACTACATCTTATAAGTAAAGGGTGTTGGAACCCCTTTCCTGTTAAGTTTCAATAAGGTTGCAGAAACGGATTTGAAAAGATAATAACGCCGTCCCCCCCCCCCCCTCTCTCTCTCTCTCTCTCTTTCATTCTAAACTACTATTTCTAGAAAGCAATTGATGCATGTGCCCCTGTTCCCACCCATCCTGCGGTTTCTGCGTTCGTGTCACTTAGGGATAATGAGGAAGTTTAAATGGATGCAGCTGGTTCAAGATGCAGCTGGTTATTCTCTGTAAAACGGCGCAATGGACGTGGCAACCGTTACGTATTCCCAGTTCCTTATTCGACATTCGTTATCAGCCGACAGAATCGGTTGATAAAGAATGTCGAATAAGAAACTGGGAATACGTAACGGTTATCAAGTCCCTTACGACGCCTCATATCAGGCCTGCTTGTTATTGCGCTCCAAAAATGCCAGCAGAACGATATATCTGATAATTTTTTACTCTACACCTCAGGCCGATATCGCTGTTGTCATTTCCTAACATAAACTGGTCGTTTTTTCGGTCCGAAAGATAGTGTGTAGGTCTTAATTGTAGGCTGTCCGAGATAACAAATATTTCCGAAAGGGCGTATACTTGTTAGATAACCACTTGAAGTGGACATCGATCGAGTTACTTTTATAAAACTAGGTCTTCCTTTTTTTATTTATTTTGTTGGAGCGTTGCACATCCTCATTGTATTGTGTGCAAACATTTAATTTCTCATTTCACTGAGCCCGTTTTTATAGGGTTGTTCACTAAAGCTTCGGGCGTATTCATTGTTCCCTCATTTTCAGTTTTATCCAATGATCTCTGACAACAGTCACAGGGTAACACTTTTCATGACATGAAACGTCATCGGTAGTGAGTAGCTGGTTGACTTGACGTCATCTTTGGATGGTGTTTTTCGCAGATGTTCAAACAATCTAATCGTATAAAAATCAATGGTTTAACCCTTTGAATCCTGGTGGTATCTTCCATGTCAGTTCCATGGTAGCAATAAGAAGGGTCTACATTTATTATTTGGGAGTAGACCAATTAATATTTTCAAAACATTGATTGGTCTACACCACACATTTACCTTGCATTCATCCCACTTAATGACATTATGACGTAGCTTGTGACCCGGCTGGAAAAACGACCTATGGAGATCAAACTCGTTGAGGCTATCTTTACACATTTATAAGTATTATATGTTTTTGATTTCATCAGAACATTTTGTCGTAAACGTAGTTTGTCTATCTGGTCAAGAAATAGTTAATTCTCTAAGAAACGTGGGTGGTGTTATCGCGATTTGTTCCAAATGTTAAGACACCTTTTCTGGGTTATATATATGCAATTTTAACCTGAGTTGTAGTAAAGCAGGAAGTATTCACGTTTGAAGCTTCCTGATCTATCAATCTGGTAGGCGAAGATTATTTTTTTTCTGGTCCTTCGTCGTGCATTGTCCAAAACCTGCAATGCGTCACTTTCCAATGTCAAGCACCATTATTTTATAGGTGCGAATATGTGATCGATAGGTTTCAAATATATTGTGTTATTGACTGTACCCCAGATAGAGCAAATGCTCGTACGAATTTCAAGGTTTTCATTTGAAAAATAACGCAAACTTTTTAATGACGTGTAGCCGATTTCAATACTTCTCGTTGGCGTAATGCTATGCATTAAAAGCCTTAAAAAGAATCTTTAATTGAAAACAAATACGCTGCCGTGTCATGGGCTGGGGTCGCTTTTGGCAGTGCGACTTGCTTTCGCAGTTTGGTTTGTGTATTTGGAGGTCTATTGGGCCTGCTCCCAAAGGGAGGGGGGGGGGGAGTTGGTGGGGTTAGACCCCCACAGAGCAGGTCGGGTAGACGAACCTGAAGCCCTATTCTCTATACTACTGAATGTAAAATGTTGAAATACCTGTCATGGATATTGATCCGGACACAGGGGGTTCAGAAGTAGCCAAAAGAGACCTCGGTGGCTCAGTGAGTTTTTTATGGGGGTTTAAGGACACTTTCGTCAGCCAGAGTAACCTCGTGTTGGTCAGTTTTACGAGTGGAGTAAGCCGGAGTAACCGAAGAAAACCACAGAGTAGCAGCGAGCAACTGTCAGACTACCAAAGTACTAACTCCACACAAGAGGGGTTAGCACTGGTTGCACCATCGAATTGGTTGAAGACAAGTGCATCATCGACGTATAGAGCGCCTTAGCACACGGCGCCACCATGCCCCCACGTAACAAAGCGCAGTCACACCGGCTCAGTGGTTACGGCATTGGACTTCAAGCAGAAAGGTCGACGGTTCGATCTCCGACCTTTTAAAGTGCAATTGTCGGAAAACGAGCTTTGTCGATGCTGGAAGAAATAGATTCACGGCGCGTACTCGGCCAAAACTCAAGCAGTCCCGCCTGAATCCGTGCGTGAACGTATATCTCGCCGTAACGATCCCGCTCGTTTTACTTGGTTGGGGTGGTTCTTATCCTAAAGGGGTCGATCGTCAAAAAACATGAATCAAGTGGGGTCACCAAAACAACAAATTTAATGCATATAAATATAAATGAATATGGTAATTTGTGACTTACATGGAATCCAACGAATATGATAATCAAAACGTCGATCACCCCCTACCCACACAGTTTTTGAGTCACCTGCGGGCCCGCACACTCTGCTGTCGCTGGTTTTTCCTCTTTCTCGCTGGTGTTTGTTCTTTGGTCGCCTCTTCACTTCACTCTTTCACGGCCGTCGCACGGCCACTAACATATTGCCACTTAATCCGGACGCCTTCGCTCTAACAAGTGACGGAATGTCACTCTACAACTACCGTCGCACGGCCACTAACGTATTGTCACTTCACTGGACGCTTTTGAACTCCAGCAGTCGCCACCAATGGGGTTAAACGCTCCCCTCCATTTATCTCAGAATAATGTTCATACAGGCAAAGCCTACTCTGCCTACGTATGACTTGTCTTCTAAAACAGGTAATGTCGTTTACCTAATTGCAAATAGCTCCCTGAGGTCGTACTTCGTGTTTCTGATCCTATTCTCATATATGACCACCGACTTGGTCCGCGACTGCACCTATTTTAAATATCGGCTCTGTGCCCCCCCCCTCCCCCCTACATCACAACGTACCTATACTTTCGCACCGATGCGGAACCTCCTCCAACCTATAGCATGGGGCATTCCTATCTACTCACAACGACCAACTTTTTTCGAGAACCCCCCCCCCCCCCCCGACTTTTATTTCGATAGCCAGAACATCATTTCTCAGTTTAATTGTTTCTCTTGAACTCGGCCGCTTAGGTCTATCTTAATTTAATATTCGCTTTAAAGTTTTTTTCAAAGACTCGCATTCCGGCATGCCCTGACGTTTCTGTGACAGGCTAGATGCGTAATATGGGTGTGTGTCCAGAACATGTGCGATGTACTGTTTTCACCACAATCACCTATTAACTGGCCACAATTACACAGATAATGACTACAGGAGAGCAATGGCTTCCACTACGTTTAATCTCTTACCAGATATCCCATTATAGCGTTAAACAGAAACGCGGTAATGGACATAAAATTTCACGCTTAATTAGCAGCGCGTGAATTATTGCTGATCTGTTTAAGTGACAAATCGGTTTTTGGGGTCCGTCACGTAAACGCACTTTCTTAGACCTTTGGCCAGAACGAAAAGAATTATCAAAGATATATACATTTTAATACAACAAAATCGAAAAAAAACTCAAGCTATCACCTTGACAGTTCCTCACCGGCTCCCTGCACCCATAAACCTGTCCAACACGAGTTGACCCCGGCTGTCGAAAGTGCCGTTAAACCCAATATATATATAAATAAATAAATGAATGAATAAACAAATAAATGAATGAATGAATGAATGAATGAATGAATGAATGAATGAATGAATGGATGAATGAATAAATAAATAAATAAATAAATAAATAAATAAATAAATAAATAAATAAATAAATAGCCAAAGGCAACTAGAACTATAAACATCAAAGTATTTATCCACTCTATTTCACATTTCAATACATTTTAATACGAAATTGATTTGTTTGTGAGTTCGTCCAGGCACTCGTCAACAAACTGCAAGATGACTGCTACATTGCCCAATGAATAAAATTTTCTGCTTCAAACTAAATATTTGACCACCATACACTGATGTCAAAATGCCGACATTTCAATTGACAAATCGTCGCCTGAGTTCCAATGTGTTCTATGTGCCAATATGACGTAATGTTTGAAAATTTAACTAATTCAATTTTGTTTGAAAATGTTCAATGCGCCCTGTCGCACAAAATAGAGTTAGTTACATTAATAGTTGTACTGTCTGAAAAATTTGGTGATTGAAACTGTAATACGTTGACAATTATAGTGTGCGGATTGTTACGGACACATACATAAAATGTAGTTTTTAATCTCAGAACCAGTACTTTTCAACAAAACCAACTTAAAAACAGAAAATGAAATCTTAACTTAGAACTACATGAAGGATTCTCTAGGAATGCAAAACAGACTCTAGAGAGCAGGAGTTTGAACCTAGAGCTCTTTAACGGGTTGTACAAAAAATAGGTGCCAGCTTTTGAGGAGTGCCTACCGTGAACGTTCGTTCGGGAGGGGTGTGGGTCATTGTTGTTCAAAGCGAAATCACTCGAGCTGAGGGGGAAATCTGGAAAGGCGAGCAAAGAGGGTGTCAAATGTGCAGCTAAGGGGTAGTGGAGAGCCTGGAACATTTCATTTTAGAATGCCTTAAATATTTGCCAAGAACAATAAGATACCTTGAGAAAACTAACGGAATAATGGAATGCAAGCTAGGGAGATAAGTGGCGAGGGGGGGGGGGGGAGGGGATATCAAGGAAAGAGTCAATATCATATTTGGGAGATTGGGAAAGCGCAAATTCGGGGAAGTAATAAAATAGTTTGTGTCAGGATGCTGGGAGATTGGGGGGGAGGGGGGTCGTGCGGGAGGAGTGACTATTGAGGTTGAAGTAGGCTTCCTCGTTAGAGGACCGCGGCAAATTAGGGAAGGCCAAAAAATTATTATTATCATTAAATTGATTGCCGCAACCTACAAAAAGTAAGAAATATTTTATAACCTTACCAGTTGACGAAGTGTACAAAAGTACCATCATCACGTGGATTAACTTCAGACATTTGACATTTGGAGAACCCCCTCTACGAATACCTAAAGCGAGACTACAATGAAAATGAAAATGAAAATGAAAAATAAACAAAAGCGTGGGATGTAAAATAACCACTCAGCCATTGGCAGAAACTTTTCCTGCACTTCTTTCGCCATTTCCAGCATTTCGGAGTTAGTTTGGGGTAGACACTCCACTCCATAGGGGTTTTAATAGCCTCCCAGTCCCCAAGCGCTACGGACTGTTAACTGTACTTCTAACGGCCAGAGTAAATATACTATTAACAGAATCTCAGCTGATAATGATATGCTCAGTAACTTTAGTGTACATGGCGCATCACTGTACAAAAATGCACATCATGCACCCCCACCACACCCAGACACATTTAGTCTTTTTCAGTCGTCGTTGTGGCGACCTATTTTTTCTTTTCTGGAGGGTGGCAAACAATGTCAAACAAATCCACACAAAGTCGGAAAGACAAATGCTTATACCCATTGTTTTCTTTGTGAGGACCTGGAGGAAAGAAATGGAATCATTGTTGAGACGCAAGCGCTATTGTCTAGGATGTCTCAAAATCATGAAGACAGACCCCTCCCTCACCCGCCACCCCCTCCACACACATATTCACATGCGCAAACAGAGAAGTTCTTAGGACGTATCAAGGTGACTGCTTTCCTACAGTTCTTTATATAAACCCTTGCCTCTTTAGGTCGGCAAAAACATGACGGAACTAGCAGTGTCAATATATGTTCCATTTACTACACCCCCAGAAGTGAACAAAACAAAATAAATTCTGTCGTTCGTGTATTTGTATTTCTTGCCCCAAGGCTCTAGGATTGACTTGAAATACACATTAACCGACTCACCCTCTCTTATAAACACCTTTCCGCACATACGGGATCAGAGTGGCTCAGTGGTTACTGCACTGAACTTCAAACCGAAAGATCCACGGCTCGAACCCCGCCTAGGGTAAATTCCTCGTGTCCTTGGGTAAGGAACTTCATCCCAATTGCCCACCCGTGGGCACGGCGGCGCTGTGTACCAAGACGTACTTCACGTCGATCGAGCACTTGTCTTCTACCAATATTATTCCTGCTTGCGCTGAGTTAGTACATTTTGGAGTCTGACAGTTGCTCGTCGTTGCTCGGTGGTTTTCTTCGGATGACCCGGGACTTCCTTCACCCATAAAGCTGCCCGACACCAGGTGATCCTGACTTTCAAAAGTGTCGTTAAACCCCAATAAATAAATACGCAAACACACACACTCTCTAATTCATCCTCCAATAGAATCCTTTCATCACATGCACATACCTGTGAGGACGGGGGCGCGGTGGCGTTGCGTTAACCGGTTCGCGTCAGATCACCGAAGTTTAGCAACATCGAGCCCGGTTAATCCTTGGATGGATGACCGTCTGAGCGATCGATTCGGACTCCTGCGTTGTGTCCTTGGACAAGGCACTTAACCACGATTGTCCACATGGGGCACAATGACGCCGTGTACTAAGACGTACTGCACGTCGATTGTACGCATGTCTTCTACCAATCTAACCCTGCCTTTCCTGCAGTGCGAAGTTACGATGTTGGGGAGTTGGCAGCTACTCGTCATTGCTCGATGGTTCTCTCCGGGTACTCCGGCTTCCTACACCCGTGAAAACTGTTACCGACACGATATGACCTTGGCTGTTAATGTTTCGTTAAACCCTAATAATTAAATTAAATTAACCTGTCCGGACGATATATTTCCGAAACAACATAACATACATGTTAGTGTGTATACCACTTTTCCAACCATGGTACTTCATAATTTAATCAAGTAGGATGGCTGCAACGTGAATGTGTGGAGAAGACCGATGAATATTTTCAACGTGCAACCCCAAGGCTGCTCGTTGAAAATATTAATTGCTCTACCCCAGATGATGAACACGGACGCTTCCATTAGCTGCCATTAAACAGAAATGGAATATACTACCAGCCTTCAAAGTGCTAATCGCATCGCAAAAAATCTCAGGCCTACTTGTGTACATGAAGTACAAATTTGCTAAGTTATTGCGATCTCATTTCGTCAATATGTTTGGTAACACGGTTTGGGTTTTAACTGGTAGAGTTCTAAATTAGATTTGGCTGTCAGAATTTGTTCATGTGTCTAAGCATTGTTACACTTCAAGGGGTGTTCCTAGAGGCAGTTTTCTATTAGCTGTAACATGGCAAACCATTTACCTAACACGAAAAGACAGATGATAGATAGATATTTTATTTAACGGCATATTTTTAAATACATACAGTTGCATTTCTTACTATGTGTAATACATATATAGAAGTAATAATCTATACCGTTGGGAGATGGCATAGCCAGATTGGCTGTCTTCTTGTCATTGTTGTGACTCCAATCTGACTACATGACTACATGGTATGCGTCTTATGCGTTGATAAAAATGATCTATGGACAGTTGTGTGTAAATCTTTAACTCTAGACCAGGTGACCTTCCACGTTACTTTATAGATGGACGCGATTTCCAGATTCATTAATGGAAGGAAGACGACACTTGCAAATAATATTTGTGAATAACTAATGTTTTTCATTTTTTGAGTCAAATACATAGCTTATGACCCCTCATTGGAACGAGCTCGTTGAGCTCGTTCCAATGAGGTTTCATATGCTATGTTTTTGATGCAAAAAGTGAAAAAAATAATGTAAACTGGATAGTGATTTTGAATAGCGTTGGCCGGTTTTTGCCGTTACGTTGGGTAAAGTGTTAAAGATAGTATGAAGCGCATTCACAATATAGAAGGCCTTTAAGTTGTGATCGCTACACTTCAGAACGTGGCCCAAATAAAGAGCATCTATCACTCAACTGGTTATGAAACATCTTGCCGAAAATAAAACGTCAATGGAATGCTTCTGTCATATGTTCTCAGTTTGTGTTTACCTTCATCCTTCAGGACCTGAGACTACCGATTTTTTGCCAAACTGACGGGACAGTTATTTGCTGGAAAGACATATTGAGTAAAATGGTAATTGCCTGAGGATGTTTTCGATTATTGTACACACGTATGTAAGTTATCCTTGTCTAGTCCTACTACACAGACATTACACCAAGTCGGAACATATTTGTAACAGATAAGTTCAATATAAAACGAAACGTCTCCTCACATTTGATATCAGGAAAAACCTGGTCAGGTAAATTTCCATTATGGTGTTCTGTTGTGCAGGAAAATCATTCATCCATATTTCGCAATTCATTTTCCCTTTGGCATTTATTTGGAGAGTGTTGTCAAAAGATCCACTACTCATCACCTGTTCTGGTGAAATGTGTCCGAATAAATTTATGATCAAAAGCGAGTCATGACCCACAATTAACTAAAATGTGCAATCACTTGATGTATATAACACGTTGCGCCATTGACCTATTAGTTAACCGAGGCCTAACGAGCGTTCAGAATGACAGTACACGAAAACAGAGTGCTCTCAATTTCGATCTGCTAAACATTTTCCGAAGTAAAAGAAAAATTAAACAAATTATTAATAACAAGTGTCGAGTCAAAACATGTCTTTCCACATAAACATCAATATAGTTATTGTATTGGTGTTGGGTCCACGATATTGTTGTAGAAAGCATTTTTATTTTACAGTTTATCCTATATTCTTAAAAAAACAAAAAGTGCCTTCAAATCCACAATCGCAAGCCATCACCCTTATTCTGTCGGAAATTCGACGCTGTTATGGTCTGGAACCTTCCTAGTCCCGGAATAGTTCACAGCCTCTGTTTAGATTCAATCGGCTGGAATATTTCAGCTGGTCGAAAAAGCGAACCTAAGTTTCGCATTTCCGACCAACTGAAATACTCCATCCGACTGAATATAAAAAAACGATAAATATTCATTTTCACTGAATCAACGAAATAAATGTTTCTCGTTCGAGATTTGATTTGGCCGACTCCTTGATTTTTATCATTATGAATGAAACCTCACCACAACTTTAGCTTTACGATTATGCTGCTTAGTTCCAAAAATCGTGTAAATATCTTGATGTTTTTAAGGTGAATCAAATACTTATTGATTGGAATATCTTCAATTCGAGTATGCAAGCGCCTTGGAATGGGTTAATCGATATGGCTTGTGGTCTCTCGTTTTATCATTCAGCGCAGGCACTCTTGCCTTATCGATTAACCCATTCACACTTCTATGTCCTGTGTGTTTATTACACCCCATCCCGTCTATAAAAAAAACAATTATTAGAAAGACTCTCAGCAATTCATGTGACAACAAGAAAAACACATTTGATCGCCAACCAAATCTGCGAGGGGAACCCGTGTTACTATTTCGTTCTTTGAGTTTCAATGTGGTCTATGTGCCTATTGGCATTGGCACATAGGACACATTGGAGCTCAGGGGCCGATTTTGAGCTATCGCTAGAGATTCAAATTGGGAATGTTGTGCACGATTTGTAGAAAATTCCAGTGAAATTTGGCTTCTATTTAAAAATAGTCCCTCATCGATTTCCGTTCCTCGCACGTGTGAGGAACGGATTTTCATTTTCCGCGTGGTTTAGTGTTGCTGTAGATGAACAGACATGTAATAAATATGTATATCTTTGCGAGCAGAAGGACGTCGCATTATCAAAATGATAGTCTGCGCGCAAACTCCACGAAGAGTTGGGCAACAGCAGACAAATTCCGAACTGGTAGCTCGAGAGTGTGCTTCAAAACCAGATAAAACCGTAAACAGTGATTTTATACTATAGCAATTTACTTTTTTTTGCCATACAACTCGCCCCGAATCACCACCAAAGACCTAAAACGTACCAGAAATATAACCATTCATGTTTGTTCCACATATTTTTTGAGCTATATTATACTGAGTCAAAAAAGAAAGTATAATAGAAACAAATGTGAAAAAATAGCATAACGGGTGAAATATAACAGTTCTAATGTTGCATGTTTGTGGGCAAGAAGTCGTGCAAAGAGTTTAATGACATGTTGTTGTTGTCCACCCAACCGTATACAATGTTGCTACGGATTTAAAAATAGCATATGCTACCCGAAAATGTCAAACTGAATGGGTGACCGACGATGTGCTAAAGAGCCTGGGTTATTGAGAAAATACGCTAGTTTTTGTCTTCCGACATAAACAATGCAAGGCTATCCGAAAATCAGAGGTTGAGTGCCATTGATATGCATGAGGCTGGGATACCTCTAGATGATCTCGCTGCCGAGTTCGGAGTCACTGTGGGCACTATTTACCGTCTCATTGGAAGATATAGAACCACTGGATTTACTGCCGACCGACCGCGTTCAGGTCGACCAAGAGTTACGACTCCTGTACAAGACCAACACGGCAGTACGTTACACTTACGGGATCGCTTCCTTCCGGCGACGAGGACAGCAGCAATTACTCCTGGTGGAACTAATAAAAGAATCAGTGCACAAACTGTCCGCAACAGACTCGCTGAACACGGCATCCGAAGTAGGCGTCCATACCACGGACCAATCCTAACCCAACGTCATCGTACCGTTATAATGGCATGGGTACGTTACCGTGTTCGCTGTACCCAGCAGCGTTGGAGCACGGTTCTTTTTAGTGATGGATCGCGATTTTGTCCACGGCGCACTGATGGTAGGTCAAGAGTGTATCGCCGACGAGGAGAACGATTTTCTGATGCTTGCGTGCGGGAATGAGACCGTTTCGGCGGGGGTAGAGAAATGCTTTAGGCAGCAATTTCCTTGAGCCGTCGAACGCAGTTGATCCTCATCGATGGTAATCTGAATGGACAGCGATATTGGAACGAAATTCTGTTGTTGTCCCGTTGTTCGACGCTAACGTCGGATTGCAGTTATTCCAACAAGACAATGCCCGATGTCGCGTGGCACGTATCAGTCGTGACTTTCTTGAGGAGCAGAGCATCGATCTTCTTCCCTGGCCCCCATTTTCGCCAGATTTGTTCCCAATCGAGCATCTTTGGTATTAACTGGACCGTCGGATACGACTTCATGATCTTCAGACGTTAGGCGATTTACGTAATGTTCTAAGGCAGGAGTGGAACGCAATGCCACAGAGTGACATCCAGAGACTTATCAAGTCCATGCGCTGTCGATGTCTTGCCATCCAAGAGGCAAACGGGGGACATACACGCTATTGACTGCATGTTTTTATTTCACCCCATGTCTGAACTGCGACGTCCTGACGTTATGCTGGTAACAGTAAGAACATGAAATTTTGCAAATGCATACAGCTAGACTCGAAATATGAATTTACAATAATTTGTTTGGGATTAAAGTCGATAATACTAAAAAAAAATAATGCTCCTTCAAGCTCATTATACTTTCTTTTTTGGCTCAGTATATATTCATAGTTTTGCCAAAGGAGGACGACAGATAAAAATAGGCATTTGCATTGATGGATCAATAGAAAAGGTGAATAATTAAACGTTCGTTCGTAATAGAACCACTCGTAGTCACTTAATCTACGGCTATAACCTCACCACAACACGTGTATAAAGTCAGGTTTTATCAGTTATACACTGCAAAAAAATATAGGTTCTCTTTAGAACCAAAACTGGTTCTAATCTTGTCCCTGAGATGGTACCAGTTCTGTTTAAACAGTATTTATTTCAAATCAAATAAATGTATAAACAGTATTTATTTCAAATCAAATAAATTTACTAAGATTGTTGTGTCCTTTTGGGCAAGACTCCCAATCACCTCTATCCACGTCTGGCCACGGTTTCGCTGTGTACTAAGACTTTCTTGTTGTTGTTGGTGAACTTGCCTTCACCCGCTTCTAACTCAGATTTTACAGAGTTAATAAGTTGGGGAGAGTCCGGCAGTTGCTCGCCACTGCTTGTTGGTTCCCTCGGAGACTCTGGCTTCATCCACTCGCAAACCTGTCCGACACGACGTGATCGAGGCTGTTTAAAGTGTCATTAACCCCTATAACAAACACTGTGCACGATACCAGTGGATCGTATTTCTGAACTAAGGTTGAGAATTAGAATCAGGCCGGACTTTTCGTCATTAAGTCCGCAGCGTACAGTACGCTGTTATGTAAAATGTATCTTTCTCTGCCAGATAGCGATGTAGTCACGACACTATTACACCAGTGGATCGAAACCTCCTGAATAAAATATTGCGAAATTAAGACCGAATTAAGAAAACCAAACGAAGTACGATCTGAGAAGCCATGTTTCCCTTTTCTTATTCGACAGGTAAGGTTCCACAATGTTGTGGGCAGGAAAACGGACAGAAAGTTTTGACCAGGGGCCAACACTATAGAACTTTTACAACTGTATTTTCAAGAATTTTACTTTCTAGTCAAAACATTAAATGAGTTGAAATGAACCTTTAGCATTTTAAAAGATGTGGCAATTTGCCAGTAGACACAAATGCCATATCTTTTAAAATGTTAATGATTTATTTTAGTTAGTTATATTAATAGGTTGCAGATACAATTCTAGAAAATACAATTATAAAAGTTTTATAATATTGGCTCCAGATCGAGACACAGTCGCGATGATGTCAAAATCGGTGTCCTTTTTTTCTGATCATAGTACTGTATTGGGCTAATATCTGTAACATATTCATGACACACACTCAATGAATCAACGTTTCACGGGTTAAAGAAGTGTGTCCCTGGTCAGTAAGTTATTATTTAGGACAATTACGTTGTTTCAGACGTGGTTCTCTGTGGGTAACCTGTCATGGTACGCACTAGTTTAACTCCTAGCACTCTGGTGGTATTTCAAAATTTCCGACATTGACTCCATAGTGCCCATGCAGCATGAAACATATAACAAATTATATCTTGTTTGACAGAGCTCTATGAGCTCTGTCAAACAAGATATAATTTATTACATTCTCAGTTGCACTGTGGGTAAATTTTGCTGCTGAAAACTTTGGTATTTTG
Organism: Pictodentalium vernedei; assembly: GCA_031216915.1. Lineage (NCBI taxonomy): Eukaryota > Metazoa > Mollusca > Scaphopoda > Dentaliida > Dentaliidae > Pictodentalium > Pictodentalium vernedei. Next base: position 396,382,140 of record CM062297.1, on the reverse strand, counting down.
GCAACAGTGTGCAGAGAGTCAACTAACCACTTGATACGACATGGCATTGCCAGTTTAAGATGTAAGACTGAAATAATATACTGGGTCGAGTATCTATACGTCTGTGGGATTCATCGCCAGAACTCTGATGTTGTGACATGATTATTATTCTAGACGACATCCAAGATTAGATAGAGGGGACCTATGTTTTTAGTGACCGCGACAAATGTTTATTTTTCTCGAGTGGCAAGACACTCGCGAAAAATAAACATTTGTCGCGGTCATTAATGAAATACTTTTCGTTATCCACTCAAAAACACCAAATTGTCTTTTTATTAAAAAGTTGGTAGTTTTCAGCAGTAAATCCGCGGTATTCACCTTGATTAGGCTTCATCCAGGCACGAAAGCCAAAAGCTAATTGTTGCCATTTTCTGCATTAGTATTTCCCTTACACTTCCGTTTCAGACCCTGGCAAGGCACTTCATCCCAATTCCCCACATGGGACACGGCGGCGCTGTGTATAAAGGCGTATTGCACGTTGCTTGCGTGGAGTTAGTACAATTGGGGAATCTGGCAGTTGCTCGCCGTTGCTCCGTGCTTCTCTCCGGCTTCCTCCACCCGTAAATCTATTCAACACGAAATGGCCCTGGCTGTTGAAAATGTCATTACGCCCCAATAAATAAATAAATAAATAAATAAATAAATAAATAAATAAATAAATAAATAAATAGATAAATAAATAAATAGATAAATAAATAAATGAACCCCGATGTTTTCTATAATGTATAGTTTTGCGAAAAATAAGAACCTATATTACCGCTGTGCACAATGATATAAAACTACTGATTTTTCAAATGCCTATATATATGTGCGACACAGATTCACCCCTCACAACTGTTTGCACACTACACACACATCCTCACCGTTTCCCCATTCATCCAAACCCGTACAGACGCAAAACAGAACCATGCACAAATACGCTCGCAACGTACATATTTTTATTGCCTTTCCCTCTCAAAAGCTCACATATTATGTAAAAACCTGAATGTTCTCCGATTGTCATCATAGGTTAGCGTGTGATTATCAAGTAATATTTTGTCGAATTATGGGCATGTCGTGACTCAAGTCCACTATTACAGAACAACGGGTAATAAATCTATGAATATGATTATATCGAATGAGTAAGCGGAAAAATCGACTTATACTAGCCCGGAGGATTCAGTTGATTGTAATAACCCTAGACGGACCAATATTCGCCTTGTAATTAATCATAATGAAATCCGACTCCCTTTGGACAAAACATGATTTAATCAAATAACACAGATTTATTAGTTGTATTAATCTTTTTATATGACTGAAGGCTAACTCACTCATCTACTTCTTTGAAACACTGTTTCCAGCATGTTGGATTGTTGCTCTATTGGATCAGGCAAGTCCAAATTATTCTACGGCTCGGTTGCGTTTAGTAACGCATCAAAGGGACAACTCTAGCTTGGTTCATATCGGCCGAGTTTGAAGTCATATCAGCCAAGCTTGATAATGGGCTATTCTGTGAAAGAAAATTATATCTAATAAATAATACATTTTAGAATGTTTATTTATTGTTCATCTTTGTTTTAATGGCTGCAGAATGAAAATAAAAATGGTCTGTGATATAAGAAAAATACTTCCAAGTTCAGATTTGTGTAAAGTTATCTAAATTGTCAGAAGTTGACAGATAGTATTTTCAACCTGCAGCCTAAGGCTGCAAATATTATTTGTCCCCCTACTCGAGACGCTGCTTCCGGTTTAATATAGACATCACAAACACCGTAGGTGCAAATTGCAATAGACAGATGGAACACCAAAATAAATGTTTAGTAAATAAATGTTTAATATTGTAATAGCAATTGGCTCGTGTGAAAGAGACAGTTAGGGGATTTATTTTAACTGTGCTATCACAATTTACCCATCAAATACCGTGAGTCACGGCAGCCGCTGGCAGCAATCTTTAAGGCTGTTCGCCTACGTCTGAATTTATTTTAACCCTTTTCTCCATATTATTTCATTAACACTCTGCGAAATGTGGTTTATTTTCTGATTTGTGTTGGAGTGAAGGTACTGTTTTAAAGAATACAAGCGTGTGTAATAAATACAGAACCACACAAGAGTTTCGACGGGTTAATGTTTATCGAACTTGTTTGGTTTGGCCCAGAATACCACTCGCGGCTTTGCGTCGAGTGGTATTCCCTGCGCCCAACCAAACGAGTGCAGTAAAAATTAACGAGTTCAATGCTTGTGCGATTTTGTTTGTGTACAAAATGTATCAGAGTTGAACTCTTATTTTGGGGGCAATAACTTGGCCAGTCAGAGACACGTTGAGCTATTATCTTTGAAACAAGTGCAAAACCCGGGTACTGTATTCTGTTCATAAACATAATAGCCATTTTAGATTTATTATACATTTTCTAATTGTAATGCCAATAATTTGATTAACTAACATTTTTATTTGAATTGAATTTCACTCTCCAATAATTATTAATGAAGCAAATTACATGAACGGATTGAGTACTAGTTTAGATTACTATAAACTGGTTGGGTGCATGATTACTTTGGGAAGTCAGAATCTATTCAGCAAACTTGTTTTGTTGAGCATCCTTGAGGGGTGCCTAAGGGCGCTCTCCAATGATCTCCAGCGATTTTTAACGAAGCAAATTGTGAGCGCGGTGGCTCAGTAGGTAGAGGTGCAGGCTGCAAGCCGAGAGGTCCTCGGTTCGAATCCTACCTGCGGCAACCGCGTTGTGTCCTTGGGCAAGACACTTCATCTCCATTGCCCGTGTGGGGGCACGATGACGCCGTGTACTAAGGCGTACTGCACGTCGATGGTACGCATGTCTTCAACCAATCTAACCCTGCCTGTGCTGCTGTGCGGAGTTACGATGTTGGGGAGCTGGCAGTTGCTCGTCGTTGCTCGGTGGTTCTCTCCGGCTTCCTCCACCCGTAAAACTGTCACGGTCATGATTAGCCATTGTGCATAAATATGTGACCTTAAACATCAATAAATAAATAAATAAATAAATAACGAAGCAAATTACACGAAACACAATCTTATTTGCTTATGACTGAATACGACCTTTATGTAAAGAATGTGAAGACCTTAGTACAGTTTTGGTTGACTTCTAGCTCCTTAACCAAATCCCCTGATTCGATACAATTGGATTCTTGCTTAGCCAAATATTGATTAATTTGAATTATTGGAAGGGTGTTTCCAAGTTCTTCCTAGTAACTTGTGACTGGCTCAGTGCTAGATTATCTTGGAAAGTCATACTTCGCGCAATAATATTTGTTTTGTTGAGAATTGTTGGAGGGTGCCTAAGGACGCTCTCCAATGATTTTTAATGAAGCAAATTACATGCAACACAATTTTTATTTACTTGGGACTGAATATGAATACAATTTTATCTGCTTGGGACTAATATATACATTGAGTAAATAATGTGATGACTTTAGAACAGTTAAGATCGAGCTCTAATTACTTAGTCAAATCTTGCCTCCCAAATGACCAGTATTTTGTTTTGCCAACTGTGGACTGGCTCGAGTTATTCGAAGGATGAGCACGGGTTTGTATGAGTAAAAATTTTAACTGCTTAAATTATTTTGGGAAGTCTTAATTTATTCATCAAAATTTTAGCTCTTATAAATTGTTGGGGTGCCAGGGACACTCTCCAATAATTATTAATGAAGCGAATCACAGGTAATTTAATGTTACTATTTGCTTGTGACTAAATATATGAATACAATTTCACTTCGCTGTGAAAGTCATAATTTGTTCATGAATATTTGTTTTGTTGAGAATTGTCGGAGGGTGCCTAAGGACACTCTCCAATAATTTTTAATGAAGCAAATCACACGAAATACAATTTTATTTGCTTGTGACTGAATATGAATATGAATACAATTTTATTTGCTTGGGACTAAATATGTACTTTAAGTAAATAATGTGATGACTTTAGAACAATAATGGTCGAGCTCTAATTACTGAATCCTATCTTGCCTTCCAAATGACCAAATGACCAGTATTTAATTTGCCAACTGTGGACTGGCTCGGATTAATTTATTCATCAAAAATTTAGCTCTTATAAAATGTTCGGGTGCCAGGGACACTCTCCAATAATCATTAATGAAGCAAATCACAGGTAATTTAATATTATTATTTGCTTGTGACTAAATATATGAATACAATTCCCTTCGCTGTGAAAGTCATAATTTGTTCATGAAAATTTGTTTTGTTGAGAATTGTTGAAGAGTGCCTACGGACTCTCTCCAATAATTTTTAATGAAGCAAATCACATGAAATACAATTTTATTTACCTGCGACCGAATATGATTATAATTTTATTTGCTTGGGACTAAATATGTACTTTAAGTAAAGAATGTGATGACTTTACAACAATTATGGACGAACTGTAATTTCTTAATCAAATCCTGTTCTCCAAACGACCAGTATTTTTGTTTTGCCAACTATGGGTCGGATTATTCGAAGGATGTACAATGTTGACTTGTTGAATAATAGATTAGATTATTTTGGGAAGTCTTAATTTATTTATCAAAGTTTTAGCTATAAATTGTTAATGAAGCAGATCACATTTAAAGTAATATTATTATTATTTGTTTATGACCAAATATATGAACACAATTTTACTTCGCCGTGACAAAATATGTACTCTGAGAAAAGAAAGTGAGGGAACTATTTAACGAAGCAAATCCCTCAAATTCAATTTAATTTGATGTGCCTGTTATTTACTATGAACCTAGGGTAAAGAACGTGAAGTCTTTAGTACAGTTGTGATCGATCTCCAGTTAGTTAGCCAAATCAATGGGTTCGATAAGATCCGATTTGTGCTTTCCCAACTATGGATTTGTTGGAATTATTTCAAAGATGTTCACAGATTTCTCAAGACTAATTTTGGGTATATTGATTACTTGGGAAGTTAAAAGTTGGTCATCAAAATTTGTTATGTTAGGAATCGTTGGAGGGTGCCTAAGGGCACTCTCCGATGACTTCCAAAGAAGCAAATTACATGAAACATAATTGTAATTGCTTGTGACTTAATATGAATCCTGTGTAAAGAATGTGAAGACTTTAGGACAGTTATGTTCAAACTTTAATTACTAAACCAAATGGACGGACTCTATTTGACAGGAATTCTGTTTTGCCAGCTGTTGATTGGCTTGGATTATTGTAAGGATGATTACGGGTTCCTGCTAGTAATTTGTAAGTGGCTCAATGCTAGATTATTTTGGAAAGTCATAGTTTGTTCATCAAAATTTGTTTTGTTAAGAATAATTGGAGGGTGCCTAAGGGCACACTCCAAAATTTTTTAATGAGACAAATCACATGAAACACAGTTTTCTTTAATTGAGATTGAGGATGAATACTACTTTATTTGCCAGTGACTGAATATGTCCTTTGAGTAAAGAATGTGAAGACATTAGGACAGCTACGTTCGCGCTTTAATTTCTTAACCAACTCACTGGTTGTGATAAATTAGAATTTTGTTCCGCCAGCTATGGATTGGTGCGGGCTATTCGAAGAATGATCACAGACTTCTGTGAGTGATTCTTAACTGATTGGGTGCATGAGTATCTTGGGAAGCCAGAATTTGTTGATCAAAATTTGTTTTGCTGAAATTTGTTGGAGGGTGCCTAAGGGCACTTTCCAATGATTTTGTAAAGAAGCAAATCACAAGAAACAAACTCGCGTATTTGCTTGTAACAGAATATGAACATTGAGTAAAGATTGTGAAGACCTCAGTACTATACTACAGTTATGTCCGAGCTGTAATAACGTAACCAGGTCGCCAGAATCGTTAAGATCGGAATTTTGTTTGGCCACCTGTGGATTGACCTGGATTATTATCTGAAGAATATTTACAGATTCCTGCTGGTAATTTGCAACTGGTTCAGTGCAAGATTATCTTGGAAAGTCATAATTTGCTCATCAAAATCTGTTTATCAAGTACTAGATTATTCTGAGAAATCTTCGTGTGCTCATCAAAATGTGTACTATTACATATTGTTGGGTGAGGCCTAAGGGCACTCTCCAATGATATTTTAATGACGCAAATCACATGTATCTTAACTTTATTTACTTGTACGAAATATTACCACAACTTTATTCGCTTGTGACTGAATATGTACTTGGAATCTGGAGGGTGCCGAAGGGAACCCACCGGTAATTCTCAATGAAACTAGTTAAAGCACAAGAAACGCAATTTTATTTCCTAGGGACGGAATGTACAGTACATGGAGAGTGGATTGTAACTAAATCACCCGTGTAGTGGAGTTATCACCCAAACTATAACTTTAAAATTTTATACTTATGGACAAAAAACACAAGCAATGTTTCAGGCAATGGACCTCCGGGTTTAACCCGGAGGTCCATTGGTTGAAACTTTGCCTGTGCTTGTTATGCTTTGCAACAAATTTACAATTATTGCTTGGGTGGAATCTCCACTCTGCGGGTGATTTAGTGGAGCTCTAATTACTCAATTAAACCGCTGGTTCGGATGAGATAGAAATATTGTGTTGGTTACTCTGGATTGACTCGGATTATTCGAAGGATGGATGTTCACGGATTCCGACGAGTAAAGTTTAAGTGGATAAGTGCTAGTTTATTTTGGGAAGTCATAATTTACTCATCAAAATTTGTTTTTTTAAGTGCTAGATTATTCTGGGAAGTCATAATTTGTTCATAAAAAATTGTTATGTTGGAAATTTTTGGATGGTGCCTAAGGGCGCTCTCCAATAATTTCTTATGAAGCAAATCGCAGGAAACAGGCTGTTATTTGCTTGCCAAGAAATACGAACTAATTTTATCTTTATTTGCTGGTAACGGAATGTGTACTCTGATTAAAGAACGTGATGACTTTAGTAGTCATGTTCGAGCTATAATTACTTACTCAAATTGCTGGTTCCGATAAGATCAGAATTTTGTTTTGCGATCTGTGAACTCACTCGATTATTCGAAGGATGTGCATGGGTTTCTGCTCGCAAATCTTAATTGGCTGAGTGCTGGATCATTTCGGGAAGTCATAAATTGTTCATCAAAATCATAATTTTGTTCATCAAAATTTGTTCTGTTGAAGATTATTGGGGTGCCTAAGGGCACTCTACTCTACAATAACTTTCAATGGTTATAATTGATGAAAATGGAATCGGATGTGATGCTATAAGAGCCTTCTGTGCTCATGCTCTAGAATACACATATATCATATATGTATGCAATGAATTATACCATGTAATGCAGATGAAATCATTGAGAATCAATCTCTTTTTCAAATTTCCTGCTTGAGGTATAGAATACAGAATTCGGCACTTATGTTATGCATTTTTTAGGATGAAAGATTCTGACGCCGATGGGGATCGAACCACTGCCTTGACGAGAGAACATTTCTGCGGCACCAATCGCCTAGCGAGACTGGACCAGCGCCAAAGACCACTCGGATACCGACAAGCCTCCCAAAAGGCATGCTAGCAGGTCGAGCGTCCATGGAGCTGGCACAGTCCACACAAAATTACTCGGTATCCCCCTGCTAGCATGCCTTTTTGGGGCTTGTCGGTAGCTGAGTGGTCTAAGAGATTGATTCTCACTGATTTCATCTGCATTACATGGTATAATTCATTGTAAACAGCTAATTCTGAGGGATACCGAGTAATTTCGTGTGGACTGTGTCAGTTCCATGGCCGCTCGACCTGCTAGCATGCCCTTTTGGGGGAGCTTGTCGGTAGCCGAGTGGTCTATGGCGCTGGCATATATGTATATTTACACATGTGTATGTTTACATTATATATACACAATTGTTAGTCAACCAACCTCCTCCTTCCCAAGTCACCAATTATGTTTCGAGCATGACTAATTCGTGCTTTGAATTTTGTATTTCATTTTTTTTTCGTTTACGTCTCTTTCTTCCTCTTTGACGAATAGCGGTGCGTGGATTTTATATACCTTTCTTTGTAAGTGTCATACACACTAAAAACTAAAGTGTTAAAACTGACACTTTCAAGGTGTTAAACCCATTCTAACTCTAAGGGTTTGATTTTAACACTCAAAGTACAATGCTTTAAGCACTTAGACATTACAATCGTCAGACATCTGAAGCTTCAATGGATGTCACTTCCCATGAGTCTCGTATTGGTGGTTCTTCCAGAATCGTCCATAATTTGATTTGCGCTTGTTGGGTACATAATTAAAAGGACACAACGCAGGTGACGCGGATCAGGCTCGAGAGCTCGAGCCTGATCCGCGTCATCTGCGTTGTTTCCTTTTAAGTGTCGCGACATTACACTTGTCAAGTGGTATTATTGTAACACCTGTCAAGTTCTGGGATATCTACACTTGAACAAAGTGCTAGTTCAGCACTTAGTATGTGTTAAATACAGCACTTCAAGTGTAGTTTTTAACACTTTAGTTTTTAGCGTGTATGTTTGCATATCCAAGAGTCAATACTCTAAAGATGTTGTGTTTGCCTAACACCAATTTAAAATGTTTAAAATGTTACTCTCTACCCTACACTATCGATGACAACTAATAAATCACGCTAGATGCACTGAAATCAACTGAAAGGTTTGATTTCACGGCTTTATTCAGTGAAAGGACTGAGGATGGTGAAGAAAGTATGACACCCTCCAACACCCATCGACATTCCTGTAACTATTACACCAGCGAAAACTTTAGGAGCTCGCTAGCATCCGATACTGCACTTAGCTTATTTAATATAAACTGCAGAAGCCTCAGTGTTAATTGGGATTCACTGACAAATTTACTGAAAGATTTACAGTACACCTGCAATGTATTTGATGTGATTGGCCTCACAGAAATATTTAACATACACCATGGAATCGAATATAAGCTGCAGGGTTATCATCGGTTATTAACTAACACACGCACAGTTGATGATGACGGTAGAGGGGGTGGGGTGGGGGCTATTCATCAAAGACAATATCTCTTATCGATTACGTAATGATCTAACAGTTTTCTTACCACATGTGTTTAAATCTTTATTTGTTGAAATATTTGATAACACTAAAAATCCCTATGTTGTTGGAATAATCTATCGCCGAAACACTGCCCCCAGAGCTGACATCAACTCGTTCATAAACGAAATGACCGTGATATTAGACAAACTGAACCAAAATAATACAAAAGCATTCTTAATGGGGGACTTCAACATCGACCTAAAATACGGAGTACATGACAGAACACGAACATTTGTTGACTGTATGTTCATCGAAGATTTTCTCCCTGTAATTACTAAACCAACACGAAGGACGGAATATTCGGCCACCATAATTGACCATATCTACACAAACTCACTATCTCCAAATTATAAAGATGGAATTATTATCACAGATATCTCCGATCACTTTGGAAAGTTTTACTCTGAACACCCTGTTAAGTTAAACCATGCCTCTAAAACTTTTGTGAAACCATCCCTTGATTTGCACAGTATAAACTCCTTTAAAAGCAACTAGGCAGTGCTGATTTTGAATCGGTGTTCGAATAATCATGCCCTAAAGTGGCATATAAAAACTTGATGAAGATCTTTTCGAATGCGTTCGACAAACATTTTCCGCTGAAAAAATTACCATTCCAAATTTATTTAATTTATTTATTTATTGGTGTTAAGGTCACATACTTATGCACAATGGTTAATCATGACCCTGACAGTTTTACGGGTGGAGGAAGCCGGAATACCCGGAGAGAACCACCGAGCAACGACGTGCAGCTGCCAGCTCCCCAACATCGTAACTCCACACTGCAGCACAGGCAGGGTTAGAATGGTTGAAGACAAGCGCACCATCGACGTGCAGTACGCCTTAGTACACGGCGTCATCGTGCCCCCATGTGGACAATCGGGGTTAAGTGCCTTGCCCAAGGACACAACGCGGGAGTCCGAATCGATCGCTCAGACGGTCACTCATCCGAGAACTAACCGGGCTCGATGTTGCTTAACTTCGGTGATCTGACGAGAACCACCATTCCAAATAAATACATCAAACACCAGCCCTGGATGACAAAAAGTCTCATTCAGTTGTCACAGAATAAGAATATGTTATATCATAATAAGTTGAAACGTCCATCGGCAGACAACTCTAGTAGGTACAATTCATACTTCGCGATGTTTAATAAAATAAAGCGAGCTGCTAAAGTTTTGTATTATAAAAATATCTTGCATGAGAATGCAAACAATATGAGAAAAACCTGGGAAATTCTTCGTGATGCTCTTAATAAATCAGATAACCAGCAGGTCCTCCCGACTGAATTCGTTATAAATGAAAAACAGGAATCAAGCCCAACGAATATAGCTAATCACTTCAACAGCTACTTCACTAATATTGGCCGAACAATAAACGAAAATACTGGCACCTCCAGCAAACATTTATCCGATTTCCTAACTGATAGTAATCAACATAATATATTTGTTGCTCCGGCAACGATGGAAGAAGTAATATCCATAACAAAATTAATGAAAGGCAAAGAGACCAAAGACTATAATGACATTACGTCAAAACTGGTGCAAGAAGTAATAAGAGAAATAGCGGATCCCTTAACGCACATAATCAATCTTTCATTTTCAAAGGCAGTTGTGCCAGATGGAATTACTTGCTAAAGTAATTCCTATTTACAAATCTGGTAATCCCCAGCATGTTGATAACTGTAGACCAATAAGAATTTTGCCTGTTCTCTCCAAAATACTTGAAAAACTTTTGTTCAGTAGAGTTTATGGGTTTCTATCGAAATATAATATTCTATTCCCGCATCAGTACGGCTTTCGAAAAACCATTCCACCTTTCATGCTATGCTGTATCTCCTTAATTATATCGCGGAAAACTTCAATAAAGCCACGAAAGATCGTACACTGTCACTATTTGTGGACTTCTCAAAAGCATTTGATACCATTAACCTTGATATACTCCTACATAAGTTAGATTTCTACGGAATTAGAGGCATAGCGAACTCGTGGTTCCGAAGTTACCTCACTAAACGTGATCAGTTTGTAAAATATGGAGACACGACATCGGAATTGCAGGAAACGTTATGTGGCGTTCCACAGGGATCTGTCTGGGGCCTTTGCTATTTTTAGTTTATATTAATGATATCAGTAAATCCACAGCACTGAACATTCTTTCTTTTGCGGATGACACAACTGGATTAGCCTCTAATAACAATATTGAACGACTATATAATCACGAGAATAGTGAAATTATGAAGCTGAGTGATTGGTGTAAGGCAACTAAAATTGCTATAAACTCAAAAAAAAAAAAATAAAAAATATATTCTCTTTAGCCCATCACATATTAAAACAGATAATCCAACTCTAGGTTTGTTAATGGACAACAACAGACTAGAACGGATATCAAACAGAGCCGAAAATAAAGCAGTGGAATTTCTGGGTGTTTATTTTGACGAGTGTCTGAATTTCAAGTACCATGTTATGCAAACGGCGTCTAAAATATCAAGGGCAATATATGCCATAAATAGAGTAAAGAAACTTTTTCCACATAGTGCGCTGAGATCCTTGTATTTTGCACTCGTGCGTAGCCACTTGTTATACAGCATCCACGCATGGGGACATGTCAATAACAGCAATAAGCTCTTCCGTCTACAGGGGGCGCGGTTGCTCAGTAGGTAGAGGTGCAGGCTGCAAGCCGAGAGGTCCTGGGTTCGAATCCCACCTGCGGCAACCGCGTTGTGTCCTTTTGCAAGACACTTCACCCTCATTGCTCACGTGGGGGCACGGTGACGCTGTGTACTAAGGCGTACTGCAAGTCGATAGTGCACCTGTCTTCAACCAATGCTAACCCTGCTTGTGTGGGGTTAGTATATTGGGGAGCTGACAGTTGCTCGCCGTTGCTCGGTGGTTCTCTCGTGTACTCCGGCTTCCTCCAACCGTAAAACTGTCGAGGTCATGATTAGCCATTGTGCAGAAATATTTAACCTTAAACACCAATAAATAATTAACTAATATCTTCTGTCTACAAAAACGAGCATTACGCACCATTTTATTTTTTTCTGTCTTTTAAACTGCCTCTCCTAACGGCTCCTCCTTCTTCAATTCTTCAATTTTTATCGTTCATCTTTCAACCTTACCTTCAGGGGGTAACGGGAAGACAGCCAACTTGGCTATGTTGCCTCCTAACAATATGCATGCGACTTAGCGCATTATTCAGCACATTGTAACAAATCTAGATATTATTGTACATTCTTGTGAAATGCTTTATTTTTAGCTCTGTAACATGTTTTTTGTTAAATAAATAATTCAATTCAATTCAATTAACAAAAATACAGTCTACTTAATCCACAACTCCAGAAGTAAGTTTGGTCATACACGCGGTATAAAATGAACGAAAATGTTGTTATATCTCAACTACCTTCACAAAGGAGTATTGCATCGCCCTTCTCTTCTATTATTTCGATTTATTTTTTATAGGTGTTCAAGAGCTGAAGAAATAAACACATGAATAGCACGGAGCGATCATATACTGCCAGTACAACTGATTCTTTCTCTAAACGTATTAAAGTAAATTTCATAAAGTTTCTGTTTTTTTACTGCAAAATTTGCTGTCCAACAAGGTATGACTGGAATCTATCAGCTAAACACTGATTTGGTAAAATATTGAGAATAATGCATGTTTTTTTGTCTCGATTCGTGAGCAGCGTTTATGATTGTGCACGAATCGACTTAAAGATTCTTTCAAATATAAAACAAAAGTTTATCAAAGTATTGTAACACATTACTTCATTAGAAGATTTCTACCTATTGTTTCCGAGTTATATTGAAAAGAGTACAATATACTCGCCTACCATGACATAGTGGTGTTCTTGGTTTAACTCTCTACCCAACATAACAACCGAAACCGGACAGCTCTATTCACAAGAATTACCATTAAATTTCTGTTATTTTTTCATTTTTTTTGTCTCAAAGATATAGCTTATGACCACTCGTTGGAACGAGTTCGTTGAGCTCGTTCCAATGAGTGGTTATATGCTATGTTTTTGACGCAAAAAATAAAAAAAATAGTCATTCAAAAATGTGTTTGCAAGTATCGTCTGCTTTTCGTCTTCCGTAAAAGATTAATTCTAGAACGTTCCATTAAAATACCGAGCTTCCGTTGAAATGCCGATTCTTCCCCCGAAATTTAGTGCATGTGCATTGTTTACGTGGGAGAACAAGAATACGAGTTCCAAAAGAAAGTAGACTTTTCTTTACACTGCTGAAAGATGGTGGTTGTAGGATCACAGGCTGAATGCACAGCCCTCAGTTGGTGATGTGTATTCATCCTCATCCGTCTGTGTGTCGAACTATCGATTTTCATAAGACTCGAGCTTCATGATTCATCCGACTCAGACCAAAACAACGTAACATTATAATAACGATCCATGTTCACCCATCGTCTCGTTCGTAGTTTTAAAATAAGTTCCTCTCAATTCATTAGCAAAAGAGACGGGAATTAAATGAATCAGCTGTACTTCCACACAAAATCTTGTTTGATGTTTTTTTAATATCTGTGAAATAGTTGTAAGAGAAGGATGTAGCACCAGAGAAAGTGAAACAGTTTGGTAGAAGCAAATATTTACATGACGTTATGATTAGAAATACGTCAGTTTAATATAAGAGCTAGGGGGCGCGGTGGCTCAGTTGGCAGAGGTGCAGGCTGCAAGCCGAGAGGTCCTCGGTTCGAATCCCACCTGCGGCAACCGCGTTGTGTCCTTGGGCAAGACACTTCACCCCATTGCCCACGTGGGGGCACGGTGACGCTGTGTACTAAGGCGTACTGCACGTCGATGGTGCACCTGTCTTCAACCAATGCTAACCCTGCTTGTGTGGAGTTGGTATGTTGGGGAGCTGACAGTTGCTCGCCGTTGCTCGGTGGTTCTCTCCGGGTACTCCGGCTCCCTCCACCCGTAAAACTGTCACGGTCATGGTTAGCCATTGTGCAGAAATATGTGACCTTAAACACCAATAAAATAAAATAAATAAAATATAAGAGCTGGCACTTGAACATTTTCATAAGAAGGAACATAAATGATCGTGTAAAGAAAAGCCTGAAACTATGGAAGGCGCAAACTATGGAAGACGCATCCCGCCGCGATATAGCCTTAGCTGCTGATGTGGCGTTAAACACCAATAAATAAATAAATGGAAGACGCAATGGATTAGTTTGTTACAACTACCCCAACACTCCACTTCAACACACACTCAGCTTACTGTATTGACATTTATAATAACTAATAGTACAAAAAAAAAAAACAAATAAAATAAAAGGGTGTGCTATGACTTCCAGCAGGCCATAAAACGTATACACTCCGTTTCGTTTTATTTCCTTCTTGAATGGGAAAACTCACACATATTATGTACAATTTAAATATGGATAAATGCAGTCAATATTTAATTTTGCAAGATTTTTGTGATCAATCGAGGATATTCGATATCCTTTTCCGGGTATTAACTATTTTTCAACGTCTTAGAAAAGCAGTTAGTCTTTCAGTACACTCTAAAATCAGTTGGGTTAAAAATTCCCTCAAATCAATTGGGTTGAGTGAATATGAACCCAAATGGGTTCATACTCACACAACCCAGTTGATTTGGGGTAATTTGCTTAAACCAAATCAACTGTATTGACTGAATATGAAACTAATTGGTTTCATATTCACTAAACCCAGTTGATTTGGGTTAATTTTGAACCCAACTGATTTTAGAGTGTACATATATATGCTAATACACGTGTTGGTAAATTTAGAAGGTTTTTTTTTGAGCTGTTTTTTTTTATTCCTCTTGAATGGGGAGGTGACATGTGAAATGATGTTCCGATTTAAGGGCCTATATAAGTAATGAATTGAAAAATGGCCTCTCGGAAAGAAATGTGAAAAAAAAATAACAAAAGCTGCCCAAGATGGTTTTTCATAGCAAAGTTATGACGAAATGTTCATAAATGCAGGTGGCCAACCAAAAATCGGAAAAAATGTATATTTGAGATTTTTGACGACTTTGAAAGTTGCCTTTCTATTCGCATGTCACCTATTAACGTAATCGGTTCATTAAGGTACCAAACTGGTAATTAGAACATACCTACTGTATTCATCCTCATTCGTCTGTGGTACCATGGTAATACACGGTTTCATAGATGTCTTCGTATATGGGACATCTATGAAACCGTGTATTACCAGGGTACGTGGAAAAGAAAATCTACAGTTTGTTGTTCACTGTGACATGGGGCAGCCATGTTGGACGTTGTCACGTGATATTGAAACCCACGATGCAGAATACGTGTGTTTTTAAATCCTCGTAAATCTAAAACAATATCATTGCATCAACTCATCAATACCTAAACATTGTATTTGTCAAATAATATTGCTGTCTAGAGCGATGGCGATCTTTAATATCATTATCTGTTTTTTAACATTTCTCGGCTGTTTACAGTTTTGTGTTGATACAAAGCTTCCATCGCAAGGTCACAGTCCGAGCAAATTACTCCGCGCATTACAAAAGCTGCATAATATTGCCGATATCGTAACAAAGTGCATAGGAAATACTGGAATTATTCTGAAATACATTATAAATGAAAAGAAATATTCTATGAAGAAGACAAGTATCGCAAAATTGTGATCTATTTTTTTAGAGACATTTCGCGGTTAAGGAGTTCTTCAGTCACAACCACAAACAACGTTGACTGACTTTAGCGCTGAAAAGCTGAAATCTGCGCGATCTGATAAAAAAACAAGTATAATTTTTCATACAATTTATTTCTTGGAATCACCGACGTGATTCATGGTATGGCGTTTGAAATATTCCGACAATGGAAGCAGCAAGACATTCTTTGATTGTCAAATACAGGTTTGTTTATTTTTCGATCTCATGTGTATCGAACTTGGTTTGCAGTTGGCAGGTCAAAATATTGCTATTGCAAGGAAAAACGAGCCATGTTGATGTACACCATACTGAAAACAATCGCGCTAAAGCAGTCCGTACACCACGACAGCGACAAAGTACTATAAATGTGAGATCAAGGTATAAGTCTTTCTTTCTCGTCAGAATATCGCACACATTTTTGCATTAGAATTTAGGAAAATAGTTGTACGGGAGGCCGCTTCAGTGATACAATTTCCAACATTCACTTATCATTCAGTGATTGACTTCACAACACTACTCTTTCAGTTAAAATAATTCTAAACATTTTTTCTGAGGCATTGTAAATGAGATTCTTTATTGCATCTCCTTCCTGTTTGTTTAGAATTGATAGGTTGGGTCAGGGCGCCACCATACCCAACCTATCAATTCGAAACAAACGAGAAGGAGATCTGCAAAATGAGGTTCCGAGAGGGTGAATTTAGTGATGCTACCCTGTACACAGCAGGGTAGCATCACTAAATCCACCCTCTGTGAACCTCAGTCTGAATCAGGGTCTCAAAACTAAACAGAAGGTACACAGAGGATAAATTGGCCCACTGTATGGGATAGCATCATCAAATTCACCCTCTGTGGACCTCATTCTGCAAATGTCAGATTGCTTATTTTCAGGCCTGGCAACCGCGTTGTGTCCTTCACGGTCACGTGTAATAAGGCGTACTGCACGTCCGTCGATGGTGCACACGTTTTCAATCAATGTTAACCCTGTTTGAGTGGCGTATATTGGGGAGCCGATAGTTGCTTGCCATTGCTCAGTGGTTCGCTTCGGGTAGGCCATCATCCTCCACCTGTAAAATCTTCGTGATCATGATTAACCCTGTGCAGATATATGTGACCTTATAGTTATACACCAATAAATAAATTAGTGCAGTGTGGGGAGATGGCATTTTAAATCTTGACACACCACTTCAAATGCTTTCTTTCATATTTTGGTGTACAACATCTTCAGGGGTGGAGGTGATCCTATGGTGTGCGTGTGTCAGATTGCAGTTTGTTTCAATCAGGCCAATATTTGGAATCTATTTGATGGGAGGGGGGGGGGGGGGTGGGCAAGTGACATAAGAACCCTTGGAAGTTTGTCTACAGCTGATACAGATGGAAGCACTCAGGAAGACCTATGAAAATAATCATCTGACATGGACACTAGAGTTATGAATAAGTTCATGACTTCATTCCTTTGTTGTGTTGATGAACCGTGACTAACTGGGTATGACACAAATAGTTGTTTGAACAACTTTGTCAAGCGAGCAATTAAGACCCTTGGGGCCACTTGTTTTTTGCCCTGACATAGTCAAATTTGAGGTTTTAACACGGCCCGTCTGTGCATCCGTCCATCTGTCAACAATTCAATACGACTCAGACAAGAGACCATATTTATGAACCGATCTTTGCGAAACTTCTTGGGTACCTTTGTCATCACCGTGGGATGAGAAGTTGAGAAAAAGTGCGGTCTGGAGTTCAAGATGACCGCCGGCAGCCATTTTGTACTGAAATTCGTGCAATCTGTTTTTTGTACAGAGCTTCTGAATGAATGTTCTGATTTGATTAAATTTTGTATGATGTGTATATTCAAATGTGTTATAGCCGAGTTCCTGTGTTAATATTTGGTGTATTTGGGGAGGGTAAACATCAGTACAAACCGCTTTTCTATTCCAATGAGAAAAATGAATCCTCCTCACCTCATGGGAAACCTATGAGCTAAAGATAACAAATTCACATACCAATATTTTAAGAAGGACTGGGCAAATATTTATTAATTAGTATGGATCAACCTTAGAAGGGTTTGAATTAAACAGGCCAAAACAATTGCTAACATTTGGCTTATGGTGCACCATACAAGGGTCCCATGGAGATTTCTTTTCTTGTTTATCATCTAACTATCACCCTTCTTTACAATACTTTACATGTAAGTTTGTTACCAGGTTATTACCCAGATGTGTGCCATTGCTGTGTCACATACTATACATGTACATGTCCTACACAAGTTGTGAGCTACAGTGTCATTGACACTTTCATTATGTTTTTTTTCGCTCCAATATGTGTTTGGCTTCATTTTGTGTGATTTTATGTGTGGAAAAAAGAAATGCCTATGTGTGCAGAAAGATACCTACAGTACGTGGAGAGTGTATTATCACTAAATCAACAGCAAAGTGGAGATTCCACCGAAGAGAAAAATTGCCAATTTTTTTGCAAAGTATAACAAACACGAGTAAACTTGTGTTTTCTGTCCATATGTTCGGAATTTGAAAATGATACTTTGGGTGACAACTCCACTCCACAGGTGATTTATTTACAATCCACTCTCCACATTCTGTTTGCTCCCCTCCCTCAATTTGTGTGTAGGGGGATTAGCTGCACTTGGCTTTGCAATGCTGGCTTCTTGTTGGCCGTGTGTTCTTGAATTTGCTTCACCATCCTTAAAATGCAAAGGATTTTCTTTTTCAGTGATATGGTGCAAATATAACTCCTTAGTCTCAGCACAAGATTGCAGCTTTATGTACCTTTTGGCTTTTAATCACCTACTGTTGTATGCTAGCCTGCTCATGTAACATAACTACAAGGTGAGTGCTGCATCACAGTTTATTCATAGATTGTGTACCGTACATTAGCATATAAGCCACTCAGCCAGGCAACCTTAGTACAGCAGGACCTGGGGGTTCAGGCTAGATGACTGTAATATGATTAATCACCTAGTGCCAGTTCACAGAGAGAGAGAGAGAGAGAGAGAGGAGAGAGAGAGAGAGAGAGAGAGAGAGAGAGAGGGGGGGGGGGGCGCAGAGGTTCTGAAATGTTCACAGAAACCCTTCTAATAAATATACTCGGGTATGTTTTTAATTGTATATCTTGTTTTGTAAGGTCTAAAAATGTTAAAAATCTGTTTATCATGCACTCCTGCATGGTCGTTTGGGCTTCTGCATGCTCTCTGTTCATAATCAATACAAACATGAACAAGTTAAAATATTATACCCAAGTTAATAAAATTGATAAATTTGTTCCTGACGTGCAAAGCCTTCTTGCACTCAAGGGATGAAATACTTCACCACCCATGCTAATCTGTTGATTATGGTATAAAACAAACCAATAATATGAAGTTTTGATGGCAAAGATTTCATTATAAAAAAGCAAAAAAAAAAAACCACCTGCCTGCAATTGTACAAAATGGCCTGAGAAACAGAAGATTTACTTTGTGGAGGGCGTTATTTGGATTTTTTATCTCGTCACAATGTGTACCAAAGAACAACCCAAGAGTGGAGTTTCCCAGCATTGAATACATTTATTTCTGTGAAATAGCATCCTTGCTGATTGAAAGTTTGAGCTATTGAAATCAGAGTTCCATAAATTCAAAAGACATGTTCTTAGTGGAAATTCCACTGCATGGGTGTTTCTTTTCAACATGGTTGTCCATCTCAACGATATTAAGTCTCACGTTACCATTGTAAAATTTCTTGACCTCTTTTTTAGTACTGGTTAGTTTGACAAGTTTGAGTTGAGTGAGTTAATTTTTTTCGATAGGGTTAAAGTTTTTTCTAATTTGCAATGAAAAAGAAGGAGGACACGTTTAATTTTAAGAAATGTCTTAGGTGTTCGGTTTAATTTATCTGCATCATTACTTGTTGAGAATTTGTTTTTTTTCAGTAAGCTATAATGTGACTACAGCAAGCTTCCATACCTGAACTTTTTATTCTTAACTTTTTGAACTCTGTTGACCCCAGCAAAAAGACAAACAATAACAAAGATGGCTTTCTCTTTGGAGGGAATGTATAGGGTTGCAATTATTTCTTTCAGTATCCATACTAATGCATTTGGAACTGTTTTAACCCCCTAGCTTTGTTCTTTGATATTTTGAACAGGTTTAGCCTTAAATGTTTTTCATGAGAAAGTGTTTTGTTTTCAGTTCCAGTGCTAATGCCGTAGCAGACTTTCAGGGACCATTCATGCCTCACATATATTAGGTGAGTAAGTAGCATGTATTCATTCAGGTTCTATACCTCACAATCTTCATTTTGATGTATAATATGTGTATATTTATTTGGAATTTATGGGATTTCAGACTTGGTATTGTCACAGTAAATTTTGTTTGCTGTTTTATTTCATTACTTATATAGGCCCTTAAAATGTAATATTTTGAGACCGTTGAATATTCCGAGTTTGTGTACCATATTTTTCCCCTTTTTGTTTCTGATTTTTTAATGGTAATGTCGAGAAGTTTCACGAGTTCTATCAATCATACATTTAAATTGGGAAATACGAAGCTTCTATCTGAAGGGTTTTTTTTTTCTCATCGGTAAACATTGTTAATAGTAATAGTAATAGTTTATTCAAGCAAAATAACACCTACAGAGAGGCAGATTGCATAAAGAGTTAACAGAGATATGACATGGTTATAATAAACAGATAACAAACGAAACAGTAAATAAAGCTAATGTATCATACATATAAGTAGATAATGTCAAAACCCTAGGTCATTTTAATGACCTACTATTTTGCGATTATTGTTTCTCTTTTCCTGAAGAACAGCAGGATTATGTTGCAGATGGTGTTACATAATGAGGCTGTATAATTTTTCATAATAAATTCAAACCGATCTTGTTTGCTTGCATTTGAGAAGTCTGCATTATTGATGTTAATTATTGCAAACTCCTGTCCCCTGATGTTTGTATAGGCCGGGCAGTCCATGACAAAATGCATCTCGGATTCCACATCGCCGGCGTCCCTACAAACATCAGAAGCATTGCAAATCCTATTTTCTAAAGGTATTGGCGGCTGTTCATGTCTCCCCTTTTCCATTGCCAAATCATGATTACTAATCCGTAATCTTGTAAACATTTTTTGCGCTTCTCTTGTTTTTGAGTAAGCTAAATAGGGCTCGAATTTAACGTCATTTTTAAAGGCGCGATTTTTTTGATTTTTTCTGGAGAGTAACAAGACTTGCTTCATGATAACTGCTTCAATAGAAGATTCTAGCCTAAGATTTGCGCGAACACATATTCGGCTGAATGCAGTAACACGGTCGAATATATGTTCGCGCAAATCTTGTTACTCTCCAGAAAAAAAAATTAAAAAATCTTGTTTTCCAGTTCACTTGTATCTCTGAACATTATTAACCACTAATTCAATTTTAGTTGTTATTTGATGTCGGAATGACTTAATAAATAAAGGATATCTACACTGTTTTAGTGAATATTTGGAATTATCTCATGAGTGTGGACCTGAAAGTTTTATGTTTCACGAGGCTTCAAAACAGCGTTGATTTTCTTTTTATTATAGGCTACGTGCCATTTTACTGCACACTCTTTAGCCCAATTCGACTGCAATCAGTGTCAAGACAATAACAAAAAGCTGCTGATAGTTCCTTCAGGCGACATTCAAGACGACGCCATGCGCCGAAGCGTAACGTCATTTAGGAAGCTACTGAAAAAAATCATCGTGTGGACCTGAAAGTATTATTTTTCACTCGCGCAAGCGCTCATGAAAAATAAAACTTTCAGGTTCACACTCATGCGATTAATTCCAGATACTGACTTCAGGTTCACACTCATGCGATAATTCCAGATACTGACTGAAATAGAGTAGATTTTCTTTTTTATTATATGCTACGAGACATTTTATTGCACAATATTTAGCCCAATTCGACCCCAAATGCGTGCCTTTCAAAACAATAACAAAGATCAGCTGATCGTTCCTTCAAGGCGAAGTAGCGTGACTTCATTTAAGAAGCTACTGAGGAATATTTATCGATATCTATCGAGTGGATAGATGCCTAAAAATATCTTTTAGATAATTTGCGGTAATTACAGGTTGGCATATAATAATAGTGTTTATTATGGGAAATAAATAATTCGATATAAATTGCCGTAGGTCTAGTGGGCAATTGTTATAGTAGAATGAACAGGTGTGTGTTCTTTCTTATTCTTTCTTATCTTACCAGTATATTAAATATATTTTGTAACGATGAGAGTTTACAGAGAAAGGAGCAGGCTATTCGAGGATATATAATGCGCTTCCCCATCTACTAAAAAATATCACTTTAACCCTTTACCCAACGCAGACGATTTCAAAATTTATTATTTGAAATATCATTTTTTAAATTTTTTCAAAAACTTTTAACAAAACCATATCATGTGACCCCTCTTTGGAACGAGCTCGACGAGCTCGTTCCAAAGAGTGGTCACATGATATGGTTTTGTTGAAATTTTTCGAAAAATAATATTTTTTTCAGCTGCTGAATTTGCATATTACGCGGGCGGATGCGGGCGATTCGTTGGGTAAAGGGTTAAACTATAACTTTCAGAATGCTTTAAACTATAACTTTTTGCATGCCGTTTCTGGATGTTGTAACGCAAGATTGCTGAAAAAAAACTTACACAAAATCAACCAGGACTCGTTACCGTCACGCAAAGACTATCAGAAGTGTAAACGCCACAGGTAGGGTTCAATATGAAATATATAGGCGGATAATGTACCCTGACATTTTCAGAAGACGGAGCAGATAATATGCCTGAATTTCAGTGAATTTTGTTAACATTTTGCGGAGATATTCGAAACAAACCAGTCAACAAATAGCTCACAAAAAGGATATTGGTTATCAGGGATGAACTATGCACAGGACGTTGCACTCAGATACAGGGCTGCACCCTCTTTAACAGAATCCGTTTTGAAAGTGTAACTGTATTTGTGGCATGAAATATCGAAGTCTCATGTAGAACGTTGTGAAGTGTGGTACGACTATTATCAAATTGTTAGAAACGTCCGGAGATTAAAATCAGTGAAAGGACACCCAAGCGTACATGCAAGATTGTGTGATATTTGCCTTGAAATGATAAGATTACATACGAAAAAAGAGCGATTGTGAGAGCACGATCCATCCTATACCCACCAAACTTCCTGCTGTCAATTGTGAATATACCCAAAATTCAAACGACATTTTCGTTCCTCTCCGTAGTGGAATTCGAATCATTCACCTTTTTAATTTGTTTGTCACACGTGTGTACTGTAGCGACATCTGATGTACCCTATCCAGGTTAGCTATTTTTGATTGGGTTTTGACTCCGACTGTTCCACAGAATGACTTCATGACTGTGTATTAGCCATGCAACATGCAGCTTCCACTGCCACATATGGAACATTTGCTCTTTACAGCAGTTCTCACGCAGATTTAATAGCACTGTACTTCGACCCCCTCCACATCATAGACTCGAAATAACTTGTTTCCAGGCTTTTGTGTTTTGTGCTAAAGTATAAACATCTCTGCCAATTGCTGACTTTTATGTTAAATAGGCTTACTGGAATTTCGAGCTGACTGCGACCTAAAATCCCTTATATTTGTTGTATAGGCATCTTTGTTGCCATGGAAAAGGAAAAATACACAATGTTTTAAGACGAATTTGACTTTCACTGTAAATCCATATTAACTGTTTAACCCTTTACCCGACGAATCGACCGCATCCGCCCATGTAATATGCAAATTCGGCAGTTGAAAAAATAGAATTTTTCGAATAAATTTCAACAAAACCATATCATGTGACCCCTCGTTGGAACGAGCTCGTTCCAACGAGGGATCACATGAAATGGCTTTAATGAAATTTTTTGAAAAAAATTTAAAAATGATATATAAAATAATAAATTTTGATATCGTCTGCGTTGAGTAAAGGGTTAAGAGACCTAGCCGTGAATACATTGCAAAATAACTCTTACCTGGTTACTTTCCAAAAATTTGACATTGCTCAGTACTAAGTTATGAGCAAAATAAAGAAACCTGTTTTGCGCCTATATTGGCATCCCTCACTAATACTTTACCTCACATGAACGGAATGTCAACATTCTCTAGATTTTTGTTTTGTAGGAAATAAAAGAAGTGTAATTAACCCTTTGAACCCTGGTGGTATCTTCCATGTCAGTTCAACTGCAGCAATTGGAAGAGTCTATATTAATTATTTGGGGGCCAGATCAATAAATATTTTCAACGTGCGGCTCGGGACTGCACGTTAAAAATATTGATTTGTCTGCCCCGTCCATTCACTTAGCAGCCATTCTACTTAACGAAATCATGACGTATCATGCTCCTGACCCGGTAGAGCGATCTATCGCGCTCAAAGGGTTAAAAACTGTTTTTTTTTAATAGCATGATTCTTTGAGTATGGCCTGAAAAACAGATTTTTTACTTTATTATGCCTAACAACCATTATGCCAATAACGTACTGGTCGGCTATGTCAGAGTCAGCAGTGGTTTGGTCTTTGTTAGGTGGCTGTTGGTACCAGGAAAAGGGTCATCCGGTCATGATACTGGCCGAATGCTGTATGCAAGTCATTCAAACACAACTGTAGAAGTAATTATCAATATTTGAATATTTGAATTGCCAGCGATGTAATCTGCCAACTATATTTCTGTTTTGACTTAGATCGACATTAGAGGCCATATTAATTATTTGAGGTAGACCAATAAATATTTTCAACGTGCAGCCTCCGGGCAGATTGGTCTACCCCACAAATTTACTGTCAGCCACCCTAGTTAATGACGTTACGACATATCACGTTCCTGCCCGAAAAAGCGGTCGCTCAGGTTCAAAGGGTTAACGTTATACCCTCCGCACGTTAACCTCTTGAACCCGAGAGACAGCTTTTCCGGTCCAAGAACAGGACACGTCATAACTTCTTTGAGTTGAGTGGCTGCTAAGTTAAAGAGTGGGGTAGAGCAATCAATATTTTCAACGTGCAGCCTTGAGGCTGCACGTTGACAATATTGATTGGTCTACCACATGAATAATAAATACGGACTCTTCCAATTGCTTCCATTGGATGTACGTGAAAGATACCACCAGGATTCAAAGGATTACATTCTGGATGCAAATCCATTGAAGTGAATTTTAGCTAGACGATAAATTCGTTGAATTAGCCTTACAAATGTGATCTATGAACCTCGACACCACATTATCCAATTGGAACGTTCTGATCTAAATTGCGGTAACCGGATCTCGTCAGGTCACCGAAGTTAAGTAACGTCGAGCCCAGTTAATCATTGAATGGGTGACCGTCTGAGTGATCAATTCGGACTCCCGCGTTGTGTCCTTGGGCAAGGCACTTAACCCCGATTGTCCGTGTGGGGGCACGATGACGCCGTGTACTAAGGCGTTCTGCACGTCGATGGTATGCATGTCTTCAACCAATCTAACCCTGCCTGTGCTGCAGTGCAGAGTTACGATGTTGGGGAGCTGGCAGCTGCTCGTCGTTGCTCGGTGGTTCTCTCCGGGTATTCCGGCTTCCTCCACCCGTCACGGTCATGATTAGCCATTGTGCATAAGTATATGACATTAAACACCAAAAAATAAATAAATAAATAAATCTGATCTAAATAAACTGTTCTGTTATTTTCTGTCCTGTCTTTCTCAAGGACACAATGCAGCTACCGCTGGTTAGTTAAGGCGTGTAGGGTCACTCAAAAATATTAAAGAGTGTTTCACGCTGACCATCAGAAACTTCAGAATTGGTATTCACTGATACCAAGTTTGTTATGCCCTGTTACGCTATTGACTTCACAACGTATGTGGCTAGACTAGTATTTGCACGTAATTTCTACATCGGGTGTTTTGTGCCATTCTGCTTGTGACAGTTTTTTATATCCAGTTTGCCTCCCTCTGCCAATTTTCACATTGACTCAGAGATTTTATGTATTCCGGCCTAAATTTCAAGTCGTCACCTTGCATCATGGGATGGATCTGGTTGCAATATACAATTGATCGTGAGTGTGACAGACACATGATGGATCAACGATTAAATAGTCCCAAAACGCTCAATAATAGGGTCCTGCCAATCGAGCATATTCGATTCGAATCGAATCAGGTCTCCTATTCGAAATCGAATCGAATCTCGGTGTCCGCTTGGGATGTGGGGAAGTGTTCAAATCTGACTTGTTGCGACTGTGATGGTTCAAGTCCCGACTGACAAAATATTTCAGCCATATCAGCAATGCACACCATCGGCGGAGGCATGTCTTGATGATGAAGTTGGAATATTACCCAGTAACGATTAAAGCTAAAAAACAGGAACGGATGCGATCAATACAAGTATACTGTACATTGCACAGAGCTAGCCGCAATCAACAGGTCATCGTCGACATTTTGGAAACTTCTATTTGCTTTCAACAGTGTTAGATACTAGTGGGACTGCAATTAGCGTCGGTGGTGGCATGTTTGTAATTGCTATTTATGTCAATATAGGTGAAATAGGTGAAATTATACTGACTGATCCAATACTTGCCTTCAGGAAATATGTTGTTGTATAAATGGCCAAAGATAGTTGCGACAGACAACAATTTCCATGTGAATTTGATGTGAAAGTGTTGTTTTTTTTCATGGCGACGAGCCGGGACTTTTACCACTGAAAAATATTTTTCTGCGCCAGATATTTTGAACACCCCCATACTTCATTTAGACTGGCCACACTACTATTAGTAATTATCCAAGACTATTGTCAAGGTGATAGTTTGGATTTTCGATTTTGTTGTTTAAAAGTGAAAAAAACTTTGGTAATTTTTAGTTAGATCTAAGCGGCCAAGTTCAAGAGAAGCGATTAAACTGAGAATTAATGTTCTGGCTACGTAAATAAAAATCGGGGGATTTCTCGAAAAAAATCATTCCAGTCTGAAGGTGTGTAATGCTGCGGGTTGTTGAGAGTAGATGGGGATGTCCCATGCTATAGGTTAGAGGAGGTGCAGCATCGGTACGAAAGTATAGGCACGCTGTGATGTAGGGGTGCCACAGAGTTCATATTTAGAATAGGAGCAGTCGCGGGCCAAGTCAGTGGCCATATATGAGAATAGGATCAGAAACACGAAGTACGACCTCAGGGAGTTATTCGCATTTAGGTAAACAGCATTACCTGTTTTAGAAGGCAAGCCATACGTAGGCAGGGTAGGCTTTGCCTGTATGAACATTATTCTGAAACAAACGTAGGGGAGAGTTTAACCCTATTGGTGGCGACTGCTTGTGTGAAAAGCATCAAGTAAAGTGACAATAAGCTAGTGAACGTGCGACGGCAGTGGTAGAGTGACATTCCGTCACATGTAAGAGCAGAGGCGTCCGATAAAGTGACAATACGTTACAGTGGCCGTGCGACGGCTGTGAAAGAGGGAAGTGAAGAGGCGACCAAGGAACACATACCAACGAAAAGGAGGAAAAACCAGCGACAACAGGGGATGCGGGCCCGCAAGCGACTCAAAAACTGTGTGGTTGGGGGGTGATTGACGTTTTGTTTTTCATATTCATTGGATTCCATGCAAGTCACAAATTACCATATTTTGTCGCAGGATTACGGGGTTAAATTGATGGAGGAAAGTTTATGTTCTTATCAGTGCTCAGTCGACAGCCAGTGTCTGTCGTCTGAACCCCAGTTCGAACGTAAACTTTGCCACCTTGTCAATGCCCTATCTGCTTGGGACTCTTAGGATTCCTGAAGGTGCCTGTGGCTTACAACGCCAAAAGGTGATCAACGATAATTCACTGAAAGATTATTTATTTACATGTACGACGAAATATAATATGAAACAAATTACTCACAAAATTATCCATAAGAATACACTAATTACGCGAATAAAAGTTTATTCTTTAGGGCCCTCGATGTCTCCCACAGCTAGCTGAGTCCGCTGGATCAACCTCACATCATCTTCATCCTCTCACGGTTTGTGACAAATTCAAAGTGTCTATTCACTTCTCGTTGCTTCCTCCTCGCAGGGTTAACTTCACCGTCAGTCGGTCTTAACACATACAATGTTCTGCTTGTGTGGCTCTATCAGCGTTTTCACAGTTCAATCACGATTCATTCGGCGTCAGCTATAGTTCACTATCACTTTGCGCCTTGCCTGGCTCTCACGGGGTTAAGTTATTCTTCGCCTTCAGATATATACTTAACAAAACTTACATAATAATATTCTGCAAAGTGTTCTCAACATCACCAATTCTCGCACCGCCTAAAACTATCTTATCTCGCGAGCTATTCCACCGCTTACTCAAGCTTTTAATACGGTTTCTTGACCTCAGCGTTACAGCTTTTACTTCTTTGGCTACTATGCCACTACGGTTCGCAACCGTTAACAAACTACAATCGGTTCCTTACAACCCTCACAGGGATACGACAATATCCGAACTTTCAATCTCGGTGCATATGACCCTCGACGGCCAAGGCTAAATTCGGACCTTCTCTGAGTGCCCTCATGACAACTGCCTCTCAGAATTCTGCTTCTGAAACAGGTAATGCCGTTTACCGAAATGCATATAGCTCCCTGAGCTCGTACTTCCTGTTCCTGAGCCTATTCTCATATATGGCCACCGACTTGGCCCGCAACTGCTCCTATTCTAAATATGAGCACTGTGGCTCCCCTTACATCACAACGTGCCTTTACTTTCGCACCGATGCGGCACCTTCTCTAACCTATAGCATGGGACCTCCCCATCTATTCGCAACGAAACCGCAGCCTTACACACCTTCCGACTGGAACTGGCTGGAATGAATTTTTCGAGAAATCCACCAACTTTTATTTAGATAGCCAGAACATTTATTCTCAGTTAATCGCTTCTCCTGAACTTGGCCGCTTAGATCTATCTTAATTTAACACTCGATTTAAAGTTCCTTTGAAAGACTCGCATTTTGGTATGTTTTGACATTTCGGAGACAGGATAGATGCGTAATACGGGTGTGAGTCCAGAACATGTGTGATACACTGGTTCCAACAATTACAATTTAACTGGTCTTAATTACCCAGATAATGATTACAGAAGAGAATATTGTCTCTCTTACTATTGATCTGTTATCAGAAGTCCATATGGCGTTGAACACGTGCGCCATAATGGACATTAAATTTCGTACTTAATTTAGCAGCGTCTGAATTATTGCCGATCTGTTTTCGAGGTCCGCCACATACCTATCTTTAAGTTTTATGTTTAACCCATTCAGAAAGATTATAGAAAATATTTACACTTTTATACAACAAAATCGCAATTTTTGGCTATCACCTTGACATATTTATTTATATGTATATGTATTAAAGTTGTTGTTTTCAGTTAACCCCTGTTGATTTATGCTTTTCGAGGAAAAGTTATTAACCCCTTCAGGATAAGAACCACCCCAACAAAGTGAAACGGGCGGGTTCGTTACGGCGAGACATACTTTCACGCACGGATTCAGGCGACACTCCTTGAGTTTTGGCTGAATACGCGGCGTGAAACTATTTCTTCCAGCAGCGACAAAGCCCCGGTTTCGGACAACTATCTTGGCTATGCCGACCGGGTATACACACAGTATTTAATTTGCGAATGCCAACCAGTAATTGTAATCTTCAGTGAAAGTGCTCAGAGTGCAGACCGTTGCGTTGCGCGCCTGTTGTGATAAAGCAAATCATCAACAATTTTCTTCTGACTTTGAATTTCAAATATAGTCTGATGCTTCTAATTTGAGTCCTGTTGTCGTCAATGGTGGATCCCGAGGCGGTTATTTTGCCCCCCCCCCCTTTGAAGGGGTGGGTGCGTGCTGGTTTTATGAAGAAACCAACTGCTTCTATTTGTATGCAATTGAATTCACATAGTAACCTGTGTCATGTCAGACTGTTTGTGAGGGGTTTTGTCAGAGAATGTCGAGGCACAGAGTGCCAAGAGCATCTGGTCCACCACGTAAGCCGGTCATACTATCCAACCTTTGAAGACGTCAGCGTCAATTTCAAGAAAAAAATCTTTACCTATATCTTCGTCGTGCTGCTAGCAATGCTCGCATCGCGTCCAGTTTTCAACATTCATTTGATGTGTTGCAATCACTTATTTGGACCATTGTGTTATAATCTAGCAAAATGCAGTGTCTTTTCAGTTAACTGGTAGAGTGCTAAATTATTTTTGGTCAGCATAGTTTGTTTTCACGTCTGTGCCTTGTTGGAATTTATGGAAGAGTACCTACGGGCACTCTCCCGTAAATTGTAACAAGACAAATCCTTATGGATTAAATAATTTCACTTCAAAAATAATATGAAACACATCCACTGAATATGAAACCTGTAACTTGTAGTTCCCGCATTTCAGCGTAAGGCCCAAATTTGGGCTTCCAGCACTCGACCAACTAATACGAAATACTCAACAGTTTCCTTGATCAGAATGGATATACCCCCATCCCTTCTTCGGGAAGATTCTGAATTCGCTACTGAACTTTCCCTAGCAAAGGCACGAAATTAAATCGTGCTCGGTGTAAACAGGGAAACGCACAGTTATAATTAAACCTTTTTTTCTGTTCATGCATTTTCAGGCAAAATGATTGGCTGAAGTATTTATTCATAACAGTATGAACCGTAAAAAACGCATTTTGGCCTACCATAAACTACGCCCCCAATGTCTGTCTTAAAGATTACGTTGCACGGGGTGAATGGAAGGAACCCCTGCACGCTCATATTGTTTCAACATGAAAAGTAATTAATATTTATATCATCATATTAAAAAGACTTTCAAAATAAAATTTAATACACAATGAAATCCTTGTCATGCTTTTTATTCCATGCTCAATTTGTTTATATGTAATAGTTGATCATCTGTCTTCATCGTTTTACCCAAATCAAACGTAAACAGTGGCCGGCCATATATTCCACAAACGAAACTCACACCAACAAAACTTTCCAATTTCCAAATAGCCTGAATCAATTCTTTCTGAGACAAAGTTCAACCAACTTCATGTAATGTGGGTTTATATCGAACTCCACGGTTGGAAACTGTTTTTTTCAGTTTATCGGGAAATGGTCAAAATCATAATTAAATTTAACTCAGTGTTGCTTTGAATGACAGGACCATCAGGTCAAGTGGAAAGGGAGACTGGGTGGGTGTGGCCTATGGCGTTCCTTTTAGCTTACGTAATTCATTGGTCAATACAATTTTTAATGACACAAGAACATGTTTCAGTGAAATGTATCGTTATTTCAAACAGAATTTTAGAAAACTATGGCTTTTTTCAGCTCTAACTAGGAATCGTGATGCCATCTGGTTTTTATTTTAAAACCGCAAAGTAGAGGGTGTTTAAATCTATTGCCCCTCAAGTATAATTTATAAGTCTATTTCTTGAGTTATGAACCCCAAAAAACAAAGGCCAAACTGTGTGAATGGGTGTAGCCCATTTACGCTATGTTTGGCCTTTGTTTGGGGGGTTCATAACTCAAGAAATAGACAGAAACAAACGATCATTCCTTATATGGAATATAATTTTGACGTGATGATTATAAACATTTGTTTTGTGAAATAAAGTATGAGTTTATCAAAAGTTTTGGTCGCATTGTTTGGGGACCTTAACACCAATTTCTACTAGAAAATCTACTTTTAATTTGAATGTAGGTGAAATTGGATTGTGGCCAATTAATAGACTGCCTTCATATTGTGTCTGTGCAGTCATAATGTCTCTTTGTTTGAAAGCATGAATCTCAACAGAGGCATTACACTGACGAAATTGCACGCTGAGAAGAAAAAGGGATTATTCAGCATTGAACTGCGCGCCGCCCTCATAATTACTATTCTTCTGGTCGAAATTATACGATTCGTGTGATTAAATAACCATATTAGAATGTAAATGACTGGACATTGTCGAATATGATAGGTATATGCGAACAGAGGAAGAGTTGTGCTTGACAACACCATGGATCTGTATAAATACGTGATAGGGTCCCTTGAAATGCCGGCAGCATCCCCTCGCCCTTCAGGAATAAATATATTTTTTAAAGGAGTATGCTGAAAGCTGCTATCTCTTCAGATAGATTTTTTTTGCCTTTGAATTATGTATTCTGGGGTGAATTGAATAGACACATTGCACCTGTTTCTCATCTGTTCTCAAAACATCAGCGTGGCAGGTTTTGTTTGCGAACATTCTAAGAACATGTGCAATACTGAGCCACTTGTGTTGCCGCAGAATGTACATAATTCCTTTTCTGGCAGCATGCATTTGAAAAAGCTTGGAGTTTGTAAATAACATACTGTGTAGTATTTTGTACTGTAGACTTCTCAAATAGGTATCGACTGTCGTGAGGGATAAACATTTGTGTATCAGCTGCCAGTTATTTGACTGAAGGCTGATATTCAAAAGGTTGATGTCATTTGTCTTGGCAGTTTTGGTAGGCAGTTTTGCAAATAGTTGTAGAAAGTATTAGTAAAATGTGTGACAAACTTTCTGGATGCTTCATAGCATCCAAATTTTGTCGCCTTATTATTTCGAGTTTTTTAAAACATTTTGTATTACCATTTTCCAAGAGGTAGGGGTAGACTTAAATATTCCGTGATACACAGGAAATGGTGTTACAATATTATATTTACTGGAAAAATCTTGGAAAGTTAAAAAGATATTTTCTTCTGTGAGAAGATCATTGACAAAGAATATCCCCTTTTCTCACCAATATTTGCAAAGAAAAGTTTGCTGTTTATCTTTAGATTCTTATTAAAGTATAAAGGTTCCGAAACGGTATCGTTTGGCTTAGTAGTAGGGTCATTGGCTAAAAGAGACCATGCTGCTATTACATTCTAAAATTCGTTGTGTAGAAAATCAATCCTAATCAACTGGGTCGAGTGAATATGAACCCCAAATGGGTTCATATTCACTCAACCCAGTTTATTTGGGTTAACCCTTAACCCAACTGATTTTAGAGGGTAGATCTATCTATACTTTTTGGTAGCCATTCCCTCTGCATATACCACATTTTGTAATTTTCTAAGGGCTCAAAATTGCCAATAACTAGTGTTTTCCACGGAGCCAACTCAATAGGTTCTATTTATTTTTCATTCCAGGACATTTTCAAAGCGTTGCTGAAAGATTTATATGTGAAAACTTTATATCGTCATTATCTATGGTATTGTTTATAATGCCACGCTTTATTTTATCTCTTTTATACGACCAGAAGAAATCTTAAAAGATATTCTGAATTTTATGCAAAATACGTTAAGGGAGATTTGGTAGTACGGCAAGAGCATCTGTCAGAATTGAGAGAGCAAGAGATTTTATCACAGCATTTTTACCCAAAAATGTCAGATGTCGAAAAGACCAGTCATTGAGTAACATTTCAATCTTTTCAATTTTCTTGAAATAGTTCTTCGGAGTGTAGTTTTCGTTATGCACCGTGTTTGAAACTTGATAAATTTATCTGGAGGCATTGCTGGTATCTGTCCTTCAACTACTTTTATAGAAGGGAGTAAGGTGCTGTTTCTACAATCTAGATTTTACTGTAGGTACTTTTATGCCCTCCAACACTATTAGTTATCCTTGTGTTTTTCAGGGTGTATGGGAATTTACATCGGTTTGGGAACTCATACACCCTTCGGCTTTGCCTCAGGGTGTATGAGTTCCCAAACCGATGTAAATTCCCATACACCCTGAAAAACACAAGGATAACGGATTAATTTCCAAGAATTTTGGTGTACTTAATACTTTAACACACTGTGGGCAAATACTGACAGGAAATTTGTACTTTGTAAGTTTCTTAATAAATAAAACCAGTCAAATATGGATGTCATTGGAACTGGCTCAATGAGCCAGTTCCAATGACATCCATATCTGTAATATTTTATTGCACAGAAATATTAATTAATAATTGAAAATTGGTATTTTTTAGCCACATAGCCTGCTATTGTGTATTCTTGTTTTTACACCGTGGTCAACCACGGTGTAAAAACACTGTGAATTGCAAGTTACACCGTA
This sequence comes from Pictodentalium vernedei, assembly GCA_031216915.1. Classification (NCBI taxonomy): domain Eukaryota; kingdom Metazoa; phylum Mollusca; class Scaphopoda; order Dentaliida; family Dentaliidae; genus Pictodentalium; species Pictodentalium vernedei. The sequence continues at coordinate 396,348,520 of CM062297.1, read as the reverse complement.
CCTCTCAGGCAATCAAAACACAGTATTTTGTTTCATTTGGAAATACTTTGCCATACACCTCTATTCTCTTGATTTATAGTTTTTCGTGATGAATATTTCAAGCCTACTTGTCATGCTTTCTATTTCTGTGCTCCCTTGCTTTGTGTATGAGTCTCAGATGATAGTTTCATAATTATTCCATTATGGACTTACGAATGAATGAATCAGAGAGTGGAGTTTGCCTTTTTAACTTACATTGTTTATGTGCTCTTTCCATTTAAGATCTCCCTGTATTTGTAGGCCGACGTAAGGGTTAGATGGAACGTCTTCTAGTATATGTCTATTTAGGGTGTATAGAATGGATTACATTTTCCTCAGAAGCTATTATATTTTAGGCTGAATCGCATTTCCCAATCTGATGCTCTCTTTTCGGGATCAAAAGGTTAAAAAAACGATCGGCGATTGCGCAGCGTCGAAAAATCGGAACCTCCGATGAATTCTGATTTGGTTGAGCATTGTTCATTGACAGCAAGAACCGCCCCCTATGATTGTGGTCGGTGAGGCACTTTCTTATATCTGACATATGAGCGTTCCAGCAATTCAGTTATATTCAGACCAGCATATGCCATTTATCGCAGAGATTAATCGAAATGATGCCCTCAGCCGAACATGCACCACCACTAGGAGAATGGGACGTATAAGCCTGTGGGTAGTCGGGAACAATCTCAGTTACCCGTGAGTGAGACGAGAGTCTAAAAGTTATATTTAACGCTGACCTCCATGAAGCTCATCTCTGATCTCATTCAACCTATTGTTTCATTACCAGGCCGTTTGTTTTCATGTCGTCAGACAAAATAATCCATGCTCCGACGCCGCAAAAAAGGCTCACAAGAAACGGAATTCACAGCTAACTATACAAAATTCGATAAATTGTCCATTCCATATTAACAAGTTTTGTTAAAAAGACATACATGTATATCGCTTTCATGGAACTTATTTGAAAGGTGCATATGTTTCTTTGTGCGGACATTGGCAGATTGATTTTTTTACAGACGCGGACAGTTCCTTAACTAGGATGCGGATCGATCGAAAATGATGAACATAAATCTGGTATCAACGGGATTTTTCGCATATAAGCCACAGTACAATCGAAATTGAATGTCTATAGGCTACATTTTTATAGGCTAATACTTTTTCTAGTTCGGATTTTTTTCAGATTCCGCGTTTCCGGCCTATTAGGGATCCTGTTCAGATATCCTTACAGCGTATCTAGTGTTATATACTGTGGACTATTTCTTGTCCCATTTGGACTTTACGTTTATACGTAGCTATCTCCCGTTGATGCTACGTGAGGTTTGTACGTGGCAGACGCCGTGGAGTATTCATAATCAACGCGTGAACCGTGATGTCCACGTGTGCGACTACCAGGTAATAAAACTCACTCATCATCTGCAAAAGTTTAATTAATGAAGCACCGGGTTACACCCGGTGCTTCATTAATTTAATTTTTGATAATTATTCCTTTAATTAATGTTTGAAATCTAATATTACTGCCTCCGTGGATATATTGCCCACCCCTGGAAAGTGACCAGTCCATGACGGACGTACTATAACTAGTCAATTGGGCCAAAGAGTAATGATAGGCAATTACTTCCAGGTGTAAATACTCTTCCGATTCTTCGACTCATCTCAGAAATGGATATCCCGTGAAAGGGATTCTGTAAGTGGGGTGACGAGAAATATGGATGGCGATGTCATCAAATGAACTAAACAGCCATGAGAATAATTGCCCCAGGAGTAAATACCCTACTAACTCTGATTACTTCAAATGAGCCAAGGAGCAATGAGAGCAATAGGTTTTAACAGTAAGTTCTATTGTGACTCTTCGATTCATTTTGGCAATGGAGAATACCTATCGCGTGGAAGTATACAACTGGAGAATAGTTGTTGTAGAAACCTGAAGCTTCTGCATCCGGATACCCACACAACATCCCGATACTTCACGCTACATCCGGGTACTTCGGTTGGGTAGTTGAAAACAGACAACATACCAGCATATAGCATTCAATTCATTTTTTTATTTTGTCACAATCACAGCATATACACACATTGTTCAATTCATAGTCAATTGCACAAAACATCTTCGTGTACAATCACTTTTTTCAGTTGATTTGTGCCCTGACCGCCGGCGACTGACGAAAGGCGGAACTCGCGGCTTTTCAGATATTTTAGGAAGAGGCTTTCCAGACAAGACAACAGAAAGAAGCATGAAGACAATTATTGCCCACAGAGGCACATCACCTTGGTGAGAAGAATGTGGAGCTCATTCACGAAGACCATTCACAGAGAGACGTTGAAGACGTGTGAAATCATCTTGTAGGACAACTTCATAGCAAATGGTATGGAGCCCGTGTTTAATAAATGAGAGGTTAACGAGAAATGTGGAGCTAAATTTTGGAAGTGCGCGTAAAATAATCTCGCCGTTGTGAAGCATCTCAGCAGCTTTAACTTTGAAGTTGGAAATTTGTCAAGACAGACCTCCACTAACAGCACAACTCTATGAACCCAAGTCCCTATAATTCACACACACACAACTTGTCATAGTAAGTATTTTGAAGAACACAATCATGTTTTGGAGGTATTTTGAAATTTTGGTTTTCACCCCGCCCAGAATCGAACCCTCGGAAACCCCAGTCAGGAGTCCAACAGTTAAACCACCAGCCCTTTGTACACCGTCGAAAACGATGGCCAGAATCTAGCATTTTAGATGAAGTTCTCCTTATTACTTGGTTCACTTTCCTCTTGGGAACTACAAGTGCCTGAACGTAATAAACGGTCTTGCTACAGTACGACGAAAGTGCAGTGATTGGTCTCAGACGAATGCTGGCACGGGGCTGCGTGTATTGTGAAGGACACAATCAGGTTTTGGAAGAATTTACACGCTAAAAACTAAAGTGTTAAAAACTACACTTGAAGTGCTGTATTTAACACTTACTAAGTGCTGAACTAGCACTTTGTTCAAGTGTAGATATCCTAGAACTTGGCAGGTGTTACAATAATACCACTTGACAAGTGTAATGTCGCGACACTTAAAAAGAAACAATGCAGATGACGCGGATCAGCCTCGAACTCTCGAGCCTGATCCGCGTCATCTGCGTTGTGTCCTTTTAATTATGTACCCACCAAGCGCAAATCAAATTGTGGACGATTCTGGAAGAACCACCAATGCTAGACACATGGGAAGTGCCATCCATACAAGTTTCAGATGTCTGACGATTGTAATGTCTAAGTGCTTAAAGCATTGCACTTTGAGTGTTAAAATCAAACCCTAAGAGTTAGAATGGGTTTAACACCTTGAAAGTGTCAGTTTTAACACTTTAGTTTTCAGTGTGTAGAATGTTGGATTCTGATCCTACGGCGGAATCGAACCATCGTCAATCCCACCTGTCAGTCAGTAGTCCCAACACCTGAACCGCTAGACCATTGCAATTGCATATCATCAAAAAAAAAACCGATGGCAGGATCCAGCTTTTCATATGAAGTTCTCGTGATTATTTGGGTATCTTATCCTTATAAAAGCAATATGCAAATACAACATAAAACAACTCCCGACCCGTTGCTCTTATAAGTCACCCCTTGTAAATTGATTCTCAAATATTCACATGATCAGAAAGCATTCATTCGCTTTCTTACACACACATTCTTTCATCCGCTTTGCCTTTCGATCCCATCCAGCTGTACACCTTCCCAACCATTCCAGGTTCACCCAGACCTCCTCCTTCCGTAATAGCCCAGCGAACAAATCACCCACTTTCAAATTCGTCAGTGCACGCTCTCAGTCGCTCAATCATGGTGATATTAATTTTATTTTTTGAAATGTATGTTATCGTGTTCATGCTTGGGTCATTTAATTTTACTGTCGTGGATCAAACACAGAAGATTTCAGTTCTGACGCGAAGCGTGTATTTCTCATTATCATTCATACTTTGCATTGATGGGTGAATAATTTTTTATCTAGCGAATCGAAGCATCCATCCGCGTAATATACACATTTGATATTTAAAAAAATAAATTCCAAAAATTTCAACAAGCCCATATCATGTTGCACCCATTGGAACGAGCTAGTCGAGCTTGTTCCAATGAGGGGTCACATAATATTTTTTTTTTTTTAAAATTGGTAAAGGACTGTGAATCGGGTACAAGTGATTTGTCCTTATTGGTTGCTTGTCAAAAATCAAATATGCGTCTCTCCACAAAAAGACTCTACTTTTCGGCTGTAAAATCGTCTCCTGAGTTCCAATGTGTTCTATGTGCCGATAGGCACATAGAACATACTGGAACTCAGGGGACGAAACATTGTTCAAGACTATTTCTACGCCAGTTGAGACTGCACCTCTGGAGGAATGTTTCTAGAAGCGGTTAGTCCGAAGCGACGAAGAAGCAAGTGAAAGACACAATAACCGCAAATCAATTATCGTACGAAAGTAGTCAACACACATTCCAACAGCATTGGATATTTTCTGATGAAGAATATATTACCATAGTCCCACAGAAACAGCCTGATTGGCCGCTAACACTACGAATAATTGATTCTTTGCACAATGAATTCACAGCGCCTCGTGGTTTATAAAAGTGTCGTTGAGTGTGTCAGAAATCTATACTGACACAAGTCAGAGAAACTTGGTAAACTTATCAAGGAGGAAACGACCACACATACCGAACATTGTGTTTCGTCAATTCTGTGATACGCATATCCGGTAGTTTTGTTTAGAATATTTAGAAAACTAGCATCGTAGGCGTAGCTATGGACACCCTTGGATTGTTTTTCTGCACCACGTTTTTCAATCTGGTAGTTCAGTTTTCAGGTAAGTTTGAATTCTTAATGTTAACCATTTAAGTGCCAAGACGATTTACAAGGCCAGAATATCGCAGTGGCGTAGATATAGAGTGGCCTGATGATCTCCTCCGCCAAGCCATTTGCCTGAAATTTACAGTAAAGCCGTCGTGGACTGGGAAATTTCTACGGTTGGGCAATATTTTCACGGACGGAAGAATATAAGATTTCAAACTCTAATAATAGGAATTAATAATCATCAAAAAATTAATTAATGAAGCATCGGCATTCAACCCGGTGGTTCATTAATTAAAATTTTGCTGATGATGATTTTTATTATCTATTGAACGCATGCGTGGACATAACTGCCCATACGTTGCTTTCGACCACTCCTTGGCGAATGTACTCTTGGAGTTTTTCAAGTAACGCTACAGTCTAATCACGCTAAACATTTACGATTATAGTCGACGCCAATACACTTTTCCGGCATACCAGGTAAACATTCTCAGCGTTCAAAGAGGGCGCCAGTCGCTCTTAGTTTGAATCAAACGAGACTTTAAAAACTCCGACGGTAATTAGCGACGCAAAGCAACGCCTCGTATCACCTGTGGTGCGTGGCAATATGTTGATACGCTAATTGCTGTGGAAAATTGTATAGATTTTCTTCTACCTCTGCAGAAATATATATACATACCTCCTCTAAAAGGAGCATTCTAATTCTGGGGTCACATTAGCATTTCTCAGCATTTCCTAAACATAGACTTATTTATATTGTATATTCGATAATCAGATAAGTGGTAGGTAACTACTGTTGCGTGTGTATGTCTGCGTATGTGTATATGAAGCAAGGGTGTGTGTATATGGGATAATGCCTGAGGATGTGTGTGTGTGTTTGGGTGATAGTTTGTGATTATGATCAGAGATGGTGTAACGTCATTCCTGTAGTGCGTCGTATTTCTGCGCATGCACAATACATTTTGTTGTGGCGACAACTGTTTCCATCGTCCATTTGGGATGTTGTATGTGACACTGCTGAATTCGGAAGTTTTATATGGTTGCTATGGTTATATGCATTGTGATATATTTGTCACATGTTGTAAAGGTGTGGTTGGTTCAACAGGAGTATTTTGGAAGAGTTAATTTGTGTCCCCGGATTCTCGTTTTGACCTGCATCGTATTCGATTGTCTTTACTCTTTCACATTTCTGATCTCCGATGCTGATTTTGCTATAGTTAGCAGATGGTGCTATATATAATACTGGATACTTTGTCTGTAGGCGTATTCCCGTTGTAATGGTTCGACGGACGCAATGATATTGGATTCCAAACAATAATTATAGGAATAATCATCAAAAATTTGATTAATGAACCACTGAGTACAACCCGGTGTTCCATTAATTAAAATTTCGCTGCTGCTGATTTTTATTTCCTGGCAAACGCATGCGTGGACAGCACTGCCCACTGCGTGGATTACGATCAGTCCACAGCGATTTACTGTACAACTCCAAACTTTCTGTCAAAAGACAAAATCCTTATATCGACAGTACTGTGGTCACAAAACTAGACATTTTCTCGATAGGATCGCGATTGGGTTGTAACACAGCTGTACACAGAATGTCGAGAGTTTATAACAACAGACTCAAAATAAAAACTGAATCAAACAATTTGAACGAAAATTGCGTCTCAGGTTCAGTGTTCTCGCATTGTGATCTTCACGCCTGTCGTCAGGCACAACACCTTCGCACACACAACCCTGCACCCCTGTCATGTTGTTGAATCATATAAGGATTCAGCCTACGACACCTCAGACATGCCTTTGTGCTAATGTACACTGTGACGCGTGCACAACTTGCGTGCAGCGCATGTGGTCATTTCGGGGGTTGGAGAATTGTTCATGTGCAGTGGTGTACTATAGGAGGATAGCACTTCTTTATCAGAGGATTACCATTGGATCCGAAGAAGACTGATTTCTATAGATTTGTCGAATTTGCTTGTGCGTTGGTGTACACTAAAACACTATGCTCACAGTGCATACACACTACCCATGTTCTCTCGAATATTGTATATAATGTATATATTAATAATAATGTTATATATTATAACTATGAGGTTAAAACAGTCTATTTTGTCGACGAGTTCAACAGGGCGGACGCGATTTTGAAAACAAGGTTACACACATGTACGTTAGCACGATACACCTCAACTCAAGTTTTATGTATCATATCGACGTAATTCGGGTGTTCACCTTATTTGTTGTCTGACCAAATAAATCAATTTATGCGATATTCCAAAGTCTTTTGAACCAGAAAGTTCACAGTGAAAACATACATTGTTACCGGGCTTCATTGGTATGATCATTTCACGATAAAAAACATGTTTATTGCATTTTAGAATTTCAATATTCAGTTTAAAAAATAAACACCTGGAAGCGGCCGTCGGTCTCTTGGTGTGGATGGAAACATTTGGATTCCGTTCTTGAGACTGTCGATTTATTCAAATTGTCCGCCCACTTACTTTCCCGCAATACTATTGAATCTCACCTATCGAATAGGAAATAAGGAAACATTGACCTGGAGATGCTATTTTTGTTTGTTTTATATGCGTTTTTGATTTCGCCGTATTTTATTATTTACCAAATCGTGACCAACGGGTGGACATGTGTCTGTTTGTCGCGATTGCATCGCGATTTGATCGCGATCCGATCGCAATAAAAGTCCACTTTTGTGATCACAATCCTGCAACTTTTTGGGAGGACACGTCATGATCATATCTCTCCTTCATCCAAAGTGAAAAAAAAAACGAAACTGCTTCCCGTTCATATTTGTAACCTGGACTTAGTACTCTGATAACTGTATGGTAAACAAAACTAAGTACACATAGCTGTATTGTGGTCGCAAAAGCGGTCGCAATCTCGATAAACTCGCGATCTTATCGCGACAAATTACACCCGTTTCGTGGACTATATGGACATATAGAATATACCCATAGTAATAGAATATACCCATAGTAGCTTGGTGTACCAAATGCTCACCGCGAGTGGTGAAGTGGTGTTAACCACGAGCCTTCGGCGCGCGGTTAACACCACTTCACCACTCGTGGTGAACATTTGGTACACCAAGCTACTTTGGGTATATATTATTTATACCATGATCGTCAGATTATTAAGAATCGCTATTATTTTCTCTCGATTTTACTGAGCACCAGACGTACATACGTGCGAATCTGTTTTTGTTTACACGAGCATCGATGGGCGGTACTTCCGCTGTCAATTCTATCGCCGAAACGAAATGGAAAATGAAACGGGGCCTTTTTCATTTTAATAGCATAATAACGTGCCATTTCGAGTTATGGATGCTTTATTAACATGAGACAATGCATGTTTGTTAAGTTTTGGTGTCTTATAGGGTTAACTCATTTAAAAACGTAATAAATAATTGCCACTTTCGTTACACTCTTCGCGAGGCGACGTGCGATAAATTTAGACAAGTTCGCATTCAGGTCGACGTCATCAAAGGTCAACATGGATGTAGTTCTACTGTAGGTGTAAATTTTAACTATTGAAATTCCATTGTTGACTTGTTCACCACGGTTGGTGTGTAAAGTTAAAATTTATGTCATAGGCTTTTCATATATTGTAGAATAGGTAATCATGGTATAACATTTTTATCATACAATGATTGTTATGATTATTAAATATTACCCGATACCGTGCATACATGGAGAAATGTTCTAGATTCACCGCGCGTGGAATCCAGCCAACGTGCAAAAACGTCATATAAGAACGCATCTGATTGTTCGTTACGCACCTGACTGACATCATGACGTGAACGGGATTCTTTTCACAAACCAATGTTATGCAAAAAAGTAAACAGACCACTGTAGGTGAAATTGTCCTTTCAAAATATCAGCTGCATTCACTTTAATCGTGGTTTTAATACAGGACACGACTCGGGTAGAGTATGGGAGATATATAGAATATACCCATAGTAGCTCGGTGTACCAAATGTTCACCACGAGGGGTGAAGTGGTGTTAACCGCGAGCCAAATATACCATGATCGTCAGATTTATAAGAGTTTAAATGTTGAATAAATCAATATTCACACGGGTGATTCTGTTTTTGTAATAATTTTAGTAAACGCGAAATTGTATATGATAAATCAGTTTACGTTTTATATGTCAAGTTTCTATTCGATGAGTCGGTTTAAATTTGGCGTAATTTTGTCCTGCAGTTCATTTGTAAGTAAAGTAATATCCTGGCATGGACGTTGCTAGACAATCCGTTCGCTTTGATGAGAGATTTATAGCAGACATGTTCTTCAGAATGATGTGGTGTTGTGATTAAACCCATCCATCTAAGCGGTCTACAAAGGAGATGCTGTCTTCAAAATAGATAGGCACAATTATCTCTTACACTGCACAACCAAAACGTCAGAACTTATTTTCTTGTAGCGGAGACATTTTATTGACATGCATTTTTACATACTGAAATTACAAAAGCGAACAGAGAAATTCAACCAGACCTAGGCCAAGCCGCGATATGGCCGAAAGTCTCTGTCCGCTTTCCACACAAGACTGAGAAAACCCAATTGTCGTTGGTGATATTCGAGAACTTTTAATCTTAGATGGTATTTTCAGTTGATTATCCTTGATTCGGTCTCCATTCCTGAATATTTTATTTATGCAATATCGGCCCACTGTTGTAAGAGTGTCTCGAGCTGACCGCGACCTGATCAAGAAAGTGATTACCTTTTTGATCATCGTGCATTGTTGTTACATTGCGTATGGGCCGTGTTGTTTCCATAACGGACATGGGATCTGATCGATATTGAAAAAAAGTTTACACCGGAGGAAGTGCTGCAACGATATTCTAAAAGCCTCAAGAGTGAGGAGAGAGAAATTTTCAAAGGTCACCAATTACAGTCGAAAAATAGAGCAGTAACTGAACAAACAGTAATGTGAGAAAAGAAATGCACGTATCCTGTAAAAGTTCTATTTTATCTAAATGGCAGCTATAATATGAATATTCGTCCGATACTTTTACCATTTTAGAAAAAAAACGGAACACACATCGAAACGGAAAACGAAAAGCCGAGAGTCAGTGAGGTTTTAGTAACACAATCGAGTAAGGAAGGTTTTGCGCTTTCGGGTGGTTAGTTCCGTTAAACTGTCGAAGAAAAACTCCTTTCTTAAGTTGCGCCTTCCTGGTGTTTAGTTTAAACAATAGTTTTATTCAAGTTAACACGTTATACACTCGCCCAAAAAAGAAAGTGTGCATTTCAGAAATTGATCAAACTCCAAAAAAATAATTTCGTAGGTGTAAAGAGTGTTAACCTGTTCATGAATAAGTTATATTGAACATAAAAACAGCTTTCCCCGTTAAAATTGCATTAACGTTAAATGATGTGCTGCACGTTTATGAAAAGGCGTGTTTTGCACGTGGAGAGTCTGAAAATTCATGCAACAGTGTGAATCCTTGGGTATTTAAACACTAAAGTAAGGCCTTCCTATCGTTCACATTCAAACTTGCGCTGCTGTTAAAACGACTCCACATTAGCATGCCAAGACTGACAATGAATCAACGTCTCCTTGCCTTGGGTATGATTAGAGCTGGCAGAACACACAGAGAGGTTGCACAGCATTTGAACTGCAATCGTAACACTGTAGACAGGCTAGTCCAGTGACATGCACAACATGATGACGTTCGAGACCGACCCCGCTCCGGGAGACCCAGAGTTACCACCCCTGCACAAGGTCGGTATATCCGTGTCGTCCATCTCCGGAACCGGCAACAAACGGCAACGACGACAGCCAGGAACATCCCTAACCTGAGAAAGATACATCCTCAAACAGTAATCAACCGGCTGAGAGAATACGGCTTACATTCTCGAAGACCTGCAATTCGTCCGATTTTGACGTTATGTCATCGTCGTGCTCGACCGCAGTGGTGTAGAGTAGGGTTAGGGTTAGGGTTAGTCTAACCTAACCCTAACCCTACCCTAACCCTAACCCAACCTAACCTAATCCTAACCCTAACCCTACCTAACCCTAACCTAACCCCACCCTAACCCACTTCCATGCTAACTTGTTCGCTTCCATGAGGCATAGATGCACAGCAGTAGTCGATGCAGACGGAGGTCATACCAGATATTGAGTGTGTGACTTTTATGTTTGACCCTAAGTGTCTTTGACTCTCCATGGCACCAAGAGTATTTGTCGTAGCGTAATGAAATTTCTCGTGTTGATCACAAATTGATTCATCTGTGATTGAATAGAATTTCCATGAATGAAAATGATACATATCTTTTTTTAGTGTTATTTGTTAGCATGCACACTTTTGTTCGTTTTTGGGAGAGTATATGTATACAAAATTTGAGATATGGGATATAAAAAACAACACATATAATAATGGCTATACAATATAACAAAAGGCTAGGACACAAATTAAGGATGGGATTCGACAGAAAGCTTAAAGCTTATTAATGGTCGTTTCCCAATAATAGTTAACGCTCTTTGTAGTCGAAATGACCAGAATTTTCTACCTACTTTGCTAAATTTTCCGGAAAAGGGCCTGATTTTTTCGGGCAAACACAAATTTTCTAACAAAATGTTGGCTATGGCAGCCACAATCCGCCCCCCCCCCCCCCTCCACGCATCTACAATCTGTCAAGAAAACCTCGAATTGATCTCTCAGCTCTCTTTAAAGGTTGCAAATCCCAGCACAACAACACTCTCCACACACCCGGGCGTTCAATTTCAATTATACCCGTTGTAACGCGTCACCAAAAACAAACCTTCTTTTATGAAAACGCAAGGGGATTTTGCTTCTAAGGTGCATTTTCTAAACGCCAAACATAAATTTAAAACAACGACGTCACATGGTTGAATACAGAAATGCAATTGAATGTGAAATTTGAGCCAGAAAGAACCATTCTTATCGGAAAACGCCAGAATTTATTAACCCCTTAAAAGCGAAACCCCTCTTACGAGCCACAAGCGTGATACGACCTGAATTCACAAAGTAGAAGGTTAGTCTGTGAATTTGTGTGGTGGACCAATCAAGATTTTCAAGGTGTAGTCCCAAGTCTGCACGTCGAAAATATTGATTGTTCTTCTCTCCAAGTTACGAATATAAACAGTTGTTGGTTCTGCACTAGCATGAAATATACTTGGCTCAAATTGTTAAAAAAGTGTTTTCTAAATGTATAAACATAGATCGAAAGTGTAATTAAATGTGATTTTGTTAGATTTTTGGCGCCCAAGCCCCTAAACGCCAGAAAGTTTTTTTTACTTCAATAGTTTACGGTACTAACCCCGAGAACATCAATCCTTTCGTTCGTGCGATAGCGTATTAAAACTTTACCTAAAGTAACGGCCAAAACCGGCCAGCGCTATTCTCAAAAATCGTCAGTTAATTTTAATTATTTTTTCATTTTTTGTCTCAAAAACATAGGTTATGTCCCCTCAGAGGAATGAGCTAGTCGAGCTCGTTCCAATGAGGGGTCATAACCTATGTTTTTGAGACAAAAATGAAAAAAATTAGTTGTTCAAGAATATTTTTTGCAAGTGTCGTCAGCTTTTCATGTTAGATAGAGGGTTAAAAACCCTCTGGCTTCTCTAACAATATATGACAAACTCTTGACAGACGTAATTCGAAAAATAGCAGCCTGACTCAGGCGTGGGGCCATCAGTCTCTATTAGCTGAGGTGGGGTGGGGTGGGGAATGCGGCAGTCATACAGAAGTACCACGAAGTTATCACCAATCTTACAACCATAGCCGAAGATGTATTGGAGGTGTGGTGGGAGTTATGGAGCGGATGTGACCCGCCATTGATGACGCACTGAGATGTCCCCACCAAAGACATTTTCAGCCTCAACGAAACGTGAAATTGCAGAAAATGCGGTATGCTATCTCTAATTATGTTAGGTGTAAAACCAGAAGGATCGTATAATTCAGGACTGTTTTGTGTGTGTGGAAGGAACACTCCCCCCAACCATGGCTACACTACCGATTTTGCTTCTTGACTTTTATTGCAATCTGACAATGATATCGATATTTGAAGAATTCTAAATTTCGCTTTTTCTTGATGGAAAATTTCACTGCCTGAAAAAACATATGGGTACTCTTCGAATTGTTGAAATGCAAGAGAAAATACATGTTACGCTAAAACTATGGAATATCTCCGAATGACATATTGACTTTCGCTAATATTGATTTTCTAGATTTAATAAACTTATCCTACCAGATACTTCATACAGATTCCGGGAAAATGTCATTTTCGAGCCAAAGTTCATTTTCCACTTATTTTTTTCAAATAAATGGTAGCATCGGATGAGGCAGCATTTGTTTTCTCCATTGAAATGTCAGTAGATATAATTATTTCAGTTTTATGTATCGAAGCTTAAAATAAATGGAAAATTCAACATAACACCTGACTATTAGCGGTAGTGGTCCGCTCAGTATAGACTGATGACACCACACTAAGGCATCGAGTCATCAAATTTCGTGGTGATGTTGTACCCTATAGCAACGGGCATGTAGCGAGGATTATTATTCTGTGTGTGTGTGGGGGGGGGGGGGGGGGGTCGAGGGGGTGCCACACAGGCAGAAGTGTATAGGAAAGCCTTTTTGTTCTTGCTCGGAAAAGGGTTAATTATGTTAATGTCACTTTGTCAAGTGGGAACGCCAAAACGTTCCTGTTCGGCAAATGGTCAATGACCTAGTTGATGTTGACTTTTGGGGATTGAATAACTGTGAAATACTAAAAATGGGAACTTGGCTTGAAGCAAACAGTATGTTACGTATTAATGCCTGAATACCTCATGCTTACAGACACAACTGGAAACTGACGATGTCTCGCGCTATAAAAATTACCAAAATAAGATTTAATCAACTTTAATGGTAGTTTTGATAGAATTACGTGTAAATTGATGATCCTGAAACAAGAGTATTTCCGTCGGATGTTCATAGAACGGATTTCGTATCCCTAGACCCACGTAGTGAACTTTCACGCATCAACGAATCCAAGATCCATGATGCTTTCCATGGGTAGCGCCGTCTCTCTACTTTTTTCGAAGGCAAACGTCGTTTGCGCACAATTTCAAAACGTGAAATGTCTTGCTCGTAACGAATATACAACACAATGAGCACTCATTTGTTTTTTAAGCTTATTTGTTTTCAAAGTTTGGCGAACAAGTTATGTAGTTTATACTAACGCCTCTTCATGGCCAGAGGGTGTGGGATGATCTTCGTAGAGGGAACTTGTTGGCCTCGCTCTTCTCGAATCTCGAATACTATGAAGGGATCTTTAGTCTGCACGGAATGTGTCTCTTTCCGCACAGAGGACAGCCATTTTACGTCCCCTCCAGATGCTGCATGTGAGTTATTCACTTACTATGGTACAGGAGTGAATCGAATATTAATAGACAGAATGACATGACAAAAGTGACGTCCTTGATAAGTTACGTGCACGTTTGTCTTGGTTTGTAACTCGATCATGTCTCACCAGAGCGACATTTTCGCTTTCCACTTTCTCAATTTCAATAAAACAGAGAGAGGCCGTTTAGCTGTTGAACGTAGTGGCTATCCAGCTTGGACAAGGAGATGACGTGAATCCTCCAAATTTTCAGACTCTCACTGTTATAATAATAATAAAAATAAATGTAGTTTAAAGCCGAAAATCCTCATAGAGCTCTTAGCCTTAACACAAACAAAACTATATATATATATATCACTAGGCATTTATGAAATCCACTGCAGAAAATCAGTGGGAAGATACGGTTTGATTACTAAATTTCAAACCTCTCCCAAAAGCGGACCGCCCCGACACCAACCTAAAGAGAAAGAGCCTCTCTCTGCTCTCCCTACTGTCGCACACCGCATTGATTTTTTTTTATTTTGGGCCTCAAAAACATAACTCTCATTGGTTGTGTGCTCGTTCCAATGAGTGTTCATAAGTAGTATTTTGAGACGCAAAACAATTATTCAAAACATTATTTTGCACATGCCGTCTGCTCGTCGTTTGAGTTACAGTGAGGATTAAATTGTCAAACTTATTGTGTGTCTGCAAAACGACAATTTATCACTTTCCATGAAAGGCGGGCATAAGCGAAGCGACCGCGCAGAATAAACCTCCTTTTAAAATTGGCCTTCACTCTATGGACTTTTGCTTAAATATTACACATCAGATATAAGATGTATTATTGGTAAAAGCGAGACTATTTTAGGGCCGCGGTGCCAGTGGTCGACATCAGTGTCTGGAAAACTGTTAGATTTCTGCTTAATGGCTACTTATCGAACAAGATAACTTGAACCCACTTCAACCGACTCACTTGACATCCACTCGGCGTCAATTGATGAAGTATATTATATAAGTCTTTTTGAGAAGGAGGATAGTGTGAGACAGGCCTTAAAATAAGCAGTCTGACATTTGCAGAATGAGGTCCCCGGAGGGTGGTGAATGTGATGATGCTATCCCATACAGCGGGCCAATTTATCCCCTGGGTACCTCTTTCTGTTTAGTTTTGAGACCCTTATTCAGATTGAGGTTCACAGAGGGTAAATTTAGTGATGCTACCCTGCTAGACAGGGTAGCATCACTAAATTCACCCTCTGGGGACCTCATTTTGCAGATGACAGTCTGCTTATTTTCTGGCTTGGTGTGAGAAGGTCTTTACTGGCAGTGCAATGACATTTGGATCAAGCATGTTATATCATGTTTCAAGTTAACACTGGGAGATTGCTATCCGCCTTCAATGCATATTTGTTTAGTTTGTCAAGTCGTTTCTCGTTTCTGCTTTTCATTTCAAAACAAGCGGCTTTCTTTCCAAGCTCTCTGGCAACCAGTGAAATTCTGACTGGAATTTGAGGTTGTTATGGGCGGTTTGTCTGCTCACTGTTTGTGCAGATTCGTGCGCAGGTTAGTGTTGATGTAATGTGATGTTCCTTTACTTACAAAAATACACAGATTTTCTTTCCTGCCTCAGTTATAGATATTCCAATTAATAAGTACTTAATTACCCTTGAAAATACTAAAATATAAGCTTATTTTTTTAATTATGCGCGGCGCAATAATAAAATTATGACTGTGATGAGTCTTCATTTGTGATAGTAATGTGGTCAAACTGTAGATAAAATCAAGTCTTGAATGGGCAACTTTTCTTGATTTGATTCACAGATTCAACCTACGTTCCTGCGAAACTATCTTCGAATTCGATTCGAATTTCATATCGTTTTTCTTATTCGATTCGATTATCGAATACCTGACCACCAAATACTGAAATCGAATATCGCGTCTTTTTCATTCGCGTTTATCATTATATGTAGTCATTATTTCTCGCTAATTAAGTTAATATTAAGACTTTTACGGTTGTCTGGTCAGTTCGAGCTGTAATGTGGTTATTATTTTAAAAGTCAGTATCCGTGCACGAATAGAATCAATAGGGCCAACGGAGCATATGTTATGTCAGAATGTATGCACGTATATCAGCTGTACAGACGGCTGAACTATGTGTGAACTTGAGTGGGCGATAATGCGATAGACATGTGAGCAATGATCCATGCGGTCACCAGATGTACCGACTCAATGTCCGGTTCGAAATCGAGGCTTAAACACGCGATTCGCTTCGTATTCGACTGCAAAGGAGAAAGTCCGATTCGCAGCATCCTAATTCGATCGTCGAAATATATCAGTTGGTCGGAAAAGCGAACCACAGGTTCGCTTTTCCACCCCACTGAAATATTCCGGCCGAGAGAATCCAAACATACGCGATGACCTATTTAAGGGCAAGACTAGTTCCAAGTCATAACAGCGTCGAATTTATTACGGAATTACACTGGTTGCTTTTGAGATTGCTTTCTTTGTGCGGGCAAACAGCGCTATAAATCTTATTTTCTGTGCCATAACCTTCTTTTAAATTTACGAAAAGTAAAATAAAAAACACATCATTTAACCACGATAAAGTTTGCAATTTCCAAAGCAACACGTTATGATCTGCATGCAGCTATCGCAATTTTATTGCTTTGTAATCGAACGTTCCTGTCGTGCATTCTCAGTAAAATGCACGCCGGATTGAATCCATTCTGAAGCAAAATTTGATGTCCAACATAATGGCAACAAAATCAATGGGAAGAGTAATTAAATGGCTTAAGGATTAGGTGTGTCATGTATTATGGGAAATAAAAGCTAAAATAATCAGTATTTTTGTCTTTGATCTTTTCAAAAATAGATCTGTTATCTCCTGATTTTATAACATTAGTCCAAACAGCTTGCTCTTGTCTTTATACGTTAGCAATAACAACGCGACACAGTAGCGCATCAGTTACAGAAATCTCGTCGTGAGGTTATCAGTTGGAATCCAGTTGGAGATACTTGCGTTATATCCTTAGTAAAGACACATTACCCATGTTAACCCATAAAAGCATGAAGCAGAAGAGTGCTAAGGAGTATAACACGTTCTTTGTTCCGCCCAATATGGACCAGGATGCAAGTGCACTAAGATTACATCCTATACTAGTAATAGGAAGAAATTCCACACGACAATTTCGCCAAATTGTTTCTGATTACATTCCCCTTAATCGAGAGGGGAAATTGACTATGCAATTTAACCGCTAAATATTTCTATTGTTTGACGATCTTTTCCTGGTCCCCGGAAAATCCACAGTGTGGAATCCGATTCCGTATCACTATAGTATGACGTGCGTTCGAATTCGCATAATTAGCTGTTCCGGTCGCAGAGAATATTTTACGCCGAGCTGGAATGTGTGCGCTCGAACGGCGGTACGGATTTTTTTTATTGTATTCATATTTTTTTTATAGTATTCGTGCGGGGGGGGGGGGGGGGGGGTGGGGGGGCGGTGGCGTTGTGGTAACCGACGTAAAGCAACGTCGAGCCCGGTAAGTCCTTGGATGGGTGACCGTCTGAGCGATCGATTTGGACTCCCGCGTTGTGTCCTTGGGCAAGGCACTTAACCCCGATTGTTCACACGGGGGCACAGTGACGCCGTGTACTAAGGCGTACTGCACGTCGATGGTGCGCATGTCTTCAACCAAATTAGCCCTGCCTGTGCTGCAGTGCGGATTTACGATGTTGGGGAGCTGGCAGCTGCTCGTTGTTGCTCGGTGGTTCTCTCCGGGTACTCCGGCTTCCTCCACCCGTAAAACTGTTACCGACACGATATAACCTTGGCTGTTAAAGTATCGTTAAACCTTAATAAATAAATAGTATTCATTCGCTTCGGTGGATTCCCCGGAAGTGTGCACCTGTTACAAAAATAAGTGTAAACAAAAATAGTACAATTTAGTTTTCACTTCAATCCAATTTCCCAAAAAAGGGTTGGGGGAATTGTTAATGCTATCGTTGGCATGCGATGTTGAACTATAAGTCATATAATAAACCTGTTATCGGTACAGTAAAGTGAGACGGGTCGTCGTATCATGTCTCGTTGAGGAGGTCCGGTCGCCGGCGATCTGACCTCCTCAACTCGACGTGATACAACGACACAGATCACTTCACTGTAGAGATAATATGTATGCTTTATATGTTACGATGTGCACACTGTTAATACAATGAACAGAACAATAGTTACAAAAGGTGGAGAAAGCGCTGTTTTCTTATTTTTAAATGTTTTTAAACAGAAAATAATAATCAAACGTGCAAACGAATTGCGAAAAAAATCGTAAAAATACAGCGCTGTGTTTGTACACTATTCAATTGGAAAATACGTGAAGTCTGTGAAATGAAGCGCACATAAATGATACAACATCTATAACATTTCGAAATTTAAACTTTTATATAAAATTCCCTTACACATAGTGTTAAATTTAATGAGAACTTTAACCCTTTACCCAACATAACGGCCAAAACCGGCCAGCGCTGTTCTTAAAAATCGCCAATGAATTTTCATTATTTTTTCATTTTTGTCTCAAAAACATAGGTTATGACCCCTCATTGGAACGAGCTCGTCGAGCCTCGTTCCAATGAGGGGTCATAACCTATGTTTTTGAGACAAAAAATGAAAAGAAAATAGTTATTCAAGAATTTTTTTTGCAAGTGTCGTCTGCTTTTCATGTTAAGTTAAGGGAGGGGGGACGGCTAACTTTTCTGTAAATCTCTTACATGACACTTTTGCCAAACAATTCACAAATTTGTTTGAATCATATGGCTATTCACAACTGGTCTCAAAACCTACCCACAAGAGAGGACACACCTTGGATCTAATTCCTGTTCGTCAAAGTAACAGCCCGTCAGTACAAAATGTCCATGTCACAGATCCAACATTGTCTGATCACTATGCGGTCTTGGCCGAATTGACACCAGCAACTTCAAAAATCCCTCCCTAGAAAATTACTTATCGAAAATATAAATCCATAAACATTGATGCCTTGATAATGGTTATCAGTTCATCAATTCTGTTTTCGAACTATTTTTGTTGTAGTCATAAATCATCTGAGCAATTGCTAACTTTATTTGAAGAAACTCTTAAGGGCATCTTGGCTGAACATGCAACACCCAAGTCTAAGATTATAACTAATAGGGAAAAAGTGGAGTGGTTTTCAGAAGATGTTAGAGCTGCTAAACAATAGCGCCGCAGACTTGAGCGTCTTTACAATAAAACGAAGCTTGAGGTTCACCGGCAAATGTTCTGCTACCAAAGAAATACAACTAATAAGATCAGCAAAAAGGCAAATAGGGAGTATTACAATTCTTTTACAGAAGAGTCAAATAATACAATGGTGCTGTTCTCGCTAACCAATATTCTCCTTGGAAAAGAACAAAAAGTCATTCTCCCAGATCATCTAAATACTGAAGAAATTCTGGAAAAATTCAGCGACTATTTCATACCTAAAATTCAAGTAATTCTGGATAGTATACCATCACGTGAACCACCAGAGTTTGATCATCTTGACATAAAAAGTGATTTTTCTAATTTTCACTCTGTCTCAGAAGACGACATTCGAAAAATGATTTTATCATCATCCAATAAATCCAATGATCTAGATCAAATTCCAACATTCCTTTTAGAAGAGACAATTGATTATCTTCTGCCAGTAATAACATCTATTATATCTGCATCCCTACATGAAGGGTTTGTTCCAAATGCATTGAAAAAAGCACTTGTTACTCCACTCATCAAGAAACCATCTCTTGATCCTGATAACCTGAAGAGTTATCGACCAGTATCGAACCTCTCTTTCCTGTCTAAATTGTTGGAAAGGGCTGTTGCTTTACAACTCAAAAATCATCTGCATGAAAATGATCTTTTAGAGCCCTTCCAGTCTGCATATAAAGCCAACCACAGTACAGAAACAGCCTTACTACGAGCCAACAATGACAGTGTTAAATCAGTGTCTGAGGGTACGGCTGTACTGCTTGTTCTCTTGGAATTGTCAGCAGCATTCGACACTGTCGACCATGGTATTCTCATGCAGACATTGACACAGCATGGCATTTGTGGAACTGTCTTATCGTGGTTTGCATCATATCTAGAAGGTCGCAGTCAACAAATATACATCAATAAGATCGGTTCAGATAGCAGGATGTTAAAGTGTGGTGTTCATCAGGGCTCAGTTCTTGGACCACTCTTGTTTACTCTGTACACTTCATCTCTGGGTCGCCTTCTTAAAAAGCATGGCATATCATATCATCTGTATGCAGACGACACCCAACTGTACATCACATTCAACCCATCTGTTCCAAGTGACTCCTTCAGCGCAGTCAATAACATGGAAACTTGCATAAATCTTGTGTGCGGGAATGGATGATAGACTTTAAACTGAAAATGAATGACTCTAAAACTGAAGACTTAGTGATATCCGGGGTTCGCATGCCTACACCCTCTGTTACATCAATTCTGGTTGGAAACAACATCACTATGAAAAGTGAATCGGCCAGGAATATTTGACTGATTATGGACTCAAATTTAAAACTAGACATCCATATCAATAAAATATGTCAAAAATGCTACTGGCAGCTTCGTAATGTTGGAAGACTGCGACCTTATCTTAACCAGTCAGCACTTGAAAAACTTGTGCACTCCTTCATCACCTCACAACTAGACTATTGTAATTCAGTGTTAGTGGGGCTGTCCCAGTGCCTGATTCAGAAGCTTCAAAAAGTTCAGAATACTGCTGCTAGGATAATTACTGGTACCAAACGCTCTGAACACATAACACCTGTTTTAAGACAATTACATTGGCTTCCAGTTAAACAGAGGACTGATTTCAAAATATTGATCTTAGTATTCAAATGTATCCACAAACTGGCTCCAGTTTACCTGCAAGAGCTCCTCACTGTATATAAACCAACGCGCAGTCTCCGATCTAAAAACCAAATTCAACTAGTTGTGCCTTTTAGCAGATCTAATCAGGCTCGTGATCGTGTGTTCTCCATCGTGGGTCCCAGATTGTGGAATTCCCTTCCAATTAGTGTCAGAACTTCAGAAACTCTCCATGTCTTCAAGAGAAATCTTAACACTTTCCTATTTACTGAAGCATTCTCCTAAACCTCTCTAAGAGGCAACCAGAACAGATGTGACTCTTCATTTCAGAAAAGTGTATTTATTTCTGTCAAGCGTTTTAGAGCACTATTTGTGGTTTTACGCTCTAGAAAATCAATTATTATTATTATTATTATTATTATTATTATTATTATTATTATTATTATTAAAATTGTCAGTCATGTCGCGAAGTAACAGGACTTCTCACAAACGCCTCTTCCAAGTTCACGGTGTAATAATTAAGTTGGCGAATTCTCTCAACACAATTTGTTCCGACGTCCAGGTTTAATAGAAAAATGATTAAGTATCAACGTAAACTATTTGTATATAAAACCCAACGTTGAGATGAGGAAATTTTGCTAACACTTCAGCAAGGTAAAAATGCGTGAGTGTGGTCATGTCTACTCAATCGTTACCATGCTTGAGAAGTTTCGTTGAAATCAGTTCATAAGCTTTGCGCAATCAAGTATTTCATACAGGAATCAATATTACGTTTATGGGTATATAACTTGGCTGAAATGTCACGCAACGTGGCGATATCATGTGCTCGCATGGACGTGGCGACGGGGGGGGGGGGGGGGGGGGGGGTATAACCCCCCTCCAACCCTGGTCAACATTTCCTATAGTTGGAAATTCGGAGGGCAAGTCATGAGCAGTTGGAAATTTAATCTATCTGGATTTTAAAACTTCTTTGGTGATGTCTTCTTTACTTCCCAAAATTCCAACTCGGCAAAAAATCCATCTGTTACTATATATATTTACAACTATAGTGTACGTAATATCGAGCTTCAGAATAAGTACGCATGATGTCAATCGGTACAAGATTTTTATAGTACGATTACTTATCGTAATATCGTAATCGCCAAATGCACTTCAAGAAAATCACATCATTTAAAATCGTTATCCTTCGTTAATTCCATCATTCACAGTTACAAAATGATGAAACATCAAAAATTGATCATTCCTGCATAAGATCTGATTTATTGTTAGGACAGTGTGAATTGTTCAAAGTTCTAAGCTTGAGCATTTATTTGGCACATATTCAATTCGCAGAATAATACCAAATAATAATAACCTGATAATTCTATCATACATGTGTTGGCATTTCAATTACTAGAATCAATTTTATGCCCCCTTTCAGGGCTTCATTTTCTAAATTTTTCTCGGTAGTGAATTTCCAACTGGGAGGGAGAAACCCCTCTCCCAGTCCCTCCCCCTAGGTAGAAATTCACTACCTTACACCCCCCAATCGGAAGCCTCTGGCCACGTCCCTGTGTGCTCGTCTTCTGCACGAGATAATGTATGAGCTGTAAGCTGTTTCGCAAATGCAGGAGGAGCTTCGCATACAAAAAATGTTGGATGAATGTACAAATGAAAGGACGGGATCACAACAATTTAGAGTCTGTTTTATGTAAACGGAACTATTCCCGAAAAGAAGTAAAGTAAACTAAAGCTACATTGATATACTCGATATCCAATTATACTGTTGTAATACAACTACGACACAGACAAACCAAAAAACACAATCCTACTTGAGAATTTAAATGAATTAGGAATCAGTCCAGGAATCAGTCCAGGTGACAAAAGGAGGCGAATTTTGAGCCCAATCTCAATGCGAAATTAGACCATTTTTCTCAATTTCAACCCAACAAAATTCCAATTTCTCGCCACTGTGTGTACATGTACATCCAATAGAAACCCACTCAAATACAAAATAATCTATTCTGCATTCAGCCACATGTCAAAATGAATAGGACATTGTGTTTTGCTAATTTCACACATTCTGTGTTGAAAAAGGGGGATAACAAAAGGCTGAACATTTTTCAGTTCCACATTTCGCTTTGTAAATAGTCGCGTAAAAACATATATTAAACAACGGCTAATCAAACGTTCATTTCCATCGTGAGACGATGGTCTTCTAAGCACATTTTGAAAAGTGCCCTTTAATATCCCGCCAGAAGTATTTGGTTTCCAACTTTTTCTTCACAAATCACACAATTCACTGACTTATATCATTATGAAAGTCGACTTTCGATAAATCTACCCCCGTCTCCTCTTCAAATTATTAGATGCTCAAGGCAAAAAAAAAAAAACAAAACAACTAAGAAGCAAATAACTGTTGAGAAAACACCTTTGCAGCCCAAGAACATTAGGTTTCACTAGGGAAAAAAATCGGAGAAAGCTGATTTTTCAGGGAATGTCGAGTACATGTCACTGAACGATTAGACAAAAGTCCCCTAAAATCCCAGTTGAGCTTTTTTTTCTACAGGCTTTTTTCGAAAACGCGTTTGAAAAAAATTTAAAAAAATCGCACGAACTTTGTAACCTCGAATTGATCCAACTGTATTTTTTGTTTACGCGTATTTCGAGCTACATAATGTCTAATATACATTTACCTAGAGGAAAATGTGCATTCTGTGACAATTTCTGCGAAAAATTATTGAAAATTCACAAAAAAGTATCGGATTTACGCAAAAAATGACGATTTTCCTAACGGATTTGCCCAAAGGGTCGTAGTACAGAACGGGATGTTAGTTGGACAGACGATAAAAAATCCACCACCATTTGAAGACTTTTATCATTGCTTACAAAATAGACATTATGGAAGACCCCCTCTGCTTCTGGCCGAGTTCCCCTTTTGGCATAAAATTCGTCAGCATGAGAACTCAACTATTTTCGGGCTTCGGACCGAACAGACACGTCTGTGTCTGGCAGCATTAGATCAATAAATAATATTTACAGAATGTACAAAAATCAATAAATAATATTTACAGAATGTACAAATCAATCAACATGGATTAAGTTACATTGACTATTATCAACGCTATATACATAAATGACATGACCTATATACATATTATTCATCGAACTCAGAAATTTCCGACAGGACAGTGTTTCTGTGGTTGTTACAAGAATCCGAACTGCAATTACACAAACCTGAGCAAGAGAGTCCTGCCTTCTTACACCCACACCTTTTTGTACAAGCACTCTTGCAAGCACAACTGATCAGATTCAGTAGGTTATCGGGGGCACATGGCTTTGTGGCTGCAGTCGGTACAAGAAGTCCATTGTCTAGCGACCACCCCCAATCCGTCGGAGGAAGCGAAGTGCCCAGCCATTGTTGGACCTGGAGATAACATCTGTAGACATGTTGTTGTGCAGCATCGCTGCTTGGTGGGAGTGAGGCTAGGTCGATGGGTTTATTCAGTTTAGATTTTGCTACATAACGCTTGTAAGTGACATATCTATATTGGTCGAGAGAGGAAACAGTTTTACTCCCGTATAAGATCAGGAGAAGTTGTTCCCCGGCAGCGGCTACTGCACTTGGTGTACTGTCATCCGCCAAAATTGTGTTGACATACTGTTGTGAGTCACTAGTAACATCGGAGACAATTGTACTGAATACTTTCTTCTTACCAACTCGAAAGAGTGCAGAAGTAGTGTCACAACCACTTATAGAATGTGCTACAAGGAGGTTGCTTCTATGGTCACCCATTTTGGTTGCTATTTCACTAACTGAAACTAGTAAGTTTGGGGTAATGGAATACATCATGTGAATATTACATCCCGGTTGAACTCGAGAGGTAAGAATGACTAACAAGTCTGTGTCTGTTCCCACAACGACAACATTGTTGTCATCTTGAGCGATGTCAAGTGCAGTTTCGGCTATCAGTACATCAGCATCAGCCTCGGCCTTCTTGGACTGAATATTGATAGCAGATAGCTCCTGCATTAGAAGATCGATCAGTTGGGTTTTGTTCTTGGCATTTGCAAGGAAATCGGATTGGGGTGTGGTGGCTGGTAACTCGGGTGAGATATTGATATCAATGGAATACCTGTCTTTAGATCTACGGGCTTGTTCCATGCCCTTTGTCGACATTGTACAAGCATAACCATCAAAAACAACCACGACGTTCGCCCCAAAATGTCTCACTAGATAATTGGAATATGATGTACATATGCCCTTATATGACGACTGTTTAGGCCATACAACTGCCCTCAATAAAAATCCACCATCTACAACAAACAGAGAATGTTCTGGGATTTTAGTTTGCTCGGAACCGTATGTTTTGAGGATCTTACCGATCGTGCTTTTCTGTGTCTTCCTCATTCCAGCAGAATCAAACAATGCTGGTGGTTTCGGGGCGAGTTCATATTTGAGATACTCTTCCATCTCTGCTTGTGACTAAATAACACATGTGATGCGGTTGAACAGAATTGTGGGGTCAGTCACTACCTTACTTCCACGGACTTTGATGCTATTTGCCATCGATGCGAAAGACTTCACAGTGTCAACACGTCGTAGTTTGATGCTGTTGAACGTTTTGCTTACAACATTCGATACGCAACATTCACCAATTTTGCGAACTTGGTCACAGTTCACAGTTTCGTCGGCCACAAGCCCGGTCGCTATAGAGACTAATTGTAGTGGATCTCTATTCTGAAAGGGGGAATGCACTCTGAGCCAGTTCAATAATTTGGTGATATCATTGGCATCAATCAATTGTGAACTTTGACGGAGATCCCGATGTTGTTCGCCATGACCAGTGTGAACATGAACAAAATTTTCGAGAGCATTACATATCGGAAGGCAAAGAGGTAGTCCATGTACCCATTTCGCAACAGTGCTATCGGTTATTCCCCTGCCATGTGTGAGACCACCAGGGAGCTTGAACATTCTCATTAAACACTGCTCTATGGTCTGATCAGAATATATCCCGTCCCAGAATTTATCTGAGCGCCTTATGGTAAAGTAACCTTTCTCAGTGAACAACTTCAAATCATCCTGTTGCATTATTTCTGTTAGCTCATTCATCTGCTGCAAATAGAGATGAGAACTTTTTGCTTATGCAAAATGACCACCTGCGTGAAATACTGGAATCATATTGCGAACACAATATGTGTGGAGTTCCCAGTCGCCTGTGCACTCTGCTCTCAAGAACAACTGGAGAAGACCTATTTGCTCGTAGTATTGTACCCAAAGCTTTCCTGTGCGTCCTACGGACGCATTCTGGAGCAGTTCGTGTAATTTTGACAGTAGATGGTTGACACTTTCTTGATTGACAGCGTCAGCTGTTGTACAGTCACCTCTGGCAAGTCCACAGAATATTTCATTGACTTCTGTGCAGTCTATGTTATCTAGTGTTCGGCTTTCTTCAAACACAAGTTTTGTAATGGCAATTTGTGTTAGCAAATGGGCACGAACTGCTCTTGAATATGCATGACCACTGACCAAATGATGGATTGACCCACCAGCATAAACAGTCCCCCAAAGTTCATCCAAGCCGCTACCAGCCATGATCGAACCAATTGCCCCTAAATATGACATAATCATATGGAAGCCGCCGAGTCTAACGAAAACTTTTGTCAACTTACATGCCAATGCATCTTGAGTGTAGGCGAACACCACATTATGTGATTTAATCGAACATGGAAATTGAAACAATGATGCTATAATACGGTATTTGAATGAGAAAAGTCGATGCCGTTTGAATTTGAGTTTAGGGGGTATGGTTAATATTTCACACGTTTCACCAGTTCATCATGGCATAAATGACTATTGTTATATATCATTATAAAGTCACTGCTTTTCTGCAATTTTTGATATATAATTTAACTCCCAAAGTAGTCGTAGATTTGATTTAATGGACGTTGTGTACCGTTGTGTGTATGAAAACAATAAATTTTTTTTCGTAATTTTGTACATTTTCGTGAATATTTCACCATTGAGTGTGAGGATTGGTACAAAGTTGGCATTTTCTGTTGGGGATATGTATTCTCAATATAATTCAGCACGATATTTATGATTCTCACCCTACTAAGGCGAATAAGAATGAGAAATATGGAGCTGGGTCGAATTTTTTTTTAATTTTTTTTTTCATCAAAAAAACGCTATAACTAAAAAAGCTCAACTCGGATTCGCGGGGACTTTTCACACTTTATCCGCAATGTGTGTCCCGGAAACATATAAAAAAATCAGCTTTCTCCGATTTTTTTCCTTACTTTCTCATTTTTATGTCTAATGTGCCTGGACTTTTGGTATCAATAGAAAACCAATCGAAGTTTCCGTGTTTTACTTTTTACAAACGAATACAATACAGAGTAACAAAGGGAAGCTTGGCTTTTTGAGGCAAGCTAATTAGAAGCAACTAGTCCGCAGATAATCCGTTAAGGCCATTTTATACTGGAGGCGAACGCGAAAGCGACCGCGACTCCGACCGCGGTGGTCGCATTTGTTCTATTAACACAATACCAATTTTAATGGTGTCGTTCATACTAAGGGCGAACGCGAATACGGCCCATTTTTTTGTTCGCGCGGAAAACCGCGGAGATTGCCCCCAGAGCGAATTTTTGGGAATTGTTCGAGCGAACAATTTTATTCAGCCAATCAGATGGCGAGGTCAAAGGGCGTACTATGACCTATCTGGAGGATTGTTTTTTAACCCTTTACACATCGTAACTGCAAAAACCGGGTAGCGCTATTCACAAATTCTCTATTCAATTTTTATTACCTTTTCATTTTTTGTCACAAAAACATAGCTTATGACCCCTCATTGGAACGAGCTCAACGAGCTCGTTCCAATGAGGGGTCATAAGCTACGTTTTTGACGCAAAAAATCAAAACAATTAGTGCTTCAAGAATTTTATTTGCATGTATAGTCTGTTTTTCGTGTTAGGTAAAGGGTTAACACTACGAATTTCCGCGCGAATCACCGCCTTCAGTATGAACGATAATTCGCGTGGAAAGTCGCGCGGAAATTCGCAGTTGTCGCGTTCGCGTTCGCCTCCAGTATAAAATGACCTTTATTAAGAATACATATCCGTAACACTGTTAAGGTGATAGCTAAAAGTTGCGATTTTGTTGTATAAAAGTGTAAATATTTCCTATAATTTTTCTGAATGGGTTAAACATAAAACTTAAAGATAGATATGTAACAAACCCCGAAAACAGGTTTGTCAGAGATTCTAAGTGACGCATGAAATGTAATGTCCATTAGAGCATTATGGTGTTCAACGCCATATGGGCTTCTGATAACAGATCAATAGTAAGAGAGACAATGTTCTCTTCTGTAATATTTATCTGGGTAATTAAAGCCAGTTAAAATCTAATTATAGAATACATTACATCACATATGTTCTGGACACACACTCATATTACGCATCAATCCTGTCTCCGAAATGTCAAAAGATACCAAAACGCGAGTCTTTCAAAGGAACTTCAAAGCGAGCGTTAAATTAAGATAGATCTAAGCGGCCAAGTTCAAGAGAAGCGATTAACTGAGAATAAATGTTCTGGCTATCTAAATAACAATCGGGGGATTTCTCGAAACATTCATTCCAGCCAATTCCAGTCGGAAGGTGTGTAAGGCTGCGGGTCGTTGCGAAGCAGTTGGACTGAAGGCACTCAGAGAAGGTCCGAAATTACCCTTGGCCGTCGAGGGTCATAGGCACCGAGTTTGAAAGTTCGCGTATTGTCGTAACCCTGTGAGGGTTGTAAGGAGCCGATAGTAGTTTGTTAACGGTTGCGAACCGTAGTGGCATAGTAGCCAAAGAAGTAAAAGCTGTAACGTTGAGGTCTAGAGACCGTATTAAGAGCTTGAGAAAGCGCTGGAGTAGCTCGCGAGATAAGATAGTTTTAGTCGGTTCGAGAATTGGTGATGTTGAGAACACTTTGCAGAATATTTTTATGTGAACTTTGTCAAGTATATATCTGAAGGCGAAGAATAACTTAATCCCGTGACAACCAGTCAAAGTGCAAAGAGATCGTGAACTGTGGTAGACGCCGATTGAATTGTGGTTGAACTGTGAGAACGCCGATAGATTCGCACAAGCTGAACATTACATGTGTTAAGCCCGATTGACGGTGAGGTTAACCATGCGAGGAAGAAACAACGAGAAGTGAATAGACACTTGGTATTCATCACAAACCGTGAGAGGATGAAGATGATGTGAGGTCGATCCATCGGACACAGCTAGCTGTGGGAGACATCGAGGGCCCTAAAGAATAAACTTCTATTCGCGTAATTAGTGTATTCATATGGATAATTTTGTGAGTAATTTGTTTCATATTATATTTCTTCGTACATGTAAATAAATAATCTTTCAGTGAATTATCGTTGATCACCCTTTGGCGTTGTAAGCCGCAGGCACCTTCAGGAATCCTAAGAGTCCCAAGCGGATAGGGCATTGATAAGGTGGCAAAGTTTACGTTCGAACTGGGGTTCAGACGACAGTCACTGGCTGTCGACTGAGCACTGATGAAAACATAAAATTGTCCTCCATCATTTCAACCCTGTAATCCTGCGACACTGGCGAGGCTAACACAGGATGTTCTGAAAGGTAACATTTTTGAAGGTAAAGATCAACGATCCACTCAAAGATAATTTATTTCATGGAGCATGCTTTTTGAAGTTTACATATGAGTTTTGCAAATTGTTATCAACATGCTCTGCGGAAATAGTGGAGTAGCGAGGGAAGCCGCGGCCGAATTAGAGCGTCGGGTTACGTTGAAGCCCGAGGAGGCTGCCTTACGGGCAGCCGAACGTGAGAAAGAGACTGAGAGGGCCGAGAGAGAGGCGGCGCAAAGAGCTGCAGAGCGAGAGAAAGAAATCCAGGTATAGCGAGAAAGAGCTGAGAGAGAGGCAGCACAAAGAGCTGCAGAACGAGAGAAATAAATTCAGGTAGAGCGAGAAAGAGCTGCGTTAGAGCGTGAAAGGGGTGAGAGACAGGCGGAGATTGAGCGTGAAAGGGGTGAGAGACAGGCGGAGATTGAGCGTGAAAGGAGTGAAAGGGCCGAAAAAGAGCACGAGAGAGAGAGAGAGAGCTCGAATTGATAAGAGCTAGGGCCCAAGTTCAGGAAACCAACAGCAGGCAAGGGGAAACGAACGGCGGTGGCCATGGTAGGACCTCTTTCCCAAAACTCCCTAAATTATCAGAGGATTCTGATGATATCGATGCATACCTTCAGAGGTTTGAAAGGTTTGCGTCGTGTCATCAGTGGCCTGAGGATTCATGGGGAGTAAACTTGAGTCCGTTGTTAACGGGGAAATCCTTGCAAGTGTACGCAAGTATGCCTCCTGATTTGTCAAATTATTATGGTGAGCTAAAGAAAGCTATTTTAAAGAGGTACCAGCTCACCGAAGACGGATTCCGGGTTAAGTTCAGGGAATGTAAGCCCGAGAGAGGGGAAAGTGTATTCCAATATGTAGCGCGGTCCACTAGGTATTTTGACCGCTGGGTTGAGTTGTCAGAAATCGACGAAGATATCCGTCCCTCAAAGATCTGCTCATCCGAGAGCAGTTTATTTCAACTTGCTCCCCAGAGTTGGTCCTCTTTGTTACGGAAAGGAGGCCAAACAGTGTTGATGAAATGACTAAGGTAGCCGAACAATACTTAGAAGCCCACGGAGGTAGTATAACTCAGCCCCGGCCGGGAAGATTTGGTGGGAACCAGGTTGCAAAGGCACCGGTTAGGATTAACCCTCCAGAGCCGGCTGTTAACAGGAGTAATACTGGGGCACAGAGCCCTAAAGATTTGTCTTGTTTTGTTTGTGGGCGGAAGGGGCACCTAGCGAGGGACTGTTGGAAGAAAACTCCTCACACAAAACCGAATGGCGGACCCCATAGGAATGGAAGGAGAGACCCTTTGGAGAAACGGATGTAGCGCCGTTCCGACCTGGGACAAAAGGCAGACGGCCGCGTTCTGCCAGACAGTTGGGCCAGAAAGTAGTCCACTCTGGGATGCTATTGAGAAGGGGGAGCTCGTGTTAGAGGGTGGCAAGGTCCTCCCTGTAATTAGTGGAATGTGCGAGGAAGTCACAGCCTCAGAAGATGGAGGGAAAATGCCCGTATACCCGGGGTATGTGGGTAAACATGAAGTGCAGATGCTTCGCGACACAGGATGCAGTAGCGTAGCAGTGCGTAGGCAACTAGTCAAGGACGACCAGCTATTGGGCCGCGACCACATGTGCATGCTAATAGATGGGACGATTAGGAGATTTCCCCTTGCGAGGGTGAGGGTGGATACTCCTTTTTATCGTGGCCAAGTAGAGGCTATGTGTATGGATAAACCCATGTACGACTTGGCCATAGGGAACATATCGGGGGTGAGACCAAGCCCCGACCAGTAGTGGCTTGAGGAAAACCTACCCTGGGCTGAGGTCAAAACAGGTGACCCAGAAGTAATAGGAAGAGCGGAGGAGATAGATGTGGGTCCGGACCAAAACCGTACACAGGGACCGACCCCTACCAGTGAAAGCTCGGGGGGGGGGGGGTCGGCAAGGGCACAGAAAGGCGATCGCTCCTGCAACGCCCAGTAGCTGTTGAACACAAGCTAGGGAAGATGTGCCCAGGGGGTGTCGGGCAGATGTCACCCAAGGTATTCTGCGAGGTGAGCCCGATGAGGTAGCAGCTGTAGTGACACGGTCACAGGCTGCTAAGGAGAGGCGCCCAATTAAGCCACTGAACGTACCAGTGGAGGTGATCGAAGAAGTTCGCGTGGAGAAACTGAAAGAGGCCCAAGGGGCCGACGTCTCATTGAAGAGATACTGGGAACTGGCCAACAAATGTGATCACGTGATCACCAGGGGCAAGGGTCGATACAAGATGAAGGTGGAAAAAGGAGTTCTCCATAGAGTGTATGAACAGCGACGAGGAAAGTCGCGGACTGAAGTTAAACAAATTATGGTCCCAGAGAAGTTTCGGAAGCAGGTCATGACCCTGGCCCATGAGTCTTTGGTTGGGGGCCACTTGGGCTCGAGAAAGACCCTCGATAGGATTACAGCCTGTTTTCACTGGCCCGGCATTGACGGTGAAGTCACCAGGTTTTGTCAGTCGTGTGACATCTGTCAAAAGACAGTGACAAAGGGCAGTGTCACCAAGGTACCCTTAGGGGAGATGCCTCTAATGTATGAGCCATTCGAGAGAATCGGGGTGGATCTCATCGGACCGATTACACCCGTGTCGGATAAAGGAAACCGATATATGTTCACTGTGGTGGATTATGCCACCAGGTAACCAGAGGCGGTAGCCCTACCCAAAATCGAGGCTGAGCGTGTAGCCGAGGCCCTGCTTGAGGTGTTCTCGAGAATAGGTTTTCCAAAGGAAATCCTAAGTGACCAGGGGTCGCAGTTCACATCGGGGCTGTTAGAGGAAGTATGTCGGCTGGTGGCGGTTAAACAGTTATTCACCGCCCCATATAACCCGAAGTGTGACGGTCTGTGTGAGCGGGTCAATGGCATTTTAAAGGGAATGCTGAGGAAAATGTGCTAAGAAAGGCCAAAGGATTGGGACCGCTATCTGCCAGCGGTATTGTTCGCCTACCGGGAAGTGCCCCAGGCGAGCACTGGTTTTTCCCCATTTGAACTGTTATATGGAAGGACAGTTAGGGGGCCCATGCAGGTGTTGCGTGAGCTCTGGACCGGGGACGAGACCAGCGAGGTTCGGAATACTTATCAGTATGTCCTAGACCTACGAAATAGGTTGGAGGAGATCTGCCAGTTGGCAAGGGAAAGCCTACGGAAGGCACAGGGTCGACATAAGCACCACTACGACCGGGGTGCTAAGGACAGAAGGTTTTTGGTGGGGCAAAAGGTGAAGGTCCTCCTGCCAACGGACCATAATAAATTGCTATTGCAGTGGAAGGGCCCTTACGTGGTGACTGAAGTAGTCGGAAATATGGACTACCGGGAAGATGTAGAGGGTAAAAGCAAGATCTATCATGCGAATCGGCTAAGGCGATACCATGATAGAGAGGTAGAGGAAGCAAAGCGAGCCATTAGCGACTTCGCTCCTCAGGGGACCCAGAAGGCCGCGGGCTTAGCCATAATAGAGCCTGAGGATGAAACTGAAATAGGTGTCGTGGATGAAGACAGCCTGTTAATACTGGGCGAGCTGAGCGGCGTGGAGACGCATAGGGATGTCAAAATCTGTGACAATTTATCAGATGGACAGCGCCACCAAGTTGTGCAACTCTTGAAGAGTTCGGGGATGTGTTTTCCGAGGGTCCAGGGACCACGGACCTCGAGGAACACAAAATTGAACTTACCACTGGGGAACCGGTAAGAGTGAAGCCTTATAGGATTCCCTATGCAAAAAGGCTTGGAATGCGGGATGAGGTGGTCAAGATGCTGAAGGCGAGGGTCATTGAACCTTCAAATTCTCCCTACAATTCACTAGTGGTACTTGTGAAGAAGAAAGACAACAGCGTCCGATTCTGCATTGATTTCAGGCGATTGAACGCTATAACTAGATTTGACAATGAACCCATGGGGAACATGGAAGACATAATGACTGGCTTGCAGGGTGCTGAATTCTTCAGCAAAATAGATTTGAGCGATGGCTACTGGCAAATTCCTGTTAGGAAAACCGACAGGCATATGACCGCATTCACAACCCCGGATGGGTGTTTTCAATTCCGGAAGCTCCCTTTTGGAATGGTCAATGCTGGCGCCACCTTCAATAGGATGATGCGCAAACTGCTGGCGGACACGCGGGATATAGTTCACTACGTGGACGATATCTTATGCAAGACGCGTTCGTGGCCAGAGCGCCTTGAAGAACTGAGGGGGTTACTCTTGAGACTCCGGAAGGCAGGGCTGACAGTAAAACCTTCCAAGTGTGAAGTAGGGTTCAGGATCATCGAGTTTCTCGGTCATAAGGTTGGAGAAGGAAAGATGGCTATGGATGATGAGAAGCTCGAGAGGATTAGCAATGCAAGTCCTCCACAGACGAAACGGCAGGTGAGATCGTTTTTGAGGTTAGCTGGATACTACAGAAAGTTCGTGCCAAACTTTTCAGATATCGCAGCACCTATGACCGATCTCACGAAGAAGGGTAGACCAAATAAGGTCAAGTGGGAATCTCCCCAAGACAGGGCATTTAAGACACTAAGGGATGTGCGTGCTCAGTAAGGCACCAATTCTCCGTTTGCCTGACTTTGCTAGGCCTTTCCTGGTACAGGCCGACGCATCAGACACGGGGGTTGGTGCAGTTTTACTGCAGGAATATGAGGATGGACGATTCCCGGTGGCGTACGCTAGCAAGAAGCTGCTCCCGAGGGAGCGTAACTACCCAGTCATTGAACGAGAGTGTCTAGCGATTGTTCTTGCCGTCAAGAAGTTCCAAAACTTTTTGTACGGAAGGGAGTTTGCACTCCACACGGATCACATGCCCTTGGCACACATCCAGAAAAGTAAGGTGGAAAGTAGCAGGATCATGCGGTGGTCCCTCCTGCTACAGAATTACTGTTTCAGAATAGTAGCAATCAAGGGTAGTCAAAATGTTGCGGCCGACTTGTGCGTGGACGGGAAGTACGTGTTAGTGAGACGACAGAAGTTAGGGCAAGGGGCCAAGCGGCTGGCTTGGGTCGGGGTGGATACCCCTTGCTAATAATTTGTTCACGTGGGTGTTGCGTGAGTGTATATAGATACAGGTGTGAGTGTGTGATAGAGTAGTGTTATATTTTGCGATGTTGAGAGGGAGAGTGGGTGTATGGGGGACCTGTTGGCTGCATGTGTACCAACGGACCACCTCCAATTGTGCGCCAGTGGAAGGGAACGCACAAGTTTATATGGGTTGTGGTTAGTCTCATAGGTCCCAAAGGGGAACCGAGCCAAATTACTGGAGAATTATTGGTGGTGCGCATCAGTGTGAGCATGTGCGTGAGACTGTGTGTGTGAATTTCTGAGTATATTGGTGTAATAGTAGAGCAAGACTGTGAGATAGCTCTAAGATAGAAGTGAGAAAGTGGATGCACGTGAATGCTATCCCCTTGGTTTATTTGGAACAACTGAGAATATGTTCCTTGGTAGGGGGTTGTCAAGGTGATAGCTAAAAGTTGCGATTTTGTTGTATAAAAGTGTAAATATTTTCTATATTTTTTCTGAATGGGTTAAACATAAAACTTAAAGATAGATATGTAACAAACCCCGAAAACAGGTTTGTCAGAGATTCTAAATGACGCATGAAATGTAATGTCCATTATAGCATTATGGTGTTCAACGCCATATGGGCTTCTGATAACAGATCAATAGTAAGAGAGACAATATTCTCTTCTGTAATATTTATCTGGGTAATTAAAGCCAGTTAAAATCTAATTGTAGAATACATTACATCACATATGTTCTGGACACACACTCATATTACGCATCTATCCTGTCTCCGAAATGTCAAAAGATACCAAAACGCGAGTCTTTCAAAGGAACTTCAAAGCGAGCGTTAAATTAAGATAGATCTAAGCGGCCAAGTTCAAGAGAAGCGATTAACTGAGAATAAATGTTCTGGCTATCTAAATAACAATCGGGGGATTTCTCGAAACATTCATTCCAGCCAATTCCAGTCGGAAGGTATGTAAGGCTGCGGGTCGTTGCGAGGCAGTTGGCCTGAAGGCACTCAGAGAAGGTCCGAAATTACCCTTGGCCGTCGAGGGTCATAGGCACCGAGTTTGAAAGTTCGCGTATTGTCGTAACCCTGTGAGGGTTGTAAGGAGCCGATAGTAGTTTGTTAACGGTTGCGAACCGTAGTGGCATAGTAGCCAAAGAAGTAAAAGCTGTAACGTTGAGGTCTAGAGACCGTATTAAGAGCTTGAGAAAGCGCTGGAGTAGCTCGCGAGATAAGATAGTTTTAGTCGGTTCGAGAATTGGTGATGTTGAGAACACTTTGCAGAATATTTTTATGTGAACTTTGTCAAGTATATATCTGAAGGCGAAGAATAACTTAATCCCGTGACAACCAGACAAAGTGCAAAGTGATCGTGAACTGTGGTAGACGCCGATTGAATTGTGGTTGAACTGTGAGAACGCCGATAGATTCGCACAAGCTGAACATTACATGTGTAAAGCCCGATTGACGGTGAGGTTAACCGTGCGAGGAGGAAGCAACGAGAAGTGAATAGACACTTGGTATTCATCACAAACCGTGAGAGGATGAAGATGATGTGAGGTCGATCCATCGGACACAGCTAGCTGTGGGAGACATCGAGGGCCCTAAAGAATAAACTTCTATTCGAGTAATTAGTGTATTCATATGGATAATTTTGTGAGTAATTTGTTTCCGATTATATTTCTTCGTACATGTAAATAAATAATCTTTTCAGTGAATTATCGTTGATCACCCTTTGGCGCTGTAAGCCACAGACACCTTCAGGAATCCTAAGAGTCCCAAGCGGATAGGGCATTGATAAGGTGGCAAAGTTTACGTTCGAACTGGGGTTCAGACGACAGTCACTGGCTGTCGACTGAGCACTGATGAAAATATAAAATTTTCCTCCATCATTTCAACCCCGTAATCCTGCGACAAACACTAAAGTGTCCACTTGGGCTCTTTGTTTTACGATTGTATTGAGATACAGTTATTTTTTTCCACCCAGAAAAAATAGCAAATCTCGTCTCCTGGAACATTACGTTTATGGAAGTGCCTGTATTATATGTCAAGAGGCCCACACTATTGATAAAAATGAATAGAAAAAAATTACAGAGCATCAAAAGATGGAGAAAACGCCGTTTTCTTATTTTCAGATTGGTTTCAACAGAGAATTATAGCGAAACGTTCGAACGTATTGGGGGAAAATGTAAAATGCCAGCTTCTGTATTTTTATTCAACTCCACAGAAAAATGCCCGAAGTTTGTGAAATGATGCACACAGCGATGATACAAATTCGCTAACATTTCGAAATTTCAATTTTTAAATGAAATTCCCGATTCCTTAGTGTTAAATTTACTTTATGAGAGCTTTTGGAAATTAAGGGGAGTTAACTTTCCCGTAAATAGCTTCCAAGAACGAAAACTGTCAGCCACGATCTGCCGTTCGTCTTCTAATTGTTCATAACTGTGTATCAGGAAATATTATCTCTTCTTTTAACGTGGTATGCCTTTCCATATTGTTTCATTCTGTGGACAGACACATTTTGAAACGACCATGAAAAGAAATTCCTGCTTTTCTGCTTTAACCCTTTATCCAACGAAACGGCCATATCCGCCCGCGTAATATGCCAATTCTCCAGCTGAAAAAATACCATTTTTCAAAAAATGTCAACAAAACCATATCATGTGACCCCTCTTTGGAACGAGCTCGTTTGCGATAATGTGCTCTCTCTCACTCACTCACTCACTCACTCACACACACACACACTCACAGACCCCCCCCCCCCCCCCACACTCACTCACATGTGTGGACGCACGCACCCATAAACGTACACTCAAATGCCAACAACTAATTATTTTCAAGCATAGTCTAGTGGAAACATGTGGTCCAGTAAATTATTTCACCTACAGCAAATATGACACAGAGATCTTGACCGACTTCGTCGTTTTTCCCGTGATTTGATTAGAATATGAGAATGGTGCTAGGAACATACTAATCGCACACTTCTGGACATGTTATACAATCAGGTCCTGGCTGCTTGCATAAACATATTTTTCGAAAAGTATCAACACAACTGTATAGTGTGACCCCTCACATGATATGGTTTTGTTGAACTTTTAGAATTTTTTTTTTAAAAAAACAATTGAAATAAAAATTGTTATATGGTGTACGTTGGGTAAAAGGTAAATGGATGTCATAGACATTCCTGGGAATGAAATTTTGGCAATTATGCATGGAAAAGCATGGAAGAGGTTACAAGTTCGCATTTGTCCATCACAGCGATGGCTCAGTGGTTGGAGCATCTGACCATAACCCTTTATCTAACATGAAAAGCAGACGACACTTGCAAAAAAAATTCTTGAACAACTAATTTTTGTTCATTTTTTGTCTCAAAAACATAGGTTATGACCCCTCATTGGAACGAGCTCGACGAGCTCGTTCCAATGAGAGGTCATAACCTCTGGTTTTTGAGACAAAAAAGGAAAAAATAATGAAAATTAACTGACGATTGTTGAGAATAACGCTGGCCGGTTTTGACCGTTACGTTAGGTAAAGGGTTAAACCGAAAGAGCGATGGTTGGATACTGACGTGCGGTAACTCCATGACATTTAATCCAGATTGCCCAATGGAGGCATGGTGACGCAATGTACTACAGCAAGTCGATGGTGCACGTTCCATCAACCGCTGCTAGACACTACTTGTGCAGAGTCAGGATGTAGGAGAGTCTGACAGTTTTTCGCCTCTGCTCGGTAGTTCTCTCTGGGTACTCCATCTTCTTCCACCCTTAACACTGTCTGGCGCCATTGACCTTCGCTGTTGAAAGTGTCGTTAAGCCCTAATAAAAACAGACAAACAAGACATCGATTTCAAATTTCATGAATTATGCAGAAACGCTCGATTGCCAAAACATACAGTCATTTCCAAAATTATTTGCGTAAAGAACAATTTTGCTATGAAATAAAAAAGTAGATGGCAACAAGATCGGCAGACCGGCTGGGTATTTAGCCCAAGAACATTAGGTTTCACTAGGAAAAAAAATCGGAGAAAGCTGACTTTTTCAGGGAATGTCGAGTGCATGTCACTGAACGATTAGACAAAAGTCCCCTAAAATCCCAGTTGAGCTTTTTTTTCTACAGCCTTTTTTCGAAAACGCGTTTGAAAAAAATCAAAAAAAATCGCACGAACTTTGTAACCTCGAATTGATCAAACTGTATTTTTTGTTTACGCGTATTTCGAGCTACATAATGTCTAATATACATTTACCTAGAGGAAAATGTGCATTCTGTGACAATTTTTGCGAAAAATTATTGAAAATTCACAAAAAAGTATCGGATTTACGCAAAAAATGACGATTTTCCTAACGGATTTGCCCAAAGGGTCGTAGTACAGAACGGGATGTTAGTTGGACAGACGATAAAAAATCCACCACCATTTGAAGACTTTTATCATTGCTTACAAAATAGACATTATGGAAGACCCCCTCTGCTTCTGGCCGAGTTCCCCTTTTGGCATAAAATTCGTCAGCATGAGAACTCAACTATTTTCGGGCTTGGGACCGAACAGACACGTCTGTGTCTGGCAGCATTAGATCAATAAATAATATTTACAGAATGTACACAAATCAATAAATAATATTTACAGAATGTACAAATCAATCAACATGGATTAAGTTACATTGACTATTATCAACGCTATATACAGAAATGACATGACCTATATACATATTATTCATCGAACTCAGAAATTTCCGACAGGACAGTGTTTCTGTGGTTGTTACAAGAATCCGAACTGCAATTACACAAACCTGAGCAAGAGAGTCCTGCCTTCTTACACCCACACCTTTTTGTACAAGCACTCTTGCAAGCACAACTGATCAGATTCAGTAGGTTATCGGGGGCACATGGCTTTGTGGCTGCAGTCGGTACAAGAAGTCCATTGTCTAGCGACCACCCCCAATCCGTCGGAGGAAGCGAAGTGCCCAGCCATTGTTGGACCTGGAGATAACATCTGTAGACATGTTGTTGTGTAGCATCGCTGCTTGGTGGGAGTGAGGCTAGGTCGATGGGTTTATTCAGTTTAGATTTTGCTACATAATGCTTGTTAGTGACATATCTGTATTGGTCGAGAGAGGAAACAGTTTTACTCCCGTATAAGATCAGGAGAAGTTGTTCCCCGGCAGCGGCTACTGCACTTGGTGTACTGTCATCCGTCAAAATTGTGTTGACATACTGTTGTGAGTCACTAGTAACATCGGAGACAATTGTACTGAATACTTTCTTCTTACCAACTCGAAAGAGTGCAGAAGTAGTGTCACAACCACTTATAGAATGTGCTACAAGGAGGTTGCTTCTATGGTCACCCATTTTGGTTGCTATTTCACTAACTGAAACTAGTAAGTTTGGGGTAATGGAATACATCATGTGAATATTACATCCCGATTGAACTCGAGAGGTAAGAATGACTAACAAGTCTGTGTCTGTTCCCACAACGACAACATTGTTGTCATCTTGAGCGATGTCAAGTGCAGTTTCGGCTATCAGTACATCAGCATCAGCCTCGGCCTGCTTGGACTGAATATTGATAGCAGATAGCTCCTGCATTAGAAGATCGATCAGTTGGGTTTTGTTCTTGGCATTTGCAAGGAAATCGGATTTGGGTGTGGTGGCTGGTAACTCGGGTGAGATATTGATATCAATGGAATACCTGTCTTTAGATCTACGGGCTTGTTCCATGCCCTTTGTCGACATTGTACAAGCATAACCATCAAAAACAACCACGACGTTCGCCCCAAAATGTCTTACTAGATAATTGGAATATGATGTACATATGTCCTTATATGACGACTGTTTAGGCCATACAACTGCCCTCAATAAAAATCCACCATCTACAACAAACAGAGAATGTTCTGGGATTTTAGTTTGCTCGGAACCGTATGTTTTGAGGATCTTACCGATCGTGCTTTTCTGTGTCTTCCTCATTCCAGCAGAATCAAACAATGCTGGTGGTTTCGGGGCGAGTTCATATTTGAGATACTCTTCCATCACTGCTTGTGACTGAATAACACATGTGATGCGGTTGAACAGAATTGTGGGGTCAATCACTACCTTACTTCCACGGACGTTGATGCTATTTGCCATCGATGCGAAAGACTTCACAGTGTCAACACGTCGTAGTTTGATGCTGTTGAACGTTTTGCTTACAACATTCGATACGCAACATTCACCAATTTTGCGAACTTGGTCACAGTTCACAGTTTCGTCGGCCACAAGCCCGGTCGTTATAGAGACTAATTGTAGTGGATCTCTATTCTGAAAGGGGGAATGCACTCTGAGCCAATTCAATAATTTGGTGATATCATTGGCATCAATCAATTGTGAACTTTGACGGAGATCCCGATGTTGTTCGCCATGACCAGTGTGAACATGAACAAAATTTTCGAGAGCATTACATATCGGAAGGCAAAGAGGTAGTCCATGTACCTATTTCGCAACAGTGCTATCGGTTATTCCCCTGCCATGTGTGAGACCACCAGGGAGCTTGAACATTCTCATTAAACACTGCTCTATGGTCTGATCAGAATATATCCCGTCCCAGAATTTATCTGAGCGCCTTATGGTAAAGTAACCTTTCTCAGTGAACAACTTCAAATCATCCTGTTGCATTATTTCTGTTAGCTCATTCATCTGCTGCAAATAGAGATGAGAACTTTTTGCGTATGCAAAATGACCACCTGCGTGAAATACTGGAATCATATTGCGAACACAATATGTGTGGAGTTCCCAGTCGCCTGTGCGCTCTGCTCTCAAGAACAACTGGAGAAGACCTATTTGCTCGTAGTATTGTACCCAAAGCTTTCCTGTGCGTCCTACGGACGCATTCTGGAGCAGTTCGTGTAATTTTGACAGTAGATGGTTGACACTTTCTTGATTGACAGCGTCAGCTGTTGTACAGTCACCTCTGGCAAGTCCACAGAATATTTTATTGACTTCTGTGCAGTGTATGTTATCTAGTGTTCGGCTTTCTTCAAACACAAGTTTTGTAATGGCAATTTGTGTTAGCAAATGGGCACGAACTGCTCTTGAATATGCATGACCACTGACCAAATGATGGATTGACCCACCAGCATAAACAGTCCCCCAAAGTTCATCGATCCGCTACCAGCCATGATCGAACCAATTGCCCCTAAATATGACATAATCTTATGGAAGCCTCCGAGTCTAACGAAAACTTTTGTCAACTTACATGCCAATGCATCTTGAGTGTAGGCGGACACCACATTATGTGATTTAATCGAACATGGAAATTGAAACAATGATGCTATAATACGGTATTTGAATGCGAAAAGTCGATGCCGTTTGAATTTGAGTTTCTGGGGTATGGTTAATATTTCACACGTTTCACCAGTTCATTATGGCATAAATGACTATTGTTATATATCATTATAAAGCCACTGCTTTTCTGCAATTTTTGATATATAATTTAACTCCCAAAGTAGTCGTAGATTTGATTTAATGGACGTTGTGTACCGTTGTGTGTATGAAAACAATAAATTTTTTTTCGTAATTTTGTACATTTTCGTGAATATTTCACCATTGAGTG
Source organism: Pictodentalium vernedei (assembly GCA_031216915.1). Taxonomy (NCBI): domain Eukaryota; kingdom Metazoa; phylum Mollusca; class Scaphopoda; order Dentaliida; family Dentaliidae; genus Pictodentalium; species Pictodentalium vernedei. Next base: position 396,306,251 of record CM062297.1, on the reverse strand, counting down.
TGAGGATTGGTACAAAGTTGGCATTTTCTGTTGGGGATATGTATTCTCAATATAATTCAGCACGATATTTATGATTCTCACCCTACTAAGGCGAATAAGAATGAGAAATATGGAGCTGGGTCGAATTTTTTTTAAATTTTTTTTTTTCATCAAAAAAACGCTATAACTAAAAAAGCTCAACTCGGATTCGCGGGGACTTTTCACACTTTATCCGCAATGTGTGTCCCGGAAACATATAAAAAAATCAGCTTTCTCCGATTTTTTTCCTTACTTTCTCATTTTTATGTCTAATGTGCCTGGACTAATTGTAGACAAATCTATAAGACTATGATCTTAATCATTTTAAAGGGGTTAAATTAATCGTGCTCTACATACAAAACACAACCGTGATTGTGAAGTTTGTGTACATTCCCATGTTGTTTATGTTATATGTGAAAGAGTGTGATGTGTCTTGTGACAATGGATTGCACTTGGAATCAATTGAGAAATTACGTTTACGGGCTGGTATTGATTAATTACACCCGATTAATCTTTGGAATTGTTTTATAATTGTGACAATGACAAGTTCTGGAAAACAACAGCCTTTGAATAAGGATGTGCCACGTGTAAACACTTTCATTCCGAAAGCTCCTAATGTTATTTAAGTTCGAGTGGCGGTTCTGCTCTATGGTGTGATGCGAATGACGGGTTTCTGTACGGTCGCCGTGGATTAGTCACTTTCCACGGGTTGATAGTATTCCACGGACGCAATTATATTAGATTCCAAACACTAATTATAGGAATAATCATAAAAAAAATAATTAATAAAGCACCGAGTTCAACCCGGTGAGTCATTAAAAAAATTTTGCTGCTGCTGATTTTTGTTACCTGGTAAACGCAATCGTGGACATCACTACCCACGCGTGGATTACAACCAGTCCACGGCGATTGCACTGTAGTATGGTAGAAATATCATACACAAAGCTATGTTTGAGACTCGCAAACCACTACATTAAGAAAAGCACACATTTTGGACACGAATAGAAACGAGGGGAAAATATGTTAGTGTGCGAAGAATCTACGGTACATCTCAGTGATCACACAAGCGACTGGATGATACCTACGCCGAAAGGACCGTGAAAGACGAGGCGCATTTTACCTGCACACGTTGATTCCATCGACAAGGACGATGTTAACCATTCATTCAAAAGCACACGATATCAAAATTTGTTATTTTAATTATTATTTTTTTTTAATTAAAAAAAAACAAACACATGATGTGACCCCTCATTGGAACGAGCTGGCGAGCTCGTTCCAATGAGGAGTCGCATTATATGGTTTTGTTAATTTTTTTGAAAATTATTGTATTTTCAACTGATCAATTGGTAAATTACGCTGACGGAGGTGGTCGATTCGATATCTAAAGGGTTAAACAAAGAGAAAATATTTTTATTACACGCCTGTTCTATGTAATCCACATCTACAACAACACTAAACCATGCGGAAAATGAAAATCTGTTCCGCACCTATGTGTGGAACAGAAATCATTGACGGACTATTTTTAAACGGAAGCGCAATTTCACTGGAATTTTCTTCAAATCGTACAACGCATTACAATTTGAATCCCTAATAATAGCTGAAAATCTTCCTTTGAGTTCCAACGTGTTCTTCATACCAGTAGGCACACAGAACACATTGGAACTCAGGGGACGATATAATAACACGGGTCCCCCTCGCAAATTTGGTTGGCGATAAAATGTGTTCTTTTTGTTGAAAATTGTCAAATGAATTGCCGAGTGTCCTTCTAATAAGTGTTTTTATAGACGTGAAGGCGTGTAATAATCACTGAACGACACGCGTGCCTAAATGGGTTAATCGATATGGCACTTGTGCCATCGCGGAAGGATAAAACTCAAGGCCTGTGGCCTCTCGTTCTATCCTTCCGCGCGAGCACTCGTTCAATATCGATGAACGCATTCACACACGCGCGTCGTTCTGTGTGTGTCGGAAGTGTCCTAATTATTGCCTAATGAGCTATTTCTACATTTGAATATTTAAACATAATAATTGTCTAATTGTCAAAAGAAGAACCCTTATAAGTATTCCCTGCATCCAATTTCCCTTTCTCTTATTGACCGTTCGACCGTTGATCAAAACATTAACTGATCATTTCCTAGTTGAGATTCAATGTGACTGACGTTATTACAGGTGACTTTTTTTAACAGTTTATCCACCGTTAATTTTAGGGTCTTTCTTTCAACCGAACACCACATTCCCGCATTTCTTTAATTTCGTGTTGTATTCTATTTCAATCCAGAAATCATTTTGCCATGCACTGACAAAGCAGTTGCCATATCTGGGGTCCATTTCTAACATGACAGAAAACAGAATATGTAGGTTCAATGACAAATGCAGTTTCAAAATACGCTACAATATTTTTTACCAATAGTTCAGGACACTGACATTGAAACTCATGAATTCTTGATTAAAGACGTTTGGGGATGTTGAATCGTTGAACCAATTTATACAATCTTACCAATGATAATAATATTTGGAAAATAAAGTATTCTTAACCCTTTAACTAACAAGAAAAGCAGACGCCACTTGCAAAACAATTCTTGAATAACTAATGTTTTTAATTTTTCGTCTCAAAAACATAGGTTATGACCCCTCGTTGGAACGAGCTCGTCGAGCTCGTTCCAACGAGGGGTCATAACCTATGTTTTTGAAACAAGGATTTAAAAAATAATGAAAATTAATTGGCAGTTTTTGAGAACAGCACTGGCCGGTTTTGGCCGTTACGTTGGATAAAGGGTTAAACTTTGGAAATCTAACTTTCAGCCGCTCATGGAAATTTATAATCCGAAGACGAATTACTTCGAATGTTCATTAATCTGAAAGAGCCATGTCAGACAATTTTCGTCAGTGGAAGAGGTTTAGATGAAAGTTAGCTCCCCTTAATTTCCAAAATCCGTCAGTAAATTTCGTACTAAGTGTTTGCTAATTTCGTGTACAAATTGAAAGTTTGAAATGTTAGATACTTTGTATCGTCTATATGCGCATCATTTTACAAACTTCAGACCTTTTCCTGTAGAGTGGAATAACAATTCAGAAGCTGGCTTTTTAAAAAAAAAATCCCTATCAGTTTGAACATTTGATTATCATTCCATGTTGAAAGGCATTAAAAAATAAGAAAACCGAGTTTTCACCACCTTTTGATGTTCTGTAACTTTTCCCTGTCAATTATATCAACAATATGTGCGTCGTGGCAAATAAAAAAGACACCACCCTTTCCATTAACACATACGTCTACGAGGTGAGATTTTCTAATTTATTTTATTGGAAGTATAAAAACTTGCAAATTACTGTAAAAATACATTCGCTAAACAAAGACCAAAAGGGAACGCCTGGTGTTGGGAGGTGTATACTGATAGATATTCTTAATAGCCGATTATCTGTGAACTTGTTGCTTCTAATGAGCTTGCCATTAAAATGCTAAGTTGCCTTTTGTCACTTTTCATAAACGAAAACAACAGAGTGCTCAGAGAGCTGTCTGTTGTTTTATTTTATTAAAAGTAACAATAGGAAACTCGGCTTTATTTTCGACTGATGCCACAGGTGTGTGCTCCTCAATCAGTACTTGCTTTTTAATTGGGCTTAATAATTCCAAGGGAGATAACTTTATCGAAAGTCGATTTTTATGACGAAAAACACCAGGGATGGATGTTTCGAAGGCCAGTTACATAGGAGATCCGGTACTCCGATGACCGAATGCTCCGATGACCCAATATTCCCTGCCGCCCAATGTTACGAAGGTCCGATATTCCAACGCCCAGTACACCGAAGGTCCGGTACTCAGAGTTCCTACATCCATGCTTGTGTTTTGTTGTTTATCTGTACGTAGAATTAATTCTCGAATACTATGTAATTAATAACTATTATAGTTTATAGATCAGTTTATTCAGCAACATACATATTAATACATCTATAACTGTTTCATATGCCGATGTAAACAATTTAATAAAAAACAAACTTTCATAATAATAATAGTATACCGCCAAAGGCATAACTCTGCACGGAGGGTGGGTGTTTCTGGGATTTATCGGGTGGTGTGCATAACGGCCGTGATAAGTGCCAATCACCTGATTACATAACGTCCATATTGTTTTTCACAGAAAGCTCACCATTCAGATTTCATAATATTGTTCAATTTTATCCTTCAAAACATATCTTATAACTCCCGACCCCCAATCCAACCCCATTGGCACAGTGGTCGGGTGTCCTAAGGCGTACTGCACGTCAATGGTGCACTTGTCTTCAACTAATGCAAATCCTGCTTGTATGGAGTTAGTTCGTCGAGTCGTCGAGGAATCTGACAGTTGTTCACTGCTGCTCTGTGGTTCTCTTCTGGTACTCCGGCTTCCTCCAACCGTAAAACTGTCAAACATGAGGTGACCCTGTCTGTCGAAGCAGTCGTTAAAAGTCCAATAAATAAAAAAAAAACGAGGCTGTTTACAATAAATATTCACAAGAAACAGTAAGAACATTCCATTTCCAACACCAACATAGATGTTAACACGGCAACGGATATTATGATAAACTGACTCATAATATGTCGATTTAGCCGATTTTGTTCAAAAATTAATTTGTCGTGAATTTAATTAATCTGATAACGACATACCCACTCTGGCGTTCTGGTCTGTACTTGCGTTTATTTTACGAAAGAAAGGAGAAAGCAATTCCTCTCAGTGCAAGACCTTGGAGTAGTATAAGATGTGTGTGCGACCTTTGGCGTCACAATCTCCCATAGATCAAAGACAAGGAAATTGATTATCAGCGCAGCCAAGTTTCTGCTACCAATGCTGAGATTTAGGCGAATCAACTCAATTATCTACATTATCTCTCCAGTTTACGTCAAGATGGATGTTTTATGCGCACAATTATTGAAAAACAATTTGCAAATGTGCCGTAAGACACGGTATTCGAAATGTAAACCTGTTGTTATCATCAATGTATTCCACTGCCGTGGCTAGTAAATGGATTGCCTCGGCGAATAGGTCGTGACAGCTGTTGAGTAATGGCGTATGATGCTAATGTAATTACCCGTTAATGACAAATCGTTTGAGCAATTACAGACTTAGTCTGGGGGATTTTTGTTTGACTTATAATGCCAATATGAGGATCGCTTGGTGATCTGTTCTAATTGCAATAATTGACTCCATAATCTACCGACACCTTGAGAACTCACATTTATGTCGCACGTCGAATGACATATGTTTGTAGGTTCTGTGTGGAATTTATTGTGATTACACTTTTCAGTGATGGCAATAATTTTCTTTCTGCAGGCAATACGAAACTGTTGTCGCAATCCCAGTCTAGTCATTGAGAACCTGCGTATAATACGACTCCTGATATCGAAGATTTACATTTTCAGGAGGGCCTTCAGATTTGAAAAAAATGTAGGCGAGTGTGAAACCACGCTTTTAGAATAAATTTGGCATGGATGATTGTTTCCCCGGACGCTATAATCAAATATGGTCCAGTTCAGTGGAAATGGAAGCGAAAAAGAAGTAATAAGAACGTATTTTGTTCAAGACTAATGAAATATAGGTCTTCTGTCATGATAAAGGCGGGCAGAAACTTTAGTCCGGATCGCGATCGTCATCTAGTCGGGTGGAGAGAGGGTAGGAAAAAAAATCACTGCACATATGATGGGTGGGTGAGTGGACAAAGAGGCCAAAAAGCTATTTTTCCGAAGCTCTAATTTAAAAAAAATATTTTTAGTCTATTTTAGTCAATTAAAACAGTAACCGAATATAATTTTAACATCTACTAAAGTATCTTCAGACATTCAATAGTTGTATCTAAGTTTAAATTGCATTCCTTGTTCCTGGTCATTTAACCCTTTACCCAATGTAACCGCCAAATCTGGCCCGCGCTATTCTCAAACCTCACCATTTAATTTTCATTATTTTTTCATTTTTCGTCTCAAAAACATAGGTTATGGCCCCTCTTTGGAACGAGCTCGTCGAACTCGTTCCAACGAGGGATCATAACCTAATTTTTTGAGACAAAAAATTAAAAAAAAATAGTTATTCAAGAATTTGTTTTGCAAGTGGCGTCTGCTTTTCATGTTAGGTAAAGGGTTAAAACACAAAAACACCGATATTTATTTATTTATTTATTGGTGTTTAAGGCCACTTATTTCTGCACAATGGCTAATCATGACCTCGACGGTTTTACGGGTGGAGGAAGCCGGAGTACCAGAAGAGAACCACCGAGCAACGGCGAGCAACTTTCAGCTCCCCAACATACTAATTCCACACAAGCAGGGTTAGCATTGGTTGAAGACAGGTGCATCATCGACGTGCAGTACGCCTTAGTAAACAACGTCTCCGTTACCCCATGTGGGCAATGGGGGTGAAGTGTCTTGCCCAAGGACACAACGCGGTGGGATTCGAACCGAGGGCCTCTCGGCTTGCAGCCTACACCTCTACCTATTGAGCCACCGCGCCCCCCCCCCCCCCAAAGCACCGATAAATTACATAACTGATATCTAATCACTGTAACACGTCAAACTGAACTAATCATTTGTAACCACCTACAACAGTAGATAGGAGATAGAAAAGAGATAACTTCTATCTTCTGTTACAGGTATCTCTGAATTTCGGTAAAGTGATCTACCTTGAAATGATTAGACAAGCACGGCATGTCCAATTAAGAAGCAAGTAATTGTTGAGAAAACACATATGACGTCAGTAAAAAATAAAACCTAGCTTCCTTTTGTTACTTTCAATAAGTTAGAATAATAGACATCTCCCAGAAAGTCGACTTTCATGCCGATATAAGTCAAGGTTGGTCATCAAAGTGAGAATCAGCGGTAGAAACAGTGAGTGCGATCATAATATTAAACTCGACTTATTAGTTTATATGGACGCTAAGATATGGAATCTTTGAACTGTTCCATAAATCCAAAATGATTATTGGGAAAATCTCTATGTCATCAGTTGAAAATAAAACCAAGTTTCCTTTTGTTTTTTTTTTAATAAACGAAAACAACAGACAGCTCTCCGAGCTGCCTGTTGTTTTCTTTTATTATTATTAAAAGTAACTAAAAGAAAACTTTGCTTTATATGACAAGCTAATTTGATGCAGTTTGTTCACAGATAATCTGTCATTCAGAATATCTATCAGTATTTCATCTACCAACTCTAAACTGTCCATTTCGGCTCGTTGTTGAGGGAGTGTGTCTTTACAGTAATTTCAAGTTGTTATTCTTCGGAGAAAAAAATTAGCAAAACTCACCTCATAGAGATTTAGTTTAATGAAAAGGACAGTGTCTGTGTTATTTGTTACAATACACAACGCACCCTTTGATATTATGGGCAGAAAAAAAAACTACAGAGGATCAAAAGATGGGGAAAACGCCGTTTTCTTATTTTTAAATGGGCTACAAAAGAGAATAATAGTTAAAAGTTTAAACAAATTTCGAAGATAATATAAAAAGCCAGCTTCTGTATTTTAAATGCCTTAAGTTTGTGAAGTGATGCGCACATCGATGATACAAATTCGCTAATATATCAATTTTTAAATGAAATGTTCATACCCTCAGTGTTAAATTTATAGGCAGCTTTCGGTTTTTAAGGGGAGCTAACTTTCCCGTAAATCACTTTCAATGACAAAAAATGTCAGCTTTTAGGGTAAATAAAGGTGGACAGTTTATTTTAAAACAGGAAAAGAAACCCAAATATCAAGAACCATTTCAATAAAAATAATATTTCTTCAAACTGTATCACTGATCGGTCATTATATTACAACAGTACCGCAAGTCAAGTAAGTAATATGCTTCTATCTCTTATTCCGCTGAGTATTTTCAAGATATTTTTCATCCAATCTTGCCATGGCTGTATATTTGATGAAAAATTCATCCAAATTTAATTCAAGAAAATTTTGGTGAAAAAATCCTTTTAGTTTATACGGGGAAAGATTTCTTTATACTAATCTCAGTGGCAAACAAAATTCTGTCCTGGGAGGTAACATCCACCAGCAGCATGCAAGGAGTTAAATGGTGACTCATCTTTTCTTGTGCAGCATCATGCTGACATTGAGAGGTTATTACTTGGTTAGTTTCGTATCGGCCGAGATATCATCCCTCGGTAACTCCATATTAGCTTGATATTTATTCAGCCAACACAAATAATTACGAAATGTTCTCAGATCTGTTACAGTTTTCTGACTGTGTTATTGTTTCTCCTTCTTTTAACAGAGTCCGAACTTCTCCTAGTTCAGCTATCCGAAAGTCGCGGCTTCCCCACTGGTGGATAGCCGAACTATTTTTTCTGATAGCCAAACTATTTTTTCTCCCACTTCGACGAATCTCCACTTACGACTCGGGATCTAAGTTTGCGTTGGGACATCTGTACAACTCTTTACTTTCTTCTATTTATCTGCCTAATCCTTACTCTATTCTCATCATTAACCTTTCGAATTCGTAAGACCGAGTTTTCGGCCCAAAGAATAATTTCTTCCATTTTTGGCTTATTATAAGATGCCTATACACTGGGTATTAAGAATAAAATAATAACTGCAGTCTGCAGCCCCACGGCTGCAGACTGCTGTTATTATTATATCCTTTCTGTATATTGATATTGGACTGACCCATCTCACTGTTATTGTATAGAAAAGCGATACCATTCCAGGAAACAAGGGCTCAAAGGGTTAATTCTTCGCCATACAAAAACACGCAGCTTCACACTATTCCATTATGTCTGGCAGCGCCAGTTTTCGTGATTGCGTTCGACAAATAACAACGAACTATTTCGATATCAACAAATTACTTGCATCAAGTAACTCATCAAAGGGGGGACTCTAGCTTGGTTCATATTGCCAGAGATCAGCGTCATATCAGCCGAGTTTGAAGTCATATCTACCGAGCTTGATAATGGGCGATAATGGGGAGAGAAAATCATGTCTGATAAAACATCATATATCAAACTAGGGACGGTGGAGCAGAGGAGGGGGAATGGGAATGGGAATGGATGTGAACCAGCCCCCTCCCCCCTGCACCAGAGAGCATATTTTCTGCACCAGGGAGCAATGTGTTGCATGTGTCTACTGACACAACACACTGGAACTCAGTGGACGATATTCAGCTATCGCTAGCTATTCAAATTGCAATTACTTTGCACGATTTGTAGAAAATTCCAGTGAAATTTCGCTTCTGTTTCAAAATATTCCGTCAACGATTCCCGTTCCGCGCAAATTTTCATTTTCCGCATGGTTTAGTGTTGCGGTAGATGGGGATTACATAGAGCAGGCGTGTAATAAACAAAGCTATTGTTTGGAATAACACACCTCTCTCCATCCACCAGAGAAAAATTCACATCATGGAGCCAAATATGTGTACGTTTCTAAACATTAAAGACCGTAGAAGAGAAAAGCATGCCGGGGAATTTTCGATCACATCATTAGAATAAGGAGTCGTGCACCCCCTTCTAATTCTAAAGAATATTACAATAAGGGAACACAAAAATACAAGTTCCAGGTGACTGCATTTGAGCTCTGATGTCCACATCTTGATTCTCTTGTTATATTGATAAAGGTCATTTTGGCCAAACCTCTCTCTCTCTCTCTCTTTCCCTGTCGCTCTCTGTCGCTCTCTGTCTCACTCTGTCTCAGTCGCTCTCTCTTCGTTGTTGTCTAGAAAAAGTTGAATGAACGTCCAAAAGCTAGATTTCGACGCAAACATGAAAACAATTATTTATTCAAGAATTTTGTTTGCAAGTGTCGTCTGCCCTTCGTGTTAGATAAAAGGTTAATGGTCTTGAAACACTCTTGACCCATCATCCTCACCAGAAAGAGCTATTTCTACCATATCCTTCTAAACAAGCGTGTAGATTTAAGGCATGTGTTTCACCAAACATCATGAGATGTAGGCAGCAATTTGAAACTGGGAAGGGGCGCGGTCAAAGAGGAGCACAGAGGCACTGATATATATCAGTGATGGTCTATGCGCCGCCACAGAGAAAGACAGTGAACAGACAAAACGACAGCTGGAGATAACAAACCTTTAACGTCGAAAAAGTGCACGCTTTGGTTCCATGTTTAAAACAATATTGTCCAATAAAAGGCCTAAATAGGCACTTTCCGTTAGTTCAGAGGCCGAAGCGGGATAAACCATACGAGGGTAACGGTTGCATATTCAGAGTATAAAGTCTGCAGCACGCAGTCGTATTGCTAATACCCTACATTATTGCAACAATGGGAAGAAAAATGCAGGCTTCTTTTGTCTGCAGGCACCGTCGGAATGGAGGGGATCTCCTGGTTACCTGGTGGTCATTGCGGATAGAGGGTATCATGGTGTCATGCCCTGTGTGTACTCACCCCTTCCCAAATCTCTATATAAGTGGATAGGTAATATGAAGTGGTGCCTTTCGAATTAAAATGAAAAATCCGCTTTCTAAATTTAAGAGAGTAAATCAACGTTCGTCCCATTTCAGAGATATTATATTCAAGAGTGATGTAGTGAGAAACTCGTCACATTAGCCATAACCGGAAGTTCTGTAATATCACCATAGGCATTCTTCTATTAAAACCTAATTCCATGCGATGGGGTTTTCCTGTGACGTCAAGCTAGTCGATGATATGTCAACTATTAATTGCGGCAAAGATACACCGCAGGTAGAACGAATCCATTGATTTTGTGACAACTATTCTTTTCACGTTTGTCATCCCACAATGTTCTTACTGGTTTTAATGTTGAACTCGTTATAGTGATATACGAGCCATCATTACCATTGTCTAATATTAATGACTCCCTTCAATAAACTTATTGTTTCCTGAGCGATTACCCGATCACGATACGCAATCATTTGTATGACAAGCAGTAAACATGAAATTTGATAGACGATCGATCTTAATACGAAGATGCGGGAAAGTCAGTTTTACAACCATTCCTTAAACTCAATAGTGAATCGCTCAACGTTATAAATTATTGTGACGAATTGACAGCAACATGGGTTGAGTTTTGTGGCTCGGAGTTTATGTTCAAGCGAGACGCGGAACGTCTCGGTTGAACATAATCTCCGAGCCGCAAACCCCAGTGAGCCAGAAACCTCAGACCATATCACTGTCAATTCATCATAATAACGTATATGTTCCAATACGATCTTACTCATAACCCAAAACCCTCATCGTGAAATGAGCAAGGCAGCTTTAACGGTAACAGGTTTAGTAAATAAACCTATTGTGTTTCCTCACAACTTCACGGCGCAAATAATCAATATATCATACAAAGGCCAAGGTCATTCAATGTTCGTTCAAATCGTAAACTGTTTTGTAACTTCATTCGGAATATCGTCTGCTGCACGTTTGAAAAATCTAGAAAAATGAAGCGGTTTGCAAGTCACTCCGTAAATGAAATAATAGCGAAACGTGCAACGTCGTTTCAAATATTTCGCGCGTTGACATCAAACGGCAACATGCCACTGGAGCCGTAAATATAGAAAAAAAAAACAAAACTACGAGAGCTATTGTCGAATGAGAGGGCAAGCACTTTAGCCTTACTGGAGCATACCTCAGTTTGTTAGTAAGAACCTGTATTCGGGGTAATGGATTGAGGGTCTTGGTATTACTGACCCACATGGGAAAATGCGCCACCCACCCACCTCTTCTTAGACTAGTTGGGAAATCTCAGTAAACTTTATCTGACAAAGTTCAATTTCACTACCTCCGCACCCTCATCAGACACTTTCTGATTGATCATCTCGAAAGACTACAGTTCCGATCACGCCTTAACCGGGTGAATTTTGGAATGTGGGACTCCATTCGGAAGAGTGTGTACCACAATTCAAAGGTTTCACAATCTGAGGATGTGCCTCGTATAGTATTTGGAGATAAATTATTTCGTTTGTGTGGATATGCTCTGCTACAATTTATAAGAGACTGCCCACAGGAACTCTCCCATAAAATGGAGAATTGCAAAGACATTTGCAAACATATGATGATCAAAATAATTTAGTACTATGTCAGTTATCATAGTTATCGGACGCGCTTCCAGTTTGGAGACTGGAATTTCCATTTTTCTACGACTGGCCTCACAATATTTGTAACTTTTTATTTTTCGAGATTTTTCTTTTTTTAGTCGGGTGTGTTTCATCTACCTCATCTTTTCATGCATCTGGCCGTTGTCTACATTTCTGCCTCAGTGAGAATCTAGGAAAGTGGAACAGTGCTAATTTACTGTGGTAAGCAAGAACTGTTTTCTGGGGTGGAAGTTCTCTAATATGGTCAGCATGGACATGAACGATTGACTTAACATTATGCTGTAATTACCACATTTTGGCGCGTTATTATTTCCGCAGTTTACTAGAAATATTTTACCTGGAAAACACCACTGTGAAATAAATTGTTCTGTTGTTGCAACTATACAGAACTGTTTCATGTATCTTATCTGTGGAAACATCGTTGTAAAAGCTGCCAGCTTTGTAATTAGGCTTTCCCAAAACCCAGTTTGGTAAAGTCTCTTGTTATTCTTCTTTTTAAAAATTTTTCTTCTCTATTTTTTTTTCTTTTTTCTTTTTTTTTTTTCCTCCGTGAATTTTGTCTGTTGAACTGCTCAAAAACAAGCTGTACGATTTTAACCAAATTTGAGTTACTTATGTAATGTCATAAAATCTAGTGAAATGCGTTATCGTCATGTCTGTGAAAACGCGCATTTTCAAAGTATTCTGCCAAAACCTTCAAAATTTTAACATTTTTTGAAAGTCTCAAAACTGTTTACAGTTATTGAGCTCAAATTTTCCACACATTTAGAGCATAATATGACACACCACAATCACCACTCAAATTTTCAACATTAACCCCCCATTAGCAAAAAAAAATGACATGAATATAGCTTTTTTCTTCAAAATTGACCAACTTCAAAGGCAAATTTCTCTAACAATAATTTTGGTATGTATAGATGCAACAATGATTGTGAACGAAAGTTACTGTTTACTTTTTAATCTCAGATTTAACTCTCAAGAACAATGAGGGCGAGAATAAGAGTACCGTTTAAAAATGCCAAAATTAGCCAACTGTGGTTGCTTTTTCTATCATTTTGGAAAGGGTTAATTTCAAACACTTTTCATGAACGTATTTACAATTGATTACCGAGCATATTTGCTGTTGTAAGTTTGGTTGTAAAGTTTAACCCTACCCCATCCTGGTTGCATAAAAGGAGGTACCTTCCAAAAAAACTCCCATTTTTTTCAGAATTTGGTAAGTTTATGTGACGATTTACTCCATTTTAAAATTGATTGAGCTCTGAATGTTTTCTATAGCTGCATGCAGCAGTCAAAGTATGACAAATTTTGTTCTATATGTTATTAGTAAAAGTTAACCCTTGGCAGATGTGAGATTTCCTATAAGGGTATTGTGGGAATAATTGTTATTTTCGCCAAATTTACATGTAATTTCTTAGCACTGGAGCCATATTTTTCTCAAAACATTTCCCATGAGAAGATAGGACATTCATCCAAGAACAGTTTTGCTGTTATACGTTTTATTCCAAGTTTTAACCCTCACCCAACTGTCGTGCCTTGACTTGGAGTACCCTCAACTTGTACATGTTCATTCAAATACCAAGATTCAAGATTCCGCCATGTCACTTATCAGACACTCAGTCTGTGATTGCTGTTCACACATTTAGAGCATAATATGATACACGAAAATCACCACACAAATATTTTAAAATTAACCCCTATTGGCCATAAATGATATGAATATAACATTTTATCTTCGAGATTGACTAACTTCAAGCGCTAATTTCTCTAACTGCAATGTTGTTGTAACAATTATTTTTGTATGCATAGATGCAACAATGCTTGCAGAAGAAAGTTACTGTTTAGTTTTTAATCTCATCTTTAACTCTCAAGCACAATGAGGGTAAGAGTTCCATTCGTAAATGTTAAAATTAGCTAACTTCGGTTACATTTTCCTGTCATTTTGGAAGGGTTAATTTTAAATACTTTGTTTTGCTGTAGGTAGAGATGCTTAATGAACAAATCCGCTGCTGTATGTTATGCTTTGGGGCTTAACCTAACATATGCTTTGGCCACGTTAGGAATAGAATTGTCTGACAAAAATTGATTTTCAGTGAATTTTGCAAACATCTGTACTCATTTCCTCTAATTGCAAGGTTGTTGTAGCAATTATTTTGGTATGGATAGATGTAACAATGATTGCAGAAGAAAGTTAGTGTTTACTTTTTAATCTCGAAATTTAACCCCCAAGCACAATGAGGGTGAGAATAAGAGTACCGTTATATAATGCCAAAAATAGCCAACTTTGGATGCTTTTTGTCTATCATTATGGAAATGGATAATGTCAAACACTTTGCTTTGCTATATGTAGTCTGCATTTTCACATTGGAAAGTTGGAAAAGCACGTAATTTGTCCAACAAATTACAATTCTCTAGTTCACTGATTATTTTTGCAAAAGTCGTCGATTTTTCATGTTAGTAATAGGGCGTGTTGACATCGTCTCTTGATCTTGAGTGCAACAAGGTGCAATCTGCAAAGCTCAAGCATTACGGATGGCGCCTTGTGGCACACAAGGGACAATATATCGGTAGCAATCCACTGTTTTGTTGAGTTTCTCAAAAGGAAAGGCCCTGTAGTTGGTGTAGTCGGGCAAGGGCTCCGTGAAATTTTATTCTTCTTCTTCGATATATGTGGATAATCTCGGTTTCTTTCGCGTTTGAGAGTGAATCTCCACGACCTTAGGTGGTACTTCCGATGTTTCTATCCAAAACAGAATATTAATAGAAACACCCCCAATAATGAATTAAAACATAAAAACCTAATATTTGGTACTGGGCTAGTACTGGATTTCCATTTAGCATCTAGGCTCAAACACGTTTTTAAATGTATATAGGTCCTGCGAAAAAGCAGCTGTTTCAGAAAAAAACCACAATTCCAAGTAATAATAGTGTGAGCGAAAATTAAAATTTAAAGGTGTCTTTTACTGTAATTATCTGCTTATTTTTTTTCTTTTCGTCCATAGACTCAGACATCCTCTGTACAGTAAATAATCATAATCCGCAATGCTATGCCTCAGTTTTTGCTCCATATAAGGTCTAAGCTCACCCAAAAATACACATTTGACATACCCTATCGACATTCTCTTTATCTTTACTCTTTTGATTTTGTGCTTTGTCTAAACAATTATAATCCACCAAATGTTACATTCAACTGTTCTGCAAACGCTTGCTTGGCTCTTCTGAAGACCATAATACTTTGTTAATTTTAAAGAATATTTATCTCCAACTTTCAAATATACTACACACAACAATAAGTTATTTTTGGATTTAACAGTAAGCTAAAAGCTTATGCGCGTCGTTTCCATGAAACGTACATAAAACAAACGAGATGGTAACTGCGTGACTTGTGTAACCCTAATTTTATACCACGGTTACCTATTCTACTATATATAAAAGGCTTATGACATAAATTTTAGCTTTACACACTAACCGTGGTGAACACGCCAACAATGGGATTTCAGTAGTTAAAATGTCCACCTACAGTGGAACTTCTTCCAAGTTGACCTTCGGTGACTTCGACCTGAATGCAAACTTGTTTAAATTTATCACTCGTCGCCTCGTGAAGAGTGAAATGAAACCGGCAATTATTTATTACGTATTTAAATAAGTTTACCTCATAAGATACCAAAAACTTACAAACATACGTTGTCTCGTATTAATAAAGCATCCATAACTCGAAATGGTATGTTATTATGTTATTAAAATGAAAACAGGCCCCGTAACCTGCGCGTTTCGTTTTCTATTTCGTTTCGGCGATAAAGTTGCCAGCGGAAGTATCATCCACCGGCGCTCATGTAAACAAAAACAGAATCGTACGTGTGAATATTGATTTAAACTCTTATTAATCTGACGATCCTGGTATAAATAAAATATACCCAAAGTAGCTTGGCGTACCAAATGTTCACCACTCGTGGTGAAGTGGTGTTAACCGCGCGCCAAAGGCGTACTTTTTACGTGCGTCAAAGATCGGGTGATTGAAGACGTTACAATTCTCTCAATCGAGGACGGACATAGGAGCCTTCGGGCAGTATCTCTGGCTAAATATATTCTTTCTATTGAGTTATAGTGATCGGTACGTTATCGGTAATTGTATCGGTATCTGTCAAGAAATTTGGTACATGCATGACATTTGTAACGGCTAACTTATGACCCACAACTGAAAAACTCACATCAAGTTCAGGGACTTCGATCGCATGCTATACATCGAACACGTTAATTCTGCAGTCAGCGGATATAATTTTACAAATAAGAATTAAGTTATCCATTGATATCATGGTGATGTCAACAGTGTCTTCCCAATAGACCAATTCCCTTTAGACCAATTCCCTTTACACCAAATCCTACTAGGGCAATTCCCAAAAGACCAATTCCCTTTAGACCAAATATTTACTGTTCTTGATGAAGGGTTGATTAAGGATAATTAGGAAAACATTTATTTACTGAAAGGCACTTTATATGATAAAAAAAATATTTATATCAATAACATACAAAAATATAGGTTTATAACATTTCAGCATAACACAATACATATAACATTTTACTTCAATGGGTGTTTGCTATAATCTATAATTCACACACACCAGCCACTGTTGGCCTCACATTCAATAAATTCCCACATATCACAAAGGATTGTCTTTTTGTGTTAAGAAAATCAGCCCGACATCTGATGGACACAAAACAATAAAACGAATCACATCCTTTGACAGTGTGTGATTACTATAATAAGTGTTATGAAAAATCAGCCCGACATATATAAAATATCAATGACATTAAATAACATTAAACACATTTATAAATATTTATAAATATATTAAATTATTGATATGAATTATTTTAAAAGTGGAATATACCAGTTGGTCTAAGGGGAAATGGTCTAAGGGGAATTGGTCTTTTGGGAACTGTCCTAGTGGGAGTTGGTATAAATGGAACTGGTCTAGTGGGAATGAATCGTGTCAATTGCAAAGGCATCGCATGTGGTATTCATGCATTCAATCGTCGAAACGATGTCATTCACATTATCGCCACTCCACCGTGGCTCCTTGCTTTGTTTGCCAAGACGCAAATCAGTACTGTCTGTGTTGGATGATTCCACGCCTCACCACCCACAAACAAAGATATGTCAGAGTTTCACAATATCCTTCCACTTCTTATTAACCCTTTACCTAACGTAACGGCCAAAACCGGCCAGCGCTATTCTCAAAAATCGCCAATTAATTTTCATTATTTTTTTCATTTTTTGTCTCAAAAACATAGGTTATGACCCCTCGTTGGAACGAGCTCGCCGAGCTGGTTCCAACGAGGGGTCATAACCTATGTTTTTGAGACAAAAAATGAAACAAATTAATTATTCAAGAATTACTTTTGCAAGTGTCGTCTGCTTTTCAGGTTAGGTAAAGGGTTAAGTCGGTGGCCAATTTTTGTATCTTTCTTCTTATTTGCTCTTGACTTCATTTCTTGTTTAACCCTTTACCCAACGTAACGGCAAAAACCGACCAGCGCTATTCACAAAACTCGCCAATTAATTTTCATTATTTTTTTTCTTCATTTTTTGTCTCAAAAACATAGGTTATGACCCCTCTTTGGAACGACCTCGAGGTCGTTCCAAAGAGGGGTCATAACCTATGTTTTGGAGATAAAAAATGAAAACAAATTAGTTATTCAGGAATTTTGTTTGCAAGTGCCGTCTGCTTTTCATGTTAGGTAAAGGGTTAATATACAGCAGGTAACATATAAATACGGCCTCAAAGTAATAAGGGAATAGAAATATAGCGAAATGTGCTGAAGACACCGCGTGTATACTTAACGAAACAATTGAGTTTCTGGTTGTTGTGCTTATGAGTTAGCCATACCTTGGTGGAACTATAGGACAGCATCTCACAGAAGTTCATACTTTTAGCTATTCTTAGGCTACGAAAATCTCATTACACAAAGAAACCTTTGCCTCAGTCAATACAAGGTGATTTTATTCTCCCTTAGGTCTGTTCGTCTTTTTAGGGGGATACAGATAACGATCCCAGTTAACGTATTTCGCCCGTGAAGAATATGGCATCGATACTCAACTTGAAGACAAGGATAACACGATGGACAATAAATCTGAATTGGCAATCGGGGTCATTTAACCCTTGTTTGTAAAATTGAGGGGGATATATGCACCCATTGACTAAACCTCCTATCAAGAATCTTGATTAATTTTCATATGTACATATCAATTTCGAATCGATCTTGATTCAAGATAGATTCGAAATTGAAATGTAAATATGAAAATAAATGTATATTTTGGCTTGTTGTTATTAATTAGACATTGCCTCTGGCGATCGACATTTTTATCCATGATTCGTCAGGTGCGTCGGTGCAAGAGGTGACAACTCTAAAATCCAGCTGAGATGAAAGTTAGCTCAGTAGGTAGAGGTGCAGGCTGCAAGCCGAGAGGTCCTCGGTTCGAATCCCACCTGCGGCAACCGCGTTGTTTCCTTGGGCAAGACACTTCATCTCCATTGCCCGCGTGGGGGCACGATGACGCCGTGTACTATGACGTACTGCACGTCGATGGTACGCATATCTTCAACCAATCTAACCCTGCCCGTGCTGCAGCGCGGAGGTGCGATGTTGGGGAGCTGGGAGCTGCTCGTCGTTGCTCAGTGGTTCTCTCCGGGTACTCCGGCTTCCTCCACCCGTAAAACTGGCACGGTCGTGATTAGCCATTGTGCATAAATATGTGACCTTAAACATCAATAAATAAATAAATAAATAAATAGATGAAAATTAGGCGTAGCGAATGGCCTATATTAACAGCGTCGAAAATGCGAGTGTAGGCAGAGGAATATTGTCTCACAATAGACATATCAATAAAACGCAAAGAATCCACTAATAACTATTGCGTTCTTCAAAGAGGGATGCTCAACTCAGTCTTAGGATTTCCTTAATAATATTTAAAGATTATGAGAATATTGGGTAGTCAGTATCCGCTCCAAGGAAAGCCCGGGACGGCGGTTTTTGACGATGGTTTTTTAATGCATTAGAGGAAGTTATTAGGCCTAGTGAACCCCAAAATAGTTTTGTTTGGCGAGAGACCGTTTAGGTCAGTATAATAAGTTATTAGGCTAGGCGATTGGTGGAGTCTAAAGGGCTTTATAACACAGAAGCAAAGTTTGTTAGATTGAGGTACCCAGAGCGATATATAATATGTCGTGAAGCATAGCGACGACATCACATAGAGAACGCTAGGGCCCCGAAAAAAAATTTGAACTTCGGGCGTACGATAAGCTGATAGAGATTTGTGTTGAGTGTAATTATTTTGGGCGTATGTTTTTATCGCCACGTTTGTGTCAGAGTTTAGTATCATGCACTGCACAGTCGTGTCAAAATACCTAAATTCCAGCCAGTCAATTTCCCCATCCTTCAATGTGATTATAAACGTTATATGGATTTGGAGAATATTTGTAAATAAATATTGTTTAAACAAAATTTTACCCATAATGCAACAAGGAATTTAACAAACTCAATTTTGAAGTGGTCATATTCCAAGTTGCATTGAAGGAATAAATTGCTCTTAGAAAGTTTGATATTTCGACACCAGTCTGCATTGGGTTAAACGGTAACGGCTTGGGTTATTTCTCCCTGCTCACTCGAAGGTTATTGCCTTGTTTTCTTGGCACGTATGTCTTTTGCAAAATATATCGAACAAGTACGTAGTTTTTGACGGTCCGTCACTGGCGTTGGTTGTCAAATGTGACGATAGTTGACTTCAAGGGCCGACTGTCGCCAAAATATGAAAAGCTTTTCTATGTTACGGAGGCGCATGGTATGATATAATTAAGTTATCATCGCAGTTTATAGCCGGCCTTCGCAGAGATACTGTTAAGCTGGTCAAACCGAAAGAACTGGAACGTGCTGTGACGGAACCAATTGTATATATTCCGAAGTGTGGATATTCCATTCGATAATGGCGCCGAAAGAGTCAATCTTACTAACATGGTTGTTGCTGATTACGTTCTCATGGGGACAGGCTGGCTCATTGGTTAGACCATTGGACTTAAGGCCGAAAGGTCGTAGTTTCGGACCAGACTTAGAAGACATTTAATAACAATTTCCCAGCAGCCAATACTGTAAAACATTTACAATTGTATTTTCTAGAATAGTATTTGCTATATATTAATATAACTGACTAAAAATAATCATTAGCATTTTGAAGATGTGGCAGTTTGTCAAATGTCATTTTAACCCATTTAAAGTCACAACTAGAAAATACAATTCTAGAAAATACAATTGTAAAAGTTTTATAGTATTGGCCCCAGGTGGAAGCACAGTGGAGCAGCGTGCAACAGCGTACCTCACCTCGATGGCAGGCATGTCTTCAATCGATGATAACCATGCCTCTACTGTTTTAGAAGAGTGGAGTGTCCGACAGTTACTCAGCGCTTCTCGGTAGTTCTCTAGGATACTCCGGTTTCAGACAACCTGTAAAGCTGCCCGAGACGACAGGACCCTGGTTGATGGAAGTGTTCGTATAAATAAATAAATAAATAAATAAATAAATAAATAAATAAATAAATAAATAAATCGTCTTTCTGTCATTCGGAGAACAACTTTGTTCTTTTATAGTGCACAGTATATTTAACATAAATTTTCAGGAACTCATGTTCGAAACAAGGAGAAAATGCATACCTGAAAGAATAACAGGGCCCAAATTCGTCCCGACACACCTTAATCCCAACATGTCTTCGGGGGTTAATCGTGATACAGATTGCTGCAGCAAAAAATACTTTAAAGAATCAACGCGTTTGTGCCAAATCCAATTAGCGATGGAACAATGTTAAATATCTTTGGACATGTTCTCTAATCACTGTGAACCCGTAATTGCATTTGCATTGAACGTATCAAAAGCAATTTTCCGGCGCTAACCGTCTTAATTTACATTTTGTTTCGTATAAGAGGACTGTGTCTGCCTTTTTATGGATTAAATCAAATAGAGCGGTGATTAGCTTATCTAATCTCGAAGCAAAAGTCAATTAGGGAATTTAAAATTAATTTGCATAATTGAAAAGAGAAAAGATAAAGATGCCGTGTTAATAAAATACAGTGCCAAACAAGAGACAATTCGCTTCTAAATCCAACAAGTGTGAGTACCTTGTGCGTTTTTCCATTGAAGAAGAATAACAATTTAGGTTTTGTTGGGTGGGAGTTGGGATGGGAGTGAGTGGGAGGGGGGAGCACAGGTTCCCCATTTAATCTCTGGCGACCGTTCGAAAAACCTTTCGTAAAGATGATTTGTTTGTTTTATTATTAAATGTTTTTAATTTAAACCATTACCCAACGCACATGATATCAAAATGTATTACTTTAATTATTGTATTTTTCAAATGTTTCAAAACATTTCAAGAAAACCATATCATGCGACAACCTCATTGGAACGAGCTCGAAGAGCTCGTTCCAATGGGTGGTCACATAATATAGTTTTTTAAAAATATTTTGAAAACTATGTTTTCTACTATCAATTTGTAAATTACGCGGACGGATACGGCCGATTCCTTAGGTAAAAGGTTAAAGCAAGTGTATTACTACTTTCCTGACAACTTTTAAATTGCGTGTCCAAATTGGGCGAACGATCGTTTTGTTCCCCTATTGCTCGCTTAAAAATAAATATGGCGACCAATTTTTCGTTCGCCTATACACTACTGGAGATCAGTCCATTGGCAAGAATGTATGCTCAAATTGCCCTCGATATTAATCTGTTAGCTTTTTTCAAGAATCAATATCTGCTTTATAATGGGGATGAAAACTTTGTGTTCTTTAAGTTGAGCGATGAAGTGCCGAGATGTACAACACTATCGGATAGAGCTCTAATATCCCTTTCCGATAGTGTTTTACATCACAACATGTCATCTTCTAAATGAAAACACAGGTAATCATAATAGCATTGATCTGCCTTTCTCTTATTTGTTTGCTCTGTGTGGGGTGGGCTTAATAATATTTTTAGCAGTCAGCGTCATATCTTGTCGCATCAGTTCTACGCATCCAGGAAACCCGAGTACCAAATGAGAACCAGTGGGAACTGCCAGCCTCCCCAACTTACGTACTGCACGTCGTTGGTGCACTTACCCTCAACTGCTGATAACCCTGCTTGCGTCGCGTTAGTTAGGTGGATTATTATTATTATTTATTGGCGCTTATGGTCACACGCGTGCAGTACGCCTTAGTACGCAGAACCACCTTGAACTTTAGTGATGAGGTGTTGTTATGTACTCTCCTGTTGGAAAGGGCTTTCAGAGTCCCCTCCGGCAGTATAGTCCGTCACAACTTGCGCTGTCCCCAACGAAATAATTTTACGAAATAAGTTGCAACTTATTTCGTAAAATTATTTCATTCAAAAGATGAGTTATATTGTCTTAAACGTAAACATACGTTGGACTATTAAGTCTGTGTCTAGTTTAGAGATCTCTGCGCCATTAAACCCGGAATCGTCTGTGGGTTTAAACCCTACTGTGGGTTTCCTAGAACTTAGTCCAGCATTGTGGAGTCGGTTCATGATTACTTATGATTATGGATACAGAGTCCCCAACTACATTATAGGGGTTGTTAATGTGGGCACAGTGGCTTCAATTACATTATGGGGTTGTTTATGTGGATACGGTGGCTCTAGTTACATTATGGGGAGGGTACTTATGTGGATACCGTGGCTCTAGTTACTTTATGGTGGATGTTTGTGTGGATACGGTGGACTCAGTTATGATATGAATGTTGTTTACGTGGGTACAGTGGGTTTAGTTACATTACAGGGGGTGTTTATGTGGACATAGTGACTCTAGGTACATTATTAGGGTTGTTTATGTGGATAGGTGGCTCTGGTTACATCATGGGGGTTGTTTGGCAGAGCTGAAGCATTTATGATGCAGTACCCGATTGCTGTCCTCCAAAAGACAGTAAATGTCTCAAGAAGCTGCTTTACCCTTTCACAGCCAGCACCATATTTTCTCTCAACTCCACATAAGGTCCGAAATCATTCTACGCCCCACATATCACATTTTGGTTCACCCCTATTGCTGCGGCAGCCTGCCTCTTTGGTATACCTACGATTTGTTATGCCGCATCACTATACCTCTTGGGTGTTTTTTTATACTCAAATTAGGTCTGGGAGGTATAAGAGACACTGACTATCACATGTGGATTGTTCAAGTGATGTTAGAAATTCCCATAAAACAATTCGGAGGGCTAAGAGTAATCCAGAATTGAGCCTAATAAGGTTTGATATCTTCAGAAAAGGAGGGAAGTGATTTGTTTTACAGCCCATTGCACACACGCAACAAGTTACAGGATCAGATGAGAGCTTACTTGTACTAGAGTGAGAGAATGAGATAACACATTTACCTTTTATGTACAAATATGTTCCGATAACAGTAAATTCCTCGCCCTCTGATTGGATGAGAGCTGGCGTAGTTTCTTTTATGTTTACGCCTCCAGTAGCAAATGTTACCGTCTGACGTCACAACGCGCAATATTTGAAATGACGTCGCTCGTTTCGTAATTGCTTCATCAACTGGAGTGACTGGCAAGGCTTCATTTTTCTGGATTTTTCACAAGTGCAACAGACGGTGTTCCGGATGAAGCGTTGTCTAAATTACATACCGATTTACGATTTGAACTGAGATGGAATGAGTTTATCCGGTTTATTGATTATTTATCCAGTGCCGTTGTGGGGTACACGAGAGGTTTATTTACTAAACCTGTGATCGTTAAAAGTTGCTTTGAACAAGGCAACTTTTAACGATCACAATTTTAGTACATAGGCCTCTCGTGTTTCACGATGTAGGTTCTGGGCTGTGGGTAGTGTCTTATTGGAACATATACGTTATTGTGATGAGTTGACGGTAACATGGCCTGAGGTTTGAGGCTCGAAGTGTATGTTCAACCTCGGCGCTTCGCTTCCCTCAGACCATGTTACCGCCAATTCATCACAATAACTTATAATGTTAATGAGTAGGGGTGAACCTTAGAAATTGGGCGTAGTACTTGTTTCCTTTCAATTCGGTTGACAGCACCGGCAGGAGGTTATTGGTCATTTTCACATTGTTCTTACTGTAAATGCTAACAGCTCTAACTGCACTGCAAAACCGAACCATATTACCACATTTTGTGATTTGTTCGCACATTTTGTTTCAATTCTTACAACAGACAATTGTTTGAACTAGTCACGTGACAACATATTTGTGTTAGGGCTCAATGGGTGTGTTATTCTTCCAACAGTTGCTGTACAGGTTAGAGAGAGGGGGGAGAGAGAGGACACTAGAAAAAAAATAAGAAGAAAAATAATCCAGCATTTTTCTCCGATACTCTAAAATCAGTTATTCGTATGAATCAAATCGGGAAATTTTCAAGGCGGTTCATAATTTTATACTTTTATTGAAACGTTTCTAGAGACCTTTTAGTATCGGCCTCCAGTTGCAATGAGACGAGGATGACTGCACTGTCGATCGTCTGTGGCGGTACTGACTGGAGCTCTTCCCGCAAAATCAAATCGCTGTAACTGTGGCTGTCGGTGGGGATTATTACAATTAAGTGGGTGTGTGGGCGTGTTTCGGGTCGTGCTTCGGTCTCTGGGGCGGACCGTGACGAGTAGAACGATGAGTCGTGGTCGGACCTCGGAGGGCGTGGCTGGGCCCTGATGCGTGTTCTGTTCATCCTCATGGTGGTGGTGATCGATTCATATTACAATATCTTGTGAATAAGTCAAGAATGTTCACGAATATAAAACGAACTATTTATTTGTGTGGATGAACAAAAAACAACACTTTAGAAACCACTGAAATGAATGTGCCTGTATCAGCCCCCCTGATACAACCATCTGTATCAGGGGTTCTGATACACGACAGCTTCAGAGTGAACACAGACAAAATAGACGTTGTATGTAAGATAAATATTTTATATACTTTTCGAAACGCTCGCGATGGATCATTATGGTAGTGTCTGAGGGATGGGAGGAGCGACGGCAAACTGTCTTGTGATGGACGGTACTGTTCAAAACCAATTCGACAATCTTGATTCGGGTTTTTCCCGCGGGGTGGGGGACGTCATTGGATAATCAGATGCTGTGTTAATTCACAAATCCAAAATCTCTCTCTCTCTCTCTCTCTCTCTCTCTCTCTCTCTCTCTCTCGTCCTATTTATTTCCTTATGCAACATTGAATGCAAGAGGCTAAGGAACAATCAAACATTTGTGTTAATATTAATACTGATATTCTTGCCATTCTAACAGATTATATGTAGCTTTGCTTGTTTTGTGGAGACGACGAGTTATAAGCTATCAGCTTACAGTCGAATCCACCAGCTTGTTCTATTCACACTATGTTTGCTTGTACATTTGGAAATAAATATTGTTTAAACTAAATCAGTTAGATTAGAAATCATATTCACTCAACCCAGTTGATTTGGGTTAATTTTTAACCCCTACTGATTTTAGAGTGTACGTTTCTTTATTTCCTTTACTGTGACTTGATAAATAGACAGAACACGGTGTGTGTTTGAATCAGTGGGTGTTTTCATAACAAATTGGAATGGCGTAGTCATATTTCGCGAGATCCGTTATGACTACGCCATTCCAACTTGGTATGTAAAACACCACCGATTCAAACACACATCGCGTCCTGTGTTTTTTACACATCCCATGCATCAAAATTCATTTAAATAAACAAAGTTTAATTCCGATGTTTAAACGCAAAGGTGAAGAGTCCGTTGGTTTTGTTTGAAGCTGTACTGATCAAATGTATCGAAAAAAAATCAAAACAACCTTTTGGGAACCAGTCTAAATTACATTCGTTATCTTTTTCTATTGGGCGTGTTTGTTGAAATTCGTATCGCTGTTTCTCTTTGGATGGTGTCCATTCACGCCTAATCGTTTGGTGGCTATTACTATTAGTAAAAATATAAGTACAAATTTGGGTAGATTTGCAAAACAGCTGGAGTTCAAACCATATAATTAGTAGCCCATGGATTGTCACAATATTTTTTTAAAAGGGCCTGAAATAACAACGACAGATCAAGAGTGGAAATTGGAGGAATGGAATCGTCGTCACTAACACTTCCTGGGTGGAACATCCGGAAAGACAGACTCCCACATTGTTATTTCGCACCCTTGTAAGAATGTACTGTGATACATTATAGAATTTAATTAGTACACCATCATGTGTCACAATACTTTTTTATAACAGTCCGAAATAACAATGACAGATCAGGAGTGGAAATAGGAGAAAAGCTGTCGTGTGGAAATACCCAAATGACAGTGATGTGTACACAAGAATAACAATAACAATATTGGTTCTATAACAATGAAAACTTTAAGTTTTGGGTTTTTTTTCAGATGCAGTGTTGGACGTTTTCGCAGATCGGCAACGTTTCCTCTGGCCTTTTTTCCGCCATTGAAGCTTTTTGATACACAAAGATCTCCATAAAGATCTCAAATAAATCAAAGAATGTACAAAAAACAAATAATGGTGAAATCAAACTTCATGAATCGTAATCAGTGAATATGGATTCGAGGACTATAAAACATTTACTTTCCCTTTTCGGACCATCAAACAATGGAATTAACAATGAGCCACCTCAATCCAATTACGGCCAATCAATCTTAATTCAAACACTTCCACTGAGTATCTATACTCGTCCAATTTTCAGTCTGTAAAAATATAAAAAAATGGTCACTTATGATTAAGATCTCGGTTCTGGTATGTATTAAAACACATTTTTTACAGTACAATTTTATTTTTTAAGTCATTCCAGTGCCATTCCGTGTCAATGATTGTTTTTTTTAATATTATCTCTTTTTCGGTTAACTAATTTTTGTGTGAACCGACTTTATTTTGCTTTGGACGTTTTCATTTTCACACAACGCGACTGACGATCGATAATTGTATAACGAAATTTGGAAACTTTGCGAAGCGTAGCTAATGACTCGACTGGAAAGGAACTAGTATAAACAGTGCTGGGAAAACAGTTCTGGCTTGTACATCACCAATTGAATACAGAAACATTTATGTCACAGTGACGATTCCGTTAAATAAAAGGGTTTAAAGTTTAATGGATGTGTAATAAAAGTGTGTCTAGTATAAATGTAATTGTTTGTAAATCGGAAAATAATCTATTAAATACCATATGTGTGATATGGTTATTAACTTCATAAAATCTAAATCACCCCGTCTCTGTACAAACTATACAGTTTCTGACCTGAAATACTGGTGGTTGGTGTAGGTTATATAAATCAGAGAGGTGGGGTTAGAATTGGTTCACGACAAGTGCAACATCGACGTGCAGTACGCCCAACAGCCGCTCCGTGCCCCAAGGTGAGCATTCGGGATCAAGTGTCTTGTTCAAGGACACAACGCAGTTACCCCTGATAGGGATCGAATCGTGGACCTTTCGGTTTGAAATCCAACACCGTAACCAATCAGCCACCGGGCTCCCACACAATGTGTGTATTACCAATTTACTGCCTTAGAGAGGGGTCTGGTCAAAACGTCCGATTGTCAAAACGTCCGATTTTCTGGTCAAAACGTCCGATGATTTTAGTCAAAACGTCCGATCATTTTAGTCAAAACGCCCGATGATTTTAGTCAAAACGTCCGATGATTTTAGTCAAAACGTCCGATGGCATCGGACGTTTTGACTTATAATCATCGGACGTTTTGACTTTTAACCATCGGATGTTTGGGTTATTCTCAGTATCGTCGGACGTTTTGACCAATATCATCGGACGTTGTCACTTACCATCGGACGTTCTTTTCCAGGGCTGGTGATTCCTCTATGAGTCGGGGTGGGAGATGGAGGATATATTGGGGAGATGAAATCGGACAGCGGGTGAATTACGCCCACAATATTTAGGGGCATTGAAAAAAAACACCCTTTTTATTTTTATTGATTTTATTAAATTGAAAATAGGAAATACCAATATGTAACATTTGTAAAGATAGAAAAACAACTTTCAATATCATAGACCCCAAAATGTCAATTACTGGTATTTTTAATGACAGGAAAACAACTTATTTTTATATTTTTGCTCAGAAATGCATCAATTACGTCTTGGCTACACAAATCACAATGGGAAAAAATGGTTTTTACCATTGAAAATACCAGTAAGAAACATTAATTATTGGAAAGTGCAGAGAGATCTTTCCAAGAATGAATGTCAATTACTGGTATTTTTAATGATAGGAAAACAACTTACTCTTAAACCCTTCCCTTAGAAATGCATCAATTACTTCTTAACTACACAAGTTCATACGGGAAAAAAATGCTTTTTACCATTGAAAATACCAGTAAGAAACATTAATTATTGGAGAGTGTAGAGATGTTTTCCTTACCTCATTTTGTGTGTATGCATTTTCATTTGTGTCAAGGAGGAGATCTTTTCCTTTTTGAGATGCGCCAGAAAGTATCTCGTATCCGATGTCCCTTTCCGGAATTGGAGTATGCATTGGCATGTAAACTGATCTTTCTGCAGGTGCATTAATAATTGGTACAGGCAACGAGATGTCAAAAGATTCCTGTACATCCATAGCTTCCTGAATTTTCAAAGACTCAAATGAGAACTCAAATAACTAATTAAATATATATAATATATCAGTAAGGAAAAAAAATGTTTCGGTAATCGGACGTTTTGACCAATATCATCGGACGTTTTGACTAATACCATCGGACATTTTGACCAATTCAATCGGACGTTTTGACCAGACATTTTTCAAAATCGGACGTTTTGACAATCGGACGTTTTTGAAATCGGACGTTTTGACTAGTATTCCTTAGAGAGTATATCGTTATTCCTTATACAGACATTGCTTTGTAACTGTACGAGTGATGTGTGCGACTAACTCAGATCGCAGTGTATGTACGTATGTGTGTCGCGTGTAAATTTTCTATTATTATATTCTTGCTTTTTAAATTTTAATCTGTTGTGTGTATGTCACTTATTTGTAGTAGTATCTATTTGTTCTGAAAGGTATGTCTCTTGGCATGTAACAATGTTTGTTACTTACGACAAATAAATAAATAAATAAATAAATAAATAAATAAATAAATAAATAAATAAAGTGACGAATTTAGTCATATGGCAACCAAGGGAATTCGCTTCATAAATTTCAGCACGAACCAGCGCAAAGACTCGGTGTGCAACGTACTTTTATTATTGGTAGAACCGTACAGCTCTGATGGAGTACAACTGAAATGACATTCAAATTACTGGATGCTATCGGTTTGTATATCTACAAATATGAGTTTTAACATCTGTACCTAATATTCTTGTGGTGACAACTCATCCCGCAGTTATCTCAGTAACGAGACGAGATTCAAATGAGAAATGACCGGGTATCACCACGGTGAGCGACAACAAGTCATCTATGACCCCTTGAGTGGAACAAGGCGCCATCTGCAATGCCAGGGCATTGCAGATGGCGCCTTGTTCCACACAAAAGGGCATTATATGTGGAAACTAGTCTTAAGGCGATATCCGCAATCGCTTTAAAAGACGTTTTATGGATTTTCCGACTACACGCGTGTTATCAAGTTAGAATGGATACAATCAATCTCGTTCCTCAGACAACTGCAGGATGAGAAATGTGGCAATACTCGTGCTTGCCAAATTAACTCTAGAGGCGCGATTTACCTTCGTTCTGCAAATCCGAAGTCCCGTGTGTCTGTTTTTGCGGCATAATCTTCAAAAACACAACACTGTTTTCCGTCTTATTTCGCACGCATAATCTGGCAATTACGGTGCGTGTTTCCACTTTCGTTCCAGTTGGACGTCTCACATTTAATTATTTCTGCTTCTTCCCCGGAAGTCCAATACACTTTACACACTACTGTCATCACAAAGGGATTACTCTTTTTCCTCGATGAGATTCGTATCTGGCCGCGATACTTTGACTCCAGTAGATCAATGCCTTATTAAGTAAATAAGCCAAACCAATAGTGATCTTAGAAAGAATAACCGCTTTTCTAATGACCGCACGATGCAGGCTGTAACATCGGAGTTTTGGTCTGTTTTCGTAACGCTTTGAACCCAAAGACCGCTTTTCCGAACCAGGATCGTGATACTCACTGAACTCATAAAGAAGTAGATAGCTTCCCAGTTAATGTGTGTGACAGGCAATCAAGATTTTCAACGTGCAGCCACAAGAAAATATTAATTGGTCTTCCCCCAAGTAAGGAATATAGACTCTACCAGTCGATAGGCTGTCAAATTTACCTAAAGCAGTTAAGCTAGCACTCACCATACGAGTGTCTTCCGCTTCATGTGAAAGCAGTTTTTCAGCTCTCAAATATATTAAAAATTATCTGAGAAACAATATGGCCAACCAAAGATTGTCAGACTTAGGGGTCATATATATGCCATCCGAAAGGAGTTAAATGTTACTCGAAAACCTATATGATGCTGTTGATACATTTGCAAAACGAAATGGTAAAACTAGACTATTTATTTATTTATTTATTTATTTATTTATTTATTTATTTATTTATTTATTTATTTATTTATTTATTTATTTATCGGCGTTTTGGGTCACATACTTATGCACAATGGCTAATCGTGACCGTATCTCTATATTGACCACCTTAGCGAGCATTGGTGTTCTGTACGAGTCGAAATAAGAAGTAGCATAGCCGCTATACACTAAGTATCCCAATGCCACTACACAAATAAGAGAAAAACCTGACAGCATTTTCTGGAAAGCCCTCTATGAGACCTTTCCAGAAAATTGTGTAACGTTGTTGTGTTATTGGTGTAGTTAAAGAAAGATGCATAGTTTATAGTGGTTATTCAACAGCTTGTTTCAACTTGTACTGTTCGTTGATTGACTTAATAAAAAAAATGTTTTAAAGTGTGAAGTATTATTAATGTTTTTGGTGCCCCCCCCCCCCCCCCCCCCTACACACACACAAAAGCAAAAGATAGACCATGGTTACGTGCCTGTTGATAGCTCTGAACTCTCACGGTATATACCATCAGAGTCGACAGGGTTAAATGGTCGAGTATGCAACGACCGAACCTTTTTCTTTTCAACAAACATCTTTGAACACAGGTAATATTATGTTTTCCTGCATTGAACTGAAAATTTGCTTGTTATTAATATTTCCTAGCTTTCGATTTTAATTAAATCGTCAGTGTTGATCGATTAATTGTTACACTATTTATGGTATGTTCGTTCACTTGAGTAATTTTATTGCAAGAAATTGAACGATTAACTGTTGGAATGTACAATTAACGGGAGGACATTTTACGGCACATTGGCGCTTCAGTATATTAAGAGTATATGTTAAACGCGAAAAATCAATCAGTCACTGAGAAGGTGACCCTTTCAATTCGAAGTAAAGGAATTGCTATCATAGTTTTTTTGTATTTAACCCTTCGGACCGTCATGGCATACTTTATGTTAGTACAGACCCCTCTACTGATAGAGTCTATATTCTTTACATGGGGTCAGACAATCAATACTTTCAACGTGCAGCCTTGTGGCTGCACGTTGGAAATCTTGACTGGATATCGATATAAATTCACTGAGCAACTTCTTTATAAATTCAGGTCGTATCACGACCCTGGTCCAGAAAAGCGGCCGTTTGGGTTCTTATGGTTAAGAGATACTAAGAATAGTCATTCCGTGGCGAAGGAACAACCCTTCAGTATTTTAGTTTGTTTATTGGGATATAACGACACATTCAACGTCCTTGACCACATCTTGTATAGGACAGTTTTACGGGTGGAGGAAGTCGGAGAACTCGGAGAGAACCACCAAGCGTCGGCGAGCTTCGGACAGACTCTCCAGCTTACTAACTCTGTTTGTTCAATCCAGAGTTAGAAGACTTTGAAGGCAAGTGAACCACTGACGTGCAGCGAGTAGACACCAGAATTGCCTTAATGCGCGACAGTGAGGAAACATATTTGTTCGCGAGAGGCTGAATACCACTCGTAAAAACTTTTTATTTACTGTCGCGAATGAAATAATTTTTGCACCTGTTCAGAAGGTATTCTTTTTTTATTGTATGCGTTGCTATATTTTCAATTGCAATTAAAACGCACAAACGCCGAAAAACAGGTAAGGACATCGATGTAAACTCATTGCGCCGTGGACATCACTTCTGGATTTTTTTTTATATCTGCTCAAGCTCTCACGCCATCGGCCTAACTCTATTCCGAATTTGCCGCTGTTTTGGGCTGTTTGTTTACCCAGCTTTCGTGGAGTTTGCTAGTAGACGACAGTCGATTTTCCGACCATCTGAAACATTCAAGGCGATTGAAAACAGGCGAGTAGATATTTAACCCTTTACCTAACACAAAAAGCAGACGACACTTACAAACAAAATTCTTGAATAACTAATTCTTTTCATTTTTGTCTCAAAAACATAGGTTATGACTCCTCTTAGGAACGAGTTCGTCGAGCTCGTTCGAAAGAGGGACCATAACCTATGTTTTTGAGACAACAAATAATACAAATTAATTGGCGATTTTTGTGAATAGCGATGGCCGATTTTGGCCGTTACGTTGGGTAAAAGGTTAAGGACTAGACTGGTCTTAGGACACAACGGCGTCGAATTCCTTACAGAACTAGACGGTTGGCATGAGAGCTTGATATTTGTCGCCAGAGCTGGTATCAAAAAGGATATTTCCTGGCCGCTTCCCACTATCCAAAAAGACAGATTATAATAAATCATCGTCTTTTCTTCATCGATCAGTTCCCGGTACTGACTCTCTGAAAACTTTCTGAAAGACGTTTTCCAAGAATCGTCAGCAGATTCTGATGTTCTCACGAAAGAAATACAAAATATAATCAGGCCTGCAACCAGGGTCGGGCATCGGGGGGGGGGGGGGGGGAGCCATGTAGGGGGTCACTTCCCCAACCTGGACATAATCCTATCATTTTTCCATCCGGAATCATTTTACCCCCACCCCACCCCCCCCCCCTCAAGTGACTAAAGTTCACTAATTTGGATACATCTTGCCAAGCACATGTGCGCCGGGCCAACCATGGTTCAACCCGACATGGAGATTTTTTTAAAATTTGGCATTAAAAGGAGCAATTTCCTGTCTTCTGAAGGATCAATTCCTGCTTCAACATACCCCAAAAAGTTTTATTTTTTCTCCTCAAATAACAAGATTCATTATTTGCAATTTTTTTATATCTGTCCACTAGCTTTTGAAGGACCATTCAGAATCATTTTATCCCCCCCCCACCCCCTCCACCTCCTCAAAGTGACTAAATTCCACTAATTTGGATACTCTTTGCCAAGCACATGTGCCCCGGGCTGACCATAGTTCCACCCGGCGTGTAAAAAAATTAAAATTTGGCATTAAAAGGAGCAACTGCCTGTCTTTGACCCGTGGAAAGCCTCTGTTTGCGAGAGCATTTCTCCTACTATTCAATTACCAGTAACCACTCATCACTTGAAATTTAACCTGCTATTGAAGGCAAATAATCTCTTCTGTTAATTAGTTGATGTTTCATATTGCCACAGTTGTGTATAATCTGTGTTGAATAAATACCTCAAATATAACAATAGAGACTCAGTCATGGGATTATATTCATTGTAATTAGAGGTGTAAATTGACAACTCTGAGTAAATTCACTGGTAGATAAAATGGATCAAAATGGTGAAAATTGAAAAACAGTTTCTGAAATTTTTGTAGGGGGGCGGCGAAAATGTTTCCGGGGGGGGGGGGGGCGCCCCCCCCCCCTTGCCACCCCGTGGTTGCAGGCCTGAATATAATATAATTATTTTCGATTATTTTTCAATGCATGTCAAACAGTTATGCGGTATAACACTTTGGACTCAAAGCTGTTCAAGAAATACGATTACGACATATTCCCTAGTTTTTGTCAATCGTTCAAATAATAAACACTTACTTTCATCCAATCTGCTTTCCTGGGATACGCGAGCAAGTTAAATAACTCTACCTCGTGCATCGCATTGGTTGTGAAGCTGGACTACTTTGCGATCCCCAGTTGTACAGTCCACAAGTACCCAATAATGACCACTATTTTCCGATAGGATGAAACCTGATTATTTGATTGGGTGAATTGTACATTGCGTGCTTGAAAAAATCGGGTTCTTTTCTTTGTTGCGATTTCTGAGTGCATGCTCCATTCACTGCTGTATCTGCAATTCGGGTTTTGGGGGTCGTCCAATAAAAACTTTGGTCAGCTGCAGGAAATATTCTCCAAAATCTAAAAATGGCCAGAAAGAGATGACCCAAATAACGTATCTTCCCATATGTTTGGAATGAAACACAGAACATGTGGAATCATTGCTGTGGGACCACTGTCGTGTGGTTGGGAGCACTGCCTGAAAGTCTGATATGGAGGCACAAGTGAAATCATCAATGGAAAATGAAGAAGGTGCGATGTGAACATTTCGCGGTAATAATACCTCACAATTCTGTTGGTGATGGTTTAATGGGCCTGTCATCTGAGAATGATCGACTGTTACCAGAACCGGCCACTTTTGAGACAATAATGGCTGATTTGTTGATTCAATCCAATTTGATAGGCAGTCAATGAAAGGGGTGAACAAAATCAAGATTACTTTTATTACAGCGTTCATTTATCTATATTTTCATAAACTTTCGGGCCCCGTTTCGGTAAATTAACCACGAGGGAATGTTTATGTCGTGAATACATTTTGATATGCGATTTTCGGTGGTACCAATTTCATAACATAAGGTTTTTGACGCTGACGGCTATAAAATTGTATAGATCAATTTGACACTCAATATAATCGCGAAGTAAGGAAAGTTAATTCTACAATGTTACAGAATACAAAATGGACAGCTAAAGGGGTTGTTGTTCTCCTATTTTTAACTCTTTTGGCACCAGACAATACATGAAAATGGAATACCGGAAGTTCTGTGAAAAATAGGTTCGGCCATCAATCTAATGATATTTTCGTACAAATACCATCAGAACGATTACCATTAACGTTGGAGTGGATATATTTTTGTTTTTAAACCTAATTATCTTTTTTTATATTTTACGTATCGCCAATAACAAAATTTTAATATTACGAAACACAGGCGTAGTGATCCATTTCTAAAAATTGCATCCCAGGATGTGAGGCATTTGAAAAGCTGTCCTGAAATTTCGACTGTATCTCGCAGTATCAAAGTGAATGTATTGAGCACTTTCATTTCCGTCGACTTGCAGATTTGAGAAAAGTGTGATCGTTTTTGCAGTTCTTAGATCTTTACAAACAATATTTTGCCCATGTTTTTTCCTTATATGATTACAAGCCGTCATATGACCTATTTCCGGCATGGTGGTTTCAAATCGACGCTTATTTCTTTTTCGTGTATTTTCTTCGGGACGTTCGTAACACATCAGAGACGAAATGGTTAAATATGCTTTCTCCGAGTCTGGAGTTTGAAGTCTCTTTTTGAAAATATCTTATTGGAATTAGCGATCTATTCGTGATTTTTGCAGTTGGTTACCTATGCCAATGGAAGCTTGTCTGTCATCAAAGCTCTAAGAATTATTTTTTCATGGAAAAGTGAATATTTCCTTGTACTGTCTTCATTATGTTGATACATAATATACCTTTATTAACTTCTGTATCAGTATTTCGCGCACTCGTGAAGATTTTTAAAAAGTTCCGTTGGAAGACCCTTTAATATATACCCAGAGTAGTAGGCCATTTTTGATACCACTGCCACCCTTACCATTGGATGCGTCCGGCGTTCTTGTTTTTATTTCAAGGCTGTTCAATGAATTCCACTTCTACAGCAACACTAAACCATGCGGGAAATCAAAATCTGTCCCGCACATATGTGCGGAACGGAAATCGTTGACGGATTATTTTTAAATAGAAGCGAAATTTCTCTGAACGTTTTTACAAATCGTGCACTGCAATTGCAATTTGAATCCTTAGGGATAGCTCAAAATCGTCCCCTGAATTCCAATGTGTTCTATGTACCAGTAGGCACATAGAACACATTGGAACTCAGAGGACAAAATAGTAACACTGGTTCCCTTTGCAAATTTGTTTGGTGATGAGATATGTTATTTTTGTTGATAGTTGTCAAATGAATTGCTGAGTGTCCTTTTAATAATTACTTTTATAGACGTGAAGGCGTGTAATAAACACAGAATGACACACGTGTGTGAATGGGTTAATCGATATGGTACTTGTGCCACGTAGACAGGGAGCCAATACTATAAAACTTTTACAATTGTATCTTCTACAATTGTGCTTTCGTCCTATTTATATAACTGACTAAAATTAATCATTAGCATTTTAGAAGATGTGGCAATTTTCCAACTGCAAATTGCCATATCTTTGAAAATGCTAATGGTTCAGTTTAACCCTTTTACAGACATAAATAAAAAATACATTTCTAGAAAATACAGTTGTAAAAGTTTTATAGTATTGTCTCCTGAGGTGAGTTGGAGTCTCATATAGATTAATGAGCCCTGTACTGTCTATTGCAACTCCTCCTAATTTCGGTCAGAAGAGCAATTGATAACAAGAACATGCTTAGTCAAGTGACGTGTGAGTCCGCGCGCTAACCGAAAACTCGTTACATTAGCCCCCTAGGCCCGACACGTCACATGACGTGTTGGGCGTTGCGTAGTTTTATCGTGTCACTATACTTAAGTTAATATACTTGAGAACGCCCTGTTAAGTGATGATAAGACAGAGTACAACGAGGGTGGAGTAAGGGTGGACTGGAGTCAGCGACCCGAGTGGAGTGTTTGCTGTATTTCACGTGCGCTGAAGGCGCGTGTGGAATACAAAAACAATCCACCAGGGATAGCGGATTACCCCACTCTACCCGAGATGTATTCTGTATTTATGCCACGATTTAACATGAACGAAGTGAATGAAAGTGAGATATATTTAAAAGAAAACTTTCTTGCTTGACAGTGTTTTGTGCCTGAGCATTTCATTCACCTCATAACGTCATTCAGATGCGCAGGGTTTAACAAGAGACGTTCTTAAATGACGTAATCCAGATTACACGCGGGTTGCACCAAGACCATTTCTCAATGTCGGATTGTATCGCGTAATGTTGAATACGCACGTCATTCGTGGTATAAACTCATGAACCTTTAAAATTTGACATTTTACTTTGTTTATATACAGAACACACATGGTGATATTGTCCGGTGAGTAGATATCAACCATTTCCCTACTTGCTTCACTAATAGAAACCTGAGGAATCAGCAAGCAAATCAGTTGATCGTGGACATAGGGGTTGTCAACCCTGTGACTCACAACCTGCAAATTTGCTTGATGGGTTGATAAGCTGCATTGAACATACATCAAAATCTCTCATCTTTGCTCGTTCAATGTACATCTCACGTTGACAACATTTGCAACATATGTTTTATATCTCTGACATCCAATTTGTACTCTATTTTCAATTTGTCTCTCACTTTCTGTACATCTGCCTTTATCCCAAGACACATTGGTGAATGCGAGGGAGCAGGGTGGCTCAATGGTTATGACATTGGATTTCAAACCGAAAGGTCCATGGTTCGTTTCCTACTAGCGGTAACTGCGTTGCGATCTTGTGCAAGGCATTTAACCCTTTACCTAACGTAACGGCCAAAACCGGCCAGCGCTATTCTCAAAAATCGCCTATTAATTTTCATTGTTTTTCATTTTTTGTCTCAAAAACATAGGTTATGACCCCTCGTTGGAACGAGCTCGTCGAGCTCGTTCCAACGAGGGGTCATAACCTATGTTTTTGAGACAAAAAATGAAAAAAATTAGTTATTCAAGAATTATTTTTGCAAGTGTCGTCTGCTTTTCATGTTAGGTAAAGGGTTAATCCCGTATATCGTCGTAGTGTACTAAGGCGTGAGTCGGTGGATACGATGTTCCGCTTTCAGGAATGAAAAGTACGTGAGTATACCGTTCAAAGCTCAAACATTATTGGGACTCTGGGCGATGGCTTACAGAAAAATAATCGAGACATTTTTAGGGTTCAACTAGACAGTTCATTGACGGAATTTTTTACGCTTGCTATGTATTTTCTCCTTTTTGATGGAATTTGGAAGTTATTGCATGAAATGCAACTCCACCTCGTGGCCATGTTCAACAATAACCAGCTCTCCACTCATTCTAATGACACAAGCAGAAGCTTGCTAACAACGATATTACCTATAAGAGATGCAAAGTGATTTGAGTCTACAAATAAAAAACGACCGAGAAAAAAGAGAAAATATTCAGTATTAACTTCTGAGAATACCCCTATATGCTACATTATACATACACCTAAATCTCTCCTAATCTGGCGTTCATTGTACACAACTAACCTTAGCAGTAGGACATGAACCCGAACGAACCACATTGGGGGACCTTGGGGATCCCGGAAGTGACATGTAATCACGTGACCTAGTTACGTCGCGTTGGATTGTCATTGTAGACTGCGTGATCGGTCATGTTGTGACGTCATCCTCATAGTGATACGTGGTATCAGTGCGCATATGCAACGCGTGTTGTTAGAGTGATACGTGTTTCTTACTTTCATTTTGTTCACTGGAGGCCACCATTTGGTTTCTAGGGACACACGTTGTTGCTATGTGATTGAAAGTTCCCTACAAGATGGATGTGTTAGGAGGGTACGTTTTATTCTATGGGAGTAAATATAATTACGCAAATGTACCCGTCAATTACTCAAATCACCGAACCCCCCAACACCCCCCCCCCCCAAAATCACCGAAACGCTTGGTTTACCTGAGTATCGTCATTATAAGGGTATCACATCAAGCTATAGGACCGACAGGTCTCAAAAGTATTTGTTATATTAACCTTTACCCAACGTAATGGCCAAAATCGGCAGGCGCTATTCACAAATATCACGATTCAATTTTCATTATTTTTTTCATTTTTTGTCTCAAAACCATAGCTTATTACCCCTCATGGGAACGAGCTCGTTGAGCTCGTTCCAATGAGGGGTCATAAGCTATGGCTTTGACGCAAAAATGAAAACAAAAATAGTTACTCAAGAATTTTATTTGCAAGTGTCGTCTACTTTTCGTGTTAGATAAAGGGTTAAAACGGGGTAAACTAATCTCCACAATCAACCCGCATACCCAACTTTTGGAGGCACGGGTTATTATAAGTGAACAATTAATCTTAATCAATACACCCACTCTCACGCCCTACTGCCTTTAAACTTTGATCTCCGTCTAGATCACACTAAGGCAGAGTAAAACATGGACGAGCAAATGAGCAATAACATAACAAAATATACATATAAATTGATCTTTGTCTGCAAAATAAATTAAAAAAATAAACAAATTTATCGATTATCTAATTACACTTCAGTCATGAAGTACTTTTTCATCGAGAGTTTTGTATCTTAATTCATGTTGGAAATGAAATATGTAGACACTAGCATTATAGTCGAGAGGTATCAATACATACACGGATAAAATCATTAGGACAATGCCTGCCATCGTGTCTCTTTTGTGGTGGTATGTAATGTCTATTGGGTATACCACAAAGCGAACTGATCTGACATTTTAGTGCAATATAATTTGATAGAGCGTTTGTTGTGTGTATGTTTTAGCATTTTTCGATTCCTCTGGATGCTTGACATGGTAATGTCAAACTGCAGGTTTCTCTTTGTACCAAGGATAGCGATTAAATGCCAATAACAGCTGTTGTGTCCTCAATTTCCGTTCGAGAGTGAGTTGGATCCGTTGTTTCTTGTAGAGGGGGGGAGTTCTTATTCATTGTATAAAGACAAGTAATAATAGGATATGAGGACTATAAACAAAATGAATCTATAGGAGGGGATTTGTTTCTATTTCGAAAGAGTTTGACAGAGTCAGATGAAAAGAAAAAGTGGGGCGGGTGAAGTGTGGTCGTTGCCAATCATCATTTCTTCTGAAGTTGAACTCTTTGTCAGATATTATTTGTTAACCCTTTGAAATCTAGTGGTATCTTCCACACCAGTTAAATGGCAGCAATTAGAAGAGTCCATATTCATTATTTCGGGTGGACCAATCAATATTTTCAACGTGCAGCCTGGGGGCTGCGCGTTGAAAATATTGATTGGGCTACCCCACGCATTTACTGAACAGCCATCCTATTTAATGACTCTATGACGTATCATGTTCCTGGCCGGAAAATCGGCCGGTCGGGTTCTATGGGTTAACTGTACACAGAACTGCGGTCACAAAGGAGGTATTCTTCTCGAACGCACAGCGAACGGATTGCGACACACCATCGCAACAGAGGTCGAGGTTTCATAATTTGAATATCGTGAACTCATGACCAATTCAAGACAAACAAGTGAAAATGGCATCTCTGTTCCAGTGTTCTCCCATCTGTGGTGTTAGTACTTTCACGGGGGAGGAACTGTTCCATGACAGAGACTCCTGTTCCGACTTTTTAACCAGTTCTTTACCGATCTGTTACAGTTCGTTAGCGAATGAATTTCTGACAGAAAAATGGAAGATTGCAGGCAGATATTAACATCATTTGAGTCAAATAAGTTTCGTTTCATATAAAATTATATCTCCGCTGTGCATCTGAAGGAGAAGATGAAACAAAGGGGACAACTTGTAAAGTTGCCATGCGTTTTAACAGAAGCTATATTTTGTATAGAAATCCCATTGACTCTACAGTAATTTTGTAAGCCTCGTTTTCACCACATAAATATTTTCTTCAATGAAATCTGGGGTATCCGGCAAGATATAATCACTCTCAGCATATTTTAAGCTCGACAGCAACCCAAGGTATCCGGACGACCGAGATTTTGAGCTCCAAACATTTATGCAAAACGCGCCAGTTCACTACTGATCAGATTGGTTCGCCTTGTTTTTAAATGAACATTGGTGTCCCCGGTATCACAAGAGTTTCCAAGATTTAATGGATCTCATATGCCCCCTGCCTGCTCCCACTTAATATATACTATAGCCCAAAGAAAAATCCAATATATTATAATATATAAAAGCTACATATATAGCAACTTGTATTATATGACTCTAAATTTATAACATAAAATCCTATAGAAACTAAAAGGTCATAAAATCTAATTGTCTGACCAATCCCCAATTTGTTTCTACAAAAGTACTTTAGCGGGGCTATCACGTGAAATGTACCGCCGAGGCCATAATCATAAAATTGTTTGCTGCTTATTTTTGAGATTGACACGAGGATTTATCCACCTTTAGAAGTTGATGAACCTTCGTCTCAAACTCAAAACCATGCAACGTAACATGTATAGTATCACACGGCTTGTTGCAAAATTGGCAAGCAGGCCAGCAAAGACTAGTGTAATAAATATTGGGTTGAGAAAACGATTGTTTGAGCAGGCACATTGCGACATTGTGAATTATGATGTATATATAAAATTACACTCAGTAGTTTAATGTCACAAAATTATTGCAAAACGTATCCACAGCGGTCCTGGTTGCTTATATGACAATTTTAAACAAAATGTGGTAGTGCTCGGGCGAATCAACACAATATTGCTCACAATATCGTTGTTAAAATCGTCAATTATGCTGCCAAGATAAATGGACGATTTTCGGTGAAGTGAACTGGAGCCTATGATTTTTCTTGTTGAGCGAACTGGATCTTCACTTTTAGCGAACTGGAGCTTACACGAGGTTCAACTTGATACCATTGTAGAGGATTACATTTCGACTGTTCATTCTAAATTTGCATACAATATTCAAACAAGGTAGTTTTGTACTTCTAGGTGAAACTGTTCACCTCTGTAACCTCAAGTGGTCTCTAAAATGTCGGCGTATCACCAGTCTTTAATTTTTTTTTCAGTGAACATCTGGTGATCGTGGACATTTTTACTGTGTAAACTTAGATAATGATCTATAGCTTATGACAAAGTGACATGGTGTACCCTTTTATCTACCGGAGAAACGACCTTCCATTCAAGGAACATTATATCTATAGAATACGCACCATATTTTCTTCATATGTCGATGAAAAACGACCAAAGTCGGTAACGAACTGGCGATTTAATCGCAAGCGAACCGTCCGTAAAGTCAGAACAGGAGTCTCTTTCATGGAACAGTTCATCCCCCCGTGACTTTGGGGAGTCTGACAGTTCGCCGTTGCTCGGTGGTTCTCTCCGGGTACTCCGGCTTTCTTCACCCGTAAACAGTCCGACAAGAGCTGACCCGGGTTGTCGAAAGTGTCGTTAAACCCCAATAAATACATACTATTGTGCTGATGGGAGAAAGGCAGAAATATAATTTTAACTGGAACACGACTGGGTCTCGATCCGAACGAAATTGTCTTTCTGCTTTTATGATCAGAATACTGTATACACCAGGGTGGGGTACCATGTACTAAGACGCACTGCACATTGATGGTGCACGTGCCTTCAATCGTCGCTAACTTTGCATGTTCCAGTTTAGCTAGAGTTGTTCGCAACTGCAAGATGGTTCTTCCCAGGTACTCCGGGCTCTTTTTCTCGTAAAACTATCTCACACGACTTTATCATCGGCAAGCCTTCAAATGTACACTAAAGTTTCTACTAGTTTAGCAAGTACAAGTACAGGCTGATCTTCGCACACCTGGTGGCCGTCGAGGAAATCATCCTGTAGGTACTCTAAAAATGCAGTGGAATCAGACTGGAGTATGGTTAAAACAATTACCGCATGCCTGCCCCTGAAATCCAAAATTCTACCATGCCACGATACCAGCGTCGCTTGTGATATATTTGTCATTGATTTTTGGGGGTACAATGTAACTGGTTCACATTCAAGAGATACGCTAGTGCACTAAGCCGAATAATAGCATTTGTCAGAGAAACAGCCTGGTGATAAGTTTTCTATTCCTTTGAAGATCGCAAAAA
The DNA here is from genome assembly GCA_031216915.1 of Pictodentalium vernedei. Lineage (NCBI taxonomy): Eukaryota > Metazoa > Mollusca > Scaphopoda > Dentaliida > Dentaliidae > Pictodentalium > Pictodentalium vernedei. The sequence continues at coordinate 396,263,384 of CM062297.1, read as the reverse complement.
CATCAACCCAGAGTGCCTTAATAAATCTAATAAAATAGAGCGAAACATTTTCCCTTTTTCATCTCCTATAGCTGCGCACTTTTGCTCCGCATTCCACAGCTTTGTTCCCAATCATAGAATCGCAGATCATCAGTTCTACTATGTAGATTAACACACTGAAAACAACAACGACATGGGCTGCAGTGAATAGGTTTTATTACATGTGTTTATCTATCATTGATATGGGCAATGCTTCAGTCATCAAATCTCGCCTGCACAATCAGATGGACTGATAGTTCCGAAATGACAAAATGCACACACTGAGATAACGAAAAATCGAAAACGAGGTCAGAATAAATCTGTGCTCTAAATCCAGAAATTAACAATTAATTTGGATTTTTAACATCTTCATCGTTGTAAAAATATATTGATTCATTCCAACGATTGTTGTCCAACCTATATTTGATTTGTGCTAGATTACGCGTTATGATGATGCAGATCGAGTCCACCTGGTTCGAAATGGAGATAACAGACGTGCCGTAGCAACACCTACATAGAAAAGTCTGTTTTAGCCTGAAATGGGTTTTTCTCTTGGGTATACTATATAACTATCACCTGTGGGTAGGTATATTATAGAAAGATCAATACAGTGAAGTTTTATGGTGTATTATATTGCATCTCATTGAGGACCTTCACCAAACAGTATCGAACCCTTCGGCTACTCCGAATTGTGCAACATATCTTGGTTGAAAGCTTTCTACTCCGACGATACAGCATACCAGAAAATTCCACTGTACCAATCCCTATTTATCGGCAGGAGAAAATAAAAAAAATGGGAAAAATAGCGTACTGTGGGTTAGCGCAAACGGGCAGATGGAAGGGGCATAGTACTCAACAGACGATGAAGAAAAAAAAATCACTCAACTACCGTTAGCTCTTACGATGTATGTCTAGTAGCTGCGTAGAATAAGAAAAAAGCTTGAAAAAGCCATATACTTCCTCTCCGAAATGCTGAAGTAGACATTTGGATGAGGTGAACGACTCGATAGGAGCAAGTTTGAAAAGTATGCAAATTGTTTACAATCCCCCCTGTGCTCGGTTATTCCTGACTCTCAATTCTTGCTCGTTCTATAAGACAGCTGACTTGTCCTAAAATACAGGAAATCAAAATTGAGTTCAAGCCATACCGTCCCGCTATGTCAGGGACGCAGGAAGCGGGGGCACAAGGGTAAGAGAGAGAGGGAGAGAGAGAGAGAGAGAGAGGGGGGGGGGGGTGGAGACAGACAGACTGCGTGAGCGATGTAGAGTGTGTATGTTTAGGCCAGCGTTTTATCTAAAAACCCTCAGCACAATATTAATCGGAAGTGGCCGGGAGGGGTGTACAGAGTTTTTGCTCTTAAGATATGACCAAATATTCCCTTGTTTGATTTGGCTCTACAGCGGAAAATGCATATTTTCGGCTTCATATTTAGTTAAACATGGAATCAAAAATGTGCATATTTCTCCATGTAGAGATGTGCGTTGGTAACACACATAGCATTGCGTATTGTATTCCTACCAGTAAGACACATATGCCACCACCGATACATATCAGTGTGTGAGCGCCCTCGTGTGATCAAACACACACACTTACGTTCGAAAGCTGCAAACATTCCAGCGCTGTACTATGGACTTAAAATTGATTCTCTACTCTTTTCAACTGGTTGAGGGCCAGATTATTTTAGGTGTTTTCAGTTTTTTATTCAAAATTTGTTCATTACAAATTATTGGAGAGTGCCCACATGCACTCTCCAATAATTTGTAATAAAACAAATTTATATCGACAAAATTTTATTTACGTTACGTTGGCAGGACCTCGGTGCAGGACTTCGGAAGTGCCGTCATGTCACGTGACCCAGTGATGCCATGTTGTCTTGTCATGGTAACACGCGTGAGCGGCCATGTTGTGACGTTATCGCCATAGTGCTACGTGGTGTTAGTGCGCATGCGCAGCGCGTGTTGTTAGGGTGATGCGTGTTTCCGTCGTCCATTTTGAATACAGGAGGTCGCCATCTTGATTTCTATGGTAGCACGTGGTTGCTATGTTACCTAAACCCTTCTTATGGGACAGGGGTATTTTCGGAAGGTATGTTCCTTTGTAGAAGAATAATTTCCCGATTCGTAGAATTACCACAAAAGCCCGACAAGATTTACTATTTCGAATTCTTTCAGAATTCTCTGCTTCTATCTATATATGCAATAGTTTTCGTCTCTCTGGCCATGTTCCTTTGTTCTAGAGTATACTCCAGTAGCGTACAGGCTATTAGTTGGAACAGCTTTGCTTATTATTACTATATTTAGCTATTCTGGTCTATTCTTGTTAAATTATAACAAACCAATCAGATTGCTTGATTTCCGATAATCTGTATGCAGAGTTATCTCCCCTTATTACAACGAAGTTGTATCCGATCCTCAGCGCCTCTATATCCAATGGCAATATCCCCGGGCACCCCAATTTCGGCCCCCCTTTTTTGAAAAACATATGACCTCCGGCACCCCTTTTTTGTCATATGTGCTTATGTGAAAAGGCACAATGTGACACAATGTAACCACCAAGCCACCGCATCCCAACTAATATGCTTCAGATATTTTGTTGGTAACAGTGACCCCTCCCCCCCAAAGGTGCCATCAAGGTACCCTTCAAAACAAGGCTTTTCTTTATCACGCAGATTTGAACCCCTCTCGCCAATTATGATTACCATCCTCCATGACCCTTTCTCTGACGATTTTTTTAGCCTGGTTTGCCCCAACGTCTAGGTCCGAGATCTCCAATGAGTAGTTCTCTATTAGCTCCCTCACTTGGACCATCCACCCTGTCTTGATATTTGAGGTGAAAATTCTCTGGAACATTACTTTACACCATCGGCTGCCGGGGAGATTTACCAAATAATTAAGATAACCGAGTTTCAATAAGTCTATCCTGTCCTTGATCCTCATCCACCCAAGCTCACGCCTGATTGCTTCTAGTGATGCGGCGTTACTCGACCCTGTTATCCATCGGCCAGCATCGTTTTGCAGGGTGTCCAAACGCTTTACAGCCGTCTGGTTTAGTGGTACCACTTCCGTACCATATGTTATACTTGAGAGACCCACCATTTTCCAAATGGTTTTCCCCAAGAAAACCTTATTGAAACTGTTTCTCCCTATAAGTTTCATTTGGTTAGGGATTCGCCTCCCCTTCAGAATCAATTTATTTGTGTGGTTTCGGTAGACGCCTCTTCCCGTGATGTTTATATTTACCCCTAGATACTCGTAATCCCCTGTCTCTCCTACACTAAGAGTTTGCTGCTACCTTCCTGAATACAGAACTCCCCCACTCTCCACCTTCGTGTGGGGTCCACTTTACAGCCCACAGGTATAACGTTGCTCTTGCTTTCATTAAGTTCGAGTCTCCATTTGCTCCCATATTTCCCAACAATTCCCAGCATTTTCGCTAATCCTTCTTCGCTTTCTAACACTAGCACCATATCGTCTGCAAAAAACAGCCCTGGGATCTCCAAGTCCCCAACTGCTACCCCCTCGTCGCTATGCAGGAGGTCATATCCTAAACCTTTGATGTACAATTCAATTCAATTCACAGTATATCAATTACATATAAAGTACAGTAGGTAAACTAAACAATTCATTTTAACATATTTTGATATACTGCAAGGAAGCGACATAGCAATGTTAGCTGTCTTCCTGTCGCCCCTTGTAAAAATAGAAGAATTTCTCGACAGCAGATCGTGCATTCAAAAACAGTTTTTAAGTTGAGCAATTTTGTATTATTAACAAAATGACCGAGTATATGAGGATCACAGTTATTGAAGAAATATTGGATAGACCGAGAATACCTGATTATAGCGACTTGACTGTGTATCATACAAAGCATAGTTCCACGACGTACTGAGTCAAAGAATGTTATATATGGAACATGACTACGACCACCATCTATTCCAAAAGTTTTTAAATGTAGCCAGGTCTGAAAGCCAAGATCCTTTTTGAAGAGATCTCAGGTTCCAGGCCCTGTCTTACACATGTTGTTGCAACTGGTCTTAATTTAGTATTCATGTACACCAAAGAACAAAAAATAACTGAAACAGCAAGGAGTAAGTGGGGAACACTCCACGATAAGCATCGGCAATTGATCACGTCGCTTGGCTGCACCTAGAGGGTAAAGAGGCTGCTCCAAAGAGAGTGATGTGGTTATGTTAATTGTAAGCACTGAACTGGGCTGAACTGAACCGAGATAAAGTAAAGTAAAGTAAAGTAAAGTAAAGGGGGACGGGATCATTGAACAGGGATAATTTTTATTTTATATTTGTATTTTCTTATCTGGTAATTAAACGCAGTCAGGACAGTTTCGAAAGTTGCAGAGTACAATCTCTGAATATCTGTCTAGGGATAAGGCCGTCAGTTTTTTTTTAAACTGCGGCCTGGTTAAGTTTTGTGTATTCTGGTCGATTGTATTCCATAATCTGGGGAACGTATGGACAGGGAGATCTGATGAAAACTTTGTCCTCGGCTTAGGAAGTTGCAATTTACCGATCTGCCTGGTCATCTTGCCTGTTGGATTTGTATATTGCTGGAACATGTTATTAAATGACACAGGTAATCTATTATTCTGCCAGGCATGCGTAAACAACAGAACTTGGGTTTTGTAGAGGTCATCAAATTTAAGAACTTTGAGGGTTTTAAAAAGAGGGTCGGTATGTGATATTCTTCTTTTCTTACTAATAATTCGAATCGCTTTTTTCTGCAACCTGAAGAGTTTTCTTGTAGACGGTGAATGACCCCAGACTTGAATTCCATATAGAAAATGACTGTGGATTAGCGAGAAGTACAAGATCTTCAGGGCATTTAACGGCAGCATATTTTTTGCCCTGTTGATGGCATATATAGCCCTAGACACCTTTGAACAGACAATTGAGATGTGGTGATTGAAGGTTAAATTTTCATCTACGTGGACTCCAAGAAATTTTGCCACTTTTTCATTACACTGGCTGCCGGTACGCTCTAGATGCGTATCACCTAATCTTAACCTTCTATTATCTACTTGACACGAAGCATTGGGGGATGTAGCATGATGAATTTAGTTTTCGATGCATTAATTACCAATTTATTGGCAGCACACCATTGCTGGACTTTTATAAGCTCTTCATTCGTATTGTTAAAAAGTGTATCCAAGTTATTACCGGACCTAAAAGCTGTTGTATCATCCGCAAATGACAAAATGTCAAGGATGGTACAGTTTGATAAGTCATTAATATAGATGAGAAATAAAATTGGTCCAAGAATAGACCCTTGTGGGACGCCAGTCGAGATTGGTTGTAAAATCTGAGGCGATATCTTGAAATTGTACATACTGGCTTCTATGGGTGAGATAATCCTTAAACCATAGGTTTGCTTGACCCCTAATCCCATAGTGTTGTAGCTTATTTACTAGTATCGCATGATCAATTGTATCAAAGGCTTTCGAAAAATCTAGGAATACAGTCAAAGTAGGGTCTTTGGCCATTTGGTCGTTCATCATAGCCACATTATTTAAAAGATGGAGAATTGGGAGGAAACTTGAGTGCCCTTTTCTAAACCCGAATTGAAACGGGTACAAGATTTCATGGGTATTAAGGTATCTTGTAAGTCGTGTATACATTATTTTTTTTAGGATTTTTGAAAAAGCTGGCAGGATGCTAACAGGTCTATAATTGTTGAAAATATGTTTGTCACCAGATTTATAAATAGGTATAACTTTGGCTATTTTCATTTTGTTGGGAACAATGCCCGAAGAAAAAGATAGATTAATAATATGGGTTAAAGGTTCAGCCACTCGATATATTATGTCTTTCAACAGTTTAGAAGTAACATTATTGCAATCTTGACTTGTTTTGGGTAAGAAAGAGTTAACAGTAAAGATCACTTCTTGTTTGTTTGAGGGCGAAATGAAAAAAGAGTCACTGTAGCTAATATCCTTCAGATATTCTGTATGTTGCCGACAAAATGAGGGTACTTGGTTATTTAGCTTTTTCCCTATTTCAGTAAAAAAATGATTAAATTTGTTGGCAATGATGTTAGGATTGTCAACTCGGATATCATTATCCATGAAAAATAAGGGAGCCACATGGCCATATTGGGACTTACTAATTGCCTTACGTAATATATCCCAAGACTTTTTGAGATTGTTTTTGTTCCACTCAAGAATCCTCTCATAGTAGGTGGCCTTTATCATACGTATTAGTTTGTTATAGAGTTTACAGTATCTTTTATATTGTTCTATATTAGTTGGTATAGGGGATTTCAGTTTTTTTACATAGAGGCGCCGTTTATTTATAGATGATTGGATAAGTCCCGAGGTCATCCAGGGCTCTCTCTTGGCGAATCTCTTGGGAGTCACCGTCTTTTTCAAGGAGAATGCTCGGTTAAAACAGCTATCGAAATGAGAAAGAAATGCATCATAAGCATTGTTTGGACAAGTATAGCCGAATACATCACCAAAGTCACAATCATGTAAGAGAGTCTTAAAATAATCAACATTTTCCTTTTTAAAGGATCGTTTAAAGCTCGTTTCTTTGTGATTAGGTGCGTTTTCTATGTAAAATGTAGCCGAATAGTCGTTGGCGTTATTAGGAAATATATGATCTATTAATGTCGCAGATGTGTCTGTGAGTCTTGTCCGCCTGGTGAAAATGGGCATAAAACCGGCACTAAACATAAGGTCTACGTATTGGTTTGTTTTATTGTGGCTTCCAAATTTTAGAAGGCTTATGTTGAAGTCGCCCATGATGTACACGCTCTTATTTTCCTGGTTCAGTTTTTCAGTGAGTTTTAATAGTGTGGATAAGAACAGATCAAGGTCTGCTTTGGGTGCTGTGTTGGGCCGGTAGATTACCCCAATTATATTTTTGGTCTTTGAAGATGTTTCTTTGAACAAAGATTCAAATACATGCGGGACAAAAAGTGACAAGTCTTCCCTAATTTGGAAATTGACGTTATTTTTAACCAGTAAACCTACTCCACTCCCACCGTCATCATCAACTGGTCTGCAGCGAGTCATTAAAGGATGATAACCTTCGAGGTCATAGGCAATATTGTCATGAACAAAGAACGTTTCCGTCAGGCCAATGTAATCAAAAAGTTTGTCATTGACCTGTATGTCACAGAGCAAATTACGAAATTTGTCCCAGTTGGCATTAATGCTGCTACAATTTAGATTCAATAAAGTCATTTTTTTGTTATTTAATGGCAGGAGTTCTTTGAAACTTTCTGTAGAATAATAATCACAACTCTGGTTTTCAATCAGAAAAGGGGAGCATGGCGAATCGTCGTTGTTGTTGCCAATAGTGTTGTTGTAAGTTGCAATAAAATCATACGCATCTTCACTCTGAACCTCATCGACGCTTACTGAGTTAGCCATGGTCTAACTGATAATCAATTGTAGATTTGGTTTCTGCTGGATCCATTGACAAATAATTGCTTGGCATTTTGTATTTAAACGTAAGAAGAAAGTGCTCAATGTTGAGACATAGATGAGTAAATAGAGATCTGCTGTCGAGAATAATTACAGGTGTGTAACCTGTAGGAAAAATTGATATAATTAGTGAACAATTTCCCTTATGTCTTTTATTATTATTGTTATTATTATGAGCTGGTAGTTCACGGCATTGTACAAAGACCTTAAGTCGCGTTCAGAACGCGACTCGTGTTGGCCCATATGATGGTGAGGTTTCAGCAGTAGTCTGATTACGCATGTTTTGTGAGGATGATCAAAAGGACATTGTAGCTGATTCCTTTGTTTATTATATTCAAATATTGGACACAATGTGCCGTATTAAACTTGTGACAGCGCAGCGAAAAAATGTGAGTCGATTCTCAAGTCAAGATAATAAATATAGCTGTTCGACATACAGTATTTATTTGGTTTGGATAAGAAATCAGCAATACTTACTGAGAAGTGGATTTAATTCCTAGTCGTTCATTTACTTTTAAAGAACTTTTGTTTGTTTGCACGCTTTACCTAAATCAGGTCAAAGCGGTTATTGCAGTATAACTCAATGTTCACAGATCCAAACCAGTAATACAACATTCACCCTGACACACTTTTGTGTTAAGGCGTGAGGTATAATGGTTTGATTCATTTTTTGTCTTGTGATAGATTGGTATACCTATAGTTTAAATTAATAAAAAAAAAAACATGTTCGCTTGATAACTTCTTTTTTGCTGACAATTTGTAGAAATAGAACAATTTCAATTTATTTCAATGCAAAAAGAATTGGCGAAAGGATACACCCCTGTTTTATCTATCTCCATAGGCACACATTTTGTTGTTATGTTACCCAGACTAAGTTCACTCTATACATCTTTATATAATGCTTTCATAATTCCAACAAACTCACCTCCCAAGCCCAGAGTCTCAAGCTTTCGCCACATACCCTCCCTCCAAACTCTATCGTATGCCTTTTTAACATCCAAAAAGGCCATAAACATCTTTTTCTTTTTTGCTTTCGCGGATTCTATCATTTGGGATAGCGTGAAAAGATAGAGCAGCTGATAGAGCAATTTGAGGCGTGCTGAAGTTTTTCTTAGAGTGTTCTGGTTTCGATTTTCGTTTATAAAGTCAGTCGTATTTGCGGAAGCAAAACGGCCTTCCATTTTGTTTGTTTATACATGTGCAGACGTGATTTACGATGATTAAATAGTTTCGGCGATATTTAAATATGCAAATAGGCTAGACACGTGGGGTGGGGTGAGATAGCTGTCACATGGCTGGGGTGAGACAGGCATATATCTCCCAGCTGTCCCACACGACTTTATGTATGTCTCAGTACCTTAGTGGTAGGAGAAAAATAAAATCTACATGCCGTAGTCGTGACGTAACTTCTTATTTGATTAACACAGACCGTACCTGATACTTCTATTTGGCCAGTCGGGAACCCAACACTCATAAGCGGGTATTAAAAATCGCAGATTTGTTTTCCCGACTGCATGTGCGACATTAGTTCATGTAACAAATCAAGTCTGGTAAGAAAGTACCCGATTACTATCAACAGTGAATCGATATCTGAGACTCCAAACGAACAATCCTTAGTTTTCCATTGTCCAAATTAGGGACATCAGTATAATAATATGGAGATAACTCATTCCGCAGAGCTTTCCGAGCGGCCATTGGACTTTATCAATGCAATCAGGTTAACAGCCTAGTATAAGCTACTCAGCTTGTTGCTGAATCTGTTTCCATCATCCAAACTCATCTGTATCAATTGTATCTATGTTTTCATTTCTTGCTGTTGGAAATGAATACTGTTTAAAACCCTTTACCTAACGTAACGGCCAAAACCGGCCAGCGCTATTCTCAAAAATCGCCAATTAATTTTCATTATTTTTTTCATTTTTTGTCTCAAAAACATAGGTTATGACCCCTCGTTGGAACGAGCTCGTCGAGCTCGTTCCAACGAGGGGTCATAACCTATGTTTTTAAGACAAAAAATGAAAAAAATTAGTTATTCAAGAATTATTTTTGCAAGTGTCGTCTGCTTTTCAGGTTAGGTAAAGGGTTAAACTAAAACAACAAACAAGTGTGTAACGTTATTTTTTGATTTTCATGTTATAGTCGCATTAGTGAAGATGTAAATTTATGTCTAATCTGATTGCATCGATAAAGGCCAATGACCGAAGGCTCTGCGGAATGATTGCTCTTCATGTTATTAAACGAAACATGTCCAGACAAGAAACTTATTGGAGGGATCCACTGTCAACTGGTGTGTTTCGCGGTCGGATTTGGATCTGATCGAGAAAGAGACACCGATGATCGTGGCGGGAAGGAAAACATTCCATTTACTATTGGCATGTTCTGTAAATAAGAAAACAGTCAGCGGCGGTTTGAACATTTTCTTTCACGAGAGAAAAACAAAGAAATGTCACTGTGACTACTCATGCTGTAATTATATACTGTTCTGACAGTACGAGAGATGTGATTTATCACTTTTTCTGCACCGGAGCGTTCTTGGCAATGAGAGCGGACGATTATAATTTTCAAGTTCTTATAAAAATGTACAGCACAAAAGATAGGAGTATCAACAGAACAACCGTAAAGGTGTGTTTCAACCAATACAAGACTCTTAACTTGTGTAAAAAATACGAATATTGCAAGTATTTTTTAAACCGCGAACTTCCGAATTCCACCCAGGCGTTCCTTTCTTCAAACTTTTCCTGTACCACTCATGTTTTTGTCTCATGCAATGTTTTTTATTGCTCGGGTGGCAGTTTCTCTGGTGTTTTGGTTACAATGAACTGTCAACGTGTTGTTTGTTTACGAGCAAGCCTGTAGTACGTCTGTACAGATATTTAGTATTTTAAAGGTCAATATCGTTACTGTGAAATTAATATTAACCCTTTGAACCCTGATGGTATATTCCATGTCAGTACAAAGCCATTAATTGGTGAAGTGCATATTCAACACTTGGAGGAAGATCAATCAATATTTTCAACGTGCAGTCTTAGGGCTGTTTGATAGGGTATTGGAGGATAATAGCTTACAATGGAAAAAAAGCACATGAGTTTTGATCAAGGGTATGAACACGTGATTAAATCCCCACTTTAACCCTTTACCTAACATGAAAAGCAGACGTCACTTGCGAAAAAAATTCTTGAATAACTATTTTTTTTTCAATTTTTATCTAAAAAAGATAGGTTATGACCCCTCATTGGAACGAACTCGATGAGCTCGTCCCATCGAGGGGTCATAACCTATGTTTTTGAGACAAAAATGAAAAAAATACTGAAAATTAATTGGCGATTTTTTAGAATAGCGCTGGTCGGTTTTTGCCGTTACGTTGGTTAAAGGGTTAACCGTTCAGCCGAACCTAACGGGAAAACCTGTAAGGTAGGAGAGATCTATTTGTAACGTCTGCCCAATACATCTTTAAACATAATCTTTAACCCGTCCATTCAGGAGCGTCGCTAAAGAGAATGGGCAGAGGGGAATGACATCCCTCTCCCCGATATGTTTCCAGTCGGGACATATTTGTCAGGATTGGAGTCTAGAATATAGATTTTCTCTTACTGGTAGTAAAGCACTTTCTTGATAGGCTAGATTTGATAACTGGACTTGTGTTATACACACAGTCGGTCATACAAATGAGGCTCTATAGTACCCGATTGGAGCTGTTGGGTAGCTTGCATGTCCAATTTGGAGTACCGGTACGGTACGTGTTATTTATTTATTTATTTTTTTAGGCAACCGGGATAAAGTGCCTTGCGCAAGAACACAACGCGGGTCGTCCCGGTCGGGGATCGAACTCGGGACCTCTAGTACAGAAGTACAACTGTCTACCACTGAGCTCCCACAGTACGTGTTAAATACGAAGTTGCGAAACGATTACTACATGTATATTGTGATAAATTTCTTAAGATTTTTAACTATAATCCCGACTGACTAATATTTCAACTACTTCATTAACCCTCTACCCAACGAATCGCCCGCATCCGCCCGCGTAATATGCAAATTCAGCAGTTGAAAAAAATATTATTTTTAAAACAAGTTCAACAAAATCAATATCATGTGACCCCTCGTTGGAACGTGCTCGTCGAGCTCGTTCCAACGAGGGGTCACATGATATGGTTTTGTTGAAACTTTTGGAAAAAATTTAAAAAATGGTATTTAAAATAATAAATTTTTATATCGTCTGCGTTGGGTAAAGGGTTAACTCATGCCTTCGTAGAAGGCATGCCTTGATAATGTAGATGGAATATTATACAATCGTGACTTGGTCCATCACTGTCGGGAAAAATCAGCTTTACATCCCAAGTCAGTCAAACTAGCATCGCCTCTCGACGCATCCTTGGAAAACGGATGTCGTTCTGTTTCGTATTTTAAATCTAGCACGCACCTTTACTTGGCCTATGCATTTCTCAATATGCATTTTCCAACGATTAGAGCGAAGATGTCGCGTTAGAGCTGATCAAGAAAATGTTAATTTAGTTCGTTTGCCCTTTCATTTCAATTTTATACGATGCTCTTGTCCATGAAAGTTAAAAGACATGTAATGGTAATCTATATGTTACATTACTGTAGGTCAGTTAATATTATCCTCGTGCAGGCGTTTGGCTGCAGGTTTAAACTAAGGATTGGTATTCTCTGCGATGTGTGCGACTTAAAATTACCAAATTTTCACCTGCTTTTTAGTGCTCTGCAAAATCCATGTGCACTGTAAGAAATTCCGCTAAACTTAAGGTAGAGATACTGGCTACCGATCGCTGTTACGTCTACCGTACATTTTACGGTAATGACTTACTGCTTAGAGTTTCATTTTTTTGTAAACTAATAGAGGCGTGCTCATGTGCAGTTAAGAAGTTGTTTTTTTTAACGAACGCATTCGGCTATTCAATTCCAGCTTTCGCAAAATGATGTCATCCATGACGAAGGTGACTTTGTTTTGGAGGGCTCAGTTTTTAAGGTAGACTAATACACCGGATGCAGGTTTAAGATATTAATTCATCTTCCCCGTACAGCAAACCAAGAGTCTTCTCGTGTACTGAAGTGAAACGAGGTATGAGCTCCACCGTTTGTGCTCAAGATCAAACAAAATCGGCCGGCGTTGCCAAGTGAAGTTAAGCCTTTGAACTCGAAAGCCCGCTTTTCGGGTCCAAAATTGTACTACGACCTGTGGTCATAATGTGGGTGGCTGCTTAGTGATTGTAGTGATATGGTAGACCAATCAATAATTTCAACGTGCAGTCCAAAGGCTAATTGGATTGCCACACCCAAACGAATATGGACTCTTCCAAAAGCTGCCATAGAACTGACATGCGAGATATCACCTGTGTTCAAAGGGTTAAATACGGTACTTTGACCGTAACATTTTTCGATAGAAGTACCGGTAATTGGATTGCCAGTACTTTTACTGTATCTTTTACGGTTATTTTTAATAGTGTGTGGAGAAATAATTAACACTCTTTCGTCAATTTGATGTGCTATTCTGGGGTGGGTTTGAGAGCTTGGTAAGGAATAAAATCGTTTTAATAAACAGAGTTACATGTAAAGGCATTGAACTAACATATATGAACTCGAAAATCAGTTGGGTTAAAAATCAACCCAAATCAGTTGATTTAGGTTCATTTTTAACCCAACTGATTTTAGAGTGGAAGATAACGTTTTGGTTCGACATGTTGAATTGGAAAGTTTGTGAATTCTACCGTCATCACCAAATCATAAAGTTATGGGGTTTCTGACCTGCTTCTGCCCCGTGAACTATATGGCAATATGTCAGAGCAAAGCTAGTATAAAAGGGGGAGGCCCCCTTCCCTACTTTCAAGTTCGGATATATATATTTTTTTTGTTCTCTCTCTCTCTGTTGAAAGCACACGTGTTTTAATTAGATAATTAGACCTTGGCGATTCACAGTGGGATACTTCTCTGGCACATTTCTAATCAGAATAAAATATCCCCATGTTCGTTAATCTCGTAAAGGCAAGCACTGAGAGATTGACTTCAATCATCACGATTTCAAATATATTATTTCCCGGGATACGCTTGATAGCATATGCACTGGCGCGCGGTGATTTTATCTTCAGAAATGTCGCGTACAATGTTTGGGCATCTTGAAATATTATTATCTGACCATCCAAGACCAGATATAACGTGTGGGAACAGGCTAGTTCAGAGAGCCTTGGGTTCTGGCCGCTTAGGAGAGAGACTTGGGTTCGGCCGAATAGGCGAGGCCGTATAGGGTCTCGTGCGAGTGGAATTGCTGGGCAATCCACGAAGCTCCGTTGTACGCCGCTGTTGTCAGATTAGGTGGACGTTGGAGATCTACAAGCCCTATAATTTAGAGAATAGATTACGAACCCAAGTAAAGGCTAAGTTTAGATATCACTAGCAAGGATCGACTCGCACCTGTCTCAAAGTGTAGGCAATTGTATTGTGGTATTAACCCTTAGTAACACAGAGGCTGGTCGCGTAGTAGCCTGTTTTAGCATCAGAGAGCTGTGAATGCCGACTCAAGATCGACAGTGACAATTCGCGCAAGCTCGAAAGCGCATTTTGAAGTTGTGAGTTCTGCATGAACTGTGTGTATTTAAAAAGGACAGGGACATTCAAGGAGAGTTCTATCAAAGGACACGTGTATAAGGTATGTGTAGTAGACTTGCTTAACTAGCCGACAGAGTGGATAAACCGAATCCAAATCAGAATTATGTTGCCACAAGGTAATTAATATTACTAGTCGGGATCCCCCGGCAGTCAGAGCTGCAGACGGGCACAGACGCGAAAGATTAAGACTCGGTGTTTAAGCTCCTGTTCCGAGCCCGCGACAGTGACATTTTGAGAGTGTACTATAGCTCCAGTACAGGGCTATATATAGTCTGAATTGATGAAAATCTATTCAACCCCTGTGATAAGTCTTTGATTTGTTTTGATCAAATTGTTAAATGTGTTGAATATGTAATGAATTTATTTTAAAAGTAACTAAAAGAATCGTTGTTACTTTAATCATTGTTTCCGCAGCCTGAAGTGATTAGGAATCACACCTAACGAAGAACGAATCTATATTTCAAGTTCACTCGGCAGGGAAGAAAATCAAAGTGCGGTCCCAACTCAGCTCTGCGAGCCGAGTTTGGCCCGTGCCAGGATTTCGACCCTCCTAGTTGGCTCGTCCCACAATATTTTTAACTGTGAGGCTAAACAACCCCATGTCACCCCTCCCACGTGGATGAAGGTGCTTGAGACAATAAAACATTAATATTGATATCTCTCGAGTCATAACGAACTGAAAGGTGGAACCTTGGTACACCCAAAGGGAAGCGATCTCAAGTAACTACTGTTGAAAAAAGGGTTATTTGGTTCTCATTTTAATATAAGACTCCAATGAATATATGTAATTTACAGTTTCTTCTGAACTTAGTCAGCACATTTTCTGTGGCTTGTTTACTTTTCTAGAATTAGCAGACATATTGACTGTGCCAGCGAATATTCCTAAATACCGTTGCTCATATCGACATTTCTGCCAAATGCATTACGACTATACTTTGACTTGCCGACGTCAATATGGATCTGTGTTTTCGGTTCTGCCATCTATTTTTCATTAAATGACGCATCATTCTCCATCCCTTTTCTAGATAAGTCTTTTCTTTTCATGGCGAGTCTTTTCTTTGTATTTTTGTTTTCTTACCAATCCGCGTGAAACGATTTAGCTGTTTGTTTTTCGAATTCTCCTGTCGTTGTCTTCATATTGAGTTCTGGATCAAAGCTCAAAACTGATGTTTGAACAACAAGATGATTCTTGTTGTCAAACCTTTAGTCAGCACGGTAAAAGAACGAAAAGAGCAATTGGAATTAAATTATGTATTTATTTATTGGGATTTAACGACACTTTTTACAGCCAGGCCACGTGGTGACGGACAGTTTTGCGGGTGGAGGAAGCCGGAGTACCCGGAGAGAACCACCCAGCAACGGGGAGCAACTGACAGACTCCCCAACGTACTCCACACAAGCTGGGTTAGCATTGGTTGAAGACAAGTGCATCATCGACATGCAATACGCCTTAGTACACAGCGCCACCCCATCCCTCGCGTGGACAATGAAGATTAAGTGTCTTGCCCAAGGATACAACGCAGTTTCTCGTGGCAGGGATCGAACCGTGGACCCTTCGGTCTGAAGTCCAATTCCGTAACCACTGAGCCACCGCGCTCCCCGATTTGAGATTTAATGTTCTATCATTTCGTGTTCGTCAGATACACGTCACCCCAAGAAAACGCTCTGAACATACAGACTTTGGCCGTTTAACGACACCACAACTGGCCCGCTCTTGCGCTCTGTCGTGACCGCAGACTTCGCAGAGCGAGATGCAAAGCCATATGGCGGCAGGGTCACCGATAATGCTCAATAACAATTCATGTACCAGACACCACTATAAATTCGATTTGCTATCGCACTTGCTTTTAGATAGGCTTCATTTTCACTTTGACTCCTGGAATGCTGCGGACGGATATTTCTGCAAATTTCATGTCTCTAGAATAAATATAATTTCGGCATTCAAAACCATATGTTCCACCTGTAAATTTAATCAATTATTTTGACAAACGATTTCTTGAGTTAAATTTCTCAAATGTTTTCATAAAATCTAGTAATGGCTGCTTAACAGCAACCATGCCCAGATTTGCTAAAACTATTTTAAAAGATATTCATTGAGTTCATAGTTAAGATGTGAATCACTATTAGTTGTTAGGAATTCTATTCAGAAACACGAACAAGTAATAAAATGATGCTAGAGAAGCATCATAGCGGGGGCGGGCCAATGGACATCGCACAGTTATATGTTTTTTTATTGAGGTTTAACGACACTTTTGGCTACCATGGTCACCTCTTGGCGGACTGTTTTACGGGTGGAGGAAGGCGGAGATAACTACCGCGCAGCGGTGAGCAGCTGTCAGACAACTTCACCACCGACGTGCAGGACGCCTTAACACACGGCGCCACAGTGTTTCTACGTGGGCAATCGGGTTTAAGTTTCTTTCCCGGAGACACATCACAGTTACCTAGCGGAGAACGAACCGCGAACCTTTCGGTTTTCAGTGCAATGCCGTAACCACTGAGCCACCGGGCTCCCATCGCATAGTTATAAAACCTGGACATGAATCATTCGAAAATGTGTAGCAGCGACAGCTTCTGTAATGAAATATTGTACAAGTTCCGCTCGAAATAGTTCATGAGGGGCGATAAGATGAATGCCTTTTCAACATTTCCAAATATTGAATTCAACGCTTTGCACGTGGTCACTAAGTCAATTTCACGAAGGAAAGAAATACTTTACTGTGACTACTACAGTGCATACATTTAGCCAGCTGACAAAGCAGACCGATTATTATTTATCTAACAATCATATAGATTTTGGCCTGAAAAACACGAGAAACGGTACGTATCACATAATGCGTTTCGATGCCATATCATATAGACGACTCATTCTGATTTCGTATCATATAGACGACCCGTTTCCGGTAACGAGACGGGCTATCACAACAGGGGCATAAATACATTATGTGTACGTTTCAGTGATCGACTCGGCTGATCGCTTACAAAACAAAACACAATTCCTTACAGTTAGCGACAGAACTATTAATAGCCAATGACCCGTGTTCCCCCACCAGTGGCGTAGCCAGCCCAAAGCAAGTTGGGGGTGGGGGGGGGGGGTGGGTTTTAGGACAAACACGCAGAGCCTGGCTTAGAGCCATTTTAATGTGTGTTTGGGGGGGCGGTGAGGGTGTTTTCCAAGCCTTCACATTTCAGAATGTTGCGTCCCTAAAGTTTGAGCTAGGTAACCAAGGTAACAATAATCAGGGTTTCGTGAGGGAAATTAATGTGTTCGATATGGGGCGGCCAAGGGTCGTCTGCACCATGGGCCGACCATGGTTCGGCCCGTGTTAGAAAAAAATTGAATTCCAGGTTTCCAAAACCCCCATCTCCTTGCATCTGAGCGGATATTTTGAGGTTTTTCATGTACTGATGACTGTCTACCTTTTCACCGACACAGATATTAGGACAAGCAATCTACACATCTACAACCTAACCCCCATGGACCTAACCCCCCTACGATTTTTATGCCATTTTGGACAAATTTCGAGGATCAACTTTGAGGGAAAGTGAGGGGGACGCGTCCCCCTCCCCAATCCCCCCACCCCCGTGGCCACGCCACTGTCCCCCACAATAAATAGTAAGTGCCCGGTTCCCGATGATGTGCCCACGTCGCACACTCGTAAATTCAAGCGGATCTCCATAGGAACTGACGTTGAGAGTGAATAGTTTGACAACACAACTTTGAAAATCGCGGTGACCTCGTTACTCATTGTTCGTTAGAGTTCACAACAATATAGTTCCACAAATTATGTTTTTTTAAAACTTTTTCTCGCCCAACATTATGTCCCAAAACTAAATTAATAATTTAAGATTTAATCTGTTTATGTAACAGAATTGTTAGTGATAAGATTCTGTTTGGACGCAGTAAAAGAGCAGTTATAATTTGTACCTAGAATGAAGTCTATTACAATGTATGGTTGTTGAAGTAAAAAAAAAAATGGTTGATCAGTTTTTCCTTCTGACTTATTTATTTCCGTCCCTGTGTAGAAATAATTTCTAAAAAGTATTACATCATCGAGAAATAAGTTCGAACGTTCAGCGCCTTTAGCCACCACGGATCTTCTTGTCAGGTTTGAGAAATGTTTCCATTATCGGACAAGTTTATATACCGACGTATAAACAAAGTGGAAACTGTACGGCAACTAGATCAAAGCTGTCGTAGCGCGATAGCGAGCTATTGCAAACTGCGTACACGGTAGTTTGAAATACAACTTTTGCATGCAGGGTGAGGCGAGTCGACTCTTGCTACTTGCCTGTAACACAGTGGACCTAATTAGGACAAAGTATACATACTATTGGGCAGCTTCACAGAAGTGTTCAAGGGGCCTCACGTTTTAGCACTGTTTTGCTGTGAACCACTGTGAAGGCAACTTGTCAACCAATGAACACCATTGGTTTTAACTATTTCATATTTTACCCGACGAATTATAAAATTAAAACCACGATCAGCGTGTCATATTCAGAAGTGTCTTGAAGGCCACGAATCAAACATAATTTTCAATGGGGAAGCATCAAAAATCGCCTTTCTCCATTCCGATGGCCCCAAAAAAACTTACAGGTTTATAGTTAGCACGGTACCTTGGTTTGTGTTTGCAATAGAGTTGGTGCGGATAAATTGCTGTTTCTAATTTTTGCCAATGTATTATTATGTTCGTATTGGGTAAATGATTAAAGGCAGAAATATCCAGCGCTCGCCCTAGGCTCATTTTGCGATAAGTAGCCCTGCCCTAAAACTCGAAAAGCATTTGGGTGTTAATCTACGGGTGCAGGAACGGAATATCGTGCATAGCGTCTGGGTGCGTCTAGGCAATGAATAAAACCTACGTTTTGAGCAGGAAATAGGTTTAATACTGCCCAACATTTTCTGTTGTTATTTTGTGGTCGCATATTACTATATGCTAACAAAATAGTAGGGTTGAATAGTACATGTATACACTGTCAAATACCTCTATCCACGTGGGACGGGTGGCATGGGGTTGTTTAACCCCACCATTAAAATATTGGGGGATGAGCCAACAAGGAGGGTCGGAATCCGGGCGTGGGCCAAACTCGTTATGACTCGAGAGTTATCAATATTAATGTTTTTTTGTCTCAAGCACCTTCATCCACGTGGGAGGGGTGACATGGGGTTGTTTAACCTCACCATTAAAATATTGTGGGACGAGCCAACTAGGAGGGTCGGAATCCTGGCACGGGCCAAACTCTGCTCGCGGAGCTGAGTTGGGACCGAACTATGATTTTCTTCCCTGCCGAGTGAACTCGAAATATAGGTTCCTAATCACTTCAGGCTGCGGAAAGGAAACAATGATTAAAGTAACAACGATTCTTTTATTTACATTTAAAACAAACTCATTCCATATTCAAAACATTTAACAATCTGATCAACACAAATCAAAGACTTATCACAGGGGTTAAATGGTTTTTCATCAATTCAGACGATCTATAGTCCTGTACTGGCGCTACAGTACACTCTCAAAATGTCACTGTCGCCTGCTCGCAACAGGAGCTTAGAACACCGAATCTTAGTCTTTCGCGTCTGTGCGCGTCTGCAGCTGTTACTGACGGGGGATTCTGACTAGCGATGTTAATTACCTTTTGTGGCAACATAGTTCTGATTTGGATTCGGTTTATCCATTCTGTTGGCTAGTTTAGCAAGTCTACGTCACATAACGTATGCATGTGTCCCTTGAAAGAACTCTCTTTGAATGTTCCTGTCCTTTTGAAATATACACAGTTCATGCAGAACTCACAACTTCAAAATACGCCTCGAGCTCACGCGAATTGTCACTGTCGACCTTCAGTCGATACTCACAGCACTCTGATACTAAAACAGGCTACTACGCGATGAACCTCTACGTTCCTATTGGTTAATACCACAATACAATAGCCTACCTACACTTCGAGACAGGTGCGAGTCGATCCTCGTTAACGACATCAAAACTTAGCCTTCACTTGGGTTCATAATCTATTCTCAAAATTCGGGCGTATAGCTCTCCTACGTCCACCTAATCTGACAATAGCGGCACACAACGGATCTTCGTGCACTGCCCAGCAGTTCCACTCGCACGGGACCCTGATATGGCGTCTCCTTTTCAGTCGAAATTCAAGTCTCCCTGAACTAGCTTGTTCCCCACACTTTATATCTGGTCTTGGATGGTCAGATAACAATATTTCAAGATGCCTAAACATGGCACGCGACATTTCTGAAGATAAAATCATCGCGCGCCAATGCATATGCTATCAAGCGTATCCCGAGAAATAATATATTTGAAAGACGTGACGATTGAAGTCAGTCTATCAGTGCTTGTCTTTGGGAGATTAACGAGCATGGGCATATTTTATTCTGATTAGTAATATGCCAGAGAAGTATCCCACTGGGAGTCGCCTAGGGCTAATTACCTAATTAAAACATGTGTGCTTACTACACTGGGAGGAGAAATATGTACATATATCAGAACTTGAAAGTAGGGCGAAGGGGCCTCCTCCCTCTTAGACCGGCTTTGCCCTAACATACATTCTATTAAATGACCTTGGCCTAATTTCAGAAGTTTGATGGCGGTGATGCAAGGGGTCCCAAAAACTTGGTTGGACAAACATCCCGTACTAATATCGTCATGAAAATCGACTTTTGATGAAGTAACCTCCCCTAAAGTTACTGGAAAAGAGAGAAAGGTCCAATTAAGACGCAAATAATTATTGAGAAAAACCCATGACATCAGTCAAAATAAAGTCAAGTTTCCGTTTCTAACTATTGATAAACGAAAACTACAGGCAGATCTGCGAGCTGTCAGTTGTTTTCGTTTATTAAAAGTTACAAAAGAAAACTTGCTTTTTAAGACCAGCTAATCAGAAACAACCACTTCACAGATAATTCGAAATTAAGAACTCCTATATGTATGACACCAACCAATACTATGTAAGTGTCCACGACGGCACTTTGTTAGCGAATGCGTTTTTACGGTATCCGGGCATTTACCCACCGGACAATTCCCCACTCTTTCGTTTTGTTTTTTTTTGTTGAGAAAACGGACATTTTCCAACCGCGCACATGTACCCATAGGATATTTCCCCACTTGTTAAATATCAATACGGACATTTCCCCACCGGGCATTCCCCCACTCTCTAAATATCGAATTACCTACTCATAGATATATAGAACTAGTCTCATAATATATAGCTTTATTTATACACACAAGCACCCACCAGCAAACCGAGGGCTTCATGCCCACGACACTAAACCAGCATCATAAACTAACCATTCTTCGCGTGGCCACAGGCAAGGACGTATCAGAGGCGAGCCTCTGCGGCGGAGTTCCCATGCAGATAATCAGCTATGTTTTGGCGCCCGAGTGACAACAGGCAGCGAAATAGTCAACAGTGTTGCAACAAAGATTCGAGGGCCCACTTTCTTGAGGTGATTATAGAGAAATAAATGGCAAATCGCACCTCGTAGATATTTATTTATATATATTCATGGAAGGACAGCGTCTGTGTTATATCTCACGATGCACACAATGTTGATGCAATGAAGAGAAAAAGAGTTACAAAATATCAAAAGATGGTTTATAACGCCGTTTTCTTATTTTTCAAGTGGGTTTCCACGGAGAATGAACAGTCAAACTTTCACACTGAATGGGAAAAATTGTAAAATCAGGTTCTGTATTTTTATACTACGCTACAGGAAAACGCCTGAAGTTTGTGAAATGATGCGCTCATCGGTGATACAAATTCGCTAACATTTTGAAATTTAAATTTTTATATGCAATTCAAATACACTTAATGTTAAATTTACTGACAGCATCGGGAATTTTGTGTGTGTTTTGTTCTGTTCGAATGCGTTTCCTTCCAATTTAAGAAAAATAGCTTAGATGTCCGGTATAATTAAATAGTGATCTCCCTTCTCTGTGCATTTCAGTACAGCCGCCATGGACTGGTCGTAATCCACGCGCGGGCAATGATGTTCACACATATGTTTACTAGGTAATAAAAATCAGCAGCAGCAAAATGTTAATTAATGGAGCACCGGGTTCCATCTGGTGATTTATTAATTAGATTGTTCAAGATTCTTCCTATAATTAGCGTTTGGAATCTTATATTAGTGTGTCCGAGGAAATATTGTCCACCCGTGGATAATGACCAGTCCACGGCGACCATACCAATATGCAGCTGAAAAGATAGGGCATTGTTTTAAACACCGGTACATCAAAATTCTTCTTCCACAAACTGTTCAGATTTTTTAAAACATAAAAAATCCTTATTTATTTAATGCTCAGGCATCAATTCACGCTGAAAAATTAAGTCATATTCCCCTGTCGGTCGGCAAAACGAAATATCAAAATGATATTTAGAAATCGATATTTCATCGTAGGTTCGGATGACGAATCACATGTACTTTAAACGAGTCAGCACATCATTAATGAATTCCAGAGTCCCAAATACAACGAATTCGAATAATTGATAGTGACAGTGACTAAATCAATTCATTAAATCAGCGGTTTCAAAGTTTGACTTTCTCATTCACCTTCCAGCGAAAAGCCGAAATCACTTTCAAATTTCTTCAGTTCAACTTCACACGTCTTCAGTGCATTGAGTTCAAAAAAAATAAAATGACGTGTCTTGTTATTGAAAATAGGAAAGTGGTGTTTTTTTGTTATTGTTCTATTTCTTCGAAACACATTGCGATTATTTCAATTCGCCAGCCTTGGTAAATCGTAAAGTTAGGGGAGAAATAAGACGGGACTACTTTTTGTGCGGATATTCACACATTCCAATGGTTGGAGTTTGGTTGTTGTAATTTTTGTATGGACGCCGGTTCGGCACATAAATTTTGCGCCTTAATGGCAAATAAAGGCCACAAATTGGAGAGTTTGTAGTCGTAGAGCATTAAATAAAAAGAAAATTCACGAAAATTTGATGAATACCGAAAATATCTCGTTCGTGGCTACAAGAAATATGAGGATCTTCACTCGCGACTGCGTCGCTCGTGAAGATCCTCATATTTCTTTGTAGCCACTCACGAGATATTTTCGGTATTCATCAAATTTTCGTGAATATCCTCTATATATTTTGGGAATAATACAGTATAGAGGGGCTTACTGCAAAATAACGGTTGTTGATATTCCACCCAACAACCATTTACGATTTTCTGAAGAAAGCCCGACTCTGACAAATTAAACATTAAACAGTGCGAACAACCAGCTTCTTGTGCTTTGTTCTTCACATGGAAAAATACTACAACGCCAAGATTAATAGTATGCCACCCGCCGTAATTACAGACAATAGACTCTTCTCACTCTCAGGGGTGTGATTGGGACCAGATGAAAAAAACTGAAAGCATGTTTGCATGATGGAAAGGTTTCAAAATGAAGCTTTATATCCCCATATAACTGAAGTCCGGTAGAAATAAAGCTTTTGGTTGCATTTTATTTCTTTGAATTTACATGAGAATGGTCTTAAGGACCATTTTCATGTGCATTTAAAGAAATCAAAATATGTAGTTGGGTCGGGAAGGGGGGCACCAAAAATTTGCAAGACGTGACGTGGGGGTGGGTGGGTCTCTTGAGTGCGCCAAAAATGTGCATTTCCAACTTGTGCAATTTTTTTAATTTTTTAAAAATATTTCAATAAATCAGCTAATATATACCATCATTTGTGTTTCAAACCTTAAAGATGATGTTGTACATCACACTCTTAACATAAATACAACATCAGGAGGCTTTATATGTGAGAATATTAGGCTTAATCTGGGAAAATGTCACACGTTAGTAGGGGGTGGGTGTCTTTTTCGAAATGTAGAAAATGTGCAGAAAATATTTTGGGAAAATTCTCTCTGATGCACTAAATTCAACCCAAGTTATTTATTTATTAATAGAATTTGTATGCATAGAAGAGGAAAGTAGCAAACACCTGGGAATACTGACAGAACAATTCAAATGAAAATTTGTTCCCGTATATGCACACCTGCTCTGGCCAAGCCTGATAATGAACAGCTTGTCATTTGTAGATTGGGGCCCACAGCAGCCCACAGAGGTTTAAATTGTTTTTACCAGTTTAAGAACATTATGAAACCCCCCTAAAGCCAGCTGTGCCTACTAAGTTTATCAGTTTATTTTGGATTTTAATGGGAGAGTGGGGGGTGGGTGTCTGAGAACGGTAGTAGAAAATTTGCACTTAGGGGTGGGTGGGTGTAAAAAGGAGCTGAATGTCTTGCAAATTTTTAGTGCCCCCCCCCACTCCCTGGTTCTGTAAGAAACAAACTGAAATCAGATACAACACTGAATAATCACACCCCTGTACTCTTTAAATCTTACTACAAAGAACCCGGTACAACCCAGTGCTTCATCAATATTAAAATTTTGCTGATACTGATTTTTATTACCTTGTAAATTCATTTGTGAACACCAATACTCAAGCATGGATTGTTGCCTGTCCATGGCAACTGTACTGTAAGCATTGTTGAAAAAAGTGAAGTCTCACAACTCTTCTGCAGACTGTTCAAACTTTTTAAAACATGAAAATCCAAAGATTCTCAAAATAGTTCAATTTAAAGTAGCTTACTAAACAATCACGGTCGACCGACATTCCAAGCAACAAACATTTACGAAGCGTATATTTGACTCGATCACGAAGACTTTCAGAAAATAACGAGCACGTTTCTGAACAAAAGCGTATGATATGAGTCACGTTCGAGACACATCGCTCTAAAATGCACAATTCAAAACGGAAAACATTTCTTAATTTTTACTTTCAAGTACTGGAGTATATTTTCAAGATTCGAAAAATTCAGTAACTTTAACCCTTTACCTAACATGAAAAGCAGACGACACTTGCAAACAAAATTCTTGAACAACTAATTGTTTTCATTTTTTGTCTCAAAAACATAGGTTATGATCCCTCATTGGGACGAGCTCGTTCCAAAGAGGGGTCATAACCTATGTTTTTGAGACAAAAAATGAAAAAAAAATAATAAAAATTAATTGGCAATTTTTGTGAATAGCGATGGCCGGTTTTGACCGTTACGTTGGGCGAAGGGTTAAATAAACGGGAAAATAAGAACTATTAATTTTTACTATAAACGCCCATTCAATAGATCTATTATCGTTCACGTCCACAAATCTAACGCCAAGGTGTGCGTGTGATGCGATGCGAGGAGTAGTGGGGTGTTAGAGGAAGTACGAAAGAAGAAGAATCTTCAGCAAATGTCTTTTTCTAGTTCACACTGAGAGGTATGAAACGTAAATGAAACGGTTGCCGATGTTCAGTGAATGACAATGAGCTTAACGGCTGGATTTGACCTCAGAAAATAGGAACAGCAAGGCTATGTGCTATGTAAGAATTCGGGAAGCCCTTAAATGTCAGATACTTGTATATCTATGTTCAAAATCAAATTGAAATTCAATGATAAACTCTAACCTCGCGACTAAAAATAAATGATCTATGAATCTTCAGAGTACTTTTACATATTGAATTTATCAAACTCGGAAAAAATGTTATGAAAGAAATGTGAATATATCACAAATCCCAACTAACGAAGGTTTCTGTGGGAGGACTTTTTGGACACTCTGGCGCTTTGAATGACACCAAGACTGAAATGTTTTCTTATGACTACAGTTAAAACTAGATGTTCTGTCATGAAATTGCGCGCAAATAGCACACATCTATAGACTTTGCTCTGCGTGCTGTGACGAAAGTAAGGCTATCCAATTCTGTACCTATGCCCTATGCACAAGCAATGTTTCAGCCAATAGACTTCCGGGTGAAACCAGGAAGTCTGTTGGCTGAAACATTGCTTGTGATTGCTGTCAGTAACCAAAAGAATATGTGGTGCTTTGGATGCCATTTGTTGTTTAACGTTCGGGCAATTCCTATGCGAAAATCATGCCAAGATAAGCGCATAGTTTGTGACAGGGCTTCCAGTTTTGATAGCAGGCGGTCTGTAAACTTTATAATCCAATAAGGAAAATTTTGAATCAAACACACAACTTACGCCTAAAAGCCAAAACATAAAAAACACAGATCCAATACCCCTAACCATGTTTTATTTTAGGTTAAGGTGACAAATTCTGTTTTATTCAAGAAAAGAATTAATCAGATAGGATGAAATGTCTTGTTCCAAGAATGTCATGACAACGGCTTCCGGACTCAACAATTAAGGTTCACGAGTCAAGACAATATTTATGGGCATTCGTTCCAAAAATTGTCTTTTCCTCAACAACATGTGCGCTGTATAATTCTCAGAGGGTATACCTCTGTAACAGGTTTTTGTTTTCTATTTCATTATCTGCATAATTCTTTTGATTCGATGTTTACCACCTCACCGTCATTTGTCACGGTCTTCATGCAAAGCACTGAAAGATAAAGAAGCGTTCGTTAGTCAGTGTTAAGCTCCCGATCGTAAGAAATAATATAACTTCTGCAACATGGTATGGAGCGCAGCCCCCCTCCCCCACCTCAAGCAAAAAAAAAAAAAAATAAGAAAAATAAATAAAAAAAAATAAAAATAAACATAAAATACATCGCTCGACTTGCACCAAAACAGCTGTATAGCCTGTCCAAACCTGGCACCACCACCTGTCAGCAGCACGAACCTGTTAACCCTCACACTGCTTCTTCGAATCTTCTTATAAATACTTACCTCTCTGTCTTTTCTTCCACTTATTTAAAGTCTATGCCATTGCATCAGGGCGATGAACAAGTAACTTATCGCTCTGTTCCCTGTTCCTTCTCATCTCTCTCTCCTCTCTTTCTCCCCTCCTTTTTTATTTTTTTTTAAATTTTGTCTTTTTCTGTGTGTGTGTCTCTCTCTGTGAGTGTGTATGTGTTTGTCTGCCTGTATGTGTCTGGGCGTGCTCCTGCACGTGTGAGTGAATGCGTGTCCATGTAGAGTAAATCTTTATATGCATCCACTCAACTGGTTAAGGCAAATGCTATAAGTACATGTACACGGCCTTTTGTACAGATTGATGGAGCGTGGTATAACTGGTCGAATATGGCGAATGCTGCATCTTCTATTATCTGGTGTAACATGTCGCATAACATTTAAACATGTTCGCTGTCGAAATTGGCTTTCGCGAAATGCATTCGACGCTCGTAATTCAGCTTTTGATAGCTCAAGGCGCCCGTCATTGTAAATATAATGCTCACTGAGGTTTTTTTGAAGGCACATTTCCCTTCATCTTGGCCAAACCAAATCTGCTATTCTTAAAAGATTTCTCTCCACATGTATATACGTGATGTTTTCTGTAAGATACCATGACGTGGAAGCTGCACGGAAATATATATATATATATTTGTTTTCTTCTTTTACTTGGTATATGTTAGTATGTATGTTTAATCCCTTTCCCAATCACCTTGAAAGCAGGTTTGGTTCTTAATAGCTGTGTTTAATAATGTTAACCGGCAATATGTCAATGTCGATCTCCATTCTTACGTGGAATTCTACAGACATCATGTCTAGTGCTCCATACCTCAGCAATATCTTGCATTCTCAGAGATTTGATGTTGTTGGTATAAGTGAGCGCTGGCTTCAGATGAAAGATCTCGACTTTCTGAATACTTTACATGCATCGTACTGCGTGCACACCCCTCGCGATTTTTTGCAACGTCTCCCAATGCAAAGGGGAAGGTTTAAAGGTGGGGTTGCATTAGTCTGGAAAAAGGAATTCGACAGTCGTATTTCTACAATAGATTTGAATGATGATCGAAATATTGGCGTTCAGTTGCAAGTCTCGAGATCGGAATACGTATACATTTTCAGGTCTACCTTCCGTCCACCAATTATACTGTTCAATTCTATAAAGAATACATTGATAAGATCTCTGTTGTAATGAATGCATATTCATCTCTTGGTAAAGTTATAATTATGGGCGATTTTAACGCAGACCTCAACAAAAAACAACTCTAGGTGTAGCTACTTCTTCTTTAAGAACACATGGTCTTGTCTCTCTATCCGAAACTGATAAGTGTGTGGGTAGAGCTAAACATTTGTCCCATCTACTGGATTCGACGGATCAACAATAGATCACATAATTATTTGTAAGTCCGATTTATGTTGTTGAGATCATCGATGACTGCTCTCTCAACATATCCAACCACCGGGCGGTTCAGGCAAAATTAACCTTTAGTACATGCCAACAACTCCAAAATCCCACTGATATTTTCTCTCCTCCAAAATATAACTGGAAGCGTTTCAGAGATGACAGCAACCTACAAGAAAGTTATGTACCGCTGCTGGAAGACTCATTCCCATGCAATAAAATTAAAAATATCGAAGATTTAAATCAGTATTATGATAAACGTACAGTCGCTCTGGATACTGCAGCCAGAAAGTGCGTTCCTCAAAAAAGGTTTAGGTCCCATTTTAAGCCCTTCTGGAATAGTACACTCCAATCACTTCACAACACAATGCTTCAACTGAGGAAAAGCTGGATTTCTATGGACAGACCGACTGATCCAAATAACCCACTTCTGATTTCTTATAAAACAAATAAGCGTCTATTCCGCTGTGAATTCCGTAAAAGTTCGATGAAGTACTTACAGGACATCGACAGCGAAATAGACAAATATGCTAAGCTGGACCAGGAACGTTTTTTAAACTTTTTAAAAATGCGCTCTGACCGTGAAAAATCTGGTGAGTCGTTTTCTAAGCACAACGGCAATACTCTAAGAAACCCCGAATACATATTGTCAGCATGGGCAGGTTACTATGAAGAAATGTACACCCCACTAGCGGATCCCTCATTTGACAACAATCACTTTATATCTGTTAACGAGTCAGTTGACGAGAATCTGAAAGGTACGTCCCTTAGTAAAATTGACAAAGTTATCTCACCCCCAGTGACGTCATCTGAATTGCTCCAGGTTGTGTCCAGGTGCAGTAAAGGTAAAGGCGATGGATGGGATAATATCAGCTACGAGCATATCATCTATGGTGGCGAACCTCTAGCCATATGCGTACCACACATCCTAACTAAAGTGTTTACCCTGAACACATATTCGAGAAGGCCGAAAGAGGTATCATCGTATCCCTCCATAAAGGTAATAACAAACCCAAACATTCGTTCGACAATTATAGGGCGATTACTTTACTTCCCGTCGTGTATAAAATTATAGAGATGTTAATACTCCGACGAATAGAATTATACACTCCAAAATTAATCGAAGTTCATCCTCTTCATCATGGGTTTCAAAAGGGCGTGAGCTGCTTAAGGACCTCCTTTTTGGTGCACGGATGCATTTCATGCACTTCAGAAAGCGGTAATAAGTTATTTGCTTGCTTTTTGGATGTATGGGAGGCATTCGACACAGTTTGGATAAATGGCCTTTTGTACAGATTGATGGAGCGTGGTATAACTGGTCGAATATGGCGAATGCTACATCTTCTATTATCTGGTGTAACATGTCGCATAAAATTTAAAGATCGCCTCTCAGACTGCTTCGAAGTCAAACAAGGAACAAGACAAGGAGGGCTTTGATCACCACTTTTGTATATGCTTTTTAGAGACTCCCTAAACACCGATCTTGAATAATCTGGCGCAGGCTTGTTGATGTAGTCACTAGACTGCAGTGTCCCAACCTTGGCGCTCATGACATGACTCTGCTTTCTCTAACAGAATCAGGTCTAAAGAGTCTCATCGATATCTGCGAAAACCACAGTAAAATATGACGATATAAACACAATCCCTCCAAAACCAGTGTAGTGAATTTTACTGAATCCAAGGCGGAGTTTTCGAGACACCAAAGACATTGGCGCTTACGTGGATCTCCTATCCCGGAGTTAGAATGTGTTACTCATTTAGGAACCCCTCTTCACAAGCTCTACTTCAATAAGAAGTTCGTGTCAACAACTTTGCAATAAAATAAGAAGCACATTCCCAATGTTGTCAAAAGCTGGACTATATTCCCTAGGCATAACCCCAGTAAGCAGCTCAAAAATTTAATCTTCAGTTATTTTACCCAAAGGTCTACATGGCTGTGAACCGCTGTGTGGTATTAACCACATGGAGTCTTTGGCGTTAGAAAAAATCCATAGGTGGTGTCTCAAAACACTACAAGGTCTTCCCGTCACTTCTAAAACAGATTTTGTGCAGGGACTTCTCGGCATGCACGACTTAAACAGCATGATTAATAAACGAAAACTTTCATTTTTTTGGAGCCCTTTGTAATTACAGAGGGAATAAAGCAGCAAAACAAGCTTTCATGCTCAGAGTGCACCAGTTTTTTATGAAACGTAAATTTAATAATTACTCATTTACAGAAGACATAAATAGAATAGTTCAGCATTTTTACGCCAATGAGTATATGTTAGGTTTTAAGAAAGATAATACATCCCCCCAACCCCTATGGAACAAATAGTACGATATCAGGTGAACCAAATGCATTATACCGAATGGCTTGATCGCCTGAATGACAGTAGTGCACGCAATCGCTTTCTAAGTGTGCATAATAAGGTTGAGATGTCTTGCCTGTGGAAGACTTGTAAAAAATATCCGGAAGATAAAACAGCATTTCTTTTATTTGCTAAACTTCTCACCAGGACGTACCAATCCGATCCCCTAGTCTGTACAATGTGACAATGTCTCGTGTCAGAAGAAATTAGTCGTGCCATTTTGGCCTGTAGCGGTCTGAACAGTATTCGTACCTCTGTGTGGTACTCAATAACCGACTTGTTTGGCGTTACATGTTACTTGTATTTGGATCAGCTCAGTCAGGAGGCAATTATGTCTGTATTTTTAAGTTAAGTCCCGGAAGATGTTTTAGAGTTTGTTGAAACGTACCAAAGTTCGATCACTTCTTTGTTACGTCAACAGCAAAGCTATGGAATACATATACAGAAGTGAACACAATGATTCGACTATCAATCTCTCCAATGATTCGGTCAGCTTCATTCACTCGGAAAATTCCCCATTAGCCACCCAACTCTTTCGATTCTTTTCACCACATACTTCTGTATTCCAAATATCCAGTGAGCGACTTGAAAGTCATATCTCTTGGAAGGTTAAATATTAGAACAATTGCAATTTTCATGTTGCTGCCCTGGTGGCAGCAGCATCAGAACAGTTTTTCTCAGCGAATAATATTCGGTGTTATTCAAATCGATCGAGTGTGACAAATAGACTAACAGACTACATAATAATAGTAATAACATCTCGCATAGTGTCTCAACATCTTGTTTCAATACGAGGATGAGATAGTCAAACCTTCTTCAGAAGGGTGAAACAGTTTTTACAGCAGCACTCCGCATCCAGAGCGGAAGATAGTGTCATTCGCGACTGTTTCCCCCTCCAGAACTGTCTGTTCTTAAATCTATTTTTTTGACAGTAGATCTGGAGTCAGACAATCACGACAGATCGTATCACCACCAATTAAACTACCTTACCGTATATATAAACCTGCAGATATACATTTATACATTGTCCATGTAATTTTTGCTTCTTTCATTTTTCTTGTTCTTCAATTTTGTTCACACTTTTTGTTCGTTTTGTTATAAATATATATGCTTTTCGATATCGGAGAAATTAAAGGAATATATATATAATTCTCAGCGGGTACACCTCTGAAACAGGTTTTTGTTTTCGATTTCATTATCTGCATAATTCTCTTGATTCGAAGTTTACCACCCCACCGTCATTTGTCACGATCAACATCATGCAAAGCACTGAAAAATAAAGAAGCGTCCGGTAGTCATTGTTCGACACCCGATCGTAAGAAATAATATAACTTCTGGAACATGGTATGGAGCGCAACCTCCCTCCCCCACCTCAAGCAAAAAAAAAAAAAAAAAGAATTAAAAAAAAAACACAAAAAAACACAAAATACATCGCCCGACTTATACCAAAACAGCTGTATAGCCTGTCCAAACCTGGCACCACCACTTGTCAGCAGCACGAGCCTGTTAACCCTGATCACTGCTTCTTCGAATCTTCTTAGAAACACTTACCTCTCTGTCTTTTCTTCCACTTATATAAAGTCTATGCCATTGCAGCAGGGAGGTGAACAAGTAACTTATTTCTCTGTTCCCTGCTCCTTCTCCCTCTCTCTCTCCTCTCTTTCTCGCCTCCTTTTTTATTTTTTTTATTTTGTCTTTTTTCTGTGTGTGTGTCTCTGTGTGTGTGTCTGTGTCTGTGTGTCTGTGTCTGTGTGTGTATGGACGCACGCCCGCGCTTGTGAGTGAATGCATGCCCATGTAGAGTAAATCTTTATATGTATCCACTCAACTGGTTAAGGCAAATGCTACAAGTACAATGTGTTTGTCATGCTATATAATTTCTTTTGTGATAAAACTTGTGCCACGGAAACGGCCTAATATAAGCAATACAGCTTGTTGCTGAATCCGTTTCCATCACTCAGACTCATCTTTATCAATTGTATCTATGTATTTATTACATGCTGTTAGAAATAAATACGGTTTATAACTAAAACGGCTTTTAACCGGTTGGACGCAGGAAGTCCACTTTTGAGCTGTGCAGAGAAGTAATCCTTTGAAAATCTATTATACATGTATGGTATCACTGAACTAAATATTTGAATTGTAGTTACCCACCCTGAAATTCTGCACTCGGAAATGATGCAATCTCCAAAAATAAATATGTTGTTTCAATAAACATTTGAAGCATTCTACTGATATCTTGTATTATTGCTGAATATGCCAGATAAATAAATAGACTGATTTGACGGCTTTTTGGACCTAAAAGATCCAATTGACTGTAACTGTTGGTGTATTTTTTGGAGAATTTCCTGAAAATTATTTGCACGTGACCGGTACTTCCCTTCCTGTCAGTTTTTCTCTCTTATTTGTTACATGCCCCTGTTGTCAGGTCAGAAAATGTTGTCTGAGGGGCTATACTTAACAAAGATATTTGAATGCCGAAATTAAAGTGATGCGATGATATTTTTGTTCGCCTGAACTTATATTGGCCGCCTATGGGAAAATATTTAGTTCCGTGATACCATGAAGACTTGTAAACCCATACCCCCACAACCCACACATATATACACACACTTCCTCCCAGCACCCACCCACAAACCTCTCATATTTATTCAAGCATATACTCGTTTGCGGAGATAACGAGAGAGAGAGAGAGAGTGAGAGAGAGAGAGAGAGAGGGGAGAAAGAGAGAGAGAGAGAGAGACCATATGGGGTGATGGGTAGAGGTGGGATCGGATGGGGTCATCACTGGACTGTTTATGTTTGCTTATAAATGAATTCTTAAAAAGTAGTGATGATTGTGTGAAGTCAAAAAAATGTTCACCGAATTGAACCCATGGAGAGTTGGGCGTGGAGGTGGGGTGGGATGGGACTTGTAAAATACCATTTTATTACAATAAGAATGAGGTCGCAACACTAATTGTAATACATTATATTGCATTACAATAGGAGTTATGGCCCCTATTCCAATTAAAGCAACTTTTAAAAACTCACCCAATTGACCCAATGGTGTGTTCGGTGGAGGTAGGGTGGGATGGAGTCATTACGGGACTGGGGGAGCGCGATCGCTCAGTGGTACGTATGTTGGACTTGTGATCTGAAGGTTATGAGCTCGATACCTGGCCGAGGTAACTTGCGTTGTGTCCTTGAGCACTTCATCCCCGTTGCTCAATTGGGACACGGTGGCACGGTTTGCTGAGGCAAATTGCACGTTGATGGTACACATGCCTTCAACCAATGCTAACCCTTCTTCAGCAGGATTAGTAAATTGAAGAGTCTGACAGTAACTCGCTGCTGCTTGGTGGATCTCTCCGGATTCTTCGGATTCCTCTACCCGTAACACTGTCATCACCACGATATGACTTGAGCTGCTAAATCACCAATAAATAAATAATAAAAAAACATTTTGGGACTGATTATTTTTGCTTAAAAAATAACTTTGAACAAGTTGGAATGATTGTGTGAAGTAAATAAAATTCACCCAATAGACCCCATGGAGGTGGGTGCAAAGATGTTTGTAAATATTCTCAAAGATGTTTGCGAGCATCCGCAAAGGTTGCCGTAGCTTCATTTAGAAGAACCCATATTCATTATCTGGGGGCTCACCAATTAATATTTTCAATGTGACGTCACAAATTTACTGAGGTGCCATTGACTTTATGAAGTTGGGCATGATGAAACTGGACAGACAGATCGGCTTACTGTTTCAAAGGTTAAAGTGGTGGAATGCTAAACGTGATCCTGTCCATCTTTGTTGGTATGAGCGGTACTAAATTTCATAATGGATTTTGAGGGATAGCTACGTGTCATAAACAGACCAACCAACAATGATTAGCGGTGCTCTAATTTTATGAGTTGCACCGACAAACTCGAGAAGCTTATAATAATCCAAACTGCTAATCATTCCTGTTGGACTGGTGGTATTCCACAAATATGATTTTGGGATCGCCGCCAATAATTAGAAACCAGGCAGCCTTAAGCGGCCAGCGCCTTTGCCGAGGGCCGCTAATGACTACTTAGTTGCTAGTCGCCAATTGAGGTCCAAACGTGAGGTGTTACGCCATAAAACTGGCCTTACTGCAAGCATTACCTAGCACAAGTGCACCATCTAGTCTAGAGGCATCAATATATATTGACTTTTACCGCACTGTAATCTCTTTGTGTTTGTCAGTGGCTTTGTGTCGAGTTTTTCTTTGGTTAGTAAAACAACAGTTCATCTTTGGAGACTGCAATATCCTGCACTTCGTTCGGTTGAGTCTGCAGCATTTATCTCTATACAACAGGATAGCGGACACGTAACGAAACACACTGCCACTCACCACAACAAAACCCCAAAATGTCATTGATCCCGAAATATAACAACAAGGCATCCACTTTCCAACGTCGACAACTGTTTATTTTGTCAACAATAGCTTAAATTTGCTGTAAAGATTCAATGTGCTTTGTCGTGATATATATATGTATATACCAAACACCAATTGTTTTCGTTGACAACCCACTGGCGGTTACTGGACGTCGGAAAACTGAACACTCTGGCAGAAACTGTTTTTTTAGCATTGTCTATCGGTAGCATACCCTCCCAAGATAACGGAAACGGAGACTCTTTTCTTTATTTGCGACCAATAAGCGTTCCAGCAGCCCTTTTAAATCGTGATCAGTGGTCTACAGAGGGTTTTCACAGCTCACGTCAAATAACGTAAGTTGAATGACATTTAGTAAGTTAATATTGTGTTATATAAGGCACAGATTAACCATATGAAGGGACTGAGTACATCAGCGCGTCAGCTTCAATGCTTTAGCATCGCAGGTGGCACATTCTTGCACACAAGGGACGACAAGATATCGCTAAACTTGTATCACGCATCCGGAATCCACTTAGCGTATTTATAAAGCCGAACGTCAGTGAAAAGTGAGTAATTAGTAGATGTTCTCAGAACAAAGAACGACTGGGAGTTTATTTCGATAGAACTAGTTTTGGGAGCTCCGAAACAATTATTAGTTTACATATTAAATTAATAGAGACCAATATGACTCCATCCGAAAAACCTTTGCACGCCCATCATAACTGTTACACTGGTCAGTAAGTGATCTGTTGAGTTTAGGATTAGGAAAATTCCTCGATAGAGACGAGAAAAACACCTTGAAACATTTGGGGAAAAAACAAAATAATTGTTATCCTTACGACTACTGTTTAATATACTACTCAAAGTTTGCTAAGTACCACATATTTGACACATCATTGAGATGGTCCCCAGTGTTTACATTAGCTCTCTTGACAAAGCATGTACCCCTTGATTTACATGGTGTTTTCGTGTACTGTCTACATGTACATGAGATGTGTAGGGTATTCAGTCTTCATTTCAACACAAACTCTTGCGATTTAATGATTGAATATGGCGAATGCAAATGTAAGAAGACATTTGTCTGAAGCAGAAATGTGGTGGGCTATAGGGATGGTGGAACAAGAGGCTACCCATCGTCAGGTTGGTGGAGCCCCTGGTGTGCACCATACGGTGATCACCAGAGCCTGGGCAAGATTTCAGCAGCATGGCACACCAGTCAGACGACATGGTGATGGCAGAGACAGGGCAACATCTGCAGCTGAAGACCGATTTTTTATCATTCAGTCCCGTAGGAACCGCTTTGACCCAGCAACCCAGCTTTGCAGTGACCTTCAGAATGCATCCGGGGTAAATATTTCGACGCAGACTATCCGGGCAAGGTTGCACGAAGGTGGTCTCCGATCGAGAAGACCATGTATTCGCACTCCCAGAACCACCACCAGGCACGATATGAATGGGCCATGGATCACGTTGGATGGACCAGAGAACATTGACGACCTGTCCTTTTTACAGATGAGTCAAGGTACTGCCTAGACAACACAGATAGGCGTTCTAGGGTATGAAGAAGACCAGGAGAGCGATTCCATGCAGCAACATTGCTGAGCATGACCGCTATGGTGGAGGGTCAATAATGGTCTGTGGCGGCATCAGCTGGGATGGACGTACAGAGCGCTGTGTCCTTGACCGTGGTACATTGACTGAACAGCGATATATTGACGAGATCCTGGATGCCACGTCAGATTGTATGCAGGTGCAGTGGGTGATGGATTCATTTTAATGGACGATAATGCCCGTCCTCATGTTGCCCATGCTGTCCTGGAGTACCGACAGAGGGAGGGGATTGAGCGTATGGATAGGCCAGCAAGATCCCCTGACCTCAATCCAATCGAACATGTCTGGAATGAGTTGCAGCTTGCAATTTCAGTCCGTCCAGTCCAACCAAAAAGTGTTCAGGAGCTTGGTGCCATGCTGGTCCAAGAATGGAACAACATCCCACAAAGGACCATCTGGAACCTAATTGGGGGCATGAAAAGGCGTTGTCAAGCTGTAATTAACAATAATGGGTCTCATACTCGATATTGAACCCATATCAGTTCGCTCCGTCAAAGATTTGGCAAATTTGAAAAGTTTCCTCTTTAACCAATAATATCCATTTTCCATGGTTATCGTATTCAAAAGCTAAAAAATAATGTCAAACACAAACAAAATCTCAATTTCTGTGCTTAAATCATTAAAGATATAATTAAATATAAACTATATACACTTTTGATAACAATATTTCAACTAAAACGCAAAACGGGTAGTTGGATATACTTTGTGCTTAGCAAACTTTGAGTAGTATACTTTAAATCACTAAAAATGATCTTTAGGATATATTTTTGGAACTTCTGTGTTATTAATTGTTTCAATTCACTGTTTAAAAATTTGAAGCGAATGCAGGTTATTTAATATAATTATGGAGACTACCCATCCGATATTAAATAATATCGTAAGAATGATCTGATTTGCTAATAGCCTTAGATGATATTTCAGCATTCTGGTTGGATCAAGTTACTTAGGCTTCCTTTCACGAAAAAAATTAGTTTTCTCAAGAAATTATTTCGGGCCTGCACAAATTGGGTCAACGGTTGTTTTACTTGCCCATAAATCACCTGCAGATAATTATAACCAATTTCTCATTTGTCTCGATATTAGGCCTCAGGTAGGGAGCGCGGTGGCTCAGTGGTTCCGGCATTGAACTTCAAACGGAGAGGTCCACAGTTCAAACTCAGCTTGGAGCAACTGCGTTGTGTCCTTGAACAAGGCACTTAAACCTGACAGCCCACGTGGGGGTACGGTAGCGCAGTTTACTAAGGCGTAATGCACATCAATGGTGCACCTGTATTTGCCCCGCACCATTTAGACTAGTTCCTTTCCCGTCGAGTTATTAGTTACGCTTCGAAAAGTTTCCAAATTTCGTTATACAATTATCGATCGGCTGTGTTTCTCCCAGCTCTTTTGAAAATCCGCCCAAATTTGTACTAATATTTTTACTATCAGTAATAGCTTCCAAATGGTTAGGCGTGAATGGACACCAGCCGAAGAGAAAAGGGATACGAAGTTCAACAAACACGCCCAATAGAAAATATAACGAATGTAATTTAGACTGGTCTCCAAAAGGTTGTTTTGATGTTTGGGTATAAACATCGGAATTAAAATTTGTTTATTTAAATGAATTGTAATACACGTACACGCAAATGTGTAATAAACACAGAACGCGGAGTGCGTTTGCGTCGGTGGGTGTTTTACATAACTAGATGGAATGGCATAGGCATAGTTCGCGAGAGCCGTAGGCTGTTACATACCGCACATTAACCCAAATCAACTGAGGTGAGTGAATATGAAATCAATTGGGTTATCTTATGGTTTTTTTGAGGGGGGGGGGGGTGTTTTGTTTTTTGGGAAACTCTCTTTTTCAGTAACTCTTTTTTTTCTTACAGAGAACAAACATAATGGTACAGTTGTTCTGATGTGATCCAAACACACATCGCGTTCTGTCTATTTATTATATATCTATCATGGATTCGGACACGATTTCGGTATCAAATCTCCCATGTAGTATCATACTGAGTGTGATAGTGATACAGCTAATACTGGTAAACACACAGTGTGATACTGCAAAATTGAAAAAGAGGTTGAGCGAAAATTGTGTCTTCTTCCATGTCGCGCTATAAAATGTACTCTAAATCCACAGATCTTTTCTATAAATCTACAAACCACCAATTTGATGAAAAGTGTTCACATCTTGATCGTTGTACTTATGCCTTAATTCATTTATCCATGATTGTTGTCGAACCTATAGTATATTTGTGCCCGGTACTAGTCTCCTGCGCACCCCACCAGGTATTCACCTAGAGGTGAATATCTAGTGGGCGGCGCCGTAGGCTAGCCCGGTTCACCAAGATGAATGAAGTGGATCGAGTACACCCAGTCCGGAGTTGCGATAAAGAACACGTCGTAGCAGCAACTACAATAAAAAATAGTTTGTCGCCTGATTTTGTCCAGAGTGGATTTGATAAGATTCCAAAAATGGGATTTATTTATTAGAAGGGCATTACGCAAAGCGTGGGTCACTGCCCCCGACCCGTAGGCATGTTCGAAGTAATCTTAAAGGTATGGTGCGACAGAACAATTTTCTAAGTCGAAAGAGTTAAAACAGAAAAATTTTCCAAGTCGAACGAGTGAAAAAGGCCATAACTCTGGGAAAATTTTTGGACGAAACCTGTTCCTTGTGCATATCCGTTCCCCCATGCGGGTCTACCAGCATACCAGAGGATATGCAAATGCGGCCGGTGGCTTTGAAATTACAATGCAAAAGGTTTCTACGGACAGACGGACGGACAGATGGACAGGTGGACGGGTGGACGAACGGACGGAAGAAAATATACCCCCACCCAAATTCGCAATTTGCCTCATAAGTCTCATATGGTAGCAAATAAGCTCATAAAATTGTAAATAATATTTCGGTAACCTCGTAATGCATCTCTGGACACAAACAACTCCTAACTCCCGTTTACTTGCGAGGACGGACGGCTTCACTATATACCCCCCAAATCCCCATTCGGAGGCCGGGGGCATAATAATGAAACGACCATCAGTACTGCGGGGTTTTCTGGTATGCACTATCGCATCTCGTTGAGAACCTTCACCACGTGCGATACTGCTTGATCGAAGGACCTCAAATCGATGCGATACAGCACGCCAGAAGATGTCACTTTAGCGTTAATCACTATTTAATGCACTTCAAATTCGTGTTATTACATAACCTATATTAAAAGCAACCCCACCTAATCGCCTGATGAAGATGAAGATGAAGATGATGAGGAAGACGATGATCCTGATCTCGCCACCCTATGTTTCTTGAGCCGAAATTTCAGCCAGTCGTGGACGTTTTCATCCTCCTGAAAAAGACAAAAGAGTGATGGGTTATAATATTTTTCTATATCCTAAAACTCTCATCTCTCCACCCCTCTCAACCTCCCCCCCCCCCCCCCCCACACACACACACTCTAAAGGTATCGATTCGAAAAACATCATCTTCTACACGACATGTCTAACAATGTGAGGACAACTTAAAATTCTGAAAATATTTTAATGGATTGGGGTTATCGCTTTTGTCACAACGAAAAGAATTGGCATATCAGTTTTACTGATCCGGATATTTGCTCTATCATGCACTGTACATTTTGTTTGTTTGTTTGTTTTGTGCTATGCCGGGGTTTCATTGATGCCGCGTCTTGTATTGCAAGCCAAAGTAAACAGAGACATGCATCACGCACGGACTGATATTTTAATTTGAACAGAAATCCATCGGTTAACCCAAATAAAGACCTCATTCGTGGGGTAACTCTTTCTAGTTCGTTGCGCATTGTGTGGGACTGCCCAACACAAGCGATGCCAGTATTCAAGCTGGTCCGGAATCTTTTGCTATTAAGTGGAAGTTTTGTTCGGTGCTAAATGAATCCTTTTGTACCAAATGAAAGATTTTAGTGCCAAGTTGAATCTGATTGTAGATTAGAACAAATTAACCATGCACCGTCATTTGAGTGCAACAGAACGCCATCTGTAACTGGTAGAGTGCTAAATTATTTTTGGCCGTCAAAGTTTGTTTACATGTCTTTGCCTCATTACAATTTATGGGAGAGTGCCAATAGGCACTCTCCCATAAACTGTAACAAGGCAAATCCATGCAGAGTAAAACATTTCTTTTCAAAGATAATATATACATATCCAGTGAATATGAAGCTTTCATCTGTGGCACCTGCACTTCATTGTAAAGCCCAAATATGGACTTCCAGCACTCTACCAGTTAATACTGAAGCATTGCAGATGGCACAGTGTTGCACTCAAAATACGATATTTTAATTTTTAATTACCTGACAGTATTTTAGTTGCAAAACAAACCCACAAATGATAGAAATATGGTAAATAAATACCTAATTAATATATAATCTGAAATGGTTATTATTAACGTTTACAAAACAATTTCATGTTTATTATTTACTCACTGTTTATTCTCTTCAAATAAACTAGTAGCAAATAATTTATTCCCCCCCCCCCCCTTAATTGATTGACCTATAACGAAGAGCCGTGATTATAGCCCTGCCTATATAGATTACGTGACAGGCGTGAATTCCGTCTCGACTTTGTCTTCAGAAAATGATGTTATCGAAAATAAAGCACTGAAATTATCGCAAAGCATTTGAAACCTATCAAAAGTTTATTTTGATGCCAACTTTTGGTGTTGAATGCTGCATTTTGGTGCCAAACGAATTCTTTCAGTACAATTGGCACATTGGCCGCAGACAGTGTGAACACTGGGCGAAGCATGCGATACCTTATATATACTGAGTCAAAAAAGAAAGTATAATAAACTTTAAGGAGCATTTTTTTAGTATTAACGACTTTAATCCCAAACAAATTATTGTAAATTCACATTTCGAGTCTAGCTCTATGCATTGACATAATTTCATGTTCTTACTGTTGCCAGCGTCACGTCAGGGCGTCGCAATTCAGACATGGGTTGAAATGAAAAGCTCACACATGCAGTCAATAGCGTGTATGTCCACCGTTTGCCTCTTGGATTGCAAGACATCGACGGCGCATGGACCTGATAAG
Organism: Pictodentalium vernedei; assembly: GCA_031216915.1. NCBI lineage: Eukaryota > Metazoa > Mollusca > Scaphopoda > Dentaliida > Dentaliidae > Pictodentalium > Pictodentalium vernedei. Next base: position 396,221,839 of record CM062297.1, on the reverse strand, counting down.
TCTCTGGATGTCATCCTTTGGTATTGCGTTCCACTCCTGCCTTAGAACATTACGTAAATCGCCTAACGTCTGAAGATCATGAAGCCGTACCCGAGGGTCCAATTGATCCCAAAGATGCTCGATTAGCGACAAATCTGACCTGATAGGTCTCTGGATGTCATCCTTTGGTATTGCGTTCCACTCCTGCCTTAGAACATTATGTAAATCGCCTAACGTCTGAAGAGCATGAAGCCGTACCCAAGGGTCCAATTGATCCCAAAGATGTTCGATTAGCGACAAATCTGGCGAAAGTGGGGTTCATGGAAGAAGTTCGACGCTCTGTAGAACATTACGTAAATCGCCTAACGTCTGAAGATCATGAAGCCGTACCCGAGGGTGCAATTGATCCCAAAGATGCTCGATTAGCGACAAATCTGGCGAAAGTGGGGTTCAGGGAAGAAGTTCGACGCTCTGCTCCTCAAGAAAGTTACCACAGATACGCGTTACGTGACATCGAGCACTGTCTTTCTGGAATAACTGCAATCCGACGTTAGCGTTGAACAACAGGACAATAAATAACAGAGTTAAGAATTTCGTCCCTATATCGCTGTCCATTCAGATTACAACCGATGAAGATCAACTGGGTTCGATGGTGCAAGGAAATTCCTGCCCAAACCTTTACACTACCGCCCGCCGAAACGGTCGCATTCCCGCACGCAAGCATCAGAAAACCGTTCTCCTCGTCGGCGATGCACTCTTGCCCTACCATCAGCGCGCCGCAGACTAAATCGTGATTCATCACTAAAAAGAACTGTGCTCCAACGCTGCTGAGTCCAGCGAACACGCTGACGTACCCATTTCATTCTGACGGTACGATGACGTTGGGTAAGCATTGGTCCGTGGTATGGACGCCTACTTCGGATGCTGTGTTCAGCGAGTCTGTTGCTGACAGTTTGTGCACTCATTTTATTGTTAGTTCAACCAGGAGTAATTGCTGCTGTCCTCGTTGCCGGAAGGAAGCGATCCCGCAAGTGAGACGTCCTGATGTGTCGGTCTTGTGCAGGGGTCGTAACACTTGGTCGACCTGAACGCCGTCGGTCGGTAGTGGATCCAGTGGTTCTGTGCCTTCCAATGAGACAGTAAATAGTGGCCACAGTGACTCCGAACTCAGCAGCGAGCTCATCTGGAGGTATCCCAGCCTCAAGCATACCAATGGCACGCAACCTCTGATTTACGGTTAACCTTGGCATTTTTTCAAATGTCGGAAGACAAAAACTTGCGTGTTTTCGCAATAACCCAGGCTCTCTAGCACAATATAACACAAAGAAAATCGTCGGTTACCCATTCAATTTGACATTCTCGGGTAACACGTGCTATTTGGAAACCCGTAGCAAAATTGTATACGGTTGGGTGGACAAAAACAACATGTCATTAAACTCTTTGCACGACTTCTTGTCCACAAACATGCAACATTAGAACTCTTATATTTCATCCTTTATGCTATTTTTGCACATTTGTTTCTATTATACGTTCTTTTTTGACTCCGTATATAATAGGTGAGTTGTGTATGGAGATAATTGTTAATCCCTTCTGTGTGAATAAGTAGCTAACCCGTTACCAAGGATAACGACCATCTTCAGACAGCGCGATTTATAAAACACACTACCCATGTTGTTCTTACCTTTTTACCGCCAATCCATAGTCTATGGCTCAGCATTTTAACTAGCGCATCGAGCTCGTTCAAATGATGGTCATAACCTATGTTTTGTAAGAAAAAATGAAAAAGTTTTGTTTTTGAAGAAATAGTTTTGGAAGAAAAAAAAATATGAAATGACCCCCAGTCGCGTTAAGTAAAGTGAGTATGCGACCATTAGCGAGTGAGTTATAGAACTTATCTAACTGGATAAAAACTAACTAGTGAAATAAAAAGCCTTTACGCATTTTATGCTTAACATCTTTATTCGCCTCATCGACATATAAATAATATCCTATACTTATCCCTCCCAACAATGGCGCCCTGGGAGGTATCATTTCAGTCAACTCTGTCAACGGCGAAGGGGCGAAACCATCTTGTTTGTTGGGAGGTTCAGCAATAATTTAATCCAACAGCTCTCTCGAGCTGTTGGATTAAATTATTACCAAGCCTCGCTTCAGACCGTTTGCTCTTTATATCGTCTGCTCGTACACCACTAACTTTTTTTCGTCACACAAAATTTTACGCACACCGTGTTGAAAGGGTTAACGTGAAAGTTAGTACACACAACAAACCTTACTTGCAACCGGCCACTACCGATGCATTACGAGATGAGAATGCGGTGGTGGGTCACTTTTTTATCGGGGGTATTTCAAGTTATTTGCTTTCCGCGAAAAGAAAATGGAGCCAGGGTGTTAACTTTCTTTACACCTTGGCTCTCTTATGGTGTCCAAGGAACATGATCGAGAAACTATCCCGACGGAAAGATGAAAGGAAGTATATGGGACGTACATAATAGTAAAAAAAGAAAACCTCTGTCTGTCTGTCTCTCTGTCTGTCTGTCTGTCTGTCTGTATGTCTGTCTGTCTGGTCCGTCCGTCCGTCCGTCCGTCCGTCCGTCCGTCCGTCCGTCCGTCCGTCCGTCCGCCTGTCTGTCTGTCTGTCTGTCTGTCACACCCCTATAACAATTTTTCAGAATAGCCAGACATTGTTCGCTTTTTGCTTCGAAATCATGGCTTTTGCTTCGAAATCATTGGCTTTTGCTTCAAAGTCCGTCCGTCCGTCCGTCTGTCTGTCACACCCCTATAACAATTTTTCAGAACAGCCAGACATTGTTCGCTTTTTGCTTCGAAATCATGGCTTCATGATACTTCCCCCAATGTTAACCATTTCACAAACATGTTTACGTGTGGGGCCATAAGATCAGGCCCGAGGCCAGGATCTCAAATTTTCCCGACAGAGTGGAGCGAGATATATATTTTTCGACAGTATTTCAAGGTCGTTGACTGTTGGTACGAACTTGAAATCTAACACAATATACTTCTCCAACCTTTTACCTAACGAATCGGCTGCATCTCCCCACATAATTACAAATAAAACAGCCAGAAAAAATATTCTTAAAAACAATTCCACAAAACCATATCATGTACCCCTTCGTTGGAACGAGCACGTCGTGCTCGTTCCAATGAAGGGGTCATATGCTATGGTTTTGCAGAAAGTGTTTGCAAAACTTTGAAAAACAACATTAAAATAACAAATTTGGAGATCGTGTGCGTTGGGTAAATGGGTTAAAATGTTTTAACATTTCGTGGCATTCGGAAAAAAATGGTATTTGAGCGACCAGCATCTTCCGACAGACATGTTAATGTGAGAACACCCACCCCCGGCACCGCACAGGCTGCAGGCGTGGAAGTCAGACTTTGCCTCCTCTCTGTGCATCATTCAAGTTATAGAAAAAAATTAACATGTAGCGATGATGTCACTCGATTATAATGTCATACTTACGATGCGACTCACAGACGATGTGCATACACTGGTGAGCTGAAAAATGAAAGAATACTCGTTCTTGAATATTTTTGACATAAAAGAAAGTGACAAATATTCCGAAGCCAACAAAGTACCTGCACAAAAAAGCGTATCAAGGAATTGCTTTTTGATAATGAGAAATGTAAAAAAAAATTCAATATGAATATTGATGATTTGTTTTTACTCTTAGCCGGGGGCGTCTCGAACATGACCGATTTGGGGGGGGGGGGGGGGGCATGGTTTTGTCCCGACTACGATGGCTCAAGTCCCGACTGCCTGCCTCCGGGAGGCATGCCTTTATGATTTAGTTGGGATATCACTGAGTGGAGATTATATTTTAAAAATCTCCTGACTTCCTGGAAATTTATTAGTGAATAAATAGAATATGCATAGAGTAGTCGTTTCGCAACTTATTGTTCACTTAACACGTACTGTTCAGGTGTTCCAAATTGGTCATAACGGGCCTCAACCATCCCGACTCGGCTACTACAGACCTCCATTTGTATGTTCGACTGCGTGAGTGACGTAAGTCCAAGTATCAAATCTAGTCTTTGAACCCTTTGAACCCTGGTGGTATCTTCCATGTCAGTTCAATGGCAGCAATGGGAAGAGTCCATATTTATTATTTGGGGTTAGACCAATTAACATTTTCAACTTGCAGCCGTAAGGGCTGCACGCTGAAAATATTGATTGCTCTACACCACACATTTACCTTGTAGATGGCTTGATGGCGTAGCTTGGGACCAGGCCGGAAAAACGGCCTCTGGGGTTCAAAGGGTTAAGAAAGTACATGATTACTGGCAAGAGTTAATTGATATATCTCAGACTCCAATCCTGATGAAACTGTCCCGACTGGAAGTTATTAGGGGCTGGGGTGCCACATCCCCCACACCCCTCCCCCGTAGTTACTGCACTTAATACACTACTTAATAGGCTTATGTGTGAAACATTCCACATCCAATACTGTGTCTGTGACAGCAAAAGCTGTCGCCATCTCGATAAGATGGCAGTATAGTAGGACAATTTTACACTGATTTATATTTCGGATTGAAGCGAAGACTGAAACACGACAACCGAAAACAAAATCTACCTGGGGTGAAACGATTTTAAAGATTTGTTTCGACGGGTGGGAAATTACAGTGATGTGTCACCGGACGCGCAAATATAACTTTGACCGACCTGTGCTCCAGTAGCGATTCTAATTAAGGTTCAATGCCGGGCGGGAATTTCCCAGCTCTGTGGATCCAGGTTTTGAAAGTCAATCACGAAACCAGGGAAATTAATAGACCATGGTGCCAATGATTTCGCATTATAGTTTATGAGATTACAGCGAATATCAATTTCTTCAGAGATCAGCATCGCCTTTGGGGCTATGGTTTTATCTCGCGAACCGGAATTTCCCGGTTACCGGTTCTGAAAATGAGTGCTAATGCCTGGGAAATTCATAGACTAGAATCGGGAATCAAAGGTTGTGGAACGCAACCTTTGATTCCCGGTTCTGTCCTATGTATTTGCCGGGTATCGGGACTGATATTCAAAAACAACAATCGAAAAATTCCCTGTATCGTGACTGACTTTCAAAAATGAGAACCAGCAAATGCCCGTTCCCGGAATTAAGCTCTAGTCGAAATTCACTGTCCGCTTTCAAAATGAGAATGGACTTGAAACATATTAGCCAGTTTGGTTACACATGCAAAAAACTGAAAAACAACATACTTATGTGGAGGTGATTATGGCTTTGCTCTTTTCCTTTCCATTGATAATGCATATCACTTCATCGCAAGAACGACCCTGTCACCTTTGTTCGGACATGAGTCAAGAGCCTGGATCCCTTTGGATATAACTTTTAATCTGTTTTATTTTATTTTATGTTTAAAACTTTGACAATACAAGGGCACCGCGACATACACTTCGGTCACAGAGAAACCCTAGTCACTGTCAGGCCAAGATCTCTTATGGTACGTGAATGGTGACAGCATCTTTCGTTCAACCCGCCTTTCAACATGTATTATTCTCTAATTTGCTTGCTCTTTGCCTTGCCATCGACGTTTCAGGGTATTTTTTATGTTTAGTCCATGAGATGATAATTGTGCAACTATCTCATTTTCCAAGTATGGTGTCTCTACTATTGTATGATACTGTATACCAGTGCTTGGCCGATATGGATGGGTTTTTTTTGGAGAAGCCGATGATAATAGATACTTCCCACTGAAATATCGATTTATTTATTTATTTATTTATTGGGGTTTAACGACACTTTCGACAGCCAGGGTCACCTCGTGTCGGACAGTTTTACGGGTGGAGGAAGCCGGAGTACCCGGGGTGAACTACCGAGCAACGGCAAGCAACTGCCAGACTTCCCAATGTACTAACGCGACCCAGCCAGGGTGAGAATTGGTTGGAGACAAGTGCACCATCGACGTGCAGAACACCTTAGCACACAACGTCATCGTGCCCGCACATGGGCAGTTGGCACGAAGTGCCTTGCCCAAGGGCACAACGCGGTTGTCGCAGATTTGATTCGAACCGAGGACCTCTCGGCTTGCAGCCTGCATCTCTACTTACTGAGCCACTGCGTTCATTGAAATATCGATACGGATGCCGATAAATATAGGAAATATAAGGAACTAAGAATATAGCGACTGTCATATAGACAGATTTTACTATAAATAGACAATAGTTCACTGCTCGGATTTTTATCCTCGAGTGGGGTGCGCGGAGGATATTTCACGCGGTTGATGCCACGTGAAATAATCCTCCGCGCGCCCCACTTGAGGATAAAAATCGTACTCGAATCCGAGCAGTGAACTTTTGTATTTATTTTATTTTCTCCTTATTTGTTTTCCCACAACAATCCTTTATATAGAGGATCTGTAATGAGTTTCTCTTTGATATAAGATTTATGAAACGAGTGTAGACAATTTTATTTTAGCGAGCCTCTGGCGAGCTAAAATAAAATTGTCGAAACGAGTTTCATAAATCTTATGTCAAAGAGAAACGAATTTCAGATTCTTTTTATCACATGACACACACAAACGAACTTGAACCGATTTATTTTTAACGAGTCTGTGTTCCCGTACATGGAAACAGAAAATTAACCTAATTTCGCCATGTTGACTGAATGCGTTCAATACTTCCGCTTTACAAAATAGTTCTCAAAACAAACGGTCTTATTGACATTTAATAAACAGACTGCAACAAAACCCTCATTAGTAATTCAATTGTCAACAATAAGAGAAGCAAATCCAAAGAAGGGATTTGCAATTTCTATATTTTATAAACTTTAATCCGAGTCGCTGTCGGACACAATGATGCGCCTACGTTTCTGAGCGGGTTGGGCTGATGATGTTTCTGGGTTATGAATGTGTATTTCAAAGTGCCCACCATAAATGTTGCCTGTGAACATATTCTGTAGTCTACCCGCAAATTGTGTGTTTCGATCAGTGGAATTTGTGTTAGAAATTGACTGGTTTTGAAAAACTACATCTGTGTCCATGGATTTAGGATATCGAGGCCTATTTTCAGTTTGAAGATTGGAGTTAGATAACACACGAGAAATTTGTTTATGTTGTTGTTCATTGATATGGCTGTAATTGTTAATTGACTGGATACTCTTGTGTCCTGTGATTTGCATAATCTGGTGAGCAGGGATGTTATTTTCACTAAGTTTCTGAACAAGATGTTTGCGAGCACTGTGATTTGTAAGTTTCTTTTTCCGGCGAGAGACCAGCTGCTTTTGCCATGCGCTTCATGATGGAGGTAAGTTTATTTATTCCAATCGGCTGTCTTTTAAACCACTGATCACCGACATTCATAATATCTTGTTTAGTATGTGTTGCTATATAAAAAGGGTCACTTTCGTCACTGTAACCAGAGGGCCTTAAAAGAGAGTACTTTTTATAAATATTCACATGACACCTTTCTGGTAAATCAAAGTTACACCACATTCTGGGTGGCACACTTCGAACATCTCTCACATTGTCACCAGGGCGTGTTTTTGTTTGTCTTTCTATAAACTGTAAATATTCCTGGCCATTTGGGTCCTTGTGCAAACTAACATCCCCCCAACACATTTTACGGTGCTCATCTGAGCCCCGTAAACCAAAGTGAATAGTGTTTAAAAACCACAAGGAGTTTATTATAGATTCGGGTGTCGAAGAACCCAGTTGACCGCTTTGCCACAAAATGTCAATTTCATTGTCACTTATTGGCTCCGCCTTCTTTTCCCGATTGCCCAAGCCACTTCGTTTTAGTTGTCGTTGTTTGGCCTTCAATATGTCTCTCACTTTCACAAATTCTACACTGCTAACTATTGTGTGGCCATAATTAAAACGTTTTAAATTTCTGTCAATACTGGAAATAAATCCACGCAACGAGCTTGGTTCATATTCAGAGCCGTCAGATTTTCTGACTGACAGGATAAATTTGCATAAAATAACACACAGTTCACTGGGCGGTATGTTGTGAATTTCACGATGCTCATTTATATTATTGCTTTGAAGAAAATTTCTTACTAACTTCATATCATAAAAGGTCTTGCTTAAAGTGTTTTTATTTGTTTCTTTTTCAACAAATCCATCTATATCTGCACCGCTGATATTAACAAAACGACGCTGTTGAGTAGCGTCCGTTTGCTTAGCAACGCCAACAGTTTCTTGGCAATCTAGCGTCTCGTAGCGTTCATCGTGTAATGGGCTCAAACGTTCTGCCGACAGAGTCACTTCAAAGTCGATACCTATTATTTTCACAGTGTATAACAAGCCTTTTGTGGAATCAATGATCTTAACAATTTCCCCTTCTCCTTTTCCATCTATTTTCACAATTTCGTTCACTCGATAGTTAAGTACACGCGACATGTTTTGTTTGTAAACAATGGAGTGGTACAATATGAATATTAAGTAGGTGATGAGGCTTAAAATTCAGCCAATGAAAATCCTTGCAGGTCATATTACACGTGTTCTCATATAGAAGAATATCAGATGGACTTTTTCATTGAACTTTACAATAGTCATGTGATAAAATTACTTCCGTGGTTACATTCAAACCATGTCAAAAAAAGAAAAAAAAGTAGTTCGTCTTCGCTGAGTGTGGAATACGATTCTGGAAGTGGAATACCATTTTCGGCGAGTACGAGTGGAAATACCATTCGTTTTGGGGGAAGAAAAACGAATGAAAACTAGACTTTATGATTCTGGAGAATCATTGCTTTTCCAGATGAGATTCCATGATTTTTCATGACCCCAGAGTGTCTGATGAATTGTTGTTAACTGTCTCACTGAAGTTCCTTTATTGATCTTATGAGAAAGGTGGGTATAGTAGTCTCAAATGACTGTTTGATAAAAAAAAATGTTTAGGTTAAAACCATCATTAATGGTGGAGAGGGTTAATATCAATATCGTCGTCCGACAAGTTAATGACCGACAAAATGAGTTATGTTTGTTTGACACATACCCACTAAGTGCTGTGGCTATTTCAAAATGGTCCATTTTATCTCAAATGTATCCAAAATATTGATGCCTGACAGCTTGTAGAGGGTTAACAAGTGCTAACAGGAATATTTTCCCATGCAACTTGTAATGTTACACCAAGAACTGCGAATGACCATTTTTTCTTTAAAATTTCCAAAATGTTGTCAGAGAATTCCAGGGGGAACATGAATTTTAAGCTTTTGAGGGGTATGATTGTTTATCCTGCCCAAAACGGTTTAAGGGTTGTTTTTTGAATACCCTTATTACTTCCAAAAATAATTCTCAGTGAATTCTATTTCCACTTATGTTGATCTATCCTCTTAACTTTGGGTGCTGTAGGCACGCAAACACAGCCCATTTTATCAAAATTTTGATGTTTGAAAACCTGCACAGGGTTAACAAATGCTTACTGGAATATTTTGTACATGCAACTTGTAATGTCACACTAAGATCTGAGAATGGCCATTTTTTCTTGAAAATCTACGAGATGTTTTTCGACAAATCCTCGGATAACATGAATTTTTAACCTTTTGCGGGATATCGCTCTGTAACCAGCCCTAAACGGGCTAATGCTTGGTTTTGTGAATACCTTCATTACTTACAAAAATGATCCTCGGTGAATTCCACTTCCAATGAAGGAGGTTATGTTTATTTCGCAGGTACACATTTGGGTGTTATGGGTGCCCAAGCACAGCCCATTTTCTCAAAATGTCTATGCTTGGCAGCTTCTGGAGTGTTAACAAATGCTTACCGGAATATTTTGTCCATGCAACTTGTAATGTCACTCCAAGACCTGCGAATGGTCAATTTTTTTTTGAGAAATCCACAGAAAACTGGAATTTTAATCTTTTAAGGGTATATCTCCTTTACCAGTCAAAAATGGGTTAAGACCTCGATTTTTGAATACCCTTACTACTTACAAAAATGTTTCCCTAACAGTTTTGCGTCCGGTAAAAGAAGTTGCGTTTCTCTGTGCCATTCCTATTTGATGTTGTTGGTATCCAAAAACAAACTATTTTTTTCAAAATTCTGACATTTAGTAGTTCATGGAGGGTTAACAAATGCTTACCGGGATAATTTATCCATGAAACTGGTAATGTGACACCAAGACCTATCAATGGCCATTTCTCTTGAAAACCCTACATGGTGTTTGTAAAGAAATCCAGAGAAAACATGAATTTTTTAAGCTTTTGATGGGTGTCGTTATTAACCGCCACAAAAGTGGTTAACTCTTGATTTTGTGAATATCCTTATTACTTTCAAAAATGGTCCTCGGTGAATTCCACTTCAAACAAAGGAGATTATGTTTATTTCTCGGGTATGTTTTGGGTTCTGTGCGTGTCCGAATACAGCCTATTTCAACAAAATTGAGATGCTTGGCAGCCTGTAGAGGGTTAATAAACGCTCACCGGAATATTTTGTCCATGCAACTTATAATATCACACAAATGGGAAATTTAAGCTTTTAAGGGGTATCTCTCTTTGGCCTGCCCAAAATTGGTTAAGACTTCGACTTTTTAATACCCTTACCACTCACAAAAATGTTTCCGTTTTAACTGGTTGAGTGCGAGAAGCCACTATCAGGGCTTTTAAAAAAATGAGGATACCAGAGCAAAAGCCAACATTTTCCTTGCTCATGTTTCATACTCGGTTGAATGGAAATTTTATTCTATTTATATAATCTTGTTTTATCACAAATTATTGAAGAGTGCTTGTGGGCACTCTTCAATAATTTGTAATAAAACAAATTTTGATGAACAAATTCAGACCACCAAAAATAATGTAGCCTTCAACCAGTTAATTGTGCGCTCGATAAAAGAAGGCGCTTTTCTTTGTGGTGTACCCATTGGGTGCTGTTGGTGTCCAAAAACAGCCCATTTTATCCCAATTTTGACTTTTAGCAGCTCGTGGAGGGTTAACAAATTCTCACCGGAGTATTTTGTCCTAGCAACTTCTATTGTCACACCAAGGCCTGCGCGTGGCCAATTTTTCTTGAAAATCTACGAGACTCGTTTGGAGAAATCCATAGAAAACATGAATTTTTGAGTTTTCGAGGGGTATTGAGGTTTAATCAGCCCAAAACGGGTTAACGCTTGGTCTTTTGAATATCCTTATTACTTACAAAAATGCTTCACGGTGAATCCCACTTCCAACTGAGGAAGTTATGTTTATCTCTCGTGTATCGTTTGGATGCTTTAGGGGCCCGAAAACAGCCCATTTCATCAAATTTTCGATGTTTGACAGCCTGTGTAGGGTTACCATATACATCGCCTAATATTTCTTGTATATGAAGGGTCGTGTCACAGACAGGTCTAACAATGATGAATGTTTGAAAAAAAATCTGCAAGACGCGTTTCCAGAAAGTGCCTATAAACAGCAATTTCGACATTTTTTGCCAATTCTGACAAAATAAGGGTTAAATCGAAAATTCCGCTTTTGGTAAATTTTTAGATTTTGTACCCCTCTATGCGTGTGCAAAACTGTGTGAAAATCGGTTCGAAAATGGCTTCTGCATCGTACGGACAAAATGTGTGGAAGCAATTTCCCCCCCCCCCCCCCAAAAAAAAAAAAAAAAAAAAATAATCCGTAGAAAAACAATAGTCTTTTCCAGAGGGAAAAGCCTAATAAAATAAAATGAATTTCCTCCATTCCTTAGCGTTCTTTTTCGGGATGAATCATGTTCTTATCGCATTGCATGTCTAACGAGCTAAAGCACCGAATTACAGCGGAGGGGGCGCGGTGGCTCAGTTGGTCGAGGCGCAGGCTGCAAGCCGAGACGTCATCGGTTCGAATCCCACCTGCGGCAACCGCGTTGTGTCCTTGGGCAAGACACTTCACCCCATTGCCCACGTGGGGGCACGGTGACGTTGCGTACTAAGGCGTACTGCACGTCGATAGTGCACCTGTCTTCAACCAATGCTGACCCTGCTTGTGTGGAGTTGGTATGTTGGGGAGCTGACAGTTGCTCGCCGTTGCTCGGTAGTTCTCTCCGGGTACTCCGGCTACCTCCACCCGTAAAATTATCACGGTCATGGTTAGCCATTGTGCAGAAATATGTGACCTTAAGCACCATTAAAATAAATAAAATCAATTACAGCGGAACTTCTCGTTGCAACCTCGCTACCATCGTTCTCTTGTTCCAGTCCAGTACTTCTAAGGTGATTCCTAACGAATGTACAGTACAGTCGCCGTGGACTGGTAGTAATCCACGAATGGGCAGTGATGTCCACACATGCGTTTGCCAGGTAATAAAAATCATCATCAGCAAACTTATAATTAATGAAGCACCGGGTTGTTCCCGGTGCTTCGTTAATTAAAATTTTGATGATTATTCTTATAATTAGTGTTTGGAATCTAATATTAGTGCGTCCGTGGAAATATTACCCACCCGTGGAACGTGACCAGACCACGGTGGCTATACTGTAATGTAAATGTCAAAGATACAAAGAGTGTGTGGGTGTGTGGGTGAGTCCGGACAGCTGGCAATGCCTGGTGTCATGCACATATTTTCTTTGTTCGTTGTAATACATTATTTTGTTTTCGAAAATACCTTGGAGGGTTTCACGGCTATAGATAGAGCCAGTTCGAAGTGTTAATAATAGGAGGCAATCCCCTTGTGGTGTAAATCACTGAATCATCCTCCTGAACACGCGCAGTACTGAGAGAGCTGGAGCAGCTTTTGGTGAGGTGAAACCTGAATGCAAATGGTTTCCGAATCTACTGAATCAGCAGCTAAATATGTGTTGCGTCTTATCTTATCTTGTGTATAACTTTATAAGCGGTGAGGCGATCTATAATTTAGTATGGCATGACAATATGTAGTGTTATTCCCAGCCCATGCCCTCCTCATGTTGTGAAACCCATTCGGATATTCACTGACATTCCTGAAGTATCTGCAACAGATTGTGTCAAAGCTGAGAAGGAATTTTATTTAAACGAAAGCAATTCTTTAAAATAAAAATAATAATAATAATAATAATAATAATAATAATAATAATAATAATAATAATAATAACTGTTTATTTATATTATTGTTTTCAGAGAAGTATATTGATTTAAGTTTCAAGTTCCTACTGGCGATGAACGACCCGGACATTGTCGGTAAAATTTTATCTCTCGCCCCATCATGTTGGAAAATTTTGACATCCTATCTTCGGACCTGCCTGGATTTGAGATTGAGACCTACCAGGATTTGAGAAAGATGACACATGTCAAATGAACCCTTTACCTAAAAAAAGCAAAGAACAAAATTTGCAAAAATAAAAACAATAAATAAAAATCATTTTTTGCATAAAAAAAATAGTTTATGTCTTGTCTGAAAGACGCTGGTTCCAATGAATGGATGGATATTTATCTATAATGTGAAGACATTATAAGTTATTCTGGTTGATTGACGTGGACATAGCCTGACGTTCACGGCTCGGAATGTATGTTCAACCTCGCCGCGGCAGGCTATGTCCACGTCAATCAACCAGAATAACGAATATGTTCCGCCGATAGCCCGATGCAACTAACTGAGTAAATAATTTAACGCATATTTCATAAGCAAATAATTTAATGAATGGAAACGTAAACCCGTCGTGTACCCCGAAGGTTCTGACGTCAAAATGTCATGTAGCGGTACATCAGCTGATTTGGCTGCAGGGCTTGCGATTCCTGTCAAAGTGCTTGAAGTTTTCGGGAACAGTTCAACACAGGTTTAAAACTCAAATTGTTAAAATGTTGTCAACACACAAGAACGACTTAAATATCAATAGTTATGTCTGCTAATGTTGATGGAAATGGAAGTGCACGTCTCCGTTGAATGTGCAATTGTTGAAGGAGGGATTTTTTTCAACTGCTGGAAGTTATTTGTTGTTTTTGTTGATGACAATGATGTTGAACTTGAAGACGATTCTAGTGTGAAATCGGAAAACAAGTTGTCTACTAAAACACCATCAAAGGTTTCCGTTGACTGAATGGAAGATATAGAGAATGTTAAATGTTCTACATTTCTAGGCTGTTTTTACGAGACCGTGGGGGTCACAGCGTTTGCTTGAAATGTCCCGGTTTGAAATGTTGAACTTTGGTGTGGCACGACAGACTGACACAGTGAACCTCCAATAGCATCCCCCATTGCCATTTTTCCTACATCTGACACTCGCTGGTAAACAGAAAGGGACGAGACCGACTTGTGACCAGTTACAGCCATGATCTGCGAGGCACTAAAGTTCAAACGGTTCAAAATTGTCGCACCTGTAACCCTGATACTCTGATTAGTATAACGTTTAGAAAGTTGGATTCTTTCACTCAACTGAGGCATGAACTTTGCTAGAGAATCTCTACCGACCGGTTTGTTCTGATACCACACCTCATTATCATAAGCATAACCACTGAAACTATCTTTAGGATATTGCCAAAGGCTATCACATGAAGGGTTCAGCTTCCTCAGGTAAGTTTCAAAACACCTTACAAGTTACAGGGCAGAATTCATTGTCAACTTTGTCACCTGGCATATGACCTGAGAAGCTATCTTGATCCATACCTCTGTGATTTTTTGTTTGTTCGTCCATTTTTTTTACAACATACTTGCGTCCATCTTGGTACTTTTTTATTTCAAATGTTTCTTTTGTCATTTTTTCCATGTTTTCATTAGCCCTCCTACAGAAATACAAACGAACGTTCATTTGTACGCGATTGAAAAGACCACAGGGTGTTGATGGGGAAAGATACAAACTACTATAAATTTTGGACATGTCAAAATCACTAATTTGTTCAAAATGTTTAATTTCTCCTTTACCACTCTGCTTAATCTCACCAAGTGCTGTTTTAAAACATTCATTAGCATCAGAGAATTCCGGGCTAAGAATGATGTCAAATTTTTTCAAGTATGGTGGTGATTTTAAATGTCTATTTAAAGAATGTCTGAGGTTGATAAAAGTTGCACTTTTGTACAGTTCACCTTTCTTTGAACGCACATCCATGTAAAAATGTTGTAAAATTTCACTCAATTTCACCGTGTCAAAATCCTCAAAGTTAGAATCCTGTCTTTTTTCTACAAGATAATCACGCAATGCCTTGGCGGCTACATTGTTAGCTTTGTTTGTACTTGATGGTATTAATTCTTTTCTTTTTGCAATAATTTCATCAATCGAATGATCTGCAAACCGCTTCATTTTTGCAATTATTTTTGCGCAGACGATTCTTTTGTTTACATCGATGTAATCAACCTTGACCCTCAAAAGTTTAATGACATCGCCAATTTTAATTTAGCCGCCGTTTCAAAACAACATAAATCTACCATTCTAAAAATGAAGGGATGAAACTTCAATAGTTTTATTCACTAACTTTAATTATTCGAAGATTTCCTTTAAAAGGGAACACAACATAAAATAAAACCACGCCGATAATCAAAATTAAAAACGGCAGATATTTTCGCGCATTCAATACGCCCAGTCTCCTTTGCGAGCCTCTTGCACACATTCTAAACTGATGACGTCAGACGAGAACATAACCGCACGCGACGTAGACATCAGCTGATGTTTGACGGGCGCTATCCAATCAAAGGAGTAGAATACAGGTGGAGACGAAACATATATATAGAAATTCAATTTGAATGGGGATTTTGCCTTTGGTGAATAGCGCTGACCGAATACGGTTGTTACGTTATTTACGGATGAATGAAGATCCACCACGACCACTATAATGCAGTCGCCGCTGAGTGGTCGTAACCCACGCGTGGGCAGTGATGTCCACGCATGCGTTTACCGGGTAATAAAAAAATCATCAGCAGCAAAATTTTAATTAATGAAGCACCGGGTTGTACCCGGTGCTTCATTAATTAAATTTGTGATGATTATTCTTATAATTAGTGTTTGCAATCTAATATTATAGTCCGTTGAACTATTGCCCACCCGTGGAAACTGACCAGTCAACGGCGGCCGAATTGTACTACTATTACTACAACTAATACTACTTTACTCACCACGAGAACAAGCAAGCACGCCAAAAATAAATATTTCATAGCGGCGCTAGGATCTGTGCTTTCGACGACTGAAAACCGTGTGACGGATTCGAATGAACAATAATCGATGGAGTTATATTTTATATACTATAGTGCTTCTAGTCATGTGACTGTAACAATGTGTTACAAATCACGACTGCACGACCAAGGAAATTTGAATATATTTCACGAATGAATAGTTTTCTGAACGAGTTGAGTCCACATTGAGATGACTGTATTTGAAAATCGCTTGTATCAAACTTAAACAGCGAGTAAAAAAACAAAAAAAAACGATAGTCTCCGCGAAATCCTCTCACGGCTCACCCAGGGGGCGGAGGGGGGGGGGGGGTGGTGGCAGTAAAAATGCGTGAGTATAGGTGGACATTTTTATTTTGCAGATTTTTTTTACCCACTCGCCCTTTCCTGCATATTTTGTCCATGTCGCTTTTGGGACCCAGTTCTCATACATTTTTATATACAAGACTTCGACATTCGAACACCAACTCGCAATTGCACACATGCAAAATTGGTACACATTTACCATAGTATACTGGTTAAATCATACTATTTTGTTTTTGCTGAAATCAAATTTAATATTTTCAATTTTTTCATTTTAAAAACTCAGTCCCACCTAGGTATTATGACTCATTAGACAGTATTATTTTATATACTATACATCATTTTAACCCTTTACCCATCAAATCGGCCGCATCCGCCCGCGTAATATGCAAATTCAGCAGATGAAAAAAAAAAAAAATTAAAATAATTTCGACAAAACCATATCATGTGACCCCCTCGTTGGAACGAGCTCGTCGAGCCGTTCCAACGAGGGGTCACATGATATGGTTTTGTTGAAATTTTTTGAAAAATTAAAAAAAAAATATATTTAAAATAATTAATTTTGGTATCGTCTGCGTTGGGTAAAGGGTTAAAGAATGTTCTGTAAGAAAACTCGAATATGAATTAATTATGTTGTGAATGGATATTTTAGTCGACTTTAGG
Organism: Pictodentalium vernedei; assembly: GCA_031216915.1. Lineage (NCBI taxonomy): Eukaryota > Metazoa > Mollusca > Scaphopoda > Dentaliida > Dentaliidae > Pictodentalium > Pictodentalium vernedei. The sequence goes on along the minus strand of CM062297.1, from coordinate 396,204,910 downwards.
AGACAATTGTCGGACAATTTTTTTCCGCTCCATATCGGAAACCCACCCCCAATTAAGTTTTGGGCGAAATTCTCCAATATGTTTTATAATAAGGGGGTAACTTTTGTTAATACTGCTTCTAAACTGGCTTTTATAGTCAATTGGTAACATTTTGTAACTGTTTGCCTTTGGGCACAAAAGATGCCATCGCTGTGAAAAAGGAAAAAAAAAAATGCATTTTTTGCCGCCGCACTCATCTCCCACCCACCCCACCTATGTCCACGCAATCCACCCCCCCCCCCCCACACACACACCCCGGATCATCAAGGATTTTCTTTCAAAGAGTCAGGTTATGGGCCTGATAAACGGATTTTCTTTCAAGTATTTTAGACGCTGGAAATGTAGAAAATCAAACAGAACTTAGTTTCAAATGCATTTATTTTTATATACAGTGCACAGAGTGTTTTGCGGTATACTCGACGGTTTCTTTCTTGTTGTAACAATGCCCAAACTGTGTATTTCTTTTTTCTTTTTTTTTTTGGAGGGAGAGACGAACGACATATTCAACAACCAGGGTCACCCCGTGTCGGGCAGGTTTACTATTGGATGAAGCCGAAGTACCCGGAGAGAACCACCGAGCCGCGACGAGTAACTGTCAGACTCCCCAACTAACTAAGCCTACACATGCAGAGTTAGCCTCTGTTGAAGGCAAGTCCACCCTCGACGTGCAGTGTGCCTCGGAAATCAATGCCACAATGCCCCCACTTGGTCAATCGGAATTAAGTGTCCAGATGGCTCGTCTGTCCAGGCAAAACTAATTCCTAAACTGCCGAATTTCCTAAACCAATTACCATAATGCCAATTTCCAAATAACCTGAAGTAATTGGTATTTTGTTGATAGGTTTAGTTGTAATTGTGTTTTCATTTTTTTTTTGTAGGGGAGGGGTGGGCTGATATATCGGGAATGTACGCCATCTAGATATCGTTCCATACTGTTACCACAATTACCAACAATTTGACACGGAAGATCAGTAGTAATGAAATAACAGAGCCATCTTCGCTGTGGTGATCTTAAATATGGACAGAGAATTTCGATCGGATCGCGACCAAGTCACGAACCGGTCGAAATTTTTTTCTGTAGGGGAGTGGTGGGCTGCTATATCGGGAATGTACGCCATCTAGATATCGTTCCATACTGTTACCACAATTACCAACAATTTGACACGGAAGATCAGTAGTAATAAAATAACAGAGCCATCTTCGCTGTGGTGATCTTAAATACGGACAGAGAATTTCGATCGGATCGCGACCATGTCACGATCCGGTCGAAAATTTTTTCTGTAGGGGAGGGGTGGGTTGATATATCGGGAATGTACGCCATCTAGATATCGTTCCATACTGTTACCACAATTACCAACAATTTGACACGGAAGATCAGTAGTAATGAAATAACAGAGCCATCTTCGCTGTGGTGATCTTCAATACGGACAGAGAATTTCGATCGGATCGCGACCAAGTCACGATCCGGTCGAAAATATCTTTTCGCATTTCTCCCCACAGCACCGTACTATACCACCCCATCGGAAAATGAAAATGCGACATTAAATATAATGTGTTAGGTTTGTTTTTCGAGATTCAGTCACTATTGCCCAATATTTTATTTACGAGCTCTGTATTAGTGTGGTACAGCCCTATCGCGATATTATGAGAAAAATACCACTTTTGTGATCACAGTACTGCATATGGCTGTAGAATTAAGTTATTATTAATTCCTATGGTGCGGTGGAATCAACCTTTTATCCAACACGAGTAGTGCTGCGCGATATTTGCGGAAAATATTCTTGAATAATTCTAATTTGTTTGCCTCAGTGATTGTGATGAGTTCGTTCAAATGAGGGGTTAAACGCTATTATTGGGAAAAAAAAATAAAAAATGTAATAACATTCCTGAATAATTTAAAGTTTTATTTGTTTATTTATTTTATTTTTTTATTCAATCTTATTTGTTTTGCAAGGATTGGCGAACAAGTTATGCAACTTATATTAACGCCTCTCCTTGGTCCAAAGACACAGGTGTGTGGGGTGACCTTCGTAGCGGCAACTTCGTGGCCTCGCGCTTCTCTAATACTACCTAGGGATCTTTAGCCTGCACGGAGTGAGTCTCAAACTTCACAGAGGACAGTCATTTTACGTCCCCACCCGATAGGACGGTACGCTCTGGCAGCATCAACCCCACAATTAATGCTGACAGAGAGTGTTCGGACACCTCGAGAACTTTCTCCGACCAGCGCTGTTCACAAAAATCGCCTACACAATTTTAATTGTTTTCAAAATTTCTCCCCGAAAACATAGCTATGATCCCTCCTCGAAACGATCTCGTTTTGGGGCAAAAAAGAAAATGCTTAGTTATTCAGGAAATGTCTTTGACACATGACGTCTAGTGTTTGTATTTGGTAAACAGATATTGAATATAAGAGAATTTTAATTCAATTCTTCTTATAGTCCAGGCACATTAGACATAAAAATGAGAAAGTAAGGAAAAAAATCGGAGAAAGCTGATTTTTTTTATATGTTTCCGGGACACACATTGCGGATAAAGTGTGAAAAGTTCCCGCGAATCCGAGTTGAGCTTTTTTAGTTATAGCGTTTTTTTGATGAAAAAAAAATTTTAAAAAAAATTCGACCCAGCTCCATATTTCTCATTCTTATTCGCCTTAGTAGGGTGAGAATCATAAATATCGTGCTGAATTATATTGAGAATACATATCCCCAACAGAAAATGCCAACTTTGTACCAATCCTCACACTCAATGGTGAAATATTCACGAAAATGTACAAAATTACGAAAAAAAATTTGTTTTCATACACACAACGGTACACAACGTCCATTAAATCAAATCTACGACTACTTTGGGAGTTAAATTATATATCTAAAATTGCAGAAAAGCAGTGGCTTTATAATGATATATAACAAATGTTTATTTATTCCATAATGAACTGGTGAAACGTGTGAAATATTAACCATACCCCCTAAACTCAAATTCAAACGGCATCGACTTTTCTCATTCAAATACCGTATTATACGTCTGTCCAGTGACGTTTGACCAACCACTTTATATCAAAGCAGTGGAGATTGTGTCTTCGTCAGATAAGTTGACAAAAGTTTTCGTTAGACTCGGCGGCTTCCATATGATTATGTCATATTTAGGGGCAATTGGTTCGATCATGGCTGGTAGCGGCTTGGATGAACTTTGGGGGACTGTTTATGCTGGTGGGTCAATCCATCATTTGATCAGTGGTCATGCATATTCAAGAGCAGTTCGTGCCCATTTGCTAACACAAATTGCAATTACAAAACTTGTGTTTGAAGAAAGCCGAACACTAGATAACATAGACTGCACAGAAGTCAATGAAATATTCTGTGGACTTGCCAGAGGTGACTGTACAACAGCTGACACTGTCAATCAAGAAAGTGTCAACCATCTACTGTCAAAATTACACGAACTGCTCCAGAATACGTCCGTAGGACGCACATGAAAGCTTTGGCTACAATACTACGAGCAAATAGGTCTTCTCCAGTTGTTCTTGAGAGCAGAGCGCACAGGCGACTGGGAACTCCACACATATTGTGTTCGCAATATGATTCCAGTATTTCACGCAGGTGGTCATTTTGCATACGCAAAAAGTTCTCATTTCTATTTGCAGCAGATGAATGAGCTAACAGAAATAATGCAACAGGATGATTTGAAGTTGTTCACTGAGAAAGGTTAATTTACCATAAGGCGCTCAGATAAATTCTGGGACGGGATATATTCTGATCAGACCATAGAGCAGTGTTTAATGAGAATGTTCAAGCTCCCTGGTGGTCTCACACATGGCAGGGGAATAACCGATAGCACTGTTGCGAAATGGGTACATGGACTACCTCTTTGCCTTCCGATATGTAATGCTCTCGAAAATTTTGTTCATGTTCACACTGGTCATGGCGAACAACATCGGGATCTCCGTCAAAGTTCACAATTGACTGATGCCAATGATATCACCAAATTATTGAACTGGCTCAGAGTGCATTCCCCCTTTCAGAATAGAGATCCACTACAATTAGTCTCTATAGCGACCGGGCTTGTGGCCGACGAAACTGTGAACTGTGACCAAGTTCGCAAAATTGGTGAATGTTGCGTATCGAATGTTGTAAGCAAAACGTTCAACAGCATCAAACTACGACGTGTTGACACTGTGAAGTCTTTCGCATCGATGGCAAATAGCATCAAAGTCCGTGGAAGTAAGGTAGTGATTGACCCCACAATTCTGTTCAACCGCATCACATGTGTTATTCAGTCACAAGCAGAGATGGAAGAGTATCTCAAATATGAACTCGCCCCGAAACCACCAGCATTGTTTGATTCTGCTAAAATGAGGAAGACACAGAAAAGCACGCTCGGTAAGATCCTCAAAACATACGGTTCCGAGCAAACTAAAATCCCAGAACATTCTCTGTTTGTTGTAGATGGTGGATTTTTATTGAGGGCAGTTGTATGGCCTAAACAGTCGTCATATAAGGACATATGTACATCATATTCCAATTATCTAGTGAGACATTTTGGGGCGAACGTCGTGGTTGTTTTTGATGGTTATGCTTGTACAATGTCGACAAAGGGCATGGAACAAGCCCGTAGATCTAAAGACAGGTATTCCATTGATATCAATATCTCACCCGAGTTACCAGCCACCACACCCCAATCCGATTTCCTTGCAAATGCCAAGAACAAAACCCAACTGATCGATCTTCTAATGCAGGAGCTATCTGCTATCAATATTCAGTCCAAGCAGGCCGAGGCTGATGCTGATGTACTGATAGCCGAAACTGCACTTGACATCGCTCAAGATGACAACAATGTTGTCGTTGTGGGAACAGACACAGACTTGTTAGTCATTCTTACCTCTCGAGTTCAACCGGGATGTAATATTCACATGATGTATTCCATTACCCCAAACTTACTAGTTTCAGTTAGTGAAATAGCAACCAAAATGGGTGACCATAGAAGCAACCTCCTTGTAGCACATTCTATAAGTGGTTGTGACACTACTTATGCACTCTTTCGAGTTGGTAAGAAGAAAGTATTCAGTACAATTGTCTCCGATGTTACTAGCGACTCACAACAGTATGTCAACACAATTTTGGCGGATGACAGTACACCAAGTGCAGTAGCCGCTGCCGGGGAACAACTTCTCCCGATCTTATACGGGAGTAAAACTGTTTCCTCTCTCGACCAATATAGATATGTCACTTACAAGCGTTATGTAGCAAAATCTAAACTGAATAAACCCATCGACCTAGCCTCACTCCCACCAAGCAGCGATGCTGCACAACAACATGTCTACAGATGTTATCTCCAGGTCCAACAATGGCTGGGCACTTCGCTTCCTCCGACGGATTGGGGGTGGTCGCTAGACAATGGACTTCTTGTACCGACTGCAGCCATAAAGCCATGTGCCCCCGATAACCTACTGAATCTGATCAGTTGTGGTTGCAAGAGTGCTTGTACAAAAAGGTGTGGGTGTAAGAAGGCAGGACTCTCTTGCTCAGGTTTGTGTAATTGCAGTTCGGATTCTTGTAACAACCACAGAAACACTGTCCTGTCGGAAATTTCTGAGTTCGACGAATAATATGTATATAGGTCATGTCATTTCTGTATATAGCGTTGATAATAGTCAGTCAATGTAACTTAATCCATGTTGATTGATTTGTACATTCTGTAAATATTATTTATTGATTTTTGTACATTCTGTAAATATTATTTATTGATCTAATGCTGCCAGTTCTCATGCTGACGAATTTTATGCCAAAAGGGGAACTCGGCCAGAAGCAGAGGGGGTCTTCCATAATGTCTATTTTGTAAGCAATGATAAAAGTCTTCAAATGGTGGTGGATTTTTTATCGTCTGTCCAACTAACATCCCGTTCTGTACTACGACCCTTTGGGCAAATCCGTTAGGAAAATCGTCATTTTTTGCGTAAATCCGATACTTTTTGTGAATTTTCAATAATTTTTCGCAGAAATTGTCACAGAATGCACATTTTCCTCTAGGTAAATGTATATTAGACATTATGTAGCTCGAAATACGCGTAAACAAAAAATACAGTTGGATCAATTCGAGGTTACAAAGTTCGTGCGATTTTTTTAAATTTTTTTCAAACGCGTTTTCGAAAAAAGGCTGTAGAAAAAAAAGCTCAACTGGGATTTTAGGGGACTTTTGTCTAATCCTTCAGTGACATGTACTCGACATTCCCTGAAAAAATCAGCTTTCTCCGATTTTTTTCCCTAGTGAAACCTAATGTTCTTGGGCTATTAAACTATCTCACTCAACAAAATTACGACTTCGACGTTGATTTCTGTTGTCACGCGATTGTTAGACGTTTTGCTAACGATATTTATGTTATGCTGATTATGTGATAAAAGGATTTCCACAACTTGGTGGTGAAATATTTAGTATTTTGTTTTATACCACGATTGGTGTATGTATCTTAAACCTATACCCAACGCAGACGATATCCAAATTCATTATTTTATATACTATATGTTCTAATTCCACCAACAATTTAAAAACAAATTTTATCATGTGACACCCTTGTCGGGACGAGTTCGTTCCAGTGGGGGGTTACATGATATGGTGCATTTTTTAATAATAACTTTTTTTCAACTGTTCAGTTTGTAAATTGCGCGGGTGGATGCGACCGGGACGTCAGATAACGGGTTAAACAATCTTGTTCGTGTACCGGGTAGCCTTGCAACTGCAGGAGAACTTGTTTTGTTAGTGTCTGCTCCATTCTTTTGAAGCCGTCTTCCGGGTGAGCTTTAGACATCCTAGAGCAATATTTCCTTAAAATCTGCTCTAAAAAATAACCCACATCGTCTAGGTTGAGAGAATATGAACCCAGTTGGGTTCATATTCACTCAGTCTAGTTGATTTGGGTTGACTTTTAACCCAACTGATTTCAAAGTGCGGGTTGATATACACATGCAAGGACATTCGGTTCCCATCGGTGTTTTGTCCTATTCTCGTCATTTGATCTCGGCCAGAAAGAAGTGATATACCCATTTGCCGGAACTATCTGATCACTCAGTTTGAAATGTATATACGCTCCTTAAAATATATATTCGCTTTTAAAAAACAAGTACGCTCATTAACAAGCTTTCCAAAACGGGTGAAGTGATTTTTGACACATTTGAAACCAAAACATAAAAGGGAAAATCCCATAAATTAGTGTATTGAAAAAGAAAGTTTATTGGAATGTATGTAGCTCTTCTTATCTGCAGGATAACCTAATTTATAAAACATTCCTTCAGCTCCGAGTCCTTAGACCCTGCTTTGTAGGAGGTGATGTCAGGAAAATTTGAAAGAACGAATTAAACTTCTGAAACTTTGTTTAATATGGAATTTCATGGAGGACTTCGATTCAGGAATCCTGGCAAATCTGTGATCACCGTCAACGTATTTATATTTATTTATTTATTTATTGGTGTTTAAGGTCACATACTTATGCACAATGGCTAATCGTGACCGTGACAGTTTTACGGGCGGAGAAAGCCGGAGTACCCGGAGAGAACCACCGAGCATCGACGAGCAACTGTCAGCTCCTCAACATTCTAACTCTGTTCAAGCTCCGCTCAAGCAGGGTTACAGCGGTTGAAGACATGTGCACCATCGACGGGCAGTATGCCTTAGTACACGGAGTCATCGTGCCTCCATGTAGGCAACCACGATAAAGTGCCTTGCCCAAGGACACAACGCGGGTTGTCCCGGACGGAGATCGAACTCGAGACCTCTAGCATAGAAGTCCAACACAGTCTACCACTAAGCCACCGCGCTCCCCACCGTCAGCGTAGATGATAGCAGTCCACTGCAGTGCGACAGAATTTGAACAGCAAATTTTACGATCGTCTTAGCAGAGCAAATTCGCCGGGTGAAAATATCATATTCTGCCTCGTCTCGAATCTTCCAACAGTTGATTCAAACTGGTTTTGGACGTGAGCCGAATTGGGGTATCTGTTTTGTTGTGATCTAACAGAATAGAAATAATGAGTTCGTCATTATTTGCAAAGCAGTACAAATTTACTTGTTTGTATTTGTCAACGAAAGCTAAATATAGAAATTGAGAACTATTTGACAAAATGACGACGTCGGTCATACAGACGAGGTAATGTTTGGGGGACGAAATCAACCGAGTTGCGAAGTGTGATACAATTATTTTGAGTCCAATCAGTCCCTGTCTAAAGCGTCAACTATTTGACATTTTAGTTCACAGACAAGACCCGAAAACGAAACACAGTGCTCTTGAAAAGACAGTTTTCCCCTGATCACCCACCCACCCGCCCTGTACATAGCTGCGGAGAAAGCCATACCCCCCCCCCCCCCCGCCACAGATGTTATTAAACAGTGGGTGAGGTCAGAAAGGTTTAGTAAAGACTACCGCGTTACAGGCACATCTGTGTACTTTCAAACATAAGAAATATAGAATGGTAGGATCATTTAGATCGATTATTGATGACACCATCGAAGAACCATGACTGAATGAACTGTCTCTTCTGTAAAGAACCATACGTGAGGAAATGAAATGATGAAGCCAACGATGTTTGAGTTGAGATAGCGAGTGTTATAAAAGAAGCCCACGAAATTCCATATTCCGCGTACGTGCAATTTTAGCAAATAATTTACCCCAGTGGATCCAAATTTGTAAACGGCGTAGCAGATGTACAGGGAGAGGAGAGTTTCCTTGGGAGAGGAAAGTCTCAAAAGTGGAAGGCACTTGTTCTCCAAACCCAGTTTGGCATGTGATGTGGCAAATAAAAATATGTTTAAATCAGATGTACATTCGACAAAGCCAATTGTTTAAGGAAACGCCTTTTATCTTGAATTTCATTAATCTAATACATAACGTAACCCCCCCCCCCCCCCCCCCCCCCCCGCCCATAACCAATCCTCGCTATTCACAAAAATCTCTGTGCAAATGTTATTATGGTTTTAAATTTTTGCCTAAAAACATAGAGCTTATAACTGTTGTTCAACATATGTGTTTGCACGTGTCGTCTGCTATTCGTGTTGGGTAAAGAACTAAACGGTGAATCGGCTTCTTTTTAACTTCATCCCGAAAAAGTTTAGTGTCACAATTCACTTCTTCAATAATTCCTTAAAAGTCGTTTTCTTCATACTTTCTGACCGGCAGCACTCAGTTTTATGGTAAAGGAGAATGCTCCTTTTGTAAACAAATCTAGAGCCAATACGTTCTTTGTTAACCTTTGCTCCTTTTAATCAAGAATATTATAGAATTTTATGCCTACAAGTACGAATTCTGAAACGAGTACCTTTGAGAACAGAATCCCCAGATAGTAAAGTGAACGCACCCCAACGAGTGAAAGGGAAATTATTCATGTAATAGCCTTGTCATGTGGACCTTACTGGACCGCTGTTTTTTTTTTCCAACTGGATCGGTTTTTTTACCGCTGTCCGCCACAGTGTTTTCGTTTTTAACCAGTAATGGGTACATTGGCATCTTCCCTGTGCGCATTCGATGGAAGAGAATGACTGTAGAATGTTACCGGATATCAGATATGTTTGATAAACTGTCAGCAAAATGAAGTATTCTATCAGGCACTGTGGTTTTATGACAAGCGAATTTTATATCTTCTCGTGCTGACATTGGGTGTACAAAAGCGCTGTCCGTAACGGTTTAACACTGTAGACGGCGCCTTGTTGTACTCCAGATACGATATATTGTATCACTTACGCCTTCATTCGTAATGGGTAGGCGCCTCCAATCTGGAACCATTTTGATCTTAGAATGACATGTGAGAGAATCGTGTTCCCCAAACAAATCTCCTAGTTATTTCACAGGTGAAGGGTGAAGTTGAAAGGTAAAGTTATTGCGAAAGAGCGGTGTGTCCCGAACTAGCTAGATTTTTGGCAAATTACAATACCGCCTTGGACCGCCTTGGACCGCCCCGAACTGGTCCAGCTGATACTCTGGAAGCTCACACTTTTCCACGCAACAATTTGGTGCGACTTTAGCAATCGTAAAAATAAAAAAAGGAGACATTTTGTGTGGAAATCGGGAGTGCGGCTGTATAAGGCATAGCCGTCATTCGGAGGCAAATTGGGGCTTTGTAACTTCGCGTGAATAAATTCGATCGGATTTTACTGGGGAAGTTGGGGGAGGAGGAACTAGTCCACTCGAAGTCGACTTACAGCTGGCGACCAGTCGACTAGGAAATTCGACCATCTTTTTAGCACTAGTTTAGAGGTTCTTTGACATTTTCAACAGCCAAAGTTATATCGATTCCGACCGTGGAATATACAAATTGGGAGGAAATCTCGAGTACACAAGGTGAACCATCATGCAGCGGCAAATATTTTTTAGATCTTCTAACTTGTAGACCGCAACAAGAGTTGGGACTTAACCCTTTACCTAACGTAACGGCCAAAACCGGCCAGCGCTATTCTCAAAAATCGTCAGTTAATTTTCATAATTTTTTCATTTTTTGTCTCAAAAACATAGGTTATGACCCCTCATTGGAACGAGCTCGTCGAGCTCGTTCCAATGAGGGGTCATAACCTATGTTTTTGAGACAAAAAATGAAAAAAATTAGTTGTTCACGAAGTTTTTTGCAAGTGTCGTCTACTTTTCATGTTAGGTAAAGGGTTAATGAGCATGTGTTGACGGCATGCATACCCTGTATACCATGATCATACTACTACCTTTAGTACAGTATATCTATCGACAGTATAAAAACCAATGGGTCAAGTGTCTTGCTCGAGGACACAGTATAATAAACAAAGGGCGGAACCAGGCAAGCGTGTACCCTGCGCACCAATCACCCACCCCAACCCAATCTAAAAATGTTGTTATTTTTCAATAACTCAAAGCATGCTGTAATAACCACGTACATTGTTTATTTTCGTTTTTTCACCAAACAACAGAACAGACTGGTTCAACATTACATTAATATATCGTAATCCCAGGTTAATAGTCTGGTGTACGTTGGACAATGTTTTGGACAATGCCACACATTTCTACAAGGGCCTCGTAGCATCCTCCAACAAGCTAAAATTTGTCTTATAATCCCAGCCTACCTCCCCACCCACACACGTCCGAACTCCTGAATCCACCCTTTAGATTAAAAGCTGTTTCCAGTTAGTAATATGAAACTGGAGAAGTTGTCACTTTGCAACAAGAAACCGTACCAACCCCTTTTGTTTGCGTTGGACTGAGTGTTATCACACTCAAGTATTCAATGTTCAGTCTTCCGATGTTAACCCATTACCCAACGCAGACGATATCAAATTCTGTGGGGCGCGGTGGCTCAGTAGGTAGAGGTGCAGGCTGCAAGCCGAGAGGTCCTCGGTTCGAATCCCACCTGTGGCAACCGCGTTGTGTTCTTGGGCAAGACACTTCACCCCCATTGCTTACGTGGGGGCACGGTGTCGTTGTGTACTAAGGCGTACTGCACGTCGATGGTGCACCTGTCTTCAACCAATGCTAACTCTGCTTGTGTGGAGTTCGTATGTTGGGGAGCTGACAGTTGCTCTCCGTTGCTCGGTGGTTCTCTCCGGCTTCCTCCACCCGTAAAACTGCCGCGGTCACGATCAGCCATTGTGCAGAAATACGTGACCTTAAACACCAATAAATAATAATAATAATAATATCAAAATATGTGATTTTAAATATTATTTATTCAAAGTTTTCACAATACGTTGTAAGTTTCAGAAAATTAATATTTTTTCAACTGCTGAATTTGCATATAACGCGGGCGGATGCGGCCGATGCGTTAGGCAAGGGTTAAAGTTTACCAGAGACAGGGATTCTAAAATATTTTTTAAAAAACTTATAAAATAAAAACCTTCATTCTATTTCAAACTCGCTTAACGACTCCCCCAGGATGTCGGTCTGCTAGTTAGCTGGTTCTATTGGATGGTTTGGAGCCTTGTTTTTCAAGAAGAAATTTATATATACACACGTTTACTGATTTACAGATACTGAAAATTGTATCAACAGTGGCACAGCAAGGAACTAATATTGGTGGGGAATACTTTCTAGTGGACGAACCAGGGTATCCGTCACGAAGCAGCGGCGCGACAAGAGAGGGCGAATCCTCCCGTGCTCCGCTGGGAGACGGGGGCATGCCCGCTTCATCGGGAGGAGGGGGGGGGGGGGTGAGATGCGGTGTCTGGGGGTCCCTTCCGGGAATGTTTTTCAAAATCTATTGTTAAAACAAGGAATTTGTTGGCTTTCCTGTTCTCTCAAACAAGATTGTTCTATACCACCAACCTCCCGCTTATTGAATAACGCCACGCAAATTTTGTGTTGAAACGATCGTACGACACGCAGTGGGTACGTCACTGTGCAATTTGGCGTTCGATAATACTTATTAATAGAGTCGCATTGCGTGATATATTCGTCACAGAAACATGACATATTCGTGCTGAACATGATGATAACGGAATGTTTAAATCGGAAGAAAAATTAACTCCATTTTTGGCAAATTCGTCAGATAAACTTAGCATGTGCGTTCTGTACATGTTGATGAAAAAATATTTAATTTGAAAGGAAAATTAACCCTGTCTTGGGGTGGTGGTAAATATATAATAGCGGTTATTGGCAGCAAAGAGTTAACGATTTTCAAAGCGTATTTGCGGATACAGTGTTAATCAATCTAATAAAAGACTGCTGAGAAAAAAAAAATCCGACACACTGTACAAGTTTCACATTGAATAGGTTGGTTTATTGCCCTCACAAATATCAAAAGATTACTATCTCTGAATCTCGGCTACTCAATAACTCTTAGCCATTGTCCAGATGGCAGTGCACATCCATTTTACCTGCTATCTGTCTTCATTTAAACGTCATTTCTATGGCCAGATCTCTAATTTACTAAGAAACTAGATTATTTATTTATTTATTGGTGTTTAAGGTCACATATTTCTGCACAATGGCAAATCATGACCACGACAGTTTTACGGGTGGAGGAAGCCGGAGTACCCGGAGAGAACCACCGAGCAACGGCGCGCAACTGCCAGCTCCCCAACATACTAACTCCAAACAAGCAGGGTTAGCATTGGTTGAAGACAGGTGCACCATCGACGTGCAGTACGCCTTAGTACACAGCGTCACCGTGCCCCCACGTGGGCAATGGATGAGGCGCAAGTGAACGGACTATTTTTACCAGTTACCTATAAATAAATCGGTAATTTCCACAAATATATCAGGGAATTTCGTAATGCGTGCTTTCGATCTCGAGGCGTTTATTAATACCGTATGAGAAAGCACCAGTGGCGTAGATAGCTTTTTGCGGTGGAGGGGCAAGCCCAAAATTTTCCGACAGACCGAAAATTTTCCGACGGTGTAACAACAACAAAAACCCAAACAAACAGAAAGAATCTGTTGTTTACTGCAAATGTACTGAAAATTGATCTTTTTAACCAAAAATGGCATGTTTTTATCCCCAAAGCAAGCATTTTAATGTTATTAGGCATAAATTCGCCTAAAAATGGTCCCAAAAAATTTCCGACAAAACTTCTGGTGGGGGGGGGGGGGGGGGGGGGGGTGTCTTTATCTACGCCACTGGAAAGCACTGCTTTTCTATGATCAATAACAGAACCCAATAAAAACAATTGCGCAGTTTACGCGTTTCACGACATGCGATTGAAAGAGAAATGAAAATCGGTTACAATATTATAGCGAATCGAACGTCACTCGAAGTTTTGTTGATATTGCGTCTGCCCGTTGCCAAGTGACAACTATAGATTGCGTCTCCTCATTAACTCCGTTGACAAACATTCCAGTCGAGGTCTATTTGAAAATGCCGTGCTGAGCAATTGCAAAATAACAATTGACAACTATTTTCAAGATGCGAATCCAACAAAAAGTTGGAGAATCTGTGTTATAGAAAGCGATTCCGATTGAAATTCAAGTCTTGCCTCCAATTCCATAAATTGTTAATGGTTATTTGGCTAATATAAATCTTTTTGTGTTTGATTTTTCAGGTGTTGTGATCAGTTTAAATACTAATTGTCATATAATAAACAAATTACTGCAACAGTCAATTGATCTATGTTGTTGTTTTCCGTCTCGTTGACGAGCTGAAACTCGGCGGAATACAACACAGATCAATTGACTGTGGTAATAATCTGTATATCTTCAAGTGGAATTAAATACGGATTGTTTGGAATATATATAGCTGCGATAGAAAAGAATACGTATGTATCTTTACAACTAAAGGCATATCCAATTACACCAACTGTCATCTGCGTGCAAAGTTCTGCATAAAAGTGGGTTCCCAAACAGCCCATAACAGCGTCGAATTCAGAGCAGATTTAGACCGGTGACCCGAGAGTTTTATGTAACGGGTTTATGAGACAACAAGGCATCATGGAAATAAATACAACTTATTTTATATTGAGATTGAAGTGACATACTTTAGGGGACGATTTTAAACAATCGGCACGAAAGTTTCCCATCCAATAATATAGTCATTCGCGTCTTGATCGATGACTGTACAAACATTATAAATGATAAATTGCCATTGTGAAGAAATTTCTTCCATAGTTTGACCCCATACATTACAATGAAAATAGTCCAAATTACCTACTGTTTTTCGGAGAAAGTCATGTTGCTTTTTTCAACCCAGTTTATTTGCTTTTAATGAGGCCGTCTTGTCACACGGATATTGAATGAATTTCTTTAAAATTTCCACCTTTAATTTCGATTGTAATCCTTTGAACCCTGGTGGTATCCTCAATGTCAGTTCAACAGCAGCAATTGGAAGAATCCATCTTTATTATTTGGGGGTAGACCCATTAATATGTTCAACGTGCAGCCCCGAGGCTGCACGTTGAAAATATTGATTGGTCTACCCCACATATTAACTTATCAGTCATCCTCCATAATGAAATTATGACGTATCATATGCTTGGACCGGAAAATCGGTATCTCGGATTCAAAGGGTGATGATGATCATGATGATGGTGATGATGATTTAGTGTTTTGCAGTGTACATGCATGCTATACAATATAACGATCTGATACGAAAATATAGAATAATATACAAATGGACACAATGGAGGAGAAGTGTTAACACTCCATGGCTCACAGATTTCGTAATTGGAAAATATGTACAGAAAAGTTAGCTTCCATTAATTTTCTAAAGCTGTCTGTAAATTTAAAACTAAGGGTAATGGAACTTCATACAAAAATTGAAAATTCGAAATGTTAGTGAGGTTGTGTCATCGATGTGTTCATCATTTCACAAACTTCGGGCATTTTCCCGTTGAGTGGTACAGAAACACAGAAGCGGGCTTTCTACATTTTTTCCCAATCAGTTTGAACGTTTGACCATTATTCTCTGTTAAAACCCATTTAAAAATAAGAAAAAGGCGCTATCGCCATCGTTTGATGTTCTGTAACTTTTTTTCTGTTCATAATATTAATATTGTTGTGCACAATGTGACAGATAACATGAACACTATCCCATCCATTAATATTATCCAGAGGGGAAGATTTGCTATTTTCTGCATGGGAAGGATAAAAACTTGCTAATTACTGTAAAAGCACATTCCCTAAACAAAAAGCCAATGTGAATAATTACTTAGTTGCTTCAAACTGGCTTGCCAAAAAAGCCATGTTTCTTTTTTGGAACTTTTAATAAAATGTTTTTAAAGTATTAGCGAAGTTGTATCATCGATGTGAGCATCATTTCACAAACTTCAGGCATTTTCCCGTAAAGTAGTTTAAAAATGCAGAAGGGGGCTTTTTACAATTTTTTCCCAATCAATTTGAACGTTTGATTATTATTCTCTGTTCAAACTAATTTAAAAATATGAAAACGGCGTTTTCACCATATCTTGTTGTTGTCGGAAACCAGGCTTTGTCGTTGCTGGGGGAAATAGATTCACACCGCGTATTCAGCTAAAACTCAAGGAGTGTTGCCTGAACGTATGTATCACCTTACCAAACCCATCCGTTTTCGTTTTTGTTGGGGTGGTTCTTATTCTGAAGCGGTCAATGACTTTTTGGTCAAAAAACATTTCGAAAACGGCTGGGCCAATCGGGTTCAAAATTTCCTATGTGCGGGTATATTGACCCATCGATCATTTTGACTTTGTCGGGGTACCCGTGCGGAGTGACCTTCACCTTGAAATTGGTGACCTAGACCTTTTATTTCGAAAACGGCTGGGCCGATCGGGCTAAAATTTCATATGTGCGGGTATATTGACCGATCGATCATTTTGACTTTATCGGGGTGCCCGTTGGGGGTGACCTTGACCTTGAAATTTGTGACGACGTTTTATTTCGAAAACGGCCTGGCCGATCAGGCTAAAATTTCATATGTGCGGGTATATTGACCCATCGATCATTTTGACTTTATCGGGGTGACCTTGAAATTGATGACCTTGATCTTTTATTTCGGAAACGCCTGGGCCGATCGGGCTAAAATTTCATATGTGCGGGTATATTGACCCATCGATCATTTTGACTTTATCGGGGAGCCTGTACGGGGTGACCTTGGCCTTGAACTTGGTGGCCTTGACCTTTTATTTCGAAAACGACTGGGCCGATCGGGCTAAAATTTCATATGTGCGGGTATATTGACCCATCGATCATTTTGACTTTATCGGGGTGCCCGTGCGGGGTGACCTTGACACTGGAATTGGTGACTTTGACCTTCTATTTCGAAAACGGCTGATATAACCATCTTCTCCCGAGCAACGCCGGGTATCACCCGCTAGTCTAATATATAAATGCGAATGTCTGTATCTATATCTCTCTCTACTCTCTATCTCTCTATTTTCGTTCCAGGTGGACTCCTCCGTTTCTCGACCGATCGATCTCAAATTTTGTATACGGGGGGTAATTCGTCCCTGCGAGTGACATGGGATGGGTGCCATGCCCGTGAGGGATGACCTCGACCTTCAAATTGATGACCTTTACCTTTTATTTCGAAAACGGCCTGGTCGATCGGGCTAAAATTTCATACGTGCGGGTATATTGACCCATCGATCATTTTGACTTTATCGGGGTGCCCGAGCGGGGTGACCTAGACCTTGAACTTGGTGGCCTTGACCTTTTATTTCGAAAACGACTGGACCGATCGGGCTAAAATTTCAAATGTGCGGGTATATTGACCCATCGATCATTTTGACTTTATCGGGGTGCCCGTGCGGGTGATCTTGACCTTGGAATTGGAGACCTTGACCTTCTATTTCGAAAACGGCTGATATAACCATCTTCTCCCGTGCAATGCCGGGTGGGTATTCACCCGCTACTACTGTGTACTACATCCAATATATAAATGCGAATGTCCGTATCTATCTACCTCTCTATCTCTCTCTCAATCTTTATTCCGGGTGAACTCCTCCGTTTCTAGACCGATCGATCTCAAATTTTGTACACGGGGGTAATTCGTCCCTGCGAGTAACATGGGATGGGTGCCCTGCCCATGCGGGATGACCTTGACCTTGAAATTGATGACCTTGACTTTTTATTTGAAAAAGGCTGGGCCGATCGGGCTAAAATTTTATATGTGCGGGTATATTGACCCATCGATCATTTTGACTTTATCGGGGTGCCCGTGCGGGGTGACCTTGGCCTTGAAATTGGTGACCTTGACCTTATATTTCGAAAACGGCTGAGCCGATCATATCTGAGAGTATATTGATATAACCATCTTCTTCCGTGCAACGCCGGGTATTCACCCGCTAGTATATATATAAAAATAAAAATGGTAAAAAATTTGTGACTTACATTAAATCCAATGAATCAGAAATCAAAACGTCATTCACCCCCTACCCACACAGTTTTTGAGTCACTTGCGGGCTCCCATTCTCTGTTGTATCTGGGTTTTCCTCCTTCTCGCTGGTTTTTCTTCTTTGGTCCCCTCTTCACTTCATTCTTTCACAGCCGTCGCACGGCCACTAACGTATTGTCACTTCACCGGACGCGTTTGCTCCAACATGTGACGGAATGTCACCGTACCATTGCCGTCGCACGGCCTCTAACGTATTGTCACTTTACTATATCGCTCTCCCTCTAACAAGTGGCGGAATGTCACTCTACCACTGCCGTCGCACGGCCACTAACGTGTTGTCATTTTGCTGAACGCTTTCCACTCGCCACCAATGGGGTTAAACTCTCCCCTACGTTTGTCTCAGAATAATGTTCATACAGGCTAGCCTACTCTGCCAACGAACTAGGGTCTTGCCTTCTACAAGAGGTATGCCGTCTTCCTAGATACTGATAGCTCCCTGAGCTCGCACTTTCTATTTTGGATCCTAACCTCAGTTATGGCCACTGACTTAGCAGCGACTGCTATTCTAAATATGAGCTCTGTGGTTCCCCTAACATTGCAACGTGCCTATACTTTCGCACTGATGTGACACCTTCTCTAACCTATAGCATGGAGCATCCCCATCTCTTCTCCTGTGACCACAACCTTACACCCCTTCAAACTGGACTGAATGTCTCAAGAAATCCCCGGATTTTATGTCGATAGCCAAAACATCAATTCGCGGTTTAACTGCTTCTCTTGAACTTGGCCGCTTTGATCTATCTTAATTTAATATTCGCTCTTAAGTTCCCTTGAAAGACTCGCATTTCGATATATCCCAACATTCGATGACAGGCTAGATGCGTAATATGGTTGTGTGTCCAGAACATGTGGGATGTACTGTTTTTACAACAATTACCTTTTAACTGGACATATTTACACAGATGATGTCTGCAGAACACTGGTCTCTCTTACTTCTATAATCAGTTATCAGATAGCTCATAAATGGGTTCGTCAGACCCGCGATAATGCACGTAAAATTCCACGTATAATTAGCAGCACATGAACTATTGCTGGTCTGTTTCAGTGACAAATCGGTATTCGGGGTTCGCCAGATACCAATCTTTTCGTTTTATGTTTAGCCCAGTCAGAGAGATTATCGAAACTATTTACACTTTTAAACAAGAAAATCGTAAGTTTACGCTATCACCTTGACAGTTGTTCTGTAAGTTTTTCTCTTTTGCTTGTGTCAGCAATGTGCACATCGTAAGATATAATACAGACACTGTCCTTTTCATTAAAATAAAAGCATAGGAGGTGAGATTGGTTCTCTTTACTGTGGAATAAAATATTGCAGGTCACTATAAAAGCACTTTCGCTAATAATTTATTTATTTATTGGAGTTTAACGACACTTTCGACAGCCAGGGTTACCTCGTGCTGGACAGTTTTACGGGTGGGGGAAGCCGGAGCAAACCACCAAGCAGCAGCGAGCAACTGTCAGACTCCCAGCGTTCTAACTCCACACAAGCAGGCTTAGCATTGGTTGAAGACAGGTGCACCATTGACGTGCAGTACGTCTTGGTACACATCGTGCTCACTCGTGGGCAGTCGGGATTAATTACCTTGCCCAAGGACACAACGCAGTTACCCGTGTCGAGGATCAAACC
Source organism: Pictodentalium vernedei (assembly GCA_031216915.1). NCBI lineage: Eukaryota > Metazoa > Mollusca > Scaphopoda > Dentaliida > Dentaliidae > Pictodentalium > Pictodentalium vernedei. Next base: position 396,185,446 of record CM062297.1, on the reverse strand, counting down.
GTGGACATCTCGGTTTGAAGTTTAATGCCGTAACCACTGAGCCACCGCGCTCCCAGCTTTCGCTAATCAAGGACCCAAAGGGATACTTGATATTAATATATATTCTTAATGACGGTTCGTCTGTGAACTAGTTGCTTTCAATCAGGTTGCCATAAAAAGTCAAGTTTCCTTTTGTTGCTTTATTTATTATTAGGATTTAACGACACTTTAACAGCCTGGGTCATATCGTGTCGGTGACAGTTTTACGGGTGGAGGATGCTGGAGCAACCGGAGAGAACCACCGAGCAACGACGAGCAGCTGCCAACTCCCCAACATCGTAACGCCGCACTGCAGCACAGGCAGGGTTAGACCAGCCAAAGACATGCACACCATCGACGCGCAGTACGCCAGAGTACACGGCGTCATCGTGCCCCAGATGTGGACAATCAGGGTAAAGTGCCTTGCCCAAGAACACAACGCGGGAGTCCGAATCGATCGCTCAGACGGTCTCCCATCCAAGGACCAACAGGGCTCGACGTTGCTTAACTTTGGTGATCTGACGAGGACGGGTACCACAACGCCACAGCGCCTCTTTGTTGCTTTTAACAGACGAAAACAACACATCTCCAAGAGCTGTCCGTTGCTGTTGTTTATTAAAAGTAACAAACGGAAACTTGGCTTTATTTTGTACTGATGTCAGAGGAGTTTTCTCAACATTAATTACATCCTGCTTGGTCTGGACCTTCCTCGCCCATCTAGTATGTTGGGAGGAGATAACATTCACGAAAGTCGATTTTCATGACTAAATAAGTCAGGTATGCAGGCCTGTATGGAAATGGCTCTTCTCACGTCTTCTTAGAACATCCTTGTAAAGATAAATCATTGATACTCATTGGTTCCTGAATGTGTAGATTTTGGCGCAGGAGACATTTTAAATGACCAAAGGAGTTTTGGCACTCGTTACAGGTGCGATTTTGATCCATCGCTGTTCAGAAGATAAAATATTTTAGTAATTCAAATAAAGGTTTTAGCGCGCCGAATGCGCGCAGATGCGATGCAGGATTGATCATCCCCTTATGACCCCATTAGACGTACTGTGGTACTATCCCACATTCAGAAGCCGCAAAGGAGGAAAGGTCAGAAGGCCGCCAAGACCCAGTCCGCCGTCACGCCAGGCAACCTGTAAAATTTGGTCGTTTTTTTCAGGCATGTAGAGTCTTCCGTTAAAGTGATTTTGCTCTTTGAACAGGTCCGTTGCCCTCATTGAGAAGTATCGTCTGTCTTATAGCGATCCAGGTAAGAAAAGTCGGCCACTGTGGTAATTTGAGTCGGTCCAATCTCAGATCTTGTTGGTAAGTAAAGCTCTGCCTCTGGCTCGAACAGGCCAGTCCATCACGCAGCAGAGAGCAAGCAAAAGAGAGTGTCGGTAAATGGAGCACAAAGGTTACCACAGGTTTGACGTCCCCAGACCGGTCGATGTTCCCAGACAACTTGGAACCTCCTTCGGTATAAGTAGAGCGTATGTGGGAAATTTGGAATCTGTCAAGACAGAATAAACCAAATGAGGAGACCGGTCGTACCAGAGAGAAGAGTTTATGACAGCAGCGACGACAGCAAGGGAGTGGCCCCTGCATTAATCCACAGCGGTTGCAAAAATGTTTGGAGAAAACGCCTGTATTTTGTTGTTTTTCTTTATTTGAAGGCCGGAGGTTATCCGCCAATCCTTCATCTAGGTGAGATTCCGTAAATGATGATTCCCCCAACCTCCTCCCAACCCACCCCCCCCCCCCCCCAAAACCCGAAAACGGTTGACACAGTCAGTATATTTCTGGATTAGGACGTCCATAGGTTTCGTAGCTTGTTGAGTAGGTCCATGCGTGGTCAAGCAGAGAGCGGCACACAGCAACAGCGGGGAGTGGCTGACCGACAGGAAGCCGTCGAAGATGTCTTAGAGTCTGTTGATAAATGTGGGTTGTGGGTCTGTTGAAGGATTTTATATGTAATTTCGTCTACACCGGCCGAAGAGGGGTGGCATCGGTGACGATGATGGGGATCGCAAGGCCCTTTTCCCCAACTGGTTCAGCCATTGGTAAAAATTATGTTCAAAAATGTGTTTTTTGTGGTCGACAATTCATTAACTTAGCCCCTGAAGTCGTTATCGAAGTTGACACCTTCACGTGTTTTAGGAGTCTCCTTCGCAATTCGGCAAAGGTGTCAGTCTTTGCGTTGTCGTCAAGGATTTTTGTGCCTTCAGTCCGCTCGAGGAGCAGTTGTTTGATTTTTTCCTTTGTTGACCTGTTGGAAATTTGAAACTATCCGAAAAGTTTCTAGGATCTCGTTGGACGTTCAGTTTTCCAGTGACCACTTCACATCGTTCGCGGCTTTCTTCTTTTTAGCTCATCTTGACAAAGTCAAGCTGAGCTAATCTCATCGCTCTCCGTCCGTCGTCTGTCGTCCGTCGTCCGGCGTCCGTCAACACCATGTTTTGGTCTTCTCCTCCAAAGCCACTGGGCCAATTCAAGTGAAAGTTTGTGTGAGTGATGGTCCCAAAGGGGCATTTCATTTTTGTTCAACTCAGCATGCCCAGCCCCATAGGGAGGGAGTGGGGGAAAATGCTCCAAAATATTTTAAAAATATGTTATTACCTGCTATAATCTTCACTGACGTAACCTCAGTGCCGAGGTAGTCTACGGGGATAGCCATAAATTTTATGTTCTGCTTGAACAGTAGGGTAGCCCCAACCCCCACCGCCCCCTCCCTCTGGCGGACAGAGTCGCTCCTTCTAACAATATTAAATCCGTTAAGAGATTAGTCTCAGTTTTAAATTGGTACGTTTCACAGATGCCCACTCTATCCGGGTCGTCGGAATGGTCGGACATTTGCATCCTTTTATGTGTCACGCTTGTAGCGTTTCACTGAACTATTCTTAGCTTATTCATGCTGTTTTCTTTGAAATGGTCTGGTCATATTTAAAGGTTTTTCTATGTAAGTCTATGCTTTTATGATGGTGGCTTCCTTTGGGGTATTGGAAATTGTGACTTGAAGATAATGGCTTTGCCGATGTACTCAAGCCCTATCTACAGTTATTTTTCGAGTACACTATGAGTGTTCCAGCAAGGATGGAAGAGATGGGGTGGGTATGGGGGGCGGGGGGCGTGGTTGGTTTGTCCAGATTCAGTATTTTGAGTTGAATGCGTCTTGTGACTTTCTTATAGTGTAACAGCCCTCATAATTACCGGGGTGTTTCTCTTGAGAGGGAGGAAGGCGGTCTTGCATGCGCTTGTGATGTTTTTCTCACAGCACATCATGCAGCCCATCTTTCCTTTGCACTTATTAGCCATATGCCCAGATTTTGGGCCTTGTACTAGGTGGCCGAATGGGCCTCTATTTTTCCGTTATGTGCTTCCTCTCGTTTATTATTACGCTTTTATTGATTAGTATTTTTAAAAATTATCTCGCCTCTCTCGCTATCGCTTGACTCTTAAAGTTTTTCAAGAAGTTACCCACCCCTCTCTCTCTCCCTCTCTCTCTCCCTCACTCTTCTGACAACTTCCACCGTTGCTCCGAAAGGGTTCTGAATTGCTCCCCTTTCTGATCCTTCGTCTGATGACAACTTACTTTCAGTAATGTTCATGCATCTGTTATGGAGACCGGATCTACCAGTCTCCACAGTATATGGGATAGCATAGCTCAAACCCCGGAGGAGAATGATAAAAGATGCTGAATGTTTCACTGTCTCCGCTGACAGCAGGAGATGGACTATCTCTACTAGTAATGTTTATGGTTGAACCACAACTACTACCTTTACCACTATCACTGGTACTCAGCTTCTGATTTTCATTTTCTTTGCTCGCTCTTTGCGCTTTATTCTACGTTTTCGTCTCAACGACATTCTTCGACTCTTTGTCTTTCTAGTTATTTCTGTCTTTCTTGACACCCGGGTGGGAATATTTAAAGGATGGAATGTGAGACATGATGCAGCAGCAGAAAAGTGTGTTACTATGGTAGTTTATAATTACATACGTTGCTGTGACTCTGCAGTGATATTCGCTGAATAATACGTCTGATCACTATGAGCGCTCAGATGTGAATCCAACCGAAACTAATTAAAAGTTCTTATCTCCTGTTTATCCCTTTACTTAACGAATAGACCGCATCCGCCCGCGTAATTCATAAATTAAGCGGTTTAGAAAAATACATTTTTTTAAAAAATTCAACAAAACCATATCACGTGACCCCTCACTGGAACGAGCTTGTCGAGCTTGTTCCAATGAAGGATCACGTGATATGGCTTTTTGGATTTTTGTTTAAATTAAAAGTAAAGAAAACAATAATAAAACTAATACATTTTGATATCGTGTGCGTTTGGTAGAGGGTGCACCAGGGACGGGACATCTGGTAGTAGCAGCTGGATAGGAGATAGTAGCACTAGAAGCCGGAAAATACTCCCTTGTATGAGCAATTGCACGATAGCGTATTTTCTCGATCTTAATCATCCGAACAAGAGAGAGAGAGAAAGAGAAGAGAGAGAGAGAGAGAGAGAGAGAGAGAGAGAGAGAGAGAGAGAGAGAGAGAAGACTAACTAAAACTAACTAGATAGACTCCTAGGTCGTTAATAGCCCGACAAAGCCCGATAGGTCATACAAAGAGGTAGTGGGAGGACTGGAATAAGCAGAATCCGGGTATACTGGGGAAATCCGAACCAAATACAGTTCATTTCGGCGCTTGTAGGTACTAGTCGGGTTGTTTGTGGAAATTCGAAATACTCGAGTTTAATCGAGCGACAGTCCTTACAACTAACCAACTAGTCACAGCGGCGGGACATGCCCCCACAATCAAACCTCACTATGTTGGGGGCCTTTCGGGTCCATAGAAATCTAGAAAATAAACAAATTAAATAGAGACCAAGCTGGCGGCGTCACTGTTATGATGGCGTCGCAACATGGTCGTTCACGCGACCTACCATAGCAACCCAACTATGACGTCACATATGGAATCCCTCAAAGAAGCCCCGTTTACCAATATCTACTACTATCACACTCCGAAACACTTTACTCCGATACGCCCATTGACGAAACGTCTTATTTCCAAGGAGTTATGGACCTTCAGCGTCTTAGATCTTCTGCGAATGGGTTTGAGTCTTATTTACAGATTTTTATTTAACACTTTACCTATTATGAATAGCAGACGACATTTGCAGACACTTTTGTCAAGAACAAAACAAATCCGTTCTGGCCGCAGAAACATGGCTTATGACACCTCATTGCATTGGAACAAGCTCGTTGAGCTCGATCCAATGAGGGATCATATGTTGTGTTTCTGGGGCAAAATACTTTAAAAATAAAATTTGAATGGCGATTGTTGTGAATGACGCTGACTGATTTCGGCTTACGCCAAGTAACTGGATAAAAAAGAGCGGTATTAGGTGTCTCGTTAGTGAGGAGGAAACGAAGTAGATGGAGAGAAATGGTCAGGAGTTTAGGCGGGGTGAAGAATAGCATTTTGAGAAGAGGAAATTCCCGTCTCATTTCTGTAAATCTATATCTCTTGATTGCCGCCGTGAGCTTCAGTTGAGTCTGAAAGTTTAATTTTCATTCGATGGCTTCCGCAGACCAACTGCGTAGTACATACCGAAAACATTTGGGGTTTCTCTTCCAACTCAAATTAACACACAATCGAATTTGCAAATTATATCTATGCTCGAGTTCGACTTTGATTGAACGACATAAGTCAGAGAATCTAATAAATGACCAATGTTGGGATTAATTAATTTAGATGAAGCCGTGTACTGTACTGTAAGCGACAATTTGTTCATTATGTTTACATATAGAGACGATTAGTGTACAGTGAAATGAATACAGGTTATCTTAGCTTTGTATATTTGACGCATTAGAACCAATACGTCAAAACTGTAGAAGTAACAGTATTTCGATTAGATGGGCAAATTAGCAGTATGTGTAACTCAATATTGGAATGTCAGACTTTGTCTGCTATCCCATTGCCTCTAAATAGATTATTTTCTGTTTATTTCCCGCTTTGGAAAAATCTATTTCACATCAGACAGTCGGTAACTAATAAACTGTTTGCTGGATATTTACCAGCTCCGGTTTCGTAAAACTCAAACAGCCGGCGATGTATCAAGCATTACTTTTATTATATGCTAGCCTGTGAATTATCGCAAATTATCTAAAAGATATTTCTCGATATCCATCGAGTCCATGGATATAGAGGAATATCCCTCAGTAGCTTCCTAAATGACGTCACGCTTCGCCGCATCACGACGCCTTGAAGGAACGATCAGCTGATCTTTATTACTGTTTTGAAATGCACGCATTAATTTTGGGAGCGAATTGGGCAAAATATTGTGCAATAAAATGTCTCGTTGCATTTAACAAAAAAGAAAATCTATTGTATTTTAGTCAGTATCTGGAATTATCTCATGAGTGTGGACCTGAAAATATTTTTCACGAGCACTTCGATGAATTTTTTCAGTAGCCTTCTAAAGGACGTTACGCTTCGTCGCATGACATCGCCTTGAATGCTGCCCTGAAGGAACGATAAGCAGCTTTTTGTTATTGTCTAGAATCTGTTTGCAGTCGAATTGGGCTGAATATTGCGCATATAATAAAAATAAAGTGTAAGCTGTTTTAGAGAATATCGGGAATTATCTGATGTGTGTGAACCTGAAAAATAATACTTTCATGTACACTCTGTTTACAGAAAGCTTTCTCAAACGATGAAATACAATATTCCTCTTTCATGTTCTCGCTTTAGGGACGGACCGGAAGGGACGGTTGGTCCATAATCAATGGTTTTTGTCCGAAATTTTAAGTTTCGTTCGGTCATGCTTGCTCGCACGATTGTCTGCTCATGTTCCTAAGTTTCATTGTTTGTTTCTTTAATTATTTCAATACGTTTTGAAGATTAAAACTTTGTCGTTTCTCATGAGTAGTCTGAGACGTCGAGGGAACGGGGCATCATTGAGAGAGCCATCGATCAGGAACATTAACTGTCGAACTGTCGAACTTCCTAACCCATTGAAAAGACAGTCTTACCAAGGGGCGTAACTATGGAGAGTAGTGATTGGGGCTGTAGGGACGTGTAGCACCCCCAATAAATTTCCAGTCGGAAACTTTTCATCCAAATTGGAGTCTAAGATATCAATATTCTCTTGGTAGTACTTTTTAAATGTCCAGGAGCCAATACCATAAAACCCTTAAAATTGTATTTTCTACAATTGTATTCTACCTATTAATGTAACTGACTAAAATGAATCATTAGCATCTTAAAAGATATGGCAATTTGCCTGTTGGAAATTGCCAGATCTTTGAAAATGTTAATGGTTCATTTAACCCATTTAAAGTCATAACTAGAAAATACAATTCAAGAAATACAATTGTAAAAGTTTATAGTATTGGCCCCTGATTTGATATATGGACTTGTGTCACAAACACACAGTCGGGCATACAAATGGAGGTCTCTAATACTCGATCCGGCCTTTGGGAGTCCGGTATGATGGAATTGGAGTACCGGCACGGTACAAGTTAATCTAACAAGAAGTTGCGACACGACTACCACAAGACTGACTTATGTTCCAACTGCATCATCGAGACATGCATGTCTTCGACCAAGGCAAGCCTTAATGGTGTCGTTGTAATACCAGTCGGTCGGGACTTGCGCCAACTCAGTCGAAACAAATCAAATTTGCTACCCCTAAACGGCCATCTTTGCGATGCCTCTGGTCTTACCATTGGTTGGAGGCAAGTCTACCGTGATTGAGTCATCTCACCACACTGCACCACCGTGCCTCCACTTGGTCTCTTTAGATTATGTCTTGCCCAAGGACAAAATACGGATGACGCCATGTAAAGATCAACAAGGTTTATTCATGTGTTAAATATCTGGAGGTTTTGAACTTCGATATTTATCTTTCAAAAACCTTCAAAGATAACAACGTTTCACCGTTTTCAAAGGGAGGTCGAAACCAAACTTAGCAATGCAAAACAGTGCCTCGTTCAACACATATTTCTGCGTCGCTAAGTATTGTCTGAAATTTCCAGCTTTCGATTCCCACCAGCAAAAACTTTCTACCCCACAACATTTCCACTTCACTCGCTGGCTTACGAAATCCCAGCCTCCTTGAAAGTCCTGTATCTTCTAATGCTTTCGAGTCTTTCGAACACTGTTGGCAAATTATCCAATAAAGCGTTATTTTGCAATCCCATGGATGGGCAAATATTGTGTTGATACTCGTACTATCAAGTTGTGAATGTCACGGAAAAGTTGTCACTTATGATGCAGAAATCTTGAGTGTCTACTAAATATGTGCATTGTTTTATCTCCAAAAACAGCTTGTGATTCCCTTATTGGAAAGAATTCAACGAGCTTGTTCCAGCGAGGGGGTCTTAAGTTATGTTATGTCATTTAGAAAAAAAAAAACTGTTGAATGGCGATTATTGTATATAGCGCTTTCCGTTTTGTTCGTTGTGTTGTGCCAAATCCGGGAACGGGAATTTTCTGGTTCTCGTTTTTGAAAGTCAGTCACGACACCGGGGAATTTTTCGGTTGTCGTTTCTAAAAACGCGTCCAGATATCCGGGGAATTCATACCCTTGATTCCCGATTCTAGTCTATGAATTTACCGGGCATTAGCACTCATGTTTAGAACCAATAACCCTGAAATCTCCGTTTGCGAGATTAAACCATAGCTGCAACAGCGATGCTGGTCTCGGAAGAAATTGATATTCGCAGTAATCTCTTAACCCTTTACCCAACGAATCGCCCGCATCCGCCCGCGTAATGTGCAAATTCAGCAGTTAAAAAAGTATCAGTTTTCAAAAAATTTCAACAAAAACCATATCATGTGACCCCTCTTTGGAACGAGCTCGTCGAGCTCGTTCCAACGAGGGGTCACATGATATGATTTTGTTGAAATTTTTTGAAAAATGTGAAAAAATTATATTTAAAATAATAAATTTTGATATCGTCTGCGTTAGGTAAAGGGTTAAACTATAATACGCAATCACTGATACCATGGTCTATGAATTTCTCGGGTATCGTGATTGACTTTCGGAACCTAGAGAGGCAGTGCTGTGAAATCCCGCTCCCGGTATTAAACCTTATTATCTATGACATATTAGGCAAAAGTAATTCAAAAAGACCCTCCTTTATGTTCCGACAATAGAAACAGTCCTCATAAAGAGTTTTTGTTTACTCCCTAAACTATTTCTTCTACCGAAGGTTTCACATAACTAAACGGTTCTTAACACTGCACCACGAGGAATCAAAATATGAGTTTTATTGATTTTCTATATTTTAGGTTTGTTGATGTGAAAAATGCCAAAGCAAAAACATTACATTATTCTCTTATTTCGCATAAAATAACCTTCAATCATAATTGTGATTAAGCGCATAAAATTACAAATAGATTAGTCCTCGAACATCTAGTCATTTTGTTAAATCATCTTCATCAAATCACAAGATTGTCATGGGATAACGTTTTCTGCTTGTCATATAAACTATGCCTCTTTTAAATCCCTGCATCAAGAGCCAAATAATATCTGCGACAGACTCTTTCTAACTTGTTGAATGTTGGAAATCTGTATTTGGACTCCATTCTGAAGTTAGTTCTGAGGCCTGAATTTGAATGCTTCTCATAACAGCGGCAAGTCAGCGGCTGGTCGATATGTCGACCCTTTATTCAGAACACCCATTGGTAATAATTATTAATAATAATAATTATCACACACCTATTAATGTAAAGCATGGGATTTCCACTGTTCTGCCTATAGCATAAAAATAAAGTTGTACCGCACATGTGGGGATACAAAACACGTTCGATTTCGTTTCCAACGTAAACAGAGAAGGAACCTGTCTAAATAAATCACGTCATCATTGGTCGAATTCACCAGATTCGAGATCGCTTGGAAATTCCAAGTTCCTCATTTACATTTGTTTGCCCGGGATATTTAAACAATCAGATTCGAGACAAAAATGAACAAAATAAAAATAACATTCTGACTGCTTGTTCCTTGACAAACATTTTCCACAACTGGTCATATAATGATTGATTGTGCTAAACTTATTAACCCTTTACCTAACGTAACGGCCAAAACCGGCCAGCGCTATTCTCAAAAATCGCCAATTAATTTTCATTATTTTTTTCATTTTTTGTCTCAAAAACATAGGTTATGACCCCTCGTTGGAACGAGCTCGTCGAGCTCGTTCCAACGAGGGGTCATAACCTATGTTTTTGAGACAAAAAATGAAAAAAATTAGTTATTCAAGAATTATTTTTGCAAGTGTCGTCTGCTTTTCAAGGTAGGTAAAGGGTCAACCATTTAAAAAGTTTTTGTTGTGTTATTCCCTGCAGTTTAGTCAATATTTGAAGTTCGATCAACGTGACCGTGACCGTGACACTGATCGGTGTCTGTTTGTTTCGATCAAGTGAATGTCGCAAAAAATTAAAAAGTAAATTAGGATTGGTACCCCTCTACCTAACAGTGATGTATCACTGGTAACGAAGGAAACGCAGCAATTATCCACTAAAAATGTGCTTTTAGATCAATTTTCGTGTAGACTGGTTGTTACGTAGAAGATGTGTGATAAATACAGAACCGCACATCCGTTTGATTTGGTTAAGAATTATCGCACTCGGTTGCTGTGGCCCAAGATATCACTCTAGCCATCGGCTCTTGTGATATCCTGGGTCAAAACAATCTCAATTCAAACGTTTCATAGTCTTTCGATACTCTTCATATTATCTTTGAAGTAAAAATATTTAATCTATGGGGATTTGCCTCGTTACAATATATGGGAGAGTGCCCATAAGCACTCTCCCATAAATTGTAACAAGACAAAGGTATTTGAGACGCAACTAAATAAATATGCATCGATCAACTAATGTAAAAGTTTTGTGTCTCCATGAGTTTGTAGTAATACAGGGAGACACCGAAAGACAATAAAAATGTCCACTGAGGCGGTTAAAATTCAATGAGGTGAGAATCAAAACCCTTTTTCAGCCTTATCAGAAATTAAAAGTGTTTTTGCTTTGTCGATTTAATAAGTTTGTTAACAATGTTTCGTTGGCTGATAAACTTCTCTCTGAAAGTCCATTCCTCAGATGGTCCGATATTCCGAAGGTCAAACACCCAGACGATCCGATATTTCGATGGCCAAGTTCACCGATATTTCAACCTCACAAAGCTTCGAACATCGGATATATCCTTAGCCCGATGTTTGGAGGTACAATACTCCTTAGGTCCGATATCGAACCTTCGGAACATCGGACGATCGGAATACTTGGCCTTCTGACTATTGATCTTTCGAAGTAGTTGCCCTTCAGATTATTGGGCCTTCTGAGTATTATAACTTTGGAGAATCTGCCCTGTGAGTATTGGTCATTCGGAGTATTGGAACTTCGGACATTAGGTGTATCCGATCTTAGGGGTGTCGGACCGTTGGAATATCGGTATCTCGGAGTAATAGAACTTCGGAATATAGGTATGTAACCACAGCTGAAGTGTTATTATTATTATTAATGATCAAACAGAAATGACTTACAACCAAATCAGTTCAATTCGGTTTTTATTTTCACACATAAATCACTGTGAAGCAGTAAAGGTGGTGAAAAAGAACATAACATCTGGTCCAAATTTTAACGCATTCCCGTCGTTGTTTTCTTATGTTTTTACAGGCGTCTTCGAACATAGTAAGAGCGGCGAGCAACGAGGTCTTCTTACGCCGCATCACTCTCAGTGCACCAAGTATTATTTTTTTATTTCTCTCTCACAGTTCATAAAAGGGGCTTTATTGGGAAACGCAACCGCAAACATATTTTTGTTGGTCTCAGCATGCATAGTTGTGGTATTTTTCTCGATTAGATCATGATCAGGTCGCGAAACACTTACATGTATACAAAATGCAGTGGGTGGAGATGTCTGAGCGATCGATTCGGACTCCCGCGTTGTGCCCTTGGGCAAGGCATTTAACCCCGACTGTCCACACGGGGGCACGATGGCGCCGTGTATTAAGGCGTACTGCACGTCGATGGTTCGCATGTCTTCAACCAATCTAACCCTGCCTGTGCTACAGTGCGGAGTTACGATGTTGCGGAGCTGGCAGCTGCTCGTCGTTGCTCGGTGGTTCTCTCCAGGTACTCCGGCTTCCTCCACCCGTAAAACTGTCACGGTCATGATTCGCCATTGTGCATAAGTATGTGACCTTAACCACCAATAAATAATAAATAATAGTGGGTGGAGATTATTTTAATAACTGAGTACAGTACGGTTCCCTTATAGGAATAATCAACAAAAGTGTAATTAATGAAGCACCGGGAACAACCCGGTGCTCACTGATTACAATTTTTCTGATGATGAATTTTATTACCCGGTAAACGCATGCGTGGACATCACTGCCCACGCATGGATTACGACCAGTCCACGGTGTCTGTACTGTATCTTGTATTTTGAGCATTTGTACAATATTTATGAAAGTAGGGAACGAGAGGTATGTTTGTATGTGTTATGGAAGCATAACATGTGAGAAAATTGCGAAGCGGTTAGTGCGTACGTCTATGACAAATCATGCTCAAATAATCGAAGGTTCGAGCGTTTTGCATGGAGAGTCATTAATGTGTGAATGAGAAAAAATCCTCAATTGGTACGTTTCATTCTGTCGATGAGCACGAGGTGTCACAATTGAGGGAAGAATCTGCATCAGACTCTTGTTTGTAGAATGCCCAATCGTATATATTCCTAGGCGTGGACAGGGAAAGTAGTGAAAAGTGATGAGCAGAAAATAGCAGTTTGAGCGGTTGGACTTCGATATAAATTGCTGAAACGTGTCAAATATGCGTTTTTTCTCTTGGTTGGTGATATGTTCAGATCCATAAAGAAGATTATCAGTTGTAAAATGTTTGTGGTAGCTGGTCGATTGTTTGGTGGTGGACACTGTCATGCAATGTGCATTCTAGTAAAATATGGCATGAAGATTCAAAATGAGCACAGTTGAAAGATGGATTATCAGCTAAATATTTTTAAACACATCACTTCCCAAGTTACGACAATTTAATCTCGTTCTACATTGGTGAACTGCGCTGCTTCAAGACAAGCAATGGTAACATAATTTTACTGTTTCTATAAATTAGATTTTTGTAGGCTTGAGGAGACACCTTTCCACACGTTATAGGTGGTAGGTCATTCTAGACTTTATTGTTGACGGGATAAATGAATTTTGTCTCAGGTTATTCGATCTTGTGGAATAGTTAGATTTTGAGTGTTCCTAAAATTATAGTTTTGAGTTTGATATACATGTCGTGGTACCAGGTTCGAGAGATAACTTGGCAAATGTTTGTGGTACATCTTATGGAATCGGACCAATTTATGTTTTTGACGCCTCTGACGTAGGAACCCGCCCCCTTCTAGTTTCAATATATAGTGTTGCCATGTTTGCGTTTTTGTGGCTCCAGTGGTAAGTCTTTCAGCTTCATATTTTTTAGGGTTCGTCAGACTTGTGCAGATGTCCCAAAACTGGAGACGCATATTCCAGAGTTGGCCCGACAAAAGAAAAATATATTTGTTGAAGGGTTTTTCAATCAAATTTAAATTTAAAATCTCAAAGTATATTCAATCGGGTCCATCCTTTATTGAACATAGAAGCTATATGATCGTTCCATGTACCCTGATTATTTAAAGTTAGGATGAGATGCTTGTGAGAGGAGGTATTTTTGATAATTCAAAGATTCCCAATGGAGGTGGGTGGTTGAAGGATTCACCTGAAAACTGCCAATTTCAACGTCTTTGGGGCATTACAATTCACTAACCATTGTTTTGACCAGTTTTCAGTTCTCAGTATACCCGAAGAGATAACCCCTGTAGGATCAGTGGGTCCTCGACAATAATTGAGAGCGACGTTTCGTCTGCGATATCCTTTATGTATATTAAGAACTGTAAGGGACCAAATATTCAGCCTCGGGAAGCTCCGCTAGTTGCATATCTCCACCTTGAACTTTCTGAACCCATCACCACTCTCTCCACGCGTTGTTCTAAGTAGCACTTGAACTATGATAGGAAGAGGCCAGCGATGCCTCTTTTGTCAAGTTTGAACAGCAGACCTTTATACAGAACTTTGTCAAATGCATTACCTATATCGCAGAGAACAAATCTGACTTCCTTATTGTCGTCTTGGGCATGAGTGATAGCATCATAAATGGCATTTAGTTGGTATATTGTGGAATCTCAGGGAAAAAATCTGGACTAAGCTCTCGTTTTGAGGATGTTTGATTCAAGAAACGAAAATATATTTTGAAAAATATACATCTTTCGAAAGGTTTCCCGATATGACTCAAGACCGAAAGCGGTCGATAGTTTGAGACGACACTCTCTTCCTTGGATATGAAAATCGGAGAACATATTTGGCTCGTTTTCAAATTAGTGACGGCGGTTCCAGTGGGGCGGAACGAGAATACTTCAGGACATAAGGAGTACTTTCTTCAGGTCCCATGGCTTTATTGACTTTTAGGAATTTCAATGCATTGAACACACCAGCAGGAGATACGCTAGAGTTGTCTTCAGTAGGAATATTTGGAAGGAACAGATCGAACGGCACATAATTTGATGCATCATCTTCATTTGATATTAAACAAAAATATATATTGAAGGCTTCCGGTTTCTAGATATCTGTCGTTAGAAGAGAGTTATCGTAAGATATAGCAGGTATCTGTTTGTTCGGTCTGGTATTAATCGCTTAGTTGAGAGTTTTCCAGCAAAGTGGTTGCGGTGTGTCTGTCCTTGCTAGTCTATTTTGGATTTTTAGAGAGTGTTCCGTATTTGAAATGAGCGCAGCATTAATAACTTCATTCCGTTTCCTATGACAGCCAGACCAGACAGTCGAAGTGTTAGGCTTTGTTGCGGTAACAACGACTTTGTCTAATGGGAAGTCGGATTTTCCCATTCATCAATCTCTGCTAATTTGATCTTATTTGGTTTTGTTTGGTATATATTTACAGAACAATTCCAAAAGAATCCTCACCACATAGCTGACTTGTTGGGGTTTGGACACGTGTCTGCTTCAAGTAAATTTTACAACAAAGTTCATTCCTTATGCCCAAAATAGTTTCCGTGTTCGTATTTCAAAATACGGCGAACAAATGAAGGAATGTGGTAATAGGATACCTTTGTATTAAGTGTGATGTGTATTGTGAGGCGATAATGAGTTAGATCTGCAGGGGATGGTTCTCCTCCGCTGGAGGTCTTGACCATCGATTGGCCACATTCAAGAAATAGTCCCAATTGTGAAGACGAGTTTTCAGTATACAGAACAGTACGTCCGCCGCGGACTGGTCACTTTCCACGGGTGAGTAATACACGGATACAATAATATTATATTCCAAACACTTATTATGGGAATAATCCTCTAAAATTTAATTAAGGATGCTCCGGAAACAACCCGGTGCTTCATTAACTAAACTTTTGCTGCTGCTGATTTTTATTACCTGGTAAACGCATGCGTGGACATCACTGCCAGCGCGTGGATTACGACCAGTCCACGGCGGCTGTACTGTAATGTGTTGGAGATGTGACTATTTGAATAAGGTTGCATGATTGCGAAATACTGTGGATATAATGTCTATCATAACGCAGCTAGCCTTCGTTAAAATCACCAGTAACAATGATATTTGACATTTGCGTGTGTATGGCCTGATCTATTGACACTTCAAGATCTAGAGGTTATCACTTGGTTAGTTTCATATCAGCCGAGATATCACCCCGTGGTAACTTCATATGATGTGAAGTGACCGAGGGCTGATATCTCGACCGCTGCGAAACCAATCAAGTAATAACCTATTCATTTATTAAAACAAATAAGTACAAAATGTGTTCAGATCTGTTACAGTTTTCGGACAGTGTTATTGTTTTTCATTCTTTTCACAAAGTCCAATGTTTCCTTTTCATCTAGTTCGGCTATCCGAACGTCTCGGCTTCCCCATGGGGAAGCCGCGACGTTCGGATAGCTGAACTATCTTTTCTCTCACTTAGACGTATCTTCCCTTAAGACTCTGAATCTCAGTTTGTGTTGAATTTTGTGTACATGTCCGTTTCTTTTTCTCATCACCCACCTTGTCCTTACTTATTTCCGTCATTAACTCCTCACCATACAAAACTACTCCCTTTTGATTGGTAACGCCGATTTTACCGATTGATTGCTTTCCACGAATAATGGTGAACGAGTTTACAATAACCAAAATGGCTGCGCATAGCAATGTATCAATGAGGACAACTCTTGGTTGGTTCATATAAGCCGTGATCGGTGTAGTATGAGCCGAGACTGAAGTCATATCGGTCGAGCTCGATAATAGATAATTCTGGGAAAGAAAATCGTATCTAATAAATAATTTCGCATGTCTTGTGTAGAGCATTTGAAGGTACATAAACGTCCCAAGCAAACTTCTGTCCCGTCCATTGGTTATTCGAGCCAGACACATTCTCTATTGCTGCACACTAGTTTATCCTGAAGGGTAAACCTTAGGCTTTACTTTATATATAAGCCTGCGCCTCATCCTCTATATGGCCCTTTTTTACGGTAAGGTTTCTGGAAGTCCTCACTTTCAATGAGTGATGAGCCAAGTCAAAACTTAACATTGTTTCGGTAAACACACAGATATCACCGATAATATTTCCATATGTAGTACATCTAGTTTTCTGCAGGTACTCTATTCATTCAGATGCAGGATACTAATTTCCATGGAGTGAGTTTCTCACGCCTGAACCGAGCCCTGGATTGAGTTCTACACCACTCGACAGGAGGATGAGCAACCCCACCCATAGCATGGACATAAATAAAACATTGAGTCATGGAAACATATCAAGACTCTATCCAGAATTCGCAATGTAGGAATTTCTTCAGTGTTTGTATAATCTACAAACACCGTATATCTACAAACATGTAATCGCAGTCGGTGTTTGCATAATCTACTACTGTTAACCCTTTACCTCACATGAAAAGCAGTCGACACTTGCAAAATATTCTTCAATAACTATTTTTTTTCAATTTTTGACTCAAAAACATAGGTTATGACCCCCTCATTGGAACGAGCTCGACGAGGGTAAAGGGTTAATTAAAAGTGTTCCATTATTGCGATGGGTGTATGGTTTCAAAGATTCTTTTTCGCCTTCTCTCAAGAAGTAGAATGACAAAAGAAGAGTGAATGTTTTCACTAGTCTGCCCCCCCCCCCCCCCCCCCCCCACATAGTCTCAGTATAACGTACAGTGTAACACTAAGGGAAAGGACGGTGAGCAGCCACTTCAATGGCAACTTTGTCGGACCTGAATGATGAAACGGCCTGTCCTTGCACGATATGTTATTCGGTTACTTATGATTGAGGCTTAACCCTTTTAAACTGGTGTGCATAACTTTTGCTTTAAGAAAAAAAAAATGGTAGTAGACGAGACAAATCTGAAGCGAGGCTCGATAATAATTTAATCCAACAGCTCGACAGAGCTGTTAGAATCAAATATTACTGAACCTCCCAACAAGATATGTTGGCGTTGACAATATTGACTGAAATGATACCTCCGAGGGTGCCAGTGTCGAAAGGGTTAAGAGAGTAAAAAAAAATCAAGAAAAAAACACACTCAGAGAGTACGATAGGCTCCGTGTCCTTACTGACGGCACATTTTTAGCGACAACCCATTTTCAATATAGGCAAACTGACATTTCATTGGGGGAGGGACTAACTGAAAACGAACTGTTAGGAGAACATATAAACACAGGTAGAAAAACAGAGAAAGCAAAAACAACTTAACTCAGAAATAAAAAGTGGAACAAATTATAATTTCGCAAGGCCCTTGCTGTTTTCTGGTTACATAATTATTTCGACCTCTCGCGTGTATTGGAACATTTTAGCCCCATCCATAATTGACGAATTGTGAATAAATGTTTGGAATTAACATCTTTCCTTTGGGAAAGCGGGCATCTGCTGACATTTACCACAACTGGCATACTTTCCTATAAAAATAAACTGGGGAGTTATGTCATTGTGCACTAGCGTTATATTTTATTTTACTTTTCAATACCAGACTATTATGCCGTTGATTAGTTTTATTTCAAATCATGAACATTTGTAAAATTCAAGCGACCCTCATGTCTCGGGCTACTGGTGGAGTACACCTCTTCGCAGTCATATGCCAGGCAACAAAACTATGCAGCGGGGTAGATTTTCCGAAGAGACACCAGCAACTGATAAGATAACTGGAAGAGAAAGATTTTGAGCACAATGATAAAGTCCGCCTACTAGCAGATTCTGAAGGTGTCTTGCAACCATCAGTTATATAGGCAAACAATAGGGCCCTGCGATCTCAAATTTTGCGTGGAATCGAATCACACAGAGTATTTCGTATAGAATCTCCACGCTCCTCAAATTGGAGATTTTGCACGTTCCTTTTGCAAACGTAAATATTGTCAGTCACTATTCAAGTATTATATTCCACAGTGACTCATTTGTTTGGGCAAGTCCATCTCAAACGAAATATTCCATAAAGGAATTAAATTTATTTCAGAAGCGGTAACTCCTTAACCCTTTACCCAATGTAACGGCCAAAACCGGCCAGCGCTATTCTCAAAAATCGCTAATTAATTTTTATTATTTTTTTCAATTTTTGTCTCAAAAACATAGGTTATGACCCCTCGTTGGAACGAGCTCGTCGAGCTCGTTCCAGCGAGGGGTCACAACCTATGTTTTTGAGACAAAAAATGAAAAAAATTAGTTCCTCAAGAATTTTTTTTGCAAGTGTCGTCTGCTTTTCATGTTAGGTAAAGGGTTAAACTTTACTTCTATCATCAGATATTCTGGACAGAAAACGTGGTGATAGATGAGTTCAAGTGGAGACACTTGGAACGATTTTGAAAACATCTTGATGATTCGAAAATTTACGATTTACGAATCAGCACGACTCATCGAAACGAATCGAATCAAATCGAACTTTCGAAATTTCCTAAGGTCGACAATAAAACGACAAAAAGAAAGAAAAATAAATACTGTACAGAAAAGGGAATGGATAGAAATGTGACCGCATAGTTGCTAAAACATACACATAAGGTATTTAATTCCAATGGCTTGTCGCCAAACAAAAAGAAGAAGAACAATGCTATACCTATATCTTAGGAGCTTGTTCAAGACCGCTTTCCAAGCCTGGAAATAAACCGCAGAGGATCGTTGTTTCCCTACGCGGTCGTTACGCCAATTTTCGAAATACCCGAACTACAGGGGTTACAACAAAATAATACAAGGACAAAAAAAAAAAAATACAACGCAAATTCAATTCCTAATCTGGATTGTCTTGCCCGACGACCTGACAATCTCTCGTGACTAGCCCGAACACTCGTTGAGCAATGCTTCCATGTGAATGGAATACATGCCATTCATGTCTTAACAGAATTTCCGCCACAACAAATAGCAACAGCTCGCCAAAGCGAGATCGCGCGTTAGTTGTTGCCATTTATTGTGGCGGAAATTCTGTTAAGACTTAACCCTTTACCCAACGCAGACGATATCAAAATTTATTATTTTAATTATCATTTTTGAAATTTTTCGAAAAATAATATTTTTTCACCTGCTGAATTTGCATATTACGCGGACGGATGCGGGCGATTAGTTGGGTAGAGGGGTAAAGAGCATGGCTGGCGAAGTAATACAGAGAAGGTGGAGGAGCATCAGAACATATTACTTCTATAGGTTACCACTACGTTATTTACCGTATCCTGATTACGGGGTATAACGTAAGCTCTTTATTTCTTTATTTGAAAAGAGTACGGAGCAATTGTGGAAAATAACCTCAATCTGGAAATATGTTAGTTTTCTTGGAAAAGAATATAACCCATCAACAAAGAAGGGTTATATACTGAGTCAAACAAGAAAGTATAATAAACTTTGAGGAGCAAATGTTTTAGTATTATCGACTTTAATCCCAAACAAATTATTCATATTTCGAGTCTAGATGTATAAATTTGCATAATGTCATGTTCTTACTGCTGCCAGCGTCACGTCAGGACGTCGCAATTCAGACATGGTGTGAAATGAAAAGTTCACACATGCAGTCAATAGCGTGTATGTCACCGTTTGCCTCTTGGGTGGCAAGACATCGACGGCGCATGGACCTGATAAGTCTCTGGATGTCACCATGTGGTATTGCGTTCCACTCCTGCCTTAGAACATTACGTAAATCGTAAGAAGTTCCATGCTCTGCTCCTCAAGAAAGTCACGACAGATACGCTCCACCTGACATCGGGCATTGTCTTGTTGGAATAACTGCAATCCGACGTTAGCGTTGAACAACGTGACAACAACAGCGTTAAGAGTTTCGTCCCTATATCGCTGTCCATTCAGATTACCATCGATGGAGATCAACTGCGTTCGATGATGCAAGGCAATTCCTGCCCAAACCATTATACTACCCCCGCCGAAACGGTCGCATTCCCGCACGCAAGTGCCAGAAAACCGTTCTCCTCGACGGCGATACACTTTTGCCCTACCATCAGCGCGCCGTAGACAAAATCGTGATTCATCAGTAAAAAGAACTGTGCTCCAACGCTATTGAGTCCAGCGAACATGCTGACGTACCCATTCCATTCTGACGGCACGATGATGTAAGGTAAGGATTGGATCGTGGTATGGACGGCTACTTCGGATGCCGTGTTCAGCGAGTCTGTTACGGACAGTTTGTGCACTTATTTTGTTGTTAGTTCTACCAGGAGTAATTACTGCTGTCCTCGTCGCCGGGAGGAAGCGATCCCGCAAGTGAGACGTCATGATGTGTCGGTCTTGTGCAGGGATCGTCACTCTTGGTCGACCTGATCGCGGTCGGTCGGCAGTAGATCCGGTGGTTCTATACCTTCCAATGAGATTTGTTTTGAAATGTCGGAGGACAAAAACTAACGTGTTTTCTCAATAACTCAGGCTCTCTAGCACACACAAATAATACCGTCGGTCACCCATTCAATTTGACATTCTCGGGTAACACGTGGTATTTTGAAATCCAGAGCAAAATTTATAAGGTTGGGTGGACAACAACAACATGTCATTAAACTCTTTGCATGTCCACAAACATGAAACATTAGGACTATTATATTTCATCCTTAATGCTATTTTTTCACATTTGTTTCTATTATACATTCTTTTTTGACTCAGTATAATTATACGTACTGATGTTTCTTCACTAGTAGCGATTCGCTTACAATGAGCGTCATAATAGAAATGTATTTTGTTTGAAAAATGTTTACAATGAGCATCATAATCGGAATTTATTTAACATGCGTTATGAATACAATGAGCGTCATAATCGCTATGTATTTTGCTTGCAATATGATACATTTAATAATCGATCGATCTTACGGGTTATTCTAACTTTGTTGATATAAGAATAGTTTGTGTCAAAAAATTATAACATATGATGATCAGTCTTCATTTATCATTATAGATCACGGTTCATAAATTCCCGATTTCAAAGGTAGTCACTACTAGCCATTGTGCAGGAATGTGACCTTATGTACCAATATATAAATAAAAAAATCGATTTCAACGCGCATCTGCTCTAAACAGCCTACTCAACGATTGGGAACACTCCAAGAAAATGTGACGTAATTAACGCTGCCGTGGAGCAAGTGCAAGGATGTCGACACCCAGTTGTTACGGTACTGTTATCACAAAAATGGTCCCGATGCACTTACATCAGTTGGTCGAGATTTTATGAACAAAATATTGCTAATTAAAGCATGGGGAGAGGAACACAAATTATATCAGCGCTTGAACTCCAGTGTGTTTGCATTTATTTTTCTAAAGTGTTGTAGGAACGAAATCGGACAGGCAATTCCGACCGGATAGCGACTCAGTCGCGACCCGATCGAAATGTTCTTGTCTGCTTTTTGTAATCACAGTCTCCCCTTGTTCCAACAATGACCCAATACGTACAATGTTCCGTCCTTTCTATTCTGATGTCCGCTGTGCATACGATGGCTGATAAACAACCATGATGAACACTGGCAAATGCACCAGTGACAGCAGGGAGTGCGATTGCTTCATACTCGATCTAGAGCAAAGTTATTTTCATAGTTAAGGTACGTACATGTAGCTTTGTTTTCTCCTAGCAACTGTGAACCAAGTGTCCAAGGTAAGACAACAGAGGGAAACAGACGTATCTCTTCCACCCAACGTAACATAGCACCACTGTATGGTTGACGTTATGAATTCAGAATTGTATATCTTGACATTTTTCCACATAGCCTCAACGCCTTAACCGTACCTTTATGCATGATGAAATTCCTTTACGAATATAGCTTTGGTATATACTAACTGGTTTATCGCTTTTTCGGGATATTATTTCAATGAACAATCCGTTGTCAGTTAGGTGAGGGTAGTTTATGATAATTTTGTGAACCCGAATGACGTCACGTTGAATGGAAGTATCCAAGTTGGGATTTGGATATGGGATGGGGATCGGCAAGCTTCGTCTCTGCCTCAGATATTTTACCCCTCGGATTAAATTTCCCCGTCCGACACCCATACCCATCGAGTGTAATAATATGTCTGCTTCGAAAGTAATACTGAATTCTATGATCTGAAAGTTCCTTTGTATTTTTAAACATAATCAGGTCAGGTTTATTGGCTATAAATTATCTTGATTAGGGTTCATGGAATTTTAAAATTCAGAGCCGAAAAGAATCGGGCTGAGGATTTCGAATCGCATCGAATTTCGATTCGAATCTCACGTCTCCACAAATTGTAAATATTGAACAGTCTTAGAACCAGAAATATTGCCTTTGTCCACTCAAGTACTGTACTCAACAGCAACTACTCTGAGTAAGTCGATACAAAAGGCGGAATATTCCAGGTGTAAAGTAAGTAGTTTCGGAAGACGGACCTCCCTGAGCTCTTCTTTTATCATCAGGTCTCCTATACAGGAGACCTGCCGATGGAAGAATAGTTCAAGAGAAGACACTTGCAGGATTACCAGAGCATTTGAACGATCCAACGAGTTCTGAATAAGTGTGAATTCAGAATCTTGGCAGGGCCCTAATCTGGGGCTGAAAATCGACTCTACAGCAAAGATTTGAAAATTTATTCTACACTCATGTACACTATGGCGGGGAACGTAATAATGTTTGGCCATCCGCTGGCTTGCCCTAAAAATATATATTTTATATTTTCGGTATGCTCTATTCACGACATTTAAACTTGAAATTTCGGGTAATCTTCCAAACAACGTCAGGTTCCGGTTTGCAAATCCAGGTAGCTTACCAAAATGTTACCCTAAAAGGTGTAAAATTTAAAAGCTGTATTCAAATAACCAACGAATCAATCGAATCGCTGCGACGATACGGTCTGATCAAGCCGCTCGTGCATTCGATCAGTTGAGGATATATTTGTTTAATGTGAATGTCCATTAAAAAGTAAATATGTTTCATTCTCAACTTAATGGACTGCTGTTGAAGGTAATATATTATTGATTTTTTAACATGCTTCACTCGGTGATGTTACAATTGCTCGCAACATGATGCTTTTTGTGTGACAAAAGGGACCAATTAAGTAAGGAAGAAGACCCATAAAATTAAGCTTTCACCCCGGCAGGCATAGGGTGGGTGATTTGTGAATGTATTCGGAAACGAACACAAATACGCTGAACGTTTAAGAATAGGAGTTCGAATACAAATACACAAATTTTCAAATGTTTTCGAATACGAATACATGTACCTTGAAATGAATTCACAAATGCATTTTTGAATACTTGAATATTTTATAAAATTAGAATTATTTACTAAGTTTTCAAGTTTTTACGTTTGTTGGAGTTAAGGTCACTCTTATACTGGTAGTCCCTTGGTTACAACATGGCTTGTGTTTCTCATGTCTTGTCAGAAAATATATGTTATTTCTTAGGGAAAACTCAAATCGATGGGGGTTATAATGATTAATTACTCTCCAAAGCCTTTACAAAACAGTCTGTCGAGAGTGAATTAGCACTCGACCCTCGCAGAGTAGAGTTCCAGCCTGACAAGACGAGTTCATAATGCAATGATAATGCGTATGCGCAAACAAACTTTAGCCAGTGAACAGTCTGGTTCAATCTTGAGGACCACTGACAGAAATGTTGCTTGTTCTTATGATTTTTCACAGGTAATCAGTTTTTTCGGGTAATAACTGCACTTAGCTATTGTTTTATTGTGGTGGCCCACTCTACATTGTAACTTAATAACATGTTGGGCTATTGTTTATCTGTTACCCAAAAGTTATGGCTTGTTATGAATCAGTACTACAGTTAAACCTAAACGCCTTGTCGTGAATTTCCCATAAATGGTATGCTACTCTGTGCGTTGATCTGCGCGCTATGACGGTAGCAAGGCTATTAGAGTCTGTACATATGCCCTATGCACAAGCAAAGTTTCAGCCAATGGACTTCCGGGTTTAACCCGGAAGTCCATTGCCTGAAACATTGCTTGTGCTTGCTATCAGTAACAAAGAGAATATGTAGTGCTTTGGATGCCATTCGATGAGGAAATTTCGAGCAAATCCTGTCCAAGATTAAGTTAAGATAAGCGCATACTTCGAGACAGGAATTCTAGTTTTAACTGTATATATCTGACAACACTATCTCAAAGTATTTACTCAATAAATTAATTTTAAATAAATTAATTAAAAGAAAGAGTTGAATAATTTGAATTAACTTGAAAACTTCAGTGGCAGTGAAGCGTGTTATACCGCCCACTTTTGTTATACCTCACCAGTTTTGTAACAGCGATCGCCCATTTTTGTTATACCTCACCAGTTTTGTAATAGAACGCCAGCTTTTGTTATAGTACATTAGACCCCACTGGACATACGCCCTCTATAAGTCTACCAAGGCCTTATGTGGTAAGTTTCGCCAAATGAAAAATTATACCACATTAAACATTTTAAAATAACAAGATTGTGGTTTACCACATTATCCCAGAATACAACTTAAGGACGTCCTGGACGCAAGATTTACCACATTAGGTACAAAATGTAAACACGGACGGACGGACGGACGCGGACGGACGGACGGACGGACGGACGGACGGACTTGTGAGGTGATTTCAGTGTTAGATATGGGTAAAATTCCGCACCTGCGACCGTTTTTGCACTTCAAAAGTGGGTGTTTTGAGGGGACGCTCCTCAGAAGAGGGGACTGGACCAGTGGTTAAATCACCGGTTTGCACAAGTAACGTCTGTACGCACAACTTGTTCACACACGTACATCTGAAGTAGCCTGAACGGACAGACGGACGGACTGACACACAGACAAGTGGGTGGTCAGGCGGGTGGGAGGGCGGGAGGGCTTCGGTGGGCTTCCGGGTGAGCATCGGGCAGGCAAGCAAGGAGGCAGGCAGGCAGGCAAGAGGACAGGCCGGCCGGTCAGCGGACAGATAGCTGGCAAGCATGCAGGCCATCGAATAAAAACGAATTTGTGTTTCCCTTTTCCTTACATGTACGTTTCAAATACACCCAAACTCCAACCAAAATCACTTTTCATCAAACACACGTTAAAATAGGGGCGAATGCAAGTTTTGATTTCAAGTATTACAAAAGCTGGCGATTATATAACAAAAGTGGCTAGCAGTTTTTTTATAACAAAAATGGGCGATTTCTATAACAAAAATGGTGACCTCAAACTATAACAAAAGCTGGCGTTCTATAACAAAACAGGTGAGGTATAACAAAAATGGGCGATCGCTATTACAAAACTGGCGAGGTATAACAAAAGTGGGCGATATAACAAAAATGGTTGCCACATCTAAAAGTGGGCGGTATAACAAAAGTGGTTGCAACAAGCGTCGATATTAGGATAGCCCATTATAGAGATAAAAACCTGAACATTTTCAAATGTGACATTTATTTATTTTATTTGATACCTTTCTAAGGTTATTCACTCCTCACAATCAGTACAAATCTGCAAACTCCCTTTAAGTTAACTATTACGTTACGTAAAATATGCGGTTGCGAGGAAAGGTGGAGCTGGCTGCAACTGGTTTGCAGTTCCAAAATGGTGTTCGTATGCCATTGTGTTTTCTTTTGTTGAAAAATCTGGGTAGTCTCAATGATGATCTGAATGTTGTGTCTCATTAAAAAGATCAAAATGTGTCTCAAAATGGAGTCATGCTAGATGTGGACCTAAGTCCTGTGTACTGCACTGTAATCGCAGAATCAGACTGTATCTCTCGGTCAGATTGCGATCTGGTCGCGACATACTTATACCTGTGGGTCAAGATTTCAAATATAAAATATTGCGAAATCAAAACCGAATTTAGAAAGTAAAAAAAACAAAATAGCATTTGTGATTCAATGGCATTTCTTTTCGACTGTTAAGATTCTACAGTGTATGTGTGTGTGAGGGGTAGGGGGGGGGGGGGGTAGGAGCGGGAACAGGGACTTTCGAGCAGACTGCTACCCACGAGTTGCGATCCGGTCGAAAATCTATGTCTGCTTTGAAATCACAATACTGTACGACACGCAAGTCTTGCAAATAAACCAGTGTTTCGGGAAGACTTCGTTGAAACTCATCCTTGTAGAATACAGTAGAATTCTCTTAATTCAATATC
Source organism: Pictodentalium vernedei (assembly GCA_031216915.1). Taxonomy (NCBI): domain Eukaryota; kingdom Metazoa; phylum Mollusca; class Scaphopoda; order Dentaliida; family Dentaliidae; genus Pictodentalium; species Pictodentalium vernedei. The sequence continues at coordinate 396,158,862 of CM062297.1, read as the reverse complement.
CATTTTGCCAGTGAAAATTATTCAATTAACAGGAGTATACAATTAACAGGGATTTGGTCAGTTTCCTTTGTTCTGGAGGTAAACTGAGCATTTATTCTATTATATCTTGTTTGAGAGAGCTCATAGAGCTCTGTCAAACAAGATATAATAGAATAAATGCCTCTATTGGATGTAGTGAAGTCAAAAAGGTTGATATGTAAGGGGAATTTGGTGCGTGTCACAGTAATGTTTTCGACAATTACAAAAAATTATATGCAATTAACAGGAGTTTACTCTACAACCCGTATGCAATTAACAGATCAAATTTGTACTGAAGGTATGGTAAATGGTTTTGTGTTTGAAAATGATATTCAATTAACAGGGATATACAATTAAGAGATATCCAATTAAGTGGGTTCCACTGTATTTCGTTTTATTTCCACCAGCATCATTTCATCCATTAAGGAAAGATAGAATCATTTCAAACTGTGAATACGGAAACAAAGAACAAAGAAAAAATTAAAAAATTTCTCAATTCACTTGATAGTTCAGACCTAATTGATTTTGTTCTCTTATATATGGTAGGCTGTTTACAGGATTGAGCTATATGAGAAATAACTTTCAAACTGTAATTCGCTGAGATGGACCCAATTCATTTTTTAAGAACGGGCGGGACAGTATATAAAATATATGCCCACTTGGCCAACGATCAGCTGTGAATGTCGACTCAGCCACAGGCGCCACGAAACTTTAACACCATTTAAGACTCAACAATTTTCTCTTCAAACGTGCTTTCGGCTTGAGCCTTTATTGCGTTCTGCAGTTATGTGTAAACAACAATCGGTACGTCGTTAATATAAGTTTACACGATACATACTCTCTTGATTAGTACTCTAAGTCCAGGCGCAATATGGTTTGACCCGGAAAAAATTGGGGACGAGCTGATTTTGGTGTCATTCGACGCGGAATTTATCTGGGAACAACATATCCAAAATCCGCAAAAATCCGCTTTGGGGAAAATTGTTCATGCAAGATGGCCGCAAGGAGTGGTTTCATATATTCACAATTGTTAGCGAAATGGCCCCAAAATACCATTTTCTTCAATTTTCACACCTATACGAAGTTGAGTCTGAATAGAACAGAAAAAAACGAGCTATAATTCTGCTGCCGATGTTTTTCATAACCTTCGAGATGGCGAAGAATGATATCGATCAACTTTCTTCGCAATGATTAAATCCCGAGATGAGATCTGACCGAAATCATGCCGGTGTTCCTCAAGGCACTCTGCTGTCGCCAGTTTCGGCACCAATCTCAACCGCCTCGGAGTGCAGGAAATTCTCCCCTAGACAGTCTCCACAAACAAAGGCACATTTAATTGCGTTCTTTCTACAAGAGCATATATTCGTTTCGCAGGGGTGTTTGGGGATCATTTTGCATTTGCAACGTATAAATTTCAGGAGAGCTTCCGACGCTGCATCCAGGTCAGTCATCACCTGTATCAACTCATTTTCGAGCATTTCCCAACCCCATTTCTGAGGATCTAGGACATAAATATCCAATTGCTTCCATTCCACCGTCTGTAGGTGAACTCGCAGGCTGAGCAAGTATGCCGCGCGTTCAGTTGGAGGTAGTTTCTGAGGTTCGATTCCTGTCTTGCTGAAAGTGACCATTGTCATGAACTTTGAGTATCTCAAGCCATTCAATGTGTCTGGCTGCTTGCCAGAGTACAGCATTACAAACAGTTCAGCACCGATTCTTCCAATTTCTGCTTGAGATACTCTCGTGCATTGTTGCTGATATCTCCTGAATCTCCCTTGACTTTTCTAACCTCTTGAGAAGCTGTGTTTTCCCATGGCGAAACGTTGCCGAAGTAACATCACACCCACTCCATGCATGTATGAACGAACAGGAGGTGTCGCCTAGTTGTTTCTCCGATCTTCGCTATTATATCTGCGATCTTCCATGTCTAACTACCCATATGTGACTTCCGTGCTCCTGATTGGAAATAAACATCAGCCGAGGTATGATTCCAATGGTGAACGGATAGCACTAGTATATCAGTATCGTCTGCGGCGATGACAACTGAATTCCCTTGAGACGAACGTTTGATGGCACTTTCAACAATCAGGGTATCAGCATCGCCCGAACTGCAGTTAACAGTATGTCCACCCGCTCTGAGTAATGTGGACAGCAATCTTATGAACTGCATTTTGTTATTCTCTTCGACAATGACTGTTCCTCGTTCTTGTGTGCAGTCATGGTGTCTGTCAAATGGATATCGGCACACACGTTGACAGCTCTCCTTCTATTCTCATGCCTCTTCGTGTGTGGTCGCTGTCCATAACCATCGAAGACGACCAGGCAATTCTGTCCATATTTGTTGGCCACATATCCAACATACTGATGGGCTACTTCCGAGTAGGTAGCCTTCGCCTTCCATTTGACTCTGTTGATGAGAGCCCCTCCGTCAAGCACGTACGCGGAATCAGATGGCGACTTCGAAAGTGCTACTCGATCTGTTATTGCAGCTGCTAGGTCTGCCTTGTTTGCTTTTCTGAGAAAGAAGTCTTTGAAGAGGGCTGTTGGCATCACAGTCAGTTCGTACTCGAAGAACTGTGCCACGTCGCACTCCTTCTGAGCAATAGCTATCAATCGAGTGAACAAAGCTGATGGGTCCATTGATACCCACTGGTTATCCAACTTCACCGCGGGGATCAAATGGTCTAAAGTGCGAATTCGATCACTCCCTTTGATGAAGGCATCAGAAACAACAACATTGTCTAGTTGAGAGTGTATCTCCGCCCCTACCGACTCGGTATTGTCGCAGTTAATACCATCACTCAGGGACGCTGGCAATCCGGAGGACAGGGGGCGCAATCTTTCATTCTCATCGAAAGGATCGTATATGTCAAACCTCTCTAGTAGTTTCATCATTTCGGTGTTGTCTTGTTTACGACGAGAAGTGCCCATGTCTACATGTTGTTCACTGGTACTGAGTTTCATGTCAGTCAGCGTTGTCATAGCTTCGAGTATTTCGGAGCATTTATGCATGGTGTAAATCCACTCCTGACGCACTGATTCGGTCACCCCACGACCTCGCGTTAGTCCACCTCGACTTTTAATTGAGCGCATGAAGACTTGTTCAATCACAAGGTCACTTGAAAAGCCTGCCCAAACCCTGGAACTCCGGCGTATAGCATGGAAACCATCAAGGAAGAACCTATCATATAACCACGGATGTTTCTCGGGGAGCTCAAGCATCATTTGCAGATACAACCTGCAATTCTTAGCGTAGTGTACATGTCCCGTGGCAGCGAAGAGGTTCAACATATTAAACATATTAATGACAGCAATAAGGTGGAGATTCCAATCGCCAAGGCGTTCACCTCTGGTGAACATTTTCAGTGTCTAGACATACTCTAGATATTGTATCCATAGCTTAGCAGTGCGCGATTGTTCAGTCAGTTTGGCTTTGTACTCGCCGAGGCAAGTGTTTACCCTTACGAGAGCCGCTGAGTTTGCAACATCGGAAAGAGCTATCGAGCTGTCCAGCACATTATCATACAACTCCTTGACACTATCTAATTCTTCCCTGTTGATAGATTTCTGTCCACCCCCGGCACAACATGAACTCCTCGGAGCGGCATCAGGTTCAGCCATTTCTGAGCTAGTAAGGGCATTTAGAAGCTTGTTTCTTTAGCGCAACTTTGACCAGCAAATGTCCCCGCATTGCCCTTGACACTGCTTTGCCGGTTAACATAGAACCCACTGCGAATGGACCATAGGCGTCCTGTAAGTCCTCCCCCAGCCCAGACCCAGCCATTATTGTCCCGATACTCCCGAGAAAACTCATGATTATGTGGAAACCACCTAACCGACAAACGATGTTCATCGATTGAGCAGTTGTTATCTCAGTGGCCTTCAACCATAACGGCTGGTCAAATGTGACACACGGAGAAGGGATGTTCATGCGTGCAGCTTGGTCCGAGATGAAGTTCAATGTAGAGAAAATTTCGTTGGGTTCCGTGAACCCTCCATTGAATGAGCAAGTTGCATGAAGCCGGACCAATTGGGTACAGTGTTATCTTCTGCTTTTGAAATTGAAAACCACCCACAGTGCCATAAGCTCGGTGGGAGGATATTGGGGGATTGCAGTTGGACTAATGGTTTGTACCTCAAACCACTGAGGCCTTTCCTCTGTGACTCCAAGTATTCAACTAATGGTATCCCTTTATTCTCCAACATTTTCTCAACACCGACTCGAGCTCTCCGTGTTATCGCAATGGGCGATATAGGGGTCATTCGGTCGTGCTTTGGAGTGGATACTGCAATTATACCCATACCATGTAGAGAGCCGTTTCCATCGATCGTGGCAACGTTATGGTCGACGTTATCTGCAACCCATTATGTGAACTCACCGGGAAAATAATTAGAGGCGTAGCTGTCGACCGAATCTAGCTCCATAACACCTTGCTTATAACGTTTGACTTCGTCGTAAGTGATAGAAAACTCAAGCCTTGATAGTTCATTCACAAGCCATCTTGACCCGAATGCATGATCCATCTCAATCCCAATCCCGAATAGGGTAGGCGTTATGACTGATCTTGGCCTTGCCGACTGGACTATAGAATGGCCTATGCTGTTCCGTTTTACATCAGATGGAATCAAACATTGGACAAATGACAGTAGGTAAGCGGGGATCCAGGTTCTGCCACGCGGAATGTCCTTGATATTGTCGGGTGGGGGTAAGATTCTGTATTAAACTCCATCTCTCTCAGCTGCTCTTTGACCAACTTTTCCGCAGTTACAATAATTCTTTCGGCTTCGTCGCTCATACTCTCTTTCTTATCGGCGTACCATTTGTCATTGATCATATATTCCATCATGTTGCGGACACATACGACATTGTCGCGACCCTGTACTCTAGCGAAGAAGATAAAATCTCCATACCGCTCTTCTAGTTTCCGCTTCAGCCTTTTTCTGGTGTATACGCCTGATTCACAGGCGATTTCTTCCATTTTAGAATGCAACTCAGACAAAGTGTACAATTCTGCATCAGATTCCGATTCTAGTAGGTTTCACATGCACTCAAACCAACACTCCATGTCATGATCAGATTTCCGCCCAGCTGGTATGTTGTCCGGTGCCAACTCCCTGTTGTCAAGAAAACTTGAATGGCAACGAGCATGGTATTTATTATTTATTTATTGGTGTTTAAGGTCACATATTTCTGCACAATGGCTAATCATGACCAAGACAGTTTTACGGTGGAGGAAGCCGGAGTACCCGGAGAGAACCACCGAGCAACGGCGAGCAACTGTCAGCTCCCCAACATACCAACTCCACACAAGCAGGGTTAGCATTGGTTGAAGACAGGTGCACCATCGACGTGCAGTACGCCTTAGTACACAGCGCCACCGTGCCCCCACGTGGGCAATGGGGGTGAAGTGTCTTGCCCAAGGACACAACGCGGTTGCCGCAGGGGGGATTTGAACCGAGGACCTCTCGGCTTGCAGCCTGCACCTCTACCTACTGAGCCACCGCGCCCCCTAACGAGCATGATAGACAGCTTCGTCGGCCACCACATCAATGCAACTCAGCAAACGAGCTCTAACTTCTGATGCTAAACTGTCCCCTCTCAGTTCGCAATGCTCAAGGAGTTTATCCCGCATAGGGAGTGGTTCGACAGTTCTGACAACTTTAGTCCTGTCGGGGTGCCGTAGATCAATTACCGCCGATTGGCCACAGAAGAGGCAGACACTGTTGAAGTCAAATGCCGGGAAACTAGATCTCACTTTCTTGGCCGACGGAGGCTCAGTTTCGGGAGTGCTTGTAATAGAGGGTCGTTTTGCGTCAGTGAAATCTCTGCGACAATCTGCATGAACCAAAACTACCCCCACAGGCTCCTGATGTAGCTTGTCCGTAAGGTATGTCTTCGGGTCTGGCATCGCCGTCATATTGCAGAATTTGAGCAGCGTGTGGATACCCTTTCTGGAGACTTTCACTGCTTTAACTTCATCAAAACCAATCTGGCATATAACACAGGAGTCCTCTCGGACACAATGAACTCCAACACCAATGGAATGTCCAGAAGAAGCCATTTCAAACCACAACATGGGATAGGTTATGTGGACAAGGAAATATATACTTCAGTAACAAAAACCAAACGAATTATATGAGAACAATAAAGCTTGAATCACAGGGCGAATATACCGAATTGAAAAGAAATACAAGAGGACAGAGAAATAGAAAACAAGCAAACCAACAAGTAAATGTGACAAACGATTGCCTCCTGTGTATGTTAACGCCGCTAGGTTTCAACAGGAGACAAAGAAAAAATGACAAGCATATTAAAAACAATAATTCAGGCGCGTGTGTCCATTAGCGAATAGCTTTGTGTGCCGAGTGATCGCAGTATCTCGTGATATGTCAGATAAACAGGCAGAAACAGAGTTTGACACTTAGAATTCAATGATTATTCAAATTTCTATAAAACAACGCTCTTTATTCGGGATGTGCATCGGTGTTATGGACTGTCATGATACACTGTATACCCTGTGTGTTAGTGAGTAGAAAAAACTGGATTCACACAAATCCATGTCCTCACGTTCGCAAACGTTGGATTGCTGGTTTCGGAAATTTGATCTAATTTCGCTCTTACACCACCATCAGTATAAATGCTATAAAACATTTTCCCCAAAGCGGATTTTTGCGGATTTTGGATATGTTCTTCGGGAGACATTCCTCTTCAAAATGACACAAATATCAGCTTGTCCCAATTTTTTTCCGGGTACAACCAATTTATTTGGTTCAACGCCTGTACTATCTCTTTCGCACCACAATCAGGCAGTCAGTCTCACGTTAAGCGTATTTTCACTTCAGCACGGCTGTGTACGTTCCTTTGACCAACGTTTCTTGTATGTTTGTTGTTGTAGTGCCTGTTGTTTACCCAAAACTGCAAAACCTAATAAAGGCGCCGCCGAAACCTCGTTAGAAGAAAAAAAACGATGAGTCTTAAATTGCGCTACAGTTTTGTTTATCTCTATCCTCCAAAGAGTCAAACGGCTACTGAAAAAAATTGTATATATTATACTATTAACACAAACAAGGCTAAAAAAATAATGTTTTGATTCTCAGGCCCTCCCTCGTTGGATTTGAACCTCCTCATTAGACATTTTTATTATGTCATGTTTTTTAAAGAATTTGTGAAAACTTGGAATGGTCATTTTTTCGCTTTTCTCGACACATAATTCTTTAGCTATGTTTGCAGTAAATTGGTTTTTCTTGTTGCAGTTTATGGGAGAGTGTCCAGAGGCACTCTCCCATAAACTGTAACAAGGCAAATTCTGATATACTGGATCATGATTTAATTATTTATTTATTTGCTGGTGTTTAAGGTCATATATTTCTGCACAATGGCTAATAATGGTCGCAACACCGATATAAACTCAACTTTAACAAATCATTTAGAGCCATGTTTCCCATTTTGAAGGACTCCATCCCAAGCACTGGTTACTGGGGCCTATTGTAATGGATCATGATGCTTGACAGATCTATACCATTAAAAAGAACAATAAAATACAAATCCTTTTAGCTGTTGGTAGGGCAGTTAGTTATAAAAGGTATACTATGATTACACTACAATACAACCTTTTCTCTTTTTCAAGTGGAAAGACAGCAAAAACATTTACTGAGTATACTCATCCCTTTACACGAAACAAAAAAAATAAAAAAAAAAAAAAAATAAAAATAAAATCCTCCCTCCCTCACTGATTTGAAAAAAAAATTGCCTGAGAATCAATTCATTTTTTTTATTTGGCCCAATACACACGGTTTCACATTCAGGAATTTTTAACAAACGGTTAAACGGGGAATAATTTACTGACCTTACTCAAATAAACCTTCCTATTTACATAGCTACTGCCATTTTGAGATCGAGTTTGGCCAAAATTAAAATTGATTTCTATCCTCATTTTGGTTTCCAATTTTAACATCGTTCCTTTACCCAACGTAACGACCAAAACCGGCCAGCGCTATCCACAAAAATCGCCAATTAATTTCCAATCTTTTTTTTTCATTTTTTGCCTCAAAAACATAGGTTATGACCCTTCTTTGGAACCGAGCTCGGTTCCAAAGAAGGGTCATAACCTATGTTTTTGAGACAAAAATAAAAAAATATTAGTTACTGAAGAATTTTATTTGCAAGTGTCGTCATGTGAGGTATTTATTTATTTATTTATTTATTGGTGTTGAAGGTCACATATTTCTGCACAATGGCTAATCATGACCTCGACAGTTTTACGGGTGGAGGAAGCCGGAGTACCCGGAGAGAACCACCGAGCAACGGCGAGCAACTGTCAGCTCCCCAACATACCAACTCCACACAAGCAGGGTTAGCATTGGTTGAAGACAGGTGCACCATCGACGTGCAGTACGCCTTAGTACACAACGTCACCGTGCCCCCACGTGGGCAATGGGGGTAAAGTGTCTTGCCCAAGGACACAACGCGGTTGCCGCAGGTGGGATTCGAACCGAGGACCTCTCGGCTTGCAGCCTGCACCTCTACCTACTGAGCCACCGCGCCCCCGTCATGTGAGGTAAAGAGGGTTAATCTGATATCTGGTAAATTTAGTGTTTGGTCCATAATCTCTCTCTCTCTCTCTCTCTCTCTCTCTCTCTCTCTCTCTCTCTCTCTCTCTCTCTCTCTCCTAACTATGTCTGGGAAAAGTCGGGGTGGGGACGGGCCTCCCGGTTCTAACGATATTTAAGACACTAATTTCCATCGCTAGGGACACGGTGAAATGAACAATTCTCAAAATCATTTCATAAATATCATTCGAGATGAACAGTCGTTGCATATCCTCTATGTAGTGCATAATATTCTATATGTTACGGTGCTGTGATGCAACCGAGACAGTTGACGCTAAGGCAGAACACGACATTGTCGAGTACAGGGGACTGGAATCAACGAAGGCGCGCGTGACATACAAGAAGATGTCCACCAAAAGTTGTTGATTCCTGTCCCCCGTACTCTACCCGAGTTGTGTTCTGTATTTATACCATGATTAACCCTTCACCCAACGTAACGGCCAAAACCGGCCAGCGCTATTCACAAAATTCACCATTCAATTTTTATTACATTTTCATTTTTTGTCACAAAAACATAGCTTATGACCCCTCATTGGAACGAGCTCAAAGAGCTCGTTCCAATGAGGGGCATAAGCTATGTTTTTAACGTAAACATCCAACAAATTAGTGCTTCAGGAATTTTATCTGCAAGTGTCGTCTGCTTTTCGTGTTAGGTAAAGAGTTAAACTTGAACTCAGCGAATGAAGCTGATAGTTTTAATGAAAAATATTCCCTTCAGCGGTCTGATAACTTTCTTCCTTGACACTGGTTTTGTCGGAAACCGGGCTTTGTCGTTCCTGGGGGAAATAGATTCACGCCGCGTATTCAGCCAAAACTCGAGGAGTGTTGTCTGAACCCGTGCGTGGATGTATGTCTCGCCGTAACGAACCCGCCTATTTCACTTTTGTTGGAGTGTTTCTTATCCTGAAGGGGTTAATAACTTTTCCTCGAAAAAGCATAAATCAACAGGAGTTCACTGAAAACAACAATTTTAACCCACACAGTTTTTGAGTCACTTGAGGGCCCGCATTCTCTGTTGTCGTTGTTTCTTCCTCCTTTTCACTAGTATTTGGTCCTTGGTCACCACTTCACTTCACCCTTTCACTGTCGTCGCACTGCCACTAACGTATTGTCACTTTGTCGGGACGCCCTTCCTCCAACAAGTGACAGGATGCCACTCTACCACTGCCGTCGCTAGTCCATTAGCTTATTGCCACTTTACATAACGTATTTTTCCGATAAGCAGTCGCCACCAATGGGGTTAAACTCTCCCTTACGTTTGTCTCAGGATAATAATGTTCATGCAGGCAAAGCCTTCTGTGCCTATGTATGGATTGCCTTCTAAAGCAGGTAATGCCGTTTACCTAAATGCAAATTAGCTCCCTCAGCTCGTACTTCGTGTTTCTGATCCTATTCTCATATATGGCCACCGACTTGGCCCGCGACTGCTCCTATTCTGAATATGAACTATGTGGCTTCCCTACATAACAACGTGCCTATACTTTCGAAACGATGCTGCACCTCCTCTACCTTATAGCATGGGACATCCCCATCTATCCGCAACGACCCACAGTCTTACACACCTTCAGTCTGGAATTGGCTGGAATGAATTTTTTCGAGAAACTCCCCGATTTTTATTTAGATAGCCAGAACACTAATTCTCAGTTTAATGCCTCTATTGAATTTGGCCGCTTAGATCTATCTTAATTTAATACTCGCGTTTAAGTTTTTTTTTAAAGACTAGCATTTTGGTATCTTTTGACATTTCGGAGACAGAATATATGCGAAATATGGGTGTGTGTCCAGAACATGTGTGATGCACTCTTTTCCAACAATTACATATTAACTGGCCTTAATTACCCAGATAATGACTACAGGAGAATACTCCTTTGATCAGTTATCAGATAGCCCATGTGGCGTTCAACAAATGTGCCATAATGGACATTAAATTTCATACATCGTTTGCAGCGCTTGAATTATTGCTGGTCTGACAAATCGGTTTTCAGGGTCCGTTATATAAACGCACATTTTTATACCCTGCCCGAACGAGAAAAAATATCAAAGATATATACACTTTTATACAACAAAATCGCAACTTTTAGCTATCACCTTGACAGTTTTGTGTCAAAGCATTTAACTCACATCATAACGTTACTCATCCAATTAGATGCGTTTATACATGGCATCCTTACAAGTAAACCAGATTCCAGGCGAGGTGTGTCTAGAACATTTCTCAATGTCTGTATTATATCGCGCAAGGTTGAATTCGAACAGCAGCCAGGGTATAGTGCACGCGCGTTAGCTCGGCCAGCTATCCGACAGCTACTGCCCACTACATTATATCGCTGAATCCCTCAAACGAACGCATGCATGAAGTTATTACACTGACGGTTCTGGTAATGCTACACATTTTAAATGTTCTTTCGATGTTTCTGCGATTTTGAAAATGGAGTTGAGTGTTTTCCAAGACTATGTGAAGCTCGAGAAGCCAGAGAATAGGGAATTGACAATTTTGATCTAATCGAATCGAATTGGAGAAAGTGAATCGAATTTCGAATCGAACTTCACATCGAATCACAGTTAACGGATACATCGGCAAAAGAAAAAAGTTTTTTTTTTCGAAAATAATACTCGGTCGTGAAGCCATTTGTTTTAAATAAAAAATGCGGAATGACTAAAACGAAACGATAATTCAACCCTGAATGAAGTCGATCCGCTTGGAAATAAAGATTCTACTTCTGTTTATATAATAATCAAGTGTATTCTTTTAGAAAACCGCTGCTTTTGACGATATATCCAGTGACTGTGATCGAACAGAACAATACTCAATATAAAATAATGTGATCATGTTGTGGAACAAATCAATTATTGAAGTTGATCAGCTGAACAGCTTTTCAAAGTTCGAAAATTGAAATTTTGATGAATGGTCACTGGTCATAAGGCACAATAAGTTGAAATGAACGGTTGTAGCGGTAAAAGTGTTTGTAGCGATGTAGCTACAACTGATACACAGTTATAGCTACAGTACGCGGAGAGTGGATTGTAACTAAATCACCCGTGGAGTGGAGTTATCACCCATGTTATAAATTTCAAATTTTGTACATATCGACAAAAAATATAAGCAACGTTTTAGCCAATGGACCTCCATTGGCTGAAACCTTACCTGTGCTTGTTATGCTTTGCAACAAATTTGCAATTATTGCTTGGGTGGAATCTCCACTCTGGGGGTGATTTAGTGATAATACACTCTCCACGTACTGTACATCGCCACGAACACTGATACCGCTACAAGTCAGTCGCGTTTCGACTCAGAACAATACTCATTATCAAATATTGTAATCAATTACAGTCTGTAAACACTCACAGTTATGGCCGAAGTATATTCAAAATATTCGAATTTCCGATTTCGAATTGAATATTGACTTTCGAACCAATTTCCAATCGAATTTCGAATTTTCGCAGGAGCCTACCAGAGAACACATTGCTTGCACATAGAGTGTTAAGATGAAACAGAAGGGATAATACGCATGGAACAGAATCAGATTTGCCGGAACACACTAAGCTTTCGGTAAACAACAAATTTGATACAGAAATTATGATTTGTTCATTAGTCGCGCGTTGGTACAAAGACATAACCCACATACGATTCATAATCATTTAATACTATAATGTAAATTCGATTGTCATGAAAATGCCGTGTAAAAATATCTTTTTCTCACCTATAATGGGATTGGTCGAACTGCAAATGAAATCGATACGGTGTTAGAAATTAAATCGTCTAGATCCGTGACTGAACGAGTTAATATGAGATGATATGCACTAGTTAGCCTCGGAGTAATCTCAAAAGCAGGGAAACATAATTATTCAACTATCTCAATGCTGCTGATATTCTTTAAGCTTCATGTTTGTTTGTGGAGGCGCGGTGGCTCAGTGGTAGACTGTTGGACTCTATGCTAGAGGTCCCGAGTTCGATTCCCATCCGGGACGACCCGCGTTGTGTCCTTGGGAAAGGCACTTTATCCCGGTTGCCTACATGGAGACACGATGACGCTGTGTACTAAGACATACTGCACGTCGATGGTGCACATGCCTTCAACCGCTGTAACCCTCCTTGAACAGAGTTAGAATGTTGAGGAGCTGACAGTTGCTCGCCGATGGTCGGCTTCCTCCACCCGTGATACTGTCATGGTCACGATTAGCCATTGTGCATAAGTATGTGTCCTTAAACACCAATAAATAAATAAATAAATAAATAATATGTTTGTTTGTGTTCGTTTATTGGGGTCCAACGACATTGTCAACGGTCAGTGTCACATCGTGTCGGACTGTTTTATGGGTGAAGAAAGCCGGAGTACGCGGAGCGAACCACCAAGCAACAGTCAGGCTCTTCAAATTACAGTCATCACATGCATGATTAGCAGGGGTTGAAGGCAAGTGCAAAATCGACGTGTAGTACGCCTTAGCACACAACCTCATCTTGTCCCATCCTTTTGCTAATGGGCAATTAGAATTACGTATCTTGTCCAAGGACACAAAGCAGTTACCACCGATTAGGATCGACCCATCGACCTTTTGTGGAAAGTGCAATGCTCTAACTACAAACCCACCGTACTCTCTCTTGAAGCTTTTTCTAAATCTAACGCGACTAGCTGAAGCTGATGTCACTTGCAAAACAAGTTTATCGAATAGCTTAACAGATTTACATGTTACCTCATAAACCTAGCTTTTGCCCCCTCATTGGGACAATCTAGACGAGCTCGTCCCAATGGGGAGGGGGGTTAAAGCTGTGTTTTGAAGCAAACCTTGAATAAAATAATACAATTGTAAATGCATTTGTTCGTAAAACAAAGCTGTTTGGACATTCACGCTGTGTAGGATAGAGGGGTTAACCCTTTACATAACGAATTGGCCGTATCCGTCGAGATAATTTACAAATTAAGCAGTTGAAAAAAACGCATGGGTGTGTGTATATATATATGTGTGTATATATATATGTGTATGCGTATATGTATATGATCATCAAAACCACATGAGTTTGCCCTACTGCTGTTGGAAGGAGGGTGCCTACGGGCACTTTCCAATTGACAGAGGTGGGACTAATCTGTGTGTAGAGTATCCCTGTAACCATCATTATAATGAAAACTGTGAATTAGATTTAACATCCGTTTCGGGGATATAGTGGAGCCCTCTTAGTTGAATAGCCACTTTGCCAGAGCGGGGTGCTCAATTATCGGGAGTGAGCAGATGGGGGGAATTGGATCATTTTCCGTCTTCCGATGATAAATTGAATATTTATCCTGTTATATATTGTTTGACATAGCTCATTGAGCTCTGTCGGACAAGATATAACAGATTAAATGTCATAATGTGTAAGGAGGTCAGAAATGTATTTTCAATGTGTACACTGTAGTTCGCTGATAGTCAGAGTAATAATTTGATGGATTGTCAGAATTTTTATTCAATTAACAGGAGTAAAGTCTGTAGCTTTTTGCAATTGGTGGGTCAAACTTGTGTTCAAGATATGGAAACGGTCTGATGTTTAGCAATTTGTATTCGGGTGGCGGGGATGTTCATTTGAGGGATACCCAACGTGATGGGCTGCATTGTTCTGGTTTGATTTATTACCTTCTTACTGTCTTATATGGCGCCAAGTGCAACAATTTGTATCATGTCAATATTTTGTTTTCACCAATGTGCATATTGCCCACGGTGTATATATTAAATCAATGAATAAAATTATGTTATGTTATGTTATGTGTGTCAAACGGAGACATTGCTTTGAATTTTCATCCTGACGTCCCTGTTGGTCTAAAGTGCCCCGTCGAGAGGCTCAAACGTTCACCAAAGAAATGCCAAATGACAAAATCATTTTTTGCAGAATAACTTTAAAAGCAACTTATCATAAACTCAAATTTATGACTCGCCATGAAACGATGTCGACAAGCTGGTTCCTTTCGAGAACCATCAGCTGTTGTTATGGAAAAAGACACAACATTACACGAGGTGACATTTGGCGATATTGTTAAGAAACACAGGGCTGAGGGGCATAACAGGTGTATTGTGCATTGTCGTACTATTTTGCCCTTTAGCCCTTCACCCAACGCACAGGATATCAACATTTATTATTTTAATTAGTGTTTTTTTAAAATATTTTTATAAAAAAAATCAACAAACCCATATCATCTGACCTCTCATTGGAACGAGCTCGTTGAGCTCGTTCCAATGAGAGGTCACTTGATATGGTTTTGTTGAAGCGTTTTGAATTTTTTTTTTCAACCGCTAATCGGATGTGGTCGACTCGTTAAGTATAATATTAAAAACAATAGTTTTACCTTTTATCACTACTCCACTGTCGGTTCATCTAACGTGTCGACGATCATTTCTGGTCACGACTTGGATGCTTGCATATATGCAGCCAAGATGTGACGAAAATCGTTACCACGAGAAAATCGAATAGTGGTTATGAGCAGAGCGTAAATCCTTTATTGGGCGTGAAGTGTGCATTCTGAGACAACACCGTCTTTCAGAGTGAACATTGGTCTTTACGGTTTACCATTGTTTTACGATGATTAGCTGCGTGTAATATGTGCATAAATGGTGTGTCAAGGTATTGTCAACTCCTTGAAACTCCTTTTGGTATGTCAATTTGGAATGCCACGTCATGCCGTTCATTTATTTATTTATTTACTTATTTATTTATTTATTTATTTATTAATTTATTTATTTATTTATTTATTTATTTATTTAATGGTGTTTAAGGGCACATATTTCTGCACAATGGCTAATCATGACCACGACAAATACAGTGAAAATTAATTGACGATTTTTGAGAATAGCGCTGGCCGGTTTTTGCCGTTACGTTGGATAAATGGTTAAGCTAGAACGTTTTGAATTGGCCAGACGTTATTGATGCTAATGTGTCATAACTGAGGGTGTTCAACTTGTAATGTATTCTAAGATAGGATTACTAAACCTTAAACTCTTTGTAATACACAGTATTTCTGTGACGTCAGACATATGGTTACGGTGGAGAAGTGTGTGTGTTTAGGGAGGTGTGGGGGGGGGGGGGGTGGTAGGTTTCTATTTGCGTAAACTTTTGAAAGTTAGAATTTTTTTAGCTTAAATGTCAAAGAGATGTGAGTTTCAGACTCCATATTGGGTATACATACAGTACGGCTGTCGTAGATTGGTCAATTTCCACGGGTGGGTAACATTTACACGGACGCAATAATTTTAGATTCCAAACACTAATTATAGGAAAAATCATCAAAAATTGAATTTATGAAGCGCCGAGTAGAATCCGTTATTCTATAATTCTATAAGATAAGATAAGATAAGATAAATTTTATTGCACAACCACAACATTAATGGGTATGGTACATAGTACAAAAATACATGCAAGTTGCAATATGCTACAAATAAATCAAAGGAGACTTTTCCTGTACACATCTTTCTTCACACACATGCACATGCACACACACCCTCAAACACACACACGCACCCCACACACACCCTAATCCTCGCCCCCTACGCACTTATACACGTGGTGGGGGGAGGGGGTTTCTCGGCCTCGTCGGGTGAGTGGAGTGATTACACGTGGGTCCCTGTTGGACAAAATCTCAGATAAAAGGTGTCCAAGGGCGCGTGTCACATCAATCTCTTGACAGTTGAAAAGCCACCGGTCTTTATCACGATTACTGAGATGGGTGTAAGCTGCGTATTGTTTGCATGCTATCTTGGCAAGTTCCTGTCGCACCTCCTTGTGCTTAGAGGAGACAAAGAGAGCATGCATTTCGTCTTCAACGAGGTTTAGCTCACAATGTTGACAGTATCGGTGTTCGCGCGGGGCAGGTTTGGGCTTATTGCATCGACCGCGTTCGATTTCCAATTCATGTGTACTTATTCTAAATTTTGTGACACATTTTCCATATTTTCAAGTCGAGGTTGTCTAAGTACCATTCACGTACATAGCCTTTCTTGATAGAATAATAAAACTGTAGCTTGGAATGGTCTGATCCCGTTTTTCCTAAAACGCAATCATCTTTCCATATTTGGGCATGCATATCTTGGAGACGCGTCCTTAAATGTCCGACGAAGTTTGCTAGAATGGTCGAAGGATCCACCCAGGCATTTCTGAATCTGGCCTTTGAAATGATATTTTCTATTTTAGAGATACTCGAATGTCCGAGCACTTGTAGTTCATCATAAGCTCGAGACAAAAGACGATCATCGTTACTTTTTTCCTGAAGCCAGCTATTTACAAATCGACACTATACTTCAATGTATAGTGGATATCTCCCAAGCTCTGCCATGACTGCCGCATTGGAAGATTTTGAATGAATTTGTAAAATATATTTGAGTTGAACTGTTTCAATTTGGTGCGCGGCATTTCGTGATATCAGGTCACCCCATGCTTCACACCTATAGAGGAGAATCGGCTTTACCAATGCGTCGAATAACTTTCACGAAGACGCAACTTATCATTCGACACAGATCGGAAAATACTTTGCAGTCGGAAGTACGCTTTCAGTGCTTTTGATCTAAGATTAATAATGCCACTTATGTAACTACCTGACGATGTCAAGATAACACCTAAGTAGTTGTAGGACCGTTGTCAGCTGTCCATTGTCGAAATAAAACACGTCCTTCGATGGTCTGCCGGTTTTATTGAAAACCATTGCCTTTGTCTTATTTTTATTTACAGTCAGTCTCCATCGGGACAATAGTCGGAAGTGCATCAAATGATTTTTGGAGACCAGCTGATGACGTCGAAATCAGAACAAAGTTATCTGCGTGAGAAAGGCATTGTACAACAAACTCTTGAAGAGTGGGAAAGCTATCGTGATATACATTTTCCTTAATATACTCAATAAAAAGGTTGAACAGCAGGGGACTTAGATTATTCCCCTGCATTACCCCTACCTAAATGGTAAATTTTTCCGACAGTCTACCCCCAGTTTTAACACATAGTGAGCTAGAGGTACACATCAGTTTGATTGATGAGTAAAAACAGCTTACTACACCATTTTGTAAAAGTTTAAGGAGCAGCCTTTGCCTCAGTACCCTATCAAAAGCCTTTAGAAAATCCACAAAACAACGTGCCCTATTGACTATAATTAGTACTTTTGGATAATTTTCTGATTTAAAATCTAAGAATTTTAGAGGATAATTAAAATGTTTGATTTATTTTGTTTCACAGCAATGGAAGCATCACGCTGTAACACCGTAACGTCCCAGTGTAAGTGTAATAACATTAACCTGTGCGTTGTATATATATATATAGAATAAACCCACAGCAGCTTGGTGTACAAAATGTTCTCAACGTGTTGTGAACATTTGGTACACAAAACTACTTTGGGTATATTTTACTTGTACCATGATTGTCAGATTATTAAGAGTTGCTATTATTTTTTTCTCGATTTTACTGCGCAGCAGACGTACACACGTGCGAATCTGTTTTTGTTTACATGAGCACCGGTGGGCGGTAATTCCGCTGTCCATTTTATCGCCAAAACGAAATGGAAAAGGAAACTCGCAGATCACGGGGCCTTTTTCATTATAATAACATACTCTTTCGAGTTATGGATGATTTATTGACATGGGGCAACGCATGTTTGTTAATGTTTGGTATCTTATGAGGTAAACTCATTGAAAAACGCAATGAATAATTGCCGCTTTATTTCACTCTTCGATAAATTTAAACAAGTGTACATTCAGGTCGAGGTCACCAAATGCCAACATGGATGTAGTTCCACTGTACATGTAAATTTTAACTACTGAAATCCCATTGCTGGCGTGTACACCACAGACGCACGTGTGTCACCGCGGTTGGTGTGTAAAGCTAAAAAATTATGTCATAGGTTGGTGTGTAAAGCTAAAAAAAATATGCCATAGGCTTTTGATATATAGTAGAATAGGTAATCGTGATATACAATGCTTTCAGCGTTAAGCCAATGAGGAAAATTTATTACTTTAGCACTGTGCCAGCCCATGGGTTTCAAAATTGGTGGGCTGGCAACAGTCGGCATTGTGGCGCTTTACACCCACTCATGGCAAATCAGGTTTTTATACTGTTGCTTTTCATTCGGAATTATATCATTTTAGGTAGAGCTGTGTCATCCGTTAGTAAAGTTTAATTTCCTCAAATATATACAAGTGTCATCTGTTAGTAAATTTATCTGTTAAACTATATACAAATGTCATCTGTTAGTAAATTTAAATTTGAAAAACTCTATACAATTTGTCAATTTCATCATCTAGCAACAGTATAATAAAATGGGAACATCAAGTGATGCTGCCCAAACGGATAAATGTGTTTCGTCCAAGTTTCTTTTGCATGCTTCCCTTCCCAAGCTACAACATAAATGGAAATTACACAGGTAATGATGTTTATGCCCTAGCTGGGGAAAGGTCGACTTCAGTTCAGTGTGTCTTCAATTTGGTCAATTGATCCCCTGAAATTAGTAATTAAAATGACCAATGAAGTGAATCTGCGATTTTAGAGAGCCAATCAAAGAGGTGCCAGGGACCGGATCGGCACAGCTGCCAGCTCAACGCGTCCTTTGTTCTCTCAACGTCCAAAGGAGTAAGAGGTGTGGTAACACAACTTTTCCCTCCCTCCCTTGTTATATCTCAATTTGGGCTGATTATCATCATTCTTGCTCTTCTGCTTTGGGGTTGGTTGTTTATATTTTATTTTATAATGTGTATCATGCACCTGGTTATTCTATGCTTTTCCAGTGTTTTTTCATCGAATTTTTGCCTCTGGTTTTTAATGCAGGAATACGGTCTGTGGGCGCTTTGCACCCACTCATGGCAAATCAGGTTTTTATACTGTTGCTTTTCATTCGGAATTATATCATTTTAGGTAGAGCTGTGTCATCCGTTAGTAAAGTTTAATTTCCTCAAATATATACAAGTGTCATCTGTTAGTAAATTTATCTGTTAAACTATATACAAATGTCATCCGTTAGTAAATATAAATTTGAAAAACTATATACAATTTGTCAATTTCATCATCTAGCAACAATACAA
This sequence comes from Pictodentalium vernedei, assembly GCA_031216915.1. Classification (NCBI taxonomy): domain Eukaryota; kingdom Metazoa; phylum Mollusca; class Scaphopoda; order Dentaliida; family Dentaliidae; genus Pictodentalium; species Pictodentalium vernedei. The sequence goes on along the minus strand of CM062297.1, from coordinate 396,139,221 downwards.
TAAAATGGTAACATCAAGTTTCTTTTGCATGCTTCCCTTCCCAAGCTACAACATAAAATGCTTTCAGCGTTAAGCCAGTGAGGAAAATTTATTACTTTAGTACTGGATTAAAGCAAACACTTTTCTCCTACTTCCTACATGTAGATATACTAATGTCTGCGTGTGTTGCGATTCGATTAGTTGAGATGCTCTGCTGGCGGCTTCCAGAGAATGATCAGCAATTCGATTACAAAAACCCAAACGGTCAAATATACCGAGTCAAAAAGAAAGTATAATAGAAACAAATGTGAAAAATAGCGTAAAGGATGAAATATAATAGTTCTAATGTTGCATGTTTGTGCACAAGAAGTCGTGCAAAGAGTTTAATGACATTTTGTTGTTGACCACCCAATCGTATACAATTTTGCTACGGATTTCAAAATAGCACGCGCTACCCGAGAATGTCGGAAGTACGCTTTCAGTGCTTTTGATCTAAGATTAACAATGCCACTTATGTAACTACCTGACGATGTCGATTTTCTTTGTGTTATGTTGTGATAGAGAGTTTAGGTTATTGAGAAAACACGCTAGTTTTTGTCTTCCGACATTTTAAAAAATGCCAAGGTTAACCGAAAATCAGAGGTTGCGTGTGCGTGAGGCTGGGATACCTCCAGATGAGCTCGCTGCTGAGCTCGGAGTCACTGTGGCCACTATTTACGTCTCATTGGAAGGTATAGAACAGATGGATCTACTGTCGACCGACCGTATTCAGGTCGACCAAATGTTACGACCCCTGCACAAGACCGACACATCAGGACGTCTCTCTTGTGGGATCGCTCCCTTCCGGCGACGAGGACAGCCGCAGTTATTCCTTGAAGAACTAACAATAGACTCAGTGCACAAACTGCCCGCAACAGACTCGCTGAACACGGCATCCGCAGTAGGCGTCCATACCACGGACCAATACTTATCCAAAGTCATCGTACTGTCAGAATGGAATGGGTACGTCAGCGTGTTCGCTGGACTCGGCAACGTTGGAGCACAGTTCCTTTTAGTGTTGAATCACGATTTTGTCTACGGTACGCTGATGGTAGGGCAAGAGTGTATCGCCGATGAGGAGAACGATTTTTTGATGCTTCCGTGCGGGAATGCGACCGTTTCGGCGGGGGTTGTGTAATGGTTTGGGCAGGAATTTCCTTGCACCACCGAATCTTCATCGATGGTAATCTGAATGGACAGCGATATAAGGATGAAATTCTTAACGTTGTTGTTGTTCCGTTGTTCAACGCTAACGTCGGATTGCAGTTATTGCAGCAAGACAATGCCCGATGTCACGTGGCGCGTATCTGTCGTGACTTTCTTGAGGAGCAGAGCATAGAACTTCTTCCCTAGCCCCCACTTTCGCCAGATTTGTCACCAATCGAGCATCTTTGGAATCAATTGGACCGTCGGGTACGACTTCATGATCTTCAGACGTTAGGCGATTTACGTAATGTTCTAAGGCAGGAGTGGGACGCAATTCCACAGGGTGACATCCAGAGACTTATCAGGTCCATGCGCCGTCGATGTCTTGCAATCCAATCGGCAAACGGTAGACATACACGCTATTGACTGCATGTGTGAACTTTCCATTTCACCCCATATCTGAATTCTGACGAGACGCTGACAACAGTAAGAACATGAAATTATGCAAATTCATACAGCTAGACTAGCAATATGAAGTTACAATAATTTGTTTGGGATTAAAGTCGATAATACTAAAAAAATTGCTCCTCAAAGTTTATTATACTTTCTTTTTTGACTCAATTATAACAAAATATTGTCCGGTACTGGCTGTGCTGTATGTGTTTACTTACAGATTTTATGAACGGCATCGGGGGCGCGGTGGCTCAGTAGGTGGAGATGCGGGCTGCAGGCTGAGAGGTCCTTAGTGGGAATCCCAACTGCGGCAATCGCGTTGTGTCCTTGGGCAAGACACTTCACCCCCCCCCCCCGCCCACGTGGGGGCACGGTGACGTTTTGTACTAAGGCCTACTGCACGTCGATGGTGCACCTGTCTTCAGCCGATGTTAACCCTGCTTGTGTGGAGTTAGTATGTCGGGGAGCTGACAGTTGCTTGCCGTTGCTCGGTGGTTCTCTCCGGGTACTCCGACTTCCTCCACTCGTAAAACTGTCGTGGTCATGCTTAGCCATTGTGCAGAAATATGTGAACTTAAACACCATTAAATAAATAAATAAATAAATAAATAAATAAATAAATAAATAAATAAATAAACATAGGTTGTGACCCCTCTTTCAACAAGCTCGTCGAGCTTGTTGAAAGAGGGGTCATAACCTATGTTTTTGAGACAAAAAATGAAAAAAAATCAGTTATTCTAGAATTTTTGTTTGTAAGTGTCGTCTGCTTTTCATGTTAGGTAAAGAGTTAAAGATTTTCCGTGTGACGGACGAATCATTATCGTTCACATGGATTAATGTAATTGATATTACGACTTTAAGGAGTTAACACGTCCAATATCCAATATTTTCTCGTTTATAAGGTATTATTAATACAGATTTAACCAAATTAACTTATTTCTTATAAACTCTGGCTTTTGTACCCGCAGTTATTTCATAAGCATATAATTATTAAAAAAAAGTAGAGAATGAGAAATTCGTTCAACATTTTACCCAACGCACACGAAACAAAAAAAAATAATTGTTGCTTTCAAATTGTTCACAGAATTGCATTAAATCCATTTCATGTGTGTGCCCCCCCCCCCCCCCCCCCCTCATTGGAACAAGCTCGTCGAGCTCGTTCCAATGTGAAGTCACATTATATGGACTTGTCAATTGTTTGTGGAAAAATAAATGTTTTTCAAATACTCAATTACTGTTATTTGCACTGATGCGCACGTTTCGTCCTAACGCTTCGGCCATATCCTGCCAATGCCGTACATAAAAATAGCTGTTTAAATTCCATTATTTTTTTCATTTTTCACCCCAAAGCGTATCTTGTGACTCCTAATTAGGACGTTCAATGGAAGGCCATAACCTATGTCTTTTAAGCAAAAAAATAATTTTCTTGTTATTCAAGAATGGTTTTGGTTTTTTTTTTTGAGAATCGTCTTCTAGTCGTGTAAGCTTCTCTGTTAAGAATTTTCTACACTCTATCAGTATTAAATACATATTGCATAAACACGATTTGCAACTTTTTTTCTTTTTCTTTTTCATTTTCCATCAATTTTTTTTCCATTTTGGAGGTCGAGAAAAGAAGTCGCATAACTTTCGCGTTTCATGGTATACCACAGAAATAAGAAAAGATGCTGCTATAGTATTGTTACCTCCTGAACTTTCCTTGCCTATCTAGACAGGTGAGGCTGAGAATACACATCCAATAGTGGCTTTGTGTGGCGTCAGTTACAGTTTTCGTCCCGGAGAATGAGCCCCCCCCCCCCCCCTCCGCAACGCACTGCCTATTTTCCGAAGATAGATGTGGACATGGAAAGAGAGTCTGGGCGGAGAGAAAGAGAGAGAGACAGAGAGACAGAGAGAGAGACAGACAGAGAGAGAGACAGAGAGAGAGAGAGAGAGAGAGAGATAGAGAGAGACAGAGAGACAGAGAGAGAAAGACAGAGAGAGAGAGAGAGAGAGAGAGAGGGAGAGAGGGAGGGAGGGAGAGCGATTCCCATTCAGAAAAAAAGGAGGAGGTAGAAAGATCCATCCCCTTCGCGTATCTCTGCACGCTAAAAACTAAAGTGTTAAAAACTACACTTGAAGTGCTGTATTTAACACTTACTAAGTGCTGAACTAGCACTTTGTTCAAGTGTAGATATCCCAGAACTTGACAGGTGTTACAATAATACCACTTGACAAGCGTAATGTCGCGACACTTAAAAGGAAACAACGAAGATGCCGCGGATCAGGCTCGAACTCTCGAGCCTGATCCGCGTCATCTGCGTTGTGTCCTTTTAATTATGTACCCACCAAGCGCAAATCAAATTATGGACGATTCTGGAAGAACCACCAATGCTAGACACATGGGAAGTGCCATCCATTCAAGTTTCAGATTCTGACGATTGTAATGTCTAAGAGCTTAAAGCATTGCACTTTGAGTGTTAAAATCAAACCCTAAGAGTTAGAATGGGTTTAACAGCTTGAAAGTGTCAGTTTTAACACTTTAGTTTTTTAGTGTGTGACAGACCAACCAACAACTCGGATCACCAGTGGTTTGAATTTTGGCGTATACAATATTGCTCCATCAATTGCGAAATAATGTAAAACAAATGAAAGCAATATCTACGATGTATTGTTTTAATGTTTCTTTTTTCACATTTCTTTTTCTAAAGGAATTGTATGGATGCAGTGTGGCGGAATGAGACGAGGCGGTCCCTACATATGCCCCCCCCCCCACCCCCCAGAAGTTGATGTTTTTTGTAACTGCATACATGTGAGGCACTCGGTATAACCTTTATTTTATTTTACCAGTCCTTATTCCTACCTATCAGTAACCTTACTTGGTAAGAGATGGTCATAAGCACAGACAAGCCCCGCCGGAAAGAATATAAGTAGAGAGAGATCCACATGTTGTCGGTGAGGGGAAGGGTTTACTCTCTGACATCAGTTGGTTTAACCCAATTGATTTTAGAGTATAGTTGGGAACTGTATGTGAGTAATGGCAAAGTCTCACCCGATGGGGAACATTTTTGACCCAGCCACGAAGCTTACCCCGTGGCTGGGTGAAACCTCTTTCCTCGAGGGCGATATTTGCCCATCCTATACCCCCACACCATTCGACGGTGATTTTCCCCCATCACATCCCACATTTCGTCAAGGAAATCAAAATACTGTTCATGCGATGAACATGTACTTTTCTACCGATTGATCCTTGAGAAAAAATGATTCGCCCTCTCGGAAAGAGTACCAAGCAATCCCGGATATATGAAAAGCATTTATTATGAAAATCAACATTAGTTCAAGAGAGCGAAACATCTGACGTCCCAGTGTCGTCACGTCTGAAACATTTCGAAGACGCAATGTGGAGTGTGGTGGGAAAAAAATCATCATCCACTATTTATTTATTTATTTATTTATTGGGGTTTTCGACAGCCACGGTCACCCCGTGTCAGACATAATCGACAGGTGTGGAGGTGGGGAGCTGTATCAATTGAAGAGAAGCGAGAGGCACTATGTTTATTTGCAAAATACATACAATGATGAAATAGTCATATGATTATCAAATATTCAAATGAGAATGGTCACGTGGGATGGGTAAGATAGATCTGTCTCACCCAGGTAGCTCATCCGGAGCACGCATATATCAATATCAGTAGGCAGTGGAGAGAGGAAATATCAGGAGGTGCCGCGCTACTTTTCTGTGAGAGGTTCGCAGAACGCTCCAATTTCCAAGGGACTTTAGCGGCCCTGCTGCTTTCGTCGATGTGACGTAAACTATCACACCTCACGTAATGACATTTCCTGGATCCGTCCCTTATAAGGTTTAATAGCAGGAAGGAAAATTGTACGGCTCTGCCCCCCCCCCCCCCCCCCCCCCCCCCCAGTTCTGAAAATCAATCACGATACCCGGGAAACGCATTGACCATGGTGTCAATGATTGCGCATTAGTTTCTCAGATTTCGGCGAATTTCAATTTCTCCCAATACCAGCATCGCAATTGTAGCTATGGTTTAATCTAGCGAACGGGAATTTCCCGGGTACCGGTTCGGAAAATCAGTGCTAATGTCCTGGAAATTCATAGATTCGATTCGGGAATCAAAGTTTGCAGAGCGCATCCGTTGATTCCCGGTTCTGTCCTATGAATTTCCCACGTATCGGAACTGATATACAGAAACAAGAATCGGAAAATTCCCGGCATCGTGTCTGACTTTCAAAAACGAGAACCAGAAAATATCCGTTCCCGGGACTAAACCCTATTCCCTGATATTTTAACCCTTTGAACTCTAGTGGTATATTTCATGCAAGTTCAATGGCAGCAATTAGAAGAGTCCATATTCATTATTTGGGGCGGACCAATCAATATCAGGGCTGCACGTTGAAAATATTGATTGGTCTCCCCCACACATTTACTGAACAGCCATCCTATATAATGAAGTTATGCGTATCATGCTCCTGGCCGGAAAAAAAGCCGCTAGGGTTAAATGGTTAAATTTGAACCTCTGTAGCATGTTCTGTTTGAATGTTCAAAGCGAACAGGTCGCTACGTTCTTCTCCACGACTACATCCTAATGAAATTTATCATTTTGCACTCAAGCATCGTATGTAATAATGCTCCAAATCAGCTTTAGTGCCGTGTGACTGTACGACTGCTCGTACAGGTCAGGAATAAGGACAATCAAACAGGTATTCATAGCCTTTTTATGTCGAAATCGCACGCAAGCAAATGTAGTAGTTGTAATGTGCTGAAACATTATTATTATTAAAGAACATAAACTCGATGCTAGCAAAATGCCATGCCATTTAGTCACGAAATGTTAAGAAATACCAGAGATTGCATTAACCGCTTATCGCTAAATGCCATATTAAATATTAATGTATAATTCCGAGTAATTGAATGATTTCATCCACGTATTAATTAATTAAACGCAGTCGTCCAGATTAGCAATTATTATCTGATCCAGTTATCTGGAAGAAAAGGTTCTTCCCGAAGCCTCAAATAAGGTCGCTCTAATCGATTCCAATTGAGTAAAAACCGAAAATAATTCTACGCAAACTACTTTCCAAATTGCATTATCTTTTTTCACCGTTCTAGATGACTCTCTAGATTTTTTAACAAGCAAAATTTGGAGAACATTTCTTAAAGCTGCCAGCAGTCAACTAATTGCCTATCGGCAGAATGTGGACTTTCCCTCATGCCGCTGTTACAAAATGAATTGACCCTCTTTTTCTCACATCTTGGCATTCAAGCCGTCTCTGTTAGTTTGTAGTAATAATGTATACTAGCAGAAAAAAAAGAAACGCAAGTCTGTGGTAAATATTTCAAATGTATTATGGATGATGATTTCATTGTTTGGATGTTGATGCTATTTTGTTTTATTACTGATTAAATTTTGTCTAATTTTGTTGTCTTGGCACATATGGCGTTTGCATGGATAAGGTTCAAACGTGGGTGCCAAGCGCCATTTCCTGATCAAAATCAATAGCGACTGTTTGTAATTCCACTCCCGAAGAAGGGCCTGCGTTAGCTGAGCGACGATGTTTGGGACTTTGATACGCTTCCTGGCCCTCCTTCCAACTCGTCCAACAAATGCTCGATTGGAGACAAATCTGGACTGTAGGATGGCCAGTTGTCAACTGGGTTTTGATTGAGGAAGTCACGACAAACCCTAGCAACGTGCGGCCGCGCATTACCCTGCTGCAACGTAAGGTTGCGCGCATGAATAAGTGTAAGGATGTGAGGCATGAGGAACCGGTCCCGATATCTTACGGCTGTAAGATTGCCCTGGATGACCACGAGAAGTGGTTTTACGCCATGACAACCCCCCCCCCCCCGCCCCTAGACCATAACAGACCCTCCCACGAATCTGCCGTTTTCCTTAATGTACGCGCCAGAATATCGCTCACCTTGATGTCGTTGTCGTCCATCTGACCTGTAAAGCGTGAACCGAGACTCGTCAGTGAATAACACACGTCACGTGGGCCAAGTGAAACCGAGATGGCGCATGTGCCCGCAGCGATTCCAATCGACGTTTGTGTCGCCTGTGTGTAAGTTGCGAAATACGCAAGGACGTCGTGGCCTTCAGTTGAACTCCTGAAACCTATTCCTAACTGTCCGTGGACACATTCGGCGGCCATGAGTACCTACAGCCAAATTTGGGGTCTCCGTCGCCGTCCGAAATCGGTTACGGAGGTGTGAGAGACGTATGCCTCAATCTTAACGCGGCGACGTAATGCGCGGACGCCCGCTCCCGGGATGGTCAGCTAATCCTCCTGTGGCTCCGAGACGCCTAACTAAATAAACTATCGTTGACTCATGGACCCTAAATTGCTGGGCGACCTGACGTTGCAATTGGCCATGCATAATTAGAGCAATAGCCCCACCCCTATCAACTTCGGACATTCGCGGCATTTTGCTTTTCAAATGAGTTGAAATAAAATGTTGTGCTGTTTAAAATTTCGATTTGGTGTGGTTTCCAAGCCCAAAGCACGTGGGACTGCTTTGGATACCCGCTTTGTAAAATCATCTGTTGAAAACATGCAGCGTCGCACGTGGTCATGGCTGACAGGATTTTAACCAAAGACTCCCTAAACAGGCCACTGAGGTAGATATGTGTCAAATTTTACTGCATTTGGTCTACGGATAAAAAATTATATTACCAAAACTGAACTTGCGTTTCTTTTTTCCTCCAGTTTTGTTCTCACAATGTATTATCAGCATCTGCCAGCTCTCTCCCACCAAATAGTTCCATCCCTAATATCTCTATCCCACCGGCTCAACCAACTCTCCGCAGCTCTTGGCTATATACCCCTGATTTCTAGTGCTCGTGGACCATACGCGATTCATGGCCGTCCACTGACATGACTTTGTGGACCTTCACAACTCGTTTCTATGGAGCATGATAGGCGGCCTACTCTGAGTCTATTTCTCAAATATATACAGTTATGGAAGGCATCCATTTTGGTAATAATGCCTTCTTTGAAATCGGAGATACCCGGCTAGTTTGATGCACATTACATTGGACCCCGTTTAAAGTGTTGTGTCATAAAATTACCTGACCATTATGGGCGACATTTGTGGATGCCTGACGATATAATTTTGCTTTCTAAATTACATGATTTCGAGGCTGCTCTGTTGGCCAACTCTCTAAGACAAAGGTTTTCTCTCTATTGACGTAACCTATTAAGCCTTCACGAATCTTATTGTATATGAACGCCACAATATTGGCTACTTTATACCGTTTTTCTTTAAAGCCTTGAGAATATACAAAAAAAAAAATAATATTTTCAGAAACATATGTATTCGGCTGTCTTTTAAACTCATCGATGACACATCGGGAGTGGGTAGAAAAAACAACCTCTTTTTATTTTCTTAAAATCATAGCATTTAGAGCAGGAAATGTAATCATTTTGAAACCAGTTTGGACAATCATAGATAAAATTCTCATCTTAACCCTTTGAACCTCGTTTCCTTGAATGGTGTCGCCTTTGTGTACGCCTACAGTGAGATGGGCCAGTCCAATATCAATATGCAGAGAGGATAAAATAATAACTGCAATCTGCAGCCTTCTGGCTGCCTTCTACAGTTATTATATTATCATTAACGCCCCGTGTATAAACCTCTTATAATAAGACAAAAATGGGACGGAATTATGCCTTGGATCGAAAAATCGGTCTTGTGAGTTCAAAGGGCTAAAACCCATATCTCAAATTTGAGTTTTCTCTTAATTAAAAAATTGAAGCAATAGCTAATAAATGTGTGTGTGGGGGGTGGGGGATTGACTCCATTACCACTTCCTGTCGGGACATTTTCGTTTGGGATGAAGTCGTAGATATCGATTCGCTATTGCCAATAATCAAGCAGTTTCTTACCAGACCAAATGTGTCACACTCGCAGTTGGTCATGGAGATGGAAGCCTGTGATACCCTATTCGGGCAGGTGGGGCCTCGTATCACTAATTTGGAGTCCAGTACGTTTTACTTAAATAAAAATTTGCGTAACGGCTGCTACATGTATTTTTTTATCAACAAATAATTTTCCTGGACGTCTTTAGTTTTTAAGCTATAATACCGACTCACTAATATTCCAACTCCATCATTAAGGCAAGCCTTATGCGAATTTGCAGAAAAAGCTCGAATGTAGATATGTACGAGTGAAGTAGAATACATCGAGTTTTCTAAAAAAAATAAAATAAAACTAAAAATACAAAAATTAAAAATAAATAAATAAATAAAATAATATAAAATAAAAATAATACATTTTTTGCCACAAAATCCAAACCACGAAGCCTAACAACTTTAATCGAAACTCAAACATTCATTTCTCTCTCCGTATTGTAGGCCATCTGACAAGGACAACATTTTGTTTGTGGCCTCGCGTTGCTTTCTTGAATCACCAGCAACCATGAATGTGTTTTGTTGGCAAAGTAAAGAATGCATGGAATCAGGGATGGAAAGGTGGAGTTATTGTAACGTAAATCAATTCTCAATTTCCCGCCGCTACCTGAGTACATGTACTCACGGGTGAAGAAAATAACTGTTAAGACAGGAACGCAACATCAATAAATTTGCTTTGTGATACATATACTTGTGCATGTCATTACATTCGGATTTCCAACACCAAAATAACCATTTGAGCGTTGGGGGAGTCTGTCTATTATGCTTAGGCGTGTCGCCAGGATATCAAAGTTAAGGGGCAACAGTAGTATCTAGGGGGTGGGGGGCTAGTTCAGCAATCTGAACGTAGCGGCTATCCCCTACGTAGGGGCGTAGCCGGTAGGTGCAGATCGCTGGACTACTGGGGGTGGGGAAGGGGTGGGGCATACAGAATAGGATGCGCTGCATCATCGGAACCACGTAGTGACGAGACGGGGCGAGCACAAGAAGGGACACTCTCTCCCACTGGAGGGGGTGGGGGTGGGGCGGGACTCCCCCGGGAAAAGTTTTGAAATTCGAGACAAATAAAACCTCAATTTCCTTGTGTCCGTGATTTATAAGTTGTGGAAGGCATCAATAATTAGGCCACATCACCTAGTCGAAAAACAAATCGGATTTGCTTAATAGTAATAATACTACTTCGGTTATCCGACCTACATCAACCAAGTCCCCCACCGGGTCATTCCTTCCCCAACCCCCCCCCCCCCTTCCCCCCCCCCCCCCCCAATCTACCATCATTCAGAAACAAAGTTTTATTATACCCCTTCCCCCCGGTATGGCTACAACACAGTCACTGCAAAAGTGGAGAGATCACTGAGATTGGGTCGCGATTGGATGAAATTATCTGTCCATTGGGTCTACTTGTTACTAATGTTTATTACCCTGATCACAAAAGCGGACTGAGAATTTCGACCGGATCGCGACTGGGTCGCGATCCGGTAAAATTATCTATCCCTCTCCATCGTCACAACGCGATAAATTGCACCTGTCGAAACAAAATGCCAGAACTTTGAATCATAGGTGATAATCAGTTATAATGTGATTATGAAACGTACTGTTCCTCATTAAAATTATATTTGTCTAAGTTGAACCCCACAATTAGAGATGTTTTATTGTAAAATTTATACAATCCATACTATATGTTACACGCATAATATTCAGCTCCGTGGCAAGTCAGAAGCAGATCATGAACAAGGCGTAAAGATAAGCTACAGGTGCAAATTTTTAAAAAAAAATGGTATGCAGCGGCCATGTCTGTGAAACCTCGTTTGACGTTTCTGACTAAACGTATGCGAGTTAGTTTGAAAAAACCTTTGGATTTGCAATCAATACCTCAGCATGGCATATTCTCGTTATGGCCATCTACGTGGAAATTGATGGAGATCCATTACAACTGTGGTTACAGTAATGGTTTTGTCCTCAGTATGGAGTTTTGAGGTCATACCTTTCATACACCCGTCTGCACGAATGCACATGCGAGCTCAAAGAACAATTTATTGTCGGGCATAACCACCTTGGAGAACAGTATATCTGCTATGTTGAATGCATTTATTTGTTGAGGTCTTTACAACACTTTCGACAGCCAGGGTTACCTCGTGTTATTGGAGAGTGCCTCTGGGCACTCTCCAATAATTTGTAATAAAACAAATTTTGAATAACAAATTCAGACCATCAAAAATAATCTAGCCCTCAACCACTTAAGGAGTCTTACAGTTGCCAAGAGGCACTCTCCAATAATTTGTAATGAAACAAATTTGTGTAAACAAAATATTATTTGTGTTTGACTGAATATGAAACATGAGCAAGCAATGTCAGCTTTTGCTCTGGTACCATCATTTTTCTTAAAGCCCTGATAATGGCTTCGAGCACTCAACCAGTTAACGTACTAACTCCACGCAAGCAGGGTTAGCATTGGTTGAAGACAAGTACACCATCGACGTTCAGTACGCCTCTATACACAGCGCCAGCGTGCCTCCTCGTGGGCAATCGAGATTAAGTGCCTTGCCCAAAGACACAACGCAGTTGTCCCTGACGGGGATCGAATCGTGGACTTTTCGGTTTGAAGTGCAATGCCGTTACTACTGAGCCACCGTGCTCCCTCCGCTTTTTTGAAACCTTACAAACAATTCATTGGTATTTTTCTGCTTGTCTGCAATTTATTTGTTTATTGGTGTTTAAAGTCACATATTTCCGCACGATGTCCAACTGTGACCGTATGGACATTCTATGATCCAATTACGCCAAATACGTGGTTTTCACCATATTTCCTTCCAACATACATGTATAGCCCAGTTGATGAAACAAGGAATACATTTTCAATATTTAAATTCCTTTCATCCGAAATTAACTTGTGCGATGAGCTAAGTATAACGATCTGTAAGTACTCAACATAAAGATCCTGTCTACACAAGATGATCAGTGATGATATAAACATACAGCCCTCTGAGGCCGCAGAGGTAAATTATTACTTAACCTGTCATCAACTACAAGATAGACTTTATTTATTTCGTGGTTTACTTTTGTGTAAAAGGTCTTGAAAACCCTGAAAAGTGGGGCGGTGCTTGTTTACTATGGTATACAAGCTCAGTTTTACTGGTTCTGAAGTGGTTAAAGATCGTTTACAGAGTGCAGACTGAAGAAGGCAGACCATGCCCTTTTTCAAATATCTATGCATTCTTCTCCTAAAACAGGGGCTGCGAATTCATCTTTCAATTGTCTGGACATAAAGAATGTGTCATAAGCTATCGGCTATAAACAATAACATTCAACTATTCTTCATGTATTTCGCTCTACGCCAATTAGGTCAATTTCTTAGGTTTTTAGGTGAAGTTTAATGGGTGTGATCATCATGCTTTTTTTGTTTTTCATTCATACTTATAAAAACAAAAAAAAACAACAAAAAAACGCGGTTTCATTCACTCTCACACTCTTAGCCCTTTGAACCGAGCGACCATTTTTCAGGCCCAGGAACATGATGCCTCATAACTGAATTAAGTATGATAGCTGCTAAGTGAGTGTGTGGAGAAGACCGATCAATATTTTCAACGTGCAGCCTGAATGCTGCACGTTGAAAATATTGATTGGCCTGCCCCCAAATAATCAATATGGACTCTCCCGATTGCTGTCATGGAACTGACATGGAAGACACCATTAGAATCCAACGGGTTAAATAACACCTCGAACATAGATCTGGTAACAAATATTGTCCGACACTATGGTTTTGCCCACGTAAATAAACCCTATGTTTTGCATAATATCCTCATCGAAACTTTTTAAAAAAAAAAAAAAAAATAACACTATTCTTAATTACTGGCCAAAGAAATTATCGCTGTCAATATTTACTCCATGCAGCAAACAGGCACCAGTTAATTCCATACAGGGCGAGAAAGAAACATGGGCTGAAAATGTCAATGGAACATCGCCAATTCTACTCACAAAAGTCCGGGCTGTTGACAGTGATTGGAGTCTGATTGATTATTGGTTGTAGAGCGCCAAGCTATCATCAGCGCCAAGTTGGCTTCTCAGAAGCTGAGCAAGATTATGAGGTCAGTAACGTTGAAGTTGACCCTAAAATAGCTTCACTTGAGGAAAGAATGGGGAAGCTTCAAAGCGTTGTAGAAGATATGGCAACTCTGGTGAAAGATAAATTGCAAGCTCCACAATCACCGCCCAATAAATATAAATATTACAAACAGCCATATAGACAGGGAAATCGGAAAAAGAAACAGAATTACAATTATAATCGTGTAAAATACCAGAATGACAGAAGCCAAAAATCAGGTGAAGGCCCAGATGCAACCACATGGCGACGTAAAGAGCAAGACACTACGATGATACAGCAAAGTTTGGAAACTTTGAACAAGTAAGGGCTCAGCGCAAAGGCCAACACCGGGTCCATGACGGAGTAGGCCTGCTTAATGCAGTTGAACCAGATATTATTGTACATATTGATAAAAAAATGTAAATATGGATGACATACCATAAATTATTATAAGCAGGGTCACTGGTATTTCATTAATACTGCCATTGAGTGTAAATAGTATAAATACATCAGCTATTGGCGATACGGCAGCTATGATAACTCTCATGGATGAAGAGTTTTTCAGGAAATCTGGTTTGACAATTGCATCTGATTTCCAAAAATTTAGACTGAAGGGAATTGGAAAACAACCAGTTCTGTGGACTATTGTACCAGGAATGGCGATCAAGATTGGATCGAAAATATTTAAATGGGACATTTGTATAGCTCCAATCAGTGATACCTTTATTTTGGGTTTAGATTTTCTTGCTTCAAACCAGTGCATTGTTAATCTTCGAAATAGCACGCTGACTATTGGTGATGAGGTGATCAATGCGTCTTTTAAAAGACCTGGAGCAGATCCTAATATAAATATATCTCGAGTAGTAGTAAGTCATGCTGTAACTCTCCCTCCAAACACAGTGACCATTGTTAATGTGAAACTGGATCAGCCCTTGAATAATGATTATGTTTTTGAGCCAGTTGGCCAAGTCAAGGGTATCCTATTATCATCTGCAATTGGAAGAGGAGTGAGCATAGTAGTCAAGGCAATCAATGATACAAACCACTTCATAAAACTGAAAAGGAACGCCCATGTAGGGAATGCAGAAGTCTTGATAACAGATATTCAAAATTCCAATAATTTTGAATTTTCCTCCAAAGACAAGCAGCATGTTCCAAATCAGAGCTTCAGTGGTGTGAAACAGGAGGTGCATAGAACTAGCGATAATGGACTGAGGGCACAAGATATTCAAAATTGCAATAATTTTGAATTTGCTGCCCCCAGATCTATTATCAATGGCGCAGACACCAATGTTTCAAGAGAGCTAGCTAAGATCTCAGAAGAAGAGAAAAATAAAATGTTTGACATTGGAGAAAGTATGGAAGCACAGAGAGTTCAAAATTTCCATAATTTTGATACAATGTGCGACAAGACAGATGACAGTATGGAAGCACAAAGAGGCCAAAATTACTATAATTTTGAACATACTGCTTTCAAATTTGTGATCAGTGGCACAGATGCCAACACTTTAGAGGAGCTAGCTGATATCATAAATACATTGCCTGAGCATCTTAAAGAATTATTTGAAAATTTTGTCACAGACTTAACTACAGCACAGAGAATCGAACTTGGTAGGTTACTTATAAAATATTCTGACCTTTTTGCCTGCCATGATCTCGACTTAGGTTGTTTGAAAGAGATTGAACATGAAATTAACACCGGCGATGCTCCCCCCATCAAGCATAAGATTAGACGTACCCCATTAGGTTTTGAAGGACAAGAGCATGAACATCTTCAGAAGTTACTGGCTGCCAGAGTCATCCAACCTTCAATGCCTGCTTGGGCATCAGCACCAATGTTGGTTCGAAAGAAAGATGGAAGTGTCAGATGGTGCATCGACTTCCGATCACTTAATGCATTGACAACAAAAGATAGTTCCCCGCTGCCATTAATTGAAGATTGTTTAGATACTTTGCAGGGCACAAAATACTTCTCCACATTAGACATGGCATCAGAGTATTACCAAATACCACTATACGAACCTGATAGGAAAAAGACAGCCTTCGTCACACGTATGGCCTCTACGAGCACACAAGAATGAGTTTTGGTTTGTGCAATGCACCGGCAACATTCCAGCGAGCAATGCAATTAGTTCTATGAGGATTGACGTGGAAAGAACTCCTCGTTTATTTAGACGACATAATCGTCCTAGGGTCCAACTTTGAGGAAAATCTACTCCACCTTGAAAATGTATTCCTAAGATTTCGTAAGTATAACCTCAAACTGAAGCTGAAAAAATGCTGATTGTTTAAGAGAGAGGTTGAATTTCTTGGCAAACTTGTAAATAAAGATGGTATTGCTGTTGCGCCAAGTAAGATTGAGGCTGTTGCCAAATGGCCCGAACCAAGGAATCAGCAAGAATTAATGTCATTTTGGGGTTTCTTAAATTATCATTGAGACCACATCAAGAATTTTGCTGGATTGACTGCACCCTTATATGAACTTACAGCTCCATAGAAGCTATTTACATGGTTACCAGAACACCAGAATAGTTTTGAACAGATGAAAGCTGTTATGACAGCTCCTCCATTATTATCATATCCAACAAAAGATGGTTTATTTATATTGGATACAGATGCCTCTAACAAAGCCATAGGAGCAGAACTGTCTCAGGTTCAGTCGGGAGAAACAGAAGTGATTGGGTATGCCAGCCACGTGTTGCTAAAAGCGTAAATATTGTACCACCAGAAAGGAGCTTTTAGCAGTTGTCAAATTTTGCCGACATTACCGGCATTATTTGTTGCATCGACAGTTTATCGTCCGGACCAACCATAACAGCCTAGTGTGGATGATGCGCTTCAAGAACATAGAGGGTCAGATAGCTCGATGGATTGAGGAACTCTCACAATATGATATGAAGATTATTCATCGGCCTGGTAAACAACATAGTAATGCTGATAGTCTGTCTCGCATTCCTGATGCGTTCCCAGGATGCAATTGTTACAATGCTGGAGCCACCCCAGAAATGTTACCTTGTGGTGGCTGTCATTTTTGTAAGAGAGCACAACAACAGTGGGAGAGATTTTCAGAAGACGTTGATGATGTGATCCCTCTTGCTGTCAAAAAAGTACCTGAAGTGACAACAGTTTTAGATGAAGTAATTTCACCACAAGTACCCATGGAAGTGTTTCTCGTGTAACATGGCTGAATCCTTTCACCAGTATGAAACTGCAAGAATTACAATGAAAAGATAGAGACCTAGGCCAAATAATTGAGTGGTTGGAAAATAATATTACTCCTGCGAAGCATAAACTATATCTATGTAGTCCTGCTGTCAAAGCCCTCTGGTTATGCTGATCACAACTACAATTCAACAACAGAGTATTAGTCTACAGATGGGAAACTAAAATCGACAGAGAATTAGAAGTGTTAGTGCTGGAATCTTTAAAACAGGAGGTATTATTCTACTGTTACAATGCCAAACCTTCGGGACATTTGGGACAATCAAAGACGTTGCTAAGACTTAAGAAGTCATTTAAGTGGTATAACATGACTGCAGATTGTAAAGCCTATGTGCAGTCATGCAAAACATGCAATGTTCAGAAAAAATCAAATGTTACTCCTCGGGCACATTTACAGTCTTATCATGCAGGATACCCAATGGAGAGAGTGCATCTTGATATACTTGGGCCTTTTATCCCCAGCAGCAGAGGAAATGTGTATGTTCTCCTTATGGTTGACCAATTCACAAAGTGGGTCGAAATAGCTGCCTTGCCAGATCAAACTGCTGAAAAAATTGCCAGAAAGTTTATTCTACATTTTATAGTGACTTTTGGATGCCCGCTAGTGGTACACACCGACCAGGGTCGAAACTTTGAAAGCAATTTATTCAAAGCCCTTTGTGAGCAGCTCCACATTGCCAAATCAAGAACTACACCTTATCATCCGTCATCAAACGGACAAGTCGAGCATTTTAACCGGACATTGTTGCAGATGATCAGATGTTACATTGAAGGACATAGTAAGGAATGGGACAGGGACCTTCCCCTGCTCGCCATGGCTTTACATTCAATGGAACACCAACAAACTGGATTTACTCCGAACCAATTGATGTTGGGCAGAGAAGTGATCCAGCCTGTGGATTTACTCTTTGGTGTTCACGAGATGAACCAAGAAGAATATGAAGCAGCAGAATGGGTAAAACACTTGAATGAAATTATGCCCAAAATACACCATTTCGCCAGAAAATTTCTTGGACAGTCTCAGCAGCGTCAAAAGAAAGATTATGATCTCCGAGCACGAGAGACACAATACCATCCAGGTGATGTAGTGTACAAACAGAACAAGTCAACTAAAGTTGGAGGGAGCCGAAAACTTAAACCTCCGTGGTGCGGACCATACTTGGTAGTTAGCAGCAAGGCTCCCCTGTACCAAGTACGAGATAGGAAAGGTAATTATACACTACATCATGACAGACTGAAAATATGTAGAGATGCAGTATTACCTCTCTGGTTGAGGAGAATGAGACCACATTTTCTGCATGAAGAAGAGACAGTGCTGCTGCCAGACAGTCAAAGAGAACAAACTCCTCAGACACAGACTGCAACATCTCCAGAATTGACAGCTTCAGATGCTGGTGATATCCAAAATTCAGTCCTTACTGTGTTGAGGGATACAGATGCATTACCTGCAACTGATGATTGTGCTGCAGATCAGATCCAAGATTCAGTCCAAATTGAGTCGAGGAGTCCAGTTGTGGGTGCAGCAGATCATGCCTTGCAACACATTGAAGAAGGGAATCTGACCAAATTGTTTACTGAACAACAAGAGACGAGAAGAGGAAGGAAGGTTAAGCCCCCCGTCAAATTTAGAGATTATATAATTCAGTAAGTGATGCACGGTGCACATGTTTTACCCACACAAAACTGCACCATTGTTGTCACTAACTCCTGTAAATAATACAAATAATGGCCCCACTCTTAGTGTATATATCTTTTGCTTTGTAGATGGATGAATTTGACGAGGCTAATTTCGAGCCAGACTATGATGAGACGGGGCTTGACGATAATAATAATAGCACTTTGGTTTCAGCCCAAGAAAGCGACGAATGGGTAGTAATAGATGAGGTATCTTCTGAGAATGAATTGGAATCTTCACATGAAAATGAATTATCACATCTTGAATCTCCATCTAAAGTAGATAAGAGAGTGGTCGTTGAGTGGAAACCTGGAATGACACATAGATCCTGTCCACTTTGTAGAGTAAGAGACACAAACTTGAAGAGGCACACTATTGTCTATCACCTACCATGGTTTGTGGGCGCCAGGACTGCCTGTTGGCAGTGTGGAATACAAGAAGGGATCAATTGCTTTGTAAGAAGAAAACATACTGAAGCAGAAGATCACCCTGCAGGATCAGCCTTCAATGACAATGCGCTAGAACTTTGGGTTTTGCTGATGAACTGTCTGTTGCACTACTTCCGTGAGGTTCTAGGCCAAGACTCCTTACATGATCTTTTGGGATATGTTTTGTGCAATAAACTGCATCCAACAGAGGTGACTAGTAATCCTTTTAATACAGAAGAAATAGCATCAATGGATCATTATTGCAAATCACAAAAAAATTGAGAGTCCAACAGAATTTACTAGATGTCCACCAAATACAGTTATTTTTCTGTTTCACTGGTGTATCCTATTGCAGTTACTGTCTCAGCTCGACAATACACAACAAGAAGGAGCCTGGTCAATTGAAACAACAATGTCCTTCATTGGTATAGAGGTCACCAATGAAAACATCAAGCTGAAAAGTCTAAGATTTATCGATAGCCACATGCATGTTGATCAGCTACTAAAAAAGTCGAAGGAACATTCATTACGACGAATAGAAGAAATTGTTGACAGTAAATCAATGAAGTTGATTGGGGTGGTTGCAAATTATGTTTTCCCCAAGAGCTGGAGATATTGGAGCGAAGACAACGCCTCAGATCAACGTATTTATGTCACTTTTGGCATACATCCTCATTTAGTGGATTTCCGATCCACAAATCAACATTTGGATCAATTAGTGTCTTTATTAAGGCATCCACACTGTGTTGGGTTGGGGGAAGTTGGCGTGGATTTGACCACCACCTGCAAATGTTGGCCCCGTTGTAAAAACGTAGATTCCTGCATTGACAACAAAATAATGGCTCAGGAAAAATTCCTACGTACAGTACTTCCCCTTGCAGCCAAATACAACAAGACTGTAGTGATTCACTGCAGAGATAAGGGCAGTGGCGAGGCAGCATCTAAAGTTCTCAGTATTTTTAAAGAATTGGGCTTAAATGAACTTAATGTCCATAGACATTGTTTCATGGGTACATCCTCAGAACTCGCAGCTTGGCAACTTGTGTTGCCATACTGCAAGTTTGGCTTCACCAATAGTTTATTCAGAGATTCTGATACTAAAGAAGCTATCTCTAGTTTGTCCATAGAAAAGATTCTGTTAGAATCGGATTCACCTTATCTTTCGCCAAATCGCCACTGTCCAATCAACACACCCTGGATGATCATGCCAGTTGCAAGATACATTAGTGAGAAAAAGAATGTGCCTTTGTCTGTTTTGGTCGGCTTGGCCAATCAAAATGCTTGCCAGTTATATGGCATTGACCTGTGTTAAACATATTAAATTCAGTTGTAGCTGTAGGTGTGGGTAGGGATGTAAGTACAAATATCTGTACACATCCGCATCCATATATATAGATACAGGATTTGTATATATCACTGTTAATTATGTAAATGTGTACATATACATATTGCTAATAAAATTCATTATATGCCAGATATTCGAACGTCCAATACTTTTGATCCCCTGGTATCTCTCGGATTTGACTTATCTTGAATTGAAAATCTCGGATTGACTTTAACACAGGTTCTTTGTAAAATTTGAATAAACATACGTGTTTATGCTACGACTTGTCACATCCAGGGTGCTGTTTAATATTATGTACTTTAAGGTATTTGGAATTAGTAGGCAAGTCACAATACCAGAATAATGAAGTAATTATAAATGAATGGTCCTGACTTTATTAGTGACATTCACCTCCTCTCTAGTAAATGGTAAAGTTAAATTTAGTGGTCTGTTAACTTGACATTAACTTCCCATGATTTGGATTATACCTGCTATATTCCAAAAGTCCTATATATGGTTTAGCTCTATGCATGGGAGATGGCTTTGGTGACGGTACTAATCACTAATATTTACCAGGTTAGGTCACCAGCCAAATGGAACGGAGAGGAGTGTGGTGAATTTATGGGCCGAACTACATGGTGCAGACCGGCTGGGAATTACTCTCCTGTCAATGGAACATCGCCAATTCTACTCACAAAATTCCGGGCTGTTGACAGTGATTGGAGTCTCCATTGATAAAGACAGTTTGTTGACATCTCCAGAGAGATATTTATTATCATAGATACTTGGATGGTGAGTCCATAATAATGTTATGTATTACATAGATCGTATTACACCCCGAGATATGTAATATTGTCATGACCTGTTTTACGTTCGTGGGAGACAAATGAACAAACGTTTATCAAACGTTGACCGTCGCTGAAATGTTTAGTTTTAGAACACATTTCAACTCTGCCTAAGAATGAAACGAACAACAATTAACAAAGAAGACACAAAGTAAATTAATCGAAACCAAGCGTTGAAAAGCATACAAGTTCGATTGTGAAAGACGGGAGCATGATGAGTGATGTTTCATTTTCTAAATTAGGAAAGTGCATATAAACAAATGCACGTGCTGTCTGCTTTGTTTATAAAACGCAAGTTGGGTCGAGGACGAAGAAAACAACAATAAACAACGAAAATTAGAAAGATAAGCATTGTTCATTTAATAAAGTATTTTTGCAACTTTCGCTCAAGTTTGTAGGGGAATTATTTTTGGACAGAAATGTTTCACTGCGCCTTGTTTATTTTTGGCAGTTTTGCTTGTCGATCGAATTGGACTAAAGCGCTCCTCACTTTCCGCAGTGTTTTTTAGCGAGTAACAGCACAATTTCGCCGCGACTGTCCTGTAAATGATTTATGAGATAAACAAAATAAACGTATAGTGTTTGCAAGTAAAATATTTATTCTACTCGTTGGATTAAGAATAAAACCGACTCGCCAGAGGCTCGTCGGTTTCATTCTTAATCCTACTAGTAGAACAATTTTTTTACTTGAAAACACTATACGTTTATTCTATATAAATACATAACAGGGGTGGGATTATAGGGATGGGGCGAATTGAGGACATTTGTCCCCTCGGATTTTCCACTAGACTTATTTTATTCTACGCCTTTTCCTTACCCTCTCGCAACAATAAGCGTAAGCGTTAAACCACCACGAGTGCTAATGACATTGTCGCGAAAATTATAACGTTCGGTCTGTTGTCATTTAACATACATACCAGCCATACATAAAATATGGACCAGACTTCACAATAGATTAAGCAGATAATAAAACAAAGGAGGTGTAATCTTGTGAAATGAAATGCCCTCTGGTGAGAGAGCAGTGTACGACAAACGACAAGGATACGCCCGTGGATTCCTTGACTTCCTATTAATTTTGTATATGGTTCTCAGAGAAAAGTTTTTCTTTTTGATCTAAATACATCATTCTAAATATTGCTTTTGCCAACACCATCAATCTAAACTACGAACATAACATAGCGGCATTGTATAGACGCAAATGACTTAGGTCTGAACAAATATTCGGATTCCATTTGCAGATTCCAGCGTATGACTTGAGTGTTCCTGTCAATATTGTATTATTGTGCTTGTTTTAAAGAAATCAATAAAGATCATTTTTCACCAATGGATGGGTTTGTAAGGAGAGGTGGGCTTTACTTTTTAGTAGCTAGCACTGTTAGTCTGTTACTATCGGTAAGCCTCCGTCTCAGCTATTTATTGGCAATCAAGATGTTATAACTGTGTTTGATGCAAATATGTGTGTAAGATTTGTTTGCGTGAAATTGAACAGAAACCGGAGCGCACACGATTTTCTTACACAAGCGGAAATAAGAAATATGTACAGAGAAATTCGAATTGTCCGCCCGCTTTCCTGACTCAGCTCAGTGGAATCTCACTTCTCCAAACAGAAACAACAACAACGACAAAAAAATGAAACCACGCATCTCTGATTTTTGGTTGTATCTTTTATTGATCAATTCGTCATTTCGCATATGGCTTGTTACCATATGTTTCTTAGATGGTGTATTGATGTCTCGAGGCTTAGTTTCTGGACATATACTGACGCGTCCATGTGTTCAGTTTTACTTATATTGAGAAAAATAGGTTCGGCTAGTTACAAAATCAGATTGTAGGATAAAACACTATCGGACAAAAGCTCCTTAGGACATAACACACTAACAAACACCCTTAGGACAAAACACCCTCAATGGGTAGGCCAAAGCACCCTCAGACAAAATGTTAATAAAATGCCAATATGTTAATAAAATGTCGGGGGTGGGGGGTGGAGGAGAATTTGTGTGCATATTGAAGGGTTTGTTTTTTTGAGGGGGGGGGGGGGATTTGGTGATAGCATCCAAGTCACTATCCAGTGTTTTGTTTGTTAATAGGTTTATAAGGGAAATATGTAGTGTTTATCTGACAAGTATTAGGCTATTAACAAACAAGTTATTGAAAAGTATTACTTGGATTGAAACGTGTTACTGGGTCCAACATGTTGATAGTAATCTGGGTTAATGCATGAAATAACAAATAACAATATTTCTTATTTTTTATTTTTTTTTATTAAACTAAATAGATATGAAGCACTAAACTAATGGACGATAGCAAATGAATATGAAGCAGATAGCACAGAACAACATGAAATAAAACAAAAAATACAAAACAAAGATTTTTAACTATTGTTTTACTTGTTGCAATACAGTATTTATATGAAAGCTCGACTTTTGCCAAACAAGATCAAATGGCTTAAGTGTCATTTCTTATAAAATATCAAATAAAGATAATTTGGTGAGGAGTAAATAAGTAAATTTTGATAATTTCAATGAAGTACTTAATAATTTCTCACTTAATGATTTTTCACAATTGTTTTACTTGTAGCATTACAGTAGTACAGAACATAGAACCTAACACCACTAAATGATTTGAGCTCTTTCAGACAAGATATGAATATGAATATCAAAATTTACTTATTTATTCCTCACTTTTCCTCAGATTTATATTAGTTATTTAACAATTAAGATAGCCTTATGACATGTCCAATGTCTTGCATAAACTCCCCAAGTGATTTTGTATTTTCACGGAAACTGGTACATAGATTTCTTGAGCGCTCTTGGTGTTTCAGAGTAGCTCTTTTCACTCTTTTCATGGGAGGATCACCTCGAGACTCTTCCATGACCACAGTGGCTATAAACGCAGAGTCTTTCCGCAGTGCTCTTTCTATGAGCTCTTCATTTTGTCCATTTTGTCCATGGCAATGTTCAGTAACTCTTAAAAAAGTGGTTATCTCCAAATCAGTGGTTGCTATAGCTTTGCAATTGGATGCATGTCTGGAAGAACACTCCCACCGAATACTTGACTAATTTGTTGTCTTTTTTGTGTACATGTCACCTCCATAACATACATTGTTAGGACGTCTCTAACGGGCGGCTCAGTCATATCGGCCACTATCTGGAACATACCTAATTGCTTTTATCAAAAATGTTTTCGCCACTAATATACTTTTCATTGCTACAGTACTGTATTTAAAACATACAACAATTACACACCAGCTAGATAGAGGTGCCCGTCGGTCTGGGTACTTTCTACAGATCATGGCCCCGCACTTTATAATCTGTGTATATTTTTGTTGGGAAAGCAAGAGATTTTGCCAAAGTGAGTACTCCAAACCGTGTGCATATTTTCGTCGGGAAAGCGAGGACGTCTGCCCAACTTGGTATTTCATAATTTCTTGCCCAAACTCTGGCCGAAGAATCCCATTATTGCAAGATTTTTCATTTTTATTTTTTATTTTTTTTTTTTTTTGGGGGGGGGGGAGGGGCACACCCCCTTCAAGTATTTACGCCCCTGCATGTAGGTCATAAATGTGAACAGTGTAGACTGTCATTTCTTAGTATTACATATCTATTGAATATCACTTCATCCGTGTCATGTTGTACGGAATATAGAACCGAATTGGTAAGCATGTTGCTGAAATGTTATCGTATCTGATCAGTTATACTCGAAACTATATCATGCTGACAGCCTGTGAAAACAACTTAGGAGTTTCATCAGTGGCAGATCGAATTGGTAATCCAAATACGATAAATTGTTTAAATTTTGGGGTGGGGTGGGGCAAATTTGGGACCAGAACCTGAAAAGATGATTATGACAAAACTCCCGCGATAGTGGTGTCTTCCCGAAACCTATCAAAAATGAATAACCAATACAAGCAAAATTGACATTTTGATTCAAGCTGTCAAGCGATATAGTGGTTAAAACCTTTTGCTTCTTTTGCTTCTGTGCACAATCTGCCATTATAACTGATTGGAAAATCCACCCCGTGTGCGAATTTGACATACGTACCATATGTGACAAGTATTTTATCAAGAAATGAGACGAAATGTATAATGTACAGATATTTTAAACAATACATACACAGAACGACAAGCGTGTGTGAATGGGTAATCGATATGGCAGAGTGCTTGCGCGAAAGGATAGAACTAGAGGCCGCAGGCCTCGAGAGATATCCTTTTCCCTGCGGCCTCTCGTTCTATCCTTTCGCAATGGCACAAGTGCCATATCGATTAATCCATTCACACACGCGTGTCGTTCTATGTTTATTACATGCCTTCACATCTACGAAAAAAACAAAACAAATATTAGAAGGACACTCAGCAATTCATTTGACAACTCTCAACAAAAAGAACACATTTTATCGCCAACCAAATTTGCGAGGGGAACCAGTGTCACTATTTCGTCCCCTCTGTTCCAAGGTGTTCTATGTGCCTACTGGCACAAAGAAAACATTGGAAGTCATGGGAACACATTGGAAATCAGAAGACGATTTTTAGTTATCGCTATCGATTCAGACTGTAATTACTGAGCACGATTTATAGAAAAGTCCAGTGAAATTTCGCTTCTTTATAAAAATAATCCGTCAGCGATTTCCGTTCCGCACATGTGTGTGGGAAGGATTTTCATTTTCTGCATGGTTTAGTGTTGCTGAAGATGGGGATTTCATAGAAAAGGCGTGTAATAAAAGTTATTGCGATGAATTGACTGTAAAAGGGTCTGCGGTTTGCTGGCCGTAGCTTATGTTCAACTGAGATGCGAAGCGTTGAGGTTGAGCAAACGCTCCGAGCCGCAAAGCTCAAACCATGTTACCGTTAATTCATCACAATTAGCCTATTTCGGAACTGCCATCTTGAATTTTAATCTATGCAAGGCCTAAACAAGCGATCATGAATGTCACTGGCCCACGAAAACTTCGTACAAGTTTTTTCGCACGAGCCCCGCGTTAATGTCTGTGGTGTCCTTTTGAAATTTTCAATTGTTCTGGATGGGCTTTTTCAGCGGGAGGTTTCATCGTTCTTTTCTTGGTATAAAATCGTTCATCAATAGTTTCTAGTCGAAACGTAACATTTGAGGTATGCGAAGACTGACCTGTGACGGACGTTTACGTGCCGTTTTCATGTTTGAAGCTGGCAACAGACAGACTGCAGTGGCTCAAATTATCAACGATACTCAATCGGTGATTAGCAGGTTGCGGTCACGCTACCGTCCGACAGACAATGTTGATGACGGAAGTCGGCCAGGTCGTCCAGGAAGGACGACAACTGCTAACCAGGATCGTTTCATCCGAACAACAGCATTACATTAACCACCATCATAGTGCCTCAGAAATTTGACAGCAGCTGCACCGAGCGACAGATGTGCAAGTCAGTGGTCAGACTATCCGAAATCGCCTACACAGCTGGAATTTGTACGCTCGGCGACCTCGGATAATTCCACGTTTGACTGGACGTCACATCGCGGCAAGACGTAATTGGTGTGGGGCACAACAGCGCTGGGATAATCGTCAGCGGAGCAATGTCATGTTTTTTGATGAATCGAGGTTCACTCTCGACTTCCATGACAGGTGGAACAGATTGTGGCGGCGGCAGAACGAACGATACCATGATGTAACCGTTAGGTAGCACGATCGTTTTGGTGGCAGATCGGTTATGATGTGGGGAGGCATAACCATGAAGAGCAGAACAGGATTACATGCCATCCAAGGGTGTCTCACAGGACCATTTAAGCAACGTCACGGCCGTCGATTCATTTTCCAAGATGACAGTGCAAGAGCACACAGGGCCCGTGTCGCTACAGAGTTGCTCCAGGAGCAGTACATCACTACAGGCCTTGGACAGCACAAAGTCCAGACCTTTCACCAATCGAGCACGTATGGTAATGCTTGGGAGGCGCCTACGACAACGCCAACAGCCCCCTACCAGTGTCCAGGAACTCGCCGCTGAACTGCGGTAAGAATGGAATAACATCAGTCATGCTAATATTGGACGTTTGGTGAGGAGTTTGCGACATCGGATCCGAGCTTGTCTCGCGAACCGAGGAAAATTTAAATGGTATTGAGGTCTTGGACTGAATGTGGTAAATTCTCTGACTGACCGTACATGTCTTCTGCAGCACAGTAGTTGGAATGTGTGCTTGTCAGACACCCAACTATCGCTGAAATCATTCACCAGATGTCGCGGTGCAATGCCTCAACTGTCTTTTTGATGAAAATATAAATATATTTCTTCATATTTCTCACGTTTATCAAACATCCCCTACTTGTTTGAATAGTATATTAAGTTCAAATTAGTGATTCGAATTGTCTGAAGGGGGCAATCCTAGACGTTTTTAAACGATTGGATATCGCAGGTTTAAAGACTTGTTTACGGAGGCTAGGACTTGTTTTGAATGACAACAGGGAAACACGTGTTGCACGGAGTTTCTCGGCATGGGAATCCCCCAAATGGTTAGTATTTTAGAATATACTGTAGCGTATCGTTTTTATGCAAATTGGAAAAAAATTTACGCATCTTCATCATTCTGATGAAATGGTTTATGAACCTCAATCTTATCTAACGTGTGGATAGAGTCTGTTTATTGACGTATATTTATTTTACTGTTACTTTTAAAACAACGTTCCCACCGAAATGCAGAAACCGTGCTCACGACCACGGAATCATGATATAGCGTGCATTCAAAACGTCATTTAAGTCGATAGGAATTCATTTCTAAATAATGACAGTTCGCATACAATATTGCCATTGCATGAGGCAAGTGGCTACACTGGCTAAATGGTTTTTGAAGTCGAGCTAAGAAACGGAATGGGGTCCGAAGCGCCCCACTCGCTCTCTTCTCCCATTGCTTACAGTGTGCTTTCTTGAAATGTTTACACCTTCCGGCATGTAATCTTGCATAGATTAAAATCCAAGATGGGAGTTTCGAAATAGGCTTATAACGTATATGTTCCAAGAAGACCCTACCTATAGCCCCAAACCCACATCGTGAAATGAACACGGCATCTTGAATGAACAAGGCAACTTTAACGATAATAATTTAGTAAATAAACTTCTCATGCACTCCGCGACGTCATTGGATAACAACAAATCAATAACTTAGATAAAGGTCGAAGTTACTCCATCATTAGTTCATGATTTGAATTGAGGTAGAGTAACTTGACCTTTTTATAGGCGGGTTGTGAGTATACATTCCAAGAATGATCACCAGACTCGAAAAATGCGATTTTGTAGGTACTATGCACTTTGAATCTCCTCCCATTCTTATTATCTTTTCAAATATTCCACTTGGTGACGCCAGACGGTAACATATGCCACTGGAGCCGTAAACACAGATAAAACTAAGAGAACACTCGTCCAATCAGAGGGCGAGTATTTTAGTCTTATTGGGATATAGTTTTCTTTTTCAGCTTTTGGCATCAAGATGGTAAAAAACACAAAAATGGCACTTGTTTGAATCTGCACGGTGGCTCAGATGTGGCCGGTGTGACAGGAATGATAGTCCGTAGGAAAATTAGTCCCTCTGGACTATTATTCCGCGGAATTATAGTCCTAGGTCTAACATTTCTAGGAATAGTAGTCCGGCGGACTACTATTCCTAGACATGTTAGACCTAGGACTATAATTCCGCGGAATAATAGTCCAGAGGGACTAGCGTTCCTACGGACTATCATTCCTGTCACACTGGAACGCATTAACCTTTTGTAGACGACATGCAAGAGTGTTTTATGTGAAGATTGTTTTGTGGTCGGTGTGTACAGTAGGGAACAAATAACTTAATAATACAAAATAGATTTGCACAGCTGCTAACGACAGTATTGTATAGTCGACACTATTTAAGAACAAATTGTTGGAATGGAAAAAGAAGATTTAAAACCCACAACAAAAATCATCATCAGGTTTCATAACACTCTTCAGCGGCAGAACGAATTTCGAACATTCTGTCATAGAGCTCTAGGTTTTTAACACTCTTACTTAACCCCCTCTGAACACGAGAGGCCGCTTTTCCGCCCGGGAACATGATACGTCACAATTTCATTAAGTGGGTCGGGTGCTCAGTGCATGTGTGGGGTAGACCAAGACAATATTAATTGGTCTGCCCCCAAATAACGAATATGGACTCTTCCAATGGCTGCCATTGAACTGCCATGCAAGATACCACCAGGTTTCAAAGGGATAATATTTAACCCTTGTGCTGTTTGTTTCTGTATTGGGGTTTGACAAAACTTTCAACAGCCAGCGTCATATCGTGTCGTAGAGTTTTGTGGGTGGATAAAACCGGA
Source organism: Pictodentalium vernedei (assembly GCA_031216915.1). NCBI lineage: Eukaryota > Metazoa > Mollusca > Scaphopoda > Dentaliida > Dentaliidae > Pictodentalium > Pictodentalium vernedei. The sequence continues at coordinate 396,109,810 of CM062297.1, read as the reverse complement.
GTACCAGGAGATCAACAGTCAGACTATCCAACCTACTGACCCGCCACCAGTAACTAGTGATGGTTAGAGCTCCATCGACGGCAGTACGCCTTAGTGCAACACGCCACCGTGTCCCCAGGTGAGCATTCGGGATCAAGTGTCTTGCCCAAGGACGCAGGGAAGATGGTCAAGCTTTCGTTTTAACCAACGCGCCACCGCACTCCCAAGTAACCCTTGATGGCTGGGATACTTTTTCAATAATGTTTTATCACACCGCACAAGCATAACTCACCCCCGTGGCTTTCCGCTGGTTTCTATTGAAAGCAGGTTTACCTGCATATACAGACAGGTGTTGATCAGAAACCACAGATGGGATGCATAAATCTTAACCAGAAAAGTATCATAGAATTTGCAGGTTATGACGTCTATTCTGAAATATAAAGAATAACCCAAATCTGAATAATAATAATAATAATAATAATAATAATAATAATAATAATAATAATAATAGCATTGATTACCCTTGGGCTCTCAAATGTTACTGCCTCCTCCCGCCGCTTCTTTCCACCCAACACCCAAAAATGTACTATTTAATGCTATTCCGTACTTCTTTTGTCCCAATTGCACTGATCAGCATACCTCCCGCCGCTTCTTTCCACCCAACACCCAAAAATGTACTATTTAATGCTATTCCGTACTTCTTTTGTCCCGATTGCACTGATCAGCATACCTCCCGCCGCTTCTTTCCACCCAACACCCAAAAATGTACTATTTAATGCTATTCCGTACTTCTTTTGTCCCAATTGCACTGATCAGCATACTAACCCTCTACTTTACTCACCCATTAACCACCTGTCCTTCATCCCCCATTCTATTTCACCATTATACTCCAAGCGAAAGCTATATTGTCTGACTGATATTTGGACATTCTAAGAGAAATAAGTGTCTCATGGGTGTAAAAAGACAGGTCAGAAAGAAACATTTAACAGCATGTTTTGATAGTAACATACCTGATTAAATCACTGCGTCTCTCCTTCTTGATTGTTGACTTATAACATTTCCGTGTTATCTTATCTTTCCAAAAATACGTTCACTATTCGAGCAAAAACGAACAGAAATGTGCACGTCACCAATGAAACAAAAAAGTTATAGAAATCGTCATTTTCAGAAAAGCGTTAGAACGAAGTGTACAAAGACTGCAGATGATAGATGTCAAATATGAAACGTTTTCAAAAGTTCGTTCATTCATACTGGTAGACTGTTGGAATTCTATGCTAGAGGTTCCGAGTTCGATCCCCGTCCGGGACGACCCGCGTTGTGTCTTTGGGCAAGGCACTTTATCCCGGTTATCTACAAGGAGGGCACGATGACGCCGTGTACTAAGGCGTACTGCACGTCGATGGTGCACATGTCTTCAACCGCTGTAACCCTGCATGAGCGGAGTTTGAACAGAGTTAGAATATTGAGGAGCTGACAGTTGCTCGCCAATGCTCGGTGGTTCTCTCCTGGTACTCCGCCTTCCCCCACCCGCAACACTGTCACGGTCACGATTAGCCATTGTGCATAAGTATGTGACCTTAAACACCAATAAATAAATACCTAACGCAAAAAGCCCTGGACACTTGCAAACAAAATTATTGAATAACTATTTTTTTTCATTTTTAGCGTCGAAAACATAGCTTTTGACCATATCGTATGGTCATAGGCCATGTTTTGTTTTTTGAGACCAAAAAATGAAAAAAATAATGAAAATTAAATGATGATTCGGTTTTTGTCGTTACCTTAGGTAAAGGGTTAATTTCGAATAGACGCTTTCTCCGCTTCAGGATCATCATACTACCTGAACTCATAAAATAGATAGTTCCTCCGAGAATTTGTATCGTTGACCAATCACGATTTTTACGTGCAGCCCTTTGGCTGAAAATGTTGATTGGTCTTCCCCCATGTAACGAATATAGACTATACCAATTGATTGCTCTGGGCCGGCATGGAATATACCATCAAATGGTTAAGGGCTATGCCATCCACTTAATCAACACTTAGGCCATCTATCAGCTGCTACTGGTTTCAAATTGCTATAAAATAACCAATCAACATGTGTAGAGGATACCTATGTTTTTGAGTGGATACAGGAAATATTTCCTTCCGAACGAGCAGGTAAAATATAAATTGTCAACGAAAGACCGCACATTATATTATATCTTACCTCCTACAAGTATCTGGGAATTTCATTGGTTCAAAGACGTCACATGCAGACTGCATATAAAACCGTATACTGTCTGTCAACATTAATATACGTTTACAGCTATGGGTAATCTCTTCCCTTTGTTCATTGATTATTCAAAATGGCGGCAGCCGATAAACGCTTCAAGTTGAAAGATTGAGTGTTGGAAGCCCATATTTGGTCTGAAGTGCAGGTTAGGCAACTTAAAAGGCGTCATATTCTGTGGATGTGTGTCATGTTACCGTCGAAATGAAACTGTTTGGTAAGTACGAATTTTCCTTGTTACAATGTATGGGAGAGTGCCTGTAGGCACTCTCCCATAAATTGTAACACGGCAAAGACATGTGAACACATTGTGAGAATTCTCTCATTTAATTTTGATCGATGTTGTTATTAGTTCTGTGCATCGATGCAGCAGTTGGTAAGATCTATTCGTTACACAGTTTGTTGGTGGCCTAATATGGTATAGGACTCAAGCTTCGCTCTCGTCCAATATGAAATTAACTGGCACCATATATACCATATTAGGCCACCAACAAACTGTGTAACTAATATTACCGGCTAGTCTCGAATGAAATAAGAATGATAGTACTACAGAAACAAATACATGTATTTTTTTCTCATCAACCTATTATATTCTAAACCAATCTTCACTTTTAAAAACTTCATATTAATGCATTGTAATTTTTTGAAAGCGACAAATATTTCAGTTTAAAAAACATCAGCAGATAGCTGAAGAACCGCTTTCAACGACGAAATTATTCAGTCGCGAAACAAGAGAGTTCCCTCAGCTTTTCAATGAAAGCTGAACAGAACCGACAATGGATGTTAATTTAAGACCTCAAATAACAATAACGTTTGACCATGAAATAGTAAACACCTCAATTTCATAAGTTTTGGCGGGTGTATATCTTGTTCGTTGACACTTGTTTCACTGTGAATCGACGGAAGTATCGGTCAAGACGAAAAATACATCTCTTCTTTCACTATTTTCTCATAGTTCAGTGGAAGCATATAATAAATATGCGTGTTTTAATTTTATTTGTGGAATCTAACATGAGGAAATAAGTTTGTTAGCCTTTTCGGTCAGAGCATCGGTAAGAACTGGCTATTTTGTTTTTGGGGAGTAGAAGCCAAGTGTTTGTTTTTTTGCGTCAAGACGAAAGTGAAGAAAAACTATCATTTGTACGTCAAATTATGATGTAATTAAAAGTAACTATAAATTGAGAATAAATAAACCAGACCTGTTTTTCACTTATTAGCTGTACGAAGTTTCACAGAGTTCAATGCTGAAAATAGTTCCGAGTCATTTTCATCTTTCGTACATTTGATACTATATTCATAATTGTTAGGTTGTCATGCTAACCACAGTTTGAAAGCATTTTCTTACCGTTTACCTCCAGAACAAGGCTGATCTGAGGCGAGAGAGGAAGAGTGTTCTCTCACTCGTCTTAGCCATTATGAAAATTAAGGTGTAAATCGCTCTGGTTACCAAAGATTATATCGACTCAAACGCGACAAGCTGCGTTTTGGTCGACAGTCGTTGTCCACCCCATCAACAATAACACTGTAGCACATCCCGTTGAGAAAGAAAAGCGAGAACATTAAATCTCAGATGCAATTCCCCTTTGCATTTCTTGATTCCGTCTTAATTTCGCACTTTTTTCTGTCATGGAATTTTGGTCAATTGGTCGCCGTAACGGGTTTACAGTACAACCGCCGTGGACTGGTCGTAATCCACGTGTGGGGAGTGATGTCCACCCACGCGTTTACCAGATAATAAAAATCATCATCAGCTATTCTTTTATTAATGAAGCATTGGGTTGCATGCGGTGCTTCATTAATTAAATTTTTGATGATTATTTCTATAATTAGCGTTTGGAATCTATTATCATTGCGTCTGTGGAAACATAGACCACCCGTGGAAAGTGACCAGTCAACGGTTGCCGTTCTGTAAGTAAATATATCGCGACCAGGGGCCAGTACTATAAAATCTTCACAACTGTGTTCTCCAGAATTTTGTTTTCTACACGTGAATACAAATAGATGAAATGAATAATTAGCATTCAAAAAGACATGGCAATTTGCCTACCGGTACATTGCCTCGTCTTTCGAAACGCTAATCACCCATTCCAATTAGTTATTCAGGCATAGAAAATTAAATTCTAGAAAATACATTTGAAAAAGGTATATAATATTAGCCCCAAATCGCGGTCAAATCGAGAAAGGAACAGCTTCGGCATCCACAATACTGTGTGCATAATTACGTTTCTTGTATTATTAGTATATTTTATAAGATTTTAGAATGAATATGGTACAGAAACCATGTCTAAGACATCACTTAGTGTCATCTGGCACAGAACGCGTCTCAAGAACCGCCGTACATGTATACGTCCTTTGTCTGGAAATAGTAAAATAGCATTTGATCAGAGAGAACCTATGCTGTTATTCAGAATATACTGTCCTTAGTTTCATTCTGAAAACTCAACAAAAATAAATAATCAACTAACACGTAACACTCAGGTTTTACATTCAACTTCCGTTTGTTTTTTTCTTTCCCTAATTATATGAGGCAATTCGAACAAGAGGACAATTTGTAATAATAAAATGAACATATTGCAGTCGTAAAAATCCAGACGATAGACATTTCTCCAATCAGGCACTGACATTACTCAGTATCTTCGTTTATTAACCTTTTCAACACTGGCACCCGAACGTATCATTTCAGTCAATACTGTCGACGTCGAAATGGGCGAAACCATTCTGGTTTGTTGGGAGAGCCAGTAATAGTTTAATCTGTCGAGCTGTTGCATTAAATTATTACCAAGCTTCGCTTCAGATTCTTTGCTCTTCATATCGTCTGCTCGTCCACTACCATTTTTTTTCTACACGCAAAAAATTACGCACATCGGTTTGAACGGGTTAACTACTTTGATACAGTAAACTTCTATCACAGATATATGTATTAGAAAATGGCTGCATTGTCTTTTTATCGTGCTTTGTATGAAGATTGAAGCGAATACTATTTTATGTTTAGGGACTCGTTGTGTTGACAAATAATGTTGCGTTTTCGTACTTTTTACAAAAAATGAGTCGTTGAAAAGTGTTTATAGCTTGAACAAAATGTTGGAGAGTTCCTTTGGGCATTATCTAATTTTTTTTGCAAAAATAGTTATTGTCTTCCTTGAAAACGCTACTACGACCACCAATTATTATATAAGTGCAACAGTCTACTCAGCCGCTATTGTTCGTGTAGAAGTGTGAAACTTTTCTCGATCAGAGAAATGCCGACGATATGGACAGAAGGGCATTCGCGTTCGAACTGTCATTTTTTTTACCGGAGGGCGGAGGGATAATAACCCGAAGGTTTCGAGTTCAATAATATTCCTCCGCCAAAATCGATCGAGTGTGGCAAAAATGACAGGTCGAGCGCATATGCTGTTCTGTACTTATTGCACGCCTACAGTTTACTAAAACAATTATTGGTCGATTTTGGCGGAGGGATAATATTGACCTCGAAGCCATCGACTTCTTGTTCAATATTATCCCTCTGCCCAAATCGATCTCGTGCAGTAAAAAATGACAGTTCGTACGCGTATACTGTTCTGTGTTAATTACACGCCTACGGTTTGCTAAAAAAAATATTAAAAACACAAATTATTGCCACAAATAACCCAAACGTAAAAAAGAAATAGTTAAATACTCCACACACGTGATCAGTATTGTTCAAGGACAATATAAACAAATTGTTGTTCGCTTCGGCTTTTGCAGAAAAGGCGTGTATTTTATGAAAATAAAAGCATAGGCGTGCAATAATGTTTTTTTTCAAATTAAGGCTTCTTTAGTTGGGCATTTAACTGCAAATCGAGAGGACTGGGTGAGTAGGAAAATGACAAAATAACACATAATTTATTAAGCATTTATCACATAATCATATAAATACACAGATAACGACGAACACACGAATAACAAATTAATAATTGAAAGAACATTACATTAAAATTTTCAGTTATGAACATGACAGCAGGTGATGTGGCACGCAGAATCTAAATACTGCAGGAGGCTAATATTACTCTCCCGGAGTAGACGTTGAAAATGCTGGATAGAATTATCTTTTCTGTACTTCTTCCTGTGCATAAATTTGCTACCAGCATTCAGTTTTAACCCTTTACCCAACGTAACGGTCAAAACCGACCAGCGCTATTCTCAAAAATCGCCAATTAATTTTCATTATTTTTTCATTTTTTGTCTCAAAAACATAGGTTATAACCCCTCGTTGGAACGAGCTCGTCGAGCCGTTCCAATGAGGGGTCATAACCTATGTTTTTGAGAAAATGTTTTTTAAAAAATTAGTTATTCAAGAATATTTGTTGCAAGTGTCGTCTGCTTTTCATGTTAGGTAAAGGGTTAATATGGTGGCTTCCTGGTGAGCCTGGTCTTTTATAAAAAATCTATCATTCTGTATATGTTGGGGTTTTCGATGCCAGCCTTCTGTATGGTTACTTGTTCTGTGTTCAGCGGAATCGTAATGGTTCCACATTTCTGTTCCACGATTCCCCTCCACCCAGTTGTCCTTGGGCAAGGCATTAACCCCGATTGTCCACATGAGGGGAGGGGGAGGGGGGCACGATGATGTCGTGTACTAAGGCGTGCTGCACGTCGATGATGCGCATGTCTTCAACCAATCTAACCCTGCATGTGCTTCAGTGCGGAGTTACGATGTTGGATGTCGTTGCTCGGTGGTTCTCTCCGGATACTCCGGCTTCCTCCACCCGTAAAACGGTCACGGTCATGATTAGCCATTGTGCATAAGTATGTGACCTTAAACACTAATAAATAAATAAATAATAACTCCACCCAGTTCTCTGTAACGAAGTCTGTAAATTTTGTCCAGTTTTTTTCGAGGGTTGTGGCATCTGTCGTTGGGGTTTTTCACGCCATTCCACGTATTATAATTGTATATTATAAGATTCCCCGAATCTCAAATTTTGGGTCAAATCGAATCTCGAATCGAATCAGGCAGAAGATTTTGAATCGAATCGAATCGCACGCTACATCTTCAAGTTGTACATATTGCTAATTCTTACAACAGTGTGTATTCTTAGTCTCCACTCAGTTGTTCTGAGCAACCGAGTCTCGTCTATTTTTGGCAAATCATTCAAAATGCGAAAGATTCAAAAACAAATTATTTATAATTTATTACAAAAGAAGAGTATACATACTTGCAATTTCCTCTTGGTATATAGATGTTAAATAAATTATAGTTTAACTGTTTGGTGCGACAACAAATTTATCGTCAACTGAAACGGTGATGAACTATCAATTCTCTGTTTTTATTCATAAACTCATCAACTCAGTCCGGCAAGCTCACTGTTTTGAGCTTGTTCCAACGAGGGGTCATAACCTATGTTTTTGAGACAAAAAATGAAAAAAATTAGTTATTCAAGAAATTTTTTTGCAAGTGTCGTCTGCTTTTCATGTTAGGCAAAGGGTTAAACGTTTGACGATTTTTCCTCTAATTTGTGTTGAAATCTAGTATTATTGCGTCCTTGGAAATATTGCCCACTCGTGGAAAGTGACCAGTCCAGTACTGTAGATACCGATGTTTCGAGCTCCCCTTACTGAGCGGTGGAAAACGTTACATTGTCAGAATGGTGTGTGAAACATATTTACAAGGAAAGGACATTAGCGTTCGATTGGCAAAGGTTGCAACAATGGTGGCGGAACAATAATGACAGTTGTGGAGGGCAGAATCATTTCTTTTAAAAACTTGCTTCAAGAAGACAGCTCATGTACCCTTATTGGAACGAGCTCGTTGAGCTCGTTCCACCAAAGGGCCCTTTGGCTTTGTTTTTTTTGCAAAAACATGAAAATGTTTAGTTTTGCCAGAAATTGTGTTGCAAATGTCGTTTTCTCTTCGTGTTTGCCGAATGGTAAATGTATATATATATATATCTATGATGCGGGGTGTGTTGCATGTTTGTGCGTATGTAATCCTAACTCCCTCAAGACGGTTTGTACTGCGACACAGAAATTATCAGGAATTACGACGAATATCCCGAAAATTATTTTAGCAATATATTTTTTCATATAAAGAAGGAAAGTTGGAATGCTTATTGCTATCTAATTTTCAGTACGGCGAGAAAAGAAGATTCACCACAATGAGGGTGAGTTCGAATGGACAAACTCGAATCTTGGAGTGAAAATAAAAATGGATCTCTCCGTATACGAACAATTGTCGCCTTTGTCTCTCAGATAACGGAGCAGGCAATCCAGCTTGTGATAGATATATACATTTATTTTACAATATACCAACATTCATTGCATTAACTGTGTTAAACATTTCAACAACACGATAAAGTGCATACAGCAGGGAGATAGGATAGCCAGATTAGCTGTCCGCCAGTCTTCTCCCGATGAGACACTGTTCAAAAACCCAGCATACAGACTCTTGCAAACCTTGAGGTAGAGAAAAACTAGAAGTGCAGGAGAGAAGTGAGAGGTTGAGATATCTGACCGGGAACGTGTGACTTATCCTACTGACCTAACCAGTCTATTATATCGAAAACATTTCTATTAAATGCACTTAATTCAGGGCCAAATGTGAATAAGTTTTAATTGACTCACCAAGGTAGCCATAATAATAATGAAATGTTGATTAGAAATCGACCATGGTTAAATGTGTCTCGATCTGATCGGAAATATCCGTCGGCTGTTCTCACACAAAACCACATAATCTAATTGGGAAATGATAGAAACTATTCTCGAGTGGTGTAGGGGTTGGGAAATCCCACACGAGGGGAAAGATAGTGGGGAAATCTCACACGAGGGGAAAGATGGTGGAGAAATCCCACATGAGTCGAAAGATATTTGACCTAGACACGAGGCTTGCCAAAGTATCTTTTCCCGGGGGTGAGTTTTTCACACCCCACCTCTACACAACTTGAGGGTGATTTTCTCCAACCACACATAAGATGACGTCATGCTACTGCTTGTGCGATAATAATATAATATTCTAGTGATTGATTATAGAGAAGAAATGATTCTTTATCCAGAAAGAACATAGAAAATCCCCGTATATACCCAAGATATATACTATGAAAACGATGAATTAACATATTGAAGCAAATTGATAAGCTGATGTTCCGTTCCGGTGTCGTCATTTTGAAATTATTGATTTTGAGGGCATCATGTGCCGTGTGGTAAGATAAAAATCAACCCCAAGTGCTGTTGGGATAGAAAGGGTAGCTGCAATAATGGAATCCAAGCGGGACGCCACGTTTGTGTACAAAATGCAGACGATGATGTCATCTTTAGGCGATCATTAAATAGTCAAATGAGGACGGAGACGTGAGGTTGGTTCGATTGATCTGTCGCACCCAGGTATATCAGCCAGGACACGCGTATCCCAGTAGGTATGTGGTGGGAGAAAACTGAACCCCACCCAGGGCCTTGCGAATATTCGGTATGCTGAATGATATTCGATTCGTCGGCAGTACTCGATTCGAATTCGATTCGGCAATCGGGGCTGAGTATCTATCGAGTATCTCCGATTATCCTTGCAATCTTTCTCTCTGCCGGAATGCACTGAATATCGGCGGGATGAAAGCGCGTTTTAAAAATAGGCACACTGAGCTAAAAAACGGATTCCATCTCACACAATTCCACTGTCAGTGCCATCGACGAATTTATCCAGCGCTCGTACTTCCTATTTCATGTGCCGGCGACGGGCGAACATGGGTATGTTCCGGACTAACACACGATTTTATTTCCCGGTAACGCTACCGGTAACCATTCTGATAGATTCGATATTCGCTTCGCGAAAGGTGTGCAGTATTCGATACCGTATTCGATCCGAAATCATTCGAATATCTGCAGGCCACTAATCTCGCATATCATTAGATACATCGGCAACCTTTTCCCTTCCATTTCTCATTACATAGTTCTCTTTCAATGTCTGTTCTGTACATAAGCTTGGAAAGTGAAGCATTTTTTGTTTCGTCAATCGGCATTGTGGTTTATTTATTTATTTATTTATTTATTTATTTATTTATTTATTTATTTATTTATTTATTATAGGGATTTAACGACCCTTTCAACAGCCAGTGTCACCTCGTGTCGGACAGTTTTACGGATGGAGGAAGCTGGAGAACCCGGAGAGAACCATCGAGCAACTGAAATATTCGTTAAACACCTCGACTTTCTCGGTGTTCAACGAATACGTCTTGTTTAGACAACGTAGGGTTGAAATCCCTGGAGTGGAATTATTTCCTACGAATGTTTTGAGGGTCTTCCACCATTGTGCCGATGACGTCTCTGAAATTTTCAGTACGTGATTGCGTATTATAGTTTTCGAGATTACCGCGAATATCAATTTCTTCTAATACCAGACTCCCCAACGTACTAACTCCACATAAACAAGGTTAGCATTGGTTGAAGATAAGTACACCATCGACGAAGAGTACGGCTTAGTTCACAACGCTACTGTGCCCTCGGGTGGGCAATCGGGATCAGAGCCTTGCCCAAAGCCACAACGCAGTGACCTCTGGCGAGGACCGAACCAGGGACCTTTCGGTTTGAAGTTCAATGGCTTAACCATTGAGCCAAATTATGGTTGATAAAAGGTTAAACCTTATTATTAGATACATATCTTGTTTTGTTTGCTTTGAGTTGATGAATGCACTTTCGTTCTTGGCATCCATATCCGTTGTGTGTGGATGTGCATGTTATGATAGTCTTTTAGAGACGGGCGCTAAAGTGATCGATCTTCGTATTAATGTGATCAGTGTTTAAACATTTAAAAGGACGGTGTTTGATTCAAGTTCAATTTACTAGAATGGTATTTTCAGTTTCCTTGACTTTTTGATTGATCGTCCATTACAGACTGAATGTAGTAATTTGCTAAACATTGTAAACGTGCATTGCCTAGGACGTCTATGATTAATTTTTACAGATACGATGGCAGTGGGTATTTGGAGCTATTTTCTAGTCAATGTTTGATGTTACAAATTTGGACCCTATTATTACCTGATGCATGCATTCAATTTTGTCGACACTGAAAAATTTCTTGAGGAGATCGTGTGTCTTTATTTCATAAATTATAATTCCTAAACTATCGAAGTATAACTTTTTTGTGACGAATGCTGTAATTCTATCCAAAAAAAATTCACTGTACCCTTCATTTTAGCCTCGTGAGACTGTATTATTTATGTTCAATTTTCTCTCTTCTAGTTCCTGCACGCGCGGTAAAATTACTGCGTCAGTTAATATTTGAAGCCTGTTATTCTAAAAGCGCTGGTAAATTATAACCATTCGTACTTTATTGCTCGATGGTGAATTATTTTAAAAATAGTTGTTTGCAATGCGCATGTTCTCTCAATGTATTACATGACCATTGCAATGTGTTCCTCATTTTCAAATTGCTGTTTAGTTGACCAGACAACAACTCCTACAATTTACCGTGGAGTACAATCAAGCACTCCGCAAAAGATTGTGCTTTTATGGAGTAAGATTATGGAATCTCACATTAACCCTTTGAACACTGGTGGAATCGTCCATGTCAGTTCAGTGACATCAATTGGAAGAGCCTATTTTTGTCATTTTGTGGTAGACCAATTAATATTTTCAACGTGCAGCCATCGGGCTGCACGTTGAAAATATTGATTGGTCTACCCTACACATTCACTTTTCAACTATCCTACTTAATTATAGGCCGGAACAGAGGACGGGCGGATTCAAATGGTTAAAATACAGTGAAAGCACAATGGATAAAGCATTGAAAATTTAACTATGGGGACCAGCTCTGTTCAGAAGACGAACTGTATGTTTTAACCCTTTACCTAACGTAACGGCCAAAACCGGCCAGCGCTATTCTCAAAAATTACCAGTTAATTTTCATTACTTTTTTCCTTTTTTGTCTCAAAAACATAGATTATGACCCCTCGTTGGAACGAGCTCGTCGAGCTCGTTCCAACGACGGGTCATAAGCTATGTTTTTGAGACAAAAAAGGAAAAAAAATACTTATTCAAGAATTATTTTTGCAAGTGTCGTCTGCTTTTTAGGTTAGGTAAAGGGTTAACAATAAGTATTCAGTAAGTCACGATGTGTGAATGTGTTCATCAATACGACACAAGTGCCAGCGCGGAAGGACAGCACGAGAGGCACCGCCTCGAGTTCTATCCTTCCGCAATGGCGCGAGTGTCGTACTGTCGAATGCATTCACACATTGTGGCGTTTTGTGTTTTGCACATCTCTATGGCATGGAATACATTAATTTAAAAATTCGGTCTTATTTGTAGAATTTGACAGTTCTGACATCTGCTTGAAATGAAAACAAAAAGAAAAACACATGTATGATTTATAAACTCGTGCGACAGATCGATTTTTAAACAGAACAATATAAATGAAAATTGTTTCCTGATAGGTTAGTATTTTTAAAATTTAGCTGCCGTTATCTGCGAGATGTTCGCTTCAAGGTGAGAACTTGAGTGTTATAAAAGCACTCCTCCCCATTTATACGATAAGTTTGATTTCGTTAATTTTGGTGGATTTGAACAAAACATTTTCCAATCGAAACTCGATTTTATCGGTTGTAATAGCTGCTTCCAAATTGGTCTAGGTCAGGGAGCGACGTTTCTATTGGTCGATTACAAAAATGGGCGGATGTTAGCGATTCGATTGGTATTTGACGTCAGGTGGAAAATAGTTCGTCAACGGACACCGTATGGGACAGGTGTTCCGTACGGATTTGTAAATATGGAACTGGGGAAAGGTGATGGGCGTGTATTAATAATACTTATTTACTTTAAACAATATTTATTCAATATCTTCAATCGAATATACAAAAGAGAACAAAGAAAAATGTGGATCCGACAGGAAGCTATAAAGCTTATACTTGGTCCTTTCCACGTACAACATTTTCGTAAAATATGAATACAAAAGGATCAATGGCATATGCACAGTTGCATGTTTTGTTCATACTAGGCCTGGTAAAGTAAAACACGTTAAAACTGGAAACAGAATGGGATATAGAGAGAAAAGGAGAAAGGTCGAAGGTGGAAGCCAACCTGGGTGTAAAACTGGACCGTAAGCCTGCCTGATAGTACTAAAACATACAAGCAGCCTAGAGTCAGATCATCAAATATTACATATAAAATCGTTACATTCAGTTGAGAATACCACATAGACATATCTACATATACATACATATACATACATATACATACATACATACATACATACATACATACATACATACATACATACATACATACATACATACATACATACATACATACCTACATACATACATACACACAAAAACATACACATATACATACATAAGGTCATTCCAACCGAATATCCACTACTGAAAGCGCTTCTTTGTTGCCACAATGAATTCTTGAACGACATCGAAGACCGTACAATTTTCTTTGTCGGTTAGGAGTTCGGAACCATACAGTAGAGTTGGCACATCGGGAGCAAATGATTATTGGCCAATAGTGCGGACACGGATATTGATGTAGATAGAGCACAATAGCAGAAAATGTTCAGTTGTCTCAATCTCACCACGTTGACAGTATGGTGACGGTACTATGTGATTAGCATACCAATGTGTGTTGAGATTGCTACATGTCAGGCGTAGCCAACAATGATATATTTGTGCTGCATGGCATTTAGTGCTGCGGAAGAATGATGGGGGCCATCGGTTATTGCGGTTTAGAAAGCTCTTAAAATTACAGTAGGACCTATTCTCTCTTACCGCCGATGGGATTTGATTCCATAACTTAGTTACCTCTGGGATAAAGGACAAATGGTATAATTGAGTTCGACAAGGAGGAATCCTGTGGTTACCACTAGAGCGGAGATTAAGTCTCGTATAGGTCACCAAGATGAACTGTGGCACTTTATTAGCAATGCGCAGAAGCGTTATGTGGTGGTACATCATAAAGAGCTGCATTAGCTTATGCTTACGACACCTGTCTAAAAGAGGGTCCAAACAGGTTTCAGGGTATAATAAGGCTTTGCTAGCGCTAGCAGTTGTTCCAGTGACTCCAGCAGCAGCTACCTGGATATTTTCCAAGTTTGCTTTGTCGGCTTCGTTGCAGTTGTCCCAAACCGTATCGGCAGAAGTGTCTTATAAATGCTAAATAGATTTTCTCCAGAACGCCTCTGTCAAGTACAAATTTGTGTCTTCGCCCTAGGTCTATGCATGCCCAGGGTTTAGCACAGATATAGTCAATATGATTATCCACGTACATCTTCTGTTTAAAATAGCTCCTAATAGCTCCTAAATGTTTGTGGTTGTCAACTTCAAGATTCCAGTAATAGCAAACAATAAGGGTGGATGTTGGGGAGTGTATCCTTGTCGAGATATGATCGTGCTTTCCGTTTTTTTTTTGTGGATTAAATTCAACCAACCACGATCTAGCCGAAATATCTATTGTCGCCAGATCGTGATTGATTAAACTGGCCGTTTGGGCAGGGTTTTCTACAATTAGATAAATAAAGGGTTAAATCGTCTGCAAAAAGACGTATGTTACTGATCAAATTTTCCGTTATATCGTTAATGTATATAAGGAATAAAAGGGATCCAAGAACAGAACATTGTGGAACTCCGGAGCAAACAGTTCCCCAAGACGAAGATTCGTTTGCTACGACAACTCGCTGGGACCTATTTGAAAGAAATGATTTAAAACATTCGAGTAGTTCTCCCCTAATTCCGATTTTCTCCAATTTGTAGATCACCCCGGCGTGCCATAATTTACTGAACGCTTTGCTGACATCACAAATGACCACTCTAACCTCTTTGCCTTCGTCAAGAGCGTGACAAAACTCATCATATATATCGGTTAATTGCAGAACTGTCGAGTCGTATGGTATAAAACCTGACTGAAATTGGACGAAAATATTATTTTCTTTCAAAACCTTCCATACGTGCTTAAAGATACATTTCTCACACACTTTGACGAGGCAGCTAATCTGGCATATTGGGCGATAATTAGTAACTAAGTTGGCGGAATTTTTCTTCAGGATTGGAGATACATTAGCTTTTTTTCCACGCAGCTGGGAAGTAACACTCATTTAGTAAAATGTTAAACACAATCATGAGTGGTTCACTCAAAGAGTTCTTACATTATTTTAGTAATCAGGGGCTAACCAAGTCCGGACCTGATGCTTTGGCTACATTTATTGCTTTGAGCACTTCTTGTACCTCGTGGCAGTTGAATGTTATGCTATCAATTATTACAGTGGATGGTGGAAAAAGGCTTCAGAATCGTCAATAGTAGAGGTAGAATTGAAATATTTGTTAAACACCTCGACTTTCTCGGTGTTCAATGAATACGTCTTGTTTAGACAACGTAGGGTTGAAATCCCTGGAGTGGAATTATTTCCTACGAATGTTTTGAGGGTCTTCCACCATTGTGCCGATGACGTCTCTGAAATTTTCAGTACGTGATTGCGTATTATAGTTTTCGAGATTACCGCGAATATCAATTTCTTCTAATACCAGCATCGCCATTGGTGGTGTGGTTTAATCTAGCGAAAGGGAATTTCCCGGTTACCGGTTCCGAAAATCAGTGTTAATGCCCGTGAAATTCACAGACTAGTATCGGGAATCAAAGGTTGCGGAACGCAACCTTTGATTCCCGGTTCTCTCTTATGAATTTCACGGGTATCGGGACTGATATTCAGAAACGAGAACCGGAAAATTCCCGGTATCGTGACTGACTTTCAAAAGACAAGAACCAGAAAATTCCCGTTCCCGGGATTAAACCCTAGTCAGATTCCACAGTGTTGTGGGAAGTCAAGTGGACAGACACTCTCTGTACGCTTTTGTAATGAGAGTGCGGTATCAACATGCTCTACTACGAATGGCCAAGACAATTTTTCATCAACACATGATTAGACGCCAAAGCTGTTAACTGTCATGTCATTTATTTATTTATTATTTAATAAGGTTTAACTACACTTTAACAGCCAAGGTCGTATCGTGTCGGTGACAGTTTTACCGGTGGAGGAAGCCGGAATACCCGGAGAGAATCACCAAGTAACGACGAGCAGCTGCTCGCTCCCCAACATCTTAACTCCACACTGCAGCACAGACAGGGTTAGACTGGTTGAAGACATGCGCACCATCGACGTGCATTGCGCCTTAGTACACGGCGTCATCGTGCTCCCATGTAGACAATCGGGGTCAAGTGCCTTGACCAAGGACACAACGCGGGAGTCCGAATCAATCGCTCAGACTGTCACCCATCCAAGGACTAACCGGGCTCGACGTTGCTTAACTTCGCTGATCTGACGAGAACCGGTTACCACAACGCCACCGCGCCCCCGTGATGTAAATATATTATTGTTAAAACTGATGTAACTTGAGACTGACGTTTATATCATTGTTAACTAATCTGACTTTTGCTCCAATCTAACGCATGATAATGAACAGTACGTTTATTTACAAGACTGAGAACTCCTAAAAAAGTACATGACCTGCATATATTCGTTATATTTTGTTTTGTGGAGTGGGGTTTTACGACACCCTCAACAGCCAGGGTCAAATCGTGTTATGCAGATCCTTTCTTTGGGACGGTTTTCATGTTGGACATGCGAGCTGAAGACAGCATATAAGTATCTATATATATATGTTTGCCATGTACATTTATATATGTGTGACAGATGTATGTATGTTAGGGTTTATGTGTCCTATGTAGTCCATGCGTCTTAGATGAAGACTTTCCCCCTTTTTACAACGATTCTGGGTGCAAGCTTGCCAAGTTTTTCTGGGCTGGAAATTATTTTTTCACGTTCCAATCCCAGTTTTCAAGTCCGGGTCTAAAAAAGAATGCTTATCGATGAATAAAAGGATTTAATTTAATGGACCTTCTATACATGTAAGTTTTAACATTGCAAAATGAAGTGAGCCAAACATTCATACCCCAAACCATATCGTTGTCATTTATGACAACATTTATTATGCCAGTTATATTTGTATATGTATTTTGCACTTGCACTAAAAAACGGAGCAACGCCACAGTCATTTTCTTCGTATGAAGATGGAATATGTTTCTCATCACCGAACCTTTCAGAAGCTTTCCCGACCTTTCTTGGCATTGTTTGTGATTGCTACTTAGTTAATGCATTTTTCACCTGTCATGGAGGTTGATTTAGCAACATACCGTGCCAGGATTGGTCGGTTTGGCGTATGTATAAATGGCAGAAACTTCATGTAGACTGGTCTTTTTTAAAGATTATGATGATGTTTTTTTGTCCTATGGGCTGTGGTTGTCTAGGCGCAATAATTTTCAGCACATTGATACTTAGTGGAGACGTGGAATTGAATCCAGGTGGACCCCGAGAAGAGGTATCGTTTGTTCATTTGAATACCAGTGGTATTCGAAACAAAGTAAATCTAATTCACGCAGAGCTTGGTGAATTTGATGTCATTTCTGTCACTGAATGGTTTTTAAGTGCTACTATTGATAGTAAGGACATCAAAATTCCAGGATATCATCTTGTAAGGAAAGATAGAAGCGATGGAGTTGGTGGTGGGGTAGTTTTATATTTTAATTTAAACCTGATTTTTAAACGCAAGGAACATATGGAGCTACCTGGATTAGAGTGCGTCTGGGTGAAGATTAGAAGTGATAACCAAAAGGTATTATGGGTGTATTTTACCGACACCCTTCGGCTCGCGACTTCTATTGGGACCTTATCGACGAATCGATATCAGTTGCCAGAGCTGATTTATCAACCAAAGGTCTGGTACTTGGTGGGTGATTTTAATGCAGATTGCTTACCGAGTATGAACCATAAAATACGATATCTCGAGAACCTCCATGGCTTGTCACAGATGATAAAAGAAGCAACGCAAACAACTGAACACTCTAGCACACTAATAGATCTATTGTTAACCTCATGTACTGACTGTCTTCATAAAGTACAGGTTATCCCCCATTCTGTAGCGACTATCATGCAATTTTAGCGAACCTAAAATCTATGAATACAAAGCCCCTCAATATGTAGGAACTGTATGGGACTATGGTAACATAGATGTGATTGGTATGTCAAGCGCATTTTCTAATCAAGCTGGAATTCACTTTTTATTAGTGGATGTGTTGATGAAATCACCAAAACATCACAACTAATATCACAAAAATAGCCAGATCTTTTATCCCATCAACAATTAATTATAGCTTTCCGACCGAAAGATAAGTTTTGGATGACATCCTTTGTCCGTAGACAAATGCGGATACGTAACAAAACGCATAACAGAGCCAAACAGTCGAATGATGCATGTGACTGGCGTGAATCTAAAAGACTCAGATATTATACTCTAGAATGTTTAAGACAGGCTAAAAAAAGACTTCGATGTTAAAATTGAGATATTTGTATCGAATAGAATGCCATCTTCCAAGCAATGGTGGAAATGTTTAAAAAACTTTTCGAAGGAACAGTGTAATGTCAGCAATATATTTCCATCACTACTTCATGGGGAGAGTGTCGTCAATGACCCAACAGAAATTGCACAACTTCTGAATAACTACTTAATCATCCAGTGTAATACGGTTGTTGATAAAGAGCTACCAGATATAGAGTTTCACGAGAATTTTATTGATAATGTAGAAACAACCGCTTCGGAGGTTGAAATACTTTTTCAAAGCTAGACACAAAAACGCCTGTGGGCCGGATGGAATTAATAATATAATTTTGAAGAAATTTGCGCTTCAACTGTCGTTTCCCTTATGTAGGTTGTTCAACTTATCATTAACAACCGGAGAGTTTCCTGACATTTGGAAGCGGGCAAATGTTATGCCAGTTCATAAGAAATCATCCAGTAAGACAAAGGAAATTTATCGCCCCATCTCACTGACCAGTTGTCTCGGCAAGGTTCTAGAAAAGATAGTTTCTAATCGCGTCTATACGTTTTTAATTGAAAATAATCTAACAAATTTACAGTCAGGTTTTAAACGAGGGGATGGAACAGTGTATCAGTTGATGTTTCTTGACTTCTACATTAAATCGGCACTTGACGACGGTAAAGAAGTCCTGTTCGTATTCTGTGATATAAGTAAATCGTTTGACAGAGTCTGGCATGCAGGTCTTCTGCATAAACTTGACGGAATTGGGGTACGAGGAAATTTACTGGCTTGGTTCAAAAGCTATCTACGTGAACGTCCACAAGTATTCGTAATCAACGGGTAAAAATCGGAGAATAATTGGATTTCATCAGGGGTTCCTCACGGTTCGGTTTTGGGTCCCCTTCTGTTCTGTATATTTATATACACGACATCGTAAATAACATTCATTCCAACATTAGATTATATTCAGACGACACTTCGTTGTTTTTAATTGCTGAGGATGCAAACCTGTCTGCAAACATTCTGAACGAAGATTTGAAGAGTATTGATGAATGGGCTTGTAAATGACAAGTTAACTTTAATCCGTTTGTTAGATCGCCCAATTGAAGAAGTTGACACCCATAAACACCCGAGTCCACACCTCCAGACTTCTGGTACTTGGAGTATTCAGATGGCGAGTCTAGATGAAAAAATTAGCCCGATGATAAATTGTCTTCTGAGTTTACAATACAGATTGTCACGATCTGCGTTGGAAACTCTGTATACCAGTTTTCTGATCCCGCTTTTTGACTATGCAGATGTTATGTGGGACACCAGTGCGGAAAACCTAACTACCGTACTGCAACACTTACAACTAGATGCTCTCCGTACAATTTGTGGTGCATCTAGAGGTACAAGCCATAACGTAATTTATAAAGAGACAGGCTTTATCACTTTGAATGAAAGGAGGAAAAGACATAAAATAATCAAAATGTACAAACTCATATCTGGAAATGCTCCATCGTATCTTACGCTTCTGGTACCCCGGCAGATGACTGATATCACGATTTACCGCTTACCTTCTTCAGATAACATGCGTGAAATACAGTGTCGCACCAGACTCTTTTCTGATTCATTTCTGCCTTCGGTCGTGAAAATGTGGAACAGCCTGAGCGCGGACGTGCGATCCTGTGATTCTCTAGAGTCTCTGAAAAGTTCCCTCAAAGAGGTGACAGGGTGGTTCCAGAGTATTACTATGCTGGTTGTAGACGAGGTCAAATACTCCATAGTAAACTTAGAATGAGATGCAGTAACTTGAATGCTCATAAATTCGAACGCTTCTTAACAAAGTACCCTAAATGTTCTTGTGGAAATGATTATGAAGATGCAGCTCACTTCATCGCATCGTGTCCTAACTTTCGTATCCAGCATCAATCTTTTCATCTGAACATCGCGAACCCAACAGACAATATCAGTTATATTCTGTATGGTAATCCAACATGGCCTAATGCAGTTAATCAAAGAGTCTTTGTGGCCTTCCAAAAGTACATTGAAGAAACGAAGAGATTTGAGTAGAGGCTATCTCCGACCCATGGGCCAAGATATAATAAGTTTACACAGTCACAAATACACCATGCATAAAGTAATCACAGAAGACAGTTGACTCCGCACAGAGCACCCGCTCAAGCACCATTATTGTTTGTAAGTTCTTCAGTGTAACGGTGAGGTATTCAAATAGGCTTAGCCTGTTTACCACACTATTTTGATTTCGAAATAAAATATGTTTAAAAAAAGGGTAAAATCGTGTTGGACGGTTTTTACGAGTGGAAGATGTCGGATGTTTAGTACATTGCGACACCGTGCTCTCGTGTGGGCGGTCGGGATGAAGTGTTTTGCCTAGGGATAGAGCACAGGTGACATAGGCCAGGGCCGGACCGTCGACATTCGGTATAAAGTCCAGCGGTCTAACCAATGGGTCATCGCTCTTTCAAAATATACTCGTTGCGGAGCAAATTCATCAATAGCGGCAAAGTAGTAACGGTTTTTCATATCGGCGTTTCTGGGTCTAAAAATGTCCACTGAATATTGTATTTACATTTTTTTATAGTAAATTGTCCAACAAGAGGGAAATGGCCCTACTAAGACAGCTGTTATACAAACAACTTGCTGCATCTTGTTTGTTATTAGAGCACTCTCGCCGTTGCTCGGTGGTTCTCTCCGGGTATACCGGCTTCCCCCACACGTAAAACTGTCCAACGTGAGGTGACACTGGCTGTCGAAAGTGTCGTTAAACCCCAATAAATAAATAAATATTAGAGCACTCATCCAATGCAGCAGTCGGCATACAGTACATCCGCAGAGGACTGGTCACTTTCCAGGGGTGAGCAATATTTTCACGGATACAATAATATTATACTGCAAACACTGATTCACCCCTCCAAAAAAGGACAGAAATAATAATCAATGAAATATGAAAACGTGGTTCCGTAACATTTACTTAGCCATAGGAAAATTTCCCTCAGTAAATGTTCATAAGGTCTATCTATTAACCACATCGCGGGTCAGAGCTACCAGATGATTCATGTATCGTATTGTGAAGTTTTCTCTGGTGATTCAGAACCACGGTCGCTTCCAAAATATCCAAAAACAGTGTTCATCGTTCGTTGTATGTGTTGTAAACCTTATTGGCCTTACGTTGGAAGAGGTTTCTGAAAATATTTTCCAACCGCATTCCCGTCAGTATTGCACCCACATTGTCAAGCCACCAGTTTCATTCTGTAAGGAATTCGACGCTGTTACCACACTACCTCTTCAATAGTATATTGGCCATATTTAAATTTAATCGTCCGGAATGTTTCAGTTGGTCGGAAACGTAGGTTCGCTTTTTTCGACCAACTGAAATGTTCCAGACGATAAAGTGTAAGAAAATACCTCAAATATTTATTTTCTTTGAATCAACGCAAGAAGTGTTACCCAATCGAAACTTGATTTGACCCAACTTTTTATGACATTACCACGAGCAATGAAGACTCACCACATCGTAGTTTTAAAATTATGCCGTGCAGTTCCTGCAATTGTGATAAGAGCTTGATGTTTTCAATACTTATTGTTTGGAATATATGTAACTGGCGTACGAACGAACTTATCTAGTACAATAGAAAGAAAAAAAATCAAAGAAACTAAGGAAATAAGCTATCCCATTCTGCGTCAAGAATCCCCCCTCCCAAGTACCTTTTAATATACGGCTATAAATGAACTAAAATATCGAAGAGTCATTGCTTTCTTTTGTACTCTTTCATCGGGTCCGAATGTCGTCAGGTACGTGACATCGAAGGGAGAGGCGTAAATACTGACGGATTCATAACCCCTGAGAGAGAGAGGAACCTTTTTTTCCAAATCAATATTATTTTTACACCACATTGCACCACCAGGCAATCAGTGTTTGTTTCGGGGGAAAATTCTCAACGACTCAACTGTTGTCAACCAAAGCCTGTATTTCACTTTTTTTCGAACTATTTTTCTCTGCAACGGCCTTTTAGACGAGTGCACATTCTGTGGCTTCATATTTAACAAATTTCCCTCACCGCACCAAAAAGCTCACGAGTGTGCTATCCACGGAGAGTTTGTTTTGTCATGAATGTGTGACGGAATCACAAATATGGAAATTAGAATTATACTGAGATTGAAGCACTTGTATCGCCAGCGTTCTATTCCGTAATCGTTTCCCCATGAGAGATTCGTTTTAGACAAAACCTATCTCAACATGGTGATGTATTTCTAAAAATTCAAGTGTTCACTTAAGCTGAGAACAGTTATCCATAAATCTTACAAAAATTTCTTTCACGGACGCGAATGAAAATGGCTTTGTAAGATTGGGTTTGTTTGCCCTTTTGTCGTCAGAGCGGGGAAATACATGTTTAGAACACATCGAATTATCCCTTTTAACACTTGGACATCTGAAGTCAATTTCACTCACCGATGATTCAAATAGCAGGTATTACCAAGCAGCAAAATGCCAAGTGTTGATTTTAGACAGTCGTACCGGGTTACGAGATTTCATACAAAACTGTCTGTAAACACCAGTGATGTGAAAGCTGTTACGCAATGACTGCGTAAAATTTGAACCCTTTTCAACAATAGCGCCCTGGTAGGTTTTATTTCTGTCCATACTGTCAACGGCGAAGTTGGAGAAACCATCCTGGCCTGTTGGGAAGTTCAGAAATCCAACAGCTCTGTGTCTGTGGGGAGGGTGAGGACGCTTGAGTACTTGCCGAATAAATGAAATAAATACAAAACTCACGTTATTTGGGTAGCACAGCTCGCTAAATGGAGGGGAGAGGGGGGGGGGGGGCTCGGATTTTTTGTCACAGCAGGATGAATAAACGACTGGCTATGTATGGCTCAAATGTTCCGTAGCTAGCAGCGGTGGGCACTGGCGAATAACGGTGTCAGTGCTTTAGTTGTTAAGATTGCGCGAATTTAAGAAACTACATTTAGAATCTCTTCGAATCGAATCACCAAATTGGAAGTGATATGGGTGTAAATTGTAGTTAATATTGTATTCACCTCTACGTTTATGACTGAAACAAATAACTGACTGAAACTTGTTGTGATCATACTTCAGTTTCTCTTTCTTCAGCAATCTAAATTTAGCTGCATTGTGTGTTTGAAATGAATATTTTCAATGTTTGCGACTTAAAATTAAAACAGTATTTTTATAATGCAGAAAACGTCAAATTAGACCAGGGACCAATACTACAAAACTGTTATAACTGTATTTTCCTGAATTGTATTTTCAACAAGTGAATATAAATGACGGAAATGAACCATTAGGATTTCAGTTGACAAATTGCCATATCTTTGAGACTGCTAATGGTTCATTTCAGTTATTTATTTCCATAAATTGAAAATACGATTCTGAAAAATACAACTGTAAAAGTTTTATAGTATTGGCCCCAGAGCAGCAGTGTGGACTCTTGATCTTAGGCGAAACAGATTTCGTTCAACTTTCGACCAGCATGAAAAGCCGACTTCACCAAAGCAAACATTCTCGAGGAACTGAAAGTTCCATTTTGTGCCTTAAACACCTAGCTTATATTCTCCATATTTAACATTTTTCTGACCTCTTTATGTTTTACATTACAATTGTTTGCCCTAGTCTTGAGCCATTTTATTTCCATCCGTGCTTCATGTATTTCTTCCAGTTTGTAAATTGTTTGTAAACAAAGACGCTATAGCAAGGCGGTACTCCAATTTACTTTAAATGCACCAGTGATCAAATGAACATGCGTATATTTTTTATTTTTCATTCGGTGTCTTTGCGTGTGGGCATCAACACGTTCAGATACTACAGAAACAAACGCAAACCAATTGACCCTATCAACAGCACAGGTACACTGGAGAGCACCTCCTCACACAAAACCATATGCCGCGAAATGGGCGAGTCTATTCTGTGTATCTGGAGAAGTTAAGGAATAATATAGTCATACAGCTCTCTACTAGAGCTGTCGGATTAAATTATTACCAATCACACGCTAAAAACTAAAGTGTCAAAAACTACACTTGAAGTGCTGTATTTAACACTCACTGAGTGCTGAACTAGCACTTTGTTCAAGTGTAGATATCCCAGAACTTGACAGGTGTTGACAATAAAACCACTTGACAAGTGTAATGTCGCGACACTTAAAAGGAAACAACGCAGAAGACGCGGATCAGGCTCGAACTCTCGAGCCTGATCCGCGTCATCTGCGTTATGTCCTTTTAATTATGTACCCACCAAGCGCAAATCAAATTATGGACGATTCTGGAAGAACCAACAATGCTAGACACATGGGAAGTGCCATCCATTCAAGTTTCAGATGTCTGACGATTGTAATGTCTAAGTGCTTAAAGCATTGCACTTTGAGTGTTAAAATCAAACCCTAAAAGTTAGAATGGTTTAACACCTTGAAAGTGTCAGTTTTAACACTTTAGCTTTTAGTGTGCATCGCTTCCGATTTATTTCTCAAGTTGGCGGCTACTCATCACTGCAATGTTACTTCACGCAAACGTTTGTTCATACTGTCTTGAAAGAGTTATGCAAGAAAACTTAATCGTTTATTTCGACGAAAGTGAATTGATTATATTCCATGTACGATTATATACCATTGCAAAACAAAGATTTCACAGAAAGATATTCTCAAATAAAATGTCGCTAATGAAGTCAACACTCAGTTATACAGAGGACTGTATGCGATTACTTTAATCATGGACGTGGAATGGTTAAGTTACTATAAGGGCAAAAACAAACCGATTAAGCAAGAAAAAAATGTTCGCTTCTTTCAACGGAAGTGGAATGTCAACATTACACGGCAAGATATTTTTACAACACATACGATTTTATGGAAGGACGTTCTTGAATAAATAGCCGCTAATGAATTACCAGCAATCAGAGATACAGAAATTAAACAATGGTATAATTGGTCTGTCTCCGTCATACAAAACCAAGGCTATCAAGCGCACAGACAAACAATCGTGGAATGTCGACTTTTGCAATCAATATAATAGGAATACATGTTATGTTTAGTTTGCTTTGAACATCAGGCCAAATATATATTTGTGATGTGTTTGTATGAACTGAGTGGATGCGTGGACTATTGGACGAGATTTACTGGCTTGAATGAGTACGACTGTTGCCAGATCACGTGACGCCCAAAGGTCCAATAGTAAAGAAGGATCACCCCTTGAGGACTCCGTGGAATTGATCGGTGCATATTCGGTGCAGTGAGCAGAGACTTGTGTATTGGTATGATTCCATCCGGAATGCCATCCGACCATGAACTTTCAATGTCGGACAATAAAAAATTATTTTCTTATTGAAATCAGTCCATTTGTTTACAACCCCCCGCAAACTTAACTTTTCTTATTATGTTTATGTTCCTAGTTTTAACTATCGAGGTGGAGGTACCCATCCGACTCCCGGACAGGCTTGCTACTCTGGAGTGCAATAAATCATGAAGTAGTTTATGCATATAGAGTGCGTCGATTTATACATTATGTTGAATACAACTTCTAAAGGCACTGGACTGAATTATCTCGCGCACACTGCCAGATTTATGATAGAGAGGTTATGCAGAAGTACGTTCTTGGAAGCCATTGCAGGAGTTCCTCACATCAAACCCGGGCTGATGTCTCGGCAGATATAAAACGAACCACGTAATAACCTCTAAATATTCACATGCGGATGCTTCACTTGCTTTTACATCCACAGCTAGTCCATCCACTGCCCAGAGATACAACATAAGGACTTGAATACCTTACTCCTTTGTCCACCAAAGTCTTACTGGTGTCGTGGGCTGTCACGATCAGCGAGATGGAATTGCTGCGTTTAGCCCTCAATACATTGCACAATACTTTTGTTTATTGTTCCCTTGCTTTGAGAGGCAATTATGACATGAGAGGGGGGCGCGGTGGCTCAGTAGGTAGAGATGCAGGCTGCAAACCGATAGGTCCTCGGTTCGAATCCCACCTGCGGCATCCGCATTGTGTCCTTGGGCGAGACACTTCACCCCCATTGCCCACGTGGGGGCACGGTGGCGTTCTGCACTAAGACATACTTCACGTCGATGGTACACTTGTCTTCAGCCAATGCTAACCCTGCTTGTGTGGAGTTAGTATGTTAGGGAGCTGACAGTTGCTCGCCGTTGCCAGGTGGTTCTCGCCGGGTACTCTGGCTTCCTCCACCCGTAAAACTGTCGTGGTCAGTCATGATTATAGTTAAAACTAGAAGTCCTGTCATGAAATGCGCACAAATAGCACCTCGATCTGCGCGCTAATCTACGCGTTATGACCATAGTAAGGCTATCAAATTCTGTACATATGGCCTGTGCACAAGCAATGTTTCAGCCAATGGACCTCCGGGTAACCCGGAGGTCCATTGGCAGAAACATTGCCCGTGTTTGCTATGAGTAACCAGGAGAACCTGCCGTGCTTTGGATGCCATTCGATATGGCAATTGCGCGCAACCCCTACGCGCAATTAAGCCTAGATAAGCTCACAGTTCGTGACAGGACTTCTAGTTTTAACTGTAGCCATTGTGTAGCATTGTGCAGACATATGTGACCTTAAACACCAATAAATAAACAAAGCCAGAATTAATGACTATTCGATCAAGAGCGTGACGCACTCATAAACGCAGATGTGCATATTTGCGATAGGCTGGTGGCACACGGAAGTACAGGCATGTACTTTCATCCATTCTCATCACGGAATACGGACACGAGTCCCGTGGAAAATGATTTCACTGATTACGTGAAGACTTGAAGCAATCATTAAAGTACTGGTAGGCTCCACCACTGAACAGTTGCGTAAACGACGTACACACAACAAACATACAACATGCTTCAACGATTCCGAAAACATTCCTGCTATGGAAGACGATACCGTCCCCTCTGTCCGCCCCTACCTTTATACCACTGTGTAAAATAGTGTTGAGAAAGGTTAAATCTACATTTTCTAAAGTATCTTCAACTTATGCAACTCCCGCTCTGTTAGGCTACACAATTAAATGGATACTCCATGCAAGCAATTGATCAGAAGTCCCTTGGGAAATGGAAACAATATTTGTGAAAACATGTTTTATTGGATAGATTTGGAAGATCGATTTGACGGTAGTTTATTTGTTAAGATCAGATAGAACAACGCGGGATTGTTCTACCGTGTTTTATAGATACAACGCGGGAGAGTCATACCATGTATCATCGCGCAAGTACCAGGATCGTGCCGTGATTCCGGATCATAAAGAGTCTTCATCGACAGATAAGGGATTATTACCTGTGTTTCGTGTTAGTTACTAATTACTGGTTTCCGTTCCGTTTGTGTTATTTTTTTTTTATTATCGTGTAGAGTTAACAGCCAGCCTATATTCAGTCTCTACGTGAACACCACAGGCTATATTGAAAAGCAGGTCAACCTTTTCTGACAAGGCGATCTGTTGTTCGGTATCTTACTCGGGCTCTGTTGTCTTTTTCTCTCTATTCTTTTAACCCTTTACCCAACGCAGACAATTTCAAAATTTATTATTTTAAATATCATTTTTTAAATTTTTAAAAAAAATTTCAACAAAACCATATCATGTGACCACTCTTTGGAACGAGCTCGACGAGCTCGTTCCAAAGAGGGGTCACATGATATGTTTTTTTTGAAATGTTTGAAAAATAATATTTGTTCAGCTGCTGAATTTGCATATTACGCGGGCGGATGCGGCCGATTCGTTGGGTACAGGGTTAAAAAAATCTACTGCAGCCTTCATTGCTCCTTCAACAGTTTTTGCTCGCTAAACCGTTGTAGATAATACTGCGTTCTCAACAGCGGACTGAGATTTTCGGCCGATATTATTGTTCCGCTTTTCTCACAACACTATAGAATTTCAACCGCCGTAAGAAGAAATACGAGAACGTTGAATGCTGATATGCTGTTCTCATTTGTTATTCTAGATTCGGTCTTAATTTCGAGATATGTCATTTATAAAATCTTGATCCGGTGGTGCGTAAGTCTGTCGCCACCCTATCATCGCGATCTGGTGGGGAAAATTCCACGTTTGTGGTCACAGTACTGTATCTATCTCCAGGTTATCACGTGGGTAGTTTTTCACTTAGTATTTGTCTTTTAGAATTTGCTAGTACTAAACAGTTTTAGCTCATTCTGGTAAAGCCTAACTTACGCGCATCTTTCGTAATAAAAGTTTTCAACTTGATGTTTGATCCTTATCCGGGAATATTGCATCTTGCTGAGGGTGGACGTTCAAAACGGAATCAAACCAAAATGTAATAATATGAATAGTGTAATTAACCAGTATTCGGCTTGTGGATAGTGAATTTCCAATAAGCACCCACTGTGTGTGGTGTCCACCAAACCAATGACGCATATTCGTCGATACAAAACCGATAGGGAGCACATTCGCTCATTATAATAATTATTTGTCGGATTTTTTAGCTTGATCTTGATATTAGCGTTTGTGGGAAGTGTAAAGAAAACACACTGTGTGCGCATGGGCGGATCCAGAAATTGTGTTCAAAGGGATCAGGAACGTCCAATCAAATCTGTCGAGAGGTCCCTTGCCGCTCAAGACCTCAGGAAGCTGATGAGTTCTGAGGGTTCTTTATGAAAGGAACCATGGCACATGACCACGGAGTGCCGTAGTGTTCTATGAATCTTAGAAAAAAAACTATTCGATTCGAAATCGAATCGAGTCAGTTCGATCGAGTCGCGTTGGTTCGATTAGTTTCAAATCATCGAGATGATCTCAAAATCATACCGATTGTCTCCCCCTTGAACTCTCTTCTCCTGTCATCCTGGCGATAAAAGAAGAATGTTCTATTTTTTTAATATTCCACTTTTTGGATAGATTTTCCCAAACAGGCGCCAATAAATACAATATTTCAGGGAAAGCTGACAAAAAAGGAAGGTACATGTACATGTACAATATCTAAAACTTGAAGAACGGTGAGATTCCATTTGGGATTCGATTTGATTCTATATCCTCTATCTGATTCGATTTGGGATTCGATTGGACCAGAAATATGAGATCCACGGGGCTCTAGTATGAAGGGATTGTTTGTAAAGCATATATATATAATAATAATGGTAGGCCCTATTTCGCAATTTTTGAAGGAAACACACAAACAAAATACTTATTAGAAGGTGTGAACAAATTAGTATGGAGGGGGTGTACGCCAGTTCCCTCCCCGTCTGAACACCTCTACTGTACAAAGATTCTACATTTCGTCAAGCAAATCTCTAGGTGTAAACGCTATTCCTGCGGTGGATGATAATAAAATATTGAGTGTTGCATTTTAAATGTCTTGTCATGTTGGATCGCAAAATCGGGTTGCAGTATAAAAAAAGGTTCACTCAGAAACAGGGACTGGAGTACAGAGCCACAGAAATTGTGATAAAATGCTAAGCTTAAATATTAATAAATTAAAAAAAAACGACAAAGTTTTCTAACATTTCCAGCTGAAAAGAAAATGCACAGGGGACTTACACACAGCGAAAAATCAACATCAGTATGACCTCACCTCAACCACATGACTTCATCTTGAAGAGCGTATAAGCAGCTCACGCTGGACACAAATCTCAGCGGCTGGCTGAAACACAC
The DNA here is from genome assembly GCA_031216915.1 of Pictodentalium vernedei. Classification (NCBI taxonomy): domain Eukaryota; kingdom Metazoa; phylum Mollusca; class Scaphopoda; order Dentaliida; family Dentaliidae; genus Pictodentalium; species Pictodentalium vernedei. The sequence goes on along the minus strand of CM062297.1, from coordinate 396,079,631 downwards.
ACATATTCCAAACGGGAATCGGAAACCAGTTTTAGTCATCTGTGAACCGCGAAAAATGTGATTCGAGGAATTAATCAAGTTAAAATGTAAAATTAATCAAATATCTATGTTTATGACTTGTTAATAACGATTTCTGTTCCGATTAAGAAGGATGAGAGAAATATATTCAGCGAGTCTTCTGATTCCGTGTTTATTCCTACTTCATGGCTCAAGTAAGTGACATTTCCGTATTTTATGAGTTGTTGATGAGATAGTTATCTGCCAGTATATTCCACCGATTATCCTCATAGCAGCGGATGAACTCGTCGGATAGTATTACAGATCTGTAAAATCTCATAGACGACATTTGATATGCCTGTTGCATTCAGTGGAAGTAAAGGTCCCCCGGTGCAGCATTCTGCAACCCATTTAGCGCAAATTGCGTAACCATAGCACGAAATTGGTGGGGTATGCATTATTTTTTTCACGATGCCATTAGGCACACAATCCCACATGAATGCACCTTTAGTAACTGACTGGCAGCGTGCCGGGCTGATTTTTTATAGACAAAATTCACATGCATTTGTTCTGTCATTATTTACCGGAGAGTGCCTGTAGGCGCTCTCCAGTAAATTCTAACAAGACAAATTGATGAGTATCTTCTTTAACAATATCAGCAGCCCTCAAAAGAGTCAAGTCGGTGACGTGTGTGCTCAATCAGTTATTTTGTGTGCATTTTTTGTAAAGAAATGATTTACCTGACTGACGACCGACGCGTGTGCATGTACCTACATTACCTACATTACCCTGTACTCTTGACGCAATAGGTTTTAGGCTAAAGAAAAGTAAACTGTTGGTTCTCAGGCAGCGGCGCATTCGTTTTTTCGGCCAGCAAAATTCATATTGTATAAAACTATCATAGTTTGTTATTTTAGCGATATCACATTGCGATTTGCAATGTAATATGTCGTATACATTCATACAGTATTGTTATTCCCTTCGCGAAATGCGACACGATTCTCATATGGACGTACACAATAAATATTTGCTTAACTGGTTGAGGGTTAGATTAGTTTTGGTGGACTGAATTTGTTCATCAAAAATTGTTTTATTACAAATTATTGGAGAGTTCCAACAGGAACTCTCCAATAATTTGTGATAGAACAAATTTATATAAACAAACTATTATTTACGTTTGACTGAATGCAAAACATGGGCAAGGAATATGTTGGCTTTTGCACTGGTATCCTCATTTTTTCGGAAGGCCTGACAGTAGCTTCTAGCTCTCAACCAGTTCAAAAACTCCTTATTATTTTTTATCTCCATTTTAGTAGTTTTATATTGATTTTGGGTTGTATGATCACTGTTACAAAATAAAAAAAATATCAGCGAAATCAACATGAAAACTTTAGTATTTAATTTTAGGCTCTCAAAACTGGATTTTAGGCATCGGCGACCATTCCATCAGGAATAAAAAATAAAAACAAAAAACGCCCTCCCTCATTCGTTTTAAAAAAAAAATTGTCCGAGAATCAGTTATTTAATTTTGTTTGGCCTTCTTATGTATCTGTAAAACCACCCCTCCACGAGCATTCCCTACGCGATTTGCACGTATAGTCAGGACATTATAAATGAATAGAATAAGCTTTAAAATGTGTTATTCACGACTGCTATTCCTGGTTTTACAGGGGCAAAGCAGGGACACATTCTAATTTTCATATTTATTTTTTATCAAACGAAATTGTGAACAACTTTGTCAGATTGTGCAGGTAGATTATCGAGATCGTTGTCTCGCAGACCCATTGTACTAAACAGTTCGAACGGGGGAGTTCTTTATTCGGACAAGGGAAGCCTAGCTACCGAACTCGAGAGAGAAGTGAAATCGTCTGGTGAACAGACGGATTTTTTAACATGATGATATTGCTGAGAGTATTTAACCTCATTTTGTCATTTTTGTCATATTCACTCTATTTCTGGTCACGCGGGCTGTGTGGTCGGGTGAAAAATGGATATAAAAGTCCTAAGTGAGTCTGAGGAATGCTCCTGGATCTCAGTAAAAACAGTTTCCCTGCTTTTTTACGACCCTTGGACCGCATATGACACTAACTATCTGAACCCCGTGAGTCCGTAAATAAGACCGCTTTTCTAGGACGTGTTCATAAGATTTGATTTAATAAAGTTAATGGATGCTTAGTGAATTTATGGGAGTGGACCAATCAATATTTTCAACGTACAGTTTTAGAGCCACACGTTGAAAATATTAATTGATCCACACACCCAAAATACACAGGGGCTCTTCCTTCTGAAACAATTAAACTGACAAGTAGGACGTCATCAGTACATAAAGGGTTTGTTATAATAAATAAGAATATAAAAATGTGCCCTAAAACGATGTACAGTTTAACCCTTTACCCAATATAACGGCCAAAACCGGCCAGCGCTATTCTCAAAAAACGCCAATTAATTTTCAGTATTTTTTCATTTTTGTCTCAAGAACATAGGTTATGAACCCTCGTTGGAACGAGCTCGTCGAGCTCGTTCCAATGAGGAGTCATAACCTATGTTTTTGAGACAATAAATGAAAAAAAATTAGTTATTGAAGAATTCTTTTTGCAAGTGTCGTCTGCTTTTCATGTTAGGTAAAGGGTTAATAAACAAAAAGTAGCTTCAAACCATAAAAACAAAATGGAAATATCAGGTAGTACTTCATGTGTGAAGTTAGAAATTAGCAAGGCCACCCTGAAAAGGTGAAATTTTAGATTTTTTTTAATGTTATTCAGATTTTCTGATATCTAGACCTGAACTGGTAAACATCTGATAAATAATTTCAAACTCTAGGTCCAACGAATGAAACAGCTCCGTTATTCACAAATATTAACTGTAAAAGGCAACATGCGGCTTAATTTGTTCCGAAGAACGTAAATTCCATTCAGGTTTCCTAATTATCGAGAGGTTTTGTAAATACCCAGGTTTCGAGCTTTGTACATATTTAAAACCCAAGACGAACATTTTGAAAAAAAAATTCGCTGCTAATGTTACATAGTTTGAAAGATATTTTGAGGCTTTCCTAGTTAGGTAACTGCACATTCGTGGTATGGTGTGTCCATTCCCAAATGTGCCTGAAGCGCTTACAACTAATTTAATGTGAATTTTACAAACAGTATAACAAAACATACAAAGTTCTGCTCTTTTGACTATTGGTTATTTATTTATTGGGATTTAATGACAATTTCGACAGTCAGAGTCACCTCGCGTCGGGCAGTTTTATGGGTGGAGGAAACCGGAGAACCCAGAGAGCATCGGCGAACAACTGCCAGACTACACAACGTTACTAACTTCGCATTGGCAGGCTTAGTATTGATTGAAGACAAGTGTACCATCGACGGGCAGTACACCATAGTACACAGTGCCACTGTGGCCACGCGTGGTTAGTCGGATTAAGCGCCTTTCCCTCGGACACAACTCAGTCGCCACTTTTTAGCTCTATATTTAAGAAATTTCCCCATCGGGCCGAAACAATGTTTGTTAAATATGCAGCCAAAATGAGCATTTTCTCTATGTAGACCTGCGTGAAGTACAAGCATAGTTTTGTGTTTTGTATTCCTACAAATCCGCAAAGGCACATGGGCCCCTACTGATATATATCAGTATGTGGGTGCACTTGTATGGCCGTGCACCACCCCTGGCTCGAACTGAATAATACTTTTCTGTTCATGATCAAAATTAATTGTACAATACTTATGATTTGCTTTCCCCATAAACCGCTTGACAAGCAAACACATTTCAACCAGTGTTGGGCAATCAATGTGACCAAGGTTATATTTTTCATGGACAGCCTTGCGCTTCGCATTTCAACGATTGGTTCAGTGCATGGAAACAAACAACTTGGCTTAACGACAAGCTCTTTAGAAGGCACTGACATTAACCAACGTAATCGAGGAATGTTTTAGAGATTACCTTCCAGCGACTATAGTAACTGCTGATTACATCTCAGTCGTATCTATATCAATGTGCTGTTAGCGTTGGTGAAGTCGTATACTAATTTCTCTGAAAGTAGCAAACCAGCCACCACGAAACGTTTTTGAAAGTGAGGGTGGGGTGGGGAGGGGAGCGGTAAACAAATTCAAAAGCCAATAATTCCATACAAATCAATGCATTGTGCAGTGTGGAAAATAGACACCAACTTTAGATTAAATTTGGATCACTGCGAAATGGCAAGTGCTTGTTCATCTATAGTCTTCGACGTGTACGCGTGAACGCACTGGATATTCAAGTCTGCGTGTGGAGGCACATTTGTTCTCTTAAGACAAGGACACTGTTTGATAAAAAGTGGGGAGTATAACGCTCCCATTCCCCATCCGCCCACTTGTTCAGCCACCTCTGTAGGGGGCTTTCGAAGTCGGATTGACACCGTCATCAGGCCGAATTACTGATGTTTCGTGTAACATGCTTCGCAAAGGGTCCTCAAAAAAGTTATTGCTATTAACACTGTGAAAATCACAGCCATACCTAGTAAAGAAAACAGGGGGCTGGGGACTACATCGTCTCCTGGGTGGAACAAGGCGCCATCTAAATGTATTAGCACTGCAGATGGCACATTATTCCACTCGAGAGACAATATTTCGTATGGTATTCATAAACGCGGACAGAGAACTTTGATCTGATCGCGACTGTGTCGCGATCAGGTCGAAATTAAATTTCCGTTATTCTTCAAACGGTACTGCAGAATGTCCTTTGTTGGAAATGGAATGCGATAACACTGACTGTGTGTATTCCTTACTTTTTCGTGTTTCGGTTTTGATTTCACAATATTCTATTTAAGAGTCCCGTGAACCGATCGCGATTGCACCGTGGGAAATACCACATGTGTAATCACTAGGGCCCTGCGAATCACGTATTTTCGATTCGAATCGAATCGAGTCTATTATTCGAAATCGAATCGAAGCTTGAATGGCATACATGTGTCTTGAAGTCCCGACTGATAAAATATACCAACTACATCATCAAGGCATGCCTTCGTCGAAGGCATGCCTTGATGATGCAGTTGGAACTTTACCCAGTTAGGAGTTTTGTTCAAAAACAGGGTGCGAAAATTATGTTCTGGGCAAGCAAGTAACCGTGCGTTCATCGTAGATATTATTTGGGAACTTACTATTTTCTTTCAGCATTGGTAGTGACTAGTGAAACTGGAATTAGCTTGGCTGGTGGCATAGGTACAGATGCTTTTCATATTAATATAGAGAAAATTACCCCCAGTCTTTATTTTCAACACTAGTTATGTACAATTTCTATCTCAGCTACACATTTTGTGAGACGACTAAGATGACTGATACCAGTCGAATTTCCAATGAAAAGATTCGAAGGAAAACGAATCGGACAAACGATTTTGAATCGAACCGAATACCAATTTGAGATTCGAAATCGAATCGCATCTCGAAGCTTCGCAGAATCCTAGTAATCACAGTCCTGTATATACAGTAGACATACTGATCTCCACACATCTGAATTGCTAGAGTGATTATTGGTCACATATAGGAAAGTGTCTCCTCCGTCGCCGTCGCCGTCGCCGCCGCCGCCGCCATCTTGTGGAGGAGTTGCTATAAACAAACAATGCTCCACAAAAGACGGTTTTCATTTTCCCGATGCCTCCCAGTTACTATGCTGAGTATGAAAAATAAGTATGTTGTTGATGTGAATGTTTTCGTGGTAATACAAACTGAATATTTACAACATATTTTTAGTTATTACTGACCAAAAACAAGTACCGAGATCGGAAAGTTGATACAGTTTAATTAGTTTTCGTGCAAGGTAAAGAAAGCTGTTACGACGAGGCGTTACAGCTTTTATGTCATCAAATGTCATGGATTGCAAGGAGTTGCCTGCCGCGTTGATTGATCTGACGCCATCTCGAGGAGTTGGTCAGTTTCAGTGGAGAGGTTTTTTGTGACGTTCGGCAATCCCGTTGTATAGAGATCAGAGAGGATAACAAAATGTATAGTACGTAAAACGTTAGAGTGAAACGCTAAAACACAAATTTTGTACCCTCCCAATGCTTTTCAGAGGTTGTTAATGGATTCTCGACCAGAAGGAGAGAGGGATTGAGAGAGAGCTGTTTTCCACGTGAGAGGCGAGACTGAACATTCCCGACACAAATTATTGATGCAAAGCATTAATATTTTCTATCCGGAATTTGACTGTCTTGGACCGATATTGACCAAAGATTCTCATCCTGCTTTTTGGAAAATGGATGCTTGGAGGAATTTGATTAACAGTGACAACAACGTTATATTGTATAGCGTGGTGAAACATTAAAAAAAAAAAACAATCAAAACACGAAAAGAAAACCAAAACAAAACAAAAATCTTGGAGCCTGACCTGTCCCCTCTGTGGGTAATCTACACAACGATAACAATACATTTAAGATTTTGCTTGGGAAAACTCTCGACCATTATCATTTTTGAAGGTGCAGTTCAGTCGCCATGGACTGGTCGCAAAATTTTAATTAATACAGCACCGGGTTGTACCAGGTGCTTCATTAATTACATTTTTGATGATTATTCCTATAATTAGTGTTTGGAATCTGATATTATTGCATTCGTGGAAAAAGTGGCCAATCCATGGCAGCTGTACGATATGGTTTTCAGAACTGGTGATACGAACTGCTCTGTAAACTTATGTTCCACGAGTTGTATCAAGGTCTTGCCTCGTATTACAAGGTGGACAATATGGAAGTTTTGTTGTGGATTCAGTTTCATCCGGTTCCGTTCCCGCTGAGTACGACGCTGAAAAAATGTAAGTTTTTCATTTTTTGTAGCGATACTGAATTGAGCACTCTCGAAAATTTTAAATTTCTCTTCAGTTTTATTCTCCATTAAAAAAGGTGATGAGCTGCTCTATGACATCCTGTAAAAAGGCTCATGCGGGGAGAAGCGTGTAATTTTTCTAGAATCATACTAAATAGCAAACTATTGGAAAATAAAGAACGCAACGCAGACGATATCAAAATTTATTATTTTATATATCACTTTTTAAAATTTTTCAAACAACTCCAACAAAGCCATATCATGTGACCCCTCATTGGAACGAGCTCGAGGAGCTCGTTCCAAAGAGGGGTCACATGATATAGTTTTCTTGAAATCTTTTGAAAAAATAGTATTTTTCAGCTGCTGAATTTGCATATTACGCGGGCGGATGTGGCCAATTCGTTGGGTAAAGGGGGAGGGACAGAAGCAACAGAAACCGTTGTACAATCGTTCACAATGAACGTAAAGTAATGTAACAATTGAACCTGGCTGTTATTTCTTGTGCTTGATTCAACTTATTTTTCCCCTCATTCTCTCTCTCTCCTCTCTCTTCCCCCTCTCCCCCTCTCTCTCTTTCCGTATGCTCGCCTATCTATATGTCTGAACGCCTGTCGCTATCCCTGAGATATACTGAGAGAGAGAAAATTACCTACAGACAAAGAAAGAGATAAAGAGAAGATGAGAAAAAGGCAAGATTAACGCGTGTTTTATAACTACCCTTTTAACCCTTTACCTAACATAAAAAGCAGACGACACTTGCAAAAAAAAAATCTTGAATAACTATTTTTTTCATTTTTTGTCTCAAAAACATAGGTTATGACCCCTCGTTGGAACGAGCTCGACGAGCTCGTTCCAACGAAGGGTCATAACCTATGTTTTTGAGGCAAAAAATGAAAATATTTTGAAAATTAATTGGCAATTTTTGAGAATAGCGCTGGCCGGTTTTGGCCGTTACGTTGGTAAAAGGGTTAAATCTCTCCCCGCGGGGTGTCAGCCGGTCAAGGGGTCCGTACGCCGAGGCCCCTTAATCTGTCCTCCTCGTCCTTCCAACTTAATAGTCGGTGTCCTTCTGAATCCCTGGCATATCCAAAGATTTAACTGTTAATCGAAGGGTGTATGGAGATAAGCTACGATCGAAGAACATTCTCCAGGAAGAAGTGACATGGTATTAACATGGGACAAATCAAGAATCTTTAATTTGCTCTTCATGATTTCTGACATCTTCTCGTAATTTAAATGTTTGTCGGGAATTAAGACGAACATCAAAACGAGCTTATTGAGCGGTGTTCGCCTCGCGTTATTTCCTATTTAGTTTGCGCAGCTATCCTCGTGCCGATAAAAAGGATATTGGGTTTCGTGTCTTGACTATCTGAGTGAAAACAAAAAAACGAAGAATGATATTTATGCAGCACCGCGTTCCGATGACAAAAAACGAAAATGAGTACCAAGGATTTAACAAGGACCAATTGCGTGCTGAACCATTTATTAGATGGACCCTTGCACCGCGATTCTGATCTCATAAAACTCGACGGAGAACTGATGTAACTTATTTTTCATAGCCTCATGCTTGTCCTGGAAAAATATGTTTTAATATTGGACGTTATATGTGTGAATAAATTGAATAAAATGTTATCAGAGGCGTTAGTTATATATGGGAAGTATTTTGGTGGAAATTAAGAGATCTGTCTACATTTTTAATTCACACAATTGTCAATTCATGCCAAATGTCAAATGAGTAAAAGTTATTACGCTTTTAAACTTTACGGTTTTAAAAACGCCGTTAAGAGGGTGAACATTTCGTCTTGATACTAATCTGACTGTGCATAGCTAATTTGTTTGGTACATTTTATGCCTTAATATCCATCCTCAACAGAAGACAAAAGAAGTGTTCAGACTGCTGGATAGCTTGTGTAACTCAAGAGTAATCTGTTACTGTTTGTATGGAGCCCGTCTGTCCGCAGAAACTTGTAGTTGAAGAGCGTTTTCTTGGCCCTTATAGGAATTTACTCGCACTATATTATAAGATAGGGACCGTTTGCAAACATTTCGTTGGCTCGCATAATAAATAGGTTACGGGACTTTTAGTTGACGGAGACCAAGTTAGAACAATATTAGGCGAGGCTTTATTTAGCCTCATCTATTGATCTCGCTGAGCGACCAATATGGAATTTATGTGCACAGTATTTACTATGTAACAGGTATTAGGTCACTAACTGATTATGTGAAGAACGTTCTCCTGATTACATGGAACATTTTCCGCTCGGCAGTAGCATGAAAGTAAGGAACACGCTGGTTACCGTTCGACGAAAGTGCCATGGCTGGCATTAGTCGAAGATAGGCACGGTCCTGTGTAGGTGTGTCGAAGAACACAATCATGCTTTTGCGGAATTTAGAATATTGATTTCTGACCCCCTGTCGGGAATCAAAACTAACGGCAATCACACCTGACAATTATGCGTCCGACTCTAAACAACAGGACCATTGGGCACCGTCAAAAACGATGGCTGGATTGTTAGATGAAGTTCTCCCGATTACTTAGTTTACTTTACTTTCACCAGCAGCACGAAAGAGTGGAACGCGCAAGCTGCATGGAATGAGAAGGACAGAGCTTAAAGTTTAATTCATGAGTTTATTTTCGTACCCCTCTAATGCCACTATGAAATTACCGTGATGGCAAACAGCAGATTTTTCCCGTGGTGCAGAAAAGAATGAGCTCTATCAAACAAGATTAAATTGTTTGAATTTCTAATTGCATCATGGGAAAAGAATCATTTGTTGCCTGGGATTTTGATATTTTGACATCTGTGTATAGAGGGTTAACACAGGTATTCTGGGTTGTAATGATACGCTATTGGAAAGGGCACATCGTTTCTTTGTCGATGTCAAAAGTTTCATCGTTATTATAATATGTACCATGGGTCCCGAAAAGGTATCAAATGAATACCAGGAACAATTCGAATATATAATCCAGGTGCACGAGATAATACACAGAACGACCCGTGTGTGTGAATGGGTTAATCGATATGAGACGATTGCCAGCGCTGAGGGATAGAACGAGAGGCCGCAGGCCTCGAGTTTTATCCTTCCGCGATGGCACAAGTGTTTATTACACGCCTTCACGTCTATAAAAATATTATTAGAAGGACACTCAGCAATTCATTTGACAATCATGAACAAAACGAACATATTTTATTGCCAACCAAATTTGCGAGAGAAAGCCGTTTTACTACTTCGACCCCTGAGTTCCAATGTGTTTTATGTGCCCACTGGCACATAGAACACATTGGAACTCAGGGGACGATTTTTAGCTACCGTTAGCGATTCATATTGTAATTGCGGTACACGATTTGTGGAAAATTCCAGTGAAATTTCGCTTCTTTATAAAAATATTCCGTCAACGAATTCCGTTCCACACACATGTGCGGAACAGCGTTTCATTTTCCACATGGTTTAGTGTTGCTGTAGATGTGGATTACATAGAACAGGCGTGTAATAAAACTGCTTTCCAGTTGTTTTTTGAGGTGAACGACTGACCCACGAAATCATCATTCTCCTAACTCGTGCAAGTAGAAACACAAACACACTTTGGGTCAATGGATCCCGGATTAAGTTCAAATGCGCTTTGCTGAAACGTTTATAGATGCTTCGCATTGCGTTTTGTGGAGCTTGGGTGTCGTCTTTTATATGTAATCTGTTCCCCCGGGTGCTAGACGATGTGACCAAACCAATATAAAAATCTGTTCTCAGTTTAGTAGAAAATATGATTTCTAATATAATTTCGAATTTCGAACATTCACAAATTCGTTAAAAGACACATTCATTTTATCAAGCCGAATACACGAGTCTGATATTATACTGCACAAATAGTGTTGAACCAATCAAACATTTCCGTCTACATGCCTGCAAATTCAAAATATAATCAAAAGCAATTTGCCACATGAAAGCTAATTCATTTGTTTGCACATGAATGGTCGTTTCAGACATATTCGTTGGGGAGGGTCTGTGGTATCGTACATCAGTTACATCATGGGTCGATATCTAAAACTCATCTTTTCACTAGTGAGTATCGGGCGTTGCCACCTCCTACTTGTAACCACGCCAGATACCTCAGTCTCCTATTGTGAAAATGAGTAGGAACTTGAGCTTGATCAATTTGAACCCTGAACCCAACAAAACTGACTAGGCCTATATAGAAAAATCACCATTCAAATTTAATTTTTGTCTCAAAAACATAGTTTATGACCCCTCGTTGGAACGAGCTCGTTGCGCTCGTTCCAATAAGGTGTCATAAGCTATGTTTTTGAGACAAAAATTGAATTTTTTTAGTAATTCATGAATTTATTTTGCAAGTATCGTCTGCTATCCGCAATAGGTAAAGGGTTAAGAATGACCATGTCCAGCCATGATACAGTGTGATGATCATGCAAGTAAACAAGCATGCCAGCAAGTAACTTGCATGCTTTACTCTGTCTCATATAATTGATGTGAGTCAGTGTGACGTGTTACATGTTTTGGAGCAAGTTTGTTCCTTTGTTCACCCATATAATACAGTAGTTCAAAGGTGTTGATTAATCGATCAATTACTTTTTGGATCGATCAAGATGTTGATCATTGATTAATCGATTAATCGGTTAACCGTTGTTTCAGCTCTAGTTATCTCGAGGGCAAATCTAACATTTTGCATTTTATTCATGAACAAGACACTTTATCGCAGTTCGTCTGGTTTGGATGGTGTTTGGCTCTAACATCTAGCCGCCCGCTCTGAGCGAACAGACCTGTTATGAAAGTAAAAGGGAGAGAAAAAAATACTTTTATTCTTTTCTTTGTAAAATGAGAATAATTCTGCCCACCCTCCATGATCCACGCTTTGAAGCCATTTGCCTGTGTGAACTATGGATTGATGCTTCTAAACCTCCAATATATAGAGCGTGAAAACAAGGAATGACATCAAATATTATCAAACCATTTTCTGACCAATAAACGCATACTTGAAAAGCGGTAAAACACGATCATTTAATAACATAGTGGTAATAGTAGGTGTATGTGGTTGTATTCGTGTGCGGAACTTGTATTCTGACCCTTGTTCGTCTGTTTACATTTGGTACGCTCTGTATCGAACAAATATAACTTTTGAGTTTAGAACTGATGTTTCAATAAGATTGTGGTCCTGAATACTTCACGACATCTGCGTCACTGTGGGCTATTTAGAGCGGAGGCTCTGCTTAAAAGATTTGCCTTTTAAAAACGTATCCGAGGGCTTATATGAAGCGCTGCTTCGCCCCTTGAGTGCATTCAAAAGCCATCTGCAATGCAAAAGCATTGCCGACGAAGACAGATGCACCCAAGGGGCGTCTTATTTCTGTATTTTTTGGCATTTATAGGGTTTCGGATCAGTGGTTAAATATAATTTTCAACTCATCCGGAGTTTATAAAGGGCGTAGCCTTTCTAGATGAGATGGGGAGGACAAATTATTCTCGCCCCACTTCATTTCACCAGGTTCTGGGTTAAGAGTGCGTACTCCCTACAGGAGCCAATACTATACAACTTTTACAATTGTATTTTCAACCTATTAATATAACTGACTAAAACGAATCCTTGGCAGTTTGCCAGTTGGGTAAGTGTTCATTTCAACCCTTTTAACGTCATAACTAGAAAGTACAATTCTGGAAAATACAATCGTAAACTTTTTATAGTATTCGGCCCAGGTGAAGGTTAAGGGTCCCATCGGAGAAAAAATGAACTTTTCATCCTAATTGGGGTACCCTTAGAATTGTTGAATCCTCAAGTACCCAGAATGTGAAATAATAACTGCAGCAAAACGACCCAACAAATATCACAGAGGGATTACATGAACGGAGTTTAGGGTTTTCAGGTAGGAATGTATATAAGGTAGACCTTTTCGGAAAAAGTAGGGTGTCGAGTCTCCCGCTCCACCCTCAATCTCCCAGTACGAACCCTGCTGAGTTTATTGTAAAATTTTTGAAATAATTCTCTAATAAATTAGCTCTGTATCGAACCATTTGAGCGGTCCAGGGGCCAATACCATATCACTTTTACAATTGTATTTTCCACAATTGTATTTTCTGTGTCTGAAATAACCGATTGAAATGAGTGATTAGCGTTTCAAAAGACGTGGCAATTTACCGGTCGGTAAATTGCCACGTCTTTTGAAATGCTAATAATTCTTTTCAGTTATATATATTCACATGTAGAAAATACAATTCCGGAAAATACAATTGTAAAAGTTTTATAGTATTGGCCCCGATCTAATTTATTTAACTCTTATTGTAAAGTTAATTATAAGCAATGGCTCTTCGACATCCTCCATGTATACATCCAGAAGATAACACGCATAGTTGGGACTATCTAATTTAAGTGCCGGTTTAATTATTTGGTTATCAACTTTAAAAAAACGACATTTACATCATGAGGAAGACGAAATATTGACAACAGATAAGGAATTGACGAACAGACTGCACACCGTTGCGTTTCTTGAAGTCCCATCTGTTAAAACGAGGCTGCAATCGGAACAAGGGAGATATTCAATATTTTGGTATCACTTGCAATGATCGAACTAAAAAGACATATAATCGAAATCATAACTCTAATATGATCACTTCGTCCCGTTATCTATGCAATATCTCGCGAAACTACTTTAACTGGCATGTAATGCTTCTAAATTTCCAATGGATCAAATATATTCAAGTCAATATTCTGCATTTTCAGTTGCAGATTAATACAGAGAAATATGAGTGTAACTGGCGATGGATCATTCATTAAACAGTGCTTAACCCATACCCACTAAATCTTATTTTTTCATATTTTACTTCGGACAGCCTCCCGGCGGTTTTCTCTAGCGAAGCGTCCCACACTCTATGGGAAATATTGCAAATATGAAATGACAGAAAGAAATAGGAATTTATTTCTATAAAAATATGCACTCTAAAATCAGTTGAGTTAAAAATCATCCCAAACCAACTGGGTTGAGTGAATATGAACCCACTTGGGTTCATATTCACTAAACCTAGTTTTCTGGGGTTGATTTTTAACCCAACTAATTTTAGAGTATTGGAAAATTACAGGATTGTTCTATATGATATCGATTTTCAAGTTATTAAATGCGGTTTGACTTTGCCATCTCGAAGATAAAAAAAACCAGCTGACCAAAAGTTCATATTTCATGCACGTTGAAACTGCGTATAACCCATGAGGAGGAAACGTACACAGTTGAGACAATAGGAGCATGCGCTCGTCCCCAACTCGGTTTGAGGTAACCCAGTATCAAACAGCATTGTGAAAAGAATGAGTGATAAACATTTTGGTCCCAGACTTGGTCCTGTTATTTCTGTTTGAATATGTTTTAAGCCTCCAAGGTTCAGTTTAAATTTGGCTGACACCACACATTAAATGATGGTTTGCTCCTAACACTTTTGTTTCAGAAAAACTCTACACAAAGTTGAATTGGAAAAAAGTAATGTGCACAAGAGACCGACTGACATTTTCAACTAACAGGCGTTATCAAACAAAAAAGAAAACTGGATATGAAGAAATAAATTAAACTTTAACATGGACATATAACATTAATGAAATGTAGTCAATAAAATTAATTTTGTACTGTATGTTTTGATGGGATTTCTTTACATTTTCTTATGTACGTGAAACCTTTGTCTGAAGGCTTTTGTTTATCTGGGCTTTTGTCCGTATGACGGACAATGGTATGATGATTGTGTTTTTACTCTGAAGTACCATATAGAGGAAAAGTGTCTGACTGAATCAATAAAGTTTGGACATTCTTTCACCTGTTGAATAATAAAACTGCGGTATAATAAATAAATAACCAAACAGATTTTCCGAATTGTTATTTTCAGACAATGCTCATGATCCCGCTCTTTAACCCGACTTTGTTGGCTTTACACAATGAGAGGCCGTTAGCTATATTTTATGTTGGACAAATAATGTATCAAATATGTCAGCGAGAAGATATTTGTACTAACTTGCCTTTAATAAAGACAGACTTAAGCAGGCCTATAAGTGGTCCGTAGAGTTCCAAATTTCTGAATCTCTCGACCGATTTGTTTATTGCAACGACTGTAAAGTTTCCTTTAACCAAAAATGCATGCATACCGGGTGCGAAGAGTTGAAAAAAATGTAACCACAAAATATCCAATATCCTTATGTTCCCCATCATCATCTCTTGGGGTCAAGATCCATTTGTTTATTGCAACGAGTGTAAAGTTTCCCTTACCCAAAAATGCATGCATACCTGGTGCGAAGAGTTGAAGAAATTGTAACCACAAAATATCCTTATGTACCCCATCATCAGCTCTTGGGTTCAAATATTAGATGTGGGAGTCGTGCTCCATAGATCATTCATATGAAAATACATACTGATTTGGATCCACTTCGCAGCTTCTTCGATGGAGAAACTGGAAAGTATTAAATCGCCTACCGCATTCACCTGTCTGCTCTATGGGTTATCTATCCTCTGCTCCAAAAGCGATGTGCAAGTGACAGGCTTTCTTGACCAAATTGACCATGTAATATGAGTCTTAACGTAAATGATCGATCGGTACGCCACTTGTTGACTGTTGATTTATAAACCCACATTATGTAATCGTCATTAAATCTGCTCCTTTTCAAAACAAATCGCCTTTGTTAGTTTCTGAAAAAAAACAAACTGCCTATTTTTCTGACATCTACTGATTCCATTAACCCTTTACCTCACGTAACGGCCAAAACTGGCCATCGCTATTCTCAAAATTCGCCAATTAATTTTCATTATTTTCTTCATTTTTTGTCTCAAAAACATAGATTATGACCCCTCGTTGGAACGAGCTCGTTCCAACGAGGGGTCATAACCTATGTTTTTGAGACAAAAAATGAAAAAAATTAGTTATTCAAGAATTATTTTTGCAAGTGTCGTATGCTTTTCAGGTTAGGTAAAGGGTTAAGCCACATCACAGTTTCGTCCGTAACTGTAAGCAAATGGAGTTTTATTAAATACAGTATATTTCTCACAAAAGCGGAGAGAGAATTGCAACTGGATCGCGCCTAGGTCGCAATCCCGTCGAAATTCTCTGACCCCATTCCTCGCGACAGCATTGTAGAATCTTACGTGTCGGTAAACAAATTCGAGAACATTGAATCTGAGATACGATTTTCGTTGTTTTTGTCGTTGTTTGGTCTCAAGTCCAGAGTATTTTATGAAGGAAATCTTGACCCACTTGTGTGAGCGTGTCGTTATCGAATCGCGATATCATCAGGATCTTATTGCGAATTTAACCGTGTTCTTTGACTGATCTCCGGATCATATTCAGATGTTTTTCGATTTCTTAGTAAGGACGTTGTAAGTGCGGTAAGTAAGGACGTAGAAAGTGTGAGGACGACACCGATGCCATATATTATCAATCGAGTCTGCTCAAAATGCCAAGTCTGTTTTTATCAATGCTTCATTTTTATGAATAACTAATTTTTCATAACTTGTCTTTATAATGTAATGTTGAACCAGTTTCATTTATTTTAAAAATTTGTGTCTCTTTCGATATGATTTTCGTCAAAATAGCGCACGTTATCCCGCGAATAAAATAAGTGCCATTGGTTGAGAAAATATAGCCCAGTTTCAAATGTGCAGTTATTTACACTTGAGCTGATTTACAAAGATGCATTTCCTCTAAAAGCAAATATCGAATAGTACGTTTGTCACATTCCGCATCACGGGCGAGGTCGACTCGCTGAATCAAGCTCGTCGCTTATAGCTCATTTGATCTGGCGACCTGACCCCGTCAGCTTGACGAGATACAATAAACTAGATCTGTTAACCGGCATAATTAATCTATATCATCGTAGAAGTATACAAACGTGAGATATACCCATGAGTCAAATTGTTTGCTTCGATTTAGTTAGTAAGGTGTAACGATACTTTCAGGAGTCGTAGTCGTATCGTGTTGGGAAGATTCAAAGGTGTCGGGGGCCAAAGTACCCGGAGAGGAACACCAAGCAGCGAAGAGATCTTGTCGGACTCTGCAACTAACTAACCTAGTACAAACTGGGTTATTGTCGGTGAACGCATCTGTACGATCGACATGCAAAAACGCCCTGACACTCTGAACCACCGTGCTCCAAACTCGGCAGTTGAGATTAAGTGTCTTCCCCAAGTACACGACACAGATGACGCGGGTCAGAGTAGAGAGCGGCCGCCGTGGATTGATCACTTTCCACGATTGAGCATTGTTCCAATAAGAGTAGAATCCTCACCCTCTGACTGGATGAGAGCTGGCGTAGTTTGTTTCATGTTTACGGCTCTAGTAGCAAATGTTACCGTCTGACGTCACCACGCGAAATATTTGAAATGACGTCGCCAGTTTCGTAATTGCTCCATCAACGGAGTGACTAGCAAGCCGCTTCATTTTTCTGGCTTTTTCACGCGTGCAGCAGACGGTGCTCCAGAGGAAGTGTTGTTTAAATTGCAAACCGACCTACGATTTGAACTGAGATGGAATTAGTTTATCTGGTTTATTGATTATTTATCCAGTGCCGTCGTGGAGTACACGAGAGGTCTATTTACTAAATCTGTGATCGTTAAAAGTTGCCTTGGACAAGGCAACTTTTTAACGATCACAAGTTTAGTAAATAAGCCTCACGATGTAGGTTTTTAGCTATGGGAGGTGTCTTATTGCAACATATACGTTATTGTGATGAATTGACGGAAAC
Source organism: Pictodentalium vernedei (assembly GCA_031216915.1). Classification (NCBI taxonomy): domain Eukaryota; kingdom Metazoa; phylum Mollusca; class Scaphopoda; order Dentaliida; family Dentaliidae; genus Pictodentalium; species Pictodentalium vernedei. The sequence goes on along the minus strand of CM062297.1, from coordinate 396,062,138 downwards.
ATGGTCTGAGGTTTGCGGCTCGGAGCGTATGTTCAACCTCGACGCTTCGCGTCTCGGTTGAACGTAAGCTCCGAGTCGCAAACCTCAGACCATGTTATCGTCAATTCATCACAATAACTTATATTTCAACGGACGCAATAATATTAGATCTCTAGCACTAATTATAAGAATAATCAACAGAAATTTAATAACGAAGCACCGAGTAGAACTCGGTGCTTCATTAATTAAAATTTCGCTGGAGATGATTTTTATAAACTGACAAACGCCTGCGTGGACATCAGTGCCCACGCGTGGATTACGACCATTCCACAGCGGCTGTACCGTAGAACCTACATGTATGGCCTTTCATCTGTTATCCAATGCTCTAACCAATGAGTCACAGCGTTCCTGTCTGGATTGACACCTCAGTTCATTGTGCGCTGGGGTATCAACTCTACAGACAATATAGGCAATGCAACAGTGACAGTGCGTCTATTCTCCGTGGTAAGCGATTTAGTTTAGGTCCCTGGTGTTGAAAAACTCAAGAAATATACCTACAGTATTTAGGTGTCGTTTCGAATAAAACATATGTTCCTTTGATGCTGTGTTTGTCCGTACATCATAACCTGTGTATTCAATTATTGCCTGCACGAAGTATACGACCGGTATTTTCGATGCACCTCTCCTTCATAAATACTTTACCTTTAAATTATATCGGACAAAAAATGTCAAATTTGTTGTAAAATATTGAGAAAAAAAAAATGCAGCACAATTGTTAGTATGTTGTCGGCGTTGGGTGACGCAGGGTGCAATTCGTTTCCCACTTTGTCAGGTTATTTTATCTTAAATCTAGAAGACTCGGGGAACAAGAATCCCAGGTTAGAAATATTTCAAAATGTCAAAACAGTGGAGCAAAATAGTAAAATATATATGTTGCACTATTTTCAGTTTGTTGACGGCGTTGCTTAACGCAGAGTGCGTTTCTTTTCCCGTGTCAGGTATCTTAGCTTAAATCTAAAAAACGCCAAGAACATAAATCCCGAGATCAATATTTTAGATCGCATTCTGCTAGTTAATATTTTCTAAACTTCTCGTGAAAATGCAGAGAGGACACCTTTGTCAGGACCTTCCCGATTGTGTCTTCATACGGTACTCTGATTACAAAAGCGGACAGAGAATGTTGATCGGGTCGCGACTGAGTCGCGCGATCCGGGCGCCATTTTCTGTCGGCATTCCTGTCCAAAACACTGTAGAATCACTACCTGTCTGGAAGGGTTCCTAGAAACATTGAATCTCATGCGCTATTATTTGGGAGTACGTCGCGACCAGATCACGATCTGATCTAGCAAAATACCGACTACAGAACTGTGTTGTCTAAAATAATTCACACAATTACTGAATCCCTGCTAATGATAGCAAACCCTCATATCGAATATTTTCCTTTTATGGGAGGTCGCAGTGAAATACATCAGTCTTAACTCTTGCCTTTACCAAAGCTTCCTTTTACGTTCTAGCTGAGAGCAGGAGATGATATATAACATGCACAATAGTACAAGTCATTAAGGGAAATTGAACCGAAATCAAAGGTGGAGCTTAGGACGTGGCAACTGGTGCATTATTGGTAACTTGCTGAATCCTGTCCCTTGCACAATAGACATTACAGTGTAGGCCACACTATGCATCTTTGTTCAGGTGGAAATATATTGATGTTCATTTAATCATCAAGTATAGACAACAGATAAATAATTCATGCTAAGAAATGAACATGCTGTTTGTTTACTTTCTCATGGGTTGGAATTCCTCAAGGAAAGATCAAAGCAAAACGGAAATGGTAATCAATGAAGTACCAATATTACTCAAAGAAAGATGCTATTTAACCATAAAATAACTGCTGCAGACATCCAGCGTTTCATCTTCGGCCTGGTGTGTTGCATTACCCTGTATTGTTATAAGTTGTAATAAAAAGTTGTGGGAGTTGGAACTGTTTTGCTGAGGAGATTAAGAAAACATAGGTTGCTCGTCTTTTGGTATATGTTGCATACTGTTTAACAGGGTTAGAGAGTCAGACATTTCAATACTAACTCCTCAAATCCACCCCTATGACAGGTGCACGGAGAACAAATGCGGCAAATTGCTTGATGAAGATGGCATTTTATCATCTATGGAACTCAAGTTTGATAATACGATGTCTGCGCAAGTGGACTGCTGGAACGTGAGGAAAACATTGCAACTGAATCTACACCCACCCCAAGTTTGTAAACTCTAGAACCCACCCTATCGACGACGTTTGATGACGGGAAAGCTGTTACGCAGTGACTATAGGAACAGCGTGACAGATTTCACATCATCAAATATCAAACGAAATCATGAAAACTGGAAACACGGTATCAACATTCTGGGCACTTTTTTTATTAATATTAACTAAATATGTTGTAAATATTCAATTAATTTATGGAGCTAGGGAGGCATTTGGGAGCACAGTGTTAACCCCCTCATCTGAAAATCACGACAAATCAGCGAACGGCCAAAGTATTATTATTGTTACTGAGCTTAGTTTATCTGTAGCAACAGTTGCGCCTCCCCCAAGATGGCGACCGGTGAGACGCTCTTTTATGTGTCCAACGAGAGTTTCAGCAATCAAGCTGCATGTAAATTAGAGGGTATAATACAAAACTAGATATTGGGTCTTTGTCTACGTGCTTCCTAAATGAAATGAGTTAGATGACGTGGAAGGTATACCACTCAATCTGCATGTTTTTGTTTTGTTTTAAGCTTACTCGTTTTATAAGGCTTAGTGAGCAAGTTATGCAACTTATGTTAACGCCTCTCCTTGGCCCAATGGCACGGGTATGTTGTATGACCTTCGAAGTGGCAACTTCGTTGCCGATCCCTCGTCTCGAATACTACGAAAGGATCTTTAGCCTGCATTATGTGTGTCTTTCTCCCCACTCTCCCCACAGAGGACAGCCATTTTACGTCCCCACTCTATAGGGCAGTTCGTTGTGACAGCATCAACCCTAGAGTTGATTCTGACAGAGAGTGTTCCGATACACCGAGAACTTTGTCCGGCCGATGATCGATGCTGGGACTTCTGGCGTGACAAACTAGCGTACTCATCCAATCGGCAACTACTCTCTTTTTCGGCCACACTTACGTACTAATGTAATAACTCTCTGCAGCACTCTCTTTTTCGACCACCACTTACATACTGATGTAATAACTCTCTTCACCATTCTATTTTTCGGCCGCACTTACATACTTATGTAATAACTCTGTGCACCGCTATCTTTTTCGGCCACACTTACGTACTAAAGTAATAACTCTCTGCGGCACTCTCTTTTCGGCCACACTTACGTACTAATGTAATAACGCTCTACATAACTCCCTTTTTCGGCCACCACTTACGTACTAATGTAATAACTATCTGCACCGCTCCCTTTTTTGGCCACCACTTGCTTACTAATGTAATAACTCTCTGTACTGTCACCTTTCCGGCCACACTTACGTACTAATGTAATAACTGTCTACAACACTCTCTTTTTCGGCCACCACTTACATATTTGTGTAATAACGATCTGCAGTACTCACTTTTTCAGCCACCACTTACATATTAATGTAATAACTCTCTGCACCACTCCCTTTTTCGGCTACACTTACGCACTAATGTATAAACTCTCAGCACCACACTCTCTTTTTCGATCAACTGACGTACTAATGTGATAACTCTCTAGACCACTCTCTTTTCGACCACCACTTGCGTACTAATGTAACAGCTCTCTGCATGCTAAACTGTATACGATAGGATTATCCGAGAAAGGGATAGACCATGCGCAAAATCGTCGAAGGGCAGATTTTATCAATAATGACTTGAACCACCACAATTGGGACAAACTATGCTTACTCCACCCCACCCCTCCACCTCAGTTGCTATCTACGTGACTAGTCCGAGTATCAACATCAGCTTAGAAAGGGTCCATAATACATTGAGAGTAATCTATCGAGTCTGTTATATAGCCTTTCCCTCTGATTTCCAAATGAAATGACTCTATAGCCGCATGTGTTTGTTGAATATCAAGGATGAAAAGTTAATAGTTTTGGGCCCAGTTTGTCCGAATAAAATATGCATTTAAAAAGTGGTTGTGTAATATTGAAAAACAAATTAGTAAACCTAATTAGTGTCTCTTTAAGACTATTTTATCATGAACTGCGTATACAGTAAACGAGAATTAAGGATGCCACAATACTTCGAGTTCGCCAAACGCAGTTGGTTTTTCCTTCTGCTTCGCTGTGTTACAAGGTCATCCGTTCTCACGTCGGTATTTCACTTGTGAATGCGATGCGCCAGAACGACATGTAGCCGGTAATGCTGACTCGCATGACCAGTTCTCGTAACCGTCTAACGGTAGGGTATAGCCAGAAAATGGCCGTCAATCCACTGATTCTTACATTGACTAAGAGATCGAAGTCGTTGGTATTTACGAGCAATAATCGCAGAAAGTATACTGTAGGTGGATACTAGGGACGTGGCTAGAGGTTTCCGATTGGGGGGGGGGGGGGGGGTAGAGTAGTGAGTTTCCAACTAGGGGGAGGGACCGAGAGGGGAAAAAACTCTCTCGGTCCCTCCCTCTAGTTGGAAATTCACTACCGAGAAAAAAATTGAAAATGAAGCCATGAAAGGGGGCTTAAAATTGATTCCAGTAACTGAAACGCTAACCCATTTATGATAGAATTATCAGGTTGTTATTATTTGGTATTATTCTGGGAATTGAATATGTGCTAAACAAATGCTCAAGCTGAGAACTTGGAGCAATTCACACTCTCCTGACATTAAACCAGATATCTTATGCAGGAATGATAAATTTTCGATGTTTCATCATTTTGTAACTGTGAATAATGGAATTAACTCAGGATAACAATGTTAGATGATGCGATTTTCCCTGAAGTGCATTTCGTGGATTTTTTTTTTATTACGATAAGTAAACATTCCATAGAAATCCGTACCAATTGATATCATGCATACTTGTGAAGTTCGATATTACGCACCATAATTTTAAATAGTAACAGTTGGAATGTTTGCCGATTTGAAACCGAGTTGGTATTTTGGGAAGTAAAGAAGACATCAGCATCGCCAAAGAAGCTCTAAAATCCAAATAGATGGAATGTTCAACCACTCATGACTTGCCCTCCGAATTTCCAACTATAGGAAATTTTGGCCAGGATTGGGGGGGGGGGGGGGGGGGGCACACACCAACACCTGCCCCCCTGACCCTGGTGGATACAAACGTTTGGGTGCTTACAATGGAATGGTTGGTTTCCGAAAGTAATCAGTATGCAGAGAGGTCGCTCTTGACGTCAAATAAAGAACGTCAGAATTATTCGATGCAGAGGGATCATGCAGCAAACGACTAAGAATGGGTTTGTAGATTTTACGTCATTGAATACGCCTTCCGTAATTCGGCAGAATCGGTGCGCATTGCCTGCAGGGACGTGCCGGTAGGAGGTAGGGTGTGGGTGTGCCCCCCACCCCCAATCCTGGCCCAAATTTCCTATAGCTGGAAATTCGGAGGGCAAGTCATGAGTAGTTGGAAATTCCATCTATCTGGGTTTTAGAGCTTCTTTGGTGATGCTGATGTCTCTTTACTTCCGAAATTTCCAACTCTGTTTCAAATCGGCAAAAATTCTAACTCTTACTATTCACAGCTACAGTGTATGCAATGACGCGCATAGTGTCAATCTGCACGAGATTTCTATAGTACTTTTACTTATCGTAATAAAAGAATCCTCGAAATGCACTTCAGGAAAATCGCACCATATAAAATCGTTATCCTGAGTTAATTCCATCATTCACAGTTACAAAATGATGAAACATCGACAATTGATCATTCCTGCATGAGACCTGATTTAATGTTAGGATAGTGTGAATTGTTAAAGTTCTAAGCTTGAGCATTTGTTAAGCACATATTCAATTTAAATTATAATATCAAATAAAAATAACCTGATAATTCTATCATAAATGTGTTGGCATTTCAGTTAATAGAATCAATTCTGTACCCCCTACATGGCTTCATTTTCTACATTTTCTCGGTAGTGAATTTCCAACTAGGCGGAGTGACCGGGAGTGGTCCCTCCTCTAGTTAGAAATTCACTACCCTACCCCCCCCCCCCCCCCCCCCCCCAATCGGAAGTCTCTAGCCACGTCTCTGCGATTAAGAATGGGATTGTAGATTTTACGTCATTGAATACGCGTTCCGTAATGCTGCATAATCTGTAAGCATTTACATGCTCTGGATACGCATTTATTTGTTCTCGATTACCACGAAAAAAGATCTGGGCCGCCGATTTAAACCTAATAAGTTTATCTTCCAAATACAGTGTCAGTCGTTATCAATATTGTGATAATCCAGTGACAGAATTTCTTACCGATGATGTTTGTAAGCGGCTGTGAAGCAGTTATCCAGTAAATCGTTTTAGCTCGAGCGAGTCTTTTCAATTTCAGAATGACATTGCACCCTCATTTTCTGGAACAAAGCCTACACATTTTCACGATGTTGAGCTTTGGCACTAAAGGACATCAACTTGGCATAGCACCAAATATTAAATGTGGTGCAGTTTAGGGTACCTTTTCTTTTCAGACCCAACTATTACTTGTACATTTATGCGCAAGGGAAGTAAGAACCCCAAAAAAGGGTCACCACACAGCAAATAATACATGATCTGTAAAAATATGAAGTTTGATATTTTTTGCAGACATTGCAGTTTGCATTTAATCACGGCAACAGCATTTTGAATGTTGGTTCTGTCGTTTCAGGGGAAGGGAAGTTGAAGTTTAGAGATACGCCCATTTTCTAAAGGCTGCATGATAGAACTATTCGGCCCTTGAGTGCATGATTGTTGCAGATTGCGCCTGATGCACCCAAAGGGGCGCACTACTGCTGCTCCATAATGATTTGTAATTATTTCGTACAATGTGCACCGTGATCGCAAAAAGGTGTCTATTTCACAATCAGATTGCGATCTGATCGTGACACATTTACACCAGCAGGTCGGGATTTCATTACTGAAATATTGCAAAATCTGACCGAATGAATTTATTTCTTTGGCTGAGGGAAGGCATAAAGAGGGACACAGTCGCGATCAAGCGGGAATTCTCTGTCCGCCATGTTCTCGCAGTTGGAAGATCCCTGAACGTTTTATAAAGGCTGAGTCGATACACCTACAGGAACCACAAACGGTTTTTCCTTCAGGTGTATAAAGGTAAAAAAAATGTTTCTCAGGCCCTCCCACGTGGTCCTTTTGACTGCCGTATGCTCTCTTTTTATAACCAATGCAAACTTAAAAAAATAAAAATTAAATGGTTTATGCCTGATATTTTGCCCAAGTTAATAAAATTGATACATTTGTCCCTTGAGTGCAACAAGGCTTTGCAATGCTCTAGAATTGCAAAGACTTCTTGCACTCAAGGGACGAAATATACCATCACCCATGCTATTCTGTAGATTACAAGACCCAAAACATAAAACAAACCAAGAACATGAACTTTTGATGGCAAAGAAATAATTACAAAAATAAACTAGATGGTGTAATTTGTGTGCAAAGCACACTATAGTATATCCCCGCTTTAGCCTTCTTGATTATTGGTTAATGCTTTATACAGATAGTAATGAAAAAGTATTATATAAAATCTGAAACCTTTATGCACATCCGGAGACCCTATCTGAATATATGAACACACGCTTTCAATGTTTTGAATTAAACACCATGGGATCGTTTCGCAGGAAACTGATTCTCTAATGACAAATATGCCGCTACGGGGCTGCTACAGTGTGCCGATAAAAACCCGAAACCTTTATGCATATGTGGAGACCCTACTGGAAAATATGAACATACTTTCAACATTTCGAATTAACCCCCCTTGTAGCCTTTTGCCGCAAGCCGATTGACGACAAAAGTGGCACTACGGGAGCCACTTGGGGCCGGATCAAAAATTCAAAATCTTTATGCACATCTAGAGACCCTCCGTGAACATATGAACACCCTTTAAGCGTTTCGATTTAAAACCCCTAGGAGCCTTTGCCGGAAACTGGTTCTATATAGACAAAAGTGGTGCTATGGGTGACACATGCGGCCGAATCAAAAATCTGAAACCATTAGGCACATCTAGACACTCACTCGGAACATATTAACAACATTTCAACATTTCGAATTAAAACCCCTTTGAACTTTCACCGGAAACTGATTCTCTAACGACAAAAGTGGCGCTATAGGCACCACATGGGGCCGAATTAAAAATCCAGAACGTTTATGCATATCTAGACATCCTACCGGAACGAATGAACACACTTTCAATATTATGAATTAAAATCCATAGGAGCTTTTCGCCAGAAACCGATTCTCTAACGACAAAGGTGGCGCTACCCGAAACCTTTATGCACATCTATAGACCCCACTGGAGCATATGCACACACATTTTGAATTAAAACCCCTCGGAACTTTTGCCAGAATCCGATTCTTTAACGACAAAGTGGCGCTACGGGTACCACATGGGGCCGAATTAAAAATCTAAAACCTTTATGCACATCTAGAGACCCCATATGAACATACTTTCAACGTTCCGAATTAAAGCTCCTGGTAGCCTTTCGCCGGAAAACGATTCTCTAACGACAAAAGTGGTTCTGTGGGTGTCACACGGGGCCCAATCAAAAATCCGAAACCTTTATGCACATCTAGAGACCCTACTGGAACATATGAACATACTTTCAACGTTTCGAATTAAAATCCCTAGGAGCCTTCCAACGGAAAACGATTCTCTAACGACATAAGTGGTGCTACGAGCCCCACATGGGGTCAAATCAAAAATCTGAACCTTTATGCACATCTAGACACTTCCAACGTTTCGAATTAAAACCCCCTTGGAGCCTTCCATCGGAAACTGATTTTCTAACAAAAAGGGTGGTTCAACTGGAACCACTTGGGGCCAAATCAAAATTCCTAAACTTTTATAGACATCTACGGATGCTACCGAAACACTTTCGTATAGTTAAAAGGTTTTGAATTCAAGACCGCAGAAGCCTTTCTGTGGAAACCGATTTTCCAACAATACCAATAAAAGTGACTCCACTGGAACCACTTGGGGCCAAATCAAAATCCCGAAACCTTTATGCACATCTATAGATGCTACCTGAACACCTCAACATAGTTTAAATGTTCTAATGACACCTATCTCCAAACTTTTCAACATAAAATCCTACATGGAGCTTTATTTACGAACGCTCGCCTTTTTAAATGTAAATTATTTGAGACTGAATTGAGTTCGTTTTGTTCTAACACTGAAGAGACAATGCTACGTTAATTCTTCGAATTTTCAGTGTCAAAGACAATCCAGGAAAAATGTGGTATGGAATTTAATGTACGTACACTCAGACTATATGTATGTATATATGTATATCACATTTTATCGGAGTAAACAAATTCAAAAAACATGTTCCGAATTACATACTCTTGGTGATAGGACGTACGGATGGAACGGATGGGATGACGGGACGGACGGGGCGAGATGGATGGAGATCACCATAATATCCCCGCTTTTTTAAAAAATGCGGGGATAAAAATAAAATAAAAAAACTGCCGCTCACATACAATTTTGCAAACAATGGCTTGAGAAAGGGAAGATCTACTTTGTGGGGCCTTATCTTCCTGTTTTAGAACACTTTTCCTAACACACGATGCAGTCCATCGAACGAATATTATGACGACGGAAAACATTTATCTCGATGAGCTTATTAGAATGAGGGTCCCAAACGGTTTCAGTTTTGTTAATACTTCCCATCTCTCATGCTCCGGGTTCCGTTTCGTGTATTAAGGAATGCGTGCATTGTCACATACATTTCTAATTCTTTCGAATGATTTATTTAAGGCCGTGATGTATTCTTTATATATTTCGTCAGCAACTGAAACTGTACACCTTGTATCAGAATCACGCAATGAGAAACAAATCCATTATCAAAATTCTGGTTTGAACGCTTTTGGATTATTTGCATAACATATTCGAGTTATTTTCATTTTTTGTTTGTTTTCCAAACCTCGACTTTTAGTGGAAATGTTTTTTTTACGTCGGCGTGTTTTTATGGAAGCGTATTGGTGCCAACAACTACAAAAAATATTGGATGTCTTAAGTCCTAATGATGAGATAATATCTCATCATTAGGATATATTATCTCATCATTACGAGATATTATCTCATCATTAGGACTTATTATATCATCAATAGGAGATAATATCTCATCATTAGGACTTTTTATCTCATCATTAGGAGATAATATCTCATCATTACGAAATATTATCTCATCATTACGAAATATTATCTCATCATTAGGAGATATTATCTCATCATTACGACTTATTTTCTCATCATTAGGACTTTTTATCTCATCATTAGGAGATATTATCTCATCATTAGGACTTATTATCTCATCATTAGGACTTTTTATCTCATCATTAGGAGATATTATCTCATCATTAGGTGATATTATCTCATCATTACGAGATATTATCTCATCATTAGGATTTATTATCTCATCATTAGGACCTTTTATCTCATCCTCACGAGATATTATCTCATCATTAGGACTTATTATCTCATCATTAGGAGATAATATCTCACCATTACGAGATATTATCTCATCATTAGGACTTTTTATCTCATCATTAGGGATATTATCTCATCATTAGGACTTATTATCTCATCATTAGGAGATAATATCTCATCATTAGGAGATATTATCTCATCATTAGGACTTTTTATCTCATCATTAGGAGATATTATCTCATCATTAGGACCTTTTATCTCATTCATTAGGAGATATTATCTCATCATTAGGACTTATTATCTCATCATTATGAGATATTATCTCATCATTAGGAGATAATATCTCATCATTACGAGATATTATCTCATCATTAGGACTTATTATCTCATCATTAGGAGATAACATCTCATCATTAGGACTTATTATCTCATCATTAGGACTTTTTATCTCATCATTATGAGATAATATCTCATCATTATGAGATATTATCTCATCATTAGGAGATATTATCTCATCATTGGGAGATATTATTTCATCATTACGACTTATTTTCTCATCATTCGGTCTTTTTATCTCATCAATAGGAGATATTATCTCATCATTAGGAGATATTATCTCATCATTAGGAGATAATATCTCATCATTAGGACTTATTATCTCATCATTAGGAGATAATATCTCATCATTACGAGATATTATCTCATCATTAAGACTTTTTATCTCATCATTAGGAGATATTATCTCATCATTAGGAGATATTATCTCATCATTAGGAGATATTATCTCATCATTAGGAGATATTATCTCATCATTAGGAGATATTATCTCATCATTACGACTTATTTTCTCATCATTAGGACTTTTTATCTCATCAATAGGAGATATTATCTCGTCATTAGGAGATATTATCTCATCTTTAGGAGATAATATCTCATCATTAGGACTTATTATCTCATCATTGGGAGATAATATCTCATCATTACGAGATATTATCTCATCATTAGGACTTTTTATCTCATCATTAGGAGATATTATCTCATCATTAGGAGATATTATCTCATCATTAGGACTTATTATCTCATCATTGGGACTTTTTATCTCATCATTAGGAGATAATATCTCATCATTAGGACTTATTATCTCATCATTGCGAAATCTGCTCGTCCTATTCAGTGAAGAGCTAAAAATGTATTCACCTTCTCCTCGTAATGACTAGAAGGTTGTGGAGGGGCATGGTAGGCCAAAATGAAGTGCGGAGGGGAAAATATTTTACAGCAGCAGATAAATGATTTATTCCCCCACCCCCACTTGCTGGGTTAACCGTTTACCTAACATAATGGACAAAACCGACCAGCGCTATTCGCAAAACAACCATTCAATATGCATTATTTTTTTTATTTTTTTGTCTCAAAAACATAGCTTATGACCGATCAGGGGAAGAGCTCGTTCAAAGGCCGTGTTTGTGACGCAAAAAAATGAAAAAAAAAATATTTAGTCAAGAATTTTGTTTACAAGTGTCATCAGCCTTTCCTGTTGGGTTAAAGGGTTAGGATTGTCTATTCCCCTTAGGCGAAGTCCAGGGGAACGATAGTAACTTCCCTGCCAACTTGAGAACCTGGGTACTTTTTGAAGGCTAGAGAGTGTAAGAGTAACCATAGAAAAATGACCCGACAAATATGAGAGTGAAAGTACATGAACCAGTTCTAGGGGTTTCAGGTTGAATAGTGTTCCAATTTTTCAGGAAGGTGGAGTGTTGGGGTGGTTCCCCCTCAACAACGCCACAGAGGGGTGGAAATTTAACTGTTCACCGAACAGGACTAGCAGACATTTTAGCTGAACATTGAATCCAGCTGTCCACCAAACTCCCTCGTAACTCCTTTCCAGTGACTGGAATGGAACTGAACCAGCGCTACAAAATTTAACTAGGCCTTATTTCAAGAAACACCAACTGATAAATATCTCAATTAGGCCTGTTAGTCGTGATGCGCATGATTGAACGCACGTAGTGGCGAGCTGAGACCGATCACGAGAGGGGGTATCCTAATTTCGTTGGTGGGGCCAGTTTTCCTGGGGAATAGTTTGGAAAATGGAAAGTCAGTGAGGGTCTCCAATGGCTTCCGTGTACAAGAGCTCACTTTTTCCCATCAAAATACTCCTTGTATTTGACCTGTACGAAAGCGTATTAGGGACAGGATAAAAAATTATTTCCAGTCCCAGTAAGTCGAAATTTCGACTTTTTATCTCGAAATTTCGACTTAAAATCTTGAAATTTTGACTTTTTATCTCGAAATTTTGACTTAAAATTTCGATTTTTTTATCTCGAAGTTTCTACTTTTTGTTGTACACTTGGTTGCCTTATCCGCTGCGACGGTGTTGCGTATTTACTGTTTATTCATACTATGACGCTTCACTTTGCTTTTGTGGGATGTGCTCCATTTGGATCTTCGTCTATTATGGGTGTTGGTGCGCCAGGATTTGAAATGGGGAAATGCTAGGTGGGGTGGAAGTTGAATTAGAGGTGGAAGGCTATTATTTCCACGATTTTTTTTTCTGCTGTAATTTTGGGGCACTGAACTGGGTTAAAGTCGCATATCTTCGTAAGGTTGAGCCACTCCAGTGATATTTACCGGCAGCACTTTTCGAGAAGTGTGTGTGGGGAGGCAACTTCCACAGCATTGCTCATTGGCGGGTGGGAGAAACATGCATGCACTGATATCATTTCGGTGTATCGCTCTTTTTGTGGATTATAATGGCGTGGTGGGGAAGGCATCCGAAGTTGTGGGACGTCTTAATGGAGCCTCATGTATATATTATAGACGCGCTCTGTGGACTTTTACTGCAACGTGATTTAACGGTACTTGTCAACAACGTGTGTTGTTTGGTATTTTATTAGAATGTTTATTGGACGGACATAACTCTCTGTGTGTGTGGAGGGGGGGGGGGGGTGGGGCTATTGGTAAATTTCACGTGGAACAGCATTTGTTAAGCTGCATCCTTTGTAAATACGGTTTAAAATAGAACGTCAGTTTATTTGATCATCAACTTCAGGATGCTGGGCGGGGTTGGACTAAATTCATATTTACAGTTAGGTAACGGATGGCGAAGTCGATGGACAAAATTAGGCATTTGGGTGGGTGAGGTCTGTTGTACTCGTCCGGAAAACAATATTCCACTTGGAGTGGTCGTTAATGAACGAAAAGGAGGCCTACCCCAAGCTGGCAGAAATGTCAAGGTTCGGGTGTAGGGTGGGGGGGGGGGGGGGGTATTATTCGTGTCTGGTCGGTAGGGCGAGAGTTTGTTAGAAATCATAAGCCATTGTATTGTCTAACATCCTAATGCGTTGGAAAATTATTTTATTCGTCTTGGGGATAACATTGTGATGGTGGCAGGGGTGGGGGCTCACCTATATTAAATTCTGGATAAGACAGGTATAGGGAAGGTATAGAAAGATAACTGAGATATAACTGCTGGTTGTTTCAGCAGAGTTTCGGTCACTATGACTGACACAGCTGCATACTGACCATAACTTGTGTTGGTGGCACCATTACTCCTCCATAGTTTATTTACACTGCCGTCCAAGGTTTTAATGAAACTAACGCTAGAATGGTATGTCCTTAAGCTAAAATGGTGGAGAGAGGGCGTGCGTCCCAGGACCCAGTCCGTGTTGGAATTTTTCAAGTTGTCTGTCGGAAAACTTGTGGCCGTCCTCACGACAACGATACCACAACTTTCATTGTGCAAAACTATCTTTTGGTTTCATATATCCTTTGTATGTAAACACTTGTTCGTTTATTATTATTATATTAAAGAATTACTTTTGTGAAACGAAAGTAATTCTTGAAAGTAATAACAATAATAATAAACGAACATTTGGGGTTTCGTTAATTATTGTTTTACGAAAAAATATTGAGTTAGGATTCAAGTTCGCATCGACGGTCAGCGATCCGGGAACACTGTCGGAATATTTACCTCTCGACCCACCATGACGGGAAGGGGGGGGGGGTGATTTTGAGATCCTATAACAGGCCATCCCGACGCCACCTCTCCCCCGTTGAGGAGAGCGGTGACGAAGTGTTTAGAGCATTGCACCTTAAACCGAAAGATCGACAGTTCGATTCTGATCAGAGGTAACTGCTTTGGGTAAAAACTCTTCATCCGTCATTCGGGGCACGGAGACGTTGTCTATACAGAGACGTGCAGCACATCGGTGATTCACTTGCTTTCAACCGCAGCTAACTCTGCTTGTGCAGAGTTAGTAAGTTCGACAGTATGTCAGTTGCTCGCCGCTGCATGATTGTTCTCTCTGGCTTCCGCCCACCGTTAAACTGCCCAACAACACGATGTCACACTGGCTGTTGAAAATGTGGTTAAATACAAACAAACTTCTCCCGAACACAAACATCGATATCCAATCGGATATGCCTGCACCCAGGGGGAAAGACTCATGATTTTTAAAACTGTAACCTCCTTACCAATATCTACATACGTATACCCTTTCAAGTATGTAAAGTTTTGGCTATATACCTTCCCTATACCTGTCTTGTCCAGAAATGAATACATGTGCCCCCCCCCCCCCCCCCACACACACACACGTGTGCGCGCGCGCAGCCACCACCACAATGTGTTGACTCGCTGAGACGAGTAGAATAATCCCCTTATATATGCATTAGAGTGTATATAATGATACACCGAATTTCTTTTTTCTAACAATTTCTAACAATTTCTCACCCTATCGAACGGACACGAATCTCCCCCTCCCTCCTTCCCGAGATTTCTAGCTGGGTTTGGGCGGTCATTGCCTCCTTGTTCAACTATTCATAACCCTCCCCTTTCTGTTGGAAGTGTCGTTAAATCCCAGTAAAAAAAAATAAAACAATCATGGCCCTCCACGAGGTATATTGTTTTTTTTCCGGAAGAGTACAACAGTCAACCCCCATAAAATGGCGAGTTTTATCTATCGAATTTGCTAGTCAGTTCGCTAACGGTAAATAATAATGTAATACACCCGACTACACAGCTTCCTAAAGTTTACGGCAAAATATATCCAAATGATCTCAGTGCGCACATGTTTCTCCCACAATGCTGCCCAATAAATATCAGTTTTACCCAGTGCGCTGCTCAAAAACTTACAGCATACACTTCTGGCAGTGCATCCCCTATAATTTAACTTGTTGGTAGGGGTTCAGAGGAGGGGGGGGGGGGCGTATTTGCTGTTTATCCACACAATGACGCTTCACTTGGGTGACATGTGTCTCGTTTTGATTCTCGTTTTTTATTTTTTCTTCTGTAATATTTCGGTAGTGTCCTGGGTAAAAAGTAGCACCTCTTCGTAAGGGAAAATACCCCAGTGATATTTACTACTGGGCAGCATATCTTCGTAAGGGTAGACTACTACTCCTGTGATTCACCGTGGGTACCTCCGGACGTGAAGTGGTGCTTAGTGCCCATTTACTGTTGTAAACAAGCTCTGTGTTACTGTTAAAATATAGGAGCCATTCATCAATGCTTCGGTGGAAGTTCTCTAAAATGAGTATAAACGATTGACTAAACTTGACTTTATCTCCATGTTGTGGTCACGATTACCCATTGTGTAAAAATATGTGACCTTAAACACCAATAAATAAATACTCCAGTGATATTTACTGGACAACACTTTCATGGACTGGGGTGGGTGTGTGGGGGAGGGGGGGGGGCGGTAGTAGTGCTGATGCAGAATTGGTGGGAGACGCACGTGTGCATTGATACTATTTGGATGAATCGCTCTTTTTGTGATGTATAATGGCGGGATGGGGAAGACACGCAGGGGCATGTCATGTGGTAGTCTTCAGTGAACCTCTGTGGTCTATAATGGCGCGATAGAGAATATTTCCAAGGGCATGTGGGAAGTCTTCAATGAACCTCATTTATTGGATTTTATTGAAAAGTGAATTAACGGTACTTTTAAAGGCCGGAGGTTGGGTGGGCAGCATCCCTGTCCTGTCGGTTCGGTGAGAATTTGTTAGATAAAATGTCGAAATTTCGAGATAAAAAGTCGAAATTTCGAGACTTTAAGTCGACATTTCCAGATATTAAGTCGAAATTTCAAGATTTTATGTCAAAATTTCGAGATAAAAAGTCGAAATTTAGACTTTCTGGGTCTGAGACTTATTTTTTATCAAGTCCCTAATACGCTTCCGTAGACATGGAACAAACGTCATAGGCATAAACTAGGAACAGAAAATATCTCCTAATGATGAGATAATAAGTCCTAATGATGAGATAATAAGTCCTAATGATGAGATAATATCTCCTAATCATGAGATAATAACTCGTAATGATGAGATATTATCTCCTAATGATGAGATAATAAGTCCTAATGATGAAATAATATCTCGTAATGATGAGATAATATCTCCTAATGATGAGATAATATGTCCTAATGATGAGATAATATCTCCTAATGATGAGATAAAAAGTCCTAATGATGAGATAATATCTCGTAATGATGAGATATTATCTCGTAATGATGAGATATTATCTCCTAATGATGAGATAAAAAGTCCTAATGAGGAGATAATATCTCCTAATGATGAGATAATAAGTCCTAATGATGAGAAAATATCTCCTAATGATGAGATATTATCTCCTAATGATGAGATAAAAAGTTCTAATGATGAGATAGTAAGTCCTAATTATGAAATAATATCTCATAATGATGAGATAAAAAGTTCTAATGATGAGATAATAAGTCCTAATGATGATATATTATCTCCTAATGATGAGATAATAAGTCATAATGATGCGATAGTATCTCCTAATTATGAGTTTATATCTCATAATGATGAGATAAAAAAGTTCTAATGATGAGATAATAAGTCCTAATGATGAGATATTATCTTCTAATGATGAGATAATAAGTCATAATGATGAGATAGTATCTCCTAATGATGAGATAATATCTCATAATGGTGAGATAAAAAAAGTCCTAATGATGAGATAATAAGTCCTAATGATGAGATAATATCTCCTAATGATGAGATAATATCTCATAATGATGAGATAAAATGTCATAATGATGAGATAGTATCTCCTAATGATGAGATAATATCTCCTAATGATGAGATAATATCTCATAATGATGAGATATTATCTCCTAATGATGAGATAATAAGTCCTAATGATAAGATAATATCTCCTAATGATGAGATAAGAAGTCCTAATGATGAGATAATATCTCCTAATGATGAGATAAAAAGTCCTAATGATGAGATAATATCTCATAATGATGAGATAAAAAGTCATAATGATGAGATAGTATCTCCTAATGATGAGATAATATCTCGTCATAATGAGATATTATCTCCTAATGATGTGATAAAAAGTCCTAATGATGAGATAATATCTCATAATGATGAGATAAAAAGTCCTAATGATGAGATAATAAGTCCTAATGATGAGAAAATATCTCCTAATGGTGAGATAATATCTCATCATTAGGACTTATGTCATCCAATGTTTTTGTACTTGTTGGCTCCAATACGCTTCCATATGTTTCCCTTTGTTTCCATTGGAGTGATAATGACTAGATTACTTGTTGATACAAACATTTCACACCCGATTAAAACAGATTCAAAACACATAACATTAATCAAAGGTAATGATTTATGCATCTTATGCACGCGATGTTGAAGCATGCAACTTATAATACCTAAACACGGTGTATTGTTTGAAAGGCTATTATTTATATCATTTAATTAATCATCCGAACATCGTGAACACATTCACGTGCTGTTTTCTTAGCAACTCAACTCCCAAAAACGTGTACATGATTCTCCGGTATGCTTTACATCAGAGTTTAATCCCGGGAATGCGAATTCCCGGATTCCCGATTCCGAAAGACGGTCACAGTGCCCTGGAAATCTATACCATAGAACCGGGAATCACGCATGGCTCTGTTTGCGTGTTGAACTGAAGTTTTCTAAATTGAAAAACTGTCACAGCTTAACTTTTTAAGAATCATAAGCCCTTCCACTCCTGAATCATTCTTCCTGAAGAACGATTTTCAACAAATCAATGTAGCTCTCATCAGTTCCGGAGGACTCCTCTCTTCAACAGCAAGATCTTCACCAGGGATGTGGCTAGAGGTTTCCGATTGGGGGGTGTAGGGTAGTGAATGTCCAACTAGGAGAGGAACTGAGAGGGGGAAGAAACCCCCTCCCGGTCCCTCCCCGTAGGTGGAAATTCACTACTGAGAAAGAGTTTGAAAATGAAGCCATGAAAGGGGGCATAAAATTGATTATAATAACTGAAATGTCAACACATTTGTGATAGAATTATCAGGTTATTATTATTATTTGGTGTTCTTCTGGGAATTGAATATGTGCTAAACAAATGCTCAAGCTTAGAACTTTGAACAATTCGCAATGTCCTAACATTAAATCATACGCAGGAGTGATGAATTTTCGATGTTTCATCATTTTGTAAATGTAAATGATGGAATTAACTCAGGATAACGATTTTACATGACCTAATTTTCTTGAAGTGAATTTCGAGGATTTTTTTTTATTACGATAAGTAAACGTACTCTAGAAATCTCGTACCGATTGACATCATGCATACTTATGAAGCTCGACATTGCGTACACTGCAGTTGTAAATAGTAACAGTACGAATTTTTGCCGATTTGAAACCGAGTTTGAATTTTGAGAAGTAAAAGAGACATCAGGATCGCAAAGCAGCTGTAAAATTCAGATAGATGGAATTTCCAACTACTCTTTACTTGCCCTCCGAATTTCCAACTGTAGGAAATCTTGTCCAGGATTGGAGGGTGACAACCCCCCCCCCCCCCCCCCACACACACACACCCTGTCCACACGTCCCTAATCTTCACACGCTTCAAAGTTCAAACTCGTCTTCTTTTTCAGAATCACTAGTATCCCTCACTATTCACAACCTCCTTCGACACCACCTCATTCACTGCCGCCAACAGTCTTCTCTGCTCCGAGAGCAGGAGACTGGTGAAGACAGTGAAGAGGGAGTTGAAGCCGGAGGAGGAAGCTGTGATAAAATGAAGAAAATGAAGCTGTGAAAATGAAATGAAGACGTGTTGGAAGTGGGTAGGGTTTTTTTTACACATCTCTTAGGAAAAATAATTTTTCCGTATGGCGTTAGCAGATGTTCATTTTCACGAAAATAAATGCGTCTTGTTACGCTCGTAAATTTACTTGATATCACCTGGGACATTTCTCGGTTTCCGGTTCTGAGTGTAAACTCATTCCCGATCCGGTTATTAGAAAACCGGAACAGCCAGAGTCGTCTTGTTCCGGAGAGTATTACGGGTGAAGGAAGCCGGAGTACACAGGAAGATCCACCGATCAGCGTCGAACAACTGTCAGACTCGACAACATACTAACTCCGCAGAAGCAGGTTTTGAATTCGTTAAAGACAAGTGCACCATGGACGTGCAGTACGCCTTAGTACACATGGCCACCGTGCACCCACGTTGGCAGTCGGGATTAAACGCCTTGCCGAAGAGCACAACTCACTTACCCCTGATGGTGATCAAACTGGGACCTTTCGATTTGAAGTCCAATGTCTGAGTCACGGTGCTCCCTACTGCGATGAACAATTAATGAAAGAATTCTTACTTCTTTAAATCAAAGCAACTATTGTCTGTCGATATTTTGAAGGGTCAGTGAATAAAGGGGTCACCTCTCTTCACCGTCAACAGTATGGCAAAGTAAACCGAAGGTTTTTGCGCGTCGAGGGCTCACAGAGATAGTGTGGGACAAACTAACCTCTTACGGCCCGTTTAGCAGTACAATACAGTTAAAACTAGAAGTCCTTTCACGAACTGTGCGCTTATCTAGGCATAATTGCGCATAGAAATTGCGCGCAATTGCCATATCGAATGGCATCCAAAGCACGACAAGTTCTCCTGGTTACTCATAACAAGCACAGGCAATGTTTCTGCCAATGGACCTCCGGGTTACCCGGAGGTCCATTGGCTGAAACATTGCTTGTGCACAGGCCACATGTACATAATTTGATAGCATTACTATGGTCATAACGCGTAGATTAACGCGCCGATCGACGTGCCATTTGTACGCCTTTCATGACAGGCCTTCTAGGTATAACTGTAGTACTCTTCCACGTTGCGCATCCGCCAAGAAGGAGTTGAAAAGGAGCCAGAAAAAACCACCAGGACACAGTCCGTAATCCCGCCGGTTAGTCTGTAGCAGGTAATTATCTGCATACAGTTTATATGCAGCTTAAACGTAACGTTGTAAAGCAATGGAATACCCAGGTGTTTGTTGAAGGTGAGATATTGTTTTGTTCAGCAGGAACAATACACGGATAATGATTGTGTAAACGGACAATCGGCGGGAGGGGAGGGAGCACCTACTCATTATCTTAGGTTAGCTTTCGGAATGGAGGATGGCTGAATTGGAAAAAAAATAGACCAAACCAACTAGCGGTGGCCTTCATTGACAACTAAATGTGTTCATATTTGCAAAATCGCATGTAAATTGATACATACATTTTTAAACTCGTTGTGTTGTATGTCTGTGGACATATTTGTGGGGTGCGGTTGGGTGTGGACTTGCATCCTTCTCAGCCACCCATTCCACCACTTTTGTGAGTGGAATTTCAAGTCTGAAATAAATTCTATGAAGATTCGGAGATCTGTTGGTCGAAAATGTGTCTTTACGTCTTGTACATTTTCATAAAGTATTTTGTTTAGGAGGATAATTATGTAGATGATTCAGTAGGTAGCACACTTACAGGTACAAGAACCACCAGCCAAAGGAAACTTCAGAACTCATTTAGCTGCAAGAACTGTATATAACACCGGATCTTGAACGCAAAGGTAGTTTTTTATTGCAACAAGATCGCGACCCAGTCTTGACGTTCTTCCTCCAATAGGTTACGATTTCGTTAGAAGCATATTGTTATCTTTATTTGAAGAAACTCTTAAGGGCATCATGGCTGAACATGCACCACCAAAGTCAAAAGTTATAACTCATAGGGAAAAAGTGGAGTGGTTTACAGAAGACGTTAGAGCTGCTAAACAACAGCGTCGCAGACTTGAGCGTCTATACAACAAAACGAAGCTTGAGATTCACCGGCAGATGTTCTGCCACCAAAGAAATACAACTAATAAGATCATCAAAAAAGCGAAGAGGGAGTACTACAATTCTCTGATAGAGGAGTCATCAAATACTAGGGTATTATTCTCGGTAACCAATAGTCTCCTTGGTAAAGAACAAAAAGTCATTCTCCCAGATCATCTAAATACCAATGAAATTCTGGAAAAATTCAGTGATTTTTTCGTAACCAAAATTCAATTAATCCTGGATAGTATACCATCACGTGAACCACCAGAGTTTGATCAACTTGACATAAAAAGAGATTTTTCCAGTTTTCACACTGTCTTGGAAGAAGATATTCGAAAAATGATTTTGTCATCATCCAATAAATCCAATGATCTAGATGAAATTCCAACATTCCTTCTGAAAGAGACAATTGATCATCTTCTGCCAGCCATATCATCTATTATATCTGCATCCCTTCATGAGGGATTTGTTCCACGCCCACTGAAAAAAGCACTTGTTACTCCACTCATCAAGAAGCCATCTCTTGATCCTGACAACCTGAAGAATTATCGACCAGTATCGAACCTCTCTTTCCTGTCTAAATTGTTGGAAAAGGTTGTTGCTTCACAACTCAAAAATCATCTGCATGAAAATGATCTTTTAGAGCCTTTCCAGTCTGCATACAGAGCCAATCACAGTACAGAGACAGCTTTACTGCGAGTCAACAACGACATTGCTAAATCAGTGTCTGAGGGTAAGGCTGTACTGCTTGTTCTCTTGGATTTGTCAGCAGCATTCGACACAGTCGACCATAATATTCTTTTGCAGACATTGACACAGCATGGCATATGTGGAACTGTCTTATCATGGTTTGCATCATATCTAGAAGGTCGCGGTCAACAAATATATATCAACAAGACCGGTTCAGAAAGCAAGATGTTAAAGTGTGGTGTTCCTCAGGGCTCAGTTCTTGATCCACTTTTGTTTACTCTGTACACTTCTTCTCTGGGTCGTCTTCTTAAAAGGCATGGCATATCATATCATCTGTATGCGGATGATACTCAACTGTACATTACATTTAATTCATCTCTTCAAAGTGACTCAATCACTGCAGTCAGCAACATGGAAACTTGCATAAATCTGGTGCGGGAATGGATGATAGATTTTAAACTGAAAATGAATGACTCTAAAACAGAATTCTTAGTGATATCCGGGGCTCGCATGCCTACACCCACTGTTACATCAATTCAGGTTGGAAACAACATCACCATGAAAAGTGAATCGGACAGGAATATTGGATTGATTATGGACTCAAATTTAAAGCTAGACATACATATCAATAAAATATGTCAAAAATGTTACTGGCAGCTTCGGAATATTGGAAGACTGAGAACTTATCTTAACCAATCAGCACTTGAAAAACTTGTGCATTCCTTCATCACCTCACAACTAGACTATTGTAATTCAGTGTTAGTGGGGCTGCCGCAGTATTTGATTCAGAAGCTTCAAAAAGTTCAGAATATTGCTGCAAGGATAATTACTGGTACCAAATGCTCTGAACACATAACACCTGTTTTAAGACAATTACATTGGCTTCCAGTTAAACAGAGAATCAATTTCAAAATATTGATCTTAGTATTCAAATGTATCCACAAACTGGCTCCAGTTTACCTGCAAGAGCTCATCACTGTATACACTCCATCACGCAGTCTGAGATCTAAAGATCAAATTCAACTAGTCATACCTTTTAGCAGATCTAATCTGGCTTATGATCATGTGTTCTCCATCGTGGGTCCATGATTGTGGAATGCGTTGCCTATTAGTGTCAGAAATTCAGAAACTATCAACATCTTCAAAAGAAATCTTAAAACTTTCCTATTTACTGAAGCATTCTCCTGAACCTCCCTAGAGGAAACTGACACATGTGACTCTTTATTTTCAGAAAAGTGTATTTTATTTCTGTGAAGCGTTTTAGGGCACTCTTCGTGGTTTTACGCTTTTACAAAATCAATTATTATTATTATTATTATTATACCGCTAAATCTAGCACCTCCCCCCCCCCCCTCCAAAAAAAAAAACCACCCCAAAACCCGAAAATATCATCGATCCGATCGAAATTGACTACCCGCTTTTGTGATCACAGTGATATATCCATTCGATTAATACCTACACGCCGTCCATTGGGTACAATATGGCAATAATAAGGGTACAATAAGGCGCCATCTGCAATGCTTTATGAACGATATATTCTCTGGATGACTCGTTGGTAAAATATACCACCGTCTTTAAGACAGAATTTTAGGAGAGGGTGATCATTATGTAGAATATCCCCAACAGAAATATACTGATTCATTTTTCCCTTCTTCGGAACAAGGGTCACGTTGCGTGAATGGAAGTGGAGATGAGATATCATTGATCTAAAACACTTACAAGTTGTCCTACAATGGAAATAATTTCTAATGTTCTCCGTCGGCGCATGGTTGTGTGTGGCTGTAAGAGAAAAAAATATTTTATTGACCAAATCAAAGTGAAAAAAGAAAAAAAAAGAAAATAACAAAATAATAAAAAAAAAACAGAAAAAAATAATATAATTGTTATGTATTATAAATGAGAATCTAATTGGGACATTTAACATCAACCTTTCCGTTGTTGTCTGAAAAGAGACTTTGCCATCTTTCAACATTTGGTAAATGAAGATGCAGAATGTTTATTACAGGAGGAATTGACATTATAAGTTATTGGGATGAATTGACGGTAACATGGTTTGGAGTTTGCGGCTCGGAGCTTATGTTCAACCGAAATGCGAAGAGTGGAGGTTGAACATACGCTCTGAGCCGCAAACCCTATACCACGTTACCGTCAATTCTTCACAATAACATATATGTTCCAATATAGACCCAACCCATTGCCCAAAACCCACACTATGAAATGAGCTGGCACCCCGAATGAACAAAGCAACTTCAACGATAACAAATTTAGCAAATAAACCTCTTGTGTACCCCACGACGTCACTGGGCACCAAAAAATCGATATTTTAGAAAATAGGTCGAGGTTACTCCATCTCAACTTGTTCATGATTTGAACTGTAATTGAGTAAATTCGGCATTCTTATAAATGGGATGTGGGTATACATTCATAAAATTCTGACTGGCCTCGAAATGTACGATTTTATAGGCCTTTGAATCTCCTCCCATTGTTAACATCTTTTCAAATATTCCACTTTGTGACGTCCGACGATAACATATGCCACTAGAGCCGTAAACATAGAAAAAAAAAACGAAAAAAAACCCAAAAAACAAGCGAGCTCTCTTCCCGGGAATTTTAGTTTATTGGAACATATTTCTATCTGTTTACATTAAAAATGTCACATTACCTGCACTACATATTTATTGAACCGATGTATTTTGCTTCAGTTAAATAGGCTGTTCCCTCGGTGAGCACAACGGCAGGTGACCTTTCAGTTACAATAACAACAAAATCTTTGTCCATTAGTGGATATTACCGACAAATTTGATCTACTGGCATGCTGATTTCAAGAAATGTTAACTTTGTTTTAGTGCAGAAACTAGTTGTATAATATTCCTGACCACACATACAGCTTATCAAATGGGTACGAGGAAGATTTAAGCATACGCATTACGCCACGATGTGTACATTTCTGCGAGCTAAAGTATCAAGCGATCAGTACAGTTATTTATTAATTAATTTATTTATTGGGGTTTAACGACACTTTCGATAGTCAGTGTCACTCCGTGTCAGACAGTTTTACGGACGGGTGGAGGAAGCAGGATCACACCTGATAGAACCACTGAGCATCGGTGAACAACTGTCAAAACCCCAACGTACTAATTCCGCACAAGCGGGGTTGGCATTTGTTGAAGACAAGTGCACCATCGACATGCAGTACGCCTTGGTAAACAGCGCCACCGTGCCCGCACGTAGGCAATCGGGATTAAGTGCCTTGCCCAAGGACACAACGGAGTAACCCCTTGCGGGTATCGAACCGTGAACTTTCGGTTTAAAGTCCAGTGCCGTAACCACTTAACCACCGCGCTCCCGATCAATACCATTAATTTCCCACCCCAATTACACAAGTACTCAGGATTGCCGCTAACGTGAGTACGGAAGGTTCACCCTGCGTCTCCAATAATTTCACAAGTATGACATTTTCATCTGAACTGGTGTCTTATATATTGATCAGTCCTTGCCTGTAATCATGTACTTTCCAACCATGGTCCAGTACTATGAAACTTTTTCAACTGTATTTTCTAGAATTGTACTTTCCAGTTACGATTTTAAATGAGTTGAAATGGACTATTAGTATTTTCAAAGATGTGGCAATTTGCCTGCTGGCAAATTGCCATATCTTTAAAAATGCTAATGATTCATTTTAGTCAGCTAAATTAATAAGTAGAAAATACAATTCCAGAAAATACAATGGACACATTTTTTGTAGTATTGGATCCATATTGGATCTGATACTTTGACTAATGCCAAACGTAGTAGTATGGAGTACCTGTTATATATATAGTACCTACTATCTAAATATAAAGTTTTGACACGACTACTACACGTGTATTTTGTGTATCTACAAATACATTTTCAAGAAATCTTTAGATCTGTAGTCTAACTAATATTCCAACTATATCATGGGCATGCCTGGTACGAACGCGTGCCTTGATGATGTAATTGGGATATTTGATCAGGTGTCACATTAGTCATTATAGTCAGGTAAAATATAACCCTTGTGTTCAAACACATGTAGATCTATAAATTCACAGAACAGTACAGTATAATCTAAGGATACATTGTAATACAATGGGTATGTTGCATAAGTAGATATTTTTCGAAATTAAGCAGTGTGTGGGGGGGAGGGGGTGGGGGCGTGTGAGGGGGCGCCCATGCAGGCCATCGCTGTGCGTTGAGCGCCCGTTCGGAACGGGCGCTCAACGCGAAA
Source organism: Pictodentalium vernedei (assembly GCA_031216915.1). NCBI lineage: Eukaryota > Metazoa > Mollusca > Scaphopoda > Dentaliida > Dentaliidae > Pictodentalium > Pictodentalium vernedei. Next base: position 396,035,542 of record CM062297.1, on the reverse strand, counting down.
TGGTATGGCCGGAGCGGGACGAGTCGTTGGGGGAGAGTGTGACCCCCCCCCGCCCTCGTAGTAGTAGAGGGGAGTCCAGGGGTCAGATTCCGGGAAACCTTAGACCTGATATTCGTCAAAAGAAGTGACCATTGTTAACTGTGCCGGCTGTGGGCTACAAACAGGTAAAATGAGTTAAATGCGGCTAGCATGATGATCGAGTTCTCGCAGTGTTTAATATTCCTGGAGATCTAGCTAAAACGGGTCTTGAAATTGTAAGGGAACGACGTATCCCCTCAGACAAAAGTGTGGGGACGGCGTTCCCAAGGAAAACATCACTGAGTGACGCCTTTCTGTTATAACATATAAACTATTACATAGAGGATATCTAGTGTTTTGAGTTGATACCGAAAATTATCTCACGAGTGACCGAGACAAATGGTTATTTTTCTTGAGCGCTTACTAGATTTTCTTTTTATTATAAGTTTTTTATAAGAATCTGATAATTCCAATTGTTTCACCCTTGAATTGATGTATGAAAGTAACCAGCGCATTGAATCATTGAAACGCGGAAGTGATGTGATTGATTCTCGGAACAGATAGCCTTTGAAAGGACGTACCAAACCAAAAACGTATATTACGGTCTTTCAGGCCATGTTTGGACTAGCGGGTTTCATGCATTAATTCAAGGCGAACACGTGTTGAATTATTGCTGGAAATGATCGGCATCCACTCAAAAACACAAGATTTACTTTTAATTATACGTTTTAGAACACATTGATCATTTCCAGTGATCACTTGACTCGTATTCACATTGAAGCGGTGCTTTGAAAGCCGCCATTTTGATTGATAATGTGAAAGTGAAAATTTCTATATCTTCACAGTGAGGGATACGATTTCTATCTTTCCGCAATTTCTTCGATAATCTGTCATATAGCGTATAATAAAATTATTTATTATATTTGGAAAGTGGTGCGATCTAGCGTTTTCTAATAGTTTAATGTCATATTAAGTTGCCCTCTGAGGCACGATAGATGTCCTAGATGTATGCATCTCACAGTAAAAAACAGATTAAAAATAGAGGAAACACTGGAAGACACAGTTGTTCGTCATGATTCTGTTACCTTAGACGTTCTCTTTACTTATCTGTAAAATTGCATTTCTGTCAGATAATAAGTCAGTATCAAGTCTTCATTACATCCAAAAAATAACTTCCGTTTGTAGACGTAATTCATGTCTTGTAGTGGAACAAATTTTCGTTTTATTATTCAGCCATTTGTTCGTCTATTTGTCACATACAAGGAAAAAGGCGTTTGTTTTTTATTTTTTTCTTCAAGAAAATAAGAAATGAATTGAAGCGATGGAGAGGGGCGAATACTATTTTGTCCTCCGCCCCATTTTATTTAGCCTGGCCAGGCTAAATGATGTGGATGAGGGACAAAATATTATCCGCCCCCCCCCCCCCACCTCACCTCGCTTCAATTCACCTTGTGCTTGGATGAGGGTATGTTTCCCAATAGAGATACAACTCCAATAAAATTCACGATGAGGGGACATGAACCAGCTTGAGGGATTTCAGGCATGGATATATATAAGGTTGAAATTTTACAGAAGAATTGTGGGGGCGTGTCCCCACATCCGTCCTCCTCCTCCACATGCTAAGACGCTATCCATGTACAGTTAATATGCATAGCTTCTCATTTTCGTTTTGAAATTGGCTTACAATTCACTGTAATATCCCATAATATATGGTTCCCGCCTTCGTTGTTTCAAAGGTCAGGGAACGCGGTGGCTTCGTGGTCACAAAATTGGACTTCAGACCGAAATATCCACGGTTCGATCCCCGCCAGCGGTTACTGCGTTGAATCCCCGGGCAAGGCACACAATCTCATGGGGGCACGGTGGCGCTGTGCACTAGAACGATGGTGCTTTTGTCTTTAACCAATGCTAACCCTGCTTGTCTAGAGTTAGTACGTTGGGGAGTGGGTCAGTTGCTCACCGTCGGTCCGTGGTTCTCTCCGGGTTCTCCGACTTTCTCCACCCAGAAAAAATCTGTCAGACAGGAGGTGACCCTGGCTGTCGAAAGTGTCGTTAAATCCCCCAAAATAAATAAACTGTTTCATCGGTCTACTAACGAAAACCTTTTCCACGAAAAACAAAATACTGTTGTTATCCTTTACACAATAGTAAGGTATTAGATCACGTACATTGTGTTCAGTCAGTAATCTGGCTGAAATATAACTAATTTCCACTTTTCCATTATAGGATTTAAAAACCAACCACGCGATCTTATCACAGTAACCCGATTCCAAAAAACGAACAGAGAATTTCGGTCTGGTTCGTAGTCTGGAGCCAATACTATAAAACTTTTACAATTGTATTTTCTGGCATTGTATTTTCTACCTATTAATATAACAAACTAAAATGAATCATTAGCATTTTAAATGATGTGGCAATTTGCCAACTGGCAAATTGCCACACCTTTGAAAATGCTAATGGTTCGTTTTAACCCATTTAGAATCATAACTAGAAAATACAATACTAGAAAATACAATTGTAAAAGTAGTATAGTATTGGCCTCTGGTCGACATTATCTGCCCGCTATCCTCTCAAAAACACGAAAGAATCTTACATGGTAAAAAGAAATAATTTCCTATCTACAAACTGGATACAAAGCCGGTCACAACAAAGAGGAGAAATATGTCCTGTACTACCACCCTTCTCCACCTTGAAACAAAGTCAGAATTAATAGACACAGTGGCGTTGCCACGGTGGTAGGTGATGGGGGCTTGGCACTGCCGAAACTTTTCGCTGACACCCCCCCCCCCCCAAAAAAAAAAAAAAAAAGAAAAAAAAAAAGAAAGCTAATAAAATCGTTGGCACTATGCAACTTTCACAAATTTCCTATATAGGGCTACATAAATGCTGTGTGGAGGCCTAATCCTACCCAGGACCTTCGACCTGTTACCACCTTCTTCCACGTCCCCCCCCCCCCCCCCACCCCGAAAAAAAAAATCTGGCTACGCGCCTGAATGGACATCCGGATTAACTTAGGTGATCCATTAGCTAAAACTGTTTATTTTACAAGATTTGAGAATTACTGTCTGGGGGACAATTCACTCGCGCTGTTGCCACCCTATCTCCTATACATTTTAAAACAAGATCCACCAACATATGTTATAACAACATATTACGTCCACAAAGCAAGTTGAGCAGCTGCTCTGATCGTAAGCTCTTCAGCCTTGAGATCGATGGCATATGGAGCTCAGGCCAGGCATCTACCCAGCTATCTCTACATGCTGTCGGCCCGATGGTCTATTCGGAAGAAAGTTTATTTATTTATTTGTTTATTTATTTATTTCGGGAGCGAGGTGGCTCGGTGGTTATAGCATTGAACTTCAAACCGAAAGGTTCACGATTCGATACCCGCCAGGGAAACTGCGTTTTGTCCGTGGGCGAGACACTTCATCCCGATTGCCCACGTGGGGGCACGGTGGCGCTGTGTACTAAGGTGTACTGCACGTCGATGGTGCACTTGTCTTCAACCAATGCTAACCCGGCTGGCGCGTAGTTAGTTCGTCGTGGAGTCTGAAAGTAGCTTGCCGTTGCTCGGTGGTTCTCTCCGGGTACTCCGGTTTCTTTCACCCATAAAACTGTCCGACATGATGTGACACTTGCTGTCGAAAATGTCGTTAAACCCCAATAAATAAGCAAATAAATAAATAAGTAAATTCATTTATTTATTTATTGGGATTTGACGACATTTTCGACATCAAGGGTCACATTGTTTCGGACAGTTTTATGGGTGTAGGAAGCCGGAGTACCCGGATGGAACCAATAAATAAATAAATAAATAAATAAATAAATAAATAAATAAATAAATTTTATGGGTGTAGGAAGCCGGAGTACCCGGATGGAACCAATAAATAAATAAATAAATAAATAAATAAATAAATAAATTTATTTATTTATTTATTTATTTATTTATTTATTTTGTTTATTTATTTATTTATTTATTGGAGAATCACTGAACCACCGCGCTCGGTCGTAGGAAAGTTATGTCACAACCTTGTTGCCAAAGTCTAAATAAAGAAAAAAAGATTAAAACAGTCAGTCGAAAGACAACAGAAGCATATTGCTGAAAGTTGACGTCACGTTATTACCACGTTGACTCAAGCAATTTAATTCTGTTGGGGAGTGATGATGGATAATTGAAGTGCAAAATACTATCTTCTTGTCATCACTCTAGGGAGGTTTGTCAGTGTCCTGTCACTGTAACAAATTAATCCCTAGGATGAAGATGATGTAACCCTTATATTTATAGATTAATAGTACGCCGTGTGAGATCATGACACTTTGAGAAATCACTTTTATCGAACATAACCGAATACAACTAATGTTTTGTTCATCTGCCTTCCATTTATAAGCAATAATTTTCCCGTTCTAGCATACGACGTTCTTCGATGTTTTATTCTCAAGAGCATGCTATGGTTTCTGTCACGCCCACTACACCACCGTATTTGTCAGTTCCACAAGAAAGTTTCACTACAATTTAATGATTTATTCTCACTCACCCACTGCTAACCTACACAATTCGAATTTTCGTGCCATTTCACCACCAACAATAATATCACATACCAAAACCAACACGGGCGTCGCGAAGGGGGGAGGTGGGGGGGGGGGGGGGGGGTAGGAAGGGTGTGACATACCTTACAGTATTTTTTTTTAATAGGGACATTTTCGTCTGGATTCGCTTTTGCTGTTAGTCCTGAACTTTTTGACACGACTAGGTTTGACACTCCGACTTGTGTTACACAAGCAACCGGTCATAAAATGTAGGTCTGTAATAACCAATTCGACCTGTTGGGTGTCCGCTTCAACCAATTTGGCGTACCGTTATGGCGCATGTTCATCAAACGAGAAGTTACGCCATGACCACTGCGTGTATATTTTATTTAGCGCGGTTTAGTTTTCAAGACGTTTTCAATTTAACTGAGGCATGCGTTGATGATGTAGTTGGAATATTTTGTCACATGTGTTGAACTCATCACAGTGGGGACGAATCGGGTTTACAGCAATCCCCCTTCCCTCCACGATCGGTCATCTTGCTGACGCTCCGACCTGTCACGTGAAGACGCTAACAAAATCAGCGTTTTTGCAAAGGTGGGATACTTATAAAGTGTCTGCAACACAAATGATATAAGATGGTGCGACATCGATATAATGAATGTTGTTCGTGTCTTTTCGTCATTCAGTATGAATGAAGTTTATTATTAGCTCTGGTGTACGCTGGAAGATCGGGTGGGAGCATGGAGAGAAACGTAACTATCGCCAAATAGAGCTGTGGGAGAGTGTGACGATCTTTGACCGACAATACCATAACACTGCTGAATGGTTCTTATTTATACATATGCGCCTTGGCGATTTACGACATAACAACGCCTTTAGGGTCATCTAGATTAGCCACGACAATCAGTAATGTTTCAATAAGAGTAAAATCCTCGCCCTCTGATTGGATGGGAGCTGGCGTAGTTTCTTTTATGTTTACGGCTCTAGTAGCAAATGTTACCACCTGACGTCACAGCGTGAAATATTTGAAATGACGTCGCCCGTTTCGTTATTGCTTCATCAACGGAGTGACTAGTAAGCCGCTTCATTTTTCTGGATTTTTCACACGTGCAGCAGATTGCGTTCCTGATAAAGTATTGTTTAAACTACAAGCCGATTTACGATTTGGACTAAGATGGAATAATGTTTATCTGGTTATTGATTATCTACCCAGTGACGTTGTGGGTACACGATACACGAGAGGTTTATTTACTAAACCCGTGATCGTTAAAAGTTGCCTTGAACAAGGCAACTTTTAACGATCACAAGTTTAGTAAATAAGCATCTCGTGTTTCACGATGTAGGTTTCGGGCTATGGGTAGTGTCTTATTGGAACATATAGGTTATTGTGATGAGTTGACGGAAACATGGTCTGAGGTTTGCGGCTCAACCTCGACGCTTCGCGTATCGCCAGACATAACCTTCTTGACGAGAGGAGTGGAGGGTCGAGACCATAATATGGAATTTTAAGCATGATATGATACCCTATTCCATCACTTAGCGCGCGTCGCCTGAAAACTGTCGCTGTTGGGTTTTACATGTAGACCAAAATACCCGTCGCGGTATTGGCGTTGACGTAGGTAAATACAATAATCTGTTTTTCGACCGGATCTAGCCTTGTAAGGCACGTGTTGCTGCTTTGCCTCGATAAGTTATATCTGACATATTATGGTCTCGACCCTCCACTCCACTTGTCAAGAAGGTTATATCTGCAGTCCCAAATTAAACATAAAATAAAATCGGATGTCACATTGCTGATTGTCTTCAAATGGAGTTTATCATTACTTTTATATGGTTATCGATGCCATATAATCTCCGAAAAGCAGGGTAGGATGCAAAGAATGACATGCGTTGATGCCATGCTCCGTTTTCGTCTCACGTTTAAGGGGACAAATATCTTTGATTCCAGCGGATAAAAGGAATTTTTTTTTTTTTTTTTTTTTTTTTGGGGGGGGGGGGGGGGGGGGGTCAACGCGTCATTTTGTGAGTACAAAATTTACAATGAAATCCTCTCCCCTCTGGGGAGCTAAAATTAGCTCCCGTGTCATCATATACCACCACTTCTGATTTGGAGACAGCACATTGCTTCATATTCGGACAATTCAAATATTTAATACATACATCTGAGATAAATACCTGTATTAAGATTACAAGAGAAAATCATTCGAATTAAATATCGATCACCTACATTGTTGTAATTTTGTTATTAATGGTATATATTTCGTTGGAGTGATTAATACCAGAGCAACCACATTAGTCGATACGATAATAAACGCAAATTAGATTTACACATTCATTCAGAGAAATAGTTGGACTGAACACTTCATTAAGTCTTCGACCACAGTTTCTTCAGTATAGTTGAATTCCCCATTACATGGCTTCACTAAGGTAAATACTCGAAACACAAACATCAGTGCGCGCGGTGCAAGGACTGGCAGTGCTTTCAGCCTAACGTAAATGAAACCTCAACGCGACTGTAGGCTGTACCCTTTAAAATCAGTTTGGGTAAAAAATGCAAACAACCCAAATCGGCTAGGTTGTGTGAATATGAGCCCAATTGGGTTCATATTCACCTAACCCAGCGAATTTGGGCTTATTTTTAACCCAACCGATTTTAGAGTGTTAAAGATATACATTCAAGTTGTCAAGCCGGTCGAATTCTGTAAGGAAATAGACGCTGTTATCGCTTGGGACCAGTCTGGCCGTTAAATTGTTCATCGCCAATGTTTAGATTCACTCATCTGAAATATCCATTGCTTTTATGCGCCATGATTCACTAAGAGACAACATTGAAAAACTGCTCTTCACTAGCCATTCAGCAGGACAGAAAAATAAACAGGGATAAGAAAACTTCATTCACGAAAGAATTGGAAATCAGCAGCTGAAGACAATGCAATCTCGACCGCCTCTGAGCGAAGTTGCGGAGATTACCCTTGACGAAAACTGAGATTGCAACCAATAAAAAATCGTTACCCATAATAAAGCATGTAAAATCGTTTATCAATAGTTTTCCTGAGGTTTTCAAGAAAAAGGGGACATCTGGATTCCATCTGTCTGTCTGTCTGTCTGTTCGACGGGGCGTGGGGCCTTCCGTCAGCCTGTACATACATCCTGAAAACTAAATTGTTTTCAGATTTTGACTCAACAACATTGCTTATGATCCGTCATTGAAATGAGCTTCTTGAGCACATTCCAATGGGGGTAATAAACATTGTTTTTTGGGCAAAATGTGAAAAATCAGAAAATTTGAAGTTTAGTTTTGCGGAAAAGCACTGACCAGAACTGACCATTACATAAGGTATTTGTAGAGTGTCCGTTGCTTCGAATCTGCGAAGAAAGAATGAAGCTACATGTTTGTATTGGAGGTCTCATTAAATAAAAACAAAAATTAAAATACATGATGATCATATTTTGGTACCAAATTTTAAAACACTCTGGGCACGATATTTATTGTGGGAGTTGTCGTACACAATGCAGTCTTACGCATATGTAGAGGAATCTATTTTGCATTTTTTGAGAGGTTAAGGGATAATTTAAACCAGCAGAGACTTAGGTATGTACACAGAATAGATGAAATGGTAACTCCTGGGGTCACGAGGGTCCAGTGCTTGTCCAAAGATCATCCACACAAGTTGTCCTTTAAATTGGAATAAAAGCGACCAGTTATTTATCCACGAAAAAACTGGAAGCGAATAGAGGCGTCCTTTCTGTTATTTATGTTATTCTATTCATTTCTCCGTGGAAGTGACGACTTTTGCAGCCCTCCATATTTCCCATATTTTCCATCTTGCTGTTTCGGCATTCTAGACACGGACCATATGTTTGATGTCATGGGCTGGAGACTGGCAGAAGCCCAATAACAGAGTTCAACTCGACTGCCATTCCTCATATCGGCACTGGCGGTAGGATTGTATTATTGAAAATTACTAAAAAAAAATCATTTGCGTTGATATGCATGTGTGTCTGTTAACCCTTTACCTAACGTAACGGCCAAAACCGGACAGCGCTATTCTCAAAAATCGACAATTAATTTTCATTATTTTTTTCATTTTTTTTGTCTCAAAAACATAGGTTATGACCCCTCGTTGGAACGAGCTCGTCGAGCTCGTTTCAACGAGGGGTGATAACCTATGTTTTTGAGACAAAAAATGAAAAAAATTAGTTATTCAAGAATTTTTTTTGCAAATGTCGTCTGCTTTTCATGTTAGGTAAAGGGTTAAAAAGAGTATGAAGTTTCTCTTATAAAAGCCTAACAATAAAGGGACAGACTTTTTTTCACCTTTTTTGATTCTTTTGTGAATCTTTTTTAATTTTAAAATATTATATCCTCTCTTATCTGTTTCAGATTGTACATCTCCTTGGTCTGAATGGTGGACATATGATGGATTCGCTGGTAAGTAATTCTTCGAAAGATTCATCCATGTTTTCATTTCCTCAATTTATAAACTATAACACTGTAGATGAGTAAATATTCACCCATAAATTAACATTTTGTGACAATTATTTAGCCCAAGAACATTAGGTTTCACTAGGGAAAAAAATCGGAGAAAGCTGATTTGTTCAGGGAATGTCGAGTACATGTCACTGAACGATTAGACAAAAGTCCCCTAAAATCCCAGTTGAGCTTTTTTTTCTACAGCCTTTTTTCGAAAACGCGTTTGAAAAAAATCAAAAAAAATCGCACGAACTTTGTAACCTCGAATTGATCCAACTGTATTTTTTTGTTTACGCGTATTTCGAGCTACATAATGTCTAATATACATTTACCTAGAGGAAAATGTGCATTCTGTGACAATTTCTGCGAAAAATTATTGAAAATTCACAAAAAAGTATCGGATTTACGCAAAAAATGACGATTTTCCTAACGGATTTGCCCAAAGGGTCGTAGTACAGAAAGGGACGTTAGTTGGACAGACGATAAAAAATCCACCACCATTTGAAGACGTTTATCATTGCTTACAAAATAGACATTATGGAAGACCCCCTCTGCTTCTGGCCGAGTTCCCCTTTTGGCATAAAATTCGTCAGCATGAGAACTCAACTATTTTCGGGCTTGGGACCGAACAGACACGTCTGTGTCTGGCAGCATTAGATCAATAAATAATATTTACAGAATGTACAAAAATCAATAAATAATATTTACAGAATGTACAAATCAATCAACATGGATTAAGTTACATTGACTATTATCAACGCTATATACAGAAATGACATGACCTATATACATATTATTCATCGAACTCAGAAATTTCCGACAGGACAGTGTTTCTGTGGTTGTTACAAGAATCCGAACTGCAATTACACAAACCTGAGCAAGAGAGTCCTGCCTTCTTACACCCACACCTTTTTGTACAAGCACTCTTGCAACCACAACTGATCAGATTCAGTAGGTTATCGGGGGCACATGGCTTTGTGGCTGCAGTCGGTACAAGAAGTCCATTGTCTAGCGACCACCCCCAATCCGTCGGAGGAAGCGAAGTGCCCAGCCATTGATGGACCTGGAGATAACAGCTGTAGACATGTTGTTGTGCAGCATCGCTGCTTGGTGGGAGTGAGGCTAGGTCGATGGGTTTATTCAGTTTAGATTTTGCTACATAACGCTTGTAAGTGACATATCTATATTGGTCGAGAGAGGAAACAGTTTTACTCCCGTATAAGATCAGGAGAAGTTGTTCCCCGGCAGCGGCTACTGCACTTGGTGTACTGTCATCCGCCAAAATTGTGTTGACATACTGTTGTGAGTCGCTAGTAACATCGGAGACAATTGTACTGAATACTTTCTTCTTACCAACTCGAAAGAGTGCAGAAGTAGTGTCACAACCACTTATAGAATGTGCTACAAGGAGGTTGCTTCTATGGTCACCCATTTTGGTTGCTATTTCACTAACTGAAACTAGTAAGTTTGGGGTAATGGAATACATCATGTGAATATTACATCCCGGTTGAACTCGAGAGGTAAGAATGACTAACAAGTCTGTGTCTGTTCCCACAACGACAACATTGTTGTCATCTTGAGCGATGTCAAGTGCAGTTTCGGCTATCAGTACATCAGCATCAGCCTCGGCCTGCTTGGACTGAATATTGATAGCAGATAGCTCCTGCATTAGAAGATCGATCAGTTGGGTTTTGTTCTTGGCATTTGCAAGGAAATCGGATTGGGGTGTGGTGGCTGGTAACTCGGGTGAGATATTGATATCAATGGAATACCTGTCTTTAGATCTACGGGTTTGTTCCATGCCCTTTGTCGACATTGTACAAGCATAACCATCAAAAACAACCACGACGTTCGCCCCAAAATGTCTCACTAGATAATTGGAATATGATGTACATATGTCCTTATATGACGACTGTTTAGGCCATACAACTGCCCTCAATAAAAATGCACCATCTACAACAAACAGAATGTTCTAGGATTTTAGTTTGCTCGGAACCGTATGTTTTGAGGATCTTACCGAGCGTGCTTTTCTGTGTCTTCCTCATTCCAGCAGAATCAAACAATGCTGGTGGTTTCGGGGCGAGTTCATATTTGAGATACTCTTCCATCTCTGCTTGTGACTGAATAACACATGTGATGCGGTTGAACAGAATTGTGGGGTCAATCACTACCTTACTTCCACGGACTTTGATGCTATTTGCCATCGATGCGAAAGACTTCACAGTGTCAACACGTCGTAGTTTGATGCTGTTGAACGTTTTGCTTACAACATTCGATACGCAACATTCACCAATTTTGCGAACTTGGTCACAGTTCACAGTTTCGTCGGCCACAAGCCCGGTCGCTATAGAGACTAATTGTAGAGGATCTCTATTCTGAAAGGGGGAATGCACTCTGAGCCAGTTCAATAATTTGGTGATATCATTGGCATCAGTCAATTGTGAACTTTGACGGAGATCCCGATGTTGTTCGCCATGACCAGTGTGAACATGAACAAACTTTTCGAGAGCATTACATATCGGAAGGCAAAGAGGTAGTCCATGTACCCATTTCGCAACGGTGCTATCGGTTATTCCCCTGCCATGTGTGAGACCACCAGGGAGCTTGAACATTCTCATTAAACACTGCTCTATGGTCTGATCAGAATATATCCCGTCCCAGAATTTATCTAAGCGCCTTATGGTAAAGTAACCTTTCTCATTGAACAACTTCAAATCATCCTGTTGCATTATTTCTGTTAGCTCATTCATCTGCTGCAAATAGAGATGAGAACGTTTTGCGTATGCAAAATGACCACCTGCGTGAAATACTGGAATCATATTGCGAACACAATATGTGTGGAGTTCCCAGTCGCCTGTACGCTCTGCTCTCAAGAACAACTGGAGAAGACCTATTTGCTCGTAGTATTGTACCCAAAGCTTTCCTGTGCGTCCTACGGACGCATTCTGGAGCAGTTCGTGTAATTTTGACAGTAGATGGTTGACACTTTCTTGATTGACAGCGTCAGCTGTTGTACAGTCACCTCTGACAAGTCCACAGAATATTTCATTGACTTCTGTGCAGTCTATGTTATCTAGTGTTCGGCTTTCTTCAAACACAAGTTTTGTAATGGCAATTTGTGTTAGCAAATGGACACGAACTGCTCTTGAATATGCATGACCACTGATCAAATGATGGATTGACCCACCAGCATAAACAGTCCCCCAAAGTTCATCCAAGCCGCTACCAGCCACGATCGAACCAATTGCCCCTAAATATGACAAATTTGTTTATGAGTACACATCAAGGGCGTGCACACATTACATGCCAATGCATCTTGAGTGTAGGCGAACACCACATTATGTGATTTAATCGAACATGGAAATTGAAACAATGATGCTATAATACGGCATTTGAATGAGAAAAGTCGATGCCGTTTAAATTTGAGTTTAGGGGGTATGGTTAATATTTCACACGTTTCACCAGTTCATTATGGAATAAATGACTATTGTTATATATCATTATAAAGCCACTGCTTTTCTGCAATTTTTGATATATAATTTAACTCCCAAAGTAGTCGTAGATTTGATTTAATGGACGTTGTGTACCGTTGTGTGTATGAAAACAATAATTTTTTTTTCGTAATTTTGTACATTTTCGTGAATATTTCACCATTGAGTGTGAGGATTGGTACAAAGTTGGCATTTTCTGTTGGGGATATGTATTCTCAATATAATTCAGCACGATATTTATGATTCTCACCCTACTAAGGCGAATAAGAATGAGAAATATGGAGCTGGGTCGAATTTTTTTTTTAATTTTTTTTTTCATCAAAAAAACGCTATAACTAAAAAAGCTCAACTCGGATTCGCGGGGACTTTTCACACTTTATCCGCAATGTGTGTCCCGGAAACATAAAAAAAATCAGCTTTCTCCGATTTTTTTCCTTACTTTCTCATTTTTATGTCTAATTTGCCTGGACTAATTGGCAAATTACAGGTAATGGACCACTGGGTTGTACCCGGTGGTCCATTACCTGAAAATTTGCAAGTGATTCTAACTAATCACTGGAATTATAAACACCCCTCCCGTGGCGAGCCCACGTCTGCAGTATTTTATCCTCACTCCCCGTGTTGTATTTGCGTGTTATCCTGTTTCTCTGTGAATGATATTATTTATAAACGCCAGTTCAAATGTTGTAGGTGCGTCAAATTATGTAAAATAAGGACCAGGAAACGAGAAACCTCATGCCTTTAATTTATTTCCGTTCAGGGAGCTGTATCCAGTCTTTTGAAGATTACATTGCAAATGAATTTCTATTTTTTTTCTTTAGGGACTCAATGATTTGGTGAACAACCCTTCAGAAACTTATCAAGAAGACCTACCAACATTAAGTTTTAAACAATCGATAATTCTCGCAATATATATCTCAGTTTTTCCTTACTGTGACAAATAATTGATATTGATTAATAGTTATGCGCCAATTGTCCAATATGAAGTGTACGCTGCACCTTTTTTTAAATTATACACGTTTATTGACACCTTTTTATAAGAAACATATAATTTTTGCCAGTGAATGCATAGGGCCAATAGAAGTTCAGCTGGAACACACGCTAGCCGTTTTATTATAGAAATAGGTAGCACAGTGGATAAAGAAACTGGTCTCTTAATCCAGAGGAACAACTATCGATCCTTTGTAGGGAAGATTTTGACATGCTCGAAAACTCTCCATGTCAGCGTCAAATAAGAGGTTGCTGATGTCGCTCTGTTGCGCGTAGAAGCAAAACGTGGAGAGAGAGCCACTCTGCATGTATAATAGGATAAAGAAAATTCGTACAAGCAGCGCTTTCTATGTATGCCATTATGGCTGGTCAAGTTGGTGGGGCAACCGTGGTATTAAACCCCGGGCCTTGGAATTTAGAGGCCCTGGAAATGGCCCAAGACAAGCAAGACAATTCCCCGTTGTATTGGAATAAAAGCGCTAGCCATTTTTGACGAAATGCGAGACCCAATTGACACACCCAATCTGTTACCTGTATAGTTTCATTCATTTCGTACCCCACACTCTATTTCTCGTATGGATAGAGTATAAGACGCTGCTTCTGACATTCAAGGCCCTGAACGGCCTGGCTCCTGCTTATCTGAGCAGTCTGGTACACAAGGTATATACCATGTCGAATTATCCGTTCAACAACTTCGAACTGCCTGTTATGCAACCCAGGCGGCCTCTCAACGGCAGGCGATCGTACGTTTTTCGTGGCGTTCCCTCTTTGGAATAGGCTATCCGACCACCTTAAGGCACCACAGACGCTGGTAAGCTTCAAAAGGCACTAAAATCCCACCACTTCACCCAAATTTTTGGTGTGTGTTAGTAATATACTATCCCCGTGTTCCATATAACACATTTACTATATACTAACAGAGCACTGTGAAGCCTGAGGGCCCATAAATTTGCGGATTCATGGCACTAAACAGTATTTTATTATGTGGCCAGCGACCCGTATAACCCGATTAAAATTGGCGGTCTTTTCGCCATCGTTTTGTACAGTATACAACACTGCCGGGCCGTATGATTAAATTATCACTTACCTTTTTTCTCAATTTAATGTTTACATTTTCGTCGCTTCCCACTTTTATATTCACCCAAAGGTTATAAGCAATGAAAGTGTTAATGTCTCAGATGAACAACTTGGGAAATATATGTACTTTAAGCTGCTTCGTTTTTTACCATTCCCACAAGAAGGTCTAAATAACAGTGCGTATTCGACATTGCTTATGAAATGCTGCTTTCACATTTACTTTTAGAAAGGGCAAAACCTTACGCGCAGACTGATTTGATACCGTGCCACACTTTGGGTGTATATCCACTCAAATACGTTCTGGGAATTTTGTGAGAAAGAACGTCAGATTCAAAATGATTACTTCAGTTAATGGGAAGTCAAAAACATTCGCAGACAATTTTCTTAATATATCCTCGTCCTTAGAATGACAGATATCGCCTCCCATGCGAAACGAGTCTGGTTCGTGAGAATAATTCTCTCTTTGAAAATATATGAATTTGAAGATCGAGGTCTTTGTAGACCAGCTTCTTAGCCTGTGTGGAATGAAAAATGTCAAGACGAGTTTAAACACTTTTCAAACTTACATGGATTCTGTCGCTGTAACTTGACGAAGTTTAACGCTCCCCAAGCAGAAAATATCTACCTCAGTCAAACATAATCCCTATTTAACTCAGTGGCGTAGCCAAGGGGGGTGGTGGTTGGGGTGTGGGTTATGGGATGACCCCTAAAAATTACAGTGGACCCCACCCCCCTCCCTTTAAAATGGAAAAATTAAAGCACCAGAGGATCCCAGATTCTCTCTTAAGGTATTGTATTTTCAAACCTTTCTCGGGGGATCTCTCCCGAACCCCCACCTATGGGAGCGGAATACCGTAGGCCTGAGGGATGGGTATGGTTCTCCCATTGGTGGGGGTTCGGGGGAGCCCCCCGAACTCACACAAATAGGAGGGCCATACTTACCCCACCTCAGACCTACGTCCTTCGGATATGACTGTGGCATATATCGACCTGGCACCCCTAAAACATTATGCCCCCTCCCTCAATAGGAAATCCTAGATACGCCTCTGTTTTTACTTTTACTTGACGAACTTGCCACATCTTCCTAGCCGTGGAAGACGTTTAATGCACGTTTGTCTTTGATGACGGCATGTCATCACATCACATTCCGTTTCATGGCATGAAAACATCTACATGATTGGGGAAGTGTATAACCACCGAGACACACGACGAGTGGAGTTCACACCCGCACAACGCCATTTTCTATGAAGAAGACAAAGAATTACACAGTGTGAGCAAATGAACCCCAGGGTTGAACACGAAAGGTGCACTGGCTAAAACTTTACTTGTCCTTCTCGTTTGTTTGTTTGTTTGTTTTAGTGGGTTTTAACGACACTTTCAGGGTTTAGCCATTGTGCACATATATGTGATCTTAATCACTAGTATATAAATAAATGATACTTTCAAAGGCTAGGGTAACATGGTGTCGGATAGTTTTACGGGTGGAAGAAGCCGAAGTGTCCATAGAGAACCACTGAGTAGCCTCGAGCAACTGCCCGACTCCACAACGTACTAAATCAAAACAAGCAGAGTGAGAATTTGAACGCAAGCGTACCAGTGTCGTGCACTACGCCCCAGTACATCGCTTCACCGTGCCCCCACCCCCGTGTACAATCGGGATTAAATGTTATGCCGAAGGTCACAACAATGTTACCCCAAATCAGAATCGAACCACTGACCTTTCGGTTTGAATTTAAATGTTCTAACTACCGAGCAACCGAACCTCTTGGCGTTATGCTGCGTCATGGGCAGTTCATGTTTGGGAGGAAACTCCTCTCTGAGACTGTTTTAGTGGTAACAACCTTCCACAAACTGTAATAAGCTCCATGAAAGACCACAAATACAAAAGGAAAACACAACATATTGTGTTTTCTTCACCGAGCTCTGTCTGACAAGACTGAATTCGTTAAATTTCTAGTTGCATCATGTAGTTTGGCATGTTTGTGAACATGATTTTATTCAAAACTACTAATTTGTGACGTTGTCTTCGCTCTATGAATCCAGATTCCCCGCAAATAAGTTAATGGTTGATTTGTTCCACGAGTTACCACTATTATCGTTTGCAGAGCATCCAAGTGTAGATTTCGTAGGAGTGTTGATTTAGTCTCCGTGCAACTAACCCATATAACATTCGCATAATCAAAACGCGGAAGAATGAAGTACTTTTAAAGAGTTCCCAATGCGTGTCTCAGACAGTCTGTATTTTTGGCTTCTTAGACAGTTTATCATAGGGCTTTATTTATAAGACATCCTTTATGTGAATCCCATTTTCCTGGTTTAGAAAAGATCAGCCCAAGATGTTTATGGGTGTCCATCTCTTCTATTTGCGGTCCTAGAAGGTAAAGATGCGGACGAAACGTGGGGTTTACTTTACCCTAAATGTATATTAATTCAGTCTTCAGTGGATTAAACAAGACCTGCTATGTATTGGGCCACTGGGAATTTTTCCGCAGGGCATTATTCAAAACTTCTTCTGCTAAGTTAGCATCTTCAATCACTAGACAACTGTCGTATCTCCTGCAAAAAGCCGAATATTGGACGTAATATCCTTAACAATGCCATATATGTAGATATTAAACAGAAGAGAGCCTAACGCGGATCCTTGTGGCACAACGGTTTTAATGATTTGAGTTTGAGTTTTGGAGTTCTCTCCATCTACAACTACATATTGTGAGAGATTATTCAGGTATCTTTTAAACCACGTGAGAAGGTTACCTCTTATTCCAATATGGTCTAATTTAGGACTCTAATTTATGAATTAATCCATCATGCCATACTCTATCGACAGTCTTACTTATATCACAGAACACCATTCTAACTTCTTTATTTGTGTCCATATTACTAGCAAAATAGATGGAATGAAGCCTGACTCTAAGGATGTTAACATGTTGTGTTCCATTAATAAGGACAAAATGTGTCTAAAAAGACTTTTTCTAGAATATAGAACTTTACACACATAACTTGTCAGAGGGACTTGACGATAGTTTACCTTGTTATTGACTGGTAATTTATTGTGAATAGGCATAACACATGCCATCTTCCATAAATCTGGAAACTCGTTACGTGATAGAGATAGATTAAAAAGATAAGTTAGAAGGGAAACTAACTGCTGACCGCAATTAGTAAGGAATCGAGACTCATTTCACAACGTGAGATGAGTGGCAGTTCTTTGTCATCAACTGAGTAAGCTTGATCAACAAAATACGTATTTAGTAAGTGAACAATCGATCTTGCATCACTATTCATTTCCCGTTTTTTTGTTCGAGTGGCGTTAACGGTTCATTCGAAAGTACTTTTTAGAGAAAGATTTAAGGGTCCACCACTAGTGTTTACGGCCAAAGTTACGAGATTATGCATAAGTTTCAGTTTTAATATCGTTTTCCGCCTTGGTACTACGCATGGGCTGACCGTCGAGTTGCAAGATGGTTGAAGGAGAAGAAATAGACAAGCTATCACTAGTCCGCGGCATGCACACAAAAGAGGAAAGGTGACGAGCTGGAATTCGTAAAATTGTTGATATACGAAAAATAATATAGTACAGTTATCACAAAAGCGGACAGAGATTTTCGAAAGTTCCCTTTCTTCTTTTATCGATATAGCATACAGTACTGTACATCTCACCCGTCAGAAAAGATATATGAGAACCCTGAATTGTAGATGTTGTTATAGTTTATTTTTATTGACTCGGTCTTGATTTCGCCATATTTTATTTAGAAAATCTCCATCCCTGACTTATTTCGACATGAAAATCGACGTTTGATAAAGTTATCTCTCTTGGAATTATTAGACGATCGAAGAGGGTCCAATTAAGAAGTAATTGTTGAGAAAGGAGCTATGGCATTTGTAGAAAACAATGCCAAGTTTTCTTTTGTTACTTGAAAACGAAAACTCTCAAAGCTGTTTACGTTTATTAAAAACAGCAAAAGGAAACTTGGCTTTTCATGGAAACTAAGTAGAATCAACTAGTTCACAGATAACACGTCAGTAAGAATATCAACCAGTATTAAACCTGCTAACAACAAAGCGTCCACTTTGACGCTTGGTTTAGCGAATGTGTTTTTACAGTAATGTGCAAGGTTTTATTCTTCCTGGAATAAAATTAGCAAATCTCTCCTTCTGGACTTTTATGTTAATGAAAAGGACAGTGTCTGTATTATATGTGCACACTGCTGATATAATGAACAGGAACAAATTACAGAACATCAAAGGATGGTGAAAAGGTCGTTGTCTTATTTTAAAGGGAATAATATTCAAACGTTCAAAGTGATTGGAGAAAAAGATTGTAAAATGTCCCCTTCTGTATTTGTTTATTACTCTTCCAAGAAAAGGCCTCAAGTTTGAGAAATGTTGTGCACATCGATGATACAAATTCGCCGACATCTCGAAATTTCAATTTTAAATGAAATTCCCATACCCTAAGTGTTAAATGTACTGACGGCTTTCCGAAATTAAGGGGAGATAACTCCCGTAAATCGCTCCCATTGACTAAAATTGTCAGCTATGGCCCACTGATCTGTAAGAGAAACGCAACCAGATCACTCTCTGATCGGGGTAGATATCTATTTTATAATCGCAGTATTTTGCGTCGTGTCACACGAAAGAATGTTCTTTTTGCTCGCTCGTCAAGAACTGGCAGTGAAGAGAACATCATTTCTGTGGATCCAGTTTTCAAATTTTCTCCCACTATGCCGAGTCATGGCAGGTACGATGCTATCTGAGTATGTATGCCCTCACCCTCTTATTTCCATTGAGATTCAACAGCTTTTTCCTGGTACTGGTACCAATTGCAAACCCAGCTTACACTGGTCAGACAATTAATCTTATTTGAGACTCACAATGGTAGTGAATTATATCGTTGCCTTGACTTCTATTTTTTTAATTATCATTTAACTATGACTCATAAAGTTTAACCCTTTAAACTCTAGTGGTATCTTCCATGTCAGTTCAATGGCAGCAATGAGGAGAGTCCATGTTCATTATTTGGGGTTGACCAATCAATATTTTCAACGTGCAGCCTCGGGGCTGCACGTTGAAAATATTGATTG
Source organism: Pictodentalium vernedei (assembly GCA_031216915.1). Taxonomy (NCBI): domain Eukaryota; kingdom Metazoa; phylum Mollusca; class Scaphopoda; order Dentaliida; family Dentaliidae; genus Pictodentalium; species Pictodentalium vernedei. The sequence continues at coordinate 396,015,878 of CM062297.1, read as the reverse complement.
GTCCACCCAACACATTTACTGAACAGCCATCCTATTTAATGACGTTATGACGTGTCATGTTCCTGGCCGGAAAAACGGCCACTAGGGATCGAAGGGTTAAGTTTCTTAGTTGACTCATGTAAAGTTAGAACACCAACACTCCACTAAGGGTCTTAAATCAGTTGACGAAGTCACAAAATCTGAAATAATCAAGAATTCAAGATGCGTTTCTCATTAACATTAGACAAAAACAAACATTCGGTCCAATGAGTTAGAAAAAAAATCATTAGTTGGCGATAAAATTCCCTAGTTTATCTTCGCAGAAGCACTGTTTCCAACATTACAGAACATCAACGTAAAACAGCCTGCAGAAAAATGATAAGACGAACTCACGATTCCGGAAATAATTGTCTCTACTAGAATTTTAATTATATCTTGATATTTTCAGTCAAACGCTATGAACCTTGGTTTGCAATTTATTTCGAATTTTCTGCTCATATAAAATTGCTCATGCTGAATACAACATCCCATGCATCAAAGACTAGTGGCAGCAACCAACCCATGTTTAGGTTAAATTCTATAAGGTCAAGATTTGAATACCAATTCCAGAGTTCCAGCAAATGCAAAATAACTTCGATTAACTAAGGTCGGTAATAGCCATTTATACCATGCTCGCCTATGTTACTACCTGTGAGAAGCCTGTATGTTAAATTTTAGCTTTAAACCCCACTACCGGTGTAAAGCTTCTACTACGGTTAAACGGAAGGTCATCAAGCTTGACTTTTGGCATGACGCAATTTGCCAACTTCGATACATTCACACTTTGCGATGTTTTATTCAAACATACGGCATTTTGCGGTACTATCTGCTACGTGCATTGACTTATTAAGTTTAAAATACCTACAATTAAATATTTAAAATAAAATATAAGAATTGATAATAGTAATTTGACTGAAAAAACAAGGTAAATTCAATCAACTTTGAAGGTGTGTCTAGCTGTCAATCAAGCATTCACGTACTGCCAGTAGTACTGCCCACCGGCGCAGATGTGAACAAAAGAAACCTGTGTACTTGCGATAGAAAGTGTCGTTTTTTCCCCATTTTCAGTGACAAAGTCGATTATCTATTAAGAGCCTGTATGAATAAAACAAATCGGTACTAGGGTCGGTAAACCGATTTAAACCAGTGGTAGAATAAGGGTTTTAACCACTCAGCAAGCCCAGTGGTTCAAAACCTTATCCTACTCGTGGTTTAAATCTGATTACCGCCCTTGTACCTATTTATTCTATATACATGTATCATTAGCAGTGTGCAGTGAGATACACAGAGAGGCCTAGACATTATGTCCAAAGGGAATCTCGTCCCCTTTCTCCATCCCAAAACCTAGTACCTATTTATTCTATATATCATTAGCAGTGTGCAGTGAAATACACAGAGAGGCCAAGACATTATGTCCAAAGGGGATCTCGTCCCCTTTCTCCATCCCACAACAGGGTAGGGGGGTAATGACTGGAAAGTTCCTCTTTTTAAAGGGAAAACTAATGAACCAGCATTAGTGTTACGTGAGGACCTTTTTAAACAGTCCATTTTTTTTTAACCCTTAAAACTCCACATAGCCACAAGCCGCCAAGTTTTATATTACTTTAGAAAAGTTGCCTCAAGTGTTCTCTTCCTTGAGAACTCTGCCGGTAGGCTTTAATTAACTTGGCATATATTTACATCATTGTTGGCTTACCTGTGCATGCATCCAACAATGATGTAGAAACATTTTTATTAAGTGATATCCCGTTGTGTACATGTTCTTAAAGTGTTGATAACAAATTAAAAAAGACTGCCGCGCATAGATCTTTTCGTAAAGAAAAGTAAATATGTGGATGACACAATGTTTTTATAAAAAATAGTATTATATAAAAAAGTTGTATACCATGAACATGAACGCCCCCATCTGATGGAGGAAAAGGTATACAAATATGTATTATCAACACTCACGTGACCAGTGATGTCACGTTGATTGACATGGTAGTGCATGTGAGCGCGCGCGCTCGTGTCTGCGTGTGTGTGTGGGTGAGGGGGATGTTGGTAATGGTGGTGGTTGGGGGGGGGGGGTCATGGGCTGTGTTCGACTCCATGCCTGGATGTATGTCGAGTAACCTAAAAGGACCCGACAACGACTAAAATTGCGAAGGACGGTCAGGCAATCGTTCAAAAAGCTACCAAAACCTTTGTGACGTGATCTAGTGTGTGTTCCATTCTTTATTTCGTTTTCCAGTGTCAAATTCTCCATTTTCGACCCACCACGACTTTCAAACACCTGTTTGTCTTTCTCTTCGCTGGTCTAGCTATGTTATGGCTTTCTATCAAACTCTGTCCTGTCTCACCGTTGGGACTATGATAGTGCTAATCCATTCTGGCTGAAGTAGTATAGCCGTGACAGGCTTTGTACCCATTTTCACTTATCCCAGCCCAGGATTACCTACATGGGGTGTTTCGTGTGTGTGCATGATTGCTCATTAGGACACATCTGTGGCACAGAAGAAAGTTCATTCTGGAGCGGACTCCGATTTGTGTTATTATTTTTATATTTTTCGTCTGATCTGTCTATTCTCAGGAATGGGTTTCCATCTGTATCATTAATCTGGGGTAATCGGGCAGAGCGGAAGGCAATTATTATGTACCGGTAGCATTTTCACGACATATCTATCCTCATTATTCGCTGTAACTGTCACTGGTTCAGCGCCGCAATGTTACTACAACCTTCTATCAATGTGAATAGTAGCTTCCATTAACGCTACCACAAATCTTGTATCTCTCCGACTACTATCGGTCAATTGTACTCTCATACTATCGTGACTATCGCTGGCGGTCACAAAACAACTGCTGTTTTTACAACTTCCGTGTACTTACAGTACAACAGTAATCTGTAACTGTTTCTAACTTCTGTCACTTGCACATTGCAATAACAAGCTGTTACTATCTCCGTCTCATTCTGCAGATAAAACTAAAAGTCCTCTCATAAATTGCCCGCAAATAGTTCGCCACTCTCCTCGTTGATCTGCGGGTCATGGCGATAGTATATTCTGTACGTATGCCCTATGCACAAGCAATGTTTCAGCCAATGGACTTTCGTGTTTAACCCGGAAGTCCATTGGCTGAAACATTACTTGTGCTTGCTATCAGTAACCAAGAGAATATGTCGTGCTCTGGATGCCATCCGAAGGAGACTTTTCGCACAATTCCTATGCGAAAGTATGTCAAGATAAGCGTATAGTTCGTGACATGAGTTCTAGCTTTAACTGTAGCAGTACCATGAGTCCATACAGCTATTGTTACTACTGCGGGCTTCTTTTGCTTTTGATCCGCGGTTATAACATTTCTGCGAGTTAGTATCATTACTACTGATGATGTCAGTCTTCCCCATCACACTTCACTATCTCCCACCACTACTATTAGTAGACGACATCACTAATGCTAACGATAACATTAGCATCTACTCCTGCTACAGCCAACTAGATTCGCTCGATAATATATCATGCTACTGTACTATGCGCTTCTTCCTTTATTTGACACGACGCGTTTCACACTAAGCCATGTGCCTGGCTTCCACTAATACTAACATTGCTAGCCCTTGAATAATACCTACAGTCGACTACCTTACCTACTGGAGCACCTTTCCTAATTATCTGAGCAATTTGAGGAGCATTGCGCTTAGCAGTGTACAGGTGGAAGAACTCGGTCATGTGGGACTGCAGAAAACTAGGAGAACTGGAGAGTCGTCAAAAAGTCACTCGACTCAAGTCACTCCTCCCACCACTTTTCGTCTCATTTGAGAAATCGGACGATAATTGAGACAAAATGGTAACCAGTAGAGTGATCACAAAAGTGGCCTCTTTCGTGATATCCCTGACTTCTATCGTCATGGAAATCTATTTTCGATAAAGTTATCTCCCTTGAAATTAGACTTGCAAATAGATCAATGAAGAAGCGGATATTTTTTTAAGAAAATACCTGCGACATCAGTAGACAATAAAGCCATGTTTTCTTTTGTTACTTTTAATAAACGAAAACAACAGACATCTACAAGAGCTGTCTGTTCTTTTCGTTTACTAGAAGTTACAAAATGAAACTAGGCTCGTTATGGCAAGCTAGTAAGAAGGAACTATTTTACAGAAAAAGCACCATTAAGAATATCTATCAGTATCACACCTACCATCACTAAGTAATTTCCCTTAATTAACAACAAATAGTTACAGAGCATTAAAAGATGATGAAAACGCCGTTTTCTTCTTTTGAAGTGGATTCCAACGGTCAAACATTCAAACTGATTGGGAAAAATTGTAAAAAACAGCATCTTTATTTTTTTTTTTTACTAATCTACAGATAAATGCCGGAAGTTTGTAAAATGAAGCGCACACTGATGATAAACATTCACTAACATTTCGATTTTTATATGAAATGTTCATACCGGTAGTGTTAAATTGTACCGACAGCTTTAATAGATCAAGGGGAGCTGGTGAAATATTTCAATAAGGCCTTCAAGGGTCCTTTGCATGGCCTTAACTATCTTCAGATATTGAATAGGGGTGAGTGTGACCCATCCTTGCCGGTCCATGAAATAAATTTGCCCGACGTTTATGTACTCTTACTTACACTTCTGGGCGAGCTTTCTGGACACGACGTCTAGTCACTGAGATTGGCCACCGCAAACAATGTCGTGGTAGAAGGCTACAGCGAGTTTAACCATGGTATTGCCAAGTACCGGAACTAATTTCGAGGACAGGTACGACTCTCATATTACCAAACTAGCAATAACCTGTTACAGATTTTTGCCTATGTGGGGTGGCCATTGAACATGTCAACTAGTGTACAATAACACTTTGTCCTACTATTTTCAACACTCTAAAATCCGTTGGGATAAAAACTAACCCAAATCAGCTGGGTTGAGTCAATATGAACCCAGTTGATTTGGTTTGATTTTTAACCCAACTGACTTTAGAGTTTAAGGAGTTAACGCATGTGGAGCGTGACTGATCACACCCTACGCACAGGTCTTACCGTCGTTACCTGTAGAAGAATTCAGTAAGTATGTCGCTGTTCGGTGGTTCTCTTCGGGAACCCCGCCTTCCTCAACCCCCGTAAAACTGTCGAACGCGATATAACCTTGGCTGGTTGTTAAGCGTTGTTCAATCACAGCAAATAAGCAAACCGATAAATATATTTGGTCGCATTTCCTCGTCTAGGTTTCGAAGATCCATTACGACAGGTTTCCGATTGGTGGGGGGGTGGGGGTGTAGGGTAGTGAATTTCCAACTAGGGGGAGTTTACCACCTCCAGGTACCTCCCCCAAGTTGGAAATTCACTTCACTACCGAGAAAAATTTTGAAAATGAAGCTATGAAAGTGGGCATAACATTGATTCTAGTGACTGAAATGCCAACACATTTATGATACAATTATCAGCTTGTTATTATTATTTGGTATTATTCTGGGAATTGAATATGTGCTAAACAAATGCTCAAGCTGAGAACTTTGAGCAATTCACACTCTCCTAATATTAAATCAGATCTTATGCAGGGATGATCAGTTTTCGATGTTTCATCATTTTATAACTGTGAATGATGGAATTAACTCGGGATAACGATTTTACATGATGTAATTTTCTTGATGTGAATTTCGAGGTTTTTTATTACGAAAGTAAACGTATTATAGAAATATCGTACCGACTGACATCATGCATACTTATGAAGCTCGATATTGCGTACACTGTAGTTGGAAATATTAACAGTTGGAATTTTGGGAAGTGAAGGAGACATCAGCATCACTCAAGAAGCTCTAAACTCCAGATAGATGGAATTTTCACCTACTCATGACTCCCCCCCCCCCTCCCCCCCGAATTTCCAGCTATACATTTTTGTGGGCAGAATGGGACTACAGCCACCCCCCCCCCCCCCCCTGTCGCCAGCGTCGCTGATTTCGGCATTGTGATGTAAAGTTGTCCAATGAATTTGGCCACAATTGCGCGTGGATTCTGTGACCACTACAGCTGAATACCGTGACGAGCATCAGAGGAGTCACTCTGTTCGATTGAGCCGGCACATCAGCCCACCCTTGCGACTCAGTGATGTTCTATTAAGGGACGATTATTACTAGAGTTTTGTCTTGGAGGTTTCTGAAGTAGTCGAGCGAATGTTGTCAACCTGAGGCAAATACTACAGGTTGTCAATATGAATTGTCTTCGCCATCAATAAAAAAACTCCCCGAGAGTCATTCGTTTGGCGGTACGAAGTTTGAAGAATAGCATTTTCACTGTCATTTAGTAATCAGTATCTTACAAAATGACGCTGAAAATCCCCGCAAGCTGCTGCTGCAAATCAACATCCTGCCTCCAGGCGTCTGAAATCGCGACATCACGTGATCGTCTTGAATATTTGCTCTATCGAACGCAAACAGTAAAACCTTCTACCTGCATATTCCACCGAAACAACTGGAAGATGGCGCAATTTCTAAACACAAACGACTTGATAAAAATATGAAATCTGACAACTGATCCTAGGGACTGTTTTCCCCACGATAGCATAATGAGTTATAAAACAAAAACTAGAGCATGCAAATGCGTCAATTCAATATACACCTATTCCTGAAATATATTATTTGGGAACTTTAAGGAATTTTGTTGTACTTGGGCAAAGAATTGTACCTTCGGTCGGCTACTTCTTCAACCATATTCCAACTAGAAGGCCAACCTTCGTGTTGGAACATGGCTGAAGTAGATGTAGACCCAAACCTATACCAGATTGTGGGGGAAAAGAACGTATAATCGCACTACTTATCATACAAATGGAGAGTGTGTGATTCCGTAGTTCTGAGATTCAGTGCAGCTAGAAATTCAAGGTTTGATCAACTTCCTTGATATGCAACGCAACTAGAAATTTTCCCGTCCTGGGGCGGTTAGTCCCGCTAGTTGCTGATAAACCATGTATTATCAAAACGGGAAATCTGTGATTCCATCACGTAATTCCGTTCAGTTAGAAATTCAAATACAATGGGCAAGTTTTTCGTAGCTCGTCGCGCGAGCCGGGCTTCCCGTCCTGGGACGGCTGGGCTTGCAAATTGCAATTTTCATGACGTTGCACGAAATACACCTACCCCGGGTTAGATTATAATATCGAGTATAATATCGGTGCCCCTCCCTCCAACACACATGCACTTATTAACAACTCCCATTACATGTTCAAGGGCCTATGCATCAACGAAACGGTATTTATGCGGATCCATTTGGCAGCGTTTTTCTACCGAGCGATAAAATGGTAGGGTTCCGTTCGCCTTGAAAGAATGTGCTCTCCCACTTCCATTAAACATCCGCTGCCTCAAAACCTGACGCGATACCAGCTGACGCAAAGACGAAGAGAACAACGACCTGCAGAAGAAATGGCCTTCAGACATTCCACTGTAATCCGGTTTCAGTAAAAATTGTGAAAAAACGGTTTTCACGTTCTTACACGTCATTATCCCACTCTATCAGTTTGTCGGTTTGTTTGAGTTCAATGACACTTTCAACAGCCAGCCGTACATCGTGTTGGACAATTTTACTTGTAGAGGAAGTCCGAGTACCTGAAGAGAACCGCCGAGCTGCGGCGAGCAACTGTGAGACTATCAAACGCAGTAACCCGGCACGAGCAGAGTTAGCACTGATTGAAGGCAAGTGTACCATCGACATGCGGTATGCCTTAACCACATTGCTCTCACTCTCAAACATGGGCAATCGACTCCTAGATCAGTAATTAATAGACGACCAGCTGGTAGTGGTTATCAGTAGACTCACGTCCTGATAATGAAGGCAGGTCTTTTATTCACTGATCTCGGTCTGAGGAAACTGAAAATTGTGTTATTTTTATGTTACCGTTCCGTGCTGGATCACAAAGGCGGGCCAAAGCAAGAGCACCCTCTCTTCGAACAAGACGGGGCCACTAAACTCTGCGAAAATTCGAAATTCGATTCGAAATGAGTTTCGAAAGTCAATATTCGATTCGATTCGATTCGAAATTGGAAATTCGAATATTTTCGAATATACTTCATCCAGAGCCGTGAATTTACAGATTGTAATTGATCACATTATTTTAAATTGAGTACGGTTCTGAGTAGAAACGCAGCTGACTTGTAGCGGTAACAGTGTTTGTGGCGATGTAGCTACATTGTAGCTACATCGCTACAAATACTGTTACCGCCACAACTGTTCATTTCAACTTATTGTGCATTATAAGCAGAGACCATATATAAAATTTCAAGTTTCAAACTTTGAAAAGTTATTCAGCCATAATCGTGAATGTTAACAGATTGTAATTGATCACATTATTTTAAATTGAGTATTGTTCTGAGTAGAAACGCAGCTGACTTGTAGCGGTAACAGTGTTTGTAGCGATGTAGCTACATTGTAGCTACATCGCTACAAATATTGTTACCGCTACAACTGCTCATTGTAACTTATTGTGCATTATGAGCAGAGACCATTTATAAAAATTTCAAGTTTCAAACTTTGAAAAGTTATTGAGCTGTTCAACTTCAATAATTGATTTGTTGCACAACATGATCACATTATTTTATATTGAGTATTGTTCTGTTCGAATACAGTTACTGGATACATCGTCAAAATCAAGGGTTTTCTAAAAGAATACCCCTGACTATTATATAAACAGAAGTAGAGTAGGTTTTAATTTACAAGCGGATCGACTCCATTCGGCGTTGATTATCGTTTCGTGTTTTGTCATTCCGCATTTTTATTTAAAACAAATGGCTTCATGAACGAATGGAGTCGATCTGATTTGAAGTTTTTTTGCAAGAAAACATGTGATAAAAGTGAGGTTCCGTTTAAAAATGTTTATTGCAGCAGTTTCGAAGCCACAAAGTTAACAATTCGAATAGTTTCAATCAGTAGCGAGTATATTGGGTTAAATCTCTGTTTATAGCGTGGGAAGTGGTGAGGCGAAGAATACACTCTACATACATGTAACTGTGTGTCTTTTAATAATCGATGGCATTATTTAAAAAAATAACTTTTCTTTTTACGACGAAATCATTAACTGTGATTCGATTCGAAGTTCGATTCGAAATTCGATTCGTTTTCTCCAATTCGATTCGATATTCGATTCGATCAATATGGGCGATTCGCAGGTCCCCAGGGGCCACCTTATTTTAAAATACCCCAGCCCTGTGATGATGCTTTGCATACATAAATTTCGTCAAACGTTTTATATTCACGGAACTGAACAGAAAAAAATTACACCTTTACCAAAACTCAGCTAGTAGACGGCACTTGCAAATTTTGTTCTTGAATAACAAGACACTTCAATTCTGGACCCAAAACGTAGTTTACTACCACTCTTTGAACGAATGCGACGAGCTCGTTCCACTGAGGGGCTCATAAGACATGATTTGGAAGTAAATAACATTTTAACGGAAATGTTGTGAATACCGCTGAACGGATATGGCCTTTCGTTGGGTAGGCTTATCCACGCATCTGCTCTTTGGCGTCGGCATTTATTTTGTCAATATCTAATTCAATCTAATAAGATAGGTTTTAGACATTTTTGAACAATAATGTAATAATGTTTTGTTTTAATATTTGGTGTGTTCAATGGCAGACATACAAAACAACTATTTCCCCTTCCTGTAAGGGCGCAGTAAATATTTATAGATTCATGTTGACATTCCTGTGTATTGTAATTCTGTGTTTGTGATGGTTATAAAATCGCCTTCTCATGCTGTGAAATAGAATTACGGCAGTAGAACTGTAAGATTTTCCAACATATCGATCTCCCGTGCCCTTTGATTGTAAAAAGAGCAAGCATCAGCTTTCAGATCACAATAAAACAAGTGTTTCATTTAAATAGGATAGGAGCAAGTACTGTGTTCATACGTATGCAAATGCATAAAGTGAACTTGATGACCCACGGATATTGAGAAAATTCGCTCCTAATTATATTTTTTTTCTGTTTTTGTCAATACGATTCGTTTATCTGTGAAACAAAAGGAGCGAAGAATTATCTACAAAATAACTGAACATGAGGTGCATTTTCATCCCTTGTTCCACACTTCTTTTTTAATTATACAGTTTGTGATGCAATGGGAGGCATAATCGCACTTCAGCATTGTATCATTTTTGTGACTATCGCTTTATTGACTGGGTTGTCCAGTACAAAAGCATGCAATAAATAGACAGAACGCGATGTGTGTTTGAATCGGTGGGTGTTTTGCATAACGAGTTGGAATGGCATAGTCATATTTCGCGAGAGCCGTAAAACACCCACCAATTCAAACACACATCGCGTTCTGTGTTTATTACACACCACATTCATTAAAATTCAGTTAAATGAACAAATTTTAATTCCGGCGTTTAAACCAAAAGGCGAAGAGTCCGTTTGTTTGGTTTGCTTGAATCTGTAGTGATCAAATGGGTCTGTAAAAAATCAAAACAACCTTGTTTTCGGAACAGTCTAAATTACATTCGTTATCCGTTCTATTGGGCGTGTTTCTTGAAATTCATATCGCTGTTTCTCTTCTAGCATTTGGTGGCTATTACTGATAGTAAAAATAGAAGCACAAATTTGGGCAGATTTGCAAAACAGCTGAGAGAATTTTTTTTAAAACAAGTTCGAAGCATGTCAGGATGTCCGAAGATTTACCGAAATAATGTTGACCCATTCAGATTTATGGTGATCCACAGACGAGGTGGCCACGGGATTGGGTTAATGTTTTGGTTGGAAATGATTGTTTTTTAATATTATACCATTCTTGGTTAACTAATTTTTTGTGAACCGACTTTATTTTGCTTTGGCCGTTATCATTTTCACTCTGCGTGACAGACGATCGATAATTGTATAAGGAAAATTGGAAACTGTTCGAAACGTCACTGATGACTGGACGGGAAAGGAACCAGTATAAAGGGTGTTTGGAAAAAAGTTCCGGCTTGTACCTCACCTGTTGAATACAGGGTTTAAAGTTTAATGCATGTGTAATAAAATAAATTACGTATTTTGCTTAATAATGAAATTAGTCTTCATTTCATTCTGTCAACGAATATTAAAATTTGAATTCTTTTCACGAAACGTGAAATTCGCTTGACTGAAAATTACGGTTTAATATCGGGAACGGGAATTGCATATCTCTGCGGCTCCGGGTTCTGAAAGTCAATCACGATACCCGGGAAATTCACAGACCATGGTATCAATGATTGCGTATTATAGTTTATGAGATTACGTCGAATATCAATTTCTTCCGAGACCAGCATCGCCGTTGGAGCTACGTGAACGGGAATTTCCCGGTTATAAGTTCTGAAATGAGTGCTAATGCCTGGGAAATTCACAGACTAAAATCGGGAATCAAAGGTATCGGAACGCAACCTTTGATTCCCGGTTTTATCATGTGAATTTCCCGGATATCAGGACTGATTTTCAAAAATGACAACCGGAAAATTCCCGGTATTGTGACCGACTTTCAAAAATGAAAATCAGAAAATTCACGTTCTCGGAATTAAACTCTTCTGAAAAAGGTTTTATTTTTTTCCCTTTAGATTACGTGAACAGTCCCAGTAATCTCCAGACGATTGGCACTGCAAACTCTCTATATCGTAAAGCCAGTGTGCTAGAGGAAAAAGAGTGCAGACGCCCCAATACTGCATTTGGCACATACCTTAAGTTTTATGAATTAGTTACGTCTTCATAAATTACAACTAAAAACATTAAGGAGGACAGATGCAAAGTTTTGTTTGTTAGTTTGTGTGCGTTTTTGGCTGGTAATCGGTTGTGTGGCGGTAAAGATGGAAAGCCAACAAACAGTTGGGCTCTTTTGAACATTAAATATATAAATACAATTTTGGCAGTCGACGAGCAGGAGCGTAGCTAAAGGGAGAGTGAAGGGCGATGTGATGCCCCGATAATTTTTCCAGCTGCGACGCTTCCGTCCAGATTGTAGTTGCAGATGTTGATTCTTCACTCCCAGTGATTGCACGCTATCTTACGAGAACAGATATGATACTTGGACTTTTGTCTCACACACACATTCGGCCTTATACACGGAGGTCTGTTGTGCTCCATTCGAGCTGTAGGTTGCCCCGTTTGACCAGTTTGGAAATAGGTATGCATTAATTAATCAAGTAGTTGGGAAGTCCATTTGTTACGATTGTATATACTACATACATAATTATAAGTATCTAAAAAAAAATTTGAGTTTTTTTAAAACTCTAATCTGGACCAACTTATATCCCAACTGCATCATCAAGACACGCCTTCGCCGAAGGCATGCATGTCTTCATGATGCAGACGGAATATTTTATTAGTGGGGACTTGAACCATCATAGTAGGTGTATACGAAATTTACACCACCTCCTCCTGCGCTCCTGAGTGGATCATACTCGTGACTTCACCGTCGGTGCTAACTCAATCCCACACCCCCTTACGACTGTAGAATTGAATTATCACTGACCCCCCCCCCCCCAACACACACACACACACACACACACACACACACACACAGAGTCTTGTTTTCCCTACATACCGAGGTACCCCATTGTCTGTCCTTTGTGTGGACTAACGGTTTCAACCTCGTTTTGCCGGTACAGTTCTGGGAAAACAACCGAGGTAAAGGGTTTCTTTTGTCTTTTGTACCTCGGTAAGGCGAAACACGCAAACTCTTTTGTCTAGTTACCTCGTCAAGTTGGTAAGACAAACGCACACACACACACACACACACACACACACACACACACACACACACACACACACACACACACACACACACACACACACACACACACACACCTTCCGATGTAAAAAATGTTTTCGCCTATTTCTCACTGTGCTCTCTGGAACATTGTCATTGAGGAACGTTATTTAAATTTTTAGATTGTCCATTATACTATACTATTCAAAAAAGTAGGGGATATCCAAACTGATGTTAATGTTTTCGGAAAATGATATTGGATACGCAGAATTGGACACATCAATATGTTACCAAGTTTAGTGTGGATCATGAATGTCACTGGCCCACGAAAACTTCGTGCAGGTTATTCGCACGAGCGCCGCGTTAATGTCTGTGGGGTACGTTTTTGAAATTTTCAATGGTACTGAACGGGCTGTTTCGGAGGTCTTATCGTTTTTTTCTTGATATAAACTCGTTCATCAATAGTTTCTGGTCGAAAAGGTAACTTTGAGGTATGCGAAGACTGACACGTGACGAATGTTTACGTGCCGTTGGCATGTTGGAAGCTGGCAACAGACTGCAGTGGCTCAAATTCTCAACGTTACTCAATCGTTGATAAGCAGGTTGTTGTCACACTACCGTCAGATAGGCAGTGTTGATGACAGACGTCGGTCAGGTCGTCCAAGGGCGACAACTGTTAACCAGGATCGTTTCATCCCAACGACAGCATTACATAACCGCCATCAAAGTGCCTCAGAAATTGGACAGCAGCTGCACCGAGCGACAGACGTGCGAGTCAGTGGTCAGAGAATCCGAAAGCGCTTACACAGCTGGAATGTGTGAGCTCGAAGACCTCGAATAATTCCACGTTTGACTGACCGTCACATCGCAGCAAGGCGTAATTGGCATGGTGCACGGCAGCGATGGGAAAATCGTCGGTGGAACAACGTCATGTTTTCCGATGAATCGAGTTCACTCTCGACTTCCACGACAGGCGAAACAGAGTGGCGGCGGCGGAACGAACGATACCATGACGTACCGTTAGGCAGTACGATCATTTTGGTGGTGGGTCGGTTATGGTGTGGGGAGACATAACCATGAGAAGCAGAACAGCATTACATGTCATCCAAGGGCGTGTCACAGGGCATTACTTCCGTGACAACATGCTAGTAGCTCATGTGGTGCCATTTACGCGACGTCACGGCCGTCAATTCATTTTCCAAGATGACAATGCAAGAGCACACATGGCGCGTGTCACTACAAAGTTCATTATGAGGACATAAGCTAGGATTTGAGAAAAACAACGAAAACCTTTAAATATTAGAGATTTTGTTTTTTGGCAGTTGTGATCGGATATTCGTGTTGGGAGAATGGTTAAACTGTTATGGCGAAATTATTGTTATTATTCAACAAAAATAGGGGATATTCGATAAAAGTGAGATATACTAATGTATCCACAGCGACGTGAGATTCGGCACACCCTGCTTTCGCAGAATGAACCGAATCACACAGCGCCGGGGATACCATCAGGAATAAACTGTAGATGCATTTATATTAAATTTGAGAATCCAATCGCAAATTACGCTTTAAATTTACTAGCAAATACGAAATTGTAGCAGCCATTAATGATTTACAACACCGAGCCTTAAAAGTGAAAACTACTTTAAAGAAAACTTACATTGCTGTAATTTAGTGCGTTAGAATATTGTTAAGCGAATCTGACGGACGCGGTAACGGCCCGGGAGCCAGACCGGGTGACAGTCCCGGTAGCCAGATAGGCGTTCCATTAAAATGAAACGCCCATCAGGCTACCCGACCGTCTACCAGATCAATACAAGCCAGAAGAACAGCAAATATAAAAAATAACAAGGCAAAATAAATATAATTTACTGTACCTGGACTTCCAAAACACAAATGCGAATTCTTTCCATCCAAATGAATCGTCCAAGAAACACCCAGCATTACATATTTGTTTAGATATTATTTACACATAAAAATAACTGTTTTAAAATAACACTTTAACTTTCAAATACACAGCACACAAAATACAATTTATCACAAAGCTTCAGCAGGTCACAAACAGAGAAAATTATGAGAGCTTGGCTGGCCAGTACAAGAGATTTTTAGCAGGACATCAAAGGGATTATCCAATGAGAAATTAGTTAATGGGTGCACAGTGCATGCAGTGAGTGAATCATGATAATCTGCAAATACAATAATGAACTCAATGAGTTGACCTGTAACTGATCAGAAAGAAATTAACCTTCTGTAATCTTTATCTGGTGAACACTTGTGATGTTGACACTTTACCCAATTAAGGCTGAAATAAATTCTGCTGGAAATAAAACCCCCAAATATTAATAATTAATTTCAAGACCTATATCTTAAAATGCTGTGATGAACCTAGAATAAAAAAGTTTAGACAGCTGTATTTTAACACTGCCACACTCGGTCCATGTGGTGGGGGGGGGGGGGGGGGTCATAAGCTATGTATTTGTAGGCAAAAATTGAATATATAAGGAGACACCTATGTAGCATTCTGTTCTCGTCATCGAACTTGGAATACATGACTTATTGACCAATCTCTGGCACGGATACTACAATATCATTCCCAGCATGGTGAAAAAGGCTTTGTTTTTCCAAAAGCACCTGCTCTCGGTCATTTGATGAAGTAAAAATTCTGAGAAAAAATACCCCATCCCTATTATACTAATTTTGTATAAAAGGTATCACACTCACAAATCCGGAAGTGAGAGAAACCCTGGCCTCAACGGTGGAAGAAAACACGTTTCAGTCGTTTTCCGGCAAATAAATTACAATTGAACACCTACCTTGCTATAATATTTTTATCTCTTTATCTCCCCGTTAAAATAATGTGTTAAAGTATAAATAAGTTAAAAAGGTATTTTATTTTGAAACAGTAACCCCTTCGATGAGATTACTTCCTGAAATAGTTGTCCGATACAGCCTTCGTTGAGAGCAAGAGGCGAGTTTCTACATTTACATGACGTAAAGTACATGTCAAAATGGGTTTGGTAACAGAAAGGATCAAATTGAAGCATATAATTTATCGATCGAACGCATAATATAGCGTTTCTAGGTGAATATGGGGAAGGGGGGAAGGGGCAGGGGGAGGGGGGTAGATTAAAGTGTTTTAAAAACACTGAAAGATGGTGGATGACAAGTGGAAGTGTTTTGTAAAGCGACCACAGGCAATGCAGCACTCCAATTCTTTCACACAACTGCATCCGGAGCTACACATCGAAGTGGGCCATCATTCTCAAAAGAGTTGATTTTAAACTAATGTTTGCATTAATACACGAGTAGAATGTCTCGCACCTTTCAGGAATAGGTCGCCGGACCTCAGAAGTGACGTCACTTTGTGATAGTAACATGACCCAGTGGCGCCATGCTGGGTTGACACGGTAACCCGCGTGAATGGCCATGCTGTGACGTCATTACTATGGTGATGCGTGGTGTGTGGCACGTGTTTCCGTCGTCAATTTGGATACTGGAAGCTGCCATCTTGGTTTTAATGGTAACTGTGGTTGATATGTGATCCTAAATCTTCTATGGGGACAGGAGTGTGGTCGGAGGATGCGTTCCATTCAACAGGAGTATATCTAATTACCCAAATAGACCCCACAATCACCCCCCAAATCATCACAAACTGCATAAAGTCAATGAAACAGACCTGGAGAATTATTGGCTACCACTATTCTGTCCTGTGCTAGAGAGTTCCTAAGTTATAGTACCACTACGGCTCTTAGTATCTATCAATATACTACATCCAATACGTGGCCCAGTTCATATCACCATCATACTTGTCTTCCACTACTAAAATCAGTCGATTACAGTCTGCTATTTCACGGACTCGGCTAGGAACCCCACTTGTTGCACCCCACCAGTAACAGAGTCCCACTTTTGGTACCCCTTTTTACGAGATGAACCAAGTAGTCGTATGCGGAGTCACTCGTTCGAGCAATCCCTGAATAGCTCTTTTGCTCGAAAATGTTCGAGTCGTTCGAGCATTTGCCCTTAGAGCATTTATTTTCCTGGATCTGTAGCTCATTCGATGAAATCATGATCCATGTTTTCGGCACCACACTTACAAAATGCCTTTTAGGACCTAAACCCCCGTTTTACCGAAATGAGTCGAAGAGTCACAGTTGCATTAGTTCATTGAATAATTTGGTCGCTGAGATTCGAGTTGCAAGACATTTGCTCACAGACAGTTACTCGCATGTCTCTAGCTCATTCGATGAGCTCATCAACCACGTGTCTCGGTGCCCCATTTACAGAATCTCTTTTAAGACATAAAACCCCTTTTTACCGAAATGAATCGTAGAGTCGTATGTGTAGTCACACGGACGAGCAACGCCTGTTCCAGTCACTGCTTGATAGCTCAATGTGCATGAAAAAATTGTTCGGGAAAGCAAACTGAATTCGACTGATTTTTGTTACTACGTATGATAGTTATATGAACTTGACCCGTAGCGACAGAAGTGTACTGATAGGAACTAGGAGTCGTAGTAGTACCACATTTTAACCCTTTACACAACGAATCGATCGCACCCGCCCGCCCGCGTAATATGCAAATTCAGAAGTTGAACAAATATTATTTTTCAAAAAATTTCAACAAAACCATATCATGTGACCCCTTGTTGGAACGAGCTCGTCGAGCTCGTTCCAACGAGGGGTCACATGATATGATTTTGTTGAACTTTTTTGAAAATTGTGAAAAAATGATATTTAAAATAATACATTTTGATATCGTCTGCGTTGGGTAAAGGGTTAATAATGGGGGAACTCTATAGCACAGGACAGACCAGTGGTAGCCAATACTAATGGTACAAGGCAGTAATGGTACACAACTATAAAAGCGGTAGAAGACTATAGTAATGGTGTCTACAGTGGAAGTTGATAATAGGACAGATGATAGTGATTATGGAGAAGTCAGCAGCAATGGCGTTAGATCTATCAAGGTCATGGGTGGCCAAGAATGCAATGGGCAAACAGGTACTACGAACCATAGCTATCTTCACAAAGATATCCTCAGATGAGTGTCCTCTAAATTGTATCCTCAAAAGGTATCCTCAAATTATACACCACCATGTCATCAATATTTTTAAATACCGACATGAGCCATAGAGTCGTATGAGTCGCTCGGTCGAGCAATACCTATTTCTGTTCGATTGTCTTTCGGGTTTAAGAATTATTGGCCTTCGTTATACACAAGAGGTTATAACTCTGTATGGCTAGGTACAGATTACGGGAAAATCAAGCAATCTGATTGGTGGTTATAAGACTTGGACAAAGGAAGGGGTCGGAACAGGGGGTAGTCAAGAGTAGCTAGGAGTGGACAGACTGCTAGGTTCTAATAGCTATAATAGTGTCTGTAACAGAAAGAGAACGACGATTCTGGGTGAAAACCTGAGCCAGTAAAGATACTTTTATAAAAAGGATGAACACTCACACAGTCCTGAAACACAACGTGTTACTCTAAAAATGAGGATCCTCAAGGAATCCGTACAAAATAAAAAGGCAGATATTGATTTAGTGGGAAATTCGAGCCAATAAAGATACTTTGGTTCACTAGAACAATATCCATGCCGCCCCCCACCCCGGGAGGGGGGGGGGGCATATTAGAAGTATTTAGGGCCCTATTGCACTACCTGTTACTCTTATTAGCCCGATATGGGGGCTTCTCCAAATCCGTTTCGGTGATTTTAGACTGTTTTTTGGTGATATGGGTTGACTGTCGGGTCTGTTTAGGTAATCCGATTTACTCATGTTGAATCGAACACAACCTCCGAATACACCTCCTTCCTATTAAAAGGTTTTGAGTTTTGGTTCATATAGCAACGATGATTCACCATAGAAGCAAAGATGGCGGCTACCAGTATACAAAAAGGACGCTGGAAGCACGTATCTTCCTAACAACAAGCGTTACGCATGCGCACTGTCATCAAACATCACTACGGTAATTACACCACAACAAGACCGCTCACGCGTGTTACCATGACAACCCAGTATGGCACCATTGAATCACGTGACGTCAATTCCAAGGTCCGCAGCCTATCCCTGAAAAGTGCATGACATACTACTTACATGATATTGACGCTTGGGGAATTCGACAAAGTGGATTACGACAAGACACGTGTGAAATAATCAGCTGAAACATGGATGTTTCAAAAATGAGGTGAGGGTTTCTCTCACTTCCGGATTTAAATGTGTAGTATCTTTACGTATACTTAATAATATAGGTAGCGATATTTTTTTTTCTTTCATCAAATGGATGGGAGCATGTGGCCGTACTTTTTCTCAAGTACAAGAGTAGTATTTGTAATATGTTAGCAACAACTGTTATTAGTCATCTTCAAGTGAAAAGAATGCCTTAAATAAATATGCGAGACAAGCGTTAGAAAATTGTAGCAATAAATACTTTGTTCTGCAGTGGCCATATCGTATTCGACAGTTATACATATGTGTGTGTGTGGGGGGGGGGGGGGGGGGGGGGCTATGGCAATAAACATTCGATTTACATACGTTACACGAGTGGAGGTGATGGCAAGGACGAGTTGGTAATAGGATGTGTGCAATGCATTGCAACTCCAACTAGTAGTTTGTATTTTAACTCGGTGGACTGGGTATGAGGGTTATCTCAGCAAGGATAGGGGGTTATGTCCTTGCGTGCTGCTGGAGGATATTCCTGCTCGGGACAAGGAATCACTTTTTATTAAAATAAATCAAATTTGAGGATATTTAACCATATTTGCCCCTTAAGTTTTATAGACTTTTTAACCAATGATTTCTTGTGTCAACTTTTCATGAATTTTTCATCAAATCTAGTCATGGCTTCCTCACGGCAGCCATGACAAGATTTGCTGAAAAAAATTTCAAAATTACTCAGCGAGGTATGAGTTAAACCACTTGTCTGTATGGTGCTCTACTGCGATTACCGCGATGGTTATCGGAATGAAATTACAAGTGTATCGTTCATTCTCTCTTGCAGTATTTCTCATCATCGTATATCCGCAAGGACTTTGTGTTCAAAATCGATTATTGTTTGACAATTTTCGTGTTGAATGAAGATGCACATTCGCTCAAGTGTCATCAGAGATTGTCCCTAGGGATACAATATTGCTCGGATAAGTGCACCTTTCTCGTTATGAAACATATTGTTATGCAGAAGCCAGATTTTATAATGCAACGATTGGAAGTTATTTTTAAATAATGTGAAAAGTGCTGAAAACAGGCCACTACGATGACAAAAAGAATTACATGCGGTACTCTGATTATCTACGGGGGGAGAGGAATTCGCGATCCGGTCAAAATTATCAGGCCCCTCTCCCCCACCCCTCACATACAGAACTGCCAAAAAGTAATCCGCGAACATTAAATCTCAGATGATGTTTGAGTTTGCTTTTACTTGATTCGGTCGTGGTGTCGCGACCGGATCCCGTTTTGCTTGCGTTTGCAGTACTTATCTTCATTTTGATGAAGTCTACAGAATTCGGCAATAATGAGTAATGCTCTTATCTGAGTACCAACAAAAATAAGCAATCACTCCAACAACCAACTCCTTTTTGATTATGTTACTGTGTCTTTTAACATTATGGTATCCTGGTAGATATATTTGATAAAAAATCATTAAATATTATCAACAATATGCCAGAAAGTGAAGTATTTTATCAACGAAAAATGGATCTTGTTTGGGTACCGTACAGCCACCGTGGATTGGTCAATTTCCATGGGTGGGCAATATTTCCACGTGCACAATAAAATTTGATTTCAGACACCAATTATATGAATGGTGATAAAACATTTTAATTAATGAAGCACCGGGTACAACCCGGTGCTTCAGTAATTAAAATTGTGCTGCTGATGATTTTTATTACCTGGTTAACGCATACTTTGACATTATTGCCCATATGTAGATTACAACAACTCCACGGCTACTGTACTGTAGGCTAGCCATTATGCTTTTTTTGTCCTGCTAAGGACCTGTTACCTGAAGAACCCGTACCAATGAAAACCAACCGAACAAGGGCGAGTACAGCGGATACTGCTTCTCGACTAGAACCAACAAAATATCTAACGAGTGGCGTCCTTCCCAATCGCAGTACAATATGGCTCCAGTCAATGTTTGTCTGCTTTGTTTATTGGTGTATTCGATCAGTTTTTCGAATGGAAGAAGCCACAATACCCAGAGAGAACCAACGAGCAGCATGGGCAATCGAGATGAAGCGTCTTTTCCAATAACACAACGTAGATGGCGCGAGTCAGGATGGAACTGTAAACCTGTTCTTTCCTAAGTCCAGTGCTCAAACCAATGAGCCACCGTGCCCCGCTCCAATCAATTGATCTCGCGTGCAGTTGGGAGGTGCACTGCATCAAGCTGAAACCTGGCTTGCTCTTCTTATGATTTCTACACGCTTTCGGAGATATTGTCTTTGTGAAAACACCCTTCAGAGATCGTCTGTAGCTGTAATGCACTCTCCTCCAACCGTGACAGTTTCACTTGTGGCATCAGCATGGCATGCAATAGCACATTGTGCGTTCCTTTTCACAACAGAGCAAATTTGATAAAGCGCGAATAACGCAGTCCCGTGTATTAATTTTAAGTACATTTAGTTCGCACTGTATTATTCCTTATACAGCTTTATGGTGGGCCATTGGTTAGGGCGTTGGATTTGAAACCAAAAAGATTGATGGTTGGACCGAGACCAGCATCATCTTCGCTGCGTTCTTGGGCCAGGCACCTGATCCATACTGCCCACTTGAATACACAGTTGTGCTGTGTCCTATGTCGTTAGGGCCCTGCGAATATTCGAATACGATCGAATCTAATACCGCATTAAATTATGCTCGCTATTCGAGACTCGAATCGAATATCGAATCCAATTTGTTAGAATGGTTACCGGTAGCGCTATAGGGAAAAACCTCGTATTTTAGTCTGGCATACAACCACGTTGGCCCTTACTACCTCTTCCATGTGCCGGATATATCTGTTGCCGGCACATGAAATAGGAAGTACGAGCGACGCACAAATCCGTCGCCGGCACTGAATATGGAGCTGTTTGAGACGGAATCCTTTTTTAAGCTGATGTTTGATTATTTTTAAAACACGATTTCCTTCCGTTGATATCCGGTGCATTCCGACAGAGGTTACAATACAGTGTTTTTTTCCATTGACGACAGTACTAATCTTTCCTCCTCTCCCCTACCCATCAAGCTGATTTGGGCAAAAACAACCATCTATCCATTTAGTTTATCATCTCATGAAAAAACATATAGGTCGCCACGTGAATTTTGCCTTTAAATTTGGAGCTTCCTATACTCCCGACCAGTTTCGCACTGAATGAAATAGACATATTTTTACCTACTCCCACCCAATTTTAATCTTCTCTCACACATTTCAGAAGACAATAGTCACCAATATTTTATATCTTTTCCAAAACATGCACTTTCAAAATTTTATTCACACTTACAAGCTCGGTTCATTTTCCACCAATCGGATAATTCCAGGAACTTTTATCCTCCATTAAAGGTTGAGTGTCAACCACTAGAGGCGCTGTTTGCACGAAAACACTGTATTGTAACCCAGAGAGAAAGATTGACAGGATAATCGGAGATATTCGATAGATATTCGTCACCGATTGCCGAATGGATTCGAATCGAATGCAGCCCTCGAATCGAATATCATTTAGAATACCGAATATTCGCAGAGCCCTATAGGCCGTATTGCACGCCCCAGGCATTCAGCCGCTGCTAACACTGCTTGTGCCAAATGGTAAGTTGGAACCCCTCCTGGCTTCCTCCACCCGACTTGATATGACGGGTGATGAAAGTGTTGTGAAACCTAAATGAACACAAAGCAAGCAGAGTTTATTAATGACCTAATAGAGTGCATTCAGGATCAGTAAGCTCCAAATTCCAATTTGATATTTAATTTACTCACCACACATAGGAGTAAATATCAGACTTTTGCCGAAAAATTGTACTTTTCGCCAGGGATGCCTAATGTGCTATATAATTTGCCATATCGCCATTTCTGTGGTGCATGGCGATGAGTGATATCTTGTCAACACCAACGGAATCTCGTTCTGCGAATAAGAATTCGTTGGTAGATCCATTTCCAGGTAAAATTGTATCAAAAATTGTTTACCAATTTTTTGAGTTTTATTGACCAACCCATAAAATGTATCGCGTAATAATTGGATTTTTGGTGATAAAATGACTATTTATCACTAAACTACAAGATTTGGCACGAACTATCACAAACTGTTTACTGTTTCTGAGAGAAAAAAAAAAAAGTTCTGTAACACACTGTAATGTCTCTCATGTAACAATTTAGAATGGAAGCGAAATAATGGGCAATTTCTCTTGCTGACAGAATAATTACTGCCAGTCTGCGAGAACGGAAGACTTACACAGGAAGGAGAAACAAGTCGCAAGATGGCTCGAAATAAAGAACTCTCAAAGTTAGTCTTCAAGTATGGGTGACCCTCGTGCGTATTTTTCGTGACTGCCTTTAATGTAACGCGAATTGAATAATCACAAATATTATAAATACCGTTCTTTGAAGATTTTTTTGTGTACTTCTAAGTACTACATTTTCGCGGTGCTCATGGGAGAACCCATTAATAGACAGCATTCTCTAATGTAACAGCATAAATCATTACAGCTGTAACACAAATTGTTACCGAATGTAAACTTTGTTGCAAAACGGATAAAAGTTTAATCTCTCTTTTTGTAATGAATGGTTATAAACAATAAGGCTGTTGCTTGCTTTGTTGAGATACCGTATGGAAATAGGTTTCGTTACAGGAGATACACATCTATTCTTGGTGAGATCTAAACTTGGCAGATGATCTCTGCTCAAGCAGAATTAGCAGCGGTTGGTGGCAGGTGCATAATCGACGGCAATGCGCCTTAGTACTAGGGCCCTGCGAAAATTCGAAATTCAATTCAATTCGATTCGATTCGATTCGAAATAGTCCCCATGATTCAGATTTGATTTCAATCGCACCGATTTGAAAATTTTCGAATCGTAGAGATGTTCTCAGAATCCTACAAAATCCTACAAAGTGTCTCCTCTTGGAACTCTTCTTCTAACATCAGGTCTCCTGTACAGGAGACCTGATGCTAGAAGAAGAGTTCAAGCAGGTTCTGCATCCGAAATTACATTGATTACGTTCTGGCTGAATATTCCGATGTTTTGCTTGATTTGCACGAGGCGCTTTTGAGCACAATTTTTGAGCGACTACTGGCTGTAAGAAGGTGCTATATCCACAACGTGAAAAGAGGTGACATTCGATTCGATTCGGAATCTGATGCCTTATTCGATTCGATATTCGATTCCACCCGAAATATGAGGTTCGCAGGGCCCTACTGTGTACACTACCACCGTGTTCTCTCGTGGACAATCAGGATTAAGTGTCTTGCCCAAGGATACAAGACAGTTACCTCTGATCAGGAACGAACCGACGATCTTTTGGTTTAAAGTCCATTGCATTAAACACTGACTCACCGCGCTCCCAGTACATGGCATATTTTGCGTACACCGAACGTTCTACATATGTATATAGATATTAGTTTGTCGACATGTTGAATATTCCCAACCCACAATCAAATATTGTCTGCCACTTGGTGCTACGTTTTTTTTTTAGGAATAGTCACAACACGGCCACTCATGCATATTAAAATGATAACCATATATGACGTCATTGGTCAAGTGAATTATGACGTCACATCCCCGCCTGTTTTATGTTCCGTTAATTTGGGTCGCTTATTTAATGTGTTTTTTTGAGTGCATTCGAGCTTTGACAGCGATTTTTCAGACAACGGAGCAATTTACTTGGACTTTTCTAATAAATTCTATGAAAAGAATAACTAGCATTAATTTGGGATCAACTTTTCTTCAATTCTGTGGAATGCTACTCGAAACTTTGCTGAAACATTTGTGCAAAAAATTGATTTTCCTTATTTCGAGGCATATTTTGGCAGTAATTTTGGATTTGAGGTATCAAACATGACGTCATGATGTGCGACATAATATCAGGAAGACAATCCTACCAAGAAACGACCATGTTCAGTGGTTTAGGTATGGGAATAATGTGGCGAAAATGGTGTGGTTCCAGGTTAAAAATCGACACCATCTTGGAAGCTATATTGGATTTCACACAGTATAGCAAGGATGATTTCATGTTAATATCTGAAAATCTACTTTAGAGGTGTCCTGGTAGACGAAAACAATAGGTTTGGTTCGATCCGGCAGGGTATTGAGTGGCGTCCGTAGGAAGGTCACTTTGCTGCCCGGACATCTTCTCTATGGCTTTTAATGTCGAGAAAAATGCATATATCTGCGCCATATTTAACAAATTTCCGCACCTGTGAACATTTGTTAAAGATGGAGCACAAAATGGGCACTTTTTCAAATAGGGCGGTACGTTAGCCTCAGGCATAATTTTGTGCAAGGTTTTCCTACCATTCTACTGATGCACTTGGGTCAGCACTGATATATATTATTTGGCCGGCAACCATATATACTCGAGACCCCCTCCACCCCACCTTAGGTTGAAAATATTTCCCACGTCTCTGGCTTCACCTGTTGATTTCAGTTCTGGAGTATCGGAAGTTTTTTTTTTCACCTCACAGTTATCCAGCTCTTCCAGACATTGCTTAACCATTCGGAATCTAGTGGTATATTCCAAGCCAGTTCAATGGCAGCAAGTAGAAGAGTCCATAATTATTTGGGGTTGACAAATCAATATTTTCAATGTGCAGCCTCGGGGCTGCACGTTGAAAATAATGATTGGTCTACCCCACACATTTACTGAACAGCCATCCTATACAAAGACGTTATGAAGTATCATGTTCCTGGCCGGAAAAGCGGCCGCTCGCGTTCAAATGGTTAAACTCATCGATGTATACACACATGCTCATTTAGCTGTTGTTTTGAACCACAAGTGAGTGTACATTTATTGATTTTCAATACTGATCAATGACTGTCCTATGGAATGTCATAACATCAGTAAACACCGAGACACATCCAGCAGTCATATTGGTTATTGTCATTAACCCATCACACCTTAAGTTCCTGAATGGTGTCGTCCACTATTATTATTATCTGCGAGTGGTGTAGGCGTGGAGCAGGTAATCGCACCCGAGGTGGAGCATTTCTGACCCAGAAACGAGGCTTGCCTCATCTCTGGGTCAAATATTTTCACTCGGATGAGATTTAACCATCCAGTCCCCACACCGCTCGGTGTTTCTTTTTCTCCTACCACCATCATACCTAACGTTATCGAAATCAAACTACTGCTCGATGTGAGGACAATTTTCTCTTCTTCTCAGGGACACCCGATGCACTTCGGGGCAGGGCGTATCAGACTCCGGGAAAAGGGCATTTATTCGCACTAGCAACCAAGCCTTGACTCGAAGGCTCGAGGTGGGAGAGTTTGAGAGGAGCTGAGGGCATCTCATCCCAAACTCCCCCATTGGATTTTGAAAGCTCCCAGTACGGATTTGGGGGTGTATTTTATCTTTACTTCGAGAATAAATCATTGAAAAAAATTGAGTGACGAACCCGGGAAGGGCATTGTCTGCCCACTCCAACCCGGTGCTTCCGGCATCCCTGCTTCAACAGATTTATCGCAGGGAAAGTTAAATTGATTTTTGGAAAGAGTAGAGAAACGTTCCGTAAATGCCAGCGGGTATACAGTACGAGAACGAACTTTAGCTCATGTCAGCAACGTGTGTACATAATAAAGCGGGTTGAAACAGTTGACATTGCCGTGACGTCACTTTTGATGACCTTATTTGGCGTGCTGTGGGAGAAAAATCATTCTCGGGTGGGGATGGATCGGGGTGGGTATCGGTCATTATAGGCCTCCGTGAATATTACTTTTCTTGGGTTGATATTTCCTTGTATCATCCTCAAGGGAAGTCAATAATTGTATAATGACTACTGCTAGCGGGCTTGTCTATTCTGGAATCGTTGGCAGTATCAGTAATAATTTAATTGCACAGCACTACAGAGTGCGGTGCTTCATTTCTGAAACCACAGAGCGAGAAAAATGCGTGTTTAGGTGCGTTGTACTTGTCACCGCAGGTAATGCAAGGACGTGAGTAGTAGTGCTCGTACGTTTCACCCCATATTGGCAGGACCCCGGGCAGGACCCCGGAAGTGACGTCATATCACGTGACCCAGAGGCGTCATGATGTGTTGTCATGGTAATCCGCGTGAGCGGCCATGTTGTGACTTCATCCCCATAGTGATACGTGGTGTTAGTGCGCATGCGCAGCGCGTGTTGTTAGGGTGATACGTGTTTCCGTCGTCCATTTTGTATACTGGAGGCCGCCATCTTGGTTTTTATGGTAGCACGTGGTTGCTATGTGACCTAAAACCTTCTTATAGGATAGGGGTATGTTCGGAGGGTGTGTTCGATTGAACAGGAGTAAATCTAATTACCACAAACAGCCCGACAATCTCTCCAAATCACCGAAATTTACTTTATTTAACTGCGGATTTCCCTAAGAATCCTCCTTTAGGACCGTAGATTTTAATAGTAGCACGTAGCGCTATTTGACCGAGAAGGCCCAGAGGGGTAAGTTCGATTGAACTAGAGTTGTTTTCTGGTTCGGATTCCCCCCCCCCCCCCCCCAGAATCCCTTTTTTATGACTTCTTTGTTCTATTTATTCTGACTTCCCTAAACATGCTTATGTTCTATTGTACACGTTACAGGTAGCACATATGCACATGCTGGATGTGCCGATATGTGCTTATGTGAAAAGGCACAATGTGACACAATGTGCACTAGCACGTAGGCACATGCTGTTTGTGCCGATATGTGCTTATGTGAAAAGCAAAATGTTTTTGTGACAAAAAATGAAAAAGTAATACAAATTGAATGGTGAATTTTGTGAATAGCGCTGGCTGGTTTTGGGCGTTACGTTGGTTAAAGGGTTAATGAATAAAGATGTTACTATTTGGTTAGATTCATAGCGGCCGAGATATCAGCCCTCGAAACCATTACATCGGCCTTCGACCTTCGGTTAATATGAAGTTACCGCGGGCTGATATCTTGGCCGATATAAAACTAACCATAAAAATGTGTTGTTTGCCTAAATTTGTCAATCTACAATTTCCAAAATTGACAGCTTGTCCTTTATCTTTTTCTTACTGAGATTTCAGTAGAATGATTCATCAGATTAGTTTAGACAGAAACGAGAGGCAGATGAAACTTTGTTGCCACTCACCCCCCCCCCCCCTCCCAATTATTCAACTATCAGAACGGAAGCAGTGGATACCTACCATGAAGTACATTATCATTAGATGACAGGAGTCTTCAGGCTATTGGTTGCGCAAATGGTTGATGATATCTCTCTCTGTCCATTGAACTGTACCTCATTCCTACCTCTATTACTTTACTAAAAGTCAATCATACGATACTGTTCTAATAAAAAAAAACTGAAGATATTCTATAAAACATGGAAAAGGGGTGCGTCCCTAATATTTTTTTCAGCCCAGTGTTTGCAATTTTTTCCAAACCTCTCCCCTCGCCCGGATATCTGTGAAAGTATCGCATTTGAATAATCAAAGTTATACTTTACGTAATTTTGTGGACAGAATCTCTGCGGCCATACGCCAGCAAAAAGTAACAATCAAATGATATCAAAAATTTGTTCGTTTTTTTTTGTCTCAAAAACATATCTTTTGACATCTCATTGCAACGAACTCAATGAGATCGTCCCAATGTGTGGCCATAACCTAAGTTTTTGAGGCAAAATTGAAAGCATAAAAATTTTGAATGGCGATTTCTGTGATTAAGACAGCATGCATGCTCTTTCGCGGGGGTAATCCGAACAAAGATCATCCAGGTTTGCTCTGGCTCTTTACTTAATGCATTTGCCCGGGCAGGTTCCATCCTGACTCCCTCCTCTACGTTTTGTTCATGGGAAAGACATTTAATCCCACTTGCTTAGTTGACGCACGTTGGCACAGTGAGTTCAACCAATACGACACACGCGCGTGAATGGGCGAATCGATATGATACGAGTGCCAGCGCGGAAGTATAAAAGGAGAGGCCGCAGGCAATGGCACGAGTGTCATATAGATTAACCCATTCACACGCGTGAGTCGTTCTGTGTTTATTACACGCCTTCACGTATTAAAAAGCAATTATTAGAAGGACATTCAGCAATTCATTTGACAACTCGTCCCCTGAGATCCAATGAGTTCTGTGTGCCAGTAGGCATATAAAACACATTGGAACTCAGGGGACGAACTATGAACAAAAAGAACACATTTTATCGTCAACCAAATTTTAGCTATCGCCAGCGATTCAAATTGTAACTGCGGTGCACGATTTGTAGAAAATTCCAGTGCTATTCCGTTTCTGTTTAAAAATACAGGGATGAGATTTCTGTGGGTTTTTTTGTCGGATTTCAGTCTATTTCGAATTTAAAAAAAAAAAAAATCTCTTTGAATTTACATGAAAATGGTCTTTCCGACCAATTTCATGTGAATTCAAAGATTCAGATTCAGATTCTTTATTCACGGTACACATACATGTAAAATGGTTACAAATAAACATATTGCACAAATGTAATGTGAAGTATACCGTAGGAAGTGGCATAGCCAGATTGGCTGTCTACCTGCCACCCCCTGGAAGAAGATGGGGTGATTGCAAACAGACTGTGACTGAAAGAATGAACAGAGAGCCAATTATGTGACACATGATGGAGAATGACGATCGAATCATTACTTTTCTGATATTAGAGTATTAGTGTTTCATTTTCGCCAGCGGAAAGACGGTGATTCAAGGTAGGCAAGAAGCAACCTGCCTATAGGACTCCCTCCACTACTTATCATAACACATGAGGGCGGCAACAAGTCCCATCGTGAAGTTCGTATCGTTTAGACTGCGACAAGGAGGTTGGTCATGATGTTTGGGTGTGGTGTCTACGTTAGCTGCATCATCATCGTAGGATGACGAATGTTATTGATTTATTTGTGTAGACTTTTATTTGCAAGTTCATACTTATATCCATATAGTATTTTACATAGCACCACTGTAAGGAGGAAGCGCGACAGGTTGCACAAGACGAGGATTCCAGATTTAGACGCGGACCACGACTTTGACAATTTACGAAGTTTACGAAGTGCAATCAGGACAGTAGGGATTGTTGCAGCTGACATAACTGGAATATGAGGAAATGAATGTGGAAGTTAGCTTGTTCTTAAGCATGCTTCTGTCGCTAATATTACGAGTTGTGTCGTCCAGAGCATTCCATAGTTTCGGGAAGGAGTATAAAGGAAATTTATCCAGAGTTTGGGTCCGTGTTTTTTCTATGTATAGGAGGCCTGACTGTCTAGTTCTCCTACCAGATGGATTGTCAGTAATTTTAAATATATCATTGAAAGACACCGGTAATCTGCCGTTCTGCCAGTCAAACACGAACAGTAGTGCATGTAGCCTAAACAAATCATCAACCTTGAGTATTTGGTTTTCTTTAAACACGGGATCTGTATGAGAATTGTACTTTTTGTTATTAATTATTCGTATTGAACGTTTTTGCAGGACAGCTAGTTTTTTGATAGCTCTTGAGTTGCCCCATGCCTGGATTCCGTATACCAAATGGCTATGTATGAGGGCGTAATACAAAGTTTTCATAGCCCCGTGGGGGAGGATATTTTTAACTTTGTTTAGACTATAGTTTGCGCGTGCTATTTTCGAGCATAATCGGGATATGTGAGCCTTGTAGGATAAATGTTCATCAATGCTAATTCCCAAGAATTTAACAGATTTTTCTGTTTCGGTGGCCCCAACTTTGTTAATGTTTTGGTTATTTATTTTTACCTCTTGACAAAGATTTTTGTTCCTACCTTTATTTGGATTAAGTATGATGTACGAGGTCTTCTTAGCATTCAGCATTAACTGGTTCACAGAGCACCATTCGAATAGTTTCTGGAGCTCGTCATTGAAATACGATGTAATGGGATTATTATCGGAGCCCGGGCAGTGTGCAGTGGTGTCATCGGCAAATGATAAAAGATTGAGTGATGTTGAGTTACTTATATCATTTATATATAAAAGAAAAAGAATAGGGCCTAAAATCGAGCCCTGTGGTACACCACAACTCTGTTTGGCTAAGTTCGATTTGTGCTCTCCGTACGTGACATATTGAGACCTGTTGGACAAGTAACTTCTAAACCAATTGTTGGTGACACCTCGGATGCCATATGTTTCCAGTTTACCTAATAGTATTTCGTGATTTATGGTGTCAAAAGCCTTTGACAAATCCAGGAACAGTGCTAAGGTGCTGTTTTTTTCTTCTTTATTATTTTCTATTGCAATGCTTTTAAGGAGCTGAAGAACTGGATGAATAGTACTATGTCGCTTTCGGAACCCATATTGGTGAGGGTATAAAATATTAAACCTATTGAGGAAACTCTCTAGCCTCACTTCCATGAGTTTTTCCATTACTTTTGAGAATACCGGAAGTATACTGATAGGTCTGTAATTTGTAAAGCTGTGCTCGTCACCCGCTTTAAATATGGGTATCACCTTCGCGATCTTCATCCTGTCTGGTACTTTGCCGTTTAGGAAAGAGTTGTTAATTACATGTGTTAGAGGATCCAATACTTCGGTTATCGTATGCTTAAGAAGACAGGTTGTGATGTCATCGCAGTCTTTAGATAATTTTGGCTTCATTTTATTTACTACTCGGTTGACTTCTGTGGGATTTGTGGGTATTAAATAGAGATTATTGGAGACATTGTTGTCCATGTAATCTGTGTAGGACTTATTAGTTTTCTGAATCTGTTCGGATGTGTTTTTTCCAATGTTGATGAAGAAATTGTTGAATTCTTCTGCGAGAAAGAAATAAAAAGGCTCATTACAGCTTTAGAAACTGGTTATCATATAATTGGGGGCATAATGGATGATTTTGATACATTTCCCTTCATGCAAACACAATTTCAGTTTATTTTAAGTTTTTGTTTTATTTGACTAAAGTCTCATGTTTGAAAATAGTCCGTCAATGATTTCCGTCCCGCACCTGTGTGTGGAATTCATTTTCATTTTCCGCATGGTTTAGTATTACTAGAGATAGGGATTTCATAGAAGAGGTGTGTAATAAATTCTAGTTCGTCTTGTTAGTAAGTTAGAGAATCCAACAGTTATTCAACGATGAGCCATGATTTTCTCTGGGTACTTGCCTAACTGCGTCGTCGGGGTTAAATCCCTACCCAACGCACAGGATATCCAAATGTATCATTTAATTATAGTTTTTTAATTTTTTTTTTTTTAAATCTCAACAAAACCATATCATGTGACCCCTCATTGGTACGAGCTCGAGAGCTTGTTCCAATGAGGCAGTCACGTAATTTGGTTTTGTTAAATTTTTTGGAAAAAAACGATTTTTTTTTCAATTGCTTAATTTGTAAATTACGCAGCCAGAGGCGGCCGATTCGTTACGTAACTGATTAATAGAGTTCTTGTCGGAAGGGTGGACTCACTAACTATTTATCGGACATTTGGTGCTCCGTCGGACTTTTGTTTCACATTCACGATGGATCATTTCCGTTCTGAAAGACTACTATATGTTAATTAGAGTGAAAAGGGAGCTTTAATGTGTTCCAAATTAGGAAGCGCAAACATCCTATCATTAATTTGATACTCTTCAATATAACCATAAAGTGTCCAAAAGAATTTGGCGATGCACAGCATCGCAGTGTGCCATCTGCGGTACATTGCTGTTGTTTGCAGCATTAATTTCTGTCAAAAAGCTTATGGTGTTTGGACATCCCCATCACCGAATCGAATCGGGTCTATTATTCGAATTCGAATCGAATCTCGAATCGGATCTCGAATCGAATCAGGGGCGTCTTGAAGATGACCGACTGGGGAACTGCGGCGGAGGGGAGGTGCTGTAAACCTGTTTTTTTCCTACAGTGACGACTCTAGTCCCGACTGATAAAATATTCCAACAACATCACCAAGGCATGCCTTCGTGGAAGGCATGCCTTGGGGATATAGTTGGAATATTAATCAGTAAGGATTATAGCCCAAACACAGAAACGGGTGTGAGAATCATCGGTACTGGGCACTACACGTGACAAGCCGCTAGCAACAGCACATTGTTGGAATGGAAACTTTAATTTTCTTTCGACAGTGTTAGTGTCCAGTATGACTGGAATTAGCATGGCTATTTATTTATTTATTGATGTTTAAGGTCACATACCTATGCACAATGGCTAATCATGACCGTGACAGTTTTACGGGTGGAGGAAGCCGGAGTACCCGGAGAGAACCACCGAGCAACGACGAGCAGCTGGCAGCTCCCCAACACCGTAACTCCGCACTGCAGCACAGGCAGAGTTAGATTGGTTGAAAACATGCGCACCATCGACGTGCAGTACGCCTTAGTACACGGCGTCATCGTGCCCCCACGCGGGCAATGGAGATGAAGTGTCTTGCCCAAGGACACAACGCGGTTGCCGCAGGTGGGATTCGAACCGAGGACCTCTCGGCTTGCAGCCTGCA
The DNA here is from genome assembly GCA_031216915.1 of Pictodentalium vernedei. Classification (NCBI taxonomy): domain Eukaryota; kingdom Metazoa; phylum Mollusca; class Scaphopoda; order Dentaliida; family Dentaliidae; genus Pictodentalium; species Pictodentalium vernedei. The sequence continues at coordinate 395,982,651 of CM062297.1, read as the reverse complement.
CCTCTACCTACTGAACCACAGCGCTCCCATTAGCATGGCTAATGTTGTTTCTGTTTATATAGCGGAAATTACACTCAGTCTTTATTTTCAGTATTATTTATGTACAGTTTTCACCAGAACTACATGTATTGTAAGACGACGAAGATGAATGATGCCAAGCTGTATTCCAGTGAAAAGATTCGAATGGAAACGAATCGTGCAGTCGATTCGAATGGAATCGAATAGTAACTTAAGACTCGAAATCGAATCGAATCTCGAAGCTTCGCAGGGCCCTAAAAGAAACCGTTCTTCAACACTGTATTTGTTTGACTGCTAATCGTGTTCCAGACTGAAGAACACACACATTCATTTCAGAAGCGTCAGAATGAAATCACCGATGTGAGATATGAGATTAACTATTCGATAATATATCCCGTAGATGTGAAATGAACTTATTTCCACTGCGTTAGGCTACGACTTGTGGCGGGACATATTACATTAATATTGAAGAACATCCTTTTGTCAATAAAGATAACAAGATTCGCTGACCAATAGAGTCCCCTTGATCAATAACGAACGTAAAGAAGTCAGAGTGTCTGACGCTCTCTCCTGTCCACGCGAATTACTTCAACCACATGAGACTGTTTAATCACACAGGTTATATGCCCAGGAGAAACAAAGCCAATTTTGTTCATTTTTACTTCATAAGCCGACAGATGTATTGGAAAAATAAGAAATATCTTTGATGTGAGAACTGGATGTATTAATTAAGTTTCAAACTCTCAACTCTCGGTGTCTAGCGTGTGTTAAATTATCTTATTTCCTATGAGAAAATGTCAAGTTTGTCGTGAGCGAATCTTGTTTGAGACAATTACATAGGATTATTTAGACCCCGTTCCTTTGTATGCCACGTTGTGTTCTGTTTTATCTCGCGACAGATGAAATCGAGTGATATGATTGATTAGGTGGAAAGTATGATGTTAGGAATATCTTCGCACTTTTGGAATATGCACACTTTGGTTTAGCACGATGTAAAAATTATAAATATGTGGATTTCGTGTTTAAAAAGGTTCATAGGATAATTAGATCCTTCCATTTGTCCTGAGACAAAAAAAAAAAAAATGAAAAGTTTTAGTCATTCAATTTCTGTTGAAGTGTCGTATGCTATTCGGGTTAGGTGGGGGGTAAATTGTGTGGCCTATATTAGTGGTCCATACACTAGTGTTGAAATGGGGGAGGTAAGTGGAGCAACTTTCTTGGCATTGTTTGCGTTTTAAAAATGCGTAGGTTGACCTATGGATACGTCTGTGTTGAATGTCGCGCGAAAGCTTTTGGTACGGGCCCCCGGCGCTGGTGGAGGTGGCAAGAGTACGTAGTTGCATTACTCATCAGGTTCCATTCATATACAAAAAAAAACTCCTGTTCCAGTTTGTTGGGTTTCCAACAGTCTTGCCTGCATCGTGGTTGTCACGATTATCTTTAGAGAAACAAAAATGCACCATACAGACAGGAATATAGGTAATACAGTACAGTCGCCGTGGACTGGCTGTATCCGGGCGTGGTCAGTGATGTCCAAGCATGCATTCATTGGGTAATAACAATCACCATCAGCAAAATTTTAATTAATGAAGCACCGAGTTGAATCCGGTACTTCATTAATTAAAGTTTTGATGATTATTCCCATAATTAGTGTTTGGAATTTAATATTATTGCGTGCTTTGAAATATTGTTCTACGCATTGCCCCGGGGTCCGTCCTCGCTCTCGGCGGTCCAGCGTCCATATGCATTTGAAGTCCAGGCACTACATATCTTCAGACATCGTCATTTGAAATGGATATAGCCTATTTTGTGAAGTGTTCATAAAGGTGGGATCGTGCATGAAAATTAGAATCGATCGAGAAACCTGAACCATTTATTTTTTTTTTCTTAAGCCTGAGTAAAATTATACCTTTTTTGTTTTCCACGGCAACATTAGCTCAGTAATGGCGCGATATTTTAATGTGGCGTTGACATTCATTTTGTTTGTCCAAAAGGTAACTGGGGCATCAGTTGTTGGCTTTCTTCTTCTGTCGTTGTATCATGCATTTAAAATCCTCTCAGCATCCATTTATACCTTCTTTCACTTCCTCGTCAGTGCAAGGAAAACCAAGAAAACGTTATTTGATTGCATCAAACTGCTTGTGCTAGAGAGTGCACTTTCGTTGTATGGTATGATGGTGATATAATGAGCATTGATGCCATGTGGCTGAATAGACATTAGATTATTTCCATGTTGTTTGCAAACTGCCCCGATTTTAAAAACACCATTATCCGCCTAGCATCTAGCTTATCCCCCTAGTTAAGCTCGTTTACCCGTTGCTGTGGTGGGGGTCTTGTTTTTTATTTTGTTCTTAGAGGCACGAGGAGGCTCGATGGTTACGGCATTGGACTTCACACCGAAAGGTTCACGGTTCCATCCCCGCCATGAGTAACTGCGCTGTGCTCTAGGGCTATGTACTTAATCCAGATTGCCGATTTTGGTGCGGATGGCGCTGTGTACTGAGGCGTACTGCACGTCGATTGTGCACTTGTCTTCAACCAATGCTAACCCTGCTTGTGTGGAGTTAGTACGTTGGAAAGCCTGAGAGATGCACGGTGGTTCTCCCCGCTTGCTCTGGCTTCCTCCAACAGTAAAACTGTCCGACAGGAGGTGATCCGGGTTGCCGAAAGTGTCTTTAAACCTAAATAAATAAATAAATCTCGGTGACAAACAATGGGAAACAAGTCGCAACAAAATTGGGAGGACAAATCCTAACACATTGTTTTCTTTGTGGGGATCTCAACAACAAATTTATGCACTCGCGGAATTCAGGCATACAGTTAGTCTAATGTATGGACTTTTTGTATCAATTAATGTCTTTCTCTTTTCAGGACCAAAGCAGTGGGGTATATTGAATCAAGAGTGGGATACATGCAACAAAGGCAAGAATCAATCGCCGATAGATATAAATCCGGAAACGCTACTATATGACCCACAATTAGAAAAGCTCAAAATTCATGGATCTAAGGTATGAATATGTCGATGAATTCAAAACATTCTCGATATAAACAAGTTATAATTAAAGAAGCTTTCTTTACAGATGACAGAAGCGTTTTATACAATTTTACAACTGCTTTAAAAATGTTATCAAAAAGGGACTCTTGTGCTGGGATAGTTTCAAAACACGTGTCACTTGTATCTGTAACGACAGGGATGTGTAGGGGGGGGGGGGGGGCGAGGGGGTAGGATGGGGTATATTGTCATGGTACGGCCACTATTGTCAGTTTAGTGGACAGGGAAGTGTGCCAAACAAACCCCTAAAAATGCACAGACGAGAGTGTCCAAATTTGACACATTTCAAATCCATATAATCTACTGATTGATCGCAAAAGCTGATCAGTCCGGGGTATTTATTTATCGATAATGCAGTATCTTCCGATCTGTTTTGGAAGAAGACGAACAAAAATCGTTCGAACTATACACCCATCGCAATAATGGAACACTTTTACTACAACTCAACCCTTTACCCAATCTAACAACCAAAAGCGGCCAGCGCTATTCACAAAAATCACAATCCAATTTTCATTATTTTTTTCTCTTTTTGTCTCAAAAACATAACTTATGACCCCTCAATGGAACGAGCTGAACGCGCTCGTTCTAATGGGAGTCATATGCTATGTTTTGGGCGCAAAAAATGAAAAAAATAGTTATTCAAGAATTTTATTTCTGAGTGCCGTTTGCCTTTCCTGTTTGGTAAAGTGTTAAAAAATGTTATAAAAAAGGGAGTTTTGTGCTGGGATTGTTTCAAAGCACGTATCACTTGTATCTTCAACGACATGGATGTGTGTGTGCCGAGGGGGGGGGGGGGGGGGGGGGGTATATTGTCATGGTGAGGCCAAGATTGTTATTTCAGTGGACAGGGAAGTGTGCCAAACAAAATCGTAAAAAATGTACAGACGAGAGTGTTCAAATTTGAGACATTTCAGATCCATATAAACTACTGATTGATCGCAAAAGCTGATCAGTCCGAACTTTTTTTTATCGAAAATACCGTATATTCCGATCAGTTTTGGATAGATGACGTAGAGCACTTGTGGGAGATTCGCACAAATTCTACCTTTCAAGTCAGATAGAAACCACTGCTTGTTCGGTTCAGTTGTTCAGAATATCACACCAAAATTGGTACGAGTATCTGTAATGCGAATTATATCTATGCGAAAGACAGGTTACATTGAAATCGGGTTGATTCGGCTCTGCTTCGTAAACGTAAGCTCTTTTCTGCACAGAATGCCTGTGAGGGCAAACATAAAAAAACGAGGTTTGTAGCTGCATAGAATTGCCTTCCAGACATTAATCAAGTGACATGAAGTATCTGTTAATCGAAATGTCTGTCATCGAATCGAAATAAATCGAAATGTCTATCCTCAATATCGAATGCGAACCGAATATGAAACAGCTCAAAACAATTTTCGTGTAAGCATTTGTTATTTTAGCCAGTTTACCTAATGCCATACATATCCCTGCTGCTTGCGCGTGCTGCAGGTAGCATGAGTACCCACAGCGGCAGAAATTACACAGCTACAACGATACTTGCAAATTGGGGCGCGGGATTCACTTGCCCTACTTTATAAGTGGTGTTGTAACAATGTAACGCACACACATATCGATAAGCCGATTGAACCGAAAATGCAACGGACAGCTATTCTCTCATTTATGTGGCATGGTTCCACCGTTGGAAGACAATTATCTGCCATCGCCCCTTCATGAAAAACATAAGTTACCCGAAAATGTACGAATCAGAAAGTCGATTCGATGTCGAATTAGGCTATCAATAGTGTAGCGAATCTTCCTAGTTTTGCATGATTCGAGTGATACAATAAGAATAGAAACGATTTGTTTCCGATATTATAATTTCAATTTTTAATTTAAGTAGTGGGGGACCAAGTGGGGGACCTTCGATGCAGCGTCACAGTTACATCATGTTTGGTTGCCATGGTAACCCGTGTGAGCAGTCTTCTTGAGGCATCATCCCCAAAGTGATACGAAGTCTTAGGGCGGATGCACAGCGCGTGCCTTCAACTGACATTTGTTTCCGTCGTCCATTTTGTATACTGGAGGCCGCCTTCTTCGTGTCTACGGTAGCACGTAGATGTTATGTGACCCAATGGCCTGTCAAAGGACAGGGTATGTTCTGAGGGTGCGTTCGATTAAAGGGGAGTAAATCTAATTACCCAAACAGACGCAACAATTTCCCCAAATCACGAAAAAACACCCTAAACTACCGAAATGGGTTCCGATTTTCCCAGATTCCTACTTTTTCAAGTAATATGCGTGTTCCTTTGTATAAGAGTCCATCTATTTTCCCAGTATCCTGGTTACTTCCAAGAATTACCACAGACATCCCGACAAATATTTATTTGGCTCGGAGTTTCCATTAAATCCTCGGTGTCTACATGTTTATTTCAACTAGAACTCCCCCAGTATCCTCTCTTTCTCCATTAATAGGAGCATTTCTTTGTACAGGTTTAATGTTATTGTTTCGAATTTGCCTCAAATCCTCGTTTTTCTCCATATCCTGATCTATTCGGTGACGTATTCTTCTATTCCCAGAACGGTTTTGCCAATTACTAACTTAATTCTGACTATCCTAACATTATATCCAGTCTTAGCTTCTCTTCCACCTTTTGGATGACTTTTATAAATCTGTGGCTTATACAGTTATCATCCAAACGGCATCCTCCAAAAAATATCCTTCTTACGGAATCCCACTAAGGGAATCTCTTTTGGGGAAACGCCTGTCGTTATGGAATCCCTTTTATTCGAGATGAGTCGTAAATAGTAAGAGGTGTCGCTCGTTCGATCAATTACTCAATGGCTTATTTGCACGACTACATTCGAGTCGTTCGAGTAAATCCTGTTCAAGTCACAACTCGACAGATTATTTGCTCGATAAGTTTGGAGTCGTTAGAGCAAGCAGACTATATCCGACTTATCCGACTGTTGGTAGAAGTGGAAGCCAAGTATGACAGTGATTATCGTATAATGATATAGGTACTGAAAGCCATAGTAGCCAGTAGTAAGTGTGGGAGATTCTAGCACAGGGCACCCAGTGGTAGTCAGTAGTAGATGCACAGACCAGCGGTAGTTGCAGAAAAGTGAAAGCTAATAATTGGACAGACGGTGGTGACAATGGCCAAATCAGTAGTAGGGATATTGCAGCTATAAAGGCCATGGGTGGTTTAGATGCAAGGAACTGACCGGGCGCTAGGAACTATAACTATTTACAGATAGATATCCTATCACCCTCTTCAAATCTCAAAGGTGTTCTACATTTGCTGGTATTAGCATATTGATTCCCCATCTTCTCGACTTCATACCGATCGTTTTCTATGCCATGTACCACCATGCCGACGATGACTCTATTCTTCGAGTTGGTAGAATTCAGAGCCATTTAAAGGAGTGCCATGCTGTCGGCATAGGATATCCAATCTGACTGTGTAGCATTCCCTTTCCTCCATTTCCAAAAGGCCATTCCGATTTGCCAAAATCTAATGCACAGCTTTCTCCTGCCCACATGGGTATCAACTGTCTTGCATACTTTATGTGACAGGTCCAGGGATCAGAGATAAGATAAGTGGAAGAGAAGCTAAGACCAGATATACTGTTAGGATATTCAGAATATGGTTAGTAATAGGCAAAGTGGGCCAGGAAATAAAATAATAAGCCACATATTAGATAAGGATAGGCAGAACAACGAGGATTTAGGACAAATCCGAACCAATCAAGCAACTCTTATACAAAGGGAAATTCCCGGGTCTATTTAGGGAATCAGATTTACTCCTATTCAATCGAACGCTTCCTCTGTGATGATCCTTCCTATTGCAGGTCATTGGACCACATTGCAACCACGTACTACCATAGAAACCAAGATGGTAGCCCCAAGTATACAAAATGGACGAAGGAAACTCGGGTCACTCTAAAAACACGCACTGCACATCCACACTAAGATTAAGTATCACTACGAGGATGATATCACAAGATGACCGCTCATGTGGGCTACCATGGCAACCAAACATGAGATAGCTGGATCACATGACTATGACGTCATATCCTAGGTCGCTCAATAGACCCTACAATAGGGCCCGTTTCACCCCTCTTCCACTACTAATGATGTATGGACAATTGCGAATACATTGGGACCTTCGAGGATAATGTTGTGTTCACAAAACATTGTAAAAGTCTACAATGCAGGAAAATCGTGTTACAAAAATTTCATTTGTGTATATATTGATATAATTAAACCTTTTTGTCTGTTCATGCATTTTCAGGCAAAATGATTGGGTAAAGTATTTCTTTTTTTCTTTTCATAACACAATGAACCGAAAAAAACGCATTTAGGCCCGCCCTAAATCACGCCCCAATGTCAATCTTAAAAATTACGTTGCATAGTGTGAACGGGAAAGAACCGCTGTGCTCTCATATTGTTTCAAAAACGAAAAGTAATTAATGTTTTTCTCATCATATTAGAAAGAGTAAAACTGAAATTTACTAAACAATGACATCCTTGTCATGCTAATGTATTCCGTGTTCAGTTTGTATACGCATTAGATGAACGTCTGCGTGCATCGTTTTACCCAAATCAGACGTAAACAATGGCTGGTCCACAAACGAAACTCACGCGAACAAAACTTTCCAATTTCCAAATAGCTTGAATGTACTCTTTCCGAGACAAATGTCAGCCAACTTCATGTCATCTGGGTTTATATCGATCTCCACATTTACAAACTGTGTTTTCAATTTCTAATGGAATGGCCAAAATCAGAATTAAATTTAACTCAGTGTTGCTTGAAATGACAGCACCCTCCCGTCAAGTGGAAAAGGAGATTGAACTTTTGTGTGGGCCTGGCCTATGACGTTCCTTTTAACTTACGCAATTCATTGGTCAATAACATTTTAATGACACCAGAACATGTTTCTTTGAAATATTTCTTTATTTCAAACAGAATTTTAGATTCAGTTATCACTAGGAAGCATGATACTACATGGTTTGTATTCAACTCTGCAAAGTAGCGAGTGTTTAAATTTATTGCCCCACAAATTTAATTATAAGGAATGACCGTTTGTTTCTGTCTATTTCTTGAGTTATGAACCCCAAAAAACAAAGGCCAAACCTAGTGTAAATGGACCATACCCATTTACACAGTTTTGCTTTGAATTTGAGGTGCACAATTCAAGAAATGGACAGAAATAACCGATCATTCCTTATTACAAATTTCTCTTTGTTTTACGTACCATGTCAGCGTTATATTATTACGGTATTTCGTCTCAAATATCAGTAATGGTTTAGTAATAAAACTAACCATAATTCCTAAGCCTAAAATCCATAAGAGTGCTCGTTTGCCGTACACTTTGATAAAGCAATAATGTGGTAATAATGATGGTAGTTTTAAAAAGTACCGTTCAAGTTGAAGTCGATTGATCAAATTACAACAAAAACGTGCCGCAGACCGAAGTGGTAATTAAATGTGAACAAGCTTTACAAAGGATACAATGTTTCCTTTGTGTCAGGTTGGGAAAGCAAGAATGGATTTCGTCACGCAATCAACCACACCCCCAACATGATTAGACTTTTTTCCCATATCACGTGCTCGTCTTTTCCTCTACGTTTGCAACATGTATTGTTTCAGTAATTTTGTATCTAGATTTGGAGAGGCAGAGCATCCCCAAGTTATACTACTTATGGGCAAAATATCAATCTCTATTTCTCACATTTGACCGTTACATCCAAAAAAGTCACCAACTAACTCTATCGTCGCAGTCTTCAGAAACTACCGCCTAAATTTGGGGAGTTGAAACGAAGGCCGCCATTCTGGCTCTACCAGGGACGTGGCTAGATGCTTCCGATTGGGGGGGGGGGGGGGTAGTGAATATCTAACTAGGGAGAGCGACCGGTCCCTTCATCTAGTTGGAAATTCACAACGGCGAAACATTTTGAAAATGAAGCCCTCAAAGAGGGCATAAAATTGGTTCTAGTAACTGAAAAGCCAACATATCAGTGATAGAATTATCAGGTTATTATCATTTGGTATTATTCTGGGAATTGAATATGTGATAAACAAATGCTCAAACTGAGAAGTTTGAGCAATTCACACTGCCCTAACATTAAATCAGATAATATGCAGGAATGATCAATTTTCCATGTTTCATCATTTTGTAACTGTGAATGATGGAAGTAACTCAGGATAACGATTTTACATGATGTGATTTTCTTGAAGTGCATTTTGAGGATTTGTTTGTATTACGATAAGTAAACGTACTATAGAAATCTCGTCCCGATTGACATCATGCATACTTATGAAGCTCGATATAACGTACAAAGCAGCTGTAAATAGTAACAGTTGGAATTTGTGCCGATTTGAAACCGAGTTGGAATTTGGGAAGTAAATGAGACATAAGCATCACCAAAGAAGCTCTAAAATCCGGATAGATGGAATTTCCGACTACTCATGACTTGTTGCCCTCTGAATTTCAAACTATAGGAATATTGGCCAGGATTGGGGTGGGGGTTGATATAACACCCCCCCCCCCCCCCCCCCTGTCGCCACGTACCTGGGCTCTACTTCGTAGCTATGTGCTCTTCATGTGATGGACTATATATTTATATAAATGTACTTTACTCTAATATACATACGGACATTGCTGGGGATGTGTTGGTGAGGGGGGGGGGGGGGGTATGACCCCTCGCATCCGTGCAATCATTTATCCAGTCGAGATATTTTCGTCTGTATTCGATAGTATTTCACTTTGAAATATACACAGGTTTTCTTTGTACATATTCGTAGCTATCTGCTCTTCTTGTGATGGACTATACATTTACAGTGCGGCCGGCCGGCCGGCCGGTGTAGACTGGTCACTTTCCACGGATGGACAATTTTTCCATCTACGCAATAATATTAGATTCCAAACACTAAGTATAGGAATAATCATCAAAAATGTAATTAATGAAGTAAAGGGCTCAACCCGGTGCTTCATTAATTAACATTTTGGCAATTTTCATTTTTATTACCTGTTAAACGCATGCGCGAACATCACCGGCCTCGTGTAGATTACGACCAGTCCACTGCGGCTGTACGTGCGCCCCCCCCCCCCCCCCCCTCCGGGCATGTTCGCGTACACCGGAGGCTTAGATATCAATTCGCTTTTAACCATATACTTATTTGTTGCTTGAACGTATGTCACGCAGAGTCGGTTACACAAATGGAGGCCAATCGGTTTGACCTGATGGCTTGCACACCATGAACTACGAAGGACCTGTAGGGTACATGCTAATTAAGTAAGAAATTGCGCCACCAGTACTTCATGTATATTTGTATTTTATTTATCCACAAATACGGTCCCAAGAAGTCAATGAAGGCATGCCTTGATGGTGTAGTTGGAGAATTTAGTCAGTCACGACCACGAGCCATCACAATCGGGATAAATCAGGTTCAAACCCCCAGTCATCATCCTCCCGACACCCCGGATTGCAAAATGTAACTTAATCAACCAAGAACAAAACCTTGATCACGAGTAAATCTTTCAAAAACACATATTGAGGTGAGTGTAAACCAGCTCACACTGAGATGGAAGTGGGCCGCTTATCTAGAATACAGTTGAGTGAGCAAAATGTTTCCATCTCCATTTACAAGGAAGTCGTAACTCCCTGAAAGAAATATATGAGTATGCAGTAGTTACCAATTGAGCAGGGCGTATTCAGGAATTTGGACAACATGCCAACTTGCGGTGAATTAGTTTGAAAGCACAACACAGGTTGCTCAAATCCATGAATACCGACAGCGAGCCTGGTAACTCACTTGCAGCCTGTCCTTTTATCTGTCAATAGAATGCGAGGTCTCGGCTATTCTCACTAGATGAGTAGTGTTAAATGTACATAACTTCAACAGCCAGTCTTTTGTTCTGCTTGGAATTCCCTATGGATAACAGGCATAAAATGGCAAAAGAGCCAATGTTTACAAGTAAAGTAATCTTTCAACTAACTGACCTCCGGGTTTACCCCGGAGGTAAACCCGGAGATCCACTAGCTTAAACCGTGCATATGTTTCCCATGTTCTCCTTAAAATATGAGTTCTCCAACAAACAAACACTCTTGTCTAACTCCAAAGATAAGTACGATTTGCTTGATAGGAGTAAATCCTATCCATCGAAACGGTTACATCGCATGCGTATTATGCAAATTCAGCAGCTGAAAAAATATTATTTTTCAAAATATTTCAGCCAAACCATATGATGAGCCCCCTCTTTGGAACGAGCTCGTTCCAATGAGTGGTCACATGATATGGTTTGGTTGAAATTTTTTGAAAATTAAAAAAAATATATATTTTTTAAAATAATACACCTTGATATCGTCTGCATTGGGTAAAGGGTTAATGGCATCAGGGTTCATGGTGATGTGGTTGTTTCTTATCCTATCCTTTTCGCTTTTCCATTGTATTTGTTTGTGTATAAAGAATGACGGAATCGTTTGGCGAATATTAGATACCTTTTAAGAGAGACTTAAACCCTGACTCCACCGTCTTTTCGGGGTATGCAAGTAACATGAAATACCGGATCGAACAATAGACTTGGTTTTCAAGTGACATTACTTGAATATACCTCTGGTCCACCGAGTATATCCGAGTTCGTGCGTTTTGTTGACTACACAAAGGTCAAGGTGTAAGTTAGTTATCAATCCCACGTGGGGTCTCGGAGGCCCTGTGTACCAAGACGTTCTGCACGTCAATGGTGCACTTGTCTTCAACCAAGGCTAACACTGCTTGCTTGAAGTTAGTACATTGGGGAGACTGACATTTGCTTTCCGCTTCATCCACCCGTAAAACTGTAGTTCACGAGCTGACACTGGCTTTCGAAAGTATCCATAAGCTAAATAGATGTGTCCTTGGGCAAGACACTTCATCTCCATTGCCCGCATGGGGGCACGATGACGCCGTGTACTACGGCGTACTGCACGTCGATGGTACGCATGTCTTCAACCAATCTAACCCTGCCTGTGCTGCAGTGCGGAGTTACGATGTTGGGGAGCTGGCAGCTGCTCGTCGTTGCTCGGTGGTTCTCTCCGGGTACTCCGGCTTCCTCCACCCGTAAAACTGTCACGGTCATGATTAGCCAGTGTGCATAAATATGTGACCTTAAACATCAATAAATAAATAAATAAGCTAAATAGATAAATAATTACCAACCTCATGGGAGGTATTTCATGAATTAGAACAACCTGATCCGTGCTGTAACACATCGCCGCTACGCGGCACGGTGTTACTCTGCACATGGGACGGGTTGTTCTAATTCATGAATACCCCCAGCTTTATTGATAGAAATTTGATGAAAATGATATTTGAAACCCGCATTTTCAAAGCAATGTCTATTTCCACATTCAGGAGTTCATGAAAAATGTATTTTAAAATGGTGAAAAAGTGAATTCCCCGTGGAAAAGCATTGCCTGATCAGCTTTGCACCATTGCAGTAGCTGTTTCCAATATGCTATGCGGGAGAAACACACAAGTGTTCGAACGTTCAAATGATTGTTTAACAATCTGAATGTTGTGACAATCCATAAATGGATGGTGACTGCATTCAGATTGCTGAACTGTTGAATTTATTTATTTATTTAATAATTAATTCATTAACCAAATTAATCAATTAATTTATCAAATTAATTAATTAATTAATTAATTAATTAATTAATTTGTTTATTTATTTATTTATTTATTTAGCAGAGTTTAACGACATTTTAACAGTCAATGTCATATCAGTTTTACGTGTGGAGAAAAGCGGAATACCAGGAGACATCCACCTAGCAGCGGCGAGAAAATGTCGTCTCTCCACTTACTAATCCCGCGTAAGCATGGTAAGCGTCGGTTAACGACATGTGTACCATCCACGTGTAGTACACTTTAGGAAATGTGCCACCGTGCCCACACTTGCGTAATTGGGGTTGAGTGTCCAATACAAGAACACAATACAGATAACGTGGGTCATGATCGAACCTACCACTGTTCGATCTTAACCCTTTACCCAACACAGACGATATCAAATTTTATTATTTTAAATATAATTTTTTCCAAACTTTAAAAAAACAACAAAAAAAGCATATCATGTTACCCCTCGTTGGAACGAGCTCTGCGAGCTCGTTCCAATGAGGGGGTCACATGATATGGTTTTGCTGAAATTGTTTGAAATATAATCTTTTTTTCAACTGCATAATTTGAAAGTAACGCGGCTTGATGTGGCCGATTCGTAAGGTAAAGGGTTGCAGCCAAAGTGCTAATCAATGAGACAACGGGCTCGAATATTCTTAAATTCTTGACCTAATATACATGTAGTCACAAATATATAAATTGAAAATGTGCGTCAATTAATTAGTTTTGGTCTTTTAAATGACCAGTGGTGTCACGTGTCACTAGCTGGATGTTTCATGAATCATTTCATGTTTTGATGGAGGGTTACTTTCTTATACAACACAAGCTTGTTGACACATCCCACAACAGCGTCACACCGTAGCGAACATGCCTGAACAGCAGAGGCGGCGGAGCCAGGAGGGCACAGGAAGCACAGGGGGTAGCCCCCCCCCCCCCCCCCACACTTTTTTCACAGATTTGTTTCGCAGTTAGACAGTGAGTTAAAATAGAAACGTGGCTAGCCTTCGGGTTGGAAGATGGTTGAAGTAGAAGAAACTGACAGGACAGTGGCCACTCAGCGGCATGTTCATCTAAACGAGAGACAAAAGCGAGTCATGGTACATTTACCGATATACGATTGTAACCTTTCTCACACTGTGTCGAACCATGGTAGCATTGTAAATTTCTGCCCCTCCACTTTTATCGAGTTTCCGCCGCCCCAGTTGAACAGTTTTACCGATGGAGGAAGACGGAATATTCGGAGAGAACCCCCTAGCAGAGACTATCAACTGTCAGGCTCTCCAACTTAATAACCCGGTACAAGTAGATTCAGCACGGGTTGAAAGCAAGTGCACCGTCGACCTGCAGTACGCCTTAGTACATAACGTCACCATGACCCACGTGTGCAATCGGGTTTAATTGTCTTTCACAAGGACACCGTACAAATGGCACCGGTCATGACCGAAAAGTCCACTGCCTGTTTAAATTCCATTGTTTTGACCAGTGAGCATCAGGCTCCATACAACGTAAGTGATTAATTTCCGCTACCAGATTTCATAAACATGACAACGCATCGAATACCTGAAAATATTTGAAATTTCGACTTCTGCGTCATAGGAGCGTTCTTTTCGGAATAAATATTTTTTTCTGATATTTAAAGTATGTTTGTACACGTTTCATTTTCCCGTGCGACTTCTTTCCGAATCATAGCGTTTAATGCCCAAAACGCGTCCCGTCTAGAATTCTATGTTTAGAGGTTATTATTTGGTTAGTTTTATATATGCCGTGATACCAGACCAAGGTAACTTCATATCAGCTTGAGAACGAAGGTAGAACAGTGATGTTAAGTTACGGATGACTGATATATCGGCCGTTATGAAACTATCCAATTTTTGAACTCTTTTTATTAACCAATGAAATAATCGCAAGCTGTGATCGGTTACACTTTTGTGACAGTGTTATTGCTTCTCATTCCTTTCGCAAAATCCGAAATTTCATCTTCTCCTAGTTCAGCTAACCGGACGCCGCGAATTCCCCACTGGGGAAGCTTCCCCAGTTGGGAAGCAGGGACTTCCGAATAGCTGTACAGTTTCTTCTCTCTCTTCAGAGAATCTCCGCTTACGAATCGGAATGTTAGTTTGCGTTGAGTTTTGTGTACAACTCTCGTCTTTGTTTCCCATTTATTCACCAAATCCTTAATTCTTACCATAATTAATTCATCACCATAGAAAAAAACTACTCCCTTTTGTCTGGTAACGCCAATTTTTCCGATTGATTGCTTTCGAAGTATAACGGTGAACGATTTCGCTGTAAACAAAATGGCTGCGCATAGTAATGCCTCAAGTAGGACAATTCCTGCTTGGGTCCTAACGGCCGAGATCGGTGTCGTATCAGTCGAGGTTAAAGTCATATCAGCCGATCTCGTTAACGGGTAATTCTGGGAAAGAAAATCATATCTAAAGCAAAGGTGTATACACTCTAAAATCAGTGGGTTAAAAATGAACCCAAATCAATTGGGTTGAGTGAATATGAACCCTGTTGGGTTCATATTCACTCAACCCAGTTGATTTGAGTTGATTTTTAACTCAGCTGATTTTAGAGTGTATGTAGGTCTTTAAACTTGTATTTCGTGTTAAATGGTTTGTTTTCGAAACTCAATGATTCATCAAGGCAATTTACACGTAAATTCCATCATAGACGATTCACGTCAGATCTAACTAATCCTAAATGCGAAATGTACAGAAATCACTTGTGAATTAACTTAAATTTCATCAATCATTCTGTGACTTACCTGCTTCCACTAACGACCTTGGAGATGTTTCAAATCGAATTTAATTTCATTATAACCTTTTTTCATGATTGTTTCAATCTGATTGGATTAAAATGCCATCACTATTCGTGGCAATTTGTATAACAGCTTTCTTGGTATGCCAAATGGAACGGAGATTGCATCAATTGCCTCGGTGAAAGTTTTTTTTTTTATATTGCCATAGGTGACTGATTTCTTTGCAACATATGTCAAATTACAATTTTACTATAATTTGATTTTGAGTAGAATTGATTTTTTGATTGGCGCTATAACTTTCATTATCACCGTGGCACTTATTGGCAGTGTAAAGATTCAGTTGCTCAGGCAGTAAGAACAATCAGCGGAACAGACGACCGAAACGTTTCCCGTTAGGAAGATGGTTCAATTAAGACCAGATTATAATGGAACAAATGACACACTGCATATCCCACGTCCTTCAAAGGACAAATAACTTCCGTAGTAGGACGTGATATGTTTTACTTGGCACTTTAGTAAGTCAGAGTCAAATCGCATCGATCAGTTTTTTTGGGTGGAGGAAGCCGAAGTAACAAGCGAAAACCACCGAGCAGCGGCGAGTATCTGTCAGACTCTCTAATATAATATAATAACACTTTGGCCAGCCGCTGACTTCGGACGAGAAGGCCATGGTTACCCCTGTACTCCCAACTGCTTCCCTATTCCCACGCTTCTCCTCCCAACACTCGGAAACGAACTGCTTGATGATATCCCTTGTCCCATTCTTCCCAATCTCTCCGATTAGCATATTAACCCTCTCCTTTGAGTCTCCCCCTAACCACATGCCCTTCATTCTCCCATCCCACTTCCCCATTATACTCCCAGTGAATCTCATTCTTTTAGACTGATACTTTGGGCATTCTAGAAGAAAGTGTTCCATGGTCTCCACCATGTCCAAGTTACACATCTGGCACTCTCTTTCGTCGTCTTTCCCAATTTTTCCCCTCAGCTCCAGGGATCGCGACCTCAGCTTGAACAACAGTGACCCCCCAAAGGTGCCATCAAGGTACTCTTCAAAACCTGGCTTCTCTTTATCACGCAGGCCACCCAAAGACCTCTTTGATTTGATCCCCTCTCGCCAATTACGGTTACAATCCTCCATGACCCTTTACCCCGGTTTGCCCCAACGTCCAGGTCCGAGATCTCCAATGAGTAGTTCTCTACTAGCTCCCTCACTTGGACCATCCACCCTGTTTTGATATTTGAGTTGAAAATTCTCAGGAACATTACTTTACACCATCGGCTGTCGGTGAGATTTACCAAATAATTAAGATAACCGAGCTTCAACAGGTCTATCCTGTCCTTGATCCTCATCCACCCAAGCTCACCCCTGATTGCTTCTAGCGCTGCGGCATTACTCGACCCCGTTATCCATCGGCCTGCATCGTTCTGCAGGATTTCCAAGCTCTTTACGGCCGTCTGGTTTAGGGGTACCACTTCCGTACCGTATGTTATACTCGGCAGCCCCACCATTTCCCAAAAGGTTTTCCCCACGAAAACCTTATTGAAACTGTTTCTCCCTATAAGTTTCATTTGGTTAAGGATTCGCTTCCCCTTCAGAATCTATTTGTGTGGTTCCGGTAGATGCCTCTTCCTGTAATGTTTATATTTACCCCCAAATACTCGTAATCAACTGTCTCTCCCATACTGAGAAGTTTGCTGCTCCCTTCCTGAACGCAGAACTCACCCACTCTCCACCTTCGAGTGGGGTCCACTTTGCGGCCCACAGGTATAACTTTGCTCTTGCTTTCATTAAGTTCGAGTCTCCATTTGCTCCCATATTTTCCAACAATTCCCAGCATTTTCGTTAGCCCCTCTTCGCTTTCTGACACTAGAACCATATCGTCTGCAAAAAATAGCCCTGGGATCTTCAAGTCCCCAACTGCTACCCCCTCCTCGCTACGCAGGAGTTCATCTCCTAAACCTTTGATGTACAATGCAAACAGGATCGGCGAAAGGATACACCCCTGTTTTAGGCCTATCTCCATAGGCACACGTTTCGTTGTAATGTTCGCCAGGCTAAGTTCACTCTGTACATCTTTATATAATGCTTTCATAATTCCAACAAACTCGCCTTCTAAGCCCATAGCCTCCAGCGTGCTCCACATACCTTCCCTCCATACTCTATCGTATGCCTTTTTGATATCCAAAAAGGCCATAAACATCGTTTTCTTTTTTGCTTTCGCGGATTCTATCATTTGGGATAGTGTGAAAAGGTGGTCAGTAACTCTCCTTCCCTTCCTGAAGCCATTCTGGATTTCTCCCAAAAACCCTTCTCCTCACTCACCTCCTCTAGTCTCCCATACAGGACTTTACAGAAAACCTTTCCAATGTTGTTACTGACAGAGATCCCTCGAAAGTTATCCAAAACGTCTTTTTCCCCCTTTTTGTGAATAAATGTCACTTTACTTTCTCTCCACTCCCTTGGGACCTCTTGATTTTCTATGGCTAGATTGAGTAGGGCAGTTAGGCTTTCCACGAGTTCCTCTCCCCCTTTTTTGATAAACTCGTTAGGAATTTCATCCACTCCTCCCGCTTTTCCATCCCTTAATTTTGATATCACCTTTCGCACCTCCTCCGTTTTAATTTCGCTGCACACGAAGCTCGATAGGTTTTCCTCGACCTGACTGGACACTCTGGTGGGCTCCCCATGCCCCATCGCTTATCGTTGATCTTTTCCCAGTGCTTGACTAGTTCTGATGCGACTTGATCTTGCTCGTCTCTAACTCTGCCATCTACTTTAATACTCTGTGGGTTACATCCTTTGTTACGTTTATTCACCCATTTCCAAAATACATTAGAACTCGACCCCCCTGTCGTTCTTATCGTCCTAATAAGACTGCTATTTCGTACTCCCCGATTATCGTCGTTAATCTTATTTACTTTATTTCGTGCTTGGTGGTATTCTTCCTTAGCAACTGTGGCCTCGTTGCTTTCCGCCCCCTTAAGTTTTCTACTTCTCCTGTATGCAGCACATTTAGCTTTTCTTCCCTTTATGGCCCTTTTCAGTTCTTCGTTCACTCTGTACCCAAGTTCCCGTGTTGGCACCCTGACCTTTCCTACACTTTCCTTTCCTGCCTCCACCAGGCTCGCAACTATGACGTCGGCCATCTTCTGAACACTGCCCCTCTTGGGTACGGTTGCAAGCTTTGGTTTCAGTTTTTCTTTGAACTTCACCCAGTCAGCATCTTTTTTGAGTTCCCAAATCTCCTTAGAGCTCCCTTTGCTTTTTACTAGAGTTTTGGCCCTGATCGTCACTGTAATCAAGTTGTGATCACTATCCACCTCCATTTTACCCTCAACATCCACTTCTACCCCTATCACCTCCCTCCATAAATTAATATCTGTGAGGATGTAGTCGATTTTTGATTTTCTGACGTTCCTCTCCCAGGTCCATTTCCCCTTACACCTCGCGTCCCTGTTCAGAATCTTCAAGCCGAGCTCGTTTGTGAAGTTTAACAGCTTCCTTCCATTCCTGTAGATTTTATTGTCCCCACCCTCTATGCCTTCTTCATCATTACCTATGTGGCCATTAAAGTCACCCATCAGAATTATACCGAGCCCCTTGTTTTGTAATTCGGTGATATTGGACCTTAGTGTTGAGTATATCGAATCATTCCATTCGGGTTTGCTTCCCTCCACCGCACAATACACAACCGCAAGGGCAATACTTTTGTTTTTAGACTGATCCTTACCCACCCAATTTCTTTCGATACCTCAGCCGGGGTGCTGATGTCTTCCAGGTCTGTGATCAGCGATGGTTTTTAAATCCTCTTTAATGTACATGCCTACCCCTCCACCTTTCTTCTGGCCTTCCGTTCGCCCTACACCTATCCATACGTACCCCCTTACTTGGTCTACCCGTTCCTCGTGTCTTACCCACGTTTCGCTTAAGCCCATGACGTCAAACTCCTCTGCCTCAATCAATGTAGCAATTTCACTTACTTTCCGGTGGAGACCCTGGATGTTGCTATAACCCACTTTCAGTGTGTCAAGGTTCATTGGCTTCTGCCTACCGGTCCCATTATTATCTAGTCCCTGTATGTTTGTATATCCTACTTTGTGTACCTGTGCTTTCCTTGGGAAGCTATTCCTATTGATTTGGATTTTTGGTACCTTTTCCTTATCCCCCTTGTCCCATTTTTTACACCTATGGTTCGTGACACATTTTCTGTGATTATTCCCTCCCCCTTCACTGACCCCCCTCTCCTCCCTATACCAAAAAAGGCTCCACCACCTGCAACATATTTCTTCCTAAAACCTCTGTACCCCTTGGGCTAAGATGGAGACCATCCCTTCCATATAGGTCATTTCTGCCCCAAAACGATCCCCAATTGTCTACAAAGGGTATCCCAAGTTCCTTACAGTACTCCCCCAATTCCTCGTTGGTCCCAGTGATCCACGAATTACGCTCGCCCCCACCACCTAGTACTGGGAGAAGCCCCGAAACCACTACCTGTGCATTCTTGGCATTCAGTTGAGTTATTAAGTCCTTGTAAGTCTCAATAAACTGAACTGATTTTCTCTCCCTGATGTTGTTGGTTCCCACGTGTACAACAACCACTGGGTCTGGGCCTGACCCCTTTACTAATCCACCCACTCTGTCCCTTAGGTCCTCCACCCTAGCCCCCGGAAAGCACAAATTGGTCTTGTTGACACTGTCGGGCCCACACACCACCCTATCCAACCCCGTACTATACTACTCCCTGCAACCACCAACTGCCTCTTACTGTCATTTCCTGTCCTCTTTCCCTTCCTACTACCCCTACTACCCCTGTTACCACCTCTGTCCCCACTGGGCCGGCTCGCAATCTTGCACTTCGCCACACTAACCCCCATGCCTACCTCCACCTCCACCTCTTCAGACCCAACCTGCTCCTCAGAATTCTCGAAATTACCAAACACACTGAATCTATTTTGGACACTGCACCCCACCTTCTGCCCACTCCCACTACAAGCCACCTTGTCCTCGTTTACCACCTTCCTAACCTTCCCTCTGACTCCTGCCCTGACAGACTCCACATGGTCATCGCTATCTCCCTCACTATCCGATTCTAAAAGAATACGCCTTTTCGCCCCCCCCCCCTCCCCGACTCACACTACTAGCCTAGGAATTTGACATTCTAGCCCCTATTTCTCCTCTACCCTCAACCTGACGCACCTCCCTATTCCCAAAAGACCCACTATCCACGTCAATAGTCCGCTTCCTACTACCCACCACCTTCCATCCCCCATCGAATGCCACCGTAACTGGGGTAACACCAGACTTTCCTGCCCTCCCCAGTTTCCCCCTCACCACCTGCACCTCTTCCTCCAACTTTACATATGCCTCTAGCAGCTGCATTAGCTCTACGCAGATGGCACACATCCCCAACACCCCCAGCTCACACCCATCCACATACACCATATGGCAGTGCCTACACACATCCGACCGCTGGCCGTCCGTTGGTAACTCACTAGCAGTAGCACCCCCTGTGCTGGCCTCAAGCCCTCCCCCCACCTGGACACCTATACTAACCGTCTCTGCCCTGCTGGTCTGAACCTCTCGCGTCACGAAACACTTACCATCCATAGCCAAAATTAGAATGAGAGAATTGAATTATCGTAAACAAAACAAAACACCAAAAATGACCCGCGCGAAGATAGGGAACACGCCACTGATATCCGATAAAGAAACTAAACAAAACACTAATATAACTATCTTTTATTAAAAATCACTTCTATACAGTCCTAAAACAATATATATATCTACAGAACACCTGGATGAAAAATATAGATACTTGAGCTAACTTTTGACAACTGAATCGAAATACTCCCTGTTGGTTTGGATATGGACACAGGGTATCTTCCAAACTCTGCACATAGAGAGTTAACATCGTTTTAAGGCAAGTCCAGCATCGATGTGCAGTACGCCCTATTACACAGCGCCACCATGTCCCCCTCCCCACATTGGACAAAATGATAAAGTGTCCTACCAAGAAATACAATGAAGTTACTGCTGGTTAGGATCGAACCGCCAACAGTTTGTTTTAAGTCCAATGCGATAACCACTGGACTATTACACTTCTTCCAGTTATCCTGTAAGTACATAACACTGCTACGGTATGCTAATATAATAACAATTTGTTGGTTGGGTGTTCTATTCAGTAGCATTTAACTCTTAACCCTCTGAGTATTTTCAGTATATTTTTCATCAAATATAGTCATGGTTGCTTCACAGCAGCCACGACTAGATTTGATGAAAAATCCATTTAAATTTATCTCAAGAAATCATTAGTGAAAAATTCCATTTCATTTACATGAGTAACAGTTGTTCAAATGAGCCAAAATTATACTTAATTCAGTGGTAAGAAAAATCCTGTCCAGCACAGGAATATCCGCCAGCAGCATGTAGGGAGTTAAAGACCTAAATGCGAGCAGGTATTTCACTATAGTACAAGGTGGCAGTGGTAGACGTTTCTGAATACACATTTCCAAGATTTTTTGTGTGTGTTCTTTTTTTTTCTTTTTGTTATACATACGTTTCAAGTTATGTCTCTTTGATATCCCATAAAAATAGTTTAGGGATGAAAATTGCTCCTTCTTGGAACAGTTAATGGTCTATGTATACTTTGAGTCTGAAGAGCCCTGAGATGAAGCAGATGCTGAAAAATTATTACAGAACCACTAATAATACAAGTAAAAAACGAGGCAATCACTAATTGCTGAAGTGTGATGTTTTGAGTTACTCGTTTACCCAAACAGCCTATCAATTTTAGACAACAATTTAGATTTTTTTTGCGAAACTGATTCCGAACTAATTGCTACAGAGTCGCGGCAACTAAATGGTTAGAGCACTGAAATTCAAACCGAAAAGACAATGGTCTGACTGTGACACGCGCCATCTGCGCTTTACCCTGAGCAAGACGCTTAATTCCGATTGCCACGTGGGTGGGGAGCACGGTGGCCCTTTGTACCAAAGCGTACTGCACATCGACGATGCACTCTCCTTCAACACACAGCTAACTCTGCTTTATATATATATCTTGCATTATATATGATTTTATTTCCCAGGATTACCCATTATCGAGCTCGGGCGATATGACTTTAACCTGGGCTGATAAACGCCGATCTCGGTCGATAGGAACCAAGCTAGAATTGCCCTCCTTGATTCATTACCAGGCTCAGCCAATTTGTTTACAGCGAAATCGTTCACCGCTATTCTTCGAAAGCAGCCTATTCAAAAACATTGCGTTATCATGCAAAAGGGGGTAGTTTTTTTCTATGGTGATGAATTAACCCTTTACCCAACGTAACGGCCAAAACCGGCCAGCGCTATTCTCAAAAATCGCCAATTAATTTTCAAAATATTTTCATTTTTTGTCTCAAAAACATAGATTATGACCCCTCGTTGGAACGAGCTCGTCGAGCTCGTTCCAACGAGGGGTCATAACCTATGTTTTTGAGACAAAAAATGAAAAAAATTAGTTATTCAAGAATTTTTTTTGCAAGTGTCGTCTGCTTTTCATGTTAGGTAAAGGGTTAATGATGGTAACAAGTAAGGAATAGGTGGATGAAGAGAGAAAAAAAACGAAGAGAGTTGTACACAAAATTCAACGCAAACTAAGATTCAGACTCGGAAGAGGAGATTCGCCGAAGGGAGAGAAGATATAGTACAGCTATTCGAAAGTCCCTGCTTCCCCACTGCGTGGACGCCGCGGCGTTCGGTTAGCTGATCTAGTAGAAGAGGGAACTGCGGACTTCAAGAACAGAATGAGAAAAGATAACACTGTCAAAAAACTGTAACAGATCCGAGAACAGTTTGCAATTATTTGATTGGTTAATGAGAAGAGGTTACTAATTGGCTAGTTCGTTATATCAGCCATTTGTAACTTAATGGTAGTTTGCCATCACAATCATTCGCACCTTGGACTCCGAGGTGCTAACAACTGATCAATGGAGCTCCCACTGGAAATCCAAGAGACACTTGTCAGAGTGAAGGCTACCCTTGCAACCACCTGGACTATCCAAGTGCTCAAGGGTAAAATTCACCTGACAGTGGATTTTGACAAAGAACCTGAACCGCCGTCCTTGAAGAGGTGTAGCACTTTTCGTGAGGGGATTTCCCCTCACTCTGGTCACCCTCCTAGTGACATGGAAAAGCTGGATGAAGGCCGCCGGAGTGGTACAGTCACCACCAAAAAGAAGAAGAGGACGAGAAAGAAGGGACCCTCCGCCAGACGACGAGATGCCCGCCGAATGGCGGAGTTCCTGGAGAAAAAGAATAAGGAAAAGAAAGAGAAGGAGGCAAGTGAAGGCGTCAAAGGGACAACTCCTGTCGCCCCTGAACAACCCTTGTCCAGCCCGTTACCCCCCTCCCAGGAGGAGAGTCCGGATGACTGTGGGTCGTCAGGACACATTTCATTCTCCAGCTCATCAGACTCTTCATCTGAAGAGGAGATGGAGGAGGATGCTCTGTCAATGGTGCAGGAAGCTGTCCCAGATGACGCACCTTCCACCCGTCCAGCTCTTGCTTCTCCAGCTTCTTTGGATCAGGAGTCCGACCAGGAGTAGAGCTTCCGGAGTCCGTGGAGGCATTCCTAGTGGAGGAGACACCAGACGAGACTGTCCGAAGCACGATCCAGGACGACTACAGCTACTACCTGGAAAGAAAATTCCCAGCAAACTCTATCAGGATAATCCTCACAATCTGTCTTATAGGGTCCAAACAACAACCTCAAGAAACAGCAGCAAGAATCAGGCCGTACATAGCCAAAGAAGAACCAACTCTTCCGTCTGGTCCGTCAACTTCACCAACTACTATCTCTCCAACACATCCTCCTCCTCCAAAGAAAAACCACAGAAGACACAGACGCCACTGATTACCTTAACTCTTCCTACTTTTCCACGGCCAGACAAGCCAAAGCCAAATCTCACACAACTAATGAGGGTCGAAAGGGGCTTGCTCCCCACATCGTCCCTGCGCGCCTTCGGCGCGTGAAACCATTTCGTTCGAATGGTAGCTTGCCAAGTTTGGGTCCACTTTTCTTATCTCTTCAGTTTCTAAATCAGTACAAGAAAACGTTTGTGTAAGCACAAGCGTGCGGGAAAATACTCTTAAAACACTCTTATTTTGTACATTTTTCGTGCAATCTCTTCGTTTTTGAACATCAACAAAAAACTTCTGTGAACAAACTTGAATATCTCTTATTAAAAGAAGGTGAATGCCACATCTCATGTGACTGGTCGTTCACAAGAAATTATTTTAAAATAATTTTAAGTTTATTGGACAAGGGTCCAAATTATGGGGGTTAATATCTTCAATTCGAAAACACTTGAAAGGGCACCTCTCAAACACACAAACACTGCCCCCTTCCACCAAAATGATCAACCTTTTTAACGAATCGTCCCGGTACGAAAGTCGACTTGGGATAAAACGCTAGTTCCGAGGTAATTTTGAGATGAAATGCCCCGGCACCTTCTCCGAGTACTGTCAGTAGTTGTTCACGAAAATAATTTCAAGCTTATAGGAAAGGGGGGGGGGGGAGGGTGATGGCTACAACTTTGGGGTTAAGATCTCCGTTCGAAAGAAAAGACTTGCAAAAACTAGCCGCCGCCCCCACAGAAAAAATAGAAAAGCCGATTACTCAAATGTAGGCTACAGATATCGCGAATTGGAGCAAATACTCACGCAGACATTTCATCTAATTTAATCGATGGTGGATGTATCATAACAAAAATGATTTTAAAAAAGTTATTCTAATGCGAAAATGTTATTTTAAATCTTTTAGCTATCTCATTCGTTGCCTTGGCCACCAAAATGTTCGTTCAAAGATTGGGGGTGGCATAACACAACACAAATGCTGATAACATTGAATACGATGAATCCAGTTTAAAGAATCGACCCGAACTGGGCCGATAAAATTTGTCACGTAGTCAAAGACTCTTTCCAAATGAGTATCTATCAACCTATTGCACCCAAAGATTTAATTTCTTGACATAATCAAGGAAAAGGTTCCAAATTATTAAAGGTAGATTTTCATAGTCAAAGTTCCTCCGACGCAAAATTTGCTTTTTAATTAGTCGGTCGGGGTTCCAAGACTCATTCCCGAAATGTCACTATGATTCCCCAGAAAGGTTATTTTGAAATATAAAAGTGAATATATGGTAGAAATTGAAAGCATATGTTCAATATTGAAAACAAAACTATAAAATATACACCGCCAACAGGGACAACAGAGATTTTGTCGCAGAACGCGCCAACTTTTGTAGAACAGGACGAGTTATTGCATCAAATAGACTGTTTTTACCTGTACTTCTTTTGAATCCTGCACTTTTACGAGAGTGCCGTGACTTGGTAAAAGGAACCAACCCGAGTGACATCGCATTTTCTTCTAAAAATGTCGATGGGATTTTCAGACGGAATGTATTGCAGACATGGTGCCAAAATACTGAAATATGCTATAAATTCAGAAATGTTTATGCCAGCTTATTGTGTTAGCGCAACGTAGGAACAGTTTATGCAAAAGCATATAATAGTAGAAATGAAAATGAGTAGTAATAACCATTTCTGCATATTAGTGGATCCAGTATATATTCGGTTCCAATATATATATAGATTTGAAAGTCAATTGAATCGACCTGAGAATTCAGCACCACATGATCTGGGCAATTACTATCCCAATATACACGCGCTCACGTGTGCTAAATAACGAATAGACTGCTTGAGTTTCCTGATCATATTAATTTGGCAAAATATTTTTTCGTTCCAGAAAAATGATAAAAATTGATTTAAAAAAATGGAATGTGATTATCAGCATAGATGCGGTGAACCGAAATCCGTTTATTGTTCATAATAGACAGTGTTAAAGCTCGATGGACTCGAATTTCAAGACAAATTGATCATTATTAATATTTTAAAGAAGAAATATTGTAGCAGAGTGGATATGACAGTCGATAAATGCTGTCACGGCGTTTCAAAACGAAAATAATTGTTCCGGAAACAATAGTCATCATTTAATTTGATCCAAGTAAACAAGTTTTTTGGACGCATAAAATGTTAATATGTTTTTATGAAACGAAATATTGAAAATGGCTCAAATAAGCTAAGGCTCTCCCCATAATAAAGGTTTAATACCGGGAACGGGAATTTCACATCTCAGCGGCTCCAGGTTACGACAATCAATCACGATACCAGGGGAAATTATAGGGGGATAGAGGGATAGAACGAGAGGCCGCAGGCCCCGTTTTTATCCTTCCGCGATGGCACAAGTACTATATCGATTACCCATTCACACGCGTTCTGTGTTATTACACGCCTTCGAGTCTATAAAAACAATTATTAGAAGGACATACAATTATTTGACAACTATTAACAGAAACAACATATTTTATCGCCAACCATATTTGCGAGGTGAACCCGTGTTACTATTTCGGCCCCTAAGTTTCAATGTGTTCTATGTGCCTACTGGCACAAAGAACACATTTGAACTCGGGGGAGGATTTTTAGCTATTGCTACGATTCAAATTGTAATTGAGTTGCATGATTTGTAGAAAATTCCGGTGAAATTTCGCTTCTATTTAAAAATAGTTCGTCAACGATTTCTGTTCCTCACATATGTGCGGAACATATTTCCCTTTTCCGCATGGTTTAGTGTTGTTGTAGATGGGGATTACATAGAACAGGCGTGTAATAAAAACCTTGATAATTCAAACGACGTTTGTATGGAAGCACCCGTAAAAAAGTACACGCCAATCGAGTCGTTACGTACACGACAAGATTTTCTGTATTATTATTACTAGTATGTGGACCGATATTACGCATGATTGTTTGATAGATGGAATTTTGGGACTGAACATTTATTTGTTTTAAATCTAACCGCACGAACAACTGGAAAATTCAATTTCAGGTTACCTCCCTTATAAAACAGAACTTTCCGAATTCATACACCGTTTTACATGCAGTAAATCCCCCTATCGTGCGATACAACTGCCGATTTTCGGTAAATAACGCAAATTATTGCCACCAGCCATGTCCACTTAGTAATTAGAAATACATACACCTGCCGCGTTTGAAGTCGCTCTGGCCAGTAGAGGCTGAGGGTGTACGGCTCGCCTATCACGACAAACAGAATAATTCAAGGTATAGTATCGCTAGGCTTTAAAGAATTTCGTTTGATAAACGAAAGCAATTCTTCAAAATAATAAAAAATAAACAAACGTTTTCGACCTGTTCCGTTTTTCTATTGTTTTAAAGAAATAGAGGTCATACAGAACAGCCGCCGTGGACTGGTCCTAATCCACATGTGGGCAGTGCTGTCCACCCATGCTTTTACCAGGTAAAACAAATCAGCAGCAGCGAAATTTCAATTAAGGAAGTACCGGGTACAACCCGGTACTTCATTAATTAATTTTTTGATGATTATTCCTTCAATGAGTGTTAGTGAATATATTTCGCCTGTGGAAATTTTACCCACTCGTGGAAAGCCACCTGTCCACGGCGGCCGTACTATATTTTGTGTTAGCTTTCTAGTTTGAACCGACGGTCAACGACCAGGGTGCATTGTGGGAGAACGGTGATATTCTGGCTTCGGACCTTCTTATCACTTTACCCAACGCAGACGATATCAAAATTTATTACTTAAAATATCATTTGTTTTTAAATTTTTCAAACAATTTCAACAAAACCATATCATGTGACCCCTCATTGGAACGAGCTCGTTCCAACGAAGGGTCACATGATATGGTTCTGTTGAATTTTTTTGAAAAATAATATTTTTTCAGCTGCTTAATTTGCATATTACGCAAGCGGATGTGGTCGATTTTTTCTGTAAAGGGCTAAGGTGTGTTATGTCAATTTGTAGACTTTCTAATTCAACTCACCACCCTGTGCACGCCGGGCGCCATATGGACGTTGTGCGCTATGTCATCAAATTAACTCCTAACTCTACCACGAATAGAGGATAGCATCTGGAAACAAAGAAAGCCATTTGAATAATTAACAAGTTTGAATTCAAAAACCCGCATAGTATAACCAATGTTTTGTCTTTATTGTGCAGGACTCTACAAATTTTAAAAAGAGTCGTTCTCGTCGATTTCCGGCGATGTGCAGTATGTAGAATTAAGTGATACAATCTTGTATACTTATTACTAATAATTGAGTATTCGATGTGTTCTGTATTGGTAAACATGCATTACATTTTAAGGGTCTGTCGGCGGTCGAGTGGTATGCATGGTTTAGTATAGTTTCCTTAGACCGCTGGTGCCAAAGGAAAGACGCCCGGCGCGGGTTCTAACCATGCTATGCCATTTGTAAATAATTTCATCTTATGACTCGAAATTCAAAACATAACTTATGACCCCTTTATTGGACAAGCTCAACCTGTCTGTTGCAATGAGGGGCCATAACCTATGTTTTTGAGGGAAGCTGTGAAACAAATTAATGAAGGTGGCGATTTTTGGCAATAGCACTGGACTTATATTTGCGTTACAGTGGGTAAAGTTTACTGAGGTGTAACGCCATTTTCAACGGCCTAGGTTACGAAGTGTCGGACAATATTACGGATGGGGGAAGCCGGAACATGCAAAGAGAACTACCAAACAATGACGAGCAACTTTCATACTCTCCAACTTACTAAGCCGAAACAAACAGAGTTAGTAGATTTGAAGTCAAATCCATCATCAACGTGCAGAGACCCTTGGTACACTGCGCTGTCGTGCCCGCACGATGGCAATTTGCTTTAAGTGTCTTGCCCAAGGACACACGGCAGTTGTCGCTGGTCAAGATCGAACCGTCGACCTTTAGGCTTAAAGTCCAATATTCTATCCACTGTGCCACCAAACTCCCGCAGTGGGTAAAGAGTTAACCGTGTTTTAGTTTTGGTTTTCCGGTAACGATGCAGTATGATGTTGTAATTTGATCCTTGCCAAACATTAACTGCACAGAGGCCAATTTTAAGTTTGAAACATTAGATTACGGAATATAATTTTGACGCCATGAATTGAACATGTGCTCAAATTCGAAGCCTCGTGGGGAAATGTCTTTGAAAAGCTTCTAGGAATGAGTGCTCAATGTCACTTGATATCTGGTAGGCGGATAGCTGAGAGCCACAAGATTCCAACGTTTTCGGTCAATATGGCTGCTCTGGATTTTAATACAATTGAATATTTTTAATAAAACTTTTCTCAAGCTACAGTTGTAATGTAAACGATAATACACGAGGGTCGAGTGTATTATCTGATGTTAAACCCACTTTACATTATATAAAAGTAATGACTGAGCTTGAGGGTAATAATGTTGCTTGTCCCTCCGAGGGAACATTATCTCCCGAGCATAAATGCCTGATACAAAAGACTAATTTACTGTTGTTATATTGCATTGACAATCTATACTATTCGCATTGAGTCCATTTTAATTTCAATTGTTTTTAACCTGGTATATTTCTTTATTCGTTGCGTGACAACAAACCTTTCTCACAGAAGTTGTTAACAAGTTTCATCTATTCATTGGTTCCCTCCATTGTTTATTTGAGCTTTATTTTGTAAGTTAATCAGGCATCTGATTAAGACGCGGTGAATGCTACCTTTAATCTTAAAATCCAGTAAACCTGTTGTGACATGACTCGTTTACTGTATTGAATAAAAAGCGTCGTTCATAAGTAAGAATTTAGTTATAGTTTGGATTTCCAAGCGTTACTCTGCTTCATGTTGTTGGGAAATCCCACGAGCTATTGCTGTAATATTGTTCGGATATCCAACAAGTCTGGATATTAAATGTTTATTGCTGTGAGATATTTGGAGTACTAGATTAGCCATTAAAAAATTTTATCATCTTTAAATTGTCTTTCAGTCATCAGTTGAACACCAGTGTTTCACAGCAGATACCGACGGTCGATCCCCACGGTTATACAAGCCACATTGTTACCCTCAAGCTCAGTCATTGTTTTTTTTATTATACCGAATGAAGATTCCGTCTTGGTACAAATATCTATGGATTATTGTCTCAGTCAAACATGGAAGAGGAACCGAAGTTCCTAACTTTTAATACGGCAAGAAGTGAATGTTGAAACACTTTTTTTATTCTTCTTTAGCCATTGTGCAGAAGTATGTGACCTTAAACAACAATAAATAATTCTTCAAAACAAACACAGTGGATTAGCTTTTCAATCGAAAGTCCTTATAGCGAATCATTTTGAATTGATCAGTTCTTTTACTGTCCTTATTTTCGAGCAGTTCCTCTATTTCACACCGACAAATGGTCCACTGAGTTCCAATGTGTTCGATGTGCCTATTGGCACATAGAACACATTGGAACTCAGGGGACGAAATATCGGCAAAGTAGTAGTTTCAGTAGACATTTTGCGTGTTTACATTATTGCACAACGCGGAAATCGTTTGGTAAAGAAACTGTGTCATCACTCGTGCATTCAGCAATACTTTGGGTGCCTCCGCTGACGTTGTCGGTAATCTTCGGCTGAAGCGGGTAATAATGCAAAAATTATTGACCGGTGTGACAGGAATGATAGTCCGTAGGAACGTTAGTCCCTCTAGACTATTATTCCGCGGAATTATAGTCCTAAGT
Source organism: Pictodentalium vernedei (assembly GCA_031216915.1). Lineage (NCBI taxonomy): Eukaryota > Metazoa > Mollusca > Scaphopoda > Dentaliida > Dentaliidae > Pictodentalium > Pictodentalium vernedei. The sequence goes on along the minus strand of CM062297.1, from coordinate 395,951,599 downwards.
CTAACATTTCTAGGAAGAGTAGTCCGCCGGACTACTATTCCTAGAAATGTTAGACCTAGGACTATAATTCCGCCGGACTACTATTCCTAGAAATGTTAGACCTAGGACTATAATTCCGCGGAATAATAGTCCAGAGGGACTAATTTTCCTACGGATTATCATTCCTGTCACACCGGCATTATTCACCGCGGGTGGAACATTGTGAAATGTTTAATGGGATTACACGGCGGATTAGCATAACATTTGTAGATGAGGTATAATAATAAATATTTGTTAACATAAAAAAGTTACACATTTGGGAGAATAAAAATTGAAAATGTGAACAGTTTTTGATCGGTAATTTGTCGTTCGGAATAACAAGTCGAAAGCAATCGCACGCCGAACACGAATGTTTCTGTAGCAACTCGGGGTAAAAACGTATTCAGACCCCGCTGATGATGATTTTTATTACCTGGTGAACGCATGCATGGACATCTCTGCCTACTACGACCAATCCACGGCGGATGTACTGTATTAAAACAATAAATGGCTATACTTTTAAATAAAACACAGTTTTTGATCTCATACAAACATTTAGCCTGATCTGACCGAGATTTTGCCACGATTTCCTATTAAAATATCTGTGCCCAGCGTGCCCTTGTCTTCGATGAGTAGTGCCGAATGATAATCCACCCCCAGTTCAGACGGACGCATTTTGGGCGGATCTAATCTAATTGCAATAGATGCGCCTCTAGTCGCCCACAATACCCATTGATTCAGACGCACGCATTATCGTCGAATCTAATTCAATTGCATGGTATATTTGCGACAGTCTCCTTGCGTTCTTAACTCTTTGCCTGCTGTCCCGCTTTTGGGCATTTCTGATATAACCAATTATTACCAATACATCCTGGCAACATGAATTTCCCAAATGAGCTTAACCCAGTAAGCGAGCGTTAATACACGAACACAACCGAACATTGACGGAACATTAGATTGGATTCGTCGCAAGTTCGCGTGTACGAAGATTCGTCTGAAATGCGACCTGAAGATTTATTTGATTCAGACAGACGAATAATGAGCTCATATAATTGAAATAGAACCTAATGTTTGAATAGATTCGTCGAAAATGCGTCCGTCTGAACTGGTGTGTCCCGATCAAAAACTGTTAACATTTACAACTTTTATTCTCTCTACAGGATAAAATCATTTTCATTGTTTTTGCATTAAAACAATAATGTAATGTAAAGTAGGTTTTAAGTCAGATAATACCATAAACCAAGATATTCGGTCCGACCTTTATCTGCCCGAATCGCCTGCTCTCGCGTATTATCCCTCACATAATGTTTGGGAAATATGTATTATTTCATCGACATATTATGTGAGTTTTAAAGATACAGTTACGCCTACTTTGAGATCGGTAGTGATCAGGTACATGGGGAAATGTTTCCCTAATTCACTGTATCATAGCCAACAGATAACACGAAGTGTACTCGATATTGGGCGTTCCCACATTCAACATCTTCCTATTGAGCGCTGACAAATCGTGGGAAAATACGCAAGCGTCGTTAGATAGTTGAGTTAGGGATGGGTAAACATGTGAAGGTCGTTTTTATGGCCACAGTAATATGAGTTATTTTGATGAATTGATGAAAAATGGTCTCTGTTTAAGGCTCGGGTTTATGTTCAACCGAACGCCTGGGTCGAACACAAGCTCCAAGCCGCAAATCGCAGATCATGTTTACCGTCAATTTATCACAATAATGTATATGTTCCAATAAGACCCAATCCAAAGCCCCCAGACCCACATAGTGAAATGTACAAGGCAACTTTTAAAGATAACATCTTAGGGGGCTTTTCGCCGATGAAACAGCAACCCGTTGTATGTAGATCAGTACTCTTACCCCACCCAAAGAAAAAGCTGTCTGCGTCACTGGTGTGAGATTATGCGAGAAAACAATGATAGATGTCGTGGGGTGGGTGATATTCACGTAAGCTTTCCATCTACGATGACACGAGTTTTCAACCACGAGGGCTCTGTAATGCGCACTTAGGCATTTTATGTTCCATCTTTGGCACTACGAACGTTACGCACACACACCAGGGCCATATTATTTCAGGGAAACAAACAAAAATGACATCAGAGTGTTGGGAATCACATGTCACTGCTCTATGACAATGGAAATTGCATTATCTTAACGCGTGTCCCATTAATATTGACAGGCAGTTATACCCCCGTGCACTATCTCGAATTGATTACTGATATCACAATCGCTTCAGTTGATAATTGATTCCGGGCATTAAATAGTGTTTACCTTGCTGGCACATTGGAGAGCTTGATCGGCTTAGCATTGGATTACCATTACGTATGATATGTGTTATATTAATAATTTGTTTAGTGTATTTCTCTGCGCGGGAGCTCGGATGAATGAGTTTGAAGTGGTAGAAGTCATTGGCTAATGCCAACCTCGCTTCACATTTATTCATGTGCATACCGTTGTGACTACATCACTTATCTCTTTACAGTACAACCGCCGTGGACTGGTCACATTCCACGGGTGATCAATATTTGCACGGACGTAATAATATTAGATTCCTAACATTAATTATAGCAATAATCATCAAAAAAAATAATTAATGAAGCACCGGGTACAAACCGGTGCATCATTAATTAAAATTTTGCTGATGATTTGTATATTATCTGGTAAACGCGTGCGTGGACATCACTGCCCACGTGTGATTTACAACCAGTCCACGGCGACTGAACTGTACCAATGAATTGCTGGAATGTCAGCGAAAAACGTCGCAACTCACCTCCCCCCCCCCCCCCGTCCCTTCCCTTAGATGGTGTCATGTCAATCAACGCGATGTCTCCCCAATCGATGACGTTTGGTGACGTAAAAGCTCTTACGATGAGACTGTATAGTAACAGCGTTCACGTCATCAAACGTCATAGTGTTTACCCAACGCGATAAAGAGTAACACCGTATCAATTTTCAAATCTCGGTCCTTGTTTTCTGTTTATGGTAAGTAAAAATTGTTTTAATATTCAGTTTGTATTGCCGCTACGTGCACATCATCAGTAAAATCATTATTCACAGATATCAAAGTATATTCTTTAAAAACAGATTTGCGATTGCAAGGTGTCGGAAACTAAAAAAAATTGTTTGATGTTGTTGAAAACTGTTTATTCAAAGCAACAACTGTCCCCATAAGATGGCGTCAAGTGGGACACAATTGTATGTGACAGTGAGTGTTCCAGCAATTCAGTTGTTCAGTACAGCCGCCGTGGACTGACACCTCTCGACGCATGGACAATATTTCCACGGACGCAATTATATTAGATTCCAAACACTAATTATAGGAATACTCATCAAAAATTTAATTAATCAAGTACCGGGTACAACTCGGTGCTTCATTAATTAACATTTTGCTGATGATGATTTTTATTACCTGGTAAACGCATTCGTGGACATCACTGCTCACGTGTGGATTACGACCAACCCACGGCGACTGTACTGTATGGGTGGTCTGGTGTGGGGAAATCAGGCCTGGCATTCTTAAAAATGCAGGATGGCTAAAACTCGCTCCCCTCGCATGGCCTAGGCGATCGATTAGCTCTCCTCAAGCTTACAAAAGCTAAAATTGCAAAATGAAGTTTTGCTGTTAATGAATTCCGCCAAGTGGGCTTTGTACATTTCCTTTGGTGCTGCTAACAAGGTAGTCTGTGTGAGACGGTTACACTGCCCCTCCCACACCTCCGGGCCTTGGCAAGACCCGGAGATGTGGGAGGGACAGCGTGACCGTCTTACAGAGACCACTAACATACATGTAGCAGAGATCTTAAAAGACGTGGGTTCTAGGCATAGGCGGTTATGGTAATCATTATTTTCTAAGGCCAGGAGGGCTAGTTTTCGCCCTCCTTAATTGCTTTAAGGCGAGCAGTAGGCGAGCGAATAAATCGCTCTCCTGAAAATGCCAGGCCTGGGAAATTCGAAAATGGGTGCCAACTCCTAAGCTCTCTTTACATTTATTTATTTGCTCATAGAGTTCAAACCAAATTCGCTAGCACTATATATTTCTGGTATGATGGGAGTCATATACAGTATTATGTTAACAAATGCGTCCCTTTCGCGATCAGATCACGATCTGGCGACGATTCACTTAAACCAGTGTGTCGTGATTTCATAAATAAAATCAAGATCGAATCAAGAAACAAAAATGACATCTTGGATACAATGTGCCCACATTTCTTTTGAGACAGGTGAAATTCTTCAGTCTTGTGGTCAGACAACTCGAGCCAATACTCTAAAACGTTTACAATTGTATTTTCTAGAATTGTACTTTCTATATCTTAATATAAATGACTAAAATGAATCATTAGCAAATTTAAAAGGTATGGCAATTTGCCAAGTGGCAAATTGCAACATCTTTGAAAATGCCAATGGTTCATTTCAACCTATACCAAGTCATAACTGGAAAATACAATTCTAGAAGATACAATTGTAAAAGTTTTATACTATAGGCCAATGTTCGGATACTTTGGAAGAGATCGCGACCTGATACAATGAATTAAGACTAGCATTACTGCGAATAGTACTGTGCCCCAAAAAGTGTTTTTCCGTGATCAGATCCGAATCAGAGCGCAACACTCCTGCAGCAGTAGGTCGACATTTCGTAGATAAAATACTGTAAAATTAAGACAACATCAACACAAATCAACAAACGAAAATAGCCTCCAAGATTCATGGTCGTTACATGTCTTTCTTGTTCGACAGGGGATACTCTACAGTGTTGCAGGGGGTGGGGGGGGGGGGGGGGGGGGCTGTAAGCGGCCAGAGAATTAGGATCGGATCGCGACCCATTCGTGATCCGATCGTAATTCTTTGTCCACTTTTATGATCACAATACTGGACATACATTCACTACGCTAGGAAAGTTTCTGCCATCAAGACTTGGCACACGCAAATTGTTTGTGCTTTATTGAGAGTGGCGGATGATTTATAGACTAATTCCAACACAATTGTAGATGAGAGTACACCCCCATCTCCAGGATGTACGCCTACTCCAAATCTGGTAGGCGACTATTCTCATGGTCGATTTTGATTTCCAATACTCCCCTGCAAACCTCCGAATCGAATCTCAATCCCGTCCCATTCGGATTAAGCAATTTCACAATGCTAGAGACAAATGCACTTCATGCTGTATAATATGCGATTTTTTCCAGTATTTAAAAAAAAGAATGCCGGTGGGTTAGGAATTTGCCGCAAGAGTGAAGAAACTTAATCGCTCATTCTATATGCAGCTCATCAATAAATATCCGTTCCAGTGTAATCTGATATCCTGTTAGTAAAACTAGATATATCGAGTTGTTCTCCTGAATTAAGTATCAATAATGCAGTGAGCTACACGAATTTTCCCACCGAATACTCAACTTTGAAGCCGCCAAATTTGGCTCTCTTAGCTGGCTTGGTGTGTTCTGGATTGCGTACCGACTGAACAGCACAAGTAGTTCATTTTGTGTCCGGGTGTCCGTCAATTCGGGCTGTGGCTAAGTAGACTCAAGGCCGTCAAACAATAGGCACGATTCTTACGTCACATGCGATGATAGAGTTGTATTAACCATTTACCTAACATGAAAAACAGACGACACTTGCAAAAAAAAATTCTTGAATAACTATTTTTTTTCATTTTTGTCTCAAAAACATAGGTTATGACCCCTCGTTGGAACCAGCTCGACGAGCTCGTTCCAACGAGGGGTCATAACCTATGTTTTTGAGACAAAAAAAAAAAATTAATTGGCGATTTTGGCCATTAGGTTGTGTAAAGGGTTAAGCTGGTTGAGGGCTAGATTATTTCTGATGGTCTCAATTTGTCATCCAAAATTTGTTTTCTTACAAATTATTGGAGAGAGCCAACATGCACTCTCCAATAATTTGTAATGGAACATATTCATATAAACAAAATATTATTTGCGTTTGACTGAATATGAAATATGAGCAAGGAAAACATTGACTTTTGCTCTGGTACCCTGATTTTTTGAAAGCCCTGGTAGTGGCTTCCAGCACTGAACCACTTAACAATATTTTGTTCTCCGTTTGCAATTTTGACATAGCGTGAAATATCAGAATATACAGCCTTGCTGTAAAACACAAATATTGAAGGGGAATGGCTGTGAAACTGAAACACCAACACAGTATGTAAAGTTATATCTAGTGACAGTATGTTTGTCTTTGTTCTCCAACAAGGCGGCAAACATGATAAATCACACTATGCCCAAGATCCAAACAGAGAAGAAATATCACTCTTTGTTATACGCTCCACTACAGGTTATTGGAAACATCGCGGAAAAATAATAATCGTATTCCATGCAGTGTAGATATAATTTTCACCTCACTGTACGAGCTTCGATTTCAAGCCTAATCAAGGGGAATTCTGCAAACCCATCGCTGAAAACTACCAACTTCTGAAACGCAATCCACTCGCGAAAAATAAACATGTGTTTCCGACACTCATAAGATACTTATTATTTTCGGTATTCACCCAAAACACTAGATACATGTATCTTCTATTTGCTACTATTATACACACCAATGACTTTTTCTTTTCTTATTGGGGATTAACGAAACTTTCGACAGCTGGGGTCACAGCTGGGGTCACCTCGCGTCGGAGAGTTTTACGGGTGGAGGAAGCCGGAGTACCTGGAGAGAACCACCGCGCAAAGGCGAGCGAAAAATTGTCAGAGACAAGCAAGATTAGAACTAGTTAAGAACACATGAACCATAAACGTGCAGTACGCCTTAGCACACAGCGCCACCGTGCCCCCAAGTGGGCAATCGGGATTCAGTGTCTTGCCCAAGGCCACAACGCAATTACCCCTGGGGATGGTCGAACCGTGGACCTTTTGGTGTGAAGTCCAATGCCGAAACCACTGAGCCACCGAGCTTCCGACATCCCTGATTTATCTAGTCATGAAAATCGGACTTTTGACAAAGTTACCTGTCATGAAATTGGATGGGCGAGGAAGGTCCAGTTGTGTAGCATGTAAATGTTGAGGAGACACCGACGACATCAGTAGAAAATAAAGTGGAGTTTCCTGTTGTTGCTTTCAATAAACGAAACCAAGAGACAGGAAACTTGTTTGTTTTATGACAAGCTAATTAGAAGCAACTAAGTAACTGTCCAGTTTTGCTCTTTCCGACTTGGAACACAAAGAGCTATTTTGTTTAAAACAGCACATCTTGTTCTCCTTTGGATAAAGACCGGGTATTCGCTTTTAATTCATTGTTCGCGCTCTTAGAAAATACGAGAACGGCTTGCACAAAAGATTTGAATTCCAAATCATATTATTGTGTAAATACATTAGAATAAGAAAATCTCCGCGTGGGTACCACGGGAAGTGAATCAGTGCTTGCTTACTGTGATAAACAAGCTCTGTTTTGTTGATAAGAAATAGGACACGATATCCAATGCCTGGGGTGGAAGTCCTCTGAAGTGGGCAACATGGGAATCAAAGATTGCTGGACTTGACTATACATCCGTGTTGCGATCACGATTAGCCTTTGTATAGAAATATGTGACCTTAACCCTTTACCCAACGCAGACGATTTCAAAATTTATTATTTTAAATATCATTTTTTCAAAAAATTTCAACAAAACCATATCATGTGACCCCTCTTTGGAACGAGCTCGTCGAGCTCGTTCCAAAGAGGGGTCACATGATATGGTTTTGTTGAAATGTTTCGAAAAATAATATTTTTTCAGCTGTTGAATTTGCATATTATGCGGGCGGATGCGGGCGATTCGTTGGGTAAAGGGTTAAAGTAAACGTTAATAAATATAAATATGAAGAAAAAATCATATATTTTCGAAACCACTTCCCCTGAGTACATGTGGTAACAACTTTAGCTTATCTAACAGCATATCTTAATAAGTGGATGTCTCCTATTTCTGACGGGTCTTACAGCTCGGCCGCCGTGGACTGGTCACGTTCCACGGGTGGGCAATGTTTCAATGGACGCAATAATATTAGATTCCAAACACTAGTTGTAGGAATAATCAGCATCAAAAATTTACAGGTACAACTCGGTACTACATTAATTAAACTTTTGCTGATGAGTTTTATTACCTAGGAAACGCAAGCGTGGACATCACTGCCCACGCGAGGATTACGGCCAGTCCATGGAGACTGTACTGTATATTGACAGAAATGAAACACTGTTCATGGTTTCTTGAAAACTCAAGACACAAAATGAGTAGTTTTTATTTTTCTCTAGTCATCCCAACCATTTGGCCCCTATGGAAACTTTCATCTTGTGGAAACTTTCATGTCATTTCAGAGACATCAATTGGAAGAGTCCACATCCGTTATTGATGGGATGGGCGGGGGTTGGGGGAGGGAAATATGTTTTCGAGCAACCTTTGGTGTGAACGTTTAGGCTATTGATTAACCTACTCCACAGGGAGAGCGGAGGCACAGCGGTAAGAGTACTTGACTTTGAGCCGAAAGGTCGATAACTCTCGGTCTTCACCAGCGGTTACTACATTGTGCCATTGGGCAAGACATTTAATCCTAATGCCCATGTGGGGGTACGTTGGCGCCATGTTCTACAGCTTGTTGCACGTCGATGGTGCACTTGCCTTCAACTGCTGCTTGTGCAGATTTGGCAGGTTAAAGAGATTGAAAGTTGCTTGCCGCTACTAGGTGGTTCTCCTGGACACCCAGCTTTCCCCACCCGTCAAACTGTACGGCACGATGTGACTCTGGCTGTTCAAAGTGTCTTTAAACCCCAATAAACAAACAAACAATCCACCTAATAATTTACACGTTCCTAAGGAATTAAGAAATAACACCTACACCTTATCCTGGATACAGTTTAATAATTAGCCCAATATAAGACACTCTTCGGGCTTTCTTGAGATAGTACCTAATACACGAAGGCACTTTGATGAAGTAGAAACAAATATCACAAACTCAAACAAAACAAACAGATCCCATGCAAACACATATTTATATAAAATCTCATCGAAAGTAATCTACCAGAAGAAACGAAGAGCAAACTGTTTTGGCGCCATCAGCCAGTACGGAAAATGATTCATGGTGTTTTAAACAATTTCTCATCAGGCTGTTCTTGAATAACTGTTATTTGGATTTTCCCTGAAGAAAATACATTTGTTTTTCTACGGATTATTATATTTTTTTTTGTTGTAAATAATATTTAAATTGAGAAGTAAAGCGAGTGAAGATAAGCTTGCAATTATTTGGACAATATTTCGAAGCTGTATTACAGGACGAACGCCCGTGTCTCCAATTTGTCTCCGAACAATCTTTCATTGATTTGAACCCTGTTGATATGTTTCGTGTCAGTTCAGCGACATGGAATAATTCATATTCGTTATTTGGGGATAAACCGACTGAGACTCGAGACTTCTCCTATGGATTGGCCTACCATACAAAATGACTGAGCAATTGTTTGCTTTATGGACGTGAAAACAGGATATTTCTGGTGCGGAAACACACAGAATGACACGCCCATGTGAATGGGTTAATCGATATGGGACAAGTGCCATATCGATTAGCCCACCCACACGCGCGTATCGTTCTGTGTTTATTACATGCCTTCATGTCTATAAAAAAAACCAATTATTAGAAGGACACTCAGCAATTCCTTTGACAAGAAAAAGAACACATTTTATCTCCAAGCAAATATGCGAGAGGAACCCGTGTTATTATTTCCTCCCCTGAGTTCAAATGTGTTCTATGTGCCTACTGACACATAGAACACATCGGAACTCAGGGGACGATTTTTAGCTATAGCTAGGGATTCAAATTGTAATTACGGTGCACCATTTGTAGAAAATGCCAGTGACGTTTCGCTTCTCTATAAAAATAGTCCGTCAACGATTTCCGTTCCGCACATGTGTGAGGAATGGATTTTCATTTCCCGCATGGTTTAGTGTTGCTGTAGATGGAGATTTCATAGAACAGGCGCGTAATAAAGGTTAAGCCAAGGTAAAGTGTATATTTTGTCGTTCTTGAGATGATTTTCGTGCTATACCCCGGATATTAAATTAAATGGACTGGTATTAGTGCCCTTGTACATCTACTCCTGTGAAGTAACAATTAAGATTTGTCTTTTACATCTTTTACATCAGTTGTTTAACAACAACGCACCCTCCTTGATCATCCATAAACATTCGTTGAAAATCTCTGTAGAACTGGCGAAGTGGTGTTAACCGCGAGCCTTCGGCGCGAGGTTAACACCACTTCACAACGAGTGGTGAACATTTGGTACACCAGGCTACTTTGGGTATATTTTGTTTATACCATGATCGTTAGATTATTAAGAGTCGCTATTATTTTTTCTCGATTTTACTGAGCAGCAGCCGTACATAGGTGCGAATTTGTTTTTGTTTACATGAGCATCGGTGGGCGGTACTTCCGCTGTCAGTTTTATCACCAAAACGAAATAGAAAAAGAAACAGGGCCTTTTTCATTTAACCCTTTACCTAACATGAAAAGCAGACGACACTTGCAAAAAAAAATCTTGAATGACTATTTTTTTTCATTTTTTGTCTCAGAAACATAGGTTATGACCCCTCGTTGGAACGAGCTCAACGAGCTCGTTCCAACGAGGGGTCATAACCTATGTTTTTGAGACAAAAAATGAAAAAAAAAATGAAAATTAATTGACGATTTTCGTGAATAGCGCTGGCCGGTTTTGGCCGTTACGTTGGGTAAAAGGTTAAAAGACATAACAACATACTATTTCGAGTTATGGGTGCTTTATTAACATGAGACAATGCATGTTTGTTAATTGTTTGTGTTTTTTTGGGGTAAACTCATTTAAAAACGTAATAAACAATTGCCAATTTCATTTCACTCTTCGCAAGGCGACGTGCGATAAATTTAGACAAGTTCGCATTCAGGTCGACGTCATCAAAGGTCAACTTGGATGTAATTCCACTGTGGGTGTAAATTTTAACTATTGAAATCCCATTGCCGGCGTGTTCACCATGGTTGGTGTATAAAGCTATAATGTATGTCAGTGGCTTTCTATATATATATAGTATAATAGGTAATCATGGTACAGAATGCATTATCAATGTAGTATAACATTTATTTTTGATTTATTTATTAATGAGTCGAGGGCATGCGTGCGAGACCCATTGATTTCCAAACTGGACTTAATATCAAAAGGCGACTGTTCGATCGTGACCCCCGGTATCTTTGTTTTGTCCTTGGGCAAGACATTTTATCTCGATTGTCCAAGGTGGAGCACGGTGGCGTCATTGTGCTAATGCGTTCAGCACGTCGTTGACACAGCTGCCTTTAGCCAAAGCAAGCAATGGTAAGGGGGGTGGGTGGGTGGGGGCTAACAAATTGCTAGGATGTGGTTTCGGTTGCTAGCGACTCACCTGTTTAACCACTCATTTGTAATATGATATAGCGAACGTTGAATGCTTTTACCTTCATGGATCAAACGTAAAAGTCACGTGGTTATGCATTGAAGAACGTGCACTTGGGAGCGAGGTTATGTCGTGTGTCCTCTAGTAACATTGTGTGAGAAGTCATATTGGGGGAGCAGCCGGTTGTATTCGGTGTGAACTTACACAGTGTTAACGAGTCCAACATACAACAGTGTGGTACATAAACGTGTAATAGCGATCGTTATACGGGATACGTAATATATAAAAAGGTTGATGTTATCTATCCACACTGACGCTCAATATAGAAAACAGCTACTATCTAGATTCTTACAAGTCTGCCATGCTGAAGATAATTTACAACGATTCCTTGCCTAGTGGCAGCAAAGATAGTTAATATTTTGTCTTGATCTTATATGTAGCCTTTAAGGGTTTCTAGTTTTGTACTTCAACCTTGAAGTGTATGTACGAACTCTTAGTGGCTATGAGAAGGAAAATGAGCTGGGGAATGATCATTTGACTCTTGTCCACTGAAGAGAATAAAATGTGCAAATTACAGACAATGTGTAAGGTCCCCCATGGGAATCTGTTACCTGTATAATGTCGTTAAGTTCGCACAGGTATTCGAGGAAATGATGACTTTCGTAGTCCAAATTCGGAAAATTTCTCGGGATGTGCCATCCCGGGAAATTTTCTTCATATCGACTTCAGAGCACGCACATTTCTCTTATGTCCCGGTAACCCTGTTACACACCTCGCCGCATCAATACTAGGATCATACTTCGTATTGAGGTCTAACGACACTTTCGACAGCCAGGGTCACCTGGTATCGGAGACAATGGCCGTATATTCGACTCCATGACCTCAAAACTATTAAAATCCTGGGCCTCATAATAGAATTCACACTGCAATCTGAAATTCCTATTGTCAGCCCTGCAAATTGTGTGATTTTACAATGGGTTGAGGATGTGATGGCCAAATTTGTCATTACTCGTTAGGTGATCCACAACCACAACCAAAACATTCTTGGCTCAAACAAGTCTGAGGCGTTGGTCGGCCTGAACATATTCACCGAACTGAACATATTTTCTTCTTTTTCAAAACAATTACTTCCTTGACTATCTTTGTGTATCGGGAATGAAATCTATGATACCAGCGGGATCCCTTGAACGGCACAGCTCCACTAAAAATGATAAGAGACGATTGATGTGATGTAATGAGATGCTATAAGCATGGAAAAAGTCGATAACCTCTGTGGTTTGACTACGATGTATTAAATAGTGATCAACAGACGAATCGTCGGTATAAAATTATTGATACTGAGGCAGAAACAGTATTTTCAGTGATCTTCGTAATTGTTTGCATTTTAGACCCTAACGAGGCATCAGTAATTAACGTGTGAGAGCAGAATTAAGGGTTGTGCCGTTGTCTCTGAATTTGACATGTGCAGTGATCTAACTCCAGGAAAAGTTATGTTATGATTGCAGTAATGGTCGGTAGAGATATGAGAAGTATGATAGTTCCAGTGGGACGATTTATCAATTTCTCTTTCACGAGTGCCTCGTGGGATGAGTTAGCGGACGACTCACGTTTGCAAGCATCATCCATCATTATATATATATTTAACCAGAAAAGCGATAGTGCATATTAGTTTGATATTCTAAATGAATGATTTCAAAACTCCCTTGAGATATCTGGAAAAGCTGGTTATAATTGTTTTTTAGCTCAATTTGACAACCTCAAGTATGAGCTATGTGATGGGTTGCGATCGTTCGTCCGACCGTACAAATTGTGGACAGACAGAGGGGCGTACCTACGTACGCCCCTCTATCCGACCACAGTTTCTTTAGCACACCCCACAGGCCGCATCTCTCCCCCGATCAATTTCAAATTTCATACGTGGCTTTCGGATAATATCCAGATGGGAGCCATCGAATTTTTCCGAATTTCGTTGAAAAACATGGCCCCCAGCTACCATCTTGAATTTGGCATACTAATTGTCAACAATTCCATTAGCACACCGTACATGCCTCGCCTCTCGACCGATCTCTTTCAAATTGTATATGTAGCTTTGGTGTGGTGTCTAGATGGGAACTATCGAACTTTGCTGAATTTTGTTGAAAAGCATCGCCGCCGGTGGCAATCTTATATATGGCATATAAAATGTCAACAGTTCCATTAGCACACTCTGCGGCCGCACCTCTCACCCGAACATTTTAAAATTGTAGCTTTAGTGTGGTGTCTGGATGGGAGCTATCATATTTTTCTGAATTCTGTTGAAAAGCATGGCCACCAGTGGTCATCTTGGATTTGACATATAAATTGTCAACAATTCCTTTCGCACACACACCCTGGGGGATGCATCTCCCACTCAATCTATTTCAGCTCTAATAGGCGGCTCTAGGGTGATGTGTACTTGGGAACAATTATGTTTTTTTTTCAATTTCATTAAAAACCATGGCCGCCAACGGCCAATTCAGATATTGCAATTAAATTATCTACAATTCCTATAGCACATCCTGCACTCGGTTATTTAGTTCAGTCCCTTCTTGGTGAAATTGAGCTATAATGTCATTGACTCGTTCATGTTTAAATTGTATCTGCATGTAAAATGTGAAGGCGTGTTACACGCAGGCCAGCAACTATCTGAAGCTTTTTGGGGTGCAAAACCGATATTTGCCGGCCATGGAATAAAGTGGCCCAACCGTTCGTGTTCATATCCTTGCTTTCGCTACGTTATTCAGAAAATAAGTCTACAATCTCAAAATAAGCCACGGCAAACGACAATGTTAGGGTTAAAGCTGTGGCATACAGCCACAGCTTTAACCACGATATTGCCAAATGCCGTGGCAAACCTCTGAGTTAAGCTAGTCCAACTTATCACTCAACTAGATACTAAATGAAAAAGGTTTTATGCCCATGCGGCAGTTTCTGAACAAGTCAAACCTCCTATGTCTTTTTTTAAAATAAAATTGTATATCATGGGCAGCTGGGAGCGCGATGACATTTTGGTTAGAGCATTGAACTTTTAACCGAAAGATCGACAGTTCGATCCTGTTCTGTGCCATCGGTTCCAAGTCCTTGGGCAAGATACTTAATCCAGATTACACGCATGAACGCTCGATGACTCTGTGCACTGCATGTAGGCCGTACTGTATGTCGATGGTGCACTTGTCCTTAACCGATGCTAATTCTGCTTGTACCAGGTTGGTATGTTGGGGAGTCTGATAGTTGCTCGGTGGTTTTCTCCGATACTCAAGCTTCTTCCACGCGTAAGACTCTGGCTGTTGAAACTGTCGTTAAATACCGATAAACAACCAACACTTTGAGCTTTTCGTGTGGTTTTCTCCAACATTGGCGGTAACTACAAGTCTCTTGATACGGAGTGCTGTTCTTGTAAGTTTAAAATACTCTGTAGGGCTTCATCAAATGAACTGAAAATCCATATTATAATAAGTTAGATTTCTATTTCGCCAAGTCAGCTCTAAAAAATCAAAACTCTGTGTACTGTTAAGACAAGATTGCCGCTTGGACAGAGTAGAACATGACAGTAGTATTAAGCCCGAGTGCTGCGCCGATAAGGGAAAAGGCAAACATTTCTTTTCATTTTATTTGTTTTTTTAACTCACTCCCTACAGGATATTTGTAATCACGGATCTTGATGGGAAGGACCATCCTATTCCTATGCGATCTTCGCAAGTTCGCAATTGCCAACCGGTCTTGTTTATTACACTGACGGTTCAAAAGTTCAGAAGATCAAAGCTTTGAATGTACCTAAGAGACAAATGCTTCTACGGTTTCTTGAGGTTTAACGTCGACGTTCTTGACCGTTTACCTTTAGAAACAATAGTTTTTTCATCAATTTTTGTTTTAATTATTAAACGTCTAAAACGGTGTAAAATTTACCGATTCTTCGACAACGAAAAATATTAATCGATTTCGGCGTGACCGATCGACAATCGATTAATCGATTAATCGTGATAGCCCCATTCATGGCATTGCAGTGAAAATGACAAAACCCGGACAAGCAAGCCATTATGTATTCGAAAAAGAAACATCGTAAAAAAAGTTCCCACCGGACGAGTAGACATTTACGAATATCCTCCACAATAACCGCGAGCCAAAGAGTCTACGAGTGTTCACGGTGTCGGGTATCAATGGTGCAAAAATTTCGTTTGAAACCAAAAATACAGCATATGACGCCACAGAGTGCTACCAAAATTATACTTTTGGTAGATCTCAAAATTTGTGGTCCATTATTTAAGTGTGCCGATTTCGATACAATCGCTCTCTGACTACGCAGGCGACACATAATTCATGTCTGGATGTAATCTATTGGTAACGTAAGTAATGATGGCCCTTTTATCTTGGATCAACTGAATTAACAGTTTATCCATTTAATCGGATACTTATCAAAACATTTTTTTGTTACTCAATCCTTTTTATCTTAACTTTTTATAATCCTTCTGGAAGATAATAAATTATTTACTACTAGTTTATTTGGATTTAATAAGCAGTGTGTAAATAATAACCATGAAATACCATTATTTATTTATTTATTTATTTATTTATTTATTTATTTATTTATTTATTTATTAGTTGAAGTTTTATATCATCAATAGTTTATCGTTTGTGGTTATTTTTGGAACGAAATGGCCAGGTAAAATACTAAATTAAATTATATTAAATTATTTTTGAGTGCAGCAAAGCGCCTTCAATGCTTCAGCATTGCAGATGGTGCCTTGTTACACCCAAAGGTCGATACATGGTTAATTTGTTCTCTGTTACAACCAGATTCCATTTGGCGCTAAAATCGTTCATTTGGCATCAAAACATTCTTTTAGCACCGAACAAAAACTCCACTCGGAAACAAATATGTTGGGTCCAACGTAAATACCGGCGTCCAGAAGCAGCAAACTTATCGATGACATCGGCAATTCCGTGGTAAAACCGTAACAGAATGACATGCCTTTTACCCGGCTAATGCCTATTGCCATGACCAATTTTGATGACTGGCGTGACTCGCATATTACCAAACTAGTAAATTACTGTGACAGTTTTATGCCACCCTGTGGTATGTGAGCAGCAAATTATTGTGTTGTGTTTTCAAGTATTACAGGAACTGTAAATCGTTCCGTGAGTGCAACAAGGTGACATCTGTGATGTTTCAGCTGCCACCTTGTTGCCACCAAGTGGCGACATAGGATGAAAGGAAATTCAGTGGTTGACCAATAACAAAATGAACCTGTGTATATTGAAGTAAATCTCATCTGTATGTATGTAATTTAATACGATTACAACATATTGAATTGCAAAGTATTACGACGTGCAGATGGTTCTAGAGGTAAACAGAGACTCGATTCCAACTCTCCATAGCAGAACTGATACACCCGGTTTATATACACCACTTGTCAAATATATCTATGTGAGTAGTTTGGCAAACATGTACCACTTCTGTGTTGGTGCCTCTCGCGGGGGAACATTGACATTACGTCACACCGTGGTGAATGCTTCGCAATATTCTCGTTGTCAGCTTAAGAAACGCATCGGTTAATATTAATCAACCGCCTAATATCTTGTACTATATAATCCTACTGGCGTGTTATCATAGTATGGTTGCTTTGGGGTGTGTTTCTTATTCAGCAGTATACATGTACCTTGGTAACATCATTATGGGTTAGATAACCCATCTTTTGCTACGCCTTTTAGTTCATTTAGATTATTCGTCCTACTTCCAACCTTGATCTGTCAACTGTCACTCCAGTTGCAAACAACCAAAGACATGTATTTTTCATCAGAAAATTACATCACCTAATCAGTTCCATAACTCGAAACTAAAGAAAGTTGTCTCTCTCGACTGAGCTAAACACATTGCTGCTCGTTTTCATATAATGGAGTGACAGTAATTCTGCAATACAAAATTAGAGCCTCTGTCTCATTCAGGAACTTCCTTATGACTACTTAACCCTTTGAACACGAGAGCCCGCTTTTACCGCCCAAAAACATGATACCTAATAGTTTCACTATGTATGATGCTGCTAAGTGATTGTGTGGGGGTAGACCAATCAATATTTTCAACGTGCAGCCACAAGGCTGCACGTTGAAAATATTAATTGGTCTACCTCCAAATAATGAATATGCTCTCCTCCAATTGCTGCAATTGAACTAACGTGGAAGATACCACATGGGTTAAAATGGTTAAGGCTATGATAGGGACGAGTAATAATTTCTTGGTGACATTTGGGAAAAGGGATTAGAGCATAATTAAAGGTGCAATATGGGTGGCTTATGGTATCGAGTCATGCAATTTGGTTGGTTGACTTAGTCCCCCGATAGAATATAGATGCCTCAGTGAGTTTGGAAACATTAAGCAAAGACTGAGCAGGAGTTAACCGTTGATAGAGTAACAAACGCCGAATTCTGGTTTCCGTAAAAACTCTGTAAGGCTGAACTTCAGAGCAACTCAACACAACCAAAGTCTTCCTTTCCATACCAGACTCGTAGCATGATAAGATACACAATTCCCTTGGATTCCCTTGGCTTAAAAATGAAGCAGACACAAAGGGTGTAAACCGTCGCTACTGTACAACCACAGTATTCCGATTTCCGTTCAATCGATCACACCTCATTACACACTACTTGGTCTTTAGCAGGGAGTACGTTGTGTCATGGAAGCCACGTGCTTCCCCAAACTCTATGAGATCGGCCTCCAAATAAACAAATGGTCGTTCACCCTTACAATACACCCTGTACACAAAAATCATCCATAACTCCTGTCGCCAAAGCATGGTCACTTTGACAGTTTGTTAATATGGTAATATTCGCTGCCGCTACCATCATTGCGGTACCTTACTACTGAGGACCACCACCGAGATGCACAAATTTTAGGGATCAGGAGCGTATGAGATGCTGCTATCTCTTCCCAAAGTAGTTGATATTTTGTTTGTATACTGCACTGTTCTCATGTGTGTAAAAAACATTATTTATTTATTTATTTTAATCTTGTTTTTTAAAAGGATTGGCGAACGAGTTATACAACTTATATTAACGCCTCTCCTTGGCCTAATGGCGCAGGGGTGTGGGATGACTTCGTGGACTCGCTCTTCTCGAATACTACGAAGGGATTTTTAGCCTGCACGGAGTGTGTCTCTCTCCGCACAAAGGACAGCCAGTTTACGTCCCCATCGGAAGAACTGTACGCTGTGACAGCATCAACCCCACAATTGATGCTGACAGAGAGTGTTCGGACACCTCGAGAACTTTTCCCGACCGGGGATCGATCCCGGGACCTCTGCATGAGAGACCAGAGCATTTATCCACTCGGCTACCACTCTCTAGGGAAAAGGGTGCTTCTATTCTTCTGTCAATATATTTTTTGTATTCTACAAAAAACACCTTAGAGCACTGCGTTCACAAAAGCAAACTGAGAATTTCGATCGGATCAAGACCAGGTCGTAATCTGGTCGAAATTATATATCCGATTTTCTCCACGCAGCGTTATGTAATCCTACCCGTCGCGAAAGAAATACGAAAACATTAACTCTTTGAGACCCGGTAGTATCTTCCATGTCAGTCCACTAGGAGTAATTGGAATAATCCATATTCATTATTTAGGGGTATACCAATCAATATTTTAAACGTTCAGCCTTCGGGCTGCACGTTGAAAATATTGATTGATCTACCCCACACATGCACTTAGCACCCATCCTACTTCATGAGGTTATGACATAGCATGTTCCTGTTTTACTGGAGAAATAGGACCCAGTAATCAATGCCTGGGGTGGAAGTCCTCTAAAACGGGCATCATGGTTATAAACGATTGGCTTTACTTGACTTTATATCCAAGTTGTGGTCACGATCAGCTATTGTGTAGTCATTTGTCACATTAAACACAAATAAATAAATAAATAAATAAATAAATAAATAAATAAATAAATAAATAAATAAAGTCTAAGTCTAAATAAATAAAAGCCACAAGAAATAATAGTAGGTCTAAGTGCTCACCTCGGCTGGAATACCAGAGTGTGTACACTAAACCATTTCATGCTCTCAAACAAGATCTGAAAATGATAACCTCCCAGGATAACTGCCACCGACTCACCGATAGGCAAAGAAGTGTCAATGCTTATTGTCGGAGAAACCCAAATGTCTCTCGGTGTGTGTTTGTGATTTCCGGTTTCTGAGTTTACGGTAGAAAATTTGCGGGAAGGCAATCGAATTATGCACTGCAATATCCGTTTTTACCAATTTACGGCATAATAATGTGAGAATCCGATTGCTGTCCTGGAAATTGTGTGAACAATTGTGTTGATTTTCATACAAATTGAATCACCTCATTTAGTGTTTCACCCATTGAATTTCAGAAAGCAGGGAAGAAAATAAAATAATCAGGGGAAATATAGAGTGGCTACTCAAACGGGGTCGGTGTGGGGGCACGTCACGTTGGAACATGCTCGCCATACTTTTATCACAGACATATCAGATGATAACATAGGAAGTTAAAAGAACCCTGGATACTATGCAATCATTCGTGCAATACATTTTCGAAAATTGTACACAAATTTGCTTTTGTCCCACGAATTGTTAGACGGGTCAGAATATTTTTACTACTTCAACCAGCCTTCGGGTTGAAAAGTGGTTGAAGTAGGACTCAACCAATCCATGGCCAGATCAAAGTATAAAAAGGGTGGCAAACAAGTATTTCTGCAACTGCCTATTTAAGATTACAAAGTGTGGGGTGACATGAAAGGATGTTATGAACTGTTTCGAAGGTACAGTACATCAATGGTAGATAACGCTCCACCCCGACACACCCAATCGCACCGTATTAACACCTTCCGCGCGTGTATCAAGTGTGAGAATCAAGGAGATGCAAGTTCTGTGTATCCTTTTTTCGATCTTGTTTCCCATCAGAAATAGGTACTATTCGTCTTGGACATTTGTGCATCCACGCCCAGGGTCCCTGCCCACAACACCCTACCCCCAGCCCACCCCAACTTCACTCTTCCATTGAGGTTCCATCGTTTCTACACATACATTATATACTTTATTTTCTATTTTCTTCAGATTTCTACAAATGTTACCAACGATGGACACGACGTCACTTTTCTAATTAGTCAAAGAGTGAAGAAACCAATTACAATCACAGAGGGGCCTTTATCATACACGTACCGAATTAAAAAGATAAAGCTACATTACGGAAGTGATGACAGTAGGGGGTCGGAACATTTAATTAGTGGCAAAGCTTTCCCAGCTGAGGTTAGTATTCCACTAAACGTATCTGAACGTCACTTGTTTTTCATCGTAGAAGAATTTTTGCTCTTACTCTTAATTATTTGTGCGGTAAAACAGAAGTTCATTCCTGTGTCGTTTCAACCCTTTTCGTCTCATTCTGGGTCATTTTTGCAGTAAATGTTGTGAAAAAAACATGCTTTTCTTTCTTCATTATTTCAGTTTTTTATGGAAAATGGGTGCGTCTTTTCTTCTGTCAATATCTTTTCTGTATTCGACAAAAAAAAAACACCTTTGAGTACTGCGTTCACAAAAGCAAACTGAGAATTTCAATCGGATCAAGACCAGGTCGCAAGCAGGTCGAAATTACATTATATAGCATTAACCCTTTACCCAACGTAACGGCAAAAACCGGCCAGCGCTATTCTCAAAAATCGCCAATTGATTTTCATTATTTTTTTCATTTTTTGTCTCAAAAACATAGGTTATGACCCCTCATTGGAACGAGCTCGTTGAGCTCGTTCCAATGAGGGGTCATAACCTATGTTTTTGAGACAAAAAATGAAAAAAATTAGTTATTCGAGAATTTTTTTTGCATGTGTCGTCTGCTTTTCATGTTAGGTAAAGGGTTAAATAGTCCCACCCGTCACGAAAGAAATACGAAAACTTTAACCCTTTGAATCCCGATAGTATCTTCCATGCCAGTTCAATACATGTAGCAGTAATTGGAAGAATCAATATTCATTATTTGAGGGTATACCAATTAATATTTTCAACGTGCAGCCCTAAGGCTGCACGTTGAAAATGTTGATTGGTCTACCCCACACATGCACATAGCACCCATCCTACTTCATGAGGTTATGGCGTATCGTGGACCAGAAATGCGACCTCTCGGGTTCAAAGGGTTAAACCTGAGATCATATTTTCGTTTGTTTGTCTTGATTCAGATGTTATTTCCCAATATTTTATTCATGAAATCTCGACCCACTAGTCCGTTTTTCGAAATAAATTTGGTTCAATGTGGTTTCATGAATAATTTCAATTCATGGGTCCGCGGAAATACATATTCACTCTCATTGGAGATGCGAACGTTAATGCAGTCTGCAGCATGGGGCAGATTTTGAAAGCGGAATTATTATGCTCACAAACTATCAGTTGAATAGATTGACAAAGTGAAACACTCTTTCTTCTTCACGTTCTGCCTTGCCACCTCGAATTTATAACTGGTAATTTCAAGAAGGATTTTGGGCAGCAGCCCATGTTCTTAAGCCAAATGGGCTTCCATTTTCTTGTTGCCCGAAATAGTAGTCATGTGCGTTCACTATCTGTTGCAAGGCAGCATAATTACCTTTCAGCTAATATTAATGAAAGGTGAGTATTAAAATTGAGAACTAATTGACAAAATGGTGGTGTCGGCCATACGGACAAAGTAATGGTTGTTTAACAAAATCATCCTAGTTTCGACGAGTGGCAAACATTAAACACGTACTGTCACACGTAGCAGCTTGGGTGATTTCCTCCCCCCAAACATTACCTCATCTTTTTTGGCTGGCGTCGCTATTTTGTCAGATACTTATCAAGTTCTATATTTAGCTTTCATAGACCATTTTAGTATAGCGCCATCGCACATCCGGGAATCGACATGCCTGTTCAAACCGGCTCTGTTCATCATCATTGCATACACGTGTACTGAACGGCTAATCGGCATTGAAAGCTTCGTCTTTCGTCTCGTTTGATCAAATAAAACTCGACAATTTACCTACCTTGCGTTCGTATTCATCCACGAAGAGAACAAAGATTGTGTGTTAGAAATTTGTGTACTTCGCGGTGTTATATTTACATATTTATAATGTTCCTGTTACAATCCTTCATGTTCGGTCCAACGTTCGTCACAACTCTCAACTTCAAGTCAACATCAACGTTATTTTATGAACAAATACCGAATAATCGAGCCGTTTTCACCATTTATCACACACCTTTTAATGTAAAGCACGGGATTTCCACTGTTCTACATGTACGATAAAAATAAAGTTGTATCGCACATGTCTTGATACATACCACGTTCCGTATCGTTTCCAACGTAAACAGAGAAAGAACCCGTCTAAATAAATCACGTCAATCAATGGTTGCCTTCCCCTAGGCAAGATCGCTTAGAAATTCCAAGTTCCTCATTGAGATTTGTTTACACGAGATATTTAAACAATCAGATTCGAGTCAAAATAAAAATTTACATTCTGACTCATGGTTCCTTGACAAATACTGCTCACAAACATTCATATAATGATGGAGAATGCTAAACTTATTAGCTATTTAGAACTTTTTGTGGTGTTATTCCCCACAGTTTTGTCAACCTTTCAAGTTCGATCATCGTGACCGTGACACCGATCGGTGTCAAATGGTTTTGACTAGTTGAATGCCGTAAAACTTAAAAAGCAAATTAGGGTTGGCACCCCGCCCCCCATTAACAGTGATGTCTTGTTGGCAACGATGGGAACTCGTCAGTTATCTAGTTGAAAAGTGCTTTTAGTTCAATTTTCGTGCCGACTGGCTGTTACATGGGAGGTGTGAGATAAATACAGAACGGCACAACGTTTCAATGGGTAAAGAATTATCGCACTCGATTGCTTTGGGCCAGGATATCCTGAGCCAAGCAATCTCGTGTGAGAAATCTTAACCCATTCAAACTTATGTGCTGATCTGTATATTAATCTTCACATTTTAATTTTGATTCTTGATAACAATTTTTACGTTAAATAAACCATGCTATCTACATGACATATGCCTATTTCACATTTCGACTTTACACGCTGTTTTTATTCATTTTTGTCAGTTTTTGTTGTTTATGTGTTTGTGGGTTAAGCTTTCTAAAGGAGTAAAACTATTTGTTCCAAGCTGTTTTAAATAATTTTTCTATCTCCAAATTATTTTTTTCCAACAGTTTGTCCTCTGGTGTTCAGAGCTCAGTATACTCAAATATACCCTACAGCACTAGTGGGTGCAATGTTTAGTAACAAACCCGATTGGCTGGTTTATAGGGGCATATCGAGTCCAGAATGTAAGATGGTGTTAAGCTAAACTGGGCTATTAGCAAAACAACCAGTTAATTTGCTACTTTTTAATTGAAGTGCACATATATTATGTACTCTAGTGGGACACAGGAACATGGCGCCCCAATTCACGCTTAAATTAACATTTATCAGTTCGAGGCGAGGAAGAAGATAGAAAGAAGATAACGTTTTGACGTCAGAAATCTATTCAACTGGCAAGTTTGTAAAATTTGGCGTTCAAATTCGGTTTCATTGCAGACTCCCCGAGCTGCCTGTTGTTTTCGTTTTTTAAAAATTACAAAACGAAATTTGGCTTTTTATGACAAGCTAATTAGAAGCAACTAAGTAATTTTCCACTTTGATCTTTGTTTAGTGAATGTATTTTTACAGTAATCTGCAGGTTGCAGGGTTTTTTTTTTCATGCCAGGTAAACATTTGCCAATCTGACCTCCTCGGCGATTATATTAATGGAAAAGATAGGGTCTGTATTATATGTCACGATGCGCACACTGTTGACAGTATGAACGAAAAAACAAAACACATCACATCAAAAGATGCTGAAAGCGACGTTTTCTTGTTTTAAATGGCTTTAAACAGAGATAAATAGTTAAACGGTTAAGCTGAATGGGACAAAACTTGTAAAAAGTCTCCTCCTGTACTTTTGGACTAACACACACATGAGGTTTGCGATATGATGCGCATATCGATGATACAACTTCGCAAGCATTTCGAAATTTCAGTTTTTATATGAAATTCCCATACATTCTACCTCTAATGTTAAATCTACTGGTAACTATAGAAAATTAAGGCGTGATAACTTGTTTCTGTAAATCTCTTCCAATAACGAAAATTATCAGCCATGTATTTTTTGTTTCAGACATGTTAAAAAACACTTCTCCCCATTTGTCATTATAGCATAACAGGCCTATTTTGTAGGGTGGGGGAGTATTTAATTTTTAAGGAATGTATTGACATTTCAAACTGAGTTGTTTGGGTTTGTCCCTCCATTCACCAACTCGAGGTCTTATGACAAGAATCGGAATAAACCGAGGGGTATCGAAGGACACACCGCCTACGATTATTTTGGAAGTTTTGCCTCGCCTTGGAGTAATATTTCAATTCTTGACCGCTACGAATGTACTCTAATGTTTCTTAAATCAAGTCATGGTGAATTCAACAGAGAACAGAGAAGGACGCCAATGAATCACTGATAATAGAATTATCCCTATCGAGGAGTAGTATTTCACCCTTTTCTTAACGTAACAGCTATAAGAGATAAGGGTTGTTCACAAATATCGCAATTCAGAACCGGGGTGGGTTTGTTTCTCGCATTTCAGTTGTTATAAGTTGCGTAGCCGGGGGGGGGGGGGGGGTAGTGGGTGTCTGTGTTGGTTTAAACATTACACTGCCCCCTCCCACAACATGAGGAAATGAGATCATTACTTCGCCAGGAATACCATGAAATTGTCTTCATGGGCAATTAGCTCATAGGCCTAATTCTCCCAGCATATCAATCGATCCGATTTACGTTCACTTCCACTGGCCACCAAATGGAATACAGGTCTGCATCATTTAATTTTAGATATCTTTCCCAGGATGGGTTACTCAGACTGGGTAGTCATCGAGAATCAAACCATGCAGACTTGTATTTAATCTGGTGGGCAGTGGAAGTTAATTTTAAAAACCTGACTAAATGACTAAATTGCCACTCTTAATTTATAAAAAAATAGCCCCGAGTCACCTGATATTACAGTGATTCTAAAGCAACCCTGACACTTGCACGCGAACAGGTTCGCATTCTTGCATGCCAGCACGCTCCACATTTGGGGAACGAAACTTCTCATCACGACAAAGTTAAGCAAAGTTTGCGCCATGTCCTGCCATCTGACACGCATTAGTTACAAACTAGGTCCGCATCTGCCACGAAAACGTGACACATCTATGTCACGTAATGGAACACCATGGCAATCATCATTACGCCATAGCTGCGCCAAGGGAACGCACTATTTGCGCATAAGTTGCGAGATTGTCACTCCAAGGCTCGGATGGTTACTCACTGAGACGCCATAGTTGCGCATGCGTGAAGTCATCGTGGATGAATTTGGGGTGCGACTGCCCACGCATTGAGACACTAAAGCGATCTTATGGCCACTAACTATGCGCAACCTATGCGTACCATTTCGTGCCACTGCATTCCACTGGTGTTTACGTTACCACGGAGGCACGCATTACCAAACAGCGAGACTCAGTGGCCCGCAAAAGCTCGGCATGAGTTGCGCATAGGTTGCGCATAGTTTGCGCATTAGGCACGTCACTGGCACGAAAATGATATCGTGACACCTCAAAATTTATTTTTTAAAATTTCAAAATTTCGGCCACGGCCTGGCACGTACTCAAACACTGGCACGAAGCCACAAGCACACTTCCACAACTAGTGCCTCTTCATGCCAACTCTGTCCTGTCAGGGTGGTTTAACTTTCACATTCCGTTTATGTTTCTCGATCGCTGTTCTGAAAGTGGTAACTACTAGCCTGCATGTCTCGCTTCCTGTCAACCTACCTGTGACACTGAGACCGGTATTCATTTCCATGAATTTCATGATTTAGATGTGAATTATGGGCCAATCTGACCTCCTGCAAACTTTCAAACTAAGGCACCAAAGGGCCATAGATTCACTCTCAGGCCATTGAATTTTCAAAATTTCTCGGGAGAGGGCCCTGAATCCTTATCAGTGTACACCTTTCAATACTCACCCCATCTCAGGCCCATGGCCTTCGGCTATGGGTGCTGCATATATCAGCCTGACGCCCCCCCCCCCCCAAAAAAAGAGAAAATTACTCTCCCCACTTAATATGAAATTCTAGCTACGCCCCCGGTTTATATGATTTAATTAAAAATGCCCTCAAAACGAGCTTGTCCAAATTAGGGGTTATTAGTTATATATTGGAGGCAATAATGAAAATATTTAGTTATTCAAAAGGTTTTGTTTGAAAGTATTGTATTCTAGCCCTTTAATGGAGGTGTTAATAAAAGTTAACACTTATCATATTCTGTTTGTTCATCTGTGTACCCTATGATTGGGGAAAGTTTTCAGTAAGAATTGCCCATTGTTTTGCAACATTATGCAGACAACGTATTCTACAAGTAAATTCTTTGAACAACAAGAGATTTGTTTTCAAAATTAATCTTTTACATTATTGACGAAGTGGGAATCATAAATGAATGGAATTCTTTTGATGTTGCTAGGTTTCAACAAAATCGGGATAATATTTCAAGAGAAATGATGTGACTGAAAAAATTCATATCTCATCTCGTTAACTCTTCTTCCACTGATGGTTCATATTCTTTGAGTACAATACACATTTTCAGAGTATGGTGCAGATCTTTGTACCCACGGCAATAGTTCTGAATCAGCGACTGTTGGTGCGACTGTCTAGCAGACAACTGACAGTGTGCAAATATGTGAAAATAAAGATATGTGTAAATAAATACACAGAACGACACACGTGCGTGAATGGGTTAAACGGTATGATATAGCGCAAGTGCCATATCGATTAACCCATTCACACCCATGTGTCGTACTGTGTTCGCCTTCACGCCTATAAAAGCAATCATTAGAAGGACACTCTGCAATTCATTGGAGAACTCGTCCCCTGAGTTCCAATGTGTTGTATGTGCCAGTAGGCACATAGAACACATCGGAACTCATGGGACCAACTATCAACAAAAAGAACACATTTTATCGCCAACAAAATTTGCGAGGGGAACCGCTGTTAATATTTTTAGCTATCGCTAGCGATTTAAATTTTAATTGCGGTGCACGATTTGTAGAAAATTCCAGTTAAATTTCGCTTCTATTTTAAAATAGTCCGTCAATGATTTCCGTTCCTCATAAGGGGGACCGAACGGATTTTCATATTTGCAGATTTTTTATTTGTATATGCAAATAAAAATATGTGTGAATAAAAAGCAAGCGAGTAGTACTGATGGTAACTGGGCTGCTTGATGGAGTAATTGAATTCGAAATGGCATTCTTAACGTGCAGCGAGTAAGAGAGTAAAACTTAACCCTTTTTATACTGGTGGTATTTATGTCAGTGCGTGTTTGGGAAGTAGGGGTGATTTAGGTTGGGTTTGGTTAAGAACAGATTCAAGATTTGTGTATTTTTAGCTTAACTTGTCAAAGTCAAGATAAGCTATTGCCATCACGCGTGCGGAAGTCTGTTAGTCTGTGAGTCTGTTAGTCTGTTAGTATGTGAGTCTGTTCACATTTTCCTTTAGCACAGGCTACACCCCGTAGTTCTTGTCTGATCGTCACGAAATTGCATATGCATGTTTGGGGTCATGTCTAGATGAGAATTGGTATGGCTGCCCGAACCCAAAACCCGAAAACCATTAGCACAGTCTACAAGTCGTATTTATGAAGGGATTTCATTGTAACTTGGTAGGATGCCTCTGTATAATGCCTAGATGAGAGCGTCCCCTTGTGGTCATGATCTGTCAACCGTGATGGCTGCCCAATCCCGAAACCCCAAAACTTTTAGCACAGTCTGCAGGTCATATTTAATATGGAGGGATTTCATTGTAACTTGGTAGGATGGCTCCGGCTGATGTCTAGAAGAATCCAAATAATGTCTAGATGAGAACGTCCCCTTTTGGTCGCGATCATTCAGCCTTTATGGTTGCCCGAGCTCAGAATCCTTTAGCATAGTCTATAGGTCGTATTTATGGAAGATTTTCATTGTACCTTGTTTGGTTGACTCCATATAATGCCTAGATGATGACATCCCCTTTTGGTCGTGATTGGTCAACTGTGACGGCTAAGGGGCCCGAAGCCCGAAAACCTTGAGCACAGTCCACAGGTCATATTTATGATGGGATTTCATTGTAACATCGTAGGATCACTCCAGATGATGTCCAGATGACAACGCCCCCTTTTGGTCGCGATCATTCAACCATGACGGCTTCCCGAGCCCAAAACCCGAAAAAACTTTTGTACAGAATACAGGTCGTATTTGTGAAGGGATTTCATTGTAACTTAGTAGAATGACTCAGTATAATGTCGAGATGAGGACGTCCCCTTTTAGTAGTAATCGGTCAACCGTCATGGCTACACAGGCCTGAAGCCCAAAAACTTTTAGCACAGTCTACAATACTGTAAAACTGCAATATTTATGTAGGGATTTCAATGTAACTTGATAGGATGACTCGTTTTGGAATCATTTCACTGTAACTTGGTAACTTTCGTTGACATACGTTAACTGTGGGGGCCACATACATTAAATGTGAGGTCATATTAACCCACTCCTCCGCCCTTTAGTACAGTGTACACCTCATATTATTTTTTTTAAAAACATAGCATACAGGGAACAGAAATTAACACATTCTTAATTATCACAAATCTTGTCTTATTTCATAATCCTTTCATAAACATTGAACATTATCCTTTTCATCAAACACGACACAAAGACAAGTTAAGCTACATTGTCACTGACATTTTCATTTATGTGAAGTGGGGTTTCGCCTCGGTTCTTTGCATCCGGTATTGCATTGTTTACGTTTGTTTGCGTTTGTTCTTATGGCTAACAGTAGTGATTGTTTTGTGCAGACAGAGATGAGTGAGTTATGTAGGGTTAGCAGGCGGAGGTGGGAAAGAGACTAGTGTGTGGGTGGGAGTGAATCAGGAAGTTCAAATCCAGGAGAAGTTGGATTTACATTTGTGTAAGGGATGCGACATGATGTATGAGGATCTGCGGTAGATGAGCAGTGATGGTATTTGTTGTAACTGTGGAGAGATTCCTCGTTTGCTGGAGACTATTATCAAGTACGAAGGAGAGATTGAGGAGTGGAAAGGTGCGTTTGGGAAGTCGAGCCGATCAGGGATCACACCAGTTAAGCTATCTTTTAACCCTTTACCTAACACGAAAAGCAGACCACACTTGCAAAAATAATTCTTGAATAACTATTTTTTTTTCAGTTTTGCCTCAAAAACATAGTTTATGACCCCTCATTGGAACGAGCTCGACGAGCTCGTTCCAACGAGGGGTCATCACCTATGTTTTTGAGACAAAACATGAAAAAAAATAATGAAAATTAATTGACGATTTTTGAGAAAAGCGCTGGCCGGTTTTGGCCATTACGTTGGGCAAAGGGTTAACGGAGGGTGGAAAGTGGTTCGAGATTCAAAGAGGAAACGACGTTCGCTGTGCTGATGATGGTGAAGAGGTAAGTAGGAAAGTTCGTGAAGTTGAAAAGGAAGGCAAATCCAAGAGCACAAGTTAGACGGTGCATAGATCTGGGGCGTGGGAGGGGGGAGTGGATGGTCTGCCGTTACCTGGGGAATCGAAGAGAGAAATAGATAGGAAAACAAGTCTGTGGAACTAGAGAGTAATACGACAAACCAGTTTAGTATTTTGGGGTCTGAAGGCTTGGAGGAACAGGATGGTACGTTAAGCAATAATCTGGAGTCTGGCGAAGAGAGGATAGGGAAGAGGTGGAAGGGGGAGTTTGATGAGGAGAAGGAGTGTACCGGTGGTGGCCAAAAGCGACGACAGGAACAGGGTTACGGTGCCCTTGATCCCAATAGGGGAAAGGAGCATGGTATCCAGGGGAGACAGGAGGCATGTAATAGAGGGTCAGAGGAGAGGCAAGAGGACAACCAAAAAGAAGTTGATTATTGCGGAGAGTAGTATTGTACGGGGTTTGGATAGGACAGTTGGTAGTCAGGATAGGACAGTTTGTAGTCAGGACAGTCTGAATCGAACAGTCTTGAGTTTTCCAGGGGTGTGTGTGTGTGGGGGGGGGGGGGGGTCTCTAACGTAGGGGAAAGATAGAGTGGACGGTATTGTGGCAAGATCTGGACCAGACTCAGTGGTGGTGGTGCACGTGAAAACAAACAATATTAGGTAAAGGTGGTTGGTCCATTTGGTAGAGGCATATAGGGATTTAGTAACTGAATTAGTAAGTAGTAATGCCAGGGTGGTAGTGTCGGGGCTCATCCATGTGATACGTGGAGAGAATGAACGAAATTCTAGGATGGGGTGGGGGGGAGCTGTTAATGGAGAATTAATAAAATTAGTAAAATTCTGCAAGGGGCTGGGGATACCTTTTGTTGACAACTGGGGTCATTTTGGGGTTAGCAAGAATTATATGATACGGTCTTCACCTCAGCCCGAGTGGTACGGAGGTATTGGTGGGGAACGTGTTACACGGAGTAGAACCTTTGTAGGAAAGGACAGGGCGGGTGGGAAAAATTACATTTTCAAAAGGGAAAATGTAACAAAGATAGAAAAATGGGGACCCATAAAAAGAAGTAAGAATAATATCTCAGAGGATTCATCTGTTTTAAAAATGAAATACAGCAATATACAGGGAACTCTGTAAGAGATTGAGTGAAATCACGGCCATTGTGGAGGAAAGGAATTTTGGTATATTATGCCTCATTGAAACATGGATCCGACAGTGTGAAAGGATTGATCAAATCATAGGGTATGGGTGGATTGCAGCGGACCGATGAAAAGGCAAGAAACACGGAGTGGAGTAAGTATGTACATCAAGGAGGCATTAGGCCCTCTGACCAACACAGACTTAACGAAAGTAAATACAACAAACCAAGTGGAAAGCGAGATAGTATGGGCGAAAATCAAGTTGAAAAACAGAAGCATCGCAGTGGGGGTTGTATATTTGGCGACTGAAGGAAGCAAGTTCCAGTGAAACAATGGTATATATACGAATCTCATATCCATTATTACAGAACTAGAAATCAGAGGGCTTCATACTGTAATAAAGCGGGATTTTAATGGACACATTGGAGAGGGCGTGGAAGGTATAGTGAGTTGGGAAAAGAAAACTCTTTGCAAACCACGTGAGTCTGAAGCTATACAACTGGAATGCAAAGTGTAAGGGTAAACGGACATGGGAAAGGATCGACAGAAAGACAATAATTGACCAAGAGCTGTAGGAGAGGACAAATGATAGAAGATTGGGGAATGGTTCCTCCCGAATGCGAGATGGGAAGTACAGAGCACGTCTCCAAATTAGTGTGCAGTGAAATTGAGGTGGGGAATGTACGAAATGCAGTCACCAAGTTAAAGAATGGCAAGCAGCAGGCACTGACGAAATTAAAATTGAGCCTTCAGACAGATTAGGGGATCCATTATAAGAGCATCTTACTGCATTTTTTTGCATGGCTATCAGAAAAGAAGAGGTCCCCAATAGTGGCAGGAAAACCGGGTAACCTTTATGAATAAAAAGGGTGGCAGTGTAGGTTTAGATAATTATAGAATGATATCCGTCAGCAGCAATATTCTGCAAGATTCTCTTTAGAAGGCTTACGGGAGTTGTGGAACAGAGGGGATTCCTGGAGGAAATCCAAAATGAGTTCTCGAAAGAAACACAAGTGTCGCCGACCAATTTTGTCTTTCACAACTGATAGACTCAATAACAGTCGATAAGAAAAAGATATTTATGGCATTCCCAGATGTGCAAAAATGCACACGACAGAGTATGGAGGGATGCGATGTGGCGTAAACTTGAATGCCTCGGATTTGGAGGACATTTTGTCGGAATCATGAGAGCACTTTACAAAGACGTTTAGAGTATACTCAACCTGGGAACCATCACAGCAAAAAGAGTCCCAATGGAGATAGGCCTTAAGCAGGGGTGCATTTTGTCACCGATTCTGTTTGCATGGTACATAACAGATTTAGGAAAGGAGTTGATTGCAAGAGCAGATGGGGTCACCATTGAAGAGACAGACATCCCAGGGCTATTCTTTGCAGATGACATAGTTTTATTAGCCGAGAGTGAAGAGAGACTCTCTCTCTCTCTTAATCCATGTTTTATCCTTTACGCATTCCCACATTTTTCCCGGTATGCAAACTAAATTTGGCATTTTGTTCAAGGAGTAACATGGGAAAGTTTTCGTTCCCCTCAGATCAAGCGTTCGTTGTGTTAGGTAGGTGCAGCATTGACTTCATGTAGATAAGCGTAAATTAAGGGGGGAGTCGTTAGTCGAGTATTTCTGTTTATACGGACACTACCGAGGTCATTTAATTTACATTCTATTCCGTTTACTCTCCATCAATAAAATGAAAAATAAATCGCGGTTGCTGTCTTCAACAGCATATTATCACGAGCAACATCGGGTGGATCAACTAGTAGTTTGTAAATGACCCTCATTAAAATGAGTTCGATATCTCTTTCCAATGACATGCCATCAGCTATGTTTTAGAGGCACTGATCTCTATACAACTGGATTGCTGCAACGTTAACGAAAAAGTCGCAAACTCAGTCTTTCGCCCCCCCCCCCCCCCCCACCCCCAAGGTGTCGTCAAATGAAGCAAGTCACACCCCCCACACACACACACCTCTTTCCATATGAAGTCAAATAAATCAACACGGTTATCCTCCCAATCCATGACGTTTGGTGGAGTGAGTGTTGTTACGCTGTGATTATAGTCACAGCGTAACAGCATTCACTTCGTCAAACGTCATGATGTTTAGCTAGCTCAAAAACCTGTTACACTGTATCAAATATTCAATCGCAGTACTTGTTTATTATCATTGATAACGGAAATATGTTTTTAAGTTTTCAGTTTGCATCACCTGGAAAAATGTGCATGTGATCAACGTAC
The DNA here is from genome assembly GCA_031216915.1 of Pictodentalium vernedei. Lineage (NCBI taxonomy): Eukaryota > Metazoa > Mollusca > Scaphopoda > Dentaliida > Dentaliidae > Pictodentalium > Pictodentalium vernedei. The sequence goes on along the minus strand of CM062297.1, from coordinate 395,918,281 downwards.
TATTTTTTCAAATGCGTCACAGTATAATTTTTTCAAAGGCGATCGGCGAATGTGAGGCGACAGAAAAGTGAAAACCTTCGAGATTTTGTTTTCTTGTTGAGCTTCGTTTATTCAAAGCAACACCCCCTCTTCCCCACCTCCCCAAGGTGGCAATGGCTGAGACACTTTCTTATATGTGACCAATGAGCTTTCCAGCAATCCAGTAGAACAGAGATATGTATCTAGCAGCAAACATTTTTTTAAAAATCCTATAGAAAGGCCTCGTTTGTGTACAACGTTTGGGGGATGTGATCGATATGTCAAGCGGTGGGTTAAGCAAATATCGAATAAGATCAGAATAGACAGAGTTACCATTCATACTCAGCATTGTTAGGAAAATTAGAAGATACTATTGACACAAGGCCAAGCCCCCTTATTTACCCTGCGTGCCAATTACATGTCTCCTCCCTCGTCTTCACAATTACTTTTTCTCGTCAATGCGTGTGCATCAGAGCAACAGAACCAATTAACAAGGTGGCACCTCTTTAGATCATCTCTGAAAAACATGCACTCGAAGTTATTTACGCAAGAAGCCGAGTGGAAAATTTGTAATTTATTGTATCCGTGTGACCCACAGTACAGTTTCCAAAATACACAATTACGCATTATAACACTTCAGCAGCCACATCGGTCCGTATTTCGTTGTGTGGTAAAGGAGGTTGAACCTTTAAATTAATTATTCATAACCAACGTTGGCCTCCAATTTTTAACCAGGTGCGGACTGGGCCAAGAAACGTAACCGGGAAATGCATGAAGGAGGGCCCGGATCCGGAGAAATTTTTGATGTTTCGAATTGAACTAACGCTGCTTTCTTGCATCTGAGCGATCAATGACAGTTCACACAGATGGCATTTCGATGCCGTTTTTTTTTTGTACAATCTTCATCACTCATTAGGCAAGAATGATATCAACATGGGGTGAGGGGGTACACGGACCCATCGGACCCATCGGACCGACCATAGTTCGGCCCAATGGTAGAAAATGTTGATTTTTCAAATTAAAGGAACGCTGTTTCCTCTGATTGATCAGTGGCAGACTGGACTGCTGGTATTTCGAAATGCTCTCTACGTGGCCTGCCATTCTACATAGAGAACATTTCAATACACCGGCATTCTATGCAATCAGATCCATTTCGCCTGTTGGGCCTCTTCACGAAATCCCAGGCACCAACAGGTGTTGAGGTGCATCAATTTTGCGGGGTCCCGTGTGCAACCCAGTACGGGGGGAGATATGGCCAGTCCGCCTCTGTTTTTAATCATTTCGATCATGACCTCCAAATGGGATTGACGAAAACAAAATAGAAATGTTTCGAAGTGGACTTTACTGGTTGTCGCCAGAGAAACACATTATTTTCCGAAGCGGAAGCCAAGGGAAACAATGATTCCAAGGGTAGATAATCCGGAATAACCATCTCGAGGCAGACCATCATTATTTTCACTATATCGAATGGGTTGTGCTTATAATGGAAACAGAAATATAATCCTTCCAAATAGATATAACAACAAACGCAAACTTCACTATGCTTTTGGGAACAACCTCAGTAGTAGGTATGTTCCCCAACAATCCCATTCTCCCGCCGGAGCAGCCGGAGATGTCATTTTAATTGTTTTAATTTTTTTTTAATTTGTTTTTATTTTTTAAAATTTTAAGTTTTTTATTTTAACATTTTTTTTTATTGTTTTTTAATTTTTTTTATTTGTTTTTTGATTGGTGTTTTAATTGGTTTTAAATTAGTTTTAATTAGATTTTTCGCGGAAATCCAAACTCAAGTTCATTTACGGGTAAGTAGCCACATGGACGATGGAGTTCCCAATTTTGTTTATAGAAGCACCCACTTGATTGACAAGTGTTTATATAATGGCTGGTCTGTTTGTATGTATCTGACGTCACCCACACTCGAACACGTGTGTCATCCATCGAGGGGTGATGCCGTCGAAATGCTGTCCCACAGAGAAACGTCGCCGATTGGTTGAACGCAGCACAGAAGGGAACACCCTTTCTGAAAACTGAGGAGGTCAATTTATCATGTGTTATCTTTATTTCCAAAGCGATCTTCAACAAAGCAGGGCGTCTTTGATCAATATGGCTTCGAGCAACAATATTAAAATCGGCAAGCGTTAAACTTATATCCATGTCGGAGCCTTCCAAGGAGATCTGAAAGTTCACGTGAGAAGCTTTACTGCTTATGGTACCACGACAACTAAAACTGGAATAGTGCTGATTTTTGAAGAATGGCAGGATTTGAAAAACGCTGTGGATCGAGTGGATCAACAGATTGTCGCAAAACAACAAAAAAGAAAGAGGGAAGATAGTACTAAAGCGAACAAGAAGAAACGTCCACTTTTCGAAATGAGACTGAGAAAATTATTTCATGAACTAAACTGTACTTACGCGGAATTGGCAGAAGAAAACATAGACACAATCGCCAGATCTAAATGTTACGGCTGTTCCGTTGACCATCCGAGTCAAATACAGCACGACGTTTGCTTATCCCTTTACCAGACACAACCTTTTTAAAAAAATAAATTAAATTTCACATTTTTTGAAAAAAAATCTCAATTTTTCAGCAAACCATACAAATATGGATATCATTAGAACCCGCTCGATGAGCCGGTTCTAATGATATCCATATTTGTATGGTTTTATCGAGACATTTGTAAGATATTTTAGGGTGTGGTAGGCTTATTTTCGTCAATTTCCTGGGCGTTTTTTGCCGCAATGGTAGGTAAAGGGTTAATGATGTACCGGGAAGAAAAAATAACCCGCTGCCACGATGATACACTTATGCGAGTCAGAGAATTTAACTTTTGGCGTAAGATGACCGCGGCCATTATTCCACCGCCTCTGTTCAAGAGTACGCAGAAGCATTTGCCAGAGAACCGGAGGAGGACCGAAAAAGAGATAATGTTGGATGCTGTGACAGATCAGCTGTGAAATAGCAGCTCCATTCTCGGCTTCACGCCTGCCCTTTTACCCCTTTACCTAACATGAAAAGCAGACGACACTTGCAAAAAAAAAAAATTCTTGAATAACTAATTTATTTCATTTTTGTCTCAAAAACATAGGGTATGACCCCTCGTTGGAACGAGCTCGTCGAGCTCGTTCCAACGAGGGGTCATAACCTATGTTTTTGAGACAAAAAATGAAAACATAATGAAAAATTAATTGTCGATTTTTGAGAGTAGCGCTGGCAGGTTTTGGCAGTTACTTTGGCTAAAGGGTTAAGAGAGACCAATGATTTTTTAAAATATACATTTTCACACACACACCTCGTATAAATAAGACCCCCCCCCCCCCCACCCCCCCACCGAAGAAAAAAAATAAATCAAGAGTTTTCCCCCCTTAAACCTCCGCTAATCTATAAAAAGGTTGTCGATATCGCAGTCTCGCTCAGTATAGAAAATGGACCCCCGCTGGTCACACACCTTCATCGACCTTTTTCCATAAATTTATGGAAAACCTAAACGACCTGGTTTACCCCGTCCCCCAAAACATCATATGGTGTCATCATCAATGGCAGCCCCTGTATGACACCCTGCCCCATGCGGAGTTTGTGGAGGGGATACGCCAAGAGTTCAAGCCAAGTTCTCTCGTTATACTGGACGATTTGATGTTGCCAGTCGACAAACGGGTCGCTCGTTTATTTATCCAAGGCTCACACCATCGCGGGATCTTTGTGCTATACATCGTTCAGAACTTATTTGATAAGAATAAGTTGCACCGTACCGTGACTGTGAACTGTCATCACTTAACCCTTTTAAAAAACTAAAGAGACCTCTCTCAGATTTCACATGTATCCTGGGGGAGCTAAATTTTTGAGAGAAGTGTTCGATGATGCAACTGTTGTTCCGTACGGCCATTTAGTAAAAGATATGCGACAGCAAAACGATGAATGGTTAAGGCTTAATTATATATATCTTGTGTAGTTCCGAAGGGGGTGGATACTGGTTTGTTTGTATTTTCATGACAAAAGACTTGTCATACGCAGGGTGTTTTCGAAATCTCTTTTTAAGAATGTGTTGGCTCTGAAATGGGCCGGTACGAAGCCATTGTGGTGGTTAGCAGCACGCGCCACGCATCTCCGCCTCTTTGAAACATTATTCTTCCCGGTTTTTCCCTTACTATCACGTCTTCTTGAGTCCATATGGGAAGTTCAAATCAGTGGTTCGGTCTGTTTTACTCTTATGTTTACAAATATGTCCAGTTGGAGCTCATTGTAAGCCATTACCAGGCGAGCAGAACATTTCACCGGCTTCTATGATTAGATTTTAATAGTAATTAACCTCCGTCTTGTGAATGCTTTTTCTATCTCTTTCAGGTTTTTACATGAATTCTATTTTTTGGCAGACTGTTGTAGTTACTTGTCGCTGCGCAGTGGTTCTTTACTGGCACGGTGGCAAGGTTGTATGCGGGGCTCCAAATTCTGCATATTCAATAGATATCTAATACACTTTAACAAAAACACTTATTTATTGACATATATTTTTTATTTCACACATTTTACACAACAATTTTTCATTTTCAGTACAGTGTTTAGTGGACAGTGATGTCCACGCATGCGGTTACAAGGTAATAAAGGGAGAGCTGTGGCTCAGTGGTTGGGCACTGCACTTCATGCCGAAAGGTCCACGGCTCGATAGAGAGAGGAATCCCATTTTATGCTTTCGAATGTTTATGTTAAATCACGAAATCCCATTTCACGGAGTCGGATAAGAATTCCACTTACGGGATCCCATTTTATGATATGTCTGTGGTTACAGAATCCCTTTTTAGTCGTATGAGGGTATGAGGGGTTGTTTTTGAGTGTCTAATGAGTGTTGTTGTAAACCCCAATACCCTGAGACGACGAAAAAGGGATTCTATCGACTTACTTTAATCCCATTCATGAAATCCCGTCTTAGGATATGCCTGTGGTTACAGCATCCCTTTCTTGTACTATGAGGGTGTGATGGGTTGTTTTTTAAGTGTGTAATAAGTGTTTTTTCAATCCCCTCACACCCTCATACGACATTTGAGGATACCTACCAGTACAGCCGCCGTGGACTGGTCACTTTCCACGGGTGGGCAATATTTTCACGGACGCAATAATGTTAGATTCCAAACACTAATTATAGGAATAATCATGAAAAAAAAATAATTAATGAAGCACCGGGTACAACCCGGTGCTTCATTAATTAGAGTTTTGCTGCTAATGATTTTTATTACCACGTAAACGCATGCGTGGACATCATTGCCCATTTGTTGTTTACGACCAATCCGCGGTGACTGTACGGTGTAGCGTTTGAAAGACAGGCGTAAATATTAATAAATTCAACATCGTTACTTAATTTCACATAACATTCGAATAGTTTGTGTTATCCGTGATAGCATTGACGACGAGAAACAACACCAACATTACCGTACCATCATCACTGAATGACGTATTGAGGTGACTTTTTGTATGCATGAATGACGTGCAGATAGTGACGTAATAGAGTGCCCCTCATGCAGCGCCTTCAGATATTCCTTGAACTTTACGTGTGTGGACCTATTTTTGTACCTGGCTGTAAAGGCATATAATAAAAACGGTATCATGAAAATAACTGGTCTGGTGTTCTGTTTTTCGTCTGGTTGATGAGGGCAGATCAACTAATCCTTCGGTGATTCGTTGGATACCGCTTTACTGCTCTCATCAACTCTACCGGACCAATATTATAAAACTTTTGCAGTTGTATTTTCTAGAATTGTATTTTCTACTTATTAATATAACTGACAAAAATGCATCATTTGCATTTTAAAAGATATGGCAATTTGCCAACTGGCAAATTGCCACATCTTTGAAACTGCTAATGGTTCATTTCAACCCATTTAAAGTCGTAACGAGAAAATACAATTCTAGAAAATACAATTATTGTAAAAGTTTTATAGTACTGGGCCCAGGACACCAGATCAGTCACTGCTATCATAATCGGCATTCACTGTCATTTTGCGAGTCCATTTTGCAACTGTTGGGAGGTTAAGCAATTAATTGATGTTTCTGATTAAGGAAAGAATTGATTTTTTAGTATTCAAAACATTTATGTTCAAGTATCACCCCCTAGTGGAGTTAGTTAAAGGATTATCACTTTATCCAAATTGTCAGTCGAAAATACTCGAAATAACTGCATATTCATTTTTTGTATGAAATTGTGACAGTAAAATGCCTTTTCTATGATTAATCGGGAACAGAATTCCTTTTATCATATTAGGCAGATCTTTTATGTGATTAATAGATGAGTTAACCATTGATTTGTGGTGATTTGTTGCAAAATAACAATCGAAGTACAAAATGGATGAACGTTCCACGTGTCTCTCGTTCGTCTCGAAAGAGATAGGGCGACCGATTTTCCACCCTTTCACTTCAAGACGTTTACACAAATTATAAGAGAGTTCACTCGCACCGCACTTGATTTTCAGATGTTATCTCTCTCAATTTCATTATAATGATTACCAGATGCTGTGATGTAATACACTGTTGGAAGGGGCTATCTGCCCGCAACAACCACCCCCTTCATCAGTATAATGCTTCCCAGCGTATCCCTGGCATAATGAATGCAACTTGCGAAAAGGGTTACACTATTCTAGCTTCCTCATCTCAGCCTTAGCACTGAATATTGTTAACATGTAATTATTAATTTGCCTGTCATTATTGACAAAAATCAGAAAGTAGGGTTAACCGAAGAAAAGATTGCCTCCAAAAATGGTTAGGAAGCATTTTTCAGGTCGCCTCAATTTTATGTTTGTGCAGGTCAGAAACACACTGCATTTTTATGCTGAATCATGTTCCTCACACGTCCTGTTGCGTAGAAACCGGGGTCGGCGTATTGGGGTGTCATGGTGTATTTAACACCACGCCACCCCAATAATACCAAAGATAAGGTTTAAACGTTCTTTCTTCATCATGTTCAGCACACATATGTTTACCCTTAAGTCCTCAGATTAATGTTACGTAAATAATTACCGGATATACCTGTACACAGCTGCAGATGACCTCACAATGTTTTTTATATTATTGTTTGCTGCCTGTACAGGCAGCCAACAATGATGTAGAAACAATGGCAAGATACATTCATCTTACTGGTAAAGTTATCAAGAAAAATACACTGAGGATAATTTTTTCAGAGTAATATAAAAGGGTCTGTTTTTGGTTGCATGGGAACTTCATGGTTAAGTTCCTTTTACAAATAAATCACTATAAAATCGTCTCAATTAATATGTAGTATCGTTTCGCCACAAAGTTTACGTGACATTATTCCAAAAGAAAAGCCTCGAAAAGCGATTCCAATCCCCTCTCCCACCTGCAAATACATTAGAAAACCATTCAAACAAGCTTAATGAGATATTTTATTAACAAAGAGCAATAACTCCCATAATTTGCATCAGATAGCGGTGGTTTCTGAACTTGACGTAGACATTGTTGCTATAGAGATATATGCTAAAAAGAATTGAAATCCAGTTACTGTTGTTAAAACAGAACAAGTATTACACGATATTTTTTCAACAAAGGGCAATAACTTCGACATTTTTCATCGAATAACAGTGGTCATCAAACTTAAGGTAGACATTGTTCCAAAACAGATATATACCAAAACAGAAATCGAAATTCGGTTTCTAATGCTTAAGTTATTCCATAAACAAACATTAAACGATATTTTTTAACAAAGTGCAATAACTCACATAATTTTCATCAGATATCGCTGGTCATCGAATGTGACGTAGACATTGTTGCTATAGAGACATGTACCAAAAGGAATTGAAATTCGGTTACCATTATTAAAGTTATGCCATTAACAAGCATTACACGATATTTTCATATAAAACAAAGGGCAATAACTCCGATACTTTTCATCGGATACATTCTTGCCATAGAGAGATACACCAACAAGAATTGAAATCCGTTAACTACAGTGCAAGTTATGCCATAAATAAGTTTCAAAGTATATTTCATTTTTTAACAAAGGGCCATAACTCCTTTATTTTCAAGAGATATCGGTGGTCATCGAACTTGACGTAGACATTGTTGCTATAGAGACATATACCAAAAATAATTGAAATTCTTTAACTACTGTTCAAGTTATGCCATAAACAAAGTTCGGATGGACGGTCAAACGGACTGATGGACGGATATCTTTGCTATATCCCTCCTTTGCAGTGTGTGTGTGTGTGGGGGGGGGGGGGGGTGGTAATAACGAGCGGGGGTGGGTGCGATGTAGATAAATCCTGTTTGTAACTACCGCGAAAGCCACAACATTTCTTGTTTTAACCATAGCTTTTAAAAAAAAAACATTTCTATTTTTAGGTACAAATTTTTAGACGCTTTTATTTCAATCTACTAGTTTTGCTGCATATTTATAAAATAGATCGTGGATTCTTCATGGAAACATAACTATGCTATAAGCTTACATATTTATTACACGCGGGCAGTCAAAATCTGTGACTACTGGCACATTTCTAGTGAAAAAACTTCTTTTGATCATCGCGAAAAATCTTTTTTACCGTAGAAATTCTCCCTTCAAATGTCATTTTAGCACATTTTCAACAACGAACAGGAATTCCAATATTATCCTAGATATAGGCCGTCATGTCCCCGACAGAAACGCACAAAGCTTATATTCAAGTTAATAACATTTTTGCAAAACGAAATAATTTTTGGAGGAAACCAACTCATTTTTCACTGTACGCCCAGTTATGTACGACTACAACCCTTATCGGTAGGCGTCGTGTCGTACAACATTTAGCTAAGAGGTATGGTCAAGGAACTCTTGTTTCAACTACTGGAAATGGTGTCCCGATAGCGAAAAATTCAAATCTTGTTTCATGAAAAGCATGTAAGATGTGGAACTGTGTCGATCGAGCCGACATTACACACAAAAAACTTTAAAGGCTACACATATATGCATAATAAGCCTATAGTCCAGGCACAATATGGTTTGACCCGTAAAAAATGGGACAAGCTGATTTTGGTGTCATTCGACGCGGAATTGATCTGGGAACAACATATCCAAAATCCCCTTTGTGGAAAATTTTTCATGCAAGATGGCCGCAAGGAGAGGTTTCATAGAAAAAAAGCATTTTGTGGCATCAGTTTCTCAATAGTCTTGATATTTTGTGTGAGATCTGGAGAAGTTTTGTGCGTCATTCGTACTTAAAGAACGAATGCCAATCCCATAAAGTGGAAAAATGAATGAGAAAATTCACAATTGTTAGGGAAATGGTCCCAAAATACCATTTTCTTCAATTTTCACACCCACACGAAGTTGAGTCTGAATAGAACAGAAAAAAGAGCTATAATTCTGCTGCCGATGTTTTTCATAACTCTTGAGATGGCGAAAAGTGATATCGATCAAATTTCTTCGCAATGATTTAATCCCGAGATGAGATCTGACCGAAATCATGGCGGTGTTCCTCAATGCACTCTGCTGTCGCCAGTTTCGTCTCCAATCTCAACCGGCACAGAGTTCAGGCAATTCTCCCCTCGACAGTCTCCACAAGCAGAGACACATTTGATTCCGTTCTTTCTACAAGAGCATATATTCGTTCCGCAGGGGTGTTTGGAGGTCATTTTGCATTTGCAACGTATACATTTCTAGAGGACTTCAGACGCTGCATCCAGGTCAGTCATCACGGGCATCAACTCATTTTTGGGAACTTCCCAGCCCCATTTCTGAGGATCTAGGATATTAATATCCAATTGCTTCCATTCCACCGTTTGTAGGTGGACTCACAGGCTGTGAAAGTATGCCGCGCGTTCAGTTGGAGGTAGTTTCTGAGATTCGATTCCTGTCTTGCTGGAAGTGTTCATTGTCATGAACTTTGAGTATCTCAAGCCATTCAGTGTGTCTGATTGCTTGCCAGATTATAGCATTACAGACAGTTCAGCGCCGATTCATCCAATTTCTGCTTGAGATACGGCGCTGTCATGCATTATTGCTGATATCTTCTGAATCTCCCTTGACTTTTCTAACCTCTTGAGAAGCTGTGTTTTCCCATGGCCAAATGTTGCCGAAGTAACATCACACCCACTCCATACATGTATGAACAGGAGGTTTCGCCTAGTTGTTTCTCCGATCTTCGCTATTATATATGCGATCTTCCATGCCTCCCCACCCCATGTGACTTCCATGCTTCTGATTGGAAATAAACATCAGCCGAAGTATGATTCCAATGGTGAACGGATAGCACTAGTACACCAGTATCATCTGCGGCAATGACAACTGAATTCTCTTGAGATGAACGTTTGATGGCACTTTCAACAATCAGGGTATCAGCATCGCCCGAACTTCAGTTAACAGTATGTCCACCCGCTCTCAGTAATGTGGACAACAATCTTATGAACTGCATTTTGTTATTCTCGTTCGACAAGAACCGTTCCTGGTTCTTGTGTGCAGTCATGGTGTCTGTCAAACGGATATCGACACACACGTTGACAGCTCTCCTTCTATGCTCATGACTCTTCGTGTTTGGTCGCTGTCCATAACCATCGAAGACGACACAACAATTCTGATCATATTTGTTGGTCACATATCTAGCATACTGATGCGCTACTTCCGAGTAGGTATCCTTCGCCTTCCATTTGACTCTGTGGAGGAGCGCACCTGCGTCAAGCACGTACACGGAATCAGATGGCGGCTTCAAAAGTGCTATTCGATCTGTTATTGCAGCTGCTAGGTCTGCCTTGTTTGCTTTTCTGATAAAGAAGTCTTTGAAGAGGGCTGTTGGCATCACAGTCAATTCGTACTCGAAAAACTGTGCCACGTCGCGCTCCCTCTGAGCAATAGCTATCAATCGAGTGAACAGAGCTGATGGGTCTATTCATACCCTCTCGTTGTCCAACTTCACCCCGGGGTTCAAATGGTCTAAAGTGCGAATTTGATCACTCTTTTTGATGGAGGCATCAGAAACAACAACATTGTTCAGTTTAGAGTGTATCTTCGCCTTTAGCGACTCCGTATTGTCGCAGTTAATAGCATCACCCAAGGAAGCTGTCAATCCGGAGGACGGGGAGCGCAATCTTTCATTCTCATCGAAAGGATCCTACAAGTCAAACCACTCTAGTATTTTCATCATGCCGGTGTTGTTTCGTTTACGACGAGAAGTGCCCATGCCTATATGTTATATACTGAGTTTCATGTCAGTCAGCGTTGTCATAGCTTCCTGTATTTCAGCGCATTTATGCATGGTGTAAATCCACTTCCGACGCACTGATTCGGTCACCCCACGACCTCGCGTTAGTCCACCTCGACTTTTAATTGAGCGCATGAGGACTTGTTCAATTACAAGGTCACTTGAAAGGCCTGCCCAAACCCTGGAACTCCGGCGTATAGCATGGAACCCATCAAAGAACCTATCATACAGCCACGGATGTTTTTCGGGGAGCTTAAGCATAATTTGCAGATACAATCTGCAACTCTTAGCGCAGTGTACATGCCCCGTGGCAGCGAAGAGGTTCAGCATATTACTGACAGCAATAAGGTGGAGATTCCAATCGCCAAGGCGTTCACCTCTGATGAACATTTTCAGTGTCTGGACATATTCTAGATATTATATCCATAGCTTAGCAGTGTGCGATTGTTTAGCCAGTTTGACTTTGTACTCGTCGAGTCATGTATTTACCCATACGAGAGCTGCTGAGTTTGCAACATCGGAAAGAGCTATCGAGCTGTCCAGCACATTATCATACAACTCCTTGACACTATCTAAATCTTCCCTGTTGATAGATCTCTGTCCACTCCCGATGCTACATGAACTCCTCGGAGCGGCATCAGGTTCTGCCATTTCTGAGCTAGTAAGGGCATTTAACAGCTTGTTCATTAGCGCAACTTTGACCAGCAAATGTCTCCGCATTGCCCTTGACACTGCTTTGACGGTTAACATCGAACCCACTGCGAGGGGACCATATACTTCCTGTAAGGCCTCCTCCAGCCATCATTGACCCGATACTCCCGAGAAAACTCGTGATTGTGTGGAAACCACCTAATCGACAAACGATGTTCATTGATTGAGCAGTTATTATCTCAGTGGCCTTCATCCATAGCTGCTGGTCAAATGTGACACACGAAGATGGGATGTTCATGCGTGCAGCTTGATCCGAGATGAAGTTCAATGTAGAGAAAAGGCATGTGCTATCTGATGGAGTAAGACCAATTATAGGGAGGAAGAGTACCTCTGGTTTCGTTGGGTTCCGTGAACCCTCCATTGAATGAGCAAGTTGCATGAAACCGGACCAATTGGGTACAGTGTTATCTTCTGCATTGGAAAGTCACCCACAATGCCATAGAATGTCAGTATTCAAGCTCGGTGGGAGGATATTGGGAGATTGCGGTTGGACTAATGGTTTGTACCTCAAACCATTGAGGCCTTTCCTCTGTGACTCCAAGTAATCAACTAATGGTATCTCTTTATTCTCCAACATTTTCTCAACACCGACTCGAGGTCTCCGTTTTATCGCAATGGGCGATATAGGGGTCATTCGGTCGTGCTTTGGAGTGGATACTGCAATTATACCCATACCATGTAGTGAGCCTTTTCCGTCTATCGTGGCAACGTTATGGTCGACGTTATCTGCAACCCATTGTGTGAATTCACCGGGAAAATAATTAGAGGTGTAGCTGTCGACCGAATCTAGCAGCCCCATAACACCTTGCTTATAACGTTTGACTTCGTCGTAAGTGATAGAAAACCCAAGCCTTGAGAGTTCATTCACAAGCCATCTTGACCCGAATGCATGATCCATCTCTATCCCAATCCCGAATAGAGTGGGCGTTATGACTGATCTTGGCCTTGCCAACTGGACTATAGAATGGCCAATGCTGTTCCGTTTGACATCAGATGGAATCAAAGTTTATTATCACACATTGGAGAAATGACTGTAGGTAAGCGGGGATCCAGGTTCTGCCACGCGTAATGTCCTTGATATCGCCGGGTGTCGAGTAAAATTCTGTATTAAACTCCTTCTCTCTCAGCTGCTCTTTGATCAACTTTGCCGCAGTTACAATGATTCTTTCGGCTTCGTTGCTCATACTCTCTTTCTTATCGGCGTACCATTTGTCATTGATCATATATTCCCCCGTGTTGCGGAAACATACGACATTGTCGCGACCCTGTACTCTAGCGAAGAAGATAAAATCTCCATACCTCTCTTCTAGCTTCTGCTTCAGCCTTTTTCTGGTGTATACGCCTGATTCACCGGCGATTTCTTCCATTCTAGAATGCAACTCAGACAAAGTGTACAATTCTGCATCAGATTCTGATTCTAGTAGGTCGCACATGCACTCAAACCAATACTCCATGTCATGATCAGATTTCCACCCAGCTGGTATGTTCTCCGGTGCCAACTCCCTATTGTCAAGAAATCTGGAACGGCAACGAGCATGATAGACAGCTTCGGCGGCCACCAGATCATTGCAACTCAGCAAACGAGCTCTAACTTCTGATGCTAAACTGTCCCCTCTCAGTTCGCAATGCTCAAGGGGGTTATCCCGCATAGGGAGTGTTTGGACAGTTCTGACAACTGTAGTCCTGTCAGGGTGGCGTAGATCCATTTCCGCCGATTGGCCACCGATGAGGCAGTCACTGTTGAAGTCAAATGCCGGCAAACTAGATCTCACTTTCTTGGCCGACGGACGCTCAGTTTCGGGAGTGCTTGTAACAGCGGGTTGTTTTGCGTCAGTGAAATCTCTCTGACAATCTGCATGAACCAAAACTACCCTCACAGGCTCCTGTTGTAGCTTGTCCGTAAGGTATGTCTCCAGGTCAGGCCTTGCCCTCATATTGCAGAATTTGAGCAGCGTGTGGATACCCTTTTTGGAGACTTTCACTGGGTTAACTTCATCAATCTGGCATATAATACAGGAGTCCACTCGGAAATAAATCGGAAACAAATGAACTCCAACACCAATGGAATGCCCAGAAGAAGCCATTTCAAATCACAACATGGTTCAGGTTATGTGGACAAGGGAATATATACTCCAGTAACAAAAAAACAAGCGAATTATATGAGAACAATAAAGCTTGAATCACAGGGCGAATATATCGAATTGAAACGAAATACAAGAGGACAGAGAAGGAGAAAACAAGCAAACGCAAACCAACAAGTAAATGTGACAAACGATTGCCTCCAGTGTATGTTAACGCCGCTAGGCTTCAACAGGAGACAAAGAAAGATGACAAGCATATCAAAAACAATAATTCAGGAGCGTGTGGCCATTAGCGAATAGCTTTGTGTGCCGAGTGATCGCAGTATCTCGTGATATGTCAGATAAATAGGCAGAAACAGAGTTTGGCAGTGAGAATTCAATGATTTTTCAAATTTCTATAAAACAACCTCTTTATTCGGGATGTACACCGGTGTTATGAACTGTGATGATACACTCTATATACCCTGTGTGTAGTGAGTAGAAAAAACTGGATTCACACAAATCCATGTCCTCATGTTCGCAAACGTTGGAATGCTGGTTTCGGAAAATTGATCGAAATTCGCTCTTACACCACCATCAGTATACATGCTATAAAAAAATTCCCCAAAGCGGATCTTTGCGGATTTTGGATATGTTCTTCGGGAGACATTCCGCTTCAAATGGACACAAAAATCAGCTTGTCCCAATTTTTTTCCGTATACGACCACTTTACTTGGTTCAACACCTGTACTACTACACTGTTTTCGCGAGTAAACGCATTACGTCTTCGCATTATCTACCAGTGACCACAAGTAGTCCGTTAAATACACTGCAAACTTATCATTCAGTGTGTCGGCATGAAAACTAAAAATGTAACAACATTTTATTAAATTAAATACACTTCGACAAAGAAGATTGAAACTAATAAAGTCATACAGTTTTTTTTTGTTATACATGTCTTCAGATTAATTACGATAAGCTTGCTCCATGATCGATTTGCTAAATATCAATAATAATATTAGCAAATATCTTAGAGATATCTAGTACAATTCCTGATCTACGATTTTCTGTCTCTCCTTCCTTTGTCTATTATGGAACTATGGCAGATATGTCCCACCTCAGAAAGTGATGAAGTGATGAAGAGGTGACGATGGACGTCACGTGGTACACATGCAGTGAAGTTAACAGCGCGTATACTGCCCGATATACTTCAAAGCTGAAAAGACATGTCCGTACGCGACACAATGCAGATGTTGAAAAGGAGAAACACATCTCGTCAAATCGTTTTGAACGTTTCAAATTGTATTCAAATATCTGTACAGTTTGCCAGTCCCATTGAAAATATGTCTGTCTATCTGATATGTCCGTATTCGTCCTCGCTGCTTCCATCAAAATTGCCATTTGACCAGGTTAAATTGTAATTGTCTCTAGTATACCAGATTTTTACTCAATTTTCAGCTTGATACGTCCAGTAGTTTTCAAGGTGATGTTCTTCGGGTGGTGAAGGTCAGTTATGTTAAGGTAGCATTCCATAGGTCCACCGATTTAATACAAAATATTTCCGTGGCAAGAGGTCTCTATGTACCAAATTCCAGTCCGATGGATTCAAACGCTCTCGAGATATCAGTTCAAGGTTAATTTGAGGTCAAGACCATCTAGCACGGACCAACCAACCAGACCAAAATACTTTATTGTATCAAAGTTACTCTACGTACAAAATTTCATCCCGGCCAGTCTGATAGTTTTCTTAATACTATTTTAGGATCATGTTCTAATGCAATTCGGAGGTCGTTTAAGGGTCAAGACCATCCCACTCGAGCGAAAAGATTCCCCACGGCAAGATACCCATAGACACCAAATTTCAGCCAGCCATTAGTTTTCTTAATACTATTTTAGGTTCATGGCCTAATGCAATATCGGCTCAAGCGTTTCCGATTACAAGCGAATTCGTATTGTGTTGAATGATTGGCACACGTGCAAATGTTAACTGTGGTATAGGTTCTTTTTAGAAGACAAGGCGCGGTTGGGTGGGTGGGTATGTCAGCGGCTCTGAAAACACGTTTTTTTCCATGCCTTGAATTTTCCTATGAGTTCTTCTCTTTCAAATAAGTGATGCAAATTGATCAGGGAAGCTTGACTAGTTTCTGCCATCACTCCATCTCCTCTGGGTTAACAGTGGGAGGGGGATTAGCGGTACAGGATAAGGGTTAGCAGAAAGGGAATGTGGACAGACATTCACCCTTTTCCAAAACACCATCATTGGTTCACGGTTTTGAAAAAAGCTGAACCAATTTGAACGAATTATCATTTATGTAATCTAACATAAATGTAATCTAACGAGATCTGACAATAAAAGGACTCTTCTCACCATGAATAGTAGATATCATACAGTCGCATAGTGCCATTCTCCAATGCAACTGACTACTTTCCCAGGCTCTTATTATGTAATTATGATTTTTTGTCATGTACATGAATGAATAAAATGCGGGGTTGTTATTGTTTATTCAACCCTTAGGCTTAGTGGGTAGCCTTCAAACCAATTCCCTTTAATGTGTGATATACTGTCAGAAAAGGATGAACCATCAATTAGTCAGGACATTATATCTCATTGATACGGTTTATTGTCAGTGGAAGGTCTCTGTCTTATTAAAATAAGAGACCTGGCTGGGTTATCTTTTGAAAGAAATAAAATTAACTTCTTTTCAAATAAACTATAGCAATTTGCAGCAGCAAAGACTAAAATTAAATTATATAATAAAGTGTGTTGGGATCATCTGAGTCAGAAAAGATATGCATGTGTATTTTGTTTCAGTGAGATTAAGCTGAATGGTGCAGACAACTACTTGGAAAGTGACTGTCATGTTTCTGGTCCTGTGACAGATTTTGAACTAACAGGTATCAAGCCTCTGAGTTGAATGCACAGCCTCCAATATTTTGTAGGATAACACTGACATCCATTGCATGAAACGTAATACTGTATAAATCACAGGGGACGTCACTCGACACATCAGGGTCCCAAAATTTCCATAATGACCAAATTTGGAGAGATGTGGCAGACCTTTTCAAATCACATAGTTACCATTTCCTTTCTCACTTTCTCGTCCGACTTGGTAAGATGAAGCAAATTATTAATAGTATACGAAACACGTTCTTAGACTGAGAAGCCAGAATGACTACACTTGAGACTCAGGGTGATTCGCTGGCAACGTGCGTGAGACAAAACAGACAAGTTGGAAATACACCCCCCATAAACTCTGAGCTGTTTTACCCCGACCGATATGAGTAGTGCTGCATTTGACTTTGATCATGCAGTAAGAGAGAATCTCAACCATGTGGCCCATTTCCTGCCGAGGAGAAAAACACCGAAAACGTAGGTGCCATAAAATTTATGTCACATACATTACCCGTGCCCCCCCCCCCCCGGGTAATAGTAAATAGGCCACGTAGTTGGAATTCTCTCTTACTGTTTGACCAAATCTTACTAACCGCTCCATCAAATGAAGCACTACTCTCATCGGCCAAGGTACAACAGTGTAGAGCTTAACCCTTTACCTAACATGAAAAGCAGACGACACTTGCAAAAAAAATTCTTGAATAACTATTTTTTTTCATTTTTTGTCTCAAAAACATAGGTTATGACCCCTCATTGGAACGAGCTCGACGAGCTCGTTCCAATGAGGGGTCATAAACTATGTTTTTGAGACAAAAAATGAAAAAAAAAATTAAATTAATAGGCGATTTTTGAGAATAGCGCTGGCCGGTTTTGGCCGTTACGTTGGGTAAAGGGTTAATATGAGGAATAAAATTCCGATATCAAATAATCACCCCTCATCACATTGACTATTGACATGTTCAATACAACATTGTGCTAACTACCTCTACGAATTCTGCACTTGATAATGCTTAACAAATTCAGATTAGACTGATGAAACTAAAATCGAGCTTAGAAATGTGTTGAAACAGAAAGAAATTAGTAGAAATAGCAGATAATACAATGGTGGAACCAGGTAAAACATCGAAATTTTCAAGATATTTCATACCAGTTCTTGCTACACCTGTCCTAATGCTGTTCAGGTGGAATGCCGGTATATGCTATATACTCTCTCGTTTACCTATGTATGCAGTGACTGCCAGTGTCTGTTGGAAATTTTGAACAAATTAATAAACTTGTCAGGAAATGGGACCAAATTCCAGTTCCAAACTCTGGAGAATTCTATTTTATCTCCATTAGCTGGTTGTGGGTAGAGTAAATGTCGGGAATTGGTCCTCTAATAATACAAACCATGTTTCAGAAAAAAAACCCGGTGAATTGCCAATGAAAGCAGTGTATGTGCGATTTACTCTCATTTTGGGGGTGGGGGGGGGGGGGGGGCGGTGGGCAGAATAGAAATTTTGTTTTCCTTCAAAAATGGGTTACTGGGTGCCCAAGGGTCGGGAAAAAACATTTTGCGCCTTGTGTCTGGATGTTTTTTTCCTGACCACCCCCCCCCCCCCCCCACACTCCTCCCTGTATGGTAGGGGAAATACTGGTACGGAAAAAGATACTGATACAGAAAAATATGCAACCAAATTGACATTTTTTTTTCAAAGGAACCTGAATGAACACAAATTCAATAAAAACAAACGCTCCAACGTATTCAAAACGATTGACTGTTTCAACAGGCATTGTTCAATTGTATCAATAGGCAGAATTGAGAAAACAAAGATTAGAAAGTATGAGTTCGTTGAATCCCGATAACCAAGGCGAAGACAAAACTGAAACCAAGTAGATATGATGATTTCTCCTAAAAAATAAAACTGTCGCAAAAATACTTCACCAGCCCATGACAATGAAATTTCAACCCGAAACGTTCGGCAGGCAACTTGGGGTAGAGGTTTTTGCAACTCCTGATTTGACCTTTTACTAATGGACACACAGTGAAAAATAAGTTGGTTTCCTCAAAAAATCATTTCGTTTCTTGAGTAGTTTGCGTTGTTTCAGAGACAGAACGGCATATTTCCAGGATAATATTAGAACTTCAGTTCGATATCAGAAATGCGCTAAAATAACATTTGAAGAGGGATTCTCTGCGGCAAAAAAGATGTTTCAAAATGACTAAAGAAGTTTTTTCACTCGAAATGTGACTGTAGTCACGAATTGTGTCCGCATGTGATAAATATGTAAGCTTACAGCATAGCTATGTTTTCACAAAGAATCCACGATCTTTTTTATAAATATGCAGCAAAACTTGTAGATTGAAATAAAAGCTTCTAAAAAATTGTTCCTAAAAATAGAATTGTCTCGCTTCGAAGATCAACACTTCCGGTATGTCCAAATTACGGTTTATCCACCGCGTGGTACTTTCATCGAGCTTGAAAAATTGATTTCGTATTCCTCATTTTCAAATGGATAGGATTACGAATACTATTCAGGTTCGTCAATGAGAGTTTGGTACACGTCCATTCCATTACAGCCATCCATTCTCAGCATTCGATATTCGCTAATTAGTTCGAATGTTCCCGTAATCGATATATCTCGAGTTCAATATAACCAAGGCTATCCAGGGACGCAGGAAACACAGTCAGCAGAGTGGGCGGCCCCACGCCCTCTCCCCTCTGCCTTCGGACCACGAAGACGAGATGGGGCATACAAATCTCTTCCCAGCTTCGTCGCTCAATTTGTTTCAAGGATTTATTCTTGAATTAAAGCTAAAATACACCCGAAATCCGCTCTGGCGGCTTTCAGTGTGGGAGTTTGGGAGGAGGTGCCCCCTCCCACATGGAAGGGGGCTCCTCCTCTCAAATCCCCCCATCTCAGACCTTTGGCCTTTGAGACATGCATGCTTCAGCATGTCATGGCGGGTTTGCTAGTGCGAGTAAATGGCCTTTTCCGAGGTCAGACCCTCCCCCTATGTTTCTAATCCTTTACCCAACGTAACGGCCAAAACCGGCCAGCGCTATTCTCAAAAATCGACAAATAATTTTCATTATATTTTCAATTTTTGTCTCACAAACATAGGTTATGACCTCCCTATGGAACGAGCTCGTTCCAATGAGGAGTCATAACCTATTTTCTTGAGACAAAAAATCAAAAAAAAATCAGTTATTCAAGAATTTTGTTTGTAAGTGTCGTCTGCTTTTCAAGTTAGGTAAAGGATTAAAAGACCCCAAAACATTAGCCCAATGCAACATTCACAAGACATATACAGCTACAAAATAGTCTCCAATAGAGGGCTACACACTCTATAAATGCTTCAGATTCGCTCTTAAAGCGTTGAATTTTGCATAATTTTCTTGGGGTTGGAGGCCTAGTCCTAACTAGGACGCTCAAGATGTAACCCCTCCTTCCACTTCCATTCAAGGGAAGTGGGAGGAGGGCTAACAACCGGAGGGTCCTAGTTAAGAATAGAAGAGATTTCCACCCCCGCATAGGTCTTCCAAATATCATGTTTGCCCTAGCCACACTAGCTAGGACTCCCCCCCCCCCCCCACCCCTCTCTTATTAAAGACTCCTGGCTACGCAGTTGTGAGATAGACAGTTTTTCACGAAGTGTTTCGTTTGTATCTGAAACAGAAGAGGAGGCCGCTGCTGAAGATGACGAGGGAGAAGTTACGGAACAAATACGTCCCACCAGATCGCACAGGATGCACATAGATTTTAGATTGTACAAGTTCTGTCACTTCTCTGTCATCACTCTTTGAAACTCTTTACTCTCCCGTGATCCGTTGTGGAGAAAATAAGTAACAAATAAGCAGTCAAAAATACAGTGCGAATGGCACGGGAAGTTATTTCGACAGTCAACCCTTCCCAAGTCCAACGTGGGCTGTTCGTTTTTTAGGCGGGTGAGTTCGCACGTTTTAATACATTTGAGAAGAAAGCGGTCTCTTGGGCACAATTAATCGATTGTAATCGATTATCGTTGCGATTAATCCACTAGGAAGATCAATCATCGTGGAACCCCTAGTCGCGACACACTTACATTAGTAGATCGTTTATTCATTACAAAAATATTGCGAAATGAAGAACGAACAAGAAAAATACATTTAAAACGTATATCAGTAACCATGCTCTCTCATTTCTTTATTACACGCCCGTCCTGTGAAATCCCCATCTACAGCAACACTTAACCATGCGGAAAATGAAAACCCGTTCCGCACAAATGTGCGAACGGAAATCTTTGACGGACGAGTTTTAAATAGAAGCGAAATTTCACTGGAATTTCAACAAATCGTGCTCCGCAATTAGAATTTGAATCGCTAGCAATACCTAAACACAGTAACACTGGTTCCCCTCGCAAATTTGGTTGGCAATAAACTTTTATTTTTCTTCATAGTTCGTCCCCTGAGTTCTAATGTGTTCTATGTGCCTGTTGGCACATAGAACACATTGGACCTCAGGGGACGAGTTGTCAAATGAATTGCGGAGTGACCTTCTAACAACTGCTTTTATAGACGCGAAGGCGTGTAATAAATACAGGACCACAGACGCGTGTGAATGGGTTAATCGATTTGGCATTTGCGCACTTGTGCCATGGCTGAAGGATAAGGCTCGAGGCTTGCGGCCAATCGCTGTATCGTTCCGCGCCGGCACTCCTGCCATATCGATTAACTCATCCACACACGTGTGTCGTTCTGTGTATTTATCGACAGGAAAAAGTCCAAAGTATTTTGGAGAGGTCCAACCACGCGTGACGTCCGCGCATGCGTTTATCGGGTAATAAACATAATCAGCAGCAAAATTGTACTTAATGATGCACCTTGTCTTACCCGATGCTTCATTAATTGAATCCAGTTTCTGATTATTATTCCTATAATTAGTGTATGGAATCTAATACTACTGCGCGTCCGAAGAAATATTGCCCATCTGCGGAAAGTGAAAGGCCACTGCGGCTGTGCTGCTGCACAGTACAGAATTCGTGCAATATTCATCTGGTGAAATCCTTGAACTTGTTTGGGTTTTTTTAATTTGTGTGTTCAACACACACCACAGTATATGTACAATGCTGATTTTCATTTGTTTGTATTTGCAGCTCCAAATTCTAGCCTTCAACTCAGATTTATATGACAATTTTACTGTGGCAGAAAAAGGTCCAAAAGGGATAGCTATCATAGCAGTATTTATAGGTGTAAGTAACTTTGTTGTATTAATTCACATAAAATTCATGATCGACACAGGTTTCCGCGAACATGTAAAACAGACGTTGTGAACACATGTGTATGTTCATTTGCTCTGCCCATTGGGCAAGGCGGTTATATAATCGCGTTACACGAAACCATGAAATAGTGATGTTTCGATTCTTGATTTACTCCCAGTATACCGTACAGTCACACATGGGCAGTGATGTCCACGCATGCGTTTACGTGGTAATAAAAATTATCAGCAGAAAGACTTTAATTAATGAAGCATCTTCATTAATTAATTTTTTTTATGATTATTCCTATAATTAGTGTTTGGAATCTAATATTATTGCGTCCGTGGAAATATTGCCCACCCCTGGAAAGTGACTAGTCCACGGCGGCTGTACTGTATATAATTTCGCCTACAAATATATTTATTTAACAAAGAATGTACAGATGTTTCCCACATAACCATTTTGTAAAGATAATCATGCCTGACTAATCTCGTCGTGAAAACCTACTTTCGATAAACATACACCCCCCCCCCCCCCCCCGTGAAATTATTAGACGAATAAGGAAGGTCAGTAGTATAGCATGTACCCGAACTGAGCACATTGGATGGACCTAGTGGTGGACCAACGGTGTGAGGTCATAGTCATGTAACATTGCTACGTCATGTTTGGTTGCCATGGTAGGCCACGTGAGCGGCCATCTTGTGACGTCATATCCATAGTGATATGTGGTTTAGTGCGCATACGCAGCGCGCTGCTGCTAAGACGACTCGTGTTTTCGTCGTCTATTTTGTATACTGGAGGCCTCCATCTTGGCTTCTATGGTATCACGTGGTTGCTATGAGCCTACAGGGCATAATAGGGCAGGTGTATGTACCAAGGTCTGTTCCTTTGTATAAGAGTAAATCTGATTACCAAAATAGACCCCACAATTCCGCCTAATCACAAAAACACCGCAAATCACTTTATTTAAAGGAGACCCCCCACCCCCCCCCCCCCCCCCCCCACCACACACACACACACTCCAGACAGTCCTTATATTTTCCAATAATAGGCGAGTTCCTTGTATAAAAGTCAATATAATTACTATGAATCCTCGATTACTTCCTAGCATTGCCACAGACAACCTTACTACTGTTTATTTAGATCGGATTTTTCACCTTATCCTAGGTGTATACATGTTTATTTCAGTTAGGATATCTGGAGAATCCTCCTTATATGAGTAGCACATAATGCTATAGAACACAGAGGTCTCATGGGGTGCGTTCCATTTTTCCGGAGTATACCCCAGTAGTGTCGGTGTACCATATATATGAAAAGAAGTCTGTTGATGTTATCCTTGCGTGTACGCTAGGGTACCGCACATATGAGAAACAGTCTGTTGATGTTACCCTAGCGTGCAATAGATCAAGGAAATGTACAGGTCAATTCGGGTCTGGTTGAGCCCGCTAAAGACACGGTCGATGCTAGAGTCGAGACAGGATGTGGCAAAGCTAGAAAGTATGAAATAGTGCTACAAGCCAATAGTAATGGTACAAAGTTGTAACTGTGGTACAATACTATAGTACTAGGTGACTACAGTAGAAGTTAATCATAGGGCAGATAATGTTTCCTGTTGGTAGGTCAGTAGTGGGCGCCTAAGATCTATGAAGATCATGGGGTGGTCTAGAAGCCAGAAGCTGATCATGTGTCAGGAGTGTTAAGGATCCTATAAAAAGTATCCACCAAAAGTATCCTCCAATATGTATCCTCCAATATGTACCCCCCCCCCCCCCAAATAGTGCATCGCCATGCCATAGCTATTCTTCAATACCCAGATGGCCATAAGAGTCGTAATAGAGTTACTCGTTCGAGTAATTACTTGATGGCTTATTTGCTCTATCAGATGCGAGTCGTTCGAGCAATCTGAAAAAGTTAGCCAGCCTGCAGTAATGTTTCAAGTCAGCAGCACTGGAACAAGGCTACAATAGTGGTAGAAGACAAGAGGTATTGGGCAAATATTGTGGAAGCTGATCGTAGGACAGACGGTGGTGACCATGGACAAGTCAACAGTAAGGGCCTTGATTGAAAGGAACTGAACAGACGCTAGAAGCAACAACTATCTACAGATAAATATCCCCTGATAAGTATCCCCTAAACGGTATCCCCCACAAAAGTATCATCCAATAGTACATCACCATGTCATAGGTATAATAGACGTAAGAGTAGTCACTCGTTCGAGCAATTACTCAATGGCTGATTTGACTAGATTCGAGTCGTTCGAACAATCTGAGATAGTTAGCAGGCATATAGTAGTGCTGCAACAGAGATTAGACGCCACAATTATGTTCGGATAGATAACCTCCTATAAGTATCCTCTAAAAGGCATCCTCTAAAAGGTATCCTCCAATAGATATCCCCCATAGCACATCACCATGTCATAGGTATCCTCCAATACATAGATGAGCATAAAAGTCGTAAGAGGAACCAGTTGTTCGAGCAATTGCTCGATAGCTTATTTGTTCGACAACATTCGAGTCGTTCGAGCAATGCAGGTTCCTGCTCTCGGTTGTCTCTGTGGGTTAAGAATCATATAGGGTTTCTTTAAACACAAGAGAGTTAGCTGTATTTGGTCTAGGTTCAGATTACGGGAAATGAAGCAATTTGATTATACATTCTGAGACCTGGACAAGATAAAGTTAGGAAACAGAGATAGCTGGGATTAGACAGACTGTTAGGGTTGGAGTAGCGAGAATAGCGTCTGTAATAGTAGGTAGTGACGGACTAGGTTTCGAATGTAAACTTGTTGCAAGTTAAAGGTTCTTCCACCATAAGAGAGTACCCTAAAACTACAAAATGAAGCAATACCATTGTTTAGAACTGGCCATAACGGACCAGGAAGCCTACAAATAGTAACCAATAAGCTAAAACTGTTTCAGCTTAAAGACTCCTCATGGAGAGACCTCGCGGTCCTATAGCGCTACGTGATACTCTTATAATAATAATAATCATCATCATAATAATTGATTTTCTAAAGAGTAAAACCACAAATAGTGCTCTAAAACGCTTGACAGAAATAAATACACTTTTCTGAAATAAAGAGTCACATCTGTTTCGGTTGCCTATTAGAGAGATTCAGGAGAATGCTTCACTAAATAGGAAAGTTTTAAGATTTCTTTTGAAGATATCGAGAGTTTCTGAATTTCTGACACTAATATGCAGGGAATTCCACAATCTGGGACCCACGATGGAGAACACACGATCATTAGCCACACTAGATCTGCTAAACGGTACATCTAGTTGAATTTGTTTTTTAGATCTGAGACTGCGTGATGGAGTACAGTAAGGAGCTCTTGCAGGTGAACTGGAGCCATTTTGTGGATGCATTTGAATACTAAGATCAATATTTAGAAATCAATTCTCTGTTTAACTGGAAGCCAATGTAGTTGTCTTAAAACAGGTGCTATGTGTTCAAAGCGTTTGGTACCAGTAATTATTCTAGCAGCAGTATTCTGAACTTTATAAATAAGATTCTGCAGAAATCCTACCTGAAATAAACAGGTAGACAAGGTAGATACCGCGGATTACAAGAAATCTGAGCCAAATCAATAGTGGTAAGTTTGTGTGTGACAATTCCAGGAAGTAACCTAGGATTCTGGGTAATTAGACTCACTCTTATACAAAGGAACTTATTGTTGGGGAAAATGAGGTTTATGTGGGAATCCGCACCAAATAAAGTGATTTGGGGTAGTCTTTGGTGATCTGGAGGGTTTGTGGGGTCCATTTGGGTAATTAGATTTTCCCTTATACAAAGGAGCACACCCTCCGAACATATTCCTGTCCTATTGTAGGCCTTCCAGTCGCATAGCAACCATGGGCTACCATAGACACCAAGATGGCGTTCTCCAGTATACAAAATGGATGACGGAAACATGTGTCACCTTAACAACACCCTCTGTCCATGCGCTCTTAGACCACATATCTCTATGGAGATGACATCACAAGATGGCCGCTCGCGCCGGCTACCATAACAACGAAACGTGGCTTAACTGGGTCACGTAGATATGACGTAACATCCTACGTCCACCACTGGGTTCATCCAATGTGCTCCGTTCGGGTACATGCTATACTACTACGGTCCAATTTAGAAGCATGTAATTGTTGAGAAAACTCATATGGCATCGGTAGAAAATAAAACGCAGTTCCCTTTTGTTACTCGTAATAAGCAAAAACAACAGACACCTCTAACAGCTGTCTGTTGTTTTCATTTTTTAAAGTTATAAGAGGAAACTTGGCTTTTTATGGCAAACTAATTAAAAGCATCTAATCATCAACTGTCTACTTTGGATCTTTGTTTATTAAGTTTTTATTCTTTTCAGGAAACAAATTAACAAACCTTACCTCCCTGACGTTTTTTTATTAATAAAAAAGATAGTGTCTGTCTTATATGGCACGATGTGCACACTGTCAATGTAGTGAGCAGACAAAAAAGTTACAGAACATCAAAAAATGGTGAAAGCGCCGTTTTCTTATTTTTAAATGGGTTTAAAACAGAGAATAATAATCAAACGTTCAAACTGACTGGGAAAAAATGTAAAAAGTCCGCCTCTCTACAGAAAAAAGCCCGAAGTTTGTGAAATGATGCGCAAATCAATGTTACAACTTCGCTAACATTTCGAAATTTCAATTGTTATATGGAATTCCCACACCCTTAGTGTCAAATGTGCTGACAACTTTAGAAAATTAAAGGGAGCTAACTTCCCTGTAAATCTCTTTCAATGACGAAAATCAGTCCTGATTTTGGTATACATGACTGAGAGGAACTTGTTGAGATCACTAATGACTTGATAATTCGTAAGCAAATTAAAAAACCTTAAATGCATTGAAAAGTCCAATAAATCAATTTCTCTAGCCGAGAATTCTGTTAGAAACAAAACGATATGCAGCGTGACAGCTTTGAAAGAGTCAGAAAAACTGTAAAACTGGAGAGGTGTTTTCAGCCCTTGAAGTGGTGTTTATGGAAAAAATGTTTGTCTTTATCCGCATAAAAGTGTTGGTATTCTTCTTGTACTGAATGTCGTGTTAAGCCCCAGTCACACCAAAAGTACGTTTTGCTCGTTGGCGCTCGTTTGTGAAAATTTCCAGAAATGCACGTTTTGGCTCGTTTCGGGTGAAATGTAGCAATTTTGTCCGCTTTCACGTTTCTGTCACGTGTAATTACGTTTGTATCACTTACGAATTACGTTCGTCTGGTTGTTATTACGTTTATAGTAAGTTTCAGTCTCGTTTTGGTAGATACGTTTGGCTCGTTTGTATTTCGGTCGTATCTCGTATGTATTTCGTTTTTCTCGTTTTATTACGTTTGTGTCACGTTTGAATCACGTTTTTGTTACGTTGTTGTTACGTTTGTCTCGTTTTTTACGTTTATACTCGTTTCTTGTCTCGCTCGTGATACGTTCGTTTCTCGTGTCACTCGTTCTGTACGTTCGTTG
Organism: Pictodentalium vernedei; assembly: GCA_031216915.1. NCBI lineage: Eukaryota > Metazoa > Mollusca > Scaphopoda > Dentaliida > Dentaliidae > Pictodentalium > Pictodentalium vernedei. The sequence goes on along the minus strand of CM062297.1, from coordinate 395,890,750 downwards.
CGTTTCTAACTCGCTGTTCTCTCGCTCTGCACGTTGCCCTCGTTTTTTGTCTCGTTTGTGTTTCACTTCATCTCGTTCTCTGGATCCATATATATATATATATAGCTGCTGGGCAGCAGATTTGCATCATTTGTATTCCGATTTTCTACATAGCCAGAGATATTTTTCCTTCTTTTTTCTACAATTTTGAAATAAAATGGCAAATATTCATCAACTTAAACAGCTTCAGCTAATGAATGCAGCACTTCAATTAAATGCTAATGATTTACAGAATGCTGCTGGAGTCCATAACCTGATCCAGCAAAGACGAAGAAGAAGAAGAAGGAGGGACAGAACTGTGTGGGTGAGGCCCTGGCTGCAAAGACGTGTACAACATGGCCAGTATGAGAAGCTCATGGCAGAGTTAGAAACTGAAGATCCAGCTGGTTATAAGAATTACATCCGAATTGATCCTGCATTTTTTAATGAACTGGTGCACAGAGTGGGGCCCAGGATCCAAAGAGTTGGTAACAACTACAGAAAACCACTGGAGCCAGGGCAGATGATTGCCATGACACTCAGGTACCTTGCCTCAGGCCAGAGTTACCACAGTCTGATGTATGCATTCCGTGTAGCCCACAATACTATATCTGGTGTTGTGAAAGAAGTCTGCCAGGCAATCTGTGATGAATATAAAGATGATGTCATCTCCACCCCTCATACCCCACAGCAATGGAGGCAAGTTGCAGAACTATTTACAACCAGATGGAACTGTGAGAATACCATTGGGGCTATAGATGGTAAACATGTGGCAATAAGAAAACCAAACAATGGTGGATCCCACTTCTTCAACTACAAGAGATATCATTCAATCCTGTCGTTGGCTATAGTTGATGCTGACTACAAATTCATTTGGCTAGATGCTGGTGCCAATGGAGCCTGTTCTGATGCCCAGATTTACAACCACTCTGACATCAAGGAAGCTTTGGAAAACAACTCTATTGGTCTTCCACCAGATCAGGCACTTCCAGGAGATAATGTGGACATTCCTTTTTTCTTGATTGGGGATGATGCCTTTCGATTATCAAAGAGAATGATGAAGCCTTTTGGACATCGCAACCTGACTTGTGAAGAAAGAATATACAACTACAGGATTTCTCGGGCCCGAAGGGTAGTAGAAAATGCCTTTGGTATACTGGTGAGCAGATTTCGCTGTCTCCTGACTACAATGTTACAAGATCATGAAACTGTGGCACTTATTACCATGGCCTGCTGTGTGCTGCACAACATTATCAGGTTGAGATACCCAGCTCTGCACGCTGACCTGATAGACAGAGAGGATGCCGACCATAATGTGATTCCCGGGGCTTGGAGGCGTGGGGCCAATTTGGATGATATAACCGTAACACTACGTGGAAACACAGCCAACAAGCATGCAAAGGTTCAGAGACTGCTTTTGAAACATTACTACAATTCTCCAGCAGGTTCAGTTCCATGGCAGAATCAAATGGTTTTAAACAATTGAACTGTATTGTTATTTGACTGAAAGAGCTAGAACAAGTACAACTTACTTCAGTGAACACTGTACCAGTATTGTGTATAAAGTGAATTGTTATTAAACTGAAACAGAAAAAGTCTTCAGTTTGTCTTTTGTCAGTATTAAATAAGTTTGTAGTGAATGTTTAAACAAATTGATTTTGTTGGTTTTCGAATAAAAATATGATTACCTATTTAACACTTTGACCCCTGCATCTCTGATATGGTGTATCCATTCACCTATCGATAACATAAAATGCAGCAGTCCATTGTGAGTTTGAAGGGTAGAACAATTAGTATCTTCAAGCTACCGCCCTTTGGCGGTAGCTGGAATATATTAATTGCTCCACCCTTCAAACTCACTTGTTCGTTTTTGAACACTACGTCAGTGGTAGAACAAGTCAGCAGACCGTTAAACCGGTCTTTCCGGTTCAAAGGGTTAATTGTTTTTTTTCTCAAAATTGAACTTGTATTTGGCTTGTATAGTGGAGAGTGGATGTTATGTAAGGACTTGGGCGCCTAAATCTCGTTCGAAAAATAAAAAAAAAAAAATTAAATTGTATTTGGGATTTCATTTTCAAATCAGTTGAGTTTACTTTGAGAATACAAGTCAATGACATTTTAAATTTCAATTCAATTATACACTTTAATTTCAAAATTTCGTTTTATTCTACGTGTTATACATGTCAACATTCTTATTGTCATTGAGATGATAATTGACTTCATAAGCAGCTTAGTTGATGAGGTTTCTTTCAAACATTTCACGAATTCACATGAATGACTGAGTATTCTAATTACTTGTATTTGTTGAGGTAGTTGACACGATAAGAGTATCCTCATTCAGCATTGCAGTAAAAGAAGAAGTAGGCACACAAGTAGGCACACTTGGTTGAGCTGTTTCAAGTTGTTGTACTGACACAATATTTTGAGAGGGGTATTCCTGGTAATATGACGAAGATGACTGTCCTACTGTGGTTGGGACTGTTGACTCTGCTACACTACTGGCGGTGGTCACTATTGCTTGGTTATACAAATAACTCGAGACCCCAGATATATTTGACATGTGCACTTCGGGTGTGTGGAGGACAGGTGTGGCGGTGGGTCCCTGTGGCGCTCCATCATCTCTCCAGCTTACTGGTGTTTGAAATTCTATCATAGCATCGCAGCTTTGTGGACGGACAGGTGGTGATAGCTGTCTGCGGCTGCTCCGTTGTGCTGTTGATATGGGCTGAAATAGTGATGTCCTGGGTGTGGTGAAATTGGCAATATTCTGTGATTTACGCATGTATTTATCGTGGAGTTGGAAGGCTTCACTTTGATACGCAAGCCAGAAAGACTGGTCGATGCTTTCAAGTTGGCTGGTGATGTAATTCCCAAATGCGAGGCGAGGTGACTGGGCTTGCTTCGTTAAGGTCTCCAGCATTGTACTTAGCCGCCCCTGAAGTTGCTGCGATTTTTGCACGTTTCTCATGAGAGTTAGGGCGAGTTCCTCATCTTTTTTGTCCTGGATTGCGGAACGTCTTTGCCTCTTTGTTCCTGGTTTTGGTTGGGTGTCATCATCAGCCCCAGTTTGGGGGTTGTGTGGGTGGTTGACTGGCTTCCATATACTCCCCTTCCCCATCGCTGTCGCTCAGTTGACTGAATTGAGGGTCTTGAGTAGCTACACTCTCCTGGGTGGCTTGGGTGGGTTGCGTGCTGGTTGAGGTGCCGCTCGTGCCTTGTTGAGACCCAACACTCTTCCTTTCCTAGTAGCTGTATTTGAGCTGGAAATACAAATTATATTATAATTATAAAATATTATAAGTATCAATTGCTTTCTATTAAATTGTACAGTCCTGCATTACTGTACTTCTATAAAAATTATTTCTATATTTATATTTATATTTATATTATATTTATATTTATATCTATATTTATATTTATATTTTATATATATATAATTCTAAAAGTAAACTTCTATAACAATTATTTTAAAATCTTAAATATTTTAGGATTTGCTTACAAATATCTAAATGTTGAAAATTTTACTAGTACGGCAGGTCATATTTAATTTTATTTTTTATTTTTTAACAATATAACTTATATACTTACTTTGCAGCCTTGCATCTTAGTTATTCGCCCGATAGAACTTATATACTTACTTTGCAACCTTGTCTCTTAGTTATTCGCCCGATCTTCCCAGACATAAAGCGGCATTTCTGTACTACCCACTCCTGACGTTCTGTAAGGATTTGGGCGCCTGACCCTGAGGGGAGGTTGGTTAATTTCCCAAACTGTGATCGTATATTCTTGTACCATCTTTGGACATCATCTCCTAAAGAAAATAATAGATAATTCATCATTTTTTTGATGTGTTTGACAAAAAACAAATAAACGTTATCATCGATATGTAAAATATTTTTAAATACAACTGAATTTAACTTACCATTTATCCCCAATTCTGCTCCCTTCAACTCCCAAAGGGCAGCTTTCCCCTCCTTGTTCTTGAATGCTTTGCTGCCAGAATTCCAAAGCATGGGGTGGTCCTCTAACCATACTATGAGCTGCTCCTCTTGTTCCTCTGACAGGTGCACAGGGACAGCACGCTTCTTGTCCTTGCCTTTGCCTAAATACAGATAAATTTGAATACTATAAGTGAAAATTAAATAAAAAATTAATATTTCCAAAAAATTGCTTAGTACAAATAATAAAAAAGTAAACAATTACAAAAACCTACCTTTATTGGAAGTGTCTGTTGGCTGGGTTGGCTCTTGGGGCTGTCCCGGGGTTATATCTTCTTCGTCACCCTCACTGCCTTCTTGACCCTCGACAGGAGAAGAAGGTGGGATCCTGCTGGTGTCAGTTGCTAGAGCTTGGCTGGTACTGACATCAACCTCCATGGTGGATTCTTCTTGTTCAACCACCTCCTTCTGGCGTTTGGCCTTGGGGGCTCTCTTGGTGGTGTGTTTTGCGGTGTTGGTGGTCTTCTTTGGACCCATAGTATCCAGAGATGTTAATACACAGATTGTAAACTATGAAAAAGAAATCTGCTGTAGTGTTGTTGAATTTCAAATACAATATGAAATAACGGGAAACGTATTGGTATTTATACATGCCAGATTCGAACGACAGAAACACGTGATCCAAGCGTAGCGAATGAGAGTCGAACGAAGGCTGCGAGCCAAAAGAAACGACCCCACTGTGCGAGATTGATGCGAGACTAATGCGAGACTCATGCGAGACACATGCGAAATACATGCGAGCTATGCGAGATACCTGCGAGACTCCGAGCGAGTAAAAAAACACAAAACAAAGTTCATTCGTACCATGCGAGACACCAACGAAATAGAAACGAAATAAAAACGACACATACGCATTTAATACGAGTAATGCGAGATTCTTTGACAGTAGTCAGAATGAGTGTAAAAACAGAAATATGAACGAAATATGAACGTACTTGAATGAGTCAAAAGTGCAATACTCAATACATACGAAACACAAACGTACCGACAAATCATAACTCATTCAAGTCAGGCATGGCTCGTTGCATTTCGTTGTTTCTCGTTTATATCTCGTTTAAGACTCTTTCGTGATACGTTACTTTTACGCTTTGCTCGTATGGATTTTTTTTCCAGAACGAGCAATACTTTGAAACAGTTTGAAGTTTCAACTCGCACGATTTTTAGGTGTTCGTTCAACTACGTTCAAGTGCGTTTAACTGCGTTTCTTACACGTTCTGCTCGCAAGTAACTTCGTTTCCCCATTTTTCGAACGAGAGGCATGCGAACGCTCGGTGTGACTGGGGCTTTAAACGACAACTCGGACCTGAATTCTGCATCGCTGCATTGGCAATATCGGACTGTAGGAAAAATAACGTTGTCATACATGTACATTCAATTATATTGCTTTCCATTTACAGATAACAGAACAAAACAATGATGCTTTAGATCAGTTTATAAAAGTAATAAAAGATGTACGAATTAAAGGTAAGTGGAATTAATTAATTAATTAATTTACTTATTTAAATTATTTTTTTTTGTTTTATTAGTGCATAACGACACTTTAGACAGGCAGGATCATTTTCTGTCGGACAATTTTACGGGTGGCTGATGCCAAAATACCAGGATAGAACCACCGAGCAGCGGCATGCAACTGTCGGATTCCCCAACATACTAACTTCGCACGAGCAGGGTCAGCCTTGGCTAAAGGCAAATGCACGATCGACGCGCAGTACACCTTAGTACACAGTGCTAACGTACCCCCCACATGGGCAATCGGGATTAAGTGCTTTCCCCAAGGACCAAACCACGGATCTTTCGGTCTGAAATCCAATCCCCTAACCAATGAGCCTCGGAGGCGATACAAAAGTGGTAACCTTGAAATTCTAAATTAGAAATGTGGTTCCGAAGTTTAATTTAACATTGTGAGCAAGCCAAACCCGTGTTGATGCCGTACTGTGATCACAGGTATGGATATAGAATTTCGACTGGATTGCGAGTTGGTCGCAATCCGGTAGAAATTGTCTGTCCAGAATCCTTCATGCAACTCTGTAGCATCTCATCCTTCGAAAACAGTGAGAGAATATTGAATCTCTATTTCCGGATTTTCACCTTGATTTGATTCGATTTCGAAATATTTTATTGTTAAAATTGATCCACTGGTGTCATGGCCGTGGAGAGGGTGCCGGCTCGGGTTTGCCCAGGAGTCTTGGGTCAGGTCTTGGTCCCCCACAGTTCTGACTCCTGTGCCATGCCTGGCCCCCGATCCTCGAGCGAGAATCAACAAGATAAGTTGCCCCTCGTATTGGAATACTATTTGCCACTCATGTAAAGAAGGAATGGTAGTTCCCCGTGAAGATGCGCAATCTGTTACTCCTTTACTTAACATGAAAAGCAGACGATACTTGCAAACAAATTATTGAATATCTATTTTTTTCATGTTTGCGTCAAAAAAAAAAACATAGCTTATTACCCCTCAGTGGAACGAGCCCAACAAACTCGTTCCAATGAGGGGTCATATGATAAGTTTTTGATGAAAACAAAATAAAAAAAATACTGAAAATCGAATGGCAATTTTTGTTCATAGTGCTGGCCGGTTTGGACCGTTACGTTGGGTAAAGGATTAATAGACTGTTATCTATATACAAATGCACCCAAACCCATGTTATCGCTTCAAAAATTATTAACTTCAAAAACTTTAGCATTTATATCAGTATCCCGACACATTCGAAAGGGGGTCCGTCACAGAATTAACCCAAGGCTGCATTTCCTGTTCTCCGCCCTGACAGGTGTGACTGTTGCGCGATCACATCTCGATCTGATCGAGCAACAGACCACTTTACCGACCACAGTTCTATACCAATCTGGAAGGGCTGAGATGAATGTAGGGGTAAAACATCTGTCCATGCCTTTCACCTCAAACTATGAGATAATGAACGGTACCAGTTTCCTCGTTAGTTAAAAAATCTGTTAGTCCCGATTTGGACTACGCACATCAACATGCTGTGTACATGTGGAATAAAATACATTTTGTAGTATTAACGCGAGGAAGTACCATGCAATGCACTCCCGTGGGTTTCACTTAAAATAAAGATCTCTCGATTTTCCAGCACTTGGGTGATAAACCATAATGCACTGCTTTCTACATGTATTATCGACCTTTTCTTCAAACAGTAATTATATTGCTGGTACGTGTAGGTAGAAGACAAATTTATAGTCCCAATTCGCGTATAAACTGGAGCCAACTGCACTTAATACATGAATTATAATATCAAAAGAAATCAATAGAGTACCTTGATGGACTGCACCTATTTTACGTCTCTGACTGAAAAAAAATGTTTTAAATTTCATACAGTGAGCCGAGTTTTTCACTGTTTACGTCGGTTTGAACAACCGAATGAAAGTGCATTGGGGCTGAAAGGTGAAGGAGAAATAATTTCTTGGTAGTAAAAGATGTTAGACTCTGAGTGGGGGAAAAAACAGACAAAATATAAAGAAAGAAATAACAAACATGGGGTGCACTGTTGGTCTTGTATGCATGTGTCAGGAATGTTAATTCTCTAGCACAAGCGGTATCGCTTATATCAGAGTTGACTTTTGAGTGGACGCAAGGCAATGCTACACCCTTTTTTCCAAAATTAAACAGTAAAATGCACTAAATCTTTGAACGCGGAAAGCCTCTCATTTCAGTTCTGTTTTATCGGGTCTCCATCTCACAGCATTTCCATGAACAAAAACTCCGTCAGTAATGTTGTGTCGAGAGACTATAATCGTTGAGTTTCGGAAGAATTAGGTTTGTGATTAGAACTAAATTTTTTCTTAAAACTTCTCTAAGAAAAATGATAAATGTCATCGGTGGCGTAAATAGGATATTCAGGCCGCGGGAGCGATCCTAAATATAATATCTGACATAAAATTATCGATGCATTGCGTCACTAATTTCCGATTTCATGGTCCTAATATCCTTATTAAGAAGAGGCGTTATTCCTGCTAACTTAGAAAATCTCTTACAACTGACTCTAACTTTCGCCTAATATTAAGTTCACATTTACCAGAAACGCCATTCACATTGTAATTATGTTTTTCTTCAGTTTTTGCACTAGAAACATATCATATAACCCCTCATTGGAATGAGCTCGTAAGCTATGTTTTGTTTGACAGAAATGACTTTTGTTATAGTATCAAACTTTATTCAAATAACTGAATAAACACACCGTGGGCTTCTGCCCATAAGTGGCAACAGAACATCATTTCAGTTTGCATACATCAGCACACACCTTAAATAGAACGGATTTGATGCATTAAAGTCACAGTGAGTTTGTTCCACTGTAAATCATCGGAAAGTGCCCGTAGGCTCCCTCCAATGATCTATAATAGTACAAATCTGGGATAAGAATAAAATATAGGATCCTGGACAACAATTACTATTTTGTTACTCAGGATCTGCACCAGCACCAGCACCAATCATTGGGAAATGCCCGTAGGCTCCCTAGAATGATCTACAATGGTTGAAATCTTAGATGAAGAAGCAATATGTGATAATAGATCCTGCACAAAACCACTGCTGGTCACATGCACACACATACCCAAATACATATATGTACATATGCATACACACATATGCATATGCATAACATCATTTCTTCGGGAGCATAACACGACAGCAAAAATTTCTAATTTTTGCCACCTTCATCCTCACTGGACATTGCATTCACGTAATTCAAACGCCTTTTTAACCCTTTACCTAACATGAAAAGCAGACGACACTTGAAAACAAATTCTTGAATAACTAATTTTTTTTTCATTTTTTTCTCAAAAACATAGGTTATGACCCCTCGTTGGAACGAGCTCGACGAGCTCGTTCCAAAGAGGGGTCATAACCTATGTTTTTGAGACAAAAAATTAAAAAAATAATGAAAATTAATTGGCGATTTTTGAGAATAGCTCTGGTCGGTTTTGGACGTTACGTTAGGTAAAGGGTTAAGAAATGTTCCTAAGTTTATATAGATGGACCATGAGTTAGCGGAGAGTAACCCACACAATTTGAATATACTTGGTTTCTTGGAATAAAAAGGTTTAATGAATTTTTTACGCAAATCTTGGAAAAAGGGACATTCTAATATAAAATGATATTCGTCCCCAATTTTATTACTATTACATAAGTTACATAACCTCTCGGTTCTCGGGGTATTATTGTACCGCCCTATTTCGTTATATAATCTATGGGAAGACAATCTTATTTTAGTAATAAGGGTTAAAAGATTTACCGGGATGGATTATTTCAGATACCACTGTAATTCGAATGAATGAAAAATGTTTTATATAATGAACATTTAGGCCTATTTTCTAGATCATTTTTTTATATGAGTAATTAAAATGTTATCATCCAGACGTGGTAGTTAATGCTTTAATCATAACGACCCAAACCGGCCCTTCTGTGCACAACAATTACCATTCAATTTTCTTTATTTCCTTCATTTTTTTGTCTCAAAAACATAGCTTATGGACCCTCGTTGGAACGAGCGAGTTGTGCTATTCTATGTTTTGGGGGCAAAAAATGAAAATATTTCGTTATTCAAGAATTATGTATGCAAATGTCGTCTGCTTTTCGAGTTAGGTTAAGAGTTACAGGTTAATCACTTTAACTCGCGTCGACACCAGGCAATTATTGTTAATGAACCATCGTGCAAGTACTTTAATCAGACAGAACGTTTAATTTCAAATAAAATCATTGTTGGGGGATCTGCCAACATCCAGGCTCTTCCCATATCCGAACCACGGAGGGTTAGTCTTGAAGTGCCGGCAGCCAACAATTAATTAGCATTCAATCGCATCTGTTAATTGAGTTATAGTCTATATCAATGTTGGCAACAGTTTGCGGTGGTTTGTAACCGAAATGGATTTGCCTTGTCACAATTTATACAGACATTCTCCCACAAATTGTAGCAAGGCAACGACATGTGAATACATTTTGACAAGCAAGAGAAAATGAACAGTCTACCAGTTAATGAAGAAACCTCAAACGTATTTGCGTTCAATTATATTTATGAACCATTTTTTAAAAAGCAAATGCCGCCAACATACTGTTTGAGTATTTTCAGCAGAACATAGCAAACATGGTTTTTACGAAGGATTTATAATAAACAGACTCTCTACAAAACGTACAAATTAAAACTTGCACGATTTCATATTCAATGCTGTCCTTATCGGTGAAAAGTAATGTTTATATATTTTTAGTTGTATACGCGTTCTAAGATAATAAAGTAAGAACGGCGCAGCGATAGTCGTTCTAATTTCCCTCAACAAGTCTGAAAAATAGCATGCTGACTATAAGCGATAACCCTTTGATCATCCGGATTATTCACACGTACTGGCCAAACAACTGGAAACAATAGCTGTCGGCATATCGGGAATGTCCCACCATGGACTATTTGTCACGTAGATATTTTATTCGTTTTGAAATACATGGCTAACATAAACTGAATATTAAATACCAATACAGCCTCGAGCCGACATAGCTTTTTAAAAATGCTCGGCCAGCGTGTTCCTGCTTCACGGGCTTCAAATATATCTATACGAATGAATATAGTGTCTATGACGTGAAATGAGTGGGGTTTTCCTGTTTACCCGGCACCGATTGTTTCGGTTGAAAGTGTGATAATCCGTCACATCAAAGCAAAGCCGACTTTTGTTTGTTTCATTACTGTGTGTTATTATTTGCGCGCTATGAGATGATAATCAGTGGGGAAAAAGGAGAAAAAGAGTGAGCATATCTGAATAAAACTTTAAAATTTTAAAAATAAATAAAATAATATACATTAACATGACAAGCTGAAGATTTAAATTTGACATGGATACTATAGTTTGTACAAAGTCCATTATTTTAAAAATATGTAAATTATCATGACAGCTGTGAGAGTATAAAAATGTTATTTAACATGACAAATTGAAGATTTTACACTAAAAACAAGTAAGATAAGATACAGAATCCAAATATTCCACAAGACTTATGCTCCTCTCACTGTATAACCTTTGTCTGTACCGGAGCCGGTTATCGACAGATATGTATTTCTTTTTTCGTGGCATTAAAACACCCCCATTGATAAGCTGAATGATGCTGGTATCATGAAAGGCATGCTCTTTCCGAATGAAGTCGATCATTCGGAATATATTTGGATGCGACCTGGCAAGAAAAAGCTACAGCTTGCGGTTGCCAGCCCTCCACGTGGTTTGACGTTCTGGGTCCAGTGGTACCATAATGATTCCACATCTGACGGCCATGAGTACCCTCCACTCAATATCTGGGTACCTCGGTACTCATCATTATTGATAGCCACAAAATAACAATCGAGCAAACGATGCAAACACCTATTGTTTTGATACATGTATAACACAGCTCAATCAGTTAATTAATCTCAGTGTGCCGGATAAACAGGAATAACTCAAATGAGTTGACCCAAACTTGCGCTGCATAATCTTTGTGCAGTTAATCTGAATTCGACCACTGACCTATGAGATGAATGTTTCGTACTTATCAGTAGAATCGGTGTCTAACAATCCTACCGGCTTTTCAACTTTGACTAGCAGTATGACGAAGTATGCATAAAATCTGCTCTGTTCTGGGACCGTATTTGGACGAAGTAAACCCCAAGCCCCATTGTCTAGAACTGAATTGAGGATTTGTGACCAATTTGGAGAGACGCTGAAATTATTCTTAACGTGAGGACGGAAAGAAATAGAAAATAAATCTACGTTTTTAGAGCCGATACCCAAATTATTTCACCATATTCATTGCATTTCATGACTCGCAGTGTCACTTGTGAAAACGATGTCGACCACTACACAGGTGAAATAATTTGGGTATCAACTCATATTTCATGTCCTGCAATGCAACTTGAAAACTGTGTTTTTTCGACGACTTCACAGGTGAAATAATTTGGGTGGCAACTCATATTTCGTGACTTGCAGAGTCACTTGTGAAAACTATGTTTTTTCGACGACTTCATATTTGACATAATTTGGGTATGGACTCAAAAAACGTAGATTCCCTTTTATTTTATTCGCTTGGCGCTACTTATGTTGAAAGGATGACTGGAGGCTGACCTGAAGTTTTAAACTTCTTGACATATCATCGCACACTATTATCTGAAAGCAACTTGTTTTCGAATTCCGGTATAATTGTGCCGTTGTAACAGGAATGGAAGTCCGTAGGAAAATTAGTCCCTCTGTACTATTATTCCGCGGAATTATAGTCCTAGGTCTAACATTTCTAGGAATAGTAGTCCGGCGGACTACTATTCCTAGAAATGTTAGACCTAGGACTATAATTCCGCGGAATAATAGTCCAGAGGGACTAACGTTCCTACGGACTTCCATTCCTTTTACACCGTAACAAGAACTACGAATACGATTATCCGCAAATTCTCCAAATTAGCAATACAAGTTACTGCAAGAGACAAATAATCCGATTCGTCAACGAGGCCGAGTATAACCACCCAGATTGATGTAATGTAATGTAATAACTTGCTTATTAGAATACAATGGGTACTTTGAAGTACGAAACAACACCTTAAATGTAAGAAAGAAGTTCTAGAAATCAGGAAACTCTTTTTTAACTTTTTAAAAATACTAGCCAAATTGCCCGCTCCGCCAGCTTAGAGACATGGGCGACAATGTTTCTTATACAGAGGGATCCATTTCTATTTTCGCCCCAAGATTCGAGTTTGTCCAGTCGAAAGCGCCTTTATCATTGGAAATCTTCTCTTCTCGAACGCCTGAAAATTACAACGCATAAGCATACCGACATTCCTTCTTTTAATGAAAATTTATATTACGCCCAAAATTCTTCGAAATATCCTCTTCTGCAACTCCCGACAATTTCAGCCTCGCGCCGCAAACCGTCTTGGGTGAATTGCGATTGCATACCCTACCTACCTGCCTACGCACACACATACATACATGCATACATACATACAACGCACCTCACGTTATACAAAAAAAAATGTACTCATTCGAGACGGTAGTTTGGCTGGTTTCAGTTCGGCCTGAGGGAAAACCATCGGCTTCAGTTCCGCTTTCTATGTGTTAAATAACAATTAGGGCCCCTTAACTCGAAAAAAATCTCCAATAGTTTGAACGACACGGCTCACTACAAAAATGCCGATCTGCAAGTATCTCCACCGACTTCTGCCTAACATCTCTTTGATCATTCTTATCGGTTACAGTGAATGGGCTGCTAAGCCCATTGACTCGTATAAAACATAAATTAGAGTAAGAAATGAATAAAGTTCATCTACTTCATGTTGTGTTCTTACTGTCACACTGTCTCCCTTTTAACCCTTTACCTAACGTGAAAAGCAGACGACACTTGCAAAAAAAAATTCTTGAATAACTAATTTTTTTCATTTTTTGTCTCAAAAACATAGGTTATGACCCCTCGTTGGAACGAGCTCGACGAGCTCGTTCCAACGAGGGGTCATAACCTATGTTTTTGAGACAAAAAATGAAAAAAATAGTGAAAATTAAATGGCGATTTTTGAGAATAGCGTTGGCCGGTTTTGTCCGTTTCGTTGGGTAAAGGGTTAAATTGTCTGGTGGATGAGTAAATAAGGGAGAAAATATGACGAGAACACGACGTATTCACCCATTTGTCAGACAGACTAAGTGACAAGAGTCCACATGGGCCACTAGGCCAGTCCCCCCACTCCCAGTAAGATAGTTTAATCAGTTTATTTACAAACACAGTAAGACCTTTCGGTCGGGTTTTGCTGAGTCTTGCGATTCCGTTTTCCGATTTACCACAACAACCTGAAACGAACCGGGAAACACAAACACGCCCAACTCTAATACTCGTAGTAATATTTTACAATGCCAGGAGGTTTAAATCAGTTTTATTGGAAATCACTTTCAAGAACACAATTCGCTTACTTTTCTCGTGGGTTAGCCCCATAAAAATTGAGTAATGCGTTTTCAAAGAGATCGCGAATGGCATGTTTGTCTCGAGAATTCAGAACAAAGGCAGCTCCATGTTTTATTGCAGGTTTGAAAACTTGTCGTTTCGAAATGTTGTGCACACCTGTTAGCCTCGTTTGAGACATACATGATATGAATTTGGAAAAGTTGAATCTCCGGTGAAAATAATGAACTTTAATGGTTTTAAAGCAATAAGGGATATGTCTCTATGTTTCTCTAACTGGCTGTATTCTGAAATCGTTTTTAAACAAATGCCAAAACTGACGAAAATAAACCGGATAAACGATACAGTACGGCCGCCATCGACTTGCCACTTTCAACGAGTGGGCAATATTTCCACCCACGCAATAATATTAGATTTCAAACACTAATTATAGGAATAATCATCAAAAAATTAATTAATGAAGCACCGGGTAAAAGCCGGTGTTCATTAATTAGAATTCTGCTGATGGTAATTTTTATTACCTTGTAAACGCATGCCTGGACATCACTGTCCACGCGTGTATAACGACCGGTCCACGGCAACTGTTCTGCGTCATTCCAGTTCTCCCACTTCATCGTTCAAGAAGTCGCGTTTGGTAAAACGTGGGCAAAAAACGTTGAAAGATAAAATAGGGGCATACACGTCGGCATTGATTTTCGCTTTGTACCTAATATCATGGTTGTGTATAAGCACAGTTCCAATTCCATAACACGGAGTCACATATTTCACGTCTGTTGAGCAATTCTGACAGCTCATAGAATGAAATATTGTCCAGATCTTTCTTTGCTTTTTGATTTCTGTAAAATAATACAACTAATATCAAACCGAATGAACAAATCAATTTAGATAAGAAACAAATTTTGTCTGAAGATATAACCTGACATCCTGTTTGCGTAAATTATGTTTTCCCCCTGTCGGTTCCTTATACACGAAATTGAAATAAAATACTAGAGTCTGGTGCTAAAAATTAACCCTTTACCGAACGTAACGGCCAAAACCGGCCAGCGCTATTCTAAAAAATCGCCAATTAATTTTCATTATTTTTTCATTTTTGTCTCAAAAACATAGGTTTCGATTCGGATTCCATGTCGACATCGACTCCCAGTATCGACCTTTACCGCATTCGTGTAGAATAATTGACAGTTCAATTGTTGTTCTCTTTAAACATTTTTGAAAGTATTACACAATGCCAGTAGAAAACACTACACATTGTTCTTTTAATAAAGTATTTGTGCAAGTTTAGCTCAAGTTTGTAGAGGAATTATTTTTAGACAGAAATGTATCACTGCGTCTTGATTATTTTTGGCAATTTTGGTTGTTGATAGAATTGGATCAATGTGATGCTCACTTCTCGCTGCGCTTTGTAGCGAGTAACAGCACGATTTCGCCGCGACTGCCCTGTAAACGATTTGTGGGCAAAACAAAATAAACGTATGGTGTTTTCAAATAAAAGAATTATTCTGCGAGTTGGATTTCCGTGATTAAGTGTCTTGACCAAGGACACAACGCAGAAACCTCTGGTGGGGATCGAACCACGAACCTTCCCTTTTGAAGTCCAATGCCGTATCCAATGAGCCACCGCGCTAACTCCATAATTATTGTTGCAATTAAAGATATACACTATGTGTTTTTGAACACTTAAATAATACCTGCACTTACAAACTTTCAAATTTATTTATTTATTTATTGGTGCTTAACGCCACATCAGCAGCTAAGGTTATATCGTGGCGAGAAAACAATGGAAAGTAAAAACACATTTTCAGTTATGAAGTAAAAAGATTAAATAGAAATAGAAAATAATTACAAGAGATCTGTCAAAGACCAAAGTGATTAAAACAACAGAAGGTAATGAAAGAAGAGAAGTGAATAACTTCTAAATCAACCTGATGAATTGAGACTTGAAGAGTCTTGATTAAAAGATTAAAAACAATTTTAAAATTTATTAAAAAAGGTTGATTTCCTTCAAGAACGACAGAACTTTATGAGGATTTGTTCTGTAAAATAGGTCTTGAAGAGACACTACATTAAAATACTGTCATCTACTAAAATTAAAATCAGTACAATGTAAAAGAATGTGTTCCACTGACAATACCTGCTGGCATGGAACACACTCTGGTCGCACAGTACCCACCAACAAGAAAGAATGTGTTAGTCGTGTATGACCAATATGACACCGTGTCAAAATAACATGATCTTTTCTACAAAGGTTACTGGATGGGTAATGATCAAATATGTTTGGTCGGAAGCGAACAAACATTCAAATATTGGACCACCGTGTTGTACCAAGTGGTCTATTGACCAAAAGATAGCCAGTGCTTTTTCCATTTTTATTTATTTATTTTTTTTGTTATTTAACCCTCTGCACACTGGTGTCAAAATATTGAAAATTCAAGCTTCAATCTTTTCCCAGGAATTTAACCAAATTCAATCTTGTTTAACAAACTGTCCATTGAGTTCCAATGTGTTCTGTGTTCCAGTTGGCACATAGAACACACTGGAACTCAAGGGACGAGACCTCAAGAAGCTCTGTCCAACAAGACTGAATTTTTTAAATTCTTGGTTGCATTATAGGAACATTTTTTGTTGTTGAAGTTCTGATCTTTCGACAGAGTTAACCAAGTTGAAATTTGGGGAAATGACTTCCTTAGTGTGCTTGCGTTTAAACCATCAGCTGAACCCGTTGGTATGCTCATTCTTATTGATCATTTGTGGTCCCCAATGGAACGTTTTTGTCTAGAAGGCGCCACCTATGTCAAAGCGAGATTCAGTTTCATCCGTTTTCATGTCTGACATATTTGTGGATATTGAAGGGACGCTTCCGTAATTTTACGGATGGGCTTTATCCTCACTGCTATATCTTAAAACCGTTTCGTCACATTTCCCCCCTACATAGTTGTTTGTTGGTGGCTTCACTGACCTTGAAGTAGCCAAATCACGGGTTGCCGATTTTATCGAAATTTCAGGGATTGAAAGAACTTAAAAATATGAAAAATCGGTACTTTTTTTATTTTAATCTCCTTTCCTCTATTCCAAACACGCGCGATTGTGTGGCGTTTGACATTGCTGCTTCAAGGTTCCAGAAACTTAAACACTGCAGTGTGTTGTAGAATGATAAAACTTTGCCCCCAAATGATATTTTGTCCGCTCAACATGCCCTCAAACTTGGACATTTATACCAACTTTGTGGAAATTCAAACGTACGACACCCAACTGTGTCCCTCACACGTAGGTACATGGAAACTGCTCGTTGCCATGCCCCAAGTATCTCAACGCACAATGTCGACCCCTCTCTGACTCTGTGAGAACTTGCTGGTAAAGTTTATGTTATTTACAACGGATGAATAGCCCAAGGCACCAAACTTCGGAGGCGGTTTCAGTAGTGTCCATAAAAGTGGGCCGAGTGACTACACTAGTTTGTCAGAGCTAAGCTAGCATTTGCTCTATGTTGCCATCAATTGGGAACTTTTGCAACCTTGTAGCATTCGTGTCCTAAAAAGGATTTCCAAACATTTTAGAAATCCGAATTCAGACACTGGGAATATGACGTAAAAGGCGCTGAGATGATTCCCAAAGTATTTTAGATTCGTATTTTCCCCAAAGTTGCCAAGGGTTGAAACTATAATGGGTAGAAGTGCAAAGAACTTATCTGCAAATTTATTGAATTATATAAAACGCCATCTCCCTCTAAGAGAAACGTGGGCTGGAAGTCTGTATTTGTGAAGGAGACGAAGCCAGGCCTGAAAAGAAGCAGTCTGACATTTGCAGAATGAGGTCCACAAAGGGTGAATTTGATGATGCTATCCCATACAGTGGGCCAATTTATCCTTTGGGTACCTCTTTCTGTTTAGTTTTGAGACCCTGATTCAGACTGAAGTTCACAGAGGTAAATTTAGTGATGCCACCCTGCTATGCAGGAGGGTAGCATCACTAAATTCACCCTCCGGGGACTTCATTTTGCAGATGGCAGTCTGCTTATTTTCTGGCTTGAACGTAACCGACTGAAGAAGAAATAGACTGAATCGTGATAAAGCGCCTCCTAAATGGGATTCGTGAGTACTTTACTGTTCAAACACACGTGTGCACAGACAGAAAACATGCACCACCCAACAGAGAAGCAAACATACACATGCTCACCCACAAGCAGACTGACACACGCTCACACTATTTCCATCTATGTCAGTGGTAAACAGTCCTGACGAGTGGGCGTCGCCTCCCACCAGACCAATATATTATTATAAAAATAAAAAATAAAAAATTGAAATAAAGCGAAATTTGCATTTGTTACTTTTAATAAACGAAAACAACAGACAGCTCTCGGGGCTCTCTGTTGTTTTCGCTTATTAAACGTCTCAATAGGAAACGCGTTTTTTATGGTATGGTAATTTGAAGCAGCTAACAACTGTCCACTTTGGCTCTTTGTTTAGTGAGAGTGTTTTTATTTGCAAGCTTTTATTCTTCCTCACCAAAATAATGAGCAAATCTTACCTCCAATACTATTATATTAATGGAAAGGATAGTGTCCGTATTATTTGTCGCGATGCGCACGTTGTTGACAAGAAGAAGAGAAAGTTACAGAACAGCAAAAAGGGAGCGCGGTGGCTCAGTGGCAGACTGTTGGACGTCTATGCTAGAGGTCCCGAGTTCGATCCCCGATCGGGACAACCCGCGATCCCGATTGCCTACATGGGGGCACGATGACGCCGTGTACTAATGCGTACTTACTGCACGTCGATGGTGCACATGTCTTCAACCGCTGTAACCCTGCTTGAGCGGAGCTTGAACAGTTTAGAATGTTGAGGAGCTGACAGTTGCTTGTCGATGCTCGGTGGTTCTCTCAGGGTACTCCGGCTTCCTGCACCCGTAGAACTGTCATGGTCATGATTAGCCATTGTGCATAAGTATGTGACCTTAAACACCAATAAATAATAATAATAATAATAGAACAGCAAAAGATGGTGAAAGCTGTTTTCTTATTTTTAAGGGGGTTTAAATTGAGAATAAACAGAGAATAAGAGTCAAACGTTCAAACTGAATGGGAGAAAAATGTAAAAAGCAGCTTCTGTATTTTTATACTACTCTTCAGGAAAATACATGAAGTTTGTAAAATCATGCGCACGTCGATTATACAACTTCGCTAACATTTCGAAATTTCAATTTTTTTCATATAAAATGTTCATATCCTTAGCAACATACTGACAACTTTTAGAAAATTAACCCTTTACCTAACGTAACGGCCAAAACCGGCCAGCGCCATTCTCAAAAATCGCCAATTAATTTTCATTATTTTTTTCATTTTTTGTCTCAAAAACATAGGTTATGACCCCTCGTTGGAACGAGCTCGTCGAGCTCGTTCCAACGAGGGGTCATAACCTATGTTTTTGAGACAAAAAATGAAAAAAATTAGTTATTCAAGAATTATTTTTGCAAGTGTCGTCTGCTTTTCATGTTAGGTAAAGGGTTATGGTGTGACAAGGAAGCTAAGATTCCTGTAAATCTCTTCCAACGACGACAATTGTCAGCTATGGTACATGAAAAATAATAATTCTACCTTGCTTATACATAGTACTTGTCACACCTTTGCTGATTGGTACCTAAAAGGGTAAGATCAAGGGTAACGGCGACCATGTTTAATATTTGACGATGAACGTGGGACAGGCCAACGAACAGACAAACTAACAGTAAAACTTCTTCAGCTGCTCACCCGTTGATCGAGGCTAAAAATAAGCGCGACCATGAGGAACTTGTGATCATAAATTGAAATTTGACTACCGACAAACGAACGGATAAACGAACAACAGTACCTCTTGAGCGGTCCACAGCTTGTCGAAGCTAATTATACTGTATAATTGAATTACAATTTGCCAATTGACAAAGGGCGACAACCTTCATAAACTATTCTACTGGAAGTGAATATTGTGGTGCACACATTTCAAATCATTTTGCCTGACAGGATGATCCAGATGCGACGGAGCCAGGGGGGTACAGGGGGCACGATCCCCTCCAATTTTTTCCGCAGATATGTTGCAGTTACAACTGAGTTAAAACGGGCGCATGCAAACCTGTCTATATACAGGCATTCCTGTAACATTATTTGAAAATCCAAACAGTATTTAACTAAAGAATTCCACTTTCGGTCGCTTCGGTCCATTTCTTCTACTTCAACCACCTTCCAACCCGAAGACTGGCCTTCGGGTTGGAAGATGATTGAAGTGGAAGAAATGGACAGGACAGTGAACACCCAGCATCGTGTTCATCTAAACGAGAGACAGTGGCGAGTCACGGGACATTTACCGATAGATGATTGTAACCATTCTCACATTGGGTCGAACCATGGTAGCATTGTAAATTTGTGCCCGTCCACTTTCACTGAGCTTCCGCCACAACTGGTCCGATGATCACAGCGAAAGTTACTAGCGAAACCCGGAAAAATTCGACTTACCCTCTCCATTTATAAACACAAACATCACCATTTAATAAATTAAAAGTGACAACTTATTAGATGTTATAAAAGTAACATGAGCCTGCAATCTTTATTTTCAAATGTGTTTCTTTTGTAGGAGAAAGTTCTATATTGAAAAATTTTAAGCTACACAATATTATACCACAATGTGAACAGTATATGACGTATGATGGTTCATTGACGTACCCAGCTTGCCACGAAACAGTAACATGGATTGTCATGAACCGTCCGATTTATATAAGCCATGAACAGGTAAGCCTTAGTTTCATGACTAACGCTAACAGAATTATGTATTTTGTACAGAATATGTGTACATGGCTATTGCGTATCGTCACGGGTCCACTTGAAGTCAACTAGTTGGCTTCAGTTGGACTAGTGATGGCATGCAATAGTTTAGTACATACATTCTAAACCAAAAACCATCTGGTGTATTGGGTGAAAACTCCCCCTTTACAATGCGTTTCGAATTTTGCAGAGATGCTTATCCTTCCAGAATATCAAATGGATTTCGAATCGAATGGAATTAATGAAAGGATTCGAACTGAATGGAATGGCGAAGCTTCTCTGACCCTAATATATTTTAGAAAGATTTCTCAGTTCAGAAAATGAATTTCAAAGGACATTTTTACGAAGTTTGCATACAGTTCAGAGCGTTAAAACACTCGTATGGTACTGCGTAGAAAGATTATGGCTATTTATTGGGGTTTAACGACACATTCTACAGCCAGTGTCATCCCGTGTCGGAATGTTTATGGTTAGATGGCACACGGCTTCCCGGTTGTTCACCGCCTCCTTTCCTACAATGTTGATAGATAATGGTTCATCCCACTTAGATTGGTTGAAATATTTAAAAACAGGTTATCAATTATGTACAAGTGTACGCATTCTATGTAAGGTCAGGACAAGCACATTGTCATGGATAATATCTCTGCGCTTTGGTCTTAATATTCCTTATATGTCAGGGGCGTAGGAAGCTTATAATATTGGAGAGGGGGGGGGGGGGGTATTGTAAACGGGAGTTTGCAGGGGATAGCACGGTCGCCTCTGGCGGCGCGCTCTGCGTAGCCAAACCCGAGGAGAGTGCGGGAAGGGGATACCAGGAAAATCTGTGAAATATGAACTACTGAAAACTCATTTCCTCGCTTCTCAAGTGAAAAAATCAAGGTATCGTTGCTGTTAATTTTTGGTGTTTATCCCTTTACCTAACATGAAAAGCAGACGACACTTGCAAAAGAAATTCTTGAATACCTATTTTTTCATTTTTTGTCTCCAAAACATAGGTTATGAGCCCTCATTGGAACGAGCTCGTTCCAATGAGGGGTCATAACCTATGTTTTGGAGATAAAAAATGAAAAAAATCATGAAAATTAATTGGCGATTTTTGAGAATAGCGCTGGCCGGTTTTGGCCGTTACGTTGGGTAAAGGGTTAAAGGAGGATGTATGTCAGAGAGGAACATGTTAACCTGTTGAACGTCAAATCAGTCAGTGACATCGGCTACCAACTTTTCTATGCACTGCAAATGGGGTAGATCATACAGTTTTTATGTGCGCCTGTATGATGTAGAATATGCAGATGTATGTGGTTATTTTCGTGTAGATACTAGATATGATTTACAAAATTTTAGAATTTTTTTTTTTCGGGGGGGGGGGGAATACCCCTTTTAACCCGCCCCCCCACCGTTCCTACGCCACTGTTTTCTTATTTTTAAAGGGGTTTAAATTGAGAATAAACAGAGAATAAGAGTCAAACGTTCAAACTGAATGGGGGAAAAATCTAAAAAAAAACAGCTTCTGTATTTTTATACTACTCTTGCAGGAAAATACCTAAAGTTTATGAAATGATCTGCGCATCGAAAATAAGACGTCGCTAACATTTCGAAATTTCATTTTTTATAAAATTCCCATGCCTTTGTGTTCAATTTACTGAAAGCTTTAGAAAATTTAGGGGAGCTAACTTTCCTGTAAATCTCCTCCATTCTTACCTTCATGAAAACAGTCCGAAAGATCTTTAAATTTCTGACGAAAGTTTAGTTGGCAATTTTGCGCCGTGCTTTCTCTTCCCTACATCTTCGAAACCATATCAGTGCTTAGTACCCGCGGTGTCAGTACTCTTCAACATGGCCTCTTAATTGTTATGATACAAAGATAACATACATGTAGATCGAAATCATTGCACATAACATATTTCAGCTGAAATGACTTTTCCTTTTGTTAACAGGGAAAAAATGTAAAAACCTGGGGCTTCATTAATTAAAATTTTGCTGATGACGATTTTTATTACCCGGTAAACGCTTGCGTGGACATCACTGCCCACGTGTGGAATACGACAAGTCCACGGCGTCGACACTGTAGCAATACACTTACCCGTACATTATGGCCGTCATTTTCCACAGTTGGGCAATATTTCCACGAACGAAATAATATTAGATTCCAAACACTAATTACAGGAATAATCATAAAAAAATAATTAATGAAGCACCGTGTGTAACCCGGAACATCATTAATTAAAATTTTGCTGATGATGATTTTTATTACCTTGTAAACGCATGCGTGGATTCGATCCCTTTCCATAACAAAATGACATTCCTAGTCATACCAGACTCACAGTTGTATGTACGTCGTGTAGTCTGTGTTCTTAAGTGTCATTTTTTGTCGACTCATACGCAGTATAGTAAGATTGCTCGCAAAAGTGGTCTCTGATTTTGTGGCAATCAGGGCTGACAATTTTCGTCATTGGACGAGATTTACAGAAAACTTAGCTCCCTTTGATTTTCTAAAGTTGTCAGTATATTTAACACTTAGGCTATGGGAATTTCATATAAAAATTGAAATTTCTATGTGTTGTATCATCGATGTGCATCGATGTGCTCATAATGTCACAAACGTCAAGCCATTTTCTATAGGGTAGTATACAATATAGAAGCTGTTTGAACGTTTGGCTATTATTCTCCGTTTAAACCCGTTTAAAAATAAGACAACGGCGGTTTCATCATCTTCTGGTGTTGTTGTAACCTTTTTTATGTTCATGCGATCAACAGTGCGCGCATCGTGACATATAATACAGACACTACCATTTCCATTAACCCTTTACCTAACATGAAAAGCAGACGACACTTGGAAAAAAAATTCTTGAATAACTAATTTTTTTCATTTTTTGTCTCAAAAACATAGGTTATGACCCCTCATTGGAACGAGCTCGTCGAGCTCGTTCCAATGAGGGGTCATAACCTATGTTTTTGGGACAAAAAATGAAAAAAATATTGAAAATTAATTCGCAATTTTTGTGAATAGCGCTGGCCGGTTTTGGCCGTTACGTTGGGTTAAAGGGTTAATATAAAAGTCTAGTAGGTAAGATTTGCTACTTTTTCCCCGGAAGAATATTTACACTTAAGCTGCCAAAATGGACTACTGTCACATATTATATCTCACGTGACATTCTGGGCTCCTGATTGGACGAATGCTGCACCCCTATTTCGTGTAGTTTGCATCCACAGAACTGATCAGGCACTACACCCAGGCACTACACGTTTTCTATTTTTAGCACACTACTATATCAGTTTTCTTTTCATACTGGGCGAATAAAACTAATCAGGCTAAATTTAAATATCGATTCACAGAGGCACAACATCCACAAAACGACCCGGAAAGAAATCATTGTGGAAAAATGTATCGCTTTTCCATTGTCGAAGTCACATTTTTCGAGGCGTTCATTGTATTCCTTGAGAAGATGATCCATATCTTGTTTCGAAGAGAATGATCTACACCTGGGTACAACTTTCATGAGAACGCGTCCGGATATGAAAAATCGTTTGTTTTCGCTGCTCATATTATTTCGCTGTTTAATTGTATGTTTTGGGCAGTAAACGAATAAATAATGGAATTCATTTGAATCTTCGGAGTTTCTATCCCGTTCTGTCCCATTCGGTAATGTATATGTGTGACAAATGTGTGGAAATTATCAAACTGCGTTGTCAAATTTCGAAAAATTTAGTTTTCATTCGCGAGTTGCGCGATTCTAGAATACACAGTTCCGTTTGGGGGAAAGGTTTTGTTTACCCTTGCCGACCGATTCAAAATCGGTCTTCTGCTCATATCAATAATCCAAGTTAGCCGTGTTGTGGAAGAAGAAAATGTTTTTTAAAAACTACATGGTATTTTTTTCTATATAACGCTGGTTGGTAGGGCTGCTACCTTGGTAATAGATTAACAAATCGGACAGATGTTTTTCGTGATGGGTGTTCGATATAATATAAGGATTAGTGCATGTCTTGTCGTTGACTGCGTCCAATAGTGCCCAGTGAGGTGGTGCAGTGCCCTCCGCTTCGCGGCGGGAACTACATCACCTCACTGGGCACTATATGGGCGTAGTCAACTCCAAGCCATGCACTATTCCTTAACTATTTCATAATGATTATCTGTACGTTCTAGTATGCGCAGATCAAATATTAAAATTTCTCGCATACAGGTATACATAGAGGGCCTCAATATATGGCTAAAGTTGGCGGAGCAGTAAAATGGTTAACTTGCAAATTAGTGTAAAAAACATTCACTCAACAAAGAGCTAAAGTGGAATCTTACTTGGTTGCGCTTCTTATTGACTTGTAATAAAAAGCTAAGATTCCTTTTGTACCTTCTAATTAACGAAAACAACAGACATCTCTGAAAGCTGTCTGTTGTTTTCATTTGTTAAAAGTAAAAAAGCCCTGTAACTTCGCTTTATTTTCTACCGATGTCATAGGTGTTTTCAAAACAAATACATCCTTCTTAATCGGACCTTCCTCACAGTTTAATAGTTTCATGGGAGATAACATTATTGGAAGTCGATTTTCACGGCGATGTTAGTCAGGGGTGACACCTACACCCGCAGATGTTGTTGCGACGTTAGCGATTAGAGAATATTGACCAGATGGCGACTCAGTAAACATTTCCGCATTTACAATCACATTACTGTACATGGACTAATTCGTGTGGTCATGGGAATTATCGTCGACAAAATAACTGGAAAATGACCAAAACACAGTGCAAAGATGTTTATTTTTAGCAAAAAATAATTATTCTGCTTTCATTATCTCGCAATCCATTATAGTCCAAACTCCTTTCAACCAGAAGCCATATATTGAACCATTCGATCTTAAGCACTGTCGAATGCATTGTTTCCCTTGAAATCCTCCCACAGTTTCTCAATTACTCGCCTGTCACAAAAAGATAAAAACCGCTGTTTTGTCAGTCAGATCAAAAACTTCTTAACGTTTTTTAAAGCTTCGAAAATTGAAAGTATATATGATGATTTATTTTCTGTTATTTTGGCAGATTTATTTTACATCAATAATGGGAAAAGTAATAAATTAACCAGCAAGAGCATGTATGGAACAGCTGTGCTGGCGGAAGAAGCCGTATAGGTTATGTCGATGATCGAATTTTTTTCCTTTTTCCGTTTTCTTCATTACTATGAAATCACTATAATAAATCAAAATCAATATGATAAATAGACAATTGGTTTGTTTCTGTAACAATGCTTGTTTGATTGTTGGTCTTTGTCCAAGATAGTTCAGCTGCCTACGTTATTGTTCTGGATGACAACAGTCAACGGCGGGAAACCCCATTTCCCCCAAGCGACGTCATCCATCACTCTCCTCTTCCCCGCCTTCAGGAGCGAGTGAGGGCACAAAATAGGCCTTTTCGTGTTAATAAAAATAGCAAATATACCCCCATCATTATCTCCGCAATAGGGTCAGATAGAGAAAGATCAATGCTGACAAGCAAGTTTTTTACCCTGCCTTAACCATTTCGACACTGAGTTCTTGAACGAGAAGATTTTATGTAATACTTGATACATAGTATGCTTTGCCCGAACACACTAAAAACTAAAGTGTTAAAACTGACACTTTCAAGGTGTTAAACCCATTCTAACTCTTAGGGTTTGATTTTAACACTCAACGTGCAATGCTTTAAGCACTGAGACATTACAATCGTCAGACATCTGAAACTTGAATGGATGGCACTTCCCATGTGTCTAGCATTCGTGGTTCTTCCAGAATCGTCCATAATTTGATTTGCGCTTGGTGGGTACGTAATTAAAAGGACACAACGCAGATGACGCGGGTCAGGCTCGAGAGTTCGAGCCTGATCCGCTTCTTCTGCGTTGTTTACTTTTAAGTGTATCGACATTACACTTGTCAAGTGGTATTATTGTAACACCTGTCAAGTTCTGGGATATCTACACTTGAACAAAGTGCTAGTTCAGCACTTAGTAAGTGTTAAATACAGCACTTCAAGTGTAGTTTATAACACTTTAGTTTTTAGTGTGAAGGTTATAAAATTTAAGCGTAATTTTTGCTCACAAATACTTATGGGGGGATCATAAATAATCTAATTCTACAGCCGCGAAAATGCAAAAGGAATATCGCCACAAGAAACATTTTGTTCCATCAACATACCACCGAACTTTTACATATTGTTATAATTCGACCTTTGAGTTGAAGGAAGTGCACGCTGTAATGATTTTGCGTTGCAGACGGTACCCTTTACCAATCAATGGACGATTTGACTTTTCAAGCACAAGAAGAGAAAGAAATGTTCAGCTAATCGACATCCGATAATAATAATAAAACTTTGGCCAGCCGCTGATTTGTCGCGGTTCTCGCATGAGAAGGCCTTGGTCACTCCTGTTCTACCAATTGCCTCCCTATTGCCACGCTTCTTCTCTCCTCCCAACACTCGGGGACGAAATGTTTGATTGCATCCCTTGCCCCATTCTTCCCAATCTCTCCGATTAGCATATTAACCCTCTCCTTTGAGTCGCCCCCTAGCCACATGTCCTTCATTCTCCCATACCACTTCCCCATTATACTCCCCGTGAATCTTTTAGACTGGTATTTTGGGCATTCTAGAGACTGGTATTTTGGGGCATTCTTCAAGTAGGAGATCCACCGGCGGAAGCATATGTGTTGCATTGTGAACTCTTAACAGTGATCATGCTGTCAGAAACTTCAATGTGCGGCTGCTTTGTGCGAAAAGCAATGAATACAGGGATTGAGGAAACACACGTTTGGGTTTCATCAAAGGAGACATGTTTATCACATGTTTATCATAAAAGCAGATATAGTTTGGACATAGCTATTATAGCAACATTCACTGCTAAAGTTAACCCTTTTTAATAACACACTGGGTGTACGTATTCCTTACCCTACCATATCGAAGGATGGACTCCTCGTTGTCCAACTAAGCCATACCTTAAGAGAGCGACCCATTATTCACACCCTAAATATTTGCTGTGAACAGTTTTGTCGAGGAAAACAACGTCTGGTATTTCGAACAAAGACACATCTTCCTTTATTACACCTTGTGTGTTTAGAGAAAGAGATTAACCTTATTCATATCCTCGCGGGTACCTATTAACCCTTTACCTGACGTGAAAAGCAGACGACACTTGCAAAAAAAATTCTTGAATAACTAATTTTTTTCATTTTTTGTCTCAAAAACATAGGTTATGACCCCTCGTTGGAACGAGCTCGACGAGCTCGTTCCAACGAGGGGTCATAACCTATGTTTTTGAGACAAAAAATGAAAAAAATAGTGAAAATTAATTGGCGATTTTTGAGAATAGCGCTGGCCGGTTTTGGCTGTTACGTTGGGTAAAGGGTTAAATGAAACATTACTTGTTCACAGTGGTAAATAAACTCTGCTTCACTAATAAATTAGGATCCTGTAACCAGTGCCTGATTTGGAAGTCCTCTAAAATGGGTAACATTTGCGTAAACGACTGGCTGGACTTGCCTTTATATCCATGTTGCTGTCACGCTTCCGCAGATATATGTGACCTTGAAAGCAAATTGATAAATAAATCCCCACCCATGACACTTTCAACACTAACTTCCCAGGATGAGATTGCAGCATACAATACTGACCGTAGCGATCGGGCAAATCTGTCATGTATTTGGACGGAGGACCAGTACTAACTCCATCCAACAGCCCCAAGGGGATGGAATTTGTACTAATCTTCCGAACTATTGGGTATCTATTATTTTTTTTTTTTTTGCTAAACAAAAAATATGCGTACCCCGCTGAAAGGGTTAATTGTGACAATGCTTCACACTATGTTATGGTCATGACATGGCCATAGATGCTAACTCTAACCTTAAAAACCAATAAAAAAATAAAAAAACGTAACAATGTATGTTACGACAATGATAACGGAAAATAAACCCGCAAATAGAACCTAAGCAATTCCTGCTCATGGCCATTCAACAGAAGCGCTCTACCCGTGATTGCGTTCATGGGTTTTGAACTTCTTTTTTGCATGTGTGGTATTCGTGTTCATGGGAACGAGGATAGCTGTTTGTGTGTAGGGCGAGGATATGTAAGCCATGATTTAACCCCCCCCCCCCCCCAAAGCATGTATTCGGTAAAGGATAATGCGAGAGGCTTAGGCTATTCAGCAAGATTATGGTCGATACAGAATCTGTTAGAGTATCCTGGGCCGACTTTATTTATTTATTTATTTATTTATTTATTTATTTATTTATTTATTTATTTATTTATTTATTTATTTATTGGGGTTTAACAACGCTGTCGATAACCAGGGTCACCTCGATTCGGATAGTTTTACGGGTGGAGGAAGCTGGCGTACCCTTAGAGAACCATCGAGCAGCGGCGAACAACTGCTAGACTCCTTATAGCACTCACTCCACATAAGCATCAGCTGAAGACAAGTACACCATCGACGTGCGGTACGTCCTAATACACAGCGCCACCGAGCCCCACTTTTTATCTTCTTCAAAACACACTTTACATAAAATTATCTTTTTAAATTAGAAATAAATGAATTAATTTCATGATACGTCGGAGGGAGAATTAATATTGAAAGTGGGAACAGTTTTATTGGTGGGTTTTTATTATGGGCAATTCATGGAAGATAACATAAAGGATGATCCAGTATAAACTCGAGGCAAAAACTAGCCCAGGCCTAGATGAATGTTTGCATTACAGCAATAACTGCCTATTATTTATACGAATGTCCAATAATTCTAATAAATGATGCACACTTATTGTCCGTGGTGGTCAATCGTTCGAATAATAGCGAAGGTAAAACAAAAGTTGCAGGTAGTGGGTTTTAAACTCAAAGACTGCCTACCTCCTAATATAATAATATCCATGTTGCCTGACAGTTTATTATCAATGGTCACCTGCACAGTTACGTTCGTAGATTGTAAGCAGATATATGCGCTGAAACCATAAAAATCACCCTTCAAAAACACAGACGCTTATGTAATCTCTACAATGTTGGTCCCACGAATAGAAAACCAAAACAATATAATCTCCTTTTTGAATGTTTCCGCAAAACACACTCATATATTTGTATGGATATAATTATCTCTTTCATCGATGCGGTTGTTGATACATTCGTTACTTTGCAGATGGCTGTTATTCGTGAGCTCAACCAAGGTGGTCACGATAATCCACAGATGTTGATGGCAAACAATTATCGACCAGTTATGGATATACACCACAGATCTGTTAGAACAAATATCAATTTTGTGAGTATATGTACATGATAGAATTGATGTTGCAAATAAGCCCGGAATACCATTACGTGTTTATTATAAAATGGAAAGAGTAAATGAACAACATATGACGGCAGTGTTGTCAAATTGGTAGATTTGACATGTTTATAAAGCAACATCATAGGGGAGTAAATTTTCAGCGACAGTACTGTGATCGCAAGGAGATCTCTTTGACGAAAAGAATGTGATCTGTTCGTGAATCACTCCTTCATCACTGGGTCGATATTTTATAAACAAAATACGATATGAAGATTGTGTCAAGGAGAGGACATGAAAATATCATTTAATAAGATTTAAGGTTCTCACACTTCCTTTTTGACAGCTGGAATTCTGAAGTGCTAGGAAGAGGAAAGAATTTCGTACCTTGGTTGCGATGCCGTCGAAATGTTCATTTTGGTTTTTTTTCTATAGAATTGTATGAAAATTTGATTTCATGCGCCCGCATTTTTATAGAGATGAGGTTGTTGAGTGTTTTGTCGGGAAAACGGCCAAAGACTTCGAATGGATCGAGGGCTGTATTACATCGTACGTTTATTTTGGCAGGAGGATGCAATAGTACCTGGAGACAAACACCAAGTATCGGCGAGTAACTGTAGAACTCTCCCACGTACTAACTCGATACGAGCAGGGTTAGCATTGGTAGAAGGCACGTGTACCACCTACGTGCAATACGCATGAGTACACTTCGTCACCATGCGCCAGTTTAAACAAATTGGATAAAACCACAGCTCCTCGCAGTGCTGTATGCAGTGGCCTCGTTAGTGCAGAACAATGGGACTTTGCAAAAGGGTGCACGTTGAGAAGGAACTAGCCAGCCGACCGGTTACCGGCTGGGTAGCGCTGTCTAATCGCCACCAAATTTATAGTTACACTGCATATCAACTATTAGCTGGGCACGGGCGGGCTGAGTCACTGAGTCGCGGATTCACACACTCCCTGTTTATATACTATTCAGAAAAGTAGGGGATATTTGATAAAAGTGAGATATATGAAGAAATACATTTTATTTTCATCAAAAAGACAGTTGAGGCATTGCACTGTGACATCTGGTGAATGATTTCAGCGATAGATGGGTGTCTGACAAGCACACATTCCACGCACTGAGCTGAAGAAGACATGGATGGTCAGTCAGAAAATTTACCACATTTAGTCCAAGACCTCATTACCTTGTAAATCCTCCTCGGTTCGCGAGATAAGCGCTGATCCGACGTGGCATAATCCTCACCAAACGTCCAATATCAGCTTGACTGATGTTATTCCATTCTTCCTGCAGAGCAGCGGAGAGTTCCTGTACATTGGTAGGGGGGGGGGGGGGGGCTGTTGGCGTTGTCGTACGCGCCTGCCAAGCATATCCCAGACGTGCTCGATTGGAGAAAGGTCTGAACTTAGTGCTGGCCAAGGTAGTGTAGTGATGTTCTGCTCCTGGAGGAACTCTGTAGCGACACTAGCTCTGTGTGTTCTTGCATTGTCATCTTGGAAAATGAATCGACGGCCGTGACGTCGCACAAATTACACCACATGAGCTGCTAACATACTGTCACGGTAGTGCTGCCCTGTGACAGACTCTTGGATGACATGTAATGCTGTTCTGCTTGTCATGGTTATGCCTCCCCCACACCATGACCGATCCACCACCAAAACGATCGTGCTACCTAACGGTTACGTCATGGTATCTTTCGTTCCACCGCCGCCACACTCTGTTTTGCCTGTAGTGGAAGTCGAGAGTGAACCTCGATTCATCGGAAAACATGACGTTACTCCACCGACGATTGTCTCAGCGCTGTCGTGTTCCACACCAATTACGCCTTTCTGCGATGTGACGTTCAGTCAAACGTGGAATTATTCGAGGTCGTCGAGTGTACAAACTCCAGCTGTGTAGGATATTTCGGATAGTTTTACCACTGACTCGCACATCTGTCGCTCAGTGCAGCTGCTGTGATTCGAATGAAACGATCCTGGTTAGAAGTTGTCGCCCTTGGACGACCTGGCCGATGTCTGTTATCAACATTGTCTGTCTGACGGTAGCGTGACTACAACCTGCTAATCACCGATTGATAAACGTTGAGAATTTGAGCCACCGCAGTCTGTCTTTTGCCTGCGTCCAACATGCCAACGGCACGTAAGCGTTTGTCGCGTGTCAGTCTTCGCATACCTCAAAAGTTACGTTTCGACCAGAAACTATAAATGAACGAGTTTATACTAAGAAAAGAACGATGAGACCTCCGAAAAAAGCCCGTCCAGTACAAATGAAAATTATTTCAAAACTTACCCCACAGACATTAATGCGGCGCTCGTGCGAAAAACCTACACGAAGTTTTTTGTGGGCCGGTGACATTTATGATCCACGCTAAACTTGGTAACATATTGCTGTGTCCAATGACGAAACATATCACTGGACCTCGCCGTAGGTGATTGCAACGTACGTTAATTATTGATTCATGGCGACTTTACACAACCTATTTTTCGCTGCAATATATTCTCTGAATAGTGTCATTTTAAATAGAAACGAGGCTCTTAATAATAATCGGACCGGGAAAACTTCATATCCTGTATTTTGGCGATTTGAACGTGCAAATTACATCTCCATCTAGATTAATTTTAGGTCGTCCTTGATTGAAGTATCACTTGAAAAATCGAGCGTTAAAACTACGCGTTGAAGTTACACAGAGGCGTATCTACGGAAAATAGCCCATGTGGCACATATGAATAGAAGGGCATGCTGTTTCCATCTTAAAATAATTTCCTCCAAAATAAATAGCTACAATTAACATGTGATCTCACTTCGGGGACTTCGCGCGTTAGTTGTTGATATGTATGTAGGCGGAAATTCCGTTGAAACGTAAAAGGCATGATGATTGCCGTATTAAGAACAGAGAAGGCGGAAAGGTAACACAGCATCCCTATTTTGCGCAGAACTGTCTTACTGTCAGCTGGCCTTGAGGCTCAACAGCGGACCTATGAGGTATGTAGTTATGTTGCTCCCAGTACTGTATTTTTGCCCAATAATGTATCTAACAATTCGGCCAAATAGTGCTTCTCACCCATGCTAATAAAAGACAGATCGCATATCTGAAGAAAATTCTTATTGCGCTATTCGAGGAGGGCTTGTCTGACTTTAATAGAAACTGCTCATCCCCCCAACCACTCCCTTCTAGTGGCACTCATGGTACGTGCCAAATCTGCCATATCTTAGTTACGTCACTGAAGGTACACCTTTAATACTAATGTAGTTGTTTTGTTGTTACCCTTATGTCTTTATAATAAAAGAACGCATTTTCTGTGCCACGCAACAGGCACAATGACTTTCATTGCACGGCTATGCTTTTATTTTCATAAAATACAAGTTTTTTGTACAAAACCAAAGCGAACAATAAATGTTTCTGTATTGTCCATGAACAATACGGATCACGTGCACGGACTATTTCATTGTTTCTTTTCTTACGTTTTGGTCATTTTTGGCAATAATTTGTGTTTTTAATATTTTTTAGTAAACTGTGGACGTGCAATAAATAAAGAACAGCATACGCGTTCGAACTGTCATTTTTTACTGCACAAGATCGATTTCGGCGGGGGGATAATATTGAACAAGAAACCGAAGACTTCGAGTTCAATATTATCCCTCCGCCAAAATCGATTAATAATGTTTTAGTGCGTGCAATAAATATAGAACAGCATACGCGTTCGAACTGTCATTTTACCGCACTCGATCGATTTGGGAAGCCTTCGGCTTCTCGTTCAATATTATCCCTCCGCCCAAATCGATCTCGTGCGGTAAACAATGACAGTTCGAGCATGAATGGCGTTCTGTCTTTGTCTAGAATATTCATCGCGTTTTGAAACAATCTACAGTGATGTCTAAGAAATGGCTACAATCTTATATCAATATATGCATAATACTACTTTGAGAAACCTTCGGCAATACATGACTTTGGCTTTAAGTACTGCCGGCGATGATACTGGGGCACGCCCTATTCACCCATTTATTACAATATTATTAACAAAAACTGACACCAGCTATTTTCTTTCTTTAGAAACATGGTTGCAACATGGCAAAGAAAATGAAATATCAAGGTATGTGTTACGAGTTAGCATACGTAATAGTATGTTATGAGCAGTTTTTAAAGAGTATCGTTTCTTATAAAATTCAACCATAATATGCTGGCTGGAACTACATGAAGTCATCGATGTCCCAAGAATATTGATTATATTGTACTGTGTTCGCAAAAACGATCTCTTTCCAGACCAGATATCGTGAACTGGCCGCGACACACTTACAGTATGGTCGCCGTGGACTGGTCATTTTCCACAGGTGCGCAATATTTCCACGGACGCAATAATATTAGATTCCAAACCCTAAATATAGGACTGAAAATTTAATTAATGAAGTACCGGGTATAATTTTGCTAATGATGACATCTATTATCTGGTAAACGCACGCCTGGATTACGACCAGTCCGCGGCAACTGTACTGTACAGCACTGGGTCGAGATTTCATAAAAAAATGGAAATCAACCTGGAATGAAGAAAACCAGAAAAAAATAGTTTTCAAGATGTTCTCGAAAGTTTTTTTTTCCGACGGGGAAAATTATGTTTGTTGATTGGCAGGAAACTAGACAGATAATCGTTACTCGATCACGAGATAGTCGAGATCCGATTGAAATTTTCTTTCTGTCTTTTTTTATCATAGGAATTTACAGTGATCACAACAGGTGGTCTCTTTCTGGATTTGATCAGATCGTAATCCGGTTGGGACGAACTTGCATCAGTTCTTCGAGATTTTATAAAAATAAAGCTATTGCAAAAACAAGCCTGAATCGAGGATCAATATTCCATCCCTGCCGTATATCGTCATGGAAATCGAATTTTGATAAAGTTATCTCTCTCGAAATTATTAGACGAGAGAGGAAGATCCAATTAACAACCAAGTTACTGTTGAAAAAAAACCTATGACATCAGTAGAAAATAAAGCCAAGTATCCAGTTGTTATTTTTAATGAGAGAGTTGTCTGTTGTTTTCGTTCATTAAAAGTTACAAAAGGAAACTTGTTTTTTTGTGACAAGCTACTTAGGAGCCACCGCTTCACAGATCACCTGTCATTAAGAATGCCAATCAATATTACACCCCAACAACTGGTAACTCTGGCTTTTTGTCTAGCGAATGTTTTTTTTTAAGTAATTTGCAAATTCGAGACTATTATTAGTCCCGAGGGTGAGATTTCCCCATCTCACACCCGCTCTCATCAGGGATAATTCCCCCCCCCCCTCCCTCAGCAAAACACTCTTAACGTCATCAACAGTAATTCAGTGGCACGTGAAGTTATATCGAACAATTTTGTTGTTCATTTCTGAAAGAGCGCATAAAAGTTCTGTATATACCGCAGGTATATACTACGAAATTAAATCCTAACACCATTTCGCTACTTTTTTGTAGCGAAATGAACATTGACACATTTCGGTGACGTCAGTCGGGCGCGTGTATCAATCGATCGATGGAAATTCTGCACAGTCATTTGACATTATTTGCTTTCCATATTTATGTTCCTTCAAATGGATATCATACGATGTTTAAATAGTCCGTGGGCTCATTAAATATTCTAATAAGCCGGTCACGTGGGTCATGACCTTCTCACTTGAGACACGCATATCTTGCAATCGAAGTGGGGGAGAATGAATCAGTCTTCACAGTTCTCTGTTGAGATAGGAGAAATTTTACCGTATAGTGGCAAAGAAAGCGGTCAGAAAATTTTGACCTGATCGCTACTCAGTTGCGAACCGGACAGATTATCTGTCCATTTTTGTGTCCACAGTACCGTACTCTACGTACATCGAAAAACAGTGTTCGACTATATAATTCTGAAAAAGAACAACAAGTTATACGCAGCTCATGGTAATCAGTGTTGAGCAGTCAACCCTTTACCCAACGTTACGGCCAAAACCGGCCAGCGCTATTCTCAAAAATCGCCATTTGATTTTCATTATTTTTTGTCTCAAAAATATAGGTTATGACACCTCAGTTTGGAACGAGCTCGTCGAGCTCGTCCCAATGAGGGGTCATAACCTATGTTTTTGAGTCAAAAAATTAGTTATTAAAGAATTTTCTTTTCGTGTCGTCTACTTTTCATGTTAGGTAAACGGTTAAAGTGAGTATTTGGGTATTCAAAAATCACTTGAGAGCGCAATTCGTGTGGCTATTTTGATTAAGGGTATGCGATAGATCAATAAAACATGAAATGCCACCTTAATCCCCCAAAGATCCCCCAAAGATCCCACTAAATCGATAGCAGACTGGTGTACCTGTGTAGGGTATCCACCCTGTTACCACACTCTTTTGACTTTTTTGTCTTCACGTCTGATTTTCGCAATTTTATGTCTAAACTGATAAAACAAATCCGCACCTGCCGATCCATCAAACGCAATTGTGTTCTATTTTGACTTGGAATTAGTGAGTCGTGCTAGTATAGTCGAAAAAAACATGTCATTTTCCAGACTTGAGAATACGCTTTCTTCACTTGGGGAATTTCATACTCCCTATTGAATCTTGATGTAAGTATGTTGAATGGCGATGTAATCTCTTCAGACTCAAATCAAAGTTGAGAGACTCCAATTGAAATTATTGATGACATGACCAAAAAGGTGGATGATAACAGTTAGGACATTCTGGTTCTGGTTGAACGTCTCTCTCAACCGAAATGTATTTTCCGGAGTTCAATGCATAATTTATACTCCAAGGCCATTTCTATTATATAAGAAATATTTTTGATGGACGGAACACAGTTTTACCGAAATTAAAACGAGGCGTCATACTTGTTACCAGGGAACGATTTGAAGTCATTTATATCGTTATCTATGTCATTGAACGAGGGCGCTTCTTGTAGTTCTGGAATATGAACGTTTTAGCAAAATAACAAAACTTTCGTAAGGTTCTATCTTTTTCTGCCAGATAGAACCTTATGTTCTCACTCGACGAAATGTAACCCATCTGTGACATATTTCCTCTCCTGTTACCGACATGATCCCTTCTGTTAGCACTTTTCCTTGTCATTAAATTCACAATCAAATAATCAATTATTGCACTGATACTGATAATGATTTGGTATTGGGAGCGCGGTGGCGTTTCGTTAACCGGTTTCCATCAGATCACCAATGTTAAGCAACGTCCAGCCCGGTTTGTCCTTGGATGGGTGACCGTCTGAACGATCGATTCGGACTCTCGCGTTATGTCCTTGCACATGACACTTAACCCCGATTGTCCACATGGGGGCCCGATGACGACGTGTACTAAGGCGTACTGCACGTCGATGGTGCTCATGTTTTCAACCAATCTAACCCTGCCTGTGCTGCAGTGCGGGGTTACGATGTTTGGGAGCTGACAGCTGCTCGTCGGTTCTCTCCGGGTACTCCGGCTTCCTCCACCCGTAAAACGGTCACCGACACGATATGACCTTGGCTGTTAATGTGTCGTTAAACCTTAATAAATAAATATACCTAAATTCATAAAGTAGATAGTTGCTCAGTGAATTTGTGCGTTAAACAAATCAAGATGTTCAACGTGCAGCCTCACTGCTGCACGTTGAAAATATTGATTGGTCTTCCCTAAATAACAATTTTAGACTCTACGAGTTGATGACTCGGAACTGGCATGGAATATACCACCAGTCGCCAAGGGGTTAAGCCACTCTATATTGGATAGGACAAATCGGCCTCAAAACTGAAACACATATGGAAGGCGGACGTTTTTTCTCTTCTGTTCAATATTTATCAATATTGCTTCATGCATTGTGGTCAGAAGTAAACGTATCTAATATTACGTCGTTGTTTGAGTACATATTGAGATAGAACGTAGGTTATCTTGTTTGAGGTCGAAGAAATAAAAATCGTTAATTAATTCCCGGTAGCTATTGTGTTCGTCTCTCAAATCACAGCAAATTAAGAAATGACTAAATAAACGTCGTTTATTATTGAATGATTTCCTAGTTTGACTAACCGTCTGATGAATTGTGTTGTTAACTTACGATGATGTGTCATAGACACTAAGTCTGCATGTTCTTTGAAGTTAAAATCAGATTGTTGGATTTTGGTTTCCTCGTATTCAGCAAATTCTTGTAGAAAAGTTGTTTTCGTTGCCGAGCGTCTAAGAAGGCCGTTCAGAGAGAAAGTTTGTGGACTGTACGGTAAGCGAATGGCTAAGGAAACGCCGTGAATGAGCATCTCACCCCAGCCCCGTTTAAATGTGTTATGGATGATTATTTCATTGTTTGGATTTTGATGTTATTTCTTCATTATTGATTACATTTTGACGAGTTTTTTTGTCTTAACACAGACGGCGTTTGAATGGATAACGTTCAAACGTGGGTACCCGACGCCACTTCCTGATCAAAATCAATAGCGGGTGTGCCCAGCCCGGGCTTCAGTCGCTGCTCTAACTCTCCTTATCATTGACTCCATCAAGTTGTTCATGGTCCTTTTTGGGATGCTATTCCACCCCTGAAGAAGGGTCTGTGTGAGCTGAGAAACGTTCTTTGGGTCGTTGACGTGCTTCTTGACCCTCCTGTCCAGAACGTACAAATCTGGACTGTAGGGTGGCCAATCGAGAACTGGGACATTGTTTTGGTTGAGGAGGTCACGACAAACCCTAGCAATGTGCAGCCGCAACGAAAGGTTACGCGCATGGATAAGTGGAAGGAAGTGAGGCATAAGGACCTGATCCCGATATCTTACTGATGTAAGATTGCCCTGGATGACCACGAGATGTGTTTTCACTCCAAGAGAAATCCCCACCCCAAACCATAACGGGCCCTCCTCCGAATCTGTCGTTTTCCTTAACGCACGCGTCAAAATATCGCTCACTTCGACGTCGATAGCAACATTGCCGTCCATCAGACCTGTCAAGCTTGCACCGAGGCTCGTCAGTAAATAACACACGTCTCCGGCAGGCCAAGTGAAACCGATTTGGTGCATTTGCCCGCCGCCATTGCAATGGACGTTGACGACGCCTGGGTGTAAGTTGCGGACCAACGTAGGGACGTCAAGGCCATAAACATAACGCCCGAAACCGATTTCTAACTGTTCTAGGACACACTCGGCGATCATGAGTGCCTACAACCCGACTCGCAATCTTCGTCGCCGTCTGAAATCGGTTACGGATGTGCGAGAGACGTACGCCTCTATCTTGACGTAGCGACGTAACGCGCGGACGTTCTCTCCTGGGACGGTCGGCTAATCTTTCTGTGGCTATGAGACGCCCAACTAAACGAGCTATCCTTGACTCATGGGCCTCAAATTGTTGGGCGACGAGACGTTGCGATTAGCCCTACATAATTAGAGCAATAGCCCCACTCCTATCAATGTCGGAATTTCGCGACATTTTGTTTATCAATCTATTACCTCTAACAAGTGACGGAATGTCACTCTTCCACTGCCGTCGCACGGCCATTAGCTTATTGTTACTTTGCTTGACGCTTTTCACTCAAGCAGTCGTCACCAATGGGGTTAAACGCTCCCCTCCATTTATCTCCGAATAATGTTCATACAGGCAAAGTCTACTCTGCCTACCTATGGCTTGCCTTCTAAAACAGGTAATGCCGTTTACTTGAATGCAAATAGCTCCCTGAGCTCGTACTTCGTCCTTCTGATCGTATTCTCATGTATGGCCACAGGCTCTGCCCATGACTGATCCTATTTTAAATATGAGCTCTCTGCCCCCTACATCACAACATGCATATACTTTCACACCGATGCGGCACCTTCTCTAACATATAGCATGTGACATCCCCATCTACTCGCAACGACCCACAGCCTTACACACCTTCAGACTGGAAAGAATGTTTCGAGAAATCATCCAATTTTTATATTGATAGCCAGAACATTAATTCACAGTTTAATTGCGTCTCTTGAACTTGGCCGCTTAGATCTACCTTAATTTAATATTTGCTTTAAATTTCCTTCGAAAGACTCGCATTTCGATATTTCCTGATATTCGTGACAGGGTAGATCCGTAGTATGAGTGTGGGGTGTGTGTCCAGAACATGTGGGATGTACTGTTTTCACCATAATTACCTATTAACTGGCCATAATTACTCAGATAACGACTACATGAGAACACTATCTCTCTTACTCCTTTTATCAGTTATCAGATAGCCCATGTGACGTTCAACAAGTGCGCCATAATGGACATTAAATTTCACTCTTTATTTGCAGCGCTTGAATTATTGCTGGTCTGTTTAAGTGACAGGTCGGTTTTCGAAAATATTGATTAGTCTACCCCATACATTCGGGTAGGAGTCATCCAACTCAATGGAATTATGACGTATCAGGTTTCTGGGTCGGAAAAAACGGCCTATCGGTTTCAAGGGGTTAACGAATCATTTCACATTCCCCAGACATTCAAATTTAACATTACTTTAAATATTTAACAGATTTGATTGTTACTACATTATGTACTTGCTGACAGTATCGTCTCCCTGAAACTGACGACTTCGGAAGTGCACATGGGGCAACTTAAAGGCTTCACATTCTTTGTTCGTCTCCCTGAAACCTATCCTTTGAACGTGAACTATATAGCACAAAGTTCTGAATCCAGTATCTCCATCGGAAACGTATAAAACACGCGGGCAAAAGCATTCAAGTTAAATTTCAAACTTCGACAAGGAACATCACTTTAGGTCAACACATCTTCATTTTGTTTTCAATGACTGCCTTATTCTCTAATATGCGCTAGCAAAACTGTTCTTGGTGACAGATACATAATTATGTTTGAATTGAAAACTTTAAAATTTTCGAGAAAACAAACAAACGTCACGAAGAGTCTTTCATCGAAGGCGTATTGAATGCGCAATAGAACACTTGTGTTGAAAACATTTATTAGTCTACCCCACAAATTAATTATGACGTATCCGGTTCGTGGGCAAGAAAAGTGGCATCTTGTGTTTAAAGGGATAATGATTCATTCACAAGAAGAAAATACAATTCTGGAAAAATACAAGTGGAAAAATTATATAGGATTGTCCCAAGGCCGCACTAGTGAAGCTCGAGTCTATCAACTTATTAATAGTGAACAATTATAGTATATCTCACACCGACCTCTGGCCTTTCAATGGTGGATCGTCAAACTAATGACACTCATCGATAAAACATCCTCAACCGATACTGACATTCGAGGAATTTTATTAAATCAAATTTAGCAGCCCTTTAAATTCTAAAGAAATCTCCTTGTTTCAACATTACGCTCTTGGCTGACTGTTTCTGTTGGCGTCGAGTGTTATCTGATTCTTGTGGTGGAAACAAACAAGAGTTTGGGAATATAAAAGGTCAAGAAGAATTCGAGGCATGC
Source organism: Pictodentalium vernedei (assembly GCA_031216915.1). NCBI lineage: Eukaryota > Metazoa > Mollusca > Scaphopoda > Dentaliida > Dentaliidae > Pictodentalium > Pictodentalium vernedei. The sequence continues at coordinate 395,849,451 of CM062297.1, read as the reverse complement.
TAAAGTCTTCTGGCGGCGTGGGTTCCATCCTTCTTCACCCAACTAACTAACCAGGTGCAGGAAACAACAAAAAAAGCCCCTCGAAGAGTGCTTTTAGCAATCCCCATATCAACATGCATTGACAACAATCAAAGACCAAGCAGGGATCCGAAAACTTACCCTCGTCGTAACAAGTGTGCTGAAGTGGACCGTAGATTCTATTTCAAGGGATCTTTTGGGGGCCATGTTCGAGGTGTGTTCGTCTCCCTGAAACCTATGCTTTGAATGGGGACTATAAGACGCAATGTTCTGAACCCATTTTCTCTATCGGAGACGTGTAAAACACGCGGACAAAATATTTAGGTTAATTTCCAAGCTTCGAAAACTGTTTTGTGACATCTCGGCCTCGAATTAGGAAAATCATTTAAGGTCCTCAGATCTTCATTTTGTTTTCAATGACCGGTCGATTCTTTAATTGATTGCGGCGACAGATGCATATGTTTAACTTGAAAAAAACTTTTCGAGAAAACAAACAAACACCATGAAGAGTCTCTCGTCGAGAGCGTATTGAGTGCGCAATAAAACACTTGAGTGGGCATACACTAATTGAAAGCGGTTATTATGTTTACTGTCTATTAGGCTATTTGACAAAACCAATCTACAAAGAACAATTATCTTGTTTTATCAAATAATTAGTAATCACTTTCCCTGAGAGCATGGCGAAAATTATATTATATTATTTAACTAAGTGCCGTGTACATCCGGTATACAACACTCGTCCCATGAGTTCCAATGTATTCTATGTGCCTACAGGCACATAGAACACATTGGAACTCAGGGGACGCACTGTCGCGCCGTATATTGGAACAAATGAAAAGGCAGACATGTTTTGAAGGAAGCTAACTATTTGTTCTCGAATCTTCGTCGTTGTTGGAATTTTCTCGTTGTCATTTATCACCCAAATTACCAGCTACCCGATGGCATGGACAGCCGCGTAAAATCTTCACCATTTCCAAACAGACTCGAATTTATTGATCACAGTCAATTCTGTGTCTCTAGTTGGTTTCAGATTTGTTGTTCAGCCATTGCCTGGGGTCCGTTGATCAATTTCTCTTTCCAGTATAAGCAGCATCACGTTTAAAGTACCATGGAATAAATTTGTGGAAACATAACGGCGCCGAGCTTAATACACCCGGAGTGTAAAATCAGTGAAGCTTTCCGAAATTAAGAAGATATGGAAACGTGGGCTCATCATTTTAGCAATCATAGATGATTTGTCGGGGGTGGGGGTGTCTTCACGGGAAAAATTTGAAATTTATTACTATTGATTTTCCGCGGTGAATGCCATTACACTGACGGCTACATGATCAGGACGATCCATTCTCCCTCTGTTTCATAAGAAGAACGTGGAAATGTCACTCAGGTGAGACATGATTGAGTTACAAACGAAAACAAACGCACCTGCAACTTACCATGGATACCACTTTTATAACGCCATTTTGTGTATTTATCGGTCTGGTCAAAATTATCAGCCAGCTTTCCTCCCAGCTTTGTATAATCTAAACTAAAATGCAATAAATTTGAATCACAGACGCCATTATGATTTGTTTTTCTTTCTTTGGTCTTGATTTCGCAATATTTCCTGGCTGACATTTTTTCGTCAGTGGAAGAGATTTACATAAAAATTAGTTTCCTTTAAATTTCCTAGAGCTGTCAGTAAATTTAACACTCAGGTAAGGGAATTTCATATAAAAATCTCGAAATGTTGGCGAATTTGAATCATCGATGTGCGTGTCTTTTAAAAAAAATCAAGTTTTTCTTTCTCTAGAGTAGTTTAAAAATACAGAAGCTGGCTTCTTACAATTTTTTTCCCAATCTGTGTGACTATTTTTCTTTGCTGAATCCATTAAAAAATAAGCAAACGGCGTTTTCACCATCTTTTGATGTTGTGTAACTATTTTTCTGTTCATTATATCAACAGTGTGCGCATCGTGACATATAATATAGGCACTGACCTTTTCATTTATATAAAAGTCAAGGAGGTGAGATTTGCTCATTTTGTTCCCTGGAAAGCATAAAAATGTACTGTAAAAACATATTCGCTAAACAAAGAGCCAAATTTGACAATTACTTAGTTGCAACTAATCTTGCCCCTATATTGTGCATGTAGGTGTGATAGATATTCTTCATGCCGGGTTATTTGTGAAGTAGTTGCTTCTTAGTAGTTTGCCATAAAAATGAATGATGACTTTTGTAACTTTTAATAAACGAAAACAACAAACAAACAGCTCACAGAGCTGTCTGTTGTTTCCGTTCATTAAAGGTAACAAAAAGAAACTTTTCTTTACTTTCTACTTATGTCATAGGCCTTTGCAACAATTACTTGCTTCTTAATTGGGCCTTCTTCGCTCGTCTGATAACTTCAAGGGAGATAATTTTATAGAAAATAGATTTTCATGAGATCATAAGCCAGGGATGCTGATCATGACATCTAATTCTACTGGTGAATGTGAATCACGGTCAGATCGTGCTGTTATCGAGAAAGAGACCGATTTGCAGATCGCAGTAATAAAAAATACACTATGCCCCTTTTCCCGACAAGCAACAAATTAACCCATGGACAATAAATTAACAAAATAAATCTCCTATGGTGTTTCCATGCCACTACCTCATCTCATCTTTCTCTTCATATTTTGAACATTTTCCTCCCACAAAAATAGAATAGAAAGCTTTCCCCACACACTTGTAGGTTTACATGCATATTAGGTGAGTCAACAATCAACTGTAAGATGACAATATCGGATTCATAGGGAGTGTCATTGTTCGTTTTTTTATATCCACGCCTACCTGGCGGGAGTATATAGTATTCCTCGTGTCCGTCCGTCCGTCTGTCAGTGCAACCTTCCCGAAGTTGTATCATACATTATACTCATACCTTTAAAGAGAGCCATCGGAAAGTTTACACAATGCTAAACTACATTCAGCATATTACAACGTTAGAAGGTCAGACGACTCTGTATGTTTTTGTCACAGTTCTTGCCTTTTATCAACCTCCGTGTGTGTTTTTAATTGAGGGTACCCTCATGGTGTAATCAAGCCCTACTACAGAGTCTAATGTTCAGGGTTGAGACTTTAGGATATGGTTACACATGCCTTTAATATATGCAAAATCTATCAAGTTTACAGAAAAATTTCTTTTTTAACAAAATTATTGCCCTTTATCGACTTAAAATATGTCCATTGCTTTTTAATTGAGGGTACCTTCATTGTGTAATCAACTACTTTCACAATTTGTAATGTAGAGATTTTAATGTTTAGGATATTGTTACACACACAATGAAGGTGTCCAACATCTATATAAAGTTTGAGAAAAAAATATTTATTCACAAATTTATTGCTTTTTATCGACTTAAAAATAATTCTGTGTTTTGTAATTGAGGGTACCTTCATTGTGATATCAACTCCTTCCTCGGTTTCTAATGTAGAGAGTTAAAACATAAGGAAATGGTAACATGTGCGTTGAAGGTGGGCAACATCTGTAAAGTTTGCAGCAATTTTTTTTCCACTAACATATTGCCCTTTATCGAAAATTTCCAGTGTTTTTTTTGTTGCGGGTACCTTCATGGTGTAATCAACTTCTCCCACAGTTTCTATTGTGGAAAGTGAAAACTTTAGGATATGGTTACAGATGCCTTGGAGTTGTGCAACAAAAATAAACCTTGCGGAAAAAATATTTTTTCACAGAAGATATCAAATGAAATGAAATCAGTGCAGAAATATGTGACCTTAAACACCAATAAATAAATAAATATAAATAAATGAAATCAAGTCACTCTTATATTTGGTAAAGAAGCGGGGTACCTTTTTGTGTCACCCTATGGTGACACTTAAAGTTTTTATGATAATGCCCCAATGGTCTGTGATCTGTCACTGGTCATCCTTCATCCGTCACCCAGTAATACATGTTTCGTTTCTGTAATGGTATCCAAGGTATTGCAGGCAGAGGCATATGCCATCCTCGGCGATGCTCTAGGTTTTTGGTGGTTTTTTTTTTTGTTTTACCACGTACGTATTAATTTCTTACTCACTGTTTGGCCTGTTGCATCTTTTTACATTTTTTTTAGCATGATCGTGTTCCATGTTATACAATTTCTTAAAATGAACTTCATCACCATAAAACTAAAGTCCATCAATATTTTGTTGAATGAATTTAACATTTTCTTCACTCTGATGATAAACAGGGGCGGACTGAGCCCCCACAAAAGTTGCCAGGAATCGTACCAAGGGAGTCCCGGAAAACATTTTGACTTTTCGTACCAAAGAAACGCTGCTTCCTTGCGTCTGAGGGATCAGTGACAGTCCACATAGATGGCATTTTTTACGGCAATTTTTGTTTCATCTTTGTCGCACAGTTGGCAAAAATGGTTAGACCAAACGGGACTCAGAACTCATTCGGCTGAGCACAGTTCTGCCAATAGCATAAACATTTGATTTTTCGAACCAAAAGAACGCCGTTTCCAAGCATCTGATCGATCAATGGCAGATTGGACTGCTGGTGTATCGAAATGCCCTTTACGTGGACTGCCAATAATGACAGTACTCACAGAGGACATTTCTATAAACTGATGTCTTTGCAATCAGATTCATTTCACCTTTTGGTCATTTTCACAAACTTGCATGCGCCAACAGATGTTGGGCTGCGTAAATTACTAAATTTCGGGGCCCTGGGGGCTCCCAATAGGGGGACCACCAGGATATTTTCCGGTGGACCCTACGGCCAGTCTGCCTCTGGTGATACAGCTTGCTGGACATGTATCGTTATTCTGTTTATTTCAGTTAATGTTGCATACAAAAATTAGAAGACGTTTGATGTTAAAGAGGTGCCTTATTGTGTTTCAAGATGAACAGCCAGAGGGAAACTTAGACAATATTGGAAGAAATTGATAAATATTTTACCAATGCTAAATTAATCATTTGCCGTATTGTTTCGTGGATCGAACTAGCATATGTGGGCTCTTATCGAATGTCAAGGGACAGAATCATTGAAATCAAGGTTGACCATATGAAACTTCGTTTTGGAAAATCGCGGAAAAGCTTACAGGTAAGACATTTGTATGACGTAACATTACATTGTAAACTTCAAGACACAGGATCAAACAGAGAGAGGGACAGAGATATATATGGAGAAAGACAGAGAGACGGAGAGGGGGTACATATATGACGTCATACGACATAGAAAACTTGAGGGCAGAGGAGCCAAACCTACCGAGGCAGAGAAAAACATAGAGAGATATATGGAGAGGGGGGGGGGGGGGGGGGGTGGGAGAGAGATCGTGGTTGTAATGTGATAGAGAAGGATTTTTTTAAGTAAACCACATTTTTTATGGAATTCAAATATTGCATAATATAACACGCAATGCGTTAACATTTATTTTAACTCATTATATTCCTGATCAACATCCCAAATATTTCTTTTCACAAGTAGAAGCATGATGTGGAAATATTTGAACAAGCTGTCCTTTAACCTTCTGGTCAGTGGTTTCCAAAGTTAACATTTCATGAATTGCTTATCAAATGAGTGGCGCCTGCCTCTATCCCATTTTCGTTCTCTGTAATTGACTCTCACTTTGTCTAACTATTATTCGATATCTTTTGCAAGTCGATGTACCAAATTGGAAAAACTATCGTTCGGTGGTGCACATGATGCTTAGGAAAACAAGACCCGTCAGCTGTGTTATCCCCCTCCTTTAGGGGAACTGTCTCCACAGTTTGACGTTGAGTAAATACCTAACAGTCGCTGACCCGTTTGGAGGTATTCTTGGATTCGAGCAACCTGATAGCGCGCGACTAGTAACATCGTGTCCTGTACCGGCGATGTGTTACAACCCGCTACAGAATGCCCCGAGGCATGAATACCGACAGCTAGTGACTTAAGCATTGTAATTGTCGTCCCATTAATAAAATGTCACGACCACAGGTATACTCGACAGACAAGAACTCTTGAAGTTACGCCACTTGGACACACAGTCAACTGTCTTATTAGGTATTTCAAGGCGGTTATTAATTCCGAAATGAAAAAAGTACCAAGGAGTGAAGTAAGACGAGTCAACAGAACTGCAATGACCTCCGTAAAGAAACGAACACCATAATGCCCATCTAGTCGTGTGTTAAAAGGTGAACATATGTTAGGCTTCCAGCTGGGGCAGTTGGTTTACCTCAGCTCAATAAAATTATAACACGGCAAATCAAAAGCACTCACAAAACACTCAAATAAAATCTGCACCTGTACTTGCACACGTTTTTGTAGATATTGCTCGTCATTTTTAGAAGGGAAAGATAATAAAGTGGGCGCAAACCTGTTCATCAATCCTGGTATACTATGGAGTAAATAAAATATGTTTAAATAAAATATTTAAGAAAATACTCGCTGCGTTTAGAGGTGAACATATCAACCGGTATATCTTCGGTGACATCTCCACGAAGGGGTATCGCTGGATATGACTGAATTGAAAAATTATCCCTTTACCCAACTACACGATATCAAAATTCGTTATTATTTTCACATTTTTCAAACGATTTAAAAAAAATATCATGTGACCCCTCATTGGAACGAGCTCGATGAGCTCGTTCCAATGAGGGGTCACAGGATGTGGTTAGTTGAAATTTACAAAATATCAACAGCTCAATTTGTAAATGATGAGCAACGGCTTGTTCGTAAGATAAAGGCTTAAATGGAAAAATACATTAGCTCAACTTCAGAACTCAGTGTTTCGTTTATCAAGAATCTGGAAACGACACGGATGTTTGCTCGGATCGTTGCGCAGAAGCAAATTAAAGTGATATAACTGATTAACTCTGCACACATGTGAGTTGCTGCTACCACAAACACTTGGAGATTCCACATTTTCAAAATCATTTATGAATCATCGGGTAGTCCATGCCCTAAACTGTGTAATGGAAATTAACCTGTTGGCTCTTCTAGTTTGTACCTTTAAAAGCAGACTTTTGTGAAAATTAATTGTATTAAATATTCCCCAATTAAACAAGGAAAAAATACATTTTGAAAAATGGCATGGCATCTCCCTCCCTCCCCCGCCCCACACCCCTCCCACCAACACACGCACACACTAAATGCCTCCCGTATTCTTTGTTTTCCTGTTGCTTTTTAAAGAAACTGTTGATCGTGCGATCGTGTTATATTTTTTATGAAGTGCCATGTTTAGTAAATTGGTTGCCGATTTTTCTACATCATATTAAAAGGTGAAATGCTGTTTCTAAATGTCATGTGACAGTTTTAGTACTACGAAATTGTCGAGCCGACATGTTTTTACCTTTCAGTATACATACGAAGGGTATCATGTTCTTATAACACTCTCTAACAATGTAAATGTACTTTGACATCTTTAGGATACGGAACATAGTTTAAACCCTTCATAGCCTTCCGTTTAACTTAAACGATATTCTTGACGCAAGCTTAGCCTTATATTTTTCTGAGGAATACAAGTGGACACATTATCAAATTTAGAATGTAGAATATTTTGGCATGTCGTGTCGCATCTCTGAATTTTATAGATTAGTTTAAATACAAAAATCTGGTGTGTATGTTTGCATCAATTTTAAACTGCTAATATTCCATGTAATTTTTTGCTGGATTAAAAATATTTAGTATTTGATTTTCAACAACATCACTGTATCTTGTATTGTGCGTCAGTTTCTCAGTTCGTAAAAGTCAACATACTTATATACAGAGCCTTTCTAAGCCTTCGCGGGCTGATGTCAAAATAATGAAATTTCAAACAGCAACTTCTCCCCATAATGCAACTAGGAATTTAACCAATTCAATCTTGCAACGTGAGCTCTGTCAAACAAGACTGAATTAGTTACATTTCTGGTTACATTATGGAAAATATGTGCATCGTGAAATTTAGACATTTCGACATCAGTGCGAGGGGGTAAATTTGGTATATGTACAATATCTAAACAGCTGTACATCTATCGGTGCTATCCTCAGCTTCAATGACTCAATGGATTCCACGGAAACCCTGAAATATAGAAATTCCTTTGCAAGGAACTTGACAGTTCTTCAATATTGGAACCTTCCCTGTCAAATAATGAAACATTATATATCAAGCAATCAGTGGAAATTCATTCCTGCAACATTCAGCCCTCCTTAATGCAAGCTGGCTGGGGGCGCGGTGGCTCAGTGTTTACGGAATTGGATTTCAAACCGAAAGGCCATCGGTTCGATCCCCGCCATGTATAACTGCGTTCTGTCCTTGGGCAAAGCACATAATCCCGATTACCCATTTGGGGAACGGTGGTGCTCTGTACTACGGCGTACTGCACGTCGATGGTGCACTTGTCTTCAACCAATGCTAACCCTGCTTGTGTGGACTTAGTACGTTGGGGAGTCTGACAGTTGCTCGTCGTTGCTCGGTGGTTCTCCTCGGGTACTCCGGCTTCTTCCACCCGTAAAACTGACCGACACGAAGTGACCCTGAAGGTCGAAAGTGTCGTTAAACCCCATTAAATAAAGATATATTCGGGAAACCTAGAAATATAGAACTTCATTTGCAAGGAATTTGAGATTTAAGTAGGGAATATTCAGTTCATATTCCTCCATACATGCCCATGTAATTATTTATTATGCCAGTAATTGTTATTGACCAATCAGCTTCAATATCTAGTGACCGTATATGTGACTGTGTATCATCGAGCCGACCGTTTATAGAGCTGATATACGGTCAGTTCCCACAATTTGGTATTTGGTTTTGACATCCAACGCTCGCTTCGATGTTTTCCTAATTTCGCGTGTTCGACGAACAACAAATAATTTCACGTGTGTGTCTGCTGAGCAACGTACAACTATAATACGTTTTTTCCAGACTTTGAGAAATTTTAATAAACAAATGTAAATAAATACAATAAATAAACCACTAAAACGCCACGTATAGAAGCCATCTGGCACTGTTTGAGACGAACTCAAGCGAGAATCCTTACCCGAATAATCTGCCCTTCTCAGTTTATGCAAATATTTTCGAGTTACTCCCCCTGGACTGTAAATTTTATTGTCTGTTTTAGTTTGATTTGAATGATTGAACTTGAAGGTTGATCGATATCGAAAATAAATTACACTTATGGATGTGTCTCTTTCAAAGGACTGGCATAATAAATACGTTATGGGGCTTTCAGGGGGCGGATATGGTGTGATATCAGGCGAAGTGAGATCAATATTAGGCGAGGCCGAAGGATCGCCTAATATTGATCTCACTTCGCCTTATATCACACCATATCCGCCCCTGAAAGCCCCATAACTTATAATGTTGGTCTTGGAAGGGAGCTTCTTTGTTTGAATCATACTCAGATCATCTTGGAAATTCTTGATTTTCACTCGAAGGTATACCTGAGAGATTCATGGATCTACTTAAATTGGCTACTCAGTCATTACTTGGAATCTTGGTTACTGTAAACACTCTTGTTTATTTCAATGCAAAACAATCATGTTATATGTATACATCATGTGCAGAAAGAAAGAAGATGAAAGAAAGCGAAATCTGGAGACAAGCTTACTGTCGAATCCCTTGCAAGTTGTTTTCTTTGTCAATCTGTGAATTATTACTTCAGGGTCCAATAGTATAAAACGTTTGGAATTGTATTTTCTAGAATTATATTTTCTACCTTATGAATTATTAGCAATTTAAAAGACATGGCAGTTTGCCAACTGGCAATTTGCCACATCTTTGAAAATGCTAATGGTTCATTTTAACCCATTTAAAGTCATAACTAGAAAATACAATTCTAGAAAATACAATTGTAAATGTTTTATGGTATTGGATTCTGAAGTAATAATTCACAGATTGACAAAGAAAACAACTTCCAAAGGATTCGACTGTAAGCTTGGATCATTTGTGAGTCATCTCCCGAGTAAAATAATAGATTTGCACAAGTTAACTGGAGGCTTAGGCCAATTCAGTACATTATAATAAACCGTTTAAACCAATAAAGAGAAAAAGGAAGTTTAGACGGTCTGTGACGTGGAATGCAATCCACGCCTTGTATGGATGCAGGCGGATACAAGATATTGGATTGCACGCGCCCGGATGGTAGGGTAGTTGTGATAGTGAAAAGAGGCTGGGAATGTCGTCCTTTTATCGTTTTGACCTTCCTTATCTCACAACCGAGATTCTGAAACAAGCCCCGATTGAAAGAAATGTGGGCTGAATAAAAACCAACAGTGGATTACTTGTATCATTGCTGTGCTTTGATTACGATTAGCTATTGTGTAGAAATGTTATTGATGTGATACTCTGAGTGTTCGTATCAAATCTTTATTTGCCACGTTTGATGGTGACTGGGGATTGTACTACATCACATTAGAGAATAGATGAAGGAGTAAAAGTGAAACAGTGGAAAGAAGAGAAAAGAGAAGGGGAGAGATAATAAAAAGCCAGCACGAAGACGGAATGTAAATTCATCAACGCATGATACTTAACAGTAACCAGTGTGTGCACGATGCAGAAAGAAAAACGTGAACAGCGTGCTAAGATATACGAACATGTTTAAGAATGTGTTGGCCCTAATGGCTTGAATCATTGAATGACTGGGTTCCGGGGGCGTTGCCGTACCCCAAGCGTTGCCTGTAGAGTAGTATGAAAATACAGAAGCCGGCTTTTTACAATTTTTTCCAAATCAGTTTGAAGTTTGACTATTTGGTTCATTGTATCAACGGTGTGCGCGTCGTGATATATAATTTTAACACCATCCTTTCCATTTATATAAAAGTCTAGGAGGTGAGATTTGCTAATTTGTTTTCCTGGGATGATTAAAAACTTGCAAATTACTGTAAAACACATTCGTTAAACAAAGAGCCAGTATAGACGTTAACTATGTTGCTTCTAATGAGCTTGCCAAAAAGCCAAGTTTCCATTTGGAACTTTTAATAAACGAAAACAACGGACAGCTCGAGGGCTGTCTGTTGTTTTTGTATACAAAAGTAACAAAAAGAAACTTCGCTTCATTTTCTACTGATGTCAAAGGGTTTCTCAACAATTACATGTTTTCAATTGACCCTTCATCGCTGGACTAATACTTCCAGGGGAGATAGCTTTATTAAAAGTCGGCTTCATGACGCGTCAACTGAAAGATGATTGTTCGAGACGACCCTTGCTTTTGAAGGTGTCGTTTCTTCCACTGAGGTACATGCGGTTCCTTTGTTGAGTTGTCGTCACACCGTCGATATTCTTTTTTGCACAGTCTTCGCGGCGCGGCACTTGCCATTAAAAGCACAGTTATTCTCAAACATGCACAACCCGTGTTGTTGTCAACATTAAGGGGTCGTCCAACAAAACTTTTGAAAATTGTGTTGATATTTTCACCAGGGCCCAAAATACTGATAAAAGAATTAAACAAAGTCATATTATATGTATTATATGTCAAAAACAATGACTAGAGTACAAGGAAATGGAATATATTCACTCTTTCGCGAAAAAAATATTTTTTTCGATTTTGACTATAGACAAGTTTCCAGTGGTTTTAGTAACGAATTGCAAAAGAAACGAATAGATCAATAATTACAACAAGGTTTCAAAAAAATGACTTCGAACTCCAGACTCGTAGAAAGCACATTTACCATTTCGTTACAAACGCCCCCCCCCCCCCCCACCTCCCACCCCAACAAAAAAAATGCACGGAAAAGCAATAAGCTTCGATTTGAAAATCATGAGAGAAAAACGGTGTAATGACGGCTTGTAACCATATAAGGCAAATCGTGAACTTGGGCAAACTATTGTTTTCAAAGATCTGAGAACTGCAGAAACGGCCACACTCTTTTCAAATCTGCAAGGCGGTGGAGGTAAAAACGCTCAGTACCTTCACTGGGGAAAGTTGCATTGACAATCCCATTAATACGAGACAAAGTCGAAACTGCAGGACACGTTTTCAATTTCCCTTTGCGGGGAGGCCACTTTTAGAAATGAATCACTATGCCTCTGTTTCGTAATACTATTCTTAGTTTGTTGTCTATATGTAAAATATTAAACTTGATAAATAGGTTTCAAAACAAAAATATAGCCCCACAAACATTAATGGTTATCGTCATACCTGTATTTGTACGAAAACATCGTTTGATGGAAGGCCGGTTACCCGAAGGTCCATTGGCTGAAACATAGCTTGTGCACAGACCATATGTACAGAATTTGATAGCCTTACTATGGTCATAACGCGTAGATTAATGCGCAGATCGACGTCCTATTTGTGCGCATTTCATGACAGGACTTCTGGTTTTAACTGTAGAACCGTTAGATTACCGAAATGATGCCCGAGCGCTTATGAAATTACAGACAAATGAAATGATAAACCGAAATGATGGTGGGTTTGTTCACGCCTTTCATTGACTGTCTATCGAATTGAGTTCAGTCAACAAATAAGCTATTATTGTTGTAAAATTGGCCGGTTCTAATAACTGTCCACCTTTTCAGAAACATACTACAGGAGGACGACAGTTTCCAAACAAATTGTGCAAAGCATAGAATGAACAATCACACACTCCACACCAAATAAGTTGGTCAATACAAATTTGATTAATGTGGGACTGTTAATATTGATGGTTGTTCCAATCTTTGTTGCCGTAGTTCACTTTATTTGTGCATTTAAATGGCAGTTGTCATAACTAAACACTAGAAGTGACCCACATGATTTCAAATAAATAATTAGGGTAGGTTTTTCCATAGTTTATCAATGAAATCATTTTTGTGAATTTGTCCAGAATGTTTAAGAATTAAGTGTTGTTTCTGTTCGGGTTATGCGATATAAACCGAAAATTCTCAGCACAAGCTTAATCATAACTCGCGTAACTCTTATAATTTAAATTTTTATAATTTATAAGAGAGATATTATTTTTTCTTCAAAAGACACAGCAACCCGTGACAAATATGGGTCACGTCAATCAAATTACAGAACGTTCTTCCATTGGTCAAATCACAGAACGTTCTTCCATTGGTCAGCTTCAACACGGTGTTTTTAGATTATAACGCGATTGTCAGCAGTCATCAAAACTCAATTGTTCATCTGACAATCGTTTAAATCGCATGTCTTATTGATGTGAAGGCGATACAAAGTCGTCATTTGTGTCTTCATGTAAACTTATTATTTCCAGTGGATCTCCAATACTGAACGTTCCATTTTCGTCAACCATGATAACGAGTTTCTCTGTAACAATTGGGAACATTTTCTGTCGCTTATTAGTATTTACCGTACTTGAATGCAGACGATAACATCAATGGACGGTACACGGAGACACTGGGATAGACGGATCCCATAAAAAACTTGAAAAGTTATTACATTATTGGGTCTCTTAGTTGGTTTTCCTCGATTATACTGCAATATTTTTATTGTTTATTAGCTCATCTTGACAAAGTCAAGCTGAGCTAATCTCAGCGCTCTCCGTCCGTCGTCTGTCGTCCGGCGTCCGTCGTCCGTCGTCCGTCAACACCATGTTTTGCTCTTCTCCCCCAAAGCCACTGGGCCAATTCAAGTGAAAGTTTGTGTGAGTGATGGTCCCAAAGCGGCATTTCATTTTTGTTCAACTCGGCATGCCCAGCCCCATAGGGAGGGAGTGGGGGAAAATGCTCCAAAATATTTAAAAAATCTTCTTCTCAAGAACCAGTGTGTACAGTGACTTGATATTTGCTATGAAGCTTCCATATGAGGTGTAGAGTCAAGTTTGTTCCAACGAAGTTCGTGAAGTAATATTTGGCTTTGTAATAGGAGGGGTAAGATTTTTGGCCCCGCCCAAAATTTCTATTTTCTGAACCGATGGTCCGGTATGAACCAAATTTGGTTTGTGGTAGTATTGGGTCATAAGTACTTGACCCATGCAAAAAAAAAAAATAAAAAATCCCGCATCCCCATGGAAACCCTGGGAGCTAAAAATATAAATATTTTCAAACGCCCATATTTCCCAAACCCCATGGCACAGAGAGCTTTTATTTGGTATGAAGTATCCTTATGACCAGTAGAATTGAATGGTCAAAAAAAATTGCCATCGGTTATGTTAGGGTGTTCTGTAATGGGCATCGAAAAAGTGCTGAGTCAGCATATTTGCAAAAATTAAAAAAAATCTTTTCTCCAGAACCAATCATCAGAATCTTTTGATATTTGGTATACAACATTCATAGGGAAGGGGGGGGGGGGGGGGTCAGATAAAAGTTTGTTGAAATAAAGCTCATTGCTTCATATTTGGGCTCTCTACAGAAGCCCGAAGTTTTACCATGAGGTAATATGGGGAATATTCTTTAAAAATCTTCTTCTTCAGAACCACCAGTCAGAATCTTTTAATATTTGGTATAAATCATTGTTATGAGGGTCAGATTCTAGATTGTTCAAACCAAGTCCCTAGGTTAATATTTGGGCTTCCTACGGAAGCCCAAATTTTATCTTTGTTCAATATGGAGGGTAATTTTAAAAAATCTTCTTCTTCAGATCCATCAGTCAGAATGCTTTATGGGGGGTCAGATTCAAGTTTGTTCAAATCAGATCCCTAGGTATATATTTGGGCTCACTAGAGTAGCCCAAATTTTTACTTAGTGCAATATGAGGAAATTTCTTTAAAAATCTTCTTCTTCAGATCCACCAGTCGGAATGCTTTTATATTTGGTATACAACATCTCTAGGGGGGTCAGATTCCAGGTTGTGCAATTCGAGTGCCTTGGTTAATATTTGGGCTCCATATGGAAACACGAAATTTAACTTAGTACAATATGAGGGAATTTCTTCAAAAATCTTCTTCTTCAGATTCACTTGTCAGAATGCTTTCACATTTGGTATACAACATCTCTAGGGGAGTCAGATTCAAGTTTGTTCAAATCGGATCCATAGGTTAATATTTGGGCTCGCTGTGGTAGCCCAAATTTGAACTTAGTGCAATTCGAAGAAATTTCTTTACAATTTCTCTTCTGCAGATCCAACAGTCAGAATGCTTTCATATTCGGTACACAACATCTCGAGGGAAGTCAGATTTAACTGTGTTCAAATCAAGAACCTGGGTTAATATTTGGGCTCTCTATGGGAGCCGGAATTGGCCATTTTGCTGAAGAATTAAAAATTTTGTATTCAATACCCTCTAGAGGTACTAAGATTAATCCTCATAGGTTGTATCAAGGGGCTTCATAGGGGAGCTCTACATTTTACTTATGATCAACTGAAGAAAAGGCATGATGCCCAGATTATTTTTGTCACTCCTGAGGGACTCAAGGATTGACAGTGTAGCCTATGGAGATGGCTTGCTTAATGTAGACTCATTCTTGGACTCTGTTTAAATTGTGTTCTGTACAAGATGAGCGCTTCAGGCCCCGTGGGGCCTCTTGTTTAAAATATAATGGTATTTGTTTCTCGGTGAGTTGACATTTAACTGACAATTAATGCATATTCAGCTTAAAAGGTGGGTGGAGCTTACTTGATAGTTTCATTGCAAATTCCCTTATAGTTTCAGTTATAGAGGCGTGGTTAAAAACATTGTCATGTACGTCCATTCGTGTTATACAATTTTGATAAATGTCACCTGGTACAGAATGAACCAATCATATGCCGGGAGAGTAGCAAAACTGATTAAATTATTAAACCATCTTCAACCGAATTATGAGATATAATTACTACAAAATGTTCACATTGCGCAGTTTTCGTTTTTCATTCATGGAGTCACTTGTGCCTTCAAACCCGTTGCTCTGAACTTTATGGATTTGACCCCTGTTGAACTTTCTTCATCAAAACAAAAACAAAACAAAATGGCAGAATTTGGGAATTGTGGATACCATGAATTGGAATTCGTGTTACTGCTCATTCTTCTCATGAACGACAAAATGATTTCTCCGAGTCTGTACTAGAAGGATTGCCAACTACAACTATTCAGTTATTTTAAGTTTTTTTTATTGTACAAATGTTGGACTCTTACTTATGCCATAGCACAATTTCAGGCAGATCCCTCAACCACACGGCAACAGTTCCAGAGCAAAGTTTAGTTTCCAAATGTTCTATGTTTTTTTCCAAACATTTCGGTATATAATTTATTGGGGTAACTTTCTAGCCATTTATGGACTGTGGAGAAAATGTCCTGAAATTTGACCAAAGTTGGACGAACCCTTAACATCTGACTTAACGGAAATGTGGAGTATTAGGTGCCTAGTAGGTCATTTACATTTGCATTTCAGATTCGGTCACAGAATATTAAAGTTACAACTTATTTATTTATTTATTTATTTATTTATTTATTTATTTATTTATTTATTTATTTATTTATTTATGTTAAGGTCACATGCTTCTTCACAATGGATAATCGTGACATGAATATAAAGTCAAGTCCAGTCAATCGTTTAAACCCATGTTGCCAATTTTAGAGGACGTCCACCCCAGACAGTGATGGCCGGATCCTATTTTACCAATAAAACAAAGCTCGTTTACCACAGTGAACATGCTCTGTTTCAAATCTCGTCGGTCCCACGGGGAAATTGAGTTGTCAATATAGAGCCGCCCACAAAGGCGGTCCATCAGAAGTTAGTGGCATAAAACTTTGTTTTATGCTCGGGAAGGACAAACAGATTTTCGACATAAATTACCCCTGTGAGGATGTGAAGTTGCATCTCAGATTTTTATCAGAACATTTATAGCTTCGAGATCTCATATTGCGACAGGGTGCCTACCATAAACTGAGAAATGTTTTATAATGGGTGCCTTAATGTCCAACTTCCTCGACTCAACAACTACTTTTAGCATTCCCCTGAACGCAAATTATCTGACAGAATTATTGGTTAGGTTGGTCTTCCACTCCCTTTCCCTCTTTTCTTTGCTACTTACTGAAGTTCACATGACCGTTCCTTGCTAGAAAAAGACGAAAACGGAGTAGGGTGGGGGGGGGGGGGGGCGCTTTGCCGGGTTATATTGTTTTCTGAGTAGGAGTCAGTGATGCATGGTGATTGATTATTTATATTTATTGATTTATTTATTGGTGTTTAAGGTCACATACGTATGCGCAATGCCTAATCGTGACCATGACAGTTTTACGGGTGGAGGAAGCCGGAGTACCCGGAGAGAACCACCGAGCATCGACGAACAACTATCAGCTCCTCAACATTCTAACTCTGTTCAAGCTCCGCTCAAGCAGGGTTACAGCGGTTGAAGACATGTGCACCATCGACGTGCAGTACGCCTAAGAACACGGCGTCGTCGTGCCCCCATGTAGGCAACTGGGATAAAGTGCCTTGCCCAAGGACACAACACAGGTCGTCCCGGACGGGGATCGAACTCGGGGCCTCTAGCAGAGAAGTCCAACGGTCTACCACTGGGCCACCGCGCTCCCATGGTGATTGATAATACAACATTTGTTATGGAAGTTTACGACGGGTTACTGTTATAGTCTAGTTCTAATAAGTACAATAAATTATACGAATAAACATCATTGATAAAGGTTTCATAAAAATATACAGACATAAGGCCATAAACATCAATACCTAGATTATCATCTGAATTTATTTTAAATTGGGACGGAAGGGGGGATTTTATTTTTATTTATTTGTTTTTGACTTGTTTCAAAAGATGGGAGAGTGCCTGTGGGCACTTTCCCATAAATTGTAACAAATCAAATACAAACAGACGAAATACATAGATAATATGAAGCACATTGGTAGAACGTGAATCCTTTAAGTTGTGTTACCTACATTCCAGAATATTGCACAAACTAAAATCACGTGTTAATGAAGTAATAGTATTAATAAATAGTAATTATTGGAAGCAGAACACTATTCACTTATTTAAAACAAACTATAGTTACACTTTCTGTGAGCTGCGGACAAACTGAGAAAATATTTAATTAGCTTGCGGGCAGATCGAGAATTTTTAAAATCCAGGCAGCCAGCAAATGGAGACATAACCGTGCGCGGTTGGCTCTTTTCAAAGAACACTGAACTACAGATTGAAGCGTTGGCGGTTCGGTCCTGATCCACTTGATATGCGTTGTGTTCTTGGGCAAGGGACTTCATCCCAATTGCCAAAGTGGGAGCACGGTGTCGTTGTGTTGCTTTCAACCGGTGATAATTATGCTTGAGCCGGGCTAGAAGATTGGAAAGATCGACAGTTGCTCGCCACTTTTGACTCCCTCTGGGATTCTCCACCCGTAAAACCGTCCGGTGAGATATGATCCTGGTTGTTGAAAATGTCGTGAAACATACACAAACAAGCAAACCAACGAAATTGAATTAAGTTTATTGTGTCTAACATTGGTTGATTGTGATATTCTTTAACAAGTTCCACCCATTATGTAAGATATTAACCCTCTACCCAACGCAGACGATATCAAAATTTATTATTTTAAATATCATTTTTTGAAATTCTTCAAACAATTTCAATAAAACCATATCAGGTGACCCCTCGTTGGAACGAGCTCGTTCCAACGAGGGTTCACATGATATGGTCAATGTTAATCAGTTTTATTTTGTCCCTATAGTGTCTCGTTCGTGTATAGGCAATTCTTTGTTAAATTTTTGTACCTATAAGTTACTCAGATTTATTTTGTTCCTGTAGTGTCTCATGTGGGTATGGGTAATCCTTTGTTAAATTTTTGTACCTTTCAGTTGCTCAGTTTTATTTTGTGTCCCTAGGTGTCTCATGCGGGTATGGACAATTCTTTCTTAAATTTGTTGTACCTCAATGTTACTCAGTTTTATTTTGTCCCTGTGTCTCATTCGTGTATTGGCGGCAATTCTTTGTTAAATTTTTGTACCTATAAGTTACTCAGTTTTATTTTGTCCCTATGGTGTCTTTTCCGGATATGGGCAAGTTTGTTAATTTTTGTACCTTTTAGTTACTCAATATTTTATTTTGCCTCAATACTGTCTCAGGTGAGTATCGGCAATCCTTTAATTTTTTGTACCTATTAGTTACTCAGTTTTATTTTGTCCCTATGGTGTATCATCCGGGTATGGGCATTTTTTTGTCGAACCTACAAGTTACTCAGTGGTTGGTATCAGTGTAGGAACAGGATGTCTAACGGAATTCCAACAGTAAATTCTGTACCTATGGGATGGGGGGGGGGGGGGGATCTGGATATGGGAAATCCTAGATTAAGTTGTTGTACCTATATTGGGGGCCCTCATTACACATTTACTACATATACAAGATGTATACAAAATGCAGTCTTTGAGATTGCTTGTTTCATTCAGGAAAACAGTATTGCAATGTACTTATTTCTATTAGTCCACGAAACTAAAGGTACCTTTTTTTATCTCTTTTCAGGATGAATTAACTATAGCTATTTACACAGAATAATTCAAAGATTTCATTACAGTATTAGTTGAAATAAGTTTCACAAGATCAACTGAAGTACCTCCCCCCCCCCCCCCCCCCCCCCGCCTGCCTCTCTCATTCCCTGATAATAACCACCTGTGACATACTCTTTGTGGAAACGGATGAGAACGTTCTAAGAGCCGGTGTCCGAGATTACTTCAACACATACAGTTAAATTGACTGTTTGTATGTTTTGACAATTAATTCTATGTTGACTGGTCCTGCAACGCAAAAGACGATACACCTGATCTATTACGTCGATTTGTCGCGCAGAAAGCGACGCGAAAAACTAAAACGACATACCGAAGGATCTATTTAACATGGAAACAATGCGTGATTTGTTTATTTATTTGTCTAGAATTTTGTACACTTTACAAAATCTTGTGAGCTTGTCAAGCTTCTTTTTTTGCAATACCCTTCACATTTTCCTTCAGTTCCTGTGGCATCGTTGGTGAACTTTCGTGAACTGCACCCTTGTAATTATACAGTACGCGAAGCGTGGATTATCTCAAAAACACGTGAAATGGAGTTTCCACCCCGACAATAACTCCTCGACTGTGAAAAGCATTCGCACGCCAAGCAAAGATTCAGCCAATAGACTTCCGGGGCAACCCGGAGTTCCATTGGCTGAAACCTTGCTTGAATTTCTTATGTATTATATGAATCGATAGATAGATAAATCTTTATTTTTAAGTATACCAGTAAACTGATTACAATATAACATTTCAACAAAGAAGAACATAAACCAGTATACAGCAAGGAAATTATATTGCCTGAAAGGCTGTCTTCATGCCATTCCCGATTCTTAATCTCTTTGGCATCAATGAAACGAAATGCTTTCCCCAAACAGAGTTATCTACTCTTTCATTGATGATTCATTGAAGCTAAATGGTAATGGGGAATTAAGTGTTAGGGAAAGGTGAATGAGATGCCCGAGGATATGACTGGCGGATGAAACAGTCGGGGCACGCTGGGTTGTCGCATTGAGGGTTAGGACGGGAATAAGTATTCATAGCTTTATCAATTAATGACTTTTTGAATTTAGGTCTACCATATTGCTGAATTAGTGGGTTTATTCTATTCCAGATTCTTGGGGAGCAATGCAAAGGCAATTCCGAAGAGCACCGTATTCTTGGTTTGTGTAGTTATTGTATGCATGGGAATTCCACTTCACGGGTGGTTTATTGGTAATCCACTATCCATGTACTGTGTAAACGATTTGCTTATGCTGAATCAGGACCCAGCTCCAGTGCGGATAATTCAGTTATCCAGAATGGTGCACTGGCTACAAGACATCTTCAGATACCCACTGCAAAAACAAACTTAAGCAGAGAAACTGTAAACCTTAACGATGACCATGAACTCCATAGAGCATGTCGACTGTTTCAACTCGGTGTGCATACTTTTTGCGTGACGAAAAATTGGAAGTGGACGAGCAGACGATAAAAAGATCAAAACATCTGAAGCAAGGCTCGGTAATGATTTAATCCAACAGCTCGATACAGCTGTTGGATTAAATTATTACTGAACCTCTCGACAAACCAGAATGGTTTCGCTCATTTCGCTGTTGACAGTATTGACTGAAATGATACCTTCCATGGTGTCAGTGTTGAAAGAGTTAAATAAACGGTGGGAGTGAACACCACAGTGTGCAGGAGGATCCGTGATAACTGAATCGTGCAGACCAACATGGGTGTAGGATTGCATCATCACTGAACTTCCCAACAAATACGGTATAGACTTGCACAATTTAATAATTGAATTCAACACTTGATTCTGTTCTTGATGTCTCAGAGGTTGCGATCCAACATTCTATCCTATAATCGCAGCCCGCAAAGAGCAAGAGTCGTCCACGCTATCGGCACTGAACTGCGTTTTATGTTTGGCAAAACACCCTGGCACCGAAATAGTGAGGGTGTTTTGCCAAACATAAAACGCTGTATCAATGACTAACAGCACTTTCGTCGCATGAAAACGCACTGAAACACACGCTAGGTATTTAGTTTATAGTAAACCATGGCAGGTGAACATCGTACTGGGATAACGTTTAAATTTAGCAAAGGCTTGCTTACCAAGCTCAGCATGAAAGCCTTTACAAAAATGTTAAATTTGTTCGGGACTTGTCCATTCCATGCCCTAAGGGAGAAAACTCTTGTAAAAAAACACCCACCAGGAGACATGACTTCTTATCGTTCAGTCACTTTAGTGACCATTCGTAAATTCTGTAATACCATCCTATCACACGCTGAACCGCTAACAACAAACTCTTTCACATACAGAGTACAATAGTTTTGCTTAGTTTTTAAAACTTTCTTTATTTGCTGGTCTTTTTCAGCCTTTTGAACCTTTTTCGTATTGGGGAGGGTGGTATTTAATTTGTCGTTATTTGCTTGCTTTTCCGATACATGTCCTTTCGCATTTAGACTGGTGTTGTGTTGTACCATATTATGCTCAACTGCAAAAACCGTCCTTAAGATGTACCCTTTGGAGTCAATTGCTGATAATTTCATCTTTGGAAGAGATTGAAGAGAACGGTAGCACCCCTTAATTGCCTAAAGCTATCGATAAATTTAACACTAACGCTATGGGAATTTCATATAAAAATTAAAATTTCGAAATGTTAACGAATTTGAATCATCAATGCGTGCATCATTTCACAAACTTGATGCATTCAACCAGCCTATTATGTGGAAAACAACTATTCCAAACAGTAAAACCAATAAACTGTAAGTTTTTCCAGATAAGTGAACTGATCACAACCGGCATAACTACTAACCCCCTCCCAATCCATTCCCATCGGGCATGCATTCGTTTTTCTCCAGGGACATGAGCTTAAACATTTAAGACCATGCAACTTTGTCAGTTGTATGATATTCCTGCGTAGTGTAATATGAAAATGCACACCAAAATTTGTCGTACATAAAACCATGGCAGGTGAACATCGTACTGGGATATGATGAATTCTACCTTTGGACGGTTTCGTCTATTTTTTCTTCTTCAGTCATCTTCCAACCCGAAGGCAGGACTTCGGGTTGGAAGACGGGCAAAGTGGAAAAATGGACCAAACCATGGAAAAACAATAACATATGCATTGTAAAAAAGAGGCGAGTGTGTAGTTGTATACTGAATCTGGGGATATTGGTCCCTCGGGGAGGCTACCCGCAAAGTGTCCTAAACACCAGGCATCATTTTCATATTTACTTGTTTATTAATATTTATTTATTGGTGCATAAGGTCACATATTTCTGCACAGTGGCTAATCGTGATCACAGCATGGATATAAAGTCAAGTCCAGAAAATGGTCTATCCCACTGTTTCCCATTTTCGAGGACGTCCATCCCAGGCATTGGTTACCGGGTCCCATTTTACAAGTAAAACGCAGCTTGTTACTACAGTTAACAAGCACTGATACACTTCACACGGGGAATCATTGTCATAATAGAGGGTTTTCGTAATTTTAAAAACCACCAGTATCTCTCTTTTGATTATACGCCTAACCATATGTATGAGATATGGCCACTACTTTTACTTCGCGTTTCATTATTGAATTGATAAATATGACTTTTGACGCTCAATGAGCTCTGCCAAAGATGCAACAGAAGCGAGGTTCTGTCAAACATATTTACGTTTAATTTTTTCAACCTGGAGTGCATAAAGTTTTCCGTGAAGAAAAAATTGGCAATGAACGAGCAGACGATAAAAGAGCAAAATATCTGAACGAGGATCGGTAATAATGTAATCCATCAGCTCTCTCCAGCTGTTCGATTAGATTATTACTGAACCTCCCAACAATCCTGGATGATTTCGTCCATTTCGCCGTTGACACTATTGACTGAAATGATACCTTCCAAGGTTCCAGTGTTGAAAGGGTGAAGGTCAGTCCGGCAGTGAAATATATATTTTTTTTTTCATCCTGAAAATTGTGTTGCGGAGATGTAAAAATATTATATGCGTAGTGTAATGTAAACTTTGCATATATCTAATTATTGAAAACTTACTGTGATGTCTTCCAATATTTGTCGCTACTATTTTTATACAAAATAGGATATTTTAGCTTATTAAACATGCAAACTATGAATATTGTCGCTTTTATCTTAATAGAAACTTTCGTGATTCACTGATGGCATTTCCTACACTTACAAGCATTGATCTTACAATAGGCATACGTCGTTAGTTGATAATCAAGCCACATTCTGTCCAATAAGTAATATATCTCGCACCTATCACCCCACATTTGGTGGAGCTCATCGCTGCATCTCATGTAATGTCATAGCCAAGTGATCCGGTAACGCTATGTTGGGTTGCCTTTGAAACCCACTTGAGCGGCCATGCTGTGACGACATCTCCAGAGTAATATATGGCCCCAGTGCGCATACACTGCTCATGTTGTTAGAGCGATAGTATTTCCGTCGTCCATTTTGTATACTGGAGGCCACCACTTTGTTGCTATGTGACTCAGAACCCTCTAATAGGACGGTGTGTGTTCAGAAGTTGGGGTCCATTGAATGGGAGTATATCTAATTACACAAACAGCTCCGATAATTACCCCAAATCACCCCCCCCCCCAAAAAAAAAAAAAAAAAAAAACTACTGAAACAGACTAGGCGAAACCCCAATCTTGGGCTAAAAATAGTATCACGTTGTGCAACATGACTAAAATGTCTCTACAATGTGTGTTAGACTGAGGTTCCTCTCTACAGTTTCGCACTATTTCAAAGAGGGAACATTTTAAACATAGGGCATATGTTGAATCTAATGCCATGTAAATTGGAGATATATTTTTAGTATCAGATATATGATTACATTATTGTCCAGGCACATTAGACATAAAACTGAGAAAGTAAGGAAAAAAATCGGAGAAAGCTGATTTTTTTATATGTTTCCGGGACACACATTGCGGATAAAGTGTGAAAAGTCCCCGCGAATCCGAGTTGAGCTTTTTTACTTATAGCGTTTTTTTGATGAAAAAAAAAATTTAAAAAAAAATTCGACCCAGCTCCATATTTCTCATTCTTATTCGCCTTAGTAGGGTGAGAATCATAAATATCGTGCTGAATTATATTGAGAATACATATCCCCAACAGAAAATGCCAACTTTGTAACAATCCTCACACTCAATGGTGAAATATTCACGAAAATGTACAAAATTACGAAAAAAAAAATTATTGTTTTCATACACACAGCGGTACACAACGTCCATTAAATCAAATCTACGACTACTTTGGGAGTTAAATTATATATCAAAAATTGCAGAAAAGCAGTGGCTTTATAATGATATATAACAATAGTCATTTATTCCATAATGAACTGGTGAAACGTGTGAAATATTAACCATACCCCCTAAACTCAAATTCAAACGGAATCGACTTTTCTCATTCAAATACCGTATTATCGCATCACTGTTTCAATTTCCATGTTCGATTAAATCACATAATGTGGTGTTCGCCTACACTCAAGATGCATTGGCATGTAATGTGTGCACGCCCTTGATGTGTACTCATAAACAAATTTGTATTGTACAGAGATTGTGTCTTCGTCAGATAAGTTGACAAAAGTTTTCGTTAGACTCGGCGGCTTCCATATGATTATGTCATATTTAGGGGGCAATTGGTTCGATCATGGCTGGTAGCGGCTTGGATGAACTTTGGGGGACTGTTTATGCTGGTGGGTCAATCCATCATTTGATCAGTGGTCATGCATATTCAAGAGCAGTTCGTGCCCATTTGCTAACACAAATTGCCATTACAAAACTTGTGTTTGAAGAAAGCCGAACACTAGATAACATAGACTGCACAGAAGTCAATGAAATATTCTGTGGACTTGCCAGAGGTGACTGTACAACAGCTGACGCTGCCAATCAAGAAAGTGTCAACCATCTACTGTCAAAATTACACGAACTGCTCCAGAATGCGTCCGTAGGACGCACAGGAAAGCTTTGGGTACAATACTACGAGCAAATAGGTCTTCTCCAGTTGTTCTTGAGAGCAGAGCGCACAGGCGACTGGGAACTCCACACATATTGTGTTCGCAATATGATTCCAGTATTTCACGCAGGTGGTCACTTTGCATACGCAAAAAGTTCTCATCTCTATTTGCAGCAGATGAATGAGCCAACAGAAATAATGCAACAGGATGATTTGAAGTTGTTCACTGAGAAAGGTTACTTTACCATAAGGCGCTCAGATAAATTCTGGGACGGGATATATTCTGATCAGACCATAGAGCAGTGTTTAATGAGAATGTTCAAGCTCCCTGGTGGTCTCACACATGGCAGGGGAATAACCGATAGCACTGTTGCGAAATGGGTACATGGACTACCTCTTTGCCTTCCGATATGTAATGCTCTCGAAAATTTTGTTCATGTTCACACTGGTCATGGCGAACAACATCGGGATCTCCGTCAAAGTTCACAATTGACTGATGCCAATGATATCACCAAATTATTGAACTGGCTCAGAGTGCATTCCCCCTTTCAGAATAGAGATCACTACAATTAGTCTCTATAGCGACCGGGCTTGTGGCCGACGAAACTGTGAACTGTGACCAAGTTCGCACAATTGGTGAATGTTGCGTATCGAATGTTGTAAGCAAAACGTTCAACAGCATCAAACTACGACGTGTTGACACTGTGAAGTCTTTCGCATCGATGGCAAATAGCATCAAAGTCCGTGGAAGTAAGGTAGTGATTGACCCCACCATTCTGTTCAACCGCATCACATGTGTTATTCAGTCACAAGCAGAGATGGAAGAGTATCTCAAATATGAACTCGCCCCGAAACCACCAGCATTGTTTGATTCTGCTGGAATGAGGAAGACACAGAAAAGCACGCTCGGTAAGATCCTCAAAACATACGGTTCCGAGCAAACTAAAATCCCAGAACATTCTCTGTTTGTTGTAGATGGTGGATTTTTATTGAGGGCGGTTGTATGGCCTAAACAGTCGTCATATAAGGACATATGTACATCATATTCCAATTATCTAGTGAGACATTTTGGGGCGAACGTCGTGGTTGTTTTTGATGGTTATGCTTATACAATGTCGACAAAGGGCATGGAACAAGCCCGTAGATCTAAAGACAGGTATTCCATTGATATCAATATCTCACCCGAGTTACCAGCCACCACACCCCAATCCGATTTCCTTGCAAATGCCAAGAACAAAACCCAACTGATCGATCTTCTAATGCAGGAGCTATCTGCTATCAATATTCAGTCCAAGCAGGCCGAGGCCGATGCTGATGTACTGATAGCCGAAACTGCACTTGACATCGCTCAAGATGACAACAATGTTGTCGTTGTGGGAACAGACACAGACTTGTTAGTCATTCTTACCTCTCGAGTTCAACCGGGATGTAATATTCACATGATGTATTCCATTACCCCAAACTTACTAGTTTCAGTTAGTGAAATAGCAACCAAAATGGGTGACCATAGAAGCAACCTCCTTGTAGCACATTATATAAGTGGTTGTGACACTACTTCTGCACTCTTTCGAGTTGGTAAGAAGAAAGTATTCAGTACAATTGTCTCCGATGTTACTAGCGACTCACAACAGTATGTCAGCACAATTTTGGCGGATGACAGTACACCAAGTGCAGTAGCCGCTGCCGGGGAACAACTTCTCCTGATCTTATACGGGAGTAAAACTGTTTCCTCTCTCGACCAATATAGATATGTCACTTACAAGCGTTATGTAGCAAAATCTAAACTGAATAAACCCATCGACCTAGCCTCACTCCCACCAAGCAGCGATGCTGCACAACAACATGTCTACAGATGTTATCTCCAGGTCCAACAATGGCTGGGCACTTCGCTTCCTCCGACGGATTGGGGGTGGTCGCTAGACAATGGACTTATTGTACCGACTGCAGCCACAAAGCCATGTGCCCCCGATAACCTACTGAATCTGATCAGTTGTGGTTGCAAGAGTGCTTGTACAAAAAGGTGTGGGTGTAAGAAGACAGGACTCTCTTGCTCAGGTTTGTGTAATTGCAGTTCGGATTCTTGTAACAACCACAGAAACACTGTCCTGTCGGAAATTTCTGAGTTCGATGAATAATATGTATATAGGTCATGTCATTTCTGTATATAGCGTTGATAATAGTCAATGTAACTTAATCCATGTTGATTGATTTGTACATTCTGTAAATATTATTTACTGATTTTTGTACATTCTGTAAATATTATTTATTGATCTAATGCTGCCAGACACAGACGTGTCTGTTCGGTCCCAAGCCCGAAAATAGTTGAGTTCTCATGCTGACGAATTTTATGCCAAAAGGGGAACTCGGCCAGAAGCAGAGGGGGTCTTCCATAATGTCTATTTTGTAAGCAATGATAAAAGTCTTCAAATGGTGGTGGATTTTTTATCGTCTGTCCAACTAACATCCCGTTCTGTACTACGACCCTTTGGGCAAAACCGTTAGGAAAATCGTCATTTTTTGCGTAAATCCGATACTTTTTTGTGAATTTTCAATAATTTTTCGCAAAAATTGTCACAGAATGCACATTTTCCTCTAGGTAAATGTATATTAGACATTATGTAGCTCGAAATACGCGTAAACAAAAAATACAGTTGGATCAATTCGAGGTTACAAAGTTCGTGCGATTTGTTTTGATTTTTTTCAAACGCGTTTTCGAAAAAAGGGCTGTAGAAAAAAAAGCTCAACTGGGATTTTAGGGGACTTTTGTCTACTCGTTCAGTGACATGTACTCGACATTCCCTGAAAAAATCAGCTTTCTCCGATTTTTTTCCCTAGTGAAACCTAATGTTCTTGGGCTATTAGGCTATTTATTGGACAAGAGAATTTGAAGTTTTGGTCACAGAGTTGGAGTCTAGTGCATAGGGGTAAATTACCAGGGAATTATGGGAAACAGTGGCATCGAAAAATTATTTTAAAATGTAATTTTTACACGGAATTGTTACCAGGCATGTAACTAAAAAATGAAATGGAAACATTAAATTCTTTTTTACATTTTAAAAATAAGGAGTTATATTCTCTAGGGTTAGGCAAGTGGGGGTACTGGGAAAATTATGTTTCTGAGGATGCTGGGTTGCTGCAAATGACTGATATCGGCATTTCTTCATGCAATTTTGCAGGTTGAAGTCTTGCATTTGACAAATTATTTCCACCACACTCAGAGTGTTTATTTCTACTTAGTCCGATAGTGTAAAATGTTTTAGTGGATATGGGAAATGTATTACATATTATGGGTTAGATAGCTAAGTTAAAGAACATTCGCAGTTGAAGAGAGTGTATGGCATGTCATTTTTGGAAATGCCTGGAAAATTGTGGAGCGGAACCTGAATAGCAGTACATCTGATTACCACGGACAACCACTCCAAATCAGTCAAACGACTTTATTTGACTCGGATTCCTTTGCAATCCGCTGCTTCTGTCTATCCTGGTCGAGTCTATAGCGTATTCTCCCCATTCCTTCGCCCGTTCTGTCTATACTAGGACTTCCCAGACCTCCCTACAAAGTACTCTGACTGCCCTTGATGTGTTTGTGTGCTAGTGCTTAATCTGTACACATCACTTGTAGCACATGGGCTCATGCTGGATGTGCCGATATGTATTTGATTGCACAGTAAGTACACGTCACATGTAGCACACAGACACATACTACTCTAATTAATAATAATGATAATTATATTCTATATTTGTATGCGAAGGCATAGCTTACTTTTGAATGATGATGAGGCGATACCATAAACTGTCAGAAAACAAATTAGCGATGCACAGAACCACAACGTGGTTCACGGTGACTCACATTTGATCGCTAAACTCTGTTGCAAATATTATGGCCTCGACCCTCGTATAATGTGACATGTACATGTTCATCTGAGATGGACAATTATTGAAAAAAGATGGATGCCAGTTTAATTGGAATGGTCCGTAGGCACTGGCTATTCGATCCTGACCTGTGCCATGTACGTTGTTTACTCGGGCAAGACACTCAAACATTGACCACTTTGGTTCGTGGTGGTGCTGTGTAGGCGTACTGTACGTTGATGGCGCTCTTGCCTTTACTCGCTGCATAGTCTGCGTATTCCTGTTAACCCTTTACCCAACATAACGGCCAAAACCGGCCAGCGCTATTCACAAACATCACCATCCAGTTTTCATTATTTTTTTCACTTTTTGTCTCCAAAACATAGCATATGACCCTCATTGGAACGAGCTCAACGAGCTCGTTCCAATAGGGTCATAAGCTAGGTTTTTTGACGCATAAAAATGTAAAAAATGAGTTATTCAAGAATTTTATTTACAAGTGTCGTCTTCCTTTCGTGTTAGATAAACGGTTCATAAGGTGGAGAGTGGAAAAGTTTCCCGTCGCTAATCGGTGGTTCTAACAGAGTATTCCTGCTTCACCCGTAAAGCTGTCCGACAGGATCTGGTCCTGGCTGCTGAAAGTGTCGTTGAACTCAAATACACAAACAAACACACAAACTAGAAAGACGCTCACAAACTAGATGCGCTATGCGCATTCCAAGCGTTGTAATAAGGAAATAAGCAACAGTTTGTCTCCTCGTTTCGCAAGAAAATGTTTTTACGCAAATTGTTTTGCCCAATGATATGGAATATATAATCACTGAATTCAATTTTAACGCAACGAATCGTTGCGTCAAAATTATATTACGTGATTTTATATTTCAGACAGCACAGTGGCCTTATTGCATCTAGTATGTGTGTGTTTTTACGGGAATCACACAATATTGGAAATTTTAAAACCGGTTAACAAATCTATATGTGTTACTCGATTGGAACGAGCGGAAAGATCGCTTCGCATTTACCGTAAAAATCCCGTAAGAACCGAATAAAACGAAGCTTTAATTTCAAGTTGTCGCCCTTACGAAAGGTCCCTACGACATGTGATTTTCTCATGTCAGCTGGAAATCTTTGACACAGTAATGTCAATGTACCTAAGGTCTTCATAGTCCCAAAGGCTGTCTCAGACGACCTCACGTTGGCCTTTCTGGCCTATGAAATTTCAGAAAGTTCATGTGTTGCGAATTCACGAGAAAAAATAAACCGAGAGGTTGATCCCAAAATTTTGCAGAACTCGAGCAAACTAGCTGGTATTTTAAGTACCCGCAAATGATCGAATAAACGTCACAGTGCGACAATTTTTTGGCGAAAATGGGCCTCTCAGGCGACGGGCAATTTTAAATACACGCACATTCCCGTTAAACAAGTAAGCACGTGTGTTTGGGCCTGAAATCCTAGGGCAAAATTCATGTAGAGTAACATCGACATAAATATGACGGACGGACGGACGGACGGACCCTAACCCAAACCCTGAACTGACCCTAACCCTTAATATAAACACCGAAAATTCGCAATTTGCCTCATAAGTCTCATATCTTAGTAATTAAGCTCATAATATATGAAATAAGCTCATAATATTTCGGTAAGCTCATAATGCATCTCCGGACACAAAAAGAAACTCGTAACTCCCGTATAATTGCGCGGACGGACGGACTGACGCACGGACGGATTTAAATTTGTTAAGTTTTTTCTTATGTTGCAAACCCAACTCCCTTTCACACAAGGACACAGGGATTACCACTTAAGGAAACAATACTGGGTTGAAAGCATGTCCATTAATAAGCGATGATCATTCCCTTTGAAGAACTTACTGTGACCCCCTTCCAAGTACCCCACCATTCACATCCACTATATTGTAAATATTACATCTGATGAAGTGTGCTTCAAAATTATATAATGGTATTTGAATATAGTGTCTCTTCAACTGGTCTAGGCATCAACACTGCAAAAAGTTTAGCTCTTTTGGTCCAAAATAGAACCCCAAATATTTATGTGGTATTGTACAGAGCCAGTTTGTTCAAAATGGTTCTGAATTATGTAATTGGTTAAAAAAAATTATAACCTGGTTTATTTTTGGTTCAAAATAGAACCACACATGTTGATGTGTTCCATGTAGAACCAGTTTGTTCATATTTGTTCGAAATCATGATATTGGTTCTATAATTTATAAATTGATATATTTTGGGTTTTATATAGGACCACAATTATTAAAGTGGATTTATATAGAACCAGTTGGTTCATATTATTTCTAAATCATGGCACTGGTTCTATAATTTATAAATTGATGTAGTTTCACTCTAAAATTAGTCGGGCTAAAAATGAACCCAAATCAACTGGGTTGAGTGAATATGAACCCGATTGTGTTGGAGAAATTTTACTGTTTGTGATTATTTATATTATGAATATGATTCACTTCTTGCAAAATAGTTAAGATTTGCACACCTCAGTTGAAGCTTTACAAATTTCATTCAAAATGCTAGGAGCAAGGAAGGTAGGGCCCAACACAGCTTCCCCATCTCACAAACAACAACTGGGTTCATAGAGAAACATAAATTGTTCTAAACCTTTCCCCTGAGATGGAACTAGAATCTAAACAGTGGTTCTAAATTGAAACCCAAACTTATTTTGTGAAAGCGCAAATGGTTCTTTACTTGTCCCAAAGATGGAATCAAAATCGAAACAAATGATTCTATGCTCGTTTAAGATGGAACCTTAATCTGAAGAGTGGTTCTCTTTACAGCGGTTCAGTTTTTAACCTTACCCGGTTCTAAATATGGAACCAAAATGGTTGTAACCCTTGTCCCCAAAGTGGATTTTATTTATTTGTTGGTGTTGAGCACCATAACATCTTAGGATACATCGCGGAGATAAATTCGTATTTATTGTTTTAACCCTTTACCTAACATGAAAAGCAGACGACACCTGCAAAAAATTTTTTGAATAACTAATTGTTTTCATTTTTTGGTCTCACAAACATAGGTTATGACCCCTCATTGGAACGAGCTCGACGAGCTCGTTCCAATGAGGGGTCATAACCTATGTTTTTGAGACAAAAAATGAAAATTAATTTAAGGATTACATTTATTTATCAGTAACATCTAAGGCAGCATCGCGAAGATAAATTCGTATTTATTGTTTTCAAAAAAGGTAATTATATGGGAGAATACAAACATATTTATGTATTTATGTTATAAACATATTTATTAAAAACAGGAAATGAGTGCGAGTAATTATATAAACTTAAGGAGTATAACTGTAATGTGTGAATGATACAAGCAGTCTACCCAGACATGATGTATATCAAACTGATGATTGTAATAAACTTGCAAGAGAGCATGTAGATTAAGTATATAAAAACAATTTTAAACTTATTAAAAGAGAAACTAGAGAGTCTGGTGAGAACGTATCGTCCAAAACAATTCTCTCAGAGACGGTGCATTAAATACCGCGGGTTGGCGTCATTAAAATCAATACCTTATAAGAGAATGTGTTCAACCGTCAAAGAAAACTGACACAATTTGGTAGCAAGTCTCTCCCCAGCGCGTAACTCTTCCTTGAGTTATAAGCAAAATCCAAACAGTGGTTCTCTCATGAATCCTTCCATATATGAAAACAAAACTGGTTCCATCTCGTGTAGCGTTTTCTGTTCCATCTCAAGGACAAGGTTCAGAACCGATTTGGGTTTTGTAAAGGACTATTTTTATTTTCAGTACACGAAGTTTAAAACAGACGTTTGTTATCCGAACGGGTGTGGGAACAGGAAAAGTTGCGAGACATTGTGATAGGGGTGTGTGGGTTACCAAGGTGAGAGTACGCGTATTTTCCATTTTGAGCAATTATTATGATGTCTACAAGTTTGCTGAACATTACATGTTATGTTGCAGAGTACTTCAGTAAACAAGGACACCAAAGAAGGGGGGGGGGAGGCGACAGCCCACCGCCCCTTGCTTTAGGACTAGGAAGAGGGAAACTACATTGCCCTTTTCACCAGAAGTGCACTGATGTAAAAGACATTCGAAGAACTGTAATTGAGAAACTCTCGAGTATTCATTTCTAGTGAACTTTACGTGTTCTATTGTCAACGGGGAGGGTGGGGGGGGGGGGTCAGGTTTGGTAACGGAGGCTGTTCGAGAATCACCAAACAAAGAAGCTATACAATGGGTGGAGTAATTTCTAAAGCTCTCACTCTATATCAATATATCGTCCCCCGGGAGGAACAAGGTGGAATCTGCAATGATTTAGAATTGCAATGGCACATTGTGCCACTCAAGGGTCGATATAAATATACTGTTCCGTATTTCAGTACTATTGAATGTCACGTTACGAGTTATGATACGTTGTAAACGCGCGGTCTTAACTCCTACCCAAGTGAAGGTTTTTATTATCCCTGCCCCCTTGCCCTCGGATACTTCTGGCGCCCTTGACAGTAAACATGATAGAAGTATATTATATATACTCGCCCAAAATAGAAAGTGTGCATTGCAGAAATTGATCAAACTCCCAAAAAATAATTTCGTAGGTGTAAAGAGTGTTAACCTGTTCATGAATAAGTTATATTGAACACAAAAACAGCTTTCCCCTTTAAAATTGCATTAACGTTAAATGACGTGCTGCACGTTTGTGAAAAAGCATGTTTTGCTCGTGGAGAGTCTGAAAATTCATGCAGCAGTGTGAATCCTTGGGTATTTAAACACTAAAGTAAGGCCTTCCTATCGTTCATATTCAAACTTGCGCTGCTATTAAAACGACTCCACATTAGCATGCCAAGATTGACAATGAATCAACGTCTCCTTGCCCTGGGTATGATTAGAGCTGGCAGAACACACAGAGAGGTTGCCCAGCATTTGAACTGCCATCGTAACACTGTAGACAGGCTAGACCATCGACATGCACAACATGATGACGTTCGAGACCGATCCCGCCCCGGGAGACCCCGAGTTACCACCCCTGCACAAGATCGGAATATCCGTGTCGTCCATCTCCGGAACCGGCAACAAACGGCAACGACGACAGCCAGGAACATCCCTAACCTGAGACGGATACATCCTCAAACAGTAATCAACCGGCTGAGAGAATACGGCTTACGTCCTCGAAGACCTGCAATTCGTCCGATTTTGACGTTACTTCATCGTCGTGCTCGACTGCGGTGGTGTAGACAACATCTCTGGCATCCCTTACACTGGTGGCGACGTGTTTTATTCACAGATGAATGTCGTTTCCATCTTTCATCATCAGATGGCCGCCAGAGAGTGTACAAACGTCGAAACGAACGCTACGCAGATCCATGTGTCGTGATGCGAAACCGTTATGGAGGAGGGTCTCTCATGATGTGGGGTGGCATCACTGCGCGTAACAGAACTGAGCTGGTCATTATTGATGGCAATCTCAATGCAGCCAGATATCGTGATGAAGTGCTTACACCTGTTGTTGTCCCATTTCTGCAACGTCACGGCCCCGGCGTCATTCTACAACAGGACAACGCCCGACCCCACGCAGCTCGTGTTGTTCAACAGTATCTGCAGCAACAACAAGTGGATGTTCTTCCCTGGCCCGCAAATTCGCCCGATATATCACCCATTGAGCACGTATGGGACGAAAGGAAACGTCAGCTGCGCCGGCTTCCCCATGCACCGTCAACGCTTGTGGAACTCCAAAGACAGCTTATCAGAATATGGAATAACATCCCACAACACTTCCATGCTAACTTGTTCGCTTCCATGAGGCGTAGATGCACAGCAGTAGTCGATGCAGACGGAGGTCATACCAGATATTGAGTGTGTGACTTTTGTGTTTGACCCTTAGTGTCTTTGACTCTCCATGGCACCAAGAGTATTCGTCGTAGCGTAATGAAATTTCTCGTGTTGATCACAAATTGATTCATCTGTGATTGAATAAAATTTCCATGAATGAAAACGATATATATCTTTTTGTAGTGTTATTTTTTAGCATGCACACTTTCTTTTTTGGGAGAGTATAGAAAGCTGGTTTTAGAGCGCCGAAGGCGCGCAGGGACGGCGTGGGGATATTCATCCCCTTTCGACCCTGTTGGAGGTGTCCTTTGTGTCTTTCACGCAGCTGTGGTGAGATGGGCATCCAAGGAGGAAAAGACTGTGAAACTTGTAGGTGTTGTTGTTAGCTGTGTCTGGATGTTTTCTTTGTCTTTCGTTATTTCCTTCGGCCATTGGCTATGATGGACTGATTATTGGAGATATAGGAGAGTTTTCTTTAGAGCCATGACTGAATTCCGCTACTTTTTCCGTCATCTCATTATTTTCTGTCTTCTTTTTCCATCTTCTCATTGTGTTTTTTTTCTAGTCTTTCGCATGGTTTCTTGGAGGATTCCAAAGGCAGGAGGAGGATTTCAAAGTCAGCAATTGAGTCCTTGTGATGCATTGATCCAAGATTCCTGATCTAGAAGGAGGGGAGAGATTGGAGCAGGGGGCTTTAAAAAATCAGTTTACATCTCCGTCGCCGCCGCGCTGTTACAATTTGTACCCTCCAATTTATTCGCCTCCCACCCCCTCGACGGGAGGCATCTGGGGTTTGGGTGTGAGTTACAGTAGGGGTTATAGTAGTGGCCATTTCGGTCTTCCTCTCTGCCTTCTCTTTCGTCTTCTTTTTCAGGAGATCTTCCAATTGTCGGGCGTCTCGGCGCTCGGTCGATGGACACCTGTTCCTTTCCGTGACTGCTGGTCCTGCGTGCTTCGAGTGAGAGGATGTTTTCTCAGTAAAGGTTTTTCCTCTCCCGAGGGAGGTGGTTGCTGATTCTCTGTCGTCGTCAGAAACAAGAGCGAGACTCTTATACAAGATTTTATACCTAACCTTGACGATGATGACAGATTTTTCTGGCAATTCTCACCTGTAAGAACTTGATGAATACATTACTGACAAATCGACCGCATCCTCCACATAACTTACTATCTAAGTAATTGAAAAAAAACACATTTTTCTACAAATTTCAACAAAACCATATCATGTGACCCCTCACTGGAACGAGCTCGCGGAGCTTGTTCCAATGAGGTGTCACATGATATGTGTTTATTGACAATTTTGAGAATATGTTTTACAAAAAAAATATTTAAAATACTAAGGTTTGATATCGTGTGCGTTGGGTAAAGTGTTAATTAGCATTTTAACTTCAGATTTCATTTTTCGTACTCATAAAAATGTTTGTCGCGTTAAATTTATATGCGGCTGCATGGAACGTTTCCCATCCAAAGATAAATGTATTGCTGTGCGCTTTGACAGTATGTTGTTTCAAGTTGAATGCTGCTAGTGGTTCAGATATAGAAGCATTATGATTCCATTATTTGATAATTGAACATTTTGAAAAGTGTTACTCTCTCTCTCTCTCTCTCTCTCTCTCTCCATAACTAGAACACGTAGAAGCCCCCCCCCCCCCCCCCCCCGCAAATGCGGTTGTAATGTTTTATACATAGTAACGTAGACAAATCGTAATGCGCTTGTATTACGTAACTGCAGTGTACAAATTTTGCATCACTGATACACGATATATTCGGGTAATTACGGCCCAATACTTATTTATTGTAAAATAAAATGTGTGAAAGTGAATACGGCATGTGGAAAATTGGATTCTTTGTTGATAGTAATGCAGCTGAAAGATACAGATTCTGTATTTTATATCAGGGGCTCCTGATACACGCCGTATTCGGGTAATTACGCACCCAATTCATACTTTTTGTAAGTTAAATATACATTATCATGACCATATGCATATCTTGTAATTTGTTTCAGATTCAAGGTCGTGTTTACAATCGGATCGCAACGAGCGATCCGATTGTACACGACCGATAATCTGATACAAATTATAGGACATGCACATAGTCATGATAATACATTTACCTAACAACCCCGTTCCATAAAGCCCGTTTCTCCCATTTTTCAGTTTAAATTTGGTTGAAATTGGTCAACGTTTTGAATTTCAAGAACTATATTTTAATGCGTAATAACAATGATATATGTGATTGTCTAGAGGAAATTGAATCTGTCTGATACGGAATCGGAACAAGTATTTTTTCCGTGTTGTTTGGGGTGCTAACTAAGTTGATTGTTAGATACAGTATCTGAACGTGACTCCGGCATGTAGAAAATCGGATTCCATGTTAGGCAACAAAATAATGCAGACAACGATAATGCAACAAACGGCACTCGCATATCTTGAAGTATCTTGAAGCTACAGTGAACTGAGGGAAAACATGATCCGCTTAGATCGTCCAGACGTATTTACATGTCTCAGTGAAAGATTTCGAGCTGGCTGAGTTGTACTCTGACTGGAGAATGGAATTTTACACATGTCACGAAGAAAAAAATATTTCACTTTCACATAATTCACTGGATAGACAATTCCTTTAGTCTCTCTCTTATCTTTTTCTAAATCATATCTGATTATATTCGCAAACGAAAGGATGACTTCCGTAACATTCCACTTCACCCCACTGATAATTGGAATCAGGATATTGCAACAGTAAACAGTTTTGGTTGCCTGCTGTGTTATTAGGTTGGTCATGTTTCCATTTTGTGTAGTTAATGATATAAGGCCTAACTGACCGTCCCTGTATCGATCCACTTGAAGGGGCTTTCTGACATTTCATCATTACCATAAGTCCAGAAGCCAGCTACGCCAACTACTGATAAACCTGAAAGAGAAATGAACATCTGTGAACGCACGAGAGGTTTCTGTAAATTTATCACAGTCCCGCTACCCTCTCCCTTCACTGTGTCATTGAGGCATCATTTAAACGACTAGAGGAAGCCTTAGTTCAGACTTAGACAATAAAGACGTTTGCTGATTTGCGGTGTGATGCGTGCCACGCCTGAAATTATCTTCTAGCCTTTCGTCCGGGTTTCGACAGGTGCGACCCAAGATTACTTTCTGTTCCATTCATACTTTTACCTGTTACCTAACAACGGTAAAAAAAAACATCTTTCAGATTTATTATGCTTTCCGTTTTGTCTCAAAATCTACCGTCTAGCCGAAATGTCGACTCGATCTGGTTTCTAAAAGCGCTGAACCGTTTAATATATAAGATCAGTCTTATTTCTATCACTGTAACGACTGACCAAACCAGAACCTTTCCACGGACCATGTGGCCGTTATTATGTTTTTATATTACTCCACCCATGGTGGATACAGCCATTTGAGCAAACACATTTTTGAACACATAAAATCTCCGACGTTAACCAAAAGTCTCGGCTGGTATAGTGCTGAATTTTAAGTCAGCGTTTTCCGACATGATGGAGAGATGGTTTATTAATTAGGGTTCAACGAAACTTTCAATAGCCAGGGTTGCCTCGTGTCAAATCAGTTTTACGGGTGGAGGAAGCCGGAGTAGACGGAGAGAACCATCGAGCAGCTGTTAGACTCCCCAACGTACTAACTCCACACAAGCAGGCTTAGCATTTGGTTGAAAACAAGTGCACCATCCACGGGTAGTACGCCTTAATACACAGCGCCACCGTGCCCCCAAGTGAGAAATCGGGATTAAGTGCATTAGTCAAGTGCACAACGCAGTTTCCCCTGGTGGGGATCGACTCGTGGAGCATTCGTAATCCCAGAGACACCGCGCTTCCGGTGTGACAGGAATGATAGTCCGTAGGAACGTTAGTCCCTCTGCACTATTATTCCGCGGAATTATAGTCCTAGGTCTAACATTCCTAGGAATAGTAGTACGCCGGACTACTATTCCTAGGAATGTTAGACCTAGGACTATAATTCCGCGGAATAATAGTCCAGAGGGACTAATTTTCCTACGGACTATCATTCCTGTCACACCGGTGGTCTGATAAAAAACAGTTGCACATAAAAATGAGCGCTAACAGAAAACACCATTTAACCGAACTACGAGATAGCACTCCACGTGTTGTTTATATCTCAAATTAAGTATCATCATAGTGCTCGGTCCATTATAAATACAGTACACTGCATAAGCTAAACAAAGAATGAGAGCACATTTTAACACTGAAAATCAATATTTAGTCTTTACTCTAAAGTACGGGTTCTGCAACTCAAGGGCTTCATATTCAGTAAGTATGTTTTGCCCCATAATATCTCTGAAGTAAACTTATAAATAGCCTGTATGAATTTGCTTTATTTTAACTTTTGGGAAGGTGCTATTGGTACTCTCCCATAAATTGTAACAATTCAAAGGAATGTGAACAAATTTTGTTTACCAAAAACAATTTACACCCAACGAGTTAAAGGAACCAACAACCATAAAAACCGGTGAATACATTTGTCCATACTTGTCAATCATAACGTTTCTGGACGATGGATAGCACGTATTCTTACATGGGGAGCGTGTCATCACACCAACATTTAAGCGATCGTTACTTTAAGTAAAGCCTCTTATCACTCGTGATATAATAATTTCCCAGATGGTTCAAAACCACATCCAACCACGGTAGGTGATTATATATAGTATGGAATCTTTCCATCGGGGAGTTTCCACTACGGTTCTACAACAGAAACATTATCTTTTCTGACTATTTTTAATCTTGTGCAATCAATAAATTTTCAAACCAGTACAAAGCTGCCTACCCCCCTCACTCCAACAGATGCCAGCCTCTTATGTTGTTAGTCTGTTTTGGGTTGTATTCTCATAAATATCAGTATGCTACCCTTCCTGCATCGCAAATATCAGTATGCTACCCTTCCTGCATCGGCTGCTATATCAATAACACGTGTCATAGACTTTGATTTTGTTATCCAAACACATTCAATATTAGCAATCGTTTGCTGAGCTAACCTCAACAAACGATTTCTGAACTTATGTATTGGTGTGAACCAGCCAGGACCCTAAAGTCAAGAA
Source organism: Pictodentalium vernedei (assembly GCA_031216915.1). Lineage (NCBI taxonomy): Eukaryota > Metazoa > Mollusca > Scaphopoda > Dentaliida > Dentaliidae > Pictodentalium > Pictodentalium vernedei. Next base: position 395,809,481 of record CM062297.1, on the reverse strand, counting down.
AATGTGCTTTAATAGTAAAGGGTGAAACTGAAAACCACAGGCGACAGGGGATTCTCTGTGGCTGCTCCCACTGAGGGGAACTCGCTCCCCAAAAGCGTAAAAACCATTCAGACCCTGAGTTCATTTAATAAAAGCGTTAAAACACATCTCTTTCAACGGGCATTCTATTAGCTACGGTAAAGCCAAAGAGCAATCCTGTGGACTTTAGTCTTATAAATTAGTATTAATTAATTATTAATTACCCTAATCACACGCTTCAGACATGGACCCGGATTATATTTTATTTGTAACTATGGCAGGTAACTTAATGTGGCATTGTCGTTTATAACTTGTGTCATGTAAAAGCTGAAAACTACACCAACACCTCTTTGTTTCTGTTCGAACCGTTATAATGCGATCTATTTATTTATTTGTTGGTGTTTAAGGTCACATATTTCTGCACAATGGCTAATCGTGACCCCAACATGGAGAGAAAGCCAAGCTTAGTCGTCCATTTACACACGTGTTGCCCATTTTAAGGACTTTCACCACAAGCATTGTTGACGGAGTCCCATTTGTCCAATAAAATACAGCTCGTTTACCACAGCAAACAATCACTGCTTCACTCCTCGGAGTACCCATGGGGATGTAAAGCGATCGTTTCAAATTTAAAACAAACTAATTGTATTGTAGTGGAAAAAGCTACATCAAAAAATTGTACAATGTTAATTGAGTCGAGGACAGATCTGGATGTACAGCAAAGCAAAGCTGTCTTTTGTTTTCGTTTATTGAAAGTTACAAAATGAAACATGGCTGTTTTATGGCAAGCTAATTAGAAGCAACCACTTCAGAGGTACAGTACAGTCGCCGTACACTGGTCGCAATACACGGGTGGGCAGTGATGGCCACGCATGCGTTTACCAGGTAATAAAAATCATAATCAGCAAACTTTTAATTAATGAAGCATCGGGTTGTAGCCGGGACTTCATTAAGTAATGGCTGAATCCAGCATGGATCAAATGGCTCTTCTTAACCCTTTACCTAACACGAAAAGCAGACGACACTTGCAAACAAAATTCTTGAATAACTAATATTTTTCATTTTTTGTCTCAATAACATAGGTTATGGCCCCTCTGTGGAACGAGCTCGACGAGCCCGTTCCAATGAGGGGTCATGACCTTTGTTTTTGAGACAAAAAATGAAGAAAATAATGAAAATTAATTGGCGATTTTTGTGAATAGCGCTGGCCGGTTTTGGCTGTTACGCTGGGTAAATGGTTAACCATATATTTGCCAGTCAAGATCGAACTCCAGACCTCTAGCATAGAAATCCAACAGTCTACCGCTGAGCCACAGCGCTCCCTGAGGGGTTAATACATCCATATCTTGGCCTTGAGGGGTTAAGGTGTCCATTTCCCTGAGATTCCCCGTCTTCAGTTTCTGAACCACAGTCCCTATCTGAGTCTTAAAAATACGCTCTATAACATCACTTGTCTTGAAACCTTCACGAATGGAATTCCTCGTTGTCTGAAAAACGTGCCAAAACAAACGAACATAAGTTTTGATCCAAGCTGTATTCCTATCCGCGCGCGTTTATGGTGGAAATTGTACACGACCTTTGACTTTGAACATAAATAGATCACCACAATATCGAAGAACACAAAAATATATGCGAACTTCTTCCCCTAGAACAGCCGTACTTATCGAGTTCCAGTCGCGATCCGCAGTGAGTGGGTAATTCGACTTTAGTCGCGTTCGACAGTGAAAGAGTTAATGGAAGGAATGAGGTCTGTATTATGTATCACGAAGCACACACTATTCATAATATATAACGAACAGAAAAAAGTTACAGAAAATCACATGATAGTGGAAATGCCGTTTTTTTTAATTTTTTCAATGTGTTTCAGCAGAGTAGAATTATCGAACCTTCAAACTGATTATGAAAACAACTGTAAATATCCAGCTTTTGTATTTTATACGATTACACAGGAAAATGCCTGAAGTTTACGAAATGGTGCGCACATCGATGATACAAATTCACTAACATTTCGAAATTTCCATTTTTATAAGAAATTCACATACTTTTAGGGTTAATTTTTTGACAGCTTAACCCTTAACCCAACGTAACAGCGCTATTCTCAAAAATCGCCAATTAATTTTCAGTATTTTTTCATTTTTGTCTCAAAAACATAGGTTATGACACCTCGTTGGAACAAGCTCGCCGAGCTCGTTCCAAAGAGGGGTCACAACGTATGTTTTTGAGACAAAAAATGACAAAAATTAGTCATTCAATAATTTTTTTGGCTAGTGTCGTCTGCTTTCCGTGTTAGGTAGAGGTTTAAGGAAGGTAAGGGAAGCTAACTCTCCTGTAATTCTCTCCCAATGACCAAAATTGTCAGATGTGATTAAACCGAGGCAGCAAAGTAAATGCACGAACATCCGAGTCGTTCGAAGCTAAAAATTTACTTTTGCTCTGTCATGACGTAGTTGACATTTGATTTTCAATGATTTATCGTTACATCGCTGGTGCGATACCTTCGTACTTCCATTTTGGTTTGAAGTTAAGTACTTTCTTCCTATACAACTCAATGTAGAATGTTTAGAAATAGCTTATTAGGGCTTCTTCAAAAATAAATTATTATGTTTTCCCATCAGTGTCTGCTAAGATTTCAGGGATGTGTGTTAGGTTAGCAGCCCGACAAAAACGAATTAGCGCAGGCATTCAGTATTGTCATCATTCAGCCCAATCGGCTATCTTAACCCTTTACCTAACATGAAAAGCAGACGACACTTGCAAAAATAATTCTTGAATAACTAATTTTTTTCATTTTTTGTCTCAAAAACATAGGTTATGACCCCTCGTTGGAACGAGCTCGACGAGCTCGTTCCAACGAGGGGTCATAACCTATGTTTTTGAGACAAAAAATGAAAAAAATAATGAAAATTAATTGGCGATTTTATTTTTGAGAATAGCGCTGGCCGGTTTTGGCCGTTACGTTGGGTAAAGGGTTAATTGGCAGAAACCAGGTGAGACAACTCCAATATAAATCACCCAAAGGTGAATCATAGTTAGGAACGGTATTTCATACTCAACATTTATAAATGGGTTGAAGTTGCCTGATAGTGAGAATTCAATAAGAAGAAAATAAGAATTTAATCAGAAGAGAAGAATCTTTAAAAGAAATAAATAATTGATATGAAAGTTCAATAACTTGTTTTAATCTTTGTGAACGGCAATCTAGATAATCTGACGCAACATTCTGACGTTCAACGTCCCGCTCTCATGAAACCCATTCTAATAAAGAGTACGGCCGCCGTGGACTTGTCACTGTCCACTAGTGGGTAATATTTCCATGGACGCAATAATATTAGATTCCAAAAAGTAATTATAGGAAAAATCATATACAATTTAATTAATGAAGCACCGGGTACAACCTTAATTAATTAAAATTTTACTGAAGATGATTTTTATTACTTGGTAAACGCATACTTGGACATCTCTGTCCACGGCGATTGTACCGTATCACTCATAGGAGAGATCGAATTTACACTTTTAGCATTTTCCCGATAACTAACAGATGAGGGTATAATAAAATGAGACGTTAATAACATACAAAACCTTGTTTGCACTCCATAAAAGAACTTACCCAGACTGTTTTTAATCTCTGCAACTAGAACATTTTGCTCTTCTTAATCCTGTATTGTGACGAGGTGACCACCGTAGTCTAATTCCCTGCAATGTTCATAAGCTTTGTACCGCGATGCAGCTGTTGTGTGGAATGTGTAACAAATTTTGTTCCTACTATTGTCAGTTCTGACGATCGAATCTAGTGGACAGTTCGGAACATCTGAAATATCAAATGCTATACATTTAATTGAAATTTACAAAGGAAAATCTAATTGACAACTGGATATTCTCTATGCTTGGGTTTAATATATTCCGGGTTTTCTATAGTGACGGGACAGGAAATTACACTCAGAGCCGGGCACCCGGAAATGTCCCGGATAATACCGAGGAAATTTACGAGAGTAACAAGACGCATTTAGATATTTTTCGTGAAAATGAACTTATTTTATTGGCAATCTGCCATCTCTATACCGTAACGTTATTTTCCTGGTGGAAGTATGAAAACCCAACCAGCTTGATTTTCAGAATCGCAAGTTTTATTACCACTCCCTCCTGGCGGCTTCAATTCCATCTTCATTGCCTTCACTAACCTCCTCTGCAAGGAGACTGGTGACGGTAGTGAAGAAGGGGTTGACGTTGAAGGAGGTAGTGAATAGTAAGTGATATTAGTGATTCTGAAATTGAAGACGAGTTTGATCTTTGAAGCGAGTGAAGATCTTGCTGGTGAAGAGAGGAGTCCACCGGAACTGATTGAGAGCTACAGTGATTTGGTGAGTAAGGTTTTTCGGGAAGCAGGACTGTAAAAGGTTCAGGCGGGGGGTGGGGGTGGAAGGGCGGGGGGCGGGGGGGGGGGGGGTCGCACGAATCTTACGAAGTTACGATGGGGCAGTTTTTATAATTTAGAAAACTTCTGTTCAACACACAACAGTGCGAAGTGTGATTCCCGGTTCCGTGCTATAGATTTCCCGGGTATCCTGATCGGCTTTCGAAACAGGGAACACGGGAGTTTCCATTCCCAGGACTAAACCCTACTCCATGCAGGATACAAATGAAACAATTATGTTTTGCGTTATATACGCTTTCCGCAAAAACTGTGCACCGAACCCGAACAGGGTTCTGGATGAGGACTAATACCGGGCTGCCTTATTTATTTACACGCAGACTAACTGAAGTACTCGCATACCATGTAGAGTCCGTAGAGAGCTGCCTGACAAAGTTCGCCCTTAGACACTGGACGGTTTGCAACGAAATGTTTATCACAAAAGTTACTGCTACATGTGAGAATTAACAATATTTTCTATTTGTAACCCCGAAAACCTACGTGAACATTTGTAGTTTTGAATGGACTAACGATTACCGCACCATTAACCTGTAACATCAAACCACAGAGACACAGTGTGCCTCTGTGATCTGGCTTTACATGTTAATGATGCACTGTTATGCGTAACGTCTACCCTCGATTTGTTTACAAAAATTAAGGATTTTCGCTCTTTTGAATTTACAAAATAATTTATCGCATTTCCGAGATAGTAAATATAGATTTTCCCCATATGATCGCTTCCTCTCCTACGTGCCTGACCGTTATCGCCATTGGCGACTGATGTAACGTATTTGAGTTTCCGAAGATTCTTCTTTTTTATTATATTTGCGAGAGCACACATTGTTCAGTCGTTTTGTTGGTATCCTCTAAATCAATATATTATCGCGATATGCTTTTGTCGCAAGAGACAACCAATTAAAATTCTACCTCTCTCTGATAAAAACAGATCATTATGATGATCATCATCATGATTTGTATCAGATTCGAGGTGGTGTCCAGAATGGGATCTCAAAGAGCCGGCTTTGCCGGCGAGTTGTGATCCCATTTTTGGACACCACCGAGAATCTGATGCAAATCACAGTACATGCTCATTATCATGATAATTCATTTATCTAACAGTTCTGTCACATAAATAGATTAAGTCTTAAATTATTAATACAGTTTGGGGACATAATGTTGGGCGAGATAAAGCTAAAAAAAACAAACATATTTTATGGAACTATATTGTGTGCACTCTAACAAACAATGAATAACGCGGTCACCGCAATTTTCAAAGTTGTGTTGTCAAATTATTCACTCTCAGAGTCACTTCCTATGATGATCCGCTTGAATTTACGAGTGTGGGAACCTGGTAGATGTAATATTGAAGTATGCAGTTTATATTTATTGTGTGTGTGTGTGTGTAGGGGGGGGGGGGGGGTGAAAACAGAGAGAGAGAGGTAGAAGTGTTATTTCTTATACATCGACAAGTGGACTTGCGAACATTTAGGGACCTGGTGGTGGGATATATATTCCTAAAATTGACGGAATCTTATCTTACTATTATTTGAGTTAATCTGTTTGGCGTTTCTGTTTATCGTGATGTGCCCGCAAACTCGGCAGATATGCCTATTTCCATCCGTTATAACAAACTGGCCATGTGTGGTGGCAATATCTTGCGTTATTTACCGAGAATCGTCTCAGGATAGGTACTGGTAACATTTTATAATTCGGGGCGTACTATGGTATAAGGGAGGTAACTCGAAATGCTACCTAACGAAAACTGTGCGAAGCATGTGTTACAACCACTGATAGAATAAAATTTAGGGACATTCACCCTCATGGAATCCCCTCTTTGATGAAAATGTCGCATTATCAATGAATATTTTTTGTTGATTATTATTATCTTTACATATTCTAAAGATCTATTAATCACGACTATAAATGAATGCAGCTGAATGCTCTATTCACGTACTAATATGTCGTTCGATTGTGCTGTCAGAAAATAACAATATCGCCATTCATATTTAGTGTTTGTTTTCAAACCACAGATCCGTCACGTATGGCCTTGTCTAGCTTATTGCACTGAGAAGTAAAAACTATGTTTTCAAAACAAACATGACGAGACCTTCGTGCTACTTGTTGGCCTATTGTCTTCGACACGTGTTATGAACAAAAATGATTGATTGATTGAGGATTTTAAAATACGGTTGGTCCCCACTTTGAGGAAGACTCAAATTGCTTTACCCAACTGCTGTATATTCATTTCATTACAGGAAATACCCAAACAAGCTCTCAAACCACCAGTCTATTCTCTTAGAAATTCAACGCTGTTATAGCCTGGAACTGGTCTTGCTCTCAAATAGGTAATCGCTTGTGTTTAGATTCACCCGTCTGGAATATTTCAGATGGTCGGAAAAGCGGAACTTTGGTTCGCTTTTCCGACCAACAGAAATATTCCAGACGACTGAATCCAAAAATGCCATAAACATTCTTTTTGTGTTAATCAACGGGAGAATTGTTGCTCAATAGAGACAAGATTTAGCCGATTTTTATATGACTTTCCCATAAGGAACAAAGATTCACCACAGCCGTTGTTTTATCATTACGTCACGAAGTTCCACTGATTATGTTAATATCTGGTGTCAAGATGAATTAAATACATATTGACGGAATATCTATAACTGGAGCACGAACGAGAATTTCTATATGTTTGTGAGTTAAAGTACATCACATTACTTCAACTGTCGTCTGCGCGCAAATTTCCACGAACAGTGGAAAACAAATAGCCCATAATAGCGTCGAATGTCCAACAGAATCAGACTTGAGGGTACGTACAAACTGCAAGCGATCAGCGAAGTTAAGGAAAGTGAAGCGGTCTAGGCGATTTCGGCGGTAAGATTTATGCTTTCCGATTGCACTGTTCACACCTCGAATGAAGCCATGTGTACCGATGAAATCAAAATTTTAGATTTGGTCTTACGAATTCGAGCGAATTGTCGCAGCAATGCGATACACTCTATTGAAGTTTGTGGTTAAGATCCTACTTTTGAAAATGCATATGAACTAGGGTTCTCAGAAATCCCGGATGCATTCTGAAGGTCACTGCGAAGCTGGGTTGCTGTTGCAAAGCGGTTCCTACGGGCCTGAATGATCAAAAACCGGTCTTCAGTTTCAGATGTTGCCCTGCCTCTGCCACCACCATGCCGTCTTACTGGTGTGCCATACTGCTGAAATCTTGCTCAGGCTCTGGTGATCAGCGTATGGTGCACACCAAGGGCTTCACCAACCTGACGATGCGTAACCCCTTGCTCAACCATCCCAACAGCCCGCCACATTTCTGCTTCAGACAAATGCCTTCTTACATTTGCATTCGCCATATTCAGTCATTAAATCACAAGGGTTTGTGTTAAAATTAAGACTGAATACCCACACATGTCATGTACATGTAGACAGTACACGAAAACATCATGAAAATCAAGGGGTACATGCTTTCCATGACTGTCACTAAAAGTCTGCCAGTCAAGAGAGCTAATGTAAACACTGGGGACCATCTCAATGCATTCCTCAATCATATCCACCAAATATATCGCAAATATGTCACAAGCAAATTTCACAATGATGTGTCAAATATGTGCTGCTTGGCAAACTTTGAGTAGTATATATACGATTGCATCCATTGTTCAGTAGTTTTGTTGGCGTCCTCTAAATCAATATATGGCCGCGATATGCTTTTGACACAAGCGAGAGCTAATAAAACTTCTACCTCTATCTGACAAAAATTACCTGTCTATCGACAGGTGGACATGTGACTATTTCGGGACCTGTTGATGGCATGACTGGTATCTATATGCCTGAAATTGACAGAATTTTATGTGAATATTATTTGAGTTAATCTGTTTGTCGTTTAAGTTTGTCGTCATGTGCCCTATCTCCTCAACCTCTACGGGGCCGATCGACTCAAACTTGTAGATATGCGTATTTCCATCCGATATAACTAACTAGACATGTGTGGTCGCAATATTTTGTGTTATTTGCCGAGAATTGGTAATTGTGGCTGAGGACAGGACTGGTGTCGGTAAAATTTTATGATTCGGTGACTTCTATGGTGTAAGGGAGGTAACTCGAAATGCCATCTAACGAAAAACGTGCGAATCAAGTGTACCATCCACTGGAACAATAAAATTCCGGCACATTCATCCTCATGGAATTCCTTCCGATGAACGTGTCGCATTATCAGTGAATATTTTTTTTTCATTAGAGTTTACACTTCTTTACTTATTCTAAAGATCTATTAATCACGACTATAAATGAATGCAGCTAATGTTCCATTCACGTACCAAATATTGTCACAACAAAATAACAATATCGCCATTCATATTTGGTTTTTGATTCCAAAACACTGATCACGATCCATCACGTACGACCGCGTCTAGCTTACTGCACCAAGAAATAAAAACTATGTTTGCAATACAGACATGATGATAATAACACTTTGGCCTTCCGCTGATTTGTCACGGTTCTCAGGTGGGAAGGCCTTGGTTACCCATGTGCCCCCAGCCGCCTCTATATTCCCAGACCTTCGTTCTGCATTTAGGCCTATTTTCTACTACACGTGCTATGGAAAAATGATTGAGTGATTGAGAATTCTAATACAGCGCTTGGTCCCCACTTTGTGAAAGGCTCAAAGGGATTTACACAACTGCTGTACGCCCCTTTTCGTGCATTACAAGAAATACCCAAACCAGCTCTCAAGCCACCAGTCTATTCTCTTCAGAAATTCGACGCTGTTACAGCCTGGAACTATTCTAGCCCTCAAATACGCAATCGTTTGTGTTTAGATTCACAAGTCTGGAATATTTCAGTTGGTCGGAAAAGCAAACCATTCGTTCGTTTTTTCGACCAACTGAAATATTCCAGACAGCTGAACCCCCCCCCCCCCCGAAAAAAAAAATGTCGTAAACATTCATTTTCTATTAATCGACGAAAGAATTGTTGTTCAATCGAGACAAGATTTGGCCGATTGTTTTTATGACATTCCATATTAGGAATGAAGACTCAGCCGCAGTTTTATCATTACGTCACGTAGTTCCGCTAATCATGCTAATATCTCGATGGTGTCACGGTGAATTAAATACTTATTGACGGAAATATCTATAACTGGAGCACGAAAGAAAATCTGTATATGTTTGAAATACATCACATTACATCAACGGTCGTCTGCGTGCAAATTTGCACGAAAATAAATAATAAATAAATAACCAATAACAGCGTCGAATTCCTAACTAAATTAGACTGGTGAGTAGTAGGAGAGGGTGGATCGGGCCCGATTGGCAGGACCCCGGTCAGGACCCCAGAAGTGACGTCATGTCACGTGACCGAGTGGCGCCATGTTCCGTTGTCATGGTAACCCGCGTGAGCGGCCATCTTGTGACGTCATCCCCATAGTGATACGTGGTCCTAGTGCGCATACGCAGCTCGTGTTGGTAGGGTGATACGTGTTTACGTCGGCCATTTTGTGTACTGCAGGCCGCCATCTTGGTTTCTGTGGTAGCACGTGGTTGCTATGTCACCCAAAGGCTTCTTATATGACAGGGGTGTGTTCGAAAGGTGTGTTCCTTTAAACAGGAGTAATTTTCCCGATTCGTAGAATTACCACAAACAACCCGACTATTTCGAATTCTTTCAGAATTCTCTGCTTCTATCTATCTATGCAATAGTTTTCGTTTACCTGACCATGTTTGTTTGCCCTGGAGTATACTCCAGTAGAGTAGATGAGCCTATCAGCTGGAACAGCTTTGCTTATTATTACTATATTTAGCTTTTCTGGTCTGTTCTTGTTAGTTCTTACCCTATTCTGAGTACTCTTGTTGTTTCATTTATCTAGATCACCCAATCAGTTCACTTTACTAGCGTAACTAACCAATCAGATTGCTTGATTTCCCATAATCTGTATGCAGAGTTATCTCCCTTCAGTATAACAAAAGCCTATATATTCCCAAAGCCAAAAATCTATCGAGCAGTTACTAGTTTAGTTTAAACATATTTTATTTGCCACTATATACAGCAAAAAGGATCGGAGAACAAGTTATCACAACTTACAAAAACTCCTCTCCTTAGACAAGAATAATTAACATTTGCGGCACAATTATATACAATACACAAATACTAATACTTGGTGTAGGCATCAGCTAAAGGGTTGGAGATTTGAAGATTTAGAGAGATAAGGATTTATCCGTTTTGAGCTCCGGTGGTATAATAGAGAGTGAAGGAGTGAAGGATTGCCGTTGTCTTGGCTCGCCTGGTGACTTTAGCATTATTGGATCTCTATCGTCTTTACAAAAAGAGAGCGTGTAATTTAAGAACAAATTGATGGAAATTAAAATTAAAATGCAGTCCCACAACACGCCACGTTGTCCCAATGCACGCAAATACACAGCCAAGGGTGCATTATGCACCGTTTGGGTTCAGGTGATCTTATTCGAATCGGCCAGTTGCAAGGAGGAATGTTTCCTGAATAAAAGTTCGTTTTGCTTTGCTGTTAAACCGATTATTCCGATTATTCCACAAAGTAGTTCGTCAACATTAGATATATTGAACTTGATAACTGCAGTAAGAAAAGTCAATCTTTGAGGGTGGTAGTTCTGGCATTGAAAGAAGAAATGGTGTGCATCTTCTTGGGGATGGCCACAGGTACATTGTGGGGTAGAGGAGATAAAATTGTTAAATTTGTCGTGGTTTAGATCACTGCAACAGTTTCGTAGTTTGCAGTGGAGAACGTTTCCTTTCCTGGTTCCTGTGTAGAAATATGACGGTGGTTTGACGGAAGGGTTCAATTTAGCAAGATCGCCTTTAAATACAGAAAGTGTTGACGCAGTTTTGGTGTTAGTTGGAAGCTCATTCCAAATTTTGGAAGATGAAGGGAAGAATGTATTTCAAAATTATTCTGTCCGCGGTTGGTACATAGATAAGTTGTTAGAATTACGTAAATTGTAATTTGATGTTTCTCCCACAGTACGTGGTAATACTTCAACAAGGTAATCTGGAGCATCGTTATTAGATATTTTGAAAAAAGCACACAGTTTGTGAGGGTGCCTTCTCTCAGAGAGTGAGCGCCATCCAAGTTCCAAGAGTATACGCTCGGATGAAACAGATCGTGTGAGACCAGACACTATTCTTGTAGTCGATCTAGTTTCATTAGAAAATACTTAGAAGCACAGTCCCAGACGGTATTACCGTAATCAATGAGTGGCAAGATGAATGGGAAATATATTTGTTCCAGAGTTTTCCTCCCAAGTTTTTACTTGAGTTTTCTCAGATTGGACAAACGTGAATTAAATTTTTTACAAATTTCCGCAATCTGGCGATCCCATTTCAAGTTTGACTGCAGGATTAAACCAAGATGTTTATGTGCATAGGAGCAATTCATCACAGTTTCGTTAAAGATCAAATCTGGATGGTTGTGATTAGGGATTCGAGAGAAGTAGACAGCTTGCGATTTAGATGGGATGAAGGATACCAGCCTCTTCTGACACCAGGAGTATATTTAGCCAGATCATTATTCAATAGGGTTGTTAGTTCAGAACTCCATCTTTTACGGCTAGTGAGACATGTATCATAAGCAAACAAGCTCGTAATGGATTCTAAATTGTCTGCAATATCGTTGATATAGACTAAAAAAAGGAAGGGTCCCAGGACAGATCCTCGAGGAACTCCAGCTTGTATTAGTTTGTATGGAGAGTATGTGTTGTTCACTAATACTCGTTGTTTACGATTTTTCAAGTAACTGTCAAACCATTTTAACAGAGGACCTGAGATGCCATAGTGCTCTAATTTATAGAGAAGACCTTTATGCCACACCCTCTCGAAAGCCTTTGAGATGTCACAAAGGATAGCACAAGTCATCAGTCGTTCATCTAGTGACTGACATAACGAACGGTATTGTTCAAGAAGTTGAAACGTAGTGCAGTGGCCAGGATGAAACGGGACTGATATTTATGTAGAATATTATTCTGATAAAAATGAATGAAAACCGACTTCAGGAGAACTTTTTCACAGATTTTCCATAAGATTGGTAAAAGGGAGATCGGCCGATAGTTGTTTTTGTCCGCGGGATCTAGTTTTTTTTAAAGATGGGGATTCATTGGATTTCTTCCATTCGTCTGGATATGTTCCGGTATGGAAACTTTTTTGAAAAAGAAGGGTGCTGCGATGGTATAGACAGTCCCCTTCAGCATTTTAATGCTGATCTCGTCATGGCCCTGGGCCTTGTTCGCATTTAACGACTTAATAACAATATCTTTTATATCAAAGAGAATGCTCGAAAGGATAACGTGACTTTTTGTAGGAAAGTTTGAAAGTTGGGTGTTTTCATCATTAATTGTACTGTTTTTCATAAAAGTTTCGTTCAAAATTACAGCTTTTTCCAAGTCATCCGTTGTTAAATCGGGTGGATCGGGGATATCACCACGATAAAGGGGTGGGATGATTTTTCCATCAGTTTTGTTTAACAAATTTCTGATTCCAAAAATCTCTGCGGCTGGGGGCGTTCGATAATCTGTCTTGGATGTTATCTTCGTAAATTTGTTTGGCGTGCTTTTTCATGTTATTTACAGTACTTCGTGAATGTTTGTACAAGTTCCAATGGTGTGGGCCCTTTGTTTTTAGAGCTCTTCTTCTGAAACGGTCTCTACGCCTAATCTCGAGTCAGAGTTCCGAAGTAAACGACGGTTTGTCATTAAAGCGTATTTGGACTGTTGATTTTGGGATTGTGGTGTTCATTATCTCCATAAAATTCTCACAGAATTTTTTTGGGGACACATTAACATCTGCATGGTCATCTATTATTGATTTCCAGTCTTTCTGACAGATCAGTTCGTTTGCTCGTTTAAAATTTGCTTTTTTATAATTTCGAACGGTTCGATAGAAAGCCTGTCTGTTGTCAAGTTCGAATGAGACATAGATATAAACTGCATAATGATCGGACATACCCAAATTAAGCCCATCAGCCTCAACCAGGTTCACTGTATCGCTGATGATTACTGGATCGAGAAGTGTCTGGGAGGTTGGCGTAAGTCTTGCTGGCTTATAGATAACGTCACTGGGGTTGTAGCGATTAATTATTTCATTTAATTTGGAGAGCGGATTACTTAGGTCACAGGTTAAGTCCCCTACTATTGCTCTAGCAAATGAGCTATAGAGCAATTGCTGGTTCGAGTGACTCGCACATAAGACTCTTAGCCTCATTTCGGAAAAAAGTGGATTCTGCTAACCCCTACGTTTCCCAAAAAAGGGATTCTGTAAGTAGGATACCTAGAAACAGGGTTGGTGATTTTCCCCAATACGCTAAAGAGCCAAGAGAGTAACTGTTCCATGAGCTATTGCTCGAACGACTCGAAGCCCATCGAGCAAATGAGCTTTAGAGCAATTGCTCGCTCGAGTGACTCCACATACTGCTCTACGACTCGTCTGGGTAATTTAGGATGCCTATGATATTGGACTATTGGAGGAAACGTGTTGAAGAAACCTTACATCCGGGTACTTCTGTTGGGATAGTAGATAGAAAACAAACAACAGCATATAACATTTCATTCATTTTTATTCGAATATACAATTCAATTGCTGAAGGCAGCATTTTCGTCTTTGTAGTTCTTATCTCATCTTCTTGTTGGTTGGAGCTTCTGCCCATTGTCTGGGTAGGTTCGTGATAAAACACGTTCTCCCATTGATAGCTGGTAACTTGGCTTTGTTGGTTGCTTTAATTTCCTGTCTAGCATCTTTCTTCTTTTTGGATTCCTCTTTCTTGTCTTTTGTCTGTTTCACAGTAGTAACTTCAGTCTTCTGAACAACATTCTTAGTTTCAGAAGAAACTTCAGGTATCTTCGTAATGGTAACTTCGTTCTTTATTGATTCTGGTACCATTCTCTTGTCTTCAGGTTTTTTCGTAGTTTGAGTAGTAACTTCATTCTTAGTTTGAGTGAAAACATCTTTCTTAGTTTGAGTAGAAACCTCATGTTGATTCGTAGTAGTAACTTCGTTCTTTACTTTGTCTTCAGACTGATTCGTAGTGGAAACATCAGTCCTCTGAACATCACTCTTAGTTTCAGTAGAAACTTCATGTTGTTTCGTAATTTGAGTAGTAACTTCATTCTTGTTTGCAGTGGAAGCATCAGTCTTTTCTTCTGTATTTATTCTCCTGTTTAATAATCGACCTGGTATCCATACATCTTTGTTTCTTTCCACCAGCAGCCATGTCTAGATTTGTTCTCTTGGCTGCATTTACCACACGGTTCACTTGGGCCAGTTTCTTGGGAAGTCAGCCTTAATCCAGCATCATTCTTGAAGATCTGTATGTGTAAGTCATCTTTGAATTTGAGCACTGTTGTTGACACAGACATCTTCACTCTTCGACTTTCAAAAACGGAAAAGAGTTTATTTTCATACCAACATTGCTTTTATACTTTTCTTCTGTAACCTTCTTCTTCATCATCTTCTACTCTGAATGAGTAGTTTGTCATAAGGTTGTCGAAGAGAAATCTTCACTTTTCTAAGGCATATTTCTGGGATTCTTCAAAGTCAAAGTCCTCTTCTTCACGAAGCCGCTTGGCTGTTTTTTGACTTTTCTTGTGTATTGAGTCGTTGCAACAATTTCTAATGTACACTAGCGTATTAATGTATTTAGCACTAAGGGCTTCTCACACTCTTTTGAAGTGCTCTATATACTGTTTCAACTGCATCTTCTCTATCCATTCCATCCTCGATATACTTGTTCATGAGGTTATCAAAATCGTCTTGGTATTTGTCATAGAAACTTTGGAAGATATTTCCCATCACAGAAACGTCTTCTTCTTTCTCTTCTTCTTCTTCAAATTCCTTATCTTATGATAGCTCCGACGACTCACTGGAGTACGAATCTCTTGGCCAATTTTTTGGTGACAGCTGGATTGCATTGCGCCCGCTCTCTTCGAAGGTCAGATTACAAATGACAAGTTTCTTACGAGCACGACCCTTTTATATGATATCGGACAGAACATTGATGATGGGTTTGAGTAACTTTCCTAAAAATCCTCCTTTCTGTATAATCTGTCTTCTTTTCCTATACGATAGTTCTCTCTTTGGTAAGGCAATTCTCCTAATCTGGTGTTTATATGGAATCAGCTGAGCTCTCTCAGAGTTGGTTATAAGTACTGCCCCCTTCAATATATTCGAGGCACAATCACATATACATTGTATCAAATCATCATTGACCGTCTTGATCATAGTCATGGTTTCATGTCGATCCGCATCAGATAGGATTCGAAGTGTATCTGAATTTCTGTCTAGTCTTGCAGTGTTGTTCGGTTTTTCCGTTTGTCGGTTTGAGCAAACTTCTTCTTTGTGTCTCTTCATGTTAAACTTTCTGGAAAATGTTTTTCCACAGTACTCGCAACAATGTCTTCACTCTTTCATGGTCGTAAAACAAATGAGGATTTGGTGTTGGTACATCCTGTTTATACCCTTTTCAGAGCTAGGACTGGGGTGATAAGCGCCGATAAGCGCAGAGAGAAAGCAACTCTTTCGTCATATACTTCTTTTTATATCGGTAGAAATTACATCATCTGTTAGCAGCTTCAATATATGTTCGTATTTTCGCAGGTCATCAAATTCAGCCAGATTCAGTGGTATCTTATCTTCGAGGATGTTGGTAGCACATATACATAAACAGATAATTAAACCTTCATCAGCAGCGCGTAAAACGGCATCGATTTCCTCCTTGTCAGCATTCCCTAAACATTCTAAAGGTACTTTATTCTGGTCAATCATTCGATCTACAGTATCTCTCTGCTCTTCTGTTCTTCTTGGACAGTGATGTTCTTCATGCTTCTTCCTATTGTGTGGTTGGGTGGACAGCGTCGTACAATATCTGCACTGGAGCCGACAATGGGTCTTCTCGCGTCTTCTAGCATTATCCGATCTCAAAAATAATTGGAACAGTATCTGCAACGAACCGGTAACGTGTCTTCACTCGACGACGGTCAGGACACAAATCGGATTTAAGATTTAAGTCGAGCTTGCACCCCTTGTATACCTTTCCCAACAGAAGTACCCGGATGTAAGGTTTCTACAACAAGTATCCTCCAAAAGTCCCATATCATAGGTATCCTAAAATACCCAGATGAGTCGAAGAGCAGTATGTGGAGTCACTCGAGCGAGCAATTGCTCTGTAGCTCATTTGCTCGACGGGCTTCGAGTCGTTTGAGCGATAGCTCATGGAGCAATTATTCTCTTGGCTCTTTAGCTTATTGGGGAAAAGCATCAACCCTGTTTCTAGGTATCCTACTTACAGAATCCCTTTTTGGGAAACGTCGGGGGTTAGCAGAATCCTCTTTTTCCGAAATGAGGCTAAGAGTCGTATGCGCGAGTCACTCGAACGAGCAATTGCTCAATACCTCATTTGCTCGATGGAATTCGAGTCGTTCGAGTAATATGTGGAGTCACTCGATCGAGCATTTACTCTAAAGCTCATTTGCTCGTTGAGCTTCGAGTCGTTCGAACAAAGACATTTCAATAACTGCTCGATAGCTTATTGGCTTTGGGAATGACATAGGCTTTTGTTATACGGAAGGGAGATAATTCTGCATACAGATTATGGGAAATCAAGCAATCTGATTCGTTAGTTAGCGCCAGTAAAGTAAAGTGACTGGGTGGTCTAGATAAATGAGTCAACAAAAGTACTCGGAATAGGGAGAGAACTAACAAGAACAGACCAGAAAAGCTAAATATAGTAATAATAAGCAAAGCTGTTCCAGCTGATAGGCTATTCTAGTCTACTGGAGTATCCTCCATGACAAAAGCACATGGTCGGGTAGACGAAAACTATTGCATAGATAGATAGAAACAGAGAATTCTGACAAAATTCGAAATAGTACAAATTGTCGGGTTGCTTGAGGTGATTATGCGTATCGGGAAATTACTCCTGTTCAAAGGAGCATACCCTCCGAACATATCCCTGTCCTATTATAAGCCTTTGGGTAACATAGCAACCACGTGTTTTCATAGAAACCAAGATGGCGGCCTCCAGTAGTAGTAGGAGGTGTGCAGATCGGGCCCCATTGGCAGGACCTAGAGCAGGACCTAGGAATGACGTCATGACACGTGACTCAGTGTTTGGTTGTCATGATTACCCGAATGAGCGGCCATCTTGTGATGTCATCCCCATAGTGATACGTGGTGTTAGTGCGCATGCGCAGTGCGTGTTGTGAGGGTGATAGTGTTTCCGCCGGCCATTTTGTTTACTGGAGGCCGCCATATTGGTTTCTATGGTAGCACGTGGTTGCTATGTTACCCAAAGACTTGCAACAAGACGGGGGTATATTCGGAAGGTATGTTCCTTTGTACAAGAGTAATTTCCCGATCGTTGAATTACCAGAAACAACCGACAATCTCTCCAAATCACATAAACTACTTTCTTTGATACGGATTGACCCATTTTGTCAGCTTAGTATGTAGTGCTATAGAACCGTGGGGGTCCCGAGGTGAGTTCGATTAAACTAGAGTAATTTTCTGGCTTGGATTCTTCGTAGAATCACCCAAATAGACCTGACAACCCCTACTAACCACCAAAATATATCCCAAACCACCAAAACGGACAGGCGTTCCCTATTTTTTGAGCATATAAAATAACACGTAATGCTATAGGACCGAGATATCTCCTGGAGGTACGTTCTATTTAATAGGGCTACTGGACTTGATTTTACCAGAAACCAATTTTTATTTTTTATTTATCACTATGGGGATGACATCACAGGATGGCCGCTCACGCAGGTTACCATGACAATCAAACATGGCGCCACTGGATCACGTGACGTGATGTCACTTCCTAGGTCCTGCACTAGGTCCTGCCAATGGGGCCCGATCTCCACATCTCCTACTACTGGTGTATGAGCTAGTTATCGTAGAAACTTAAGCAGTATTAAGCAGTAAAACATTAGCTGAGTAAAACCCGTATTATTCAATGAGGAAGAGTGTTTTGATTGCAATACACTACAAAAAGTCATGTCTGTAATATCACGATTGGGTTCAACCCAAATTCCCGATGATCACTCTTAGGGGATCAGTTATTAAACCTATTCGGTCAGAAAAAAAACATAAATTAAGGTTACAAATGAATAACGTTCATCTAATGTATTTTATGTTTTCATTGTCACATTATCTCCCTTATTGACTCGTCCATTGGACGAGTTAATACGGGAGAAAATGAGGCAAAGCGGATGCGACCTGTTTGCCCCTTTGTCGGATACTCTAAATGGCGAGAGTCCATATTGGCCACTGGTCCAGTTCCCCTTCAGTAAGATGGTTGATCAGGTTATGCACAAAGTAAAACCGCTCGGTCGGTTTTTCACGTCTGTTACAGTTCGGTTTGCCGCAAAAGCAGGAACCGAACCGGAAAACAAAAATAAAGCAAACAAAAAACCGCCCAGCTCTAATGTCAAGGGCTTATCGTCAAAGCATGAAGGCGCTAACTGCAATGCGTCGGCATTTTAGTTGTAACATTTTTGTTGCCAGGGGATGACGTGGATGTGTCTAACGTCTGCTGAGGAAATCACTGTTTGTGAGAAATCAAGGTCTGTGTTGGTAGATCAGTGGTGGAACACGTGAGAAAGGCAAGTATATGCAGTCTTTCATACAAAAAAGAATGATAATCTACCATCTACTATCTGTTTTTACCCTTTTACCATATATATAATGGGCATGTGTGAGTTGAATTCAAAGTGTTGAGAAATTCTGAGCAGCCAAATTCCCCCGAAAGATGGAGGGTTTTGCGTGCCCTTACAGAAAAATAGCACGATGAATAATGGCATTGTTCCAAGATACCTTGATATACCAGAGTATTTCCCTGGTGGTACCGGTATTCCATATCTGAGACAATATAAGATGTTCCAGGAGACAATGCAAGGTGTCACGCGGTTCTCTTTTATGGTACGACTGTCCTAAATATTTGAGTTGCCCTCCTTGAAAAGTGGCAGCCGGAAATGAAGCAATCTCTGAAACTAAATAGCTTCGAAAGAGATATTTTGTTTCCGAAACGTTTGAAGCATTGTACTAAAATCGTGTTTCATTGCTGAATATTGCAGAGAGAAAAGAGGCTGACTGGATGAATTTTCTGGCCTAAAAATACAATTGACGACTGGTGTGTATTTGTTGGGAATTCCCCAACAATATGTGCACATGGCCTGCAGTTTCTTTCCTGTCACCTTTCTCTCTCTCTTATTTGTTGCATGTCCCCCAGTTTTTAGGGCAGAAAAGTTGTCTGAGGAGCTATACTTGACACCGATATTGAAATTTCTTGTTCACACAAATGTTATAATGGCCACCAATGGGAAAATATTTAGTGCTGCTAAAGCTTTATGGTAGGCTCACTGGTGCAATCACGGCTATTTCAATGTACAAGCGGTAATTGGCGTTGGAGGATGAAGGATATTAGGGTTTCGACGAATCTGAGTACTAATCGCAGAAACAAAAAACTGAAAAGCTATTTTTTTCTAGCAGTGCAAACGTAAAAGCATTATTAAGTATGAGATGTCAATGTTTTTATTTTTATTTTTTTTGTAAAATTAAAGATAAACGCAGGGGCGTCACTAAGGTGGTTTAGTAAGTGTGATCAATCCCTCACCCCCACCCCCCCCCCCCCCCCACACACACTCTCCGGCTCCAATATTTTTTTCTGTCGAGATATTTTCGTCAGGATTGGAGTCTATGATATTAATTCCCTTATTGCTAGTAATCATTTAACCCTTTACCAAATCGCAGAAGATATCAACATTTATTATTTTAAATATCATTTTTAAAATATTTTCAAAAAATTTCAACAACACCATGTCATGTGACTCCCTCATTGGAACGAGCTCGACGAGCTCGTTCCAAAGAGGGGTCACATGATATGGTTTTGTTGATATTTTTTGAAAAATAATATTTTTTCAGCTGCTGAATTTGCGTGCGGATGTGGTCGATTCGTTGGGTAAAGGGTTAATTTCTACAAGACTAGATTTGATACTTGGACTTGTGTCAACAAATGCAGTCCGATACGGGCAGCTAGTGCCCAGTATGACCACCTGGACTATCGCTACGGTGCATGTTAATTAAACAAGAAGTCGCGTCACGACTACCACCTGTATATTTTACTTGTTCACTAGTAAATCTAGAAAATGTCTTGGATTTTTTAACTATAATCCCGACTGACAAATATTCCAACTACACCATCAGGGAGGGTATACTCTCGACGAAGGCATGCTTTGGGATATTCAGAGTTTTTATTCTATCCAAATTTGTGAGAATCCATTAAGATTCTCGCGAAAATGGTTGCGAGAAACCATGCCTGCTACGAGTGTCCTAGAATCCCATTAGGCCACCATAGTTGAACTCCTGTTGTACATTGATAGCACAAGTTAATCCTTTACCCAACACAGCTTTTTAATTTTTAAAACATCAACTGAGTTTGTTTTTTTAAATAAACAATATTTAAATATAAAACTTACGAAACCTTACAAATATGGATGTGATTGGAGCCGGCTCATTGAGCCGGTTCCAATGACAACCATATTTGTACAATTTTATTGACAAAGTGGCAGGATATTTCGGGTTGCGTTAGCCTTTTATTGGTTAATCTACAGCCGCTATGTTCGGTAGAGGGTTAAGTGACCACACGCGAATCCTAAAAGAGGTGTTAGATAATCTTTATGTGAATCGATTCTCGGATACTCGACGAAATATAAACCCTTAATATTAGTCAGCCGGGACCTTAGCTATCACAGTCCGGACAAATCAGATTTACACTCCACCATCCCCACCGATCATCCTCGCGACGCTCCTGGATAAACAAAGAAAATTCTCTTCTGAAGTATACTACTCAAATTTCGCTAAGGGTCACTCCAACTCGTCGACATATTTGTACATAAAATGTTAATATGTACACTTTTTGTGTTGTTTGTTGTTGTTTAACATGTCGAAAAATTTTAGAGACGGAGGAGGCCGGGGTACTCGTAGAGAACTACTGAGCAACGGCTGCTAACTGTCGGACTCTTCAATTTGCTATCCCAACACAAAGTTCGCGTTTGTTGAAGGCAAGTGGACCTAATACGTGTTGCACGTTGACCATAGACGTACAGCACGTCGACGCCAGACTTTCCTTTAACCTACGCTAACCCTGTTTCTACCGGGATAATGAAAAACAACGAGTCCCATGGTTACTAGCCGTTTCTCAGTGGTTCCCTCCGGTTACTCCGGCTTCCTTCGCCTGTAAAATTGATGGGACCAGATGTCGGTTCAATAGGACCTTAGATTTTTCGGGACTTGGCTCATCCAGACCCAGACTGGCAAATATTAACATCAGGGAGGGGCGACAACGGTTGTAGTTAGGGTAGGAACAACTAAATATGCAAATTTCGTCCTCTAGTTCCAAAGTTATATTTTGAGACACTGTGTGAAAAGATATTCCAGATCATCCAGGCATTTATTCCTAAATCTCAAAACCATTAGTCTGAAATTGGTTTACTCCGGAGGAGGTGGGTGGGTGGCAGCAATTGGATTTCTCCAAATGCGTTTGAATTTTGGAAGGTGCCGGTTTAAAAGTTCCAACTGAAATGAGAAGGTGAAACTGTAATTCTCCAAGAGGACATTCAGAGACCTGTTTTCTCGACCCTGAATAGCAATGCGATATTTCAATGAACAAAAACAGTTTTTTCTTTATTCCTGGCGAGTTGGTGCTAGGGAGGGGAGATATTAGATTTGGCGATAGACGTCCATTTTAAAGGGCAGCTATAAAAAGGTGTTATATGGTCATGATTAGCCATTGTGCAGAAATATGTGACCTTAAACACCAATAAATAAATAATAAATAAATAAATTAAGGGGTTTTCATCTTCAATCGGGATTGGTGGGTGGCTTCAACTCTAATGCTCCAAGTTGTCCCCGCTGCCTGAATTAAGACCCTCTTTCCACATCCCTAATTCACAGTGTGATACTGGAGGAACAGAAAAAAAACAACTCAATTTCCCATTATTTGTAAATATTTCATTACTTAATGTATTGGTGGCATGTGGCAACACAAACATACCTACCCTGTTAAGCGTGTTATGGTAGATTATTTATGATCATTATGGTTTTCTTTCCCAGAATTGCCGATTAACAAGCTCGGAAGCATTTAATCATGTTTTTTCTAAGGAACTGATTTTTTTACGTGTTTTATGACATACAGTTGTTTGTAATAATCCTAGTATGAATCTTACAGTGGGGGTTTAGGAATACGTTCAACAGCCAGTGGCGGGCCGTCCATTGCAGCGGCTTGGATTGGGTCGGAGGGGGCGGGGGGGGGGGGGGGTCTAAAAAAAAAAGAAGAAACAAAAGGAAGAGAGAAAGACACCATTTACAATTAACTGGTAATGGCCTCATCTTTGGAAGATTAAGGGCATTAGCTCAAGGGTGCTTTCCTCTATCTTCATGCACAAATGCTCTGAACATCAATGCAGTGTCTACCTGCTATGAGTAAAGTTCCGCGATGTGAATATGTATAGAAATGTATGAAGTGTCATGGCCTGTTATCTGTTTGATACATATGCCACTTTGGGTATCTCATCATACAGTACGTAGAGAGTGGATTGTAACGAAATCACCCGGGGAGTGGAGTTATCACCCAAAGTATCGCTTTCATGTTATGTACAGGTGGACAAAGAACACACGCAGTGTTTCAACCAATTGACCTCCGGGTATAACCCGAAAGTCCATTGGCTGGAACTTTGCTTGTTCTTGTTATGCTTTGCAATAAAATTGCAGTTATTGCTTGGGTGGAATCTCCACTCTGCGGGTGATTTAGTGATAATACACTCTCCACGTTCTGTAGCTAAGGCGCAAATGCAATCATAACTTAATATGAAAAAGGGGAAAATGGTGATTCCACTCTCTTGGTCTTATGACGTCCTGATTTGACGATTTTGCCACATTTCAGACTTTGTCGAGCCACGGTTTGTCAGAGTCTCACACATCATCAGGTTCGGGGAGCCCCTTGTCCCGCCACTGTCAGCACCCACGCCATATTGCGTCGAGTGGGTTTTGCCTGTAATCTTTTCGTTTAAAATGGCAGATCCACTAAGACTAGAATGCATTGCGTCATTGTCTCATTAATGTTTCACGCACCCAGCCAATAATTCTAAGCTACATACTTACGATCTCGAAGAGTCTGTTGTACCTTCAAAGACGCATAAAACACATACCGAACATATCGTATAACAACAAATAGGTCTTGTTCGAGTCTTCGTTGAAAAAGGAATGATCTAAACAACCCATAGGCAGACTGGCTGTATGCTCCACCGCGAAATTTACCGACGTCCCCACCCCACCCCCCCCCCCCACCCCCACCCCCATTGGGGGCTCTCTGTGCCTCCAAATCTCGTGTAGCCCAACATATGTTGGTGCAGGAAATTTCGTGAAAATGGCTAAAAGGCGAAATGGATATTAGTGCATAGATTGGCTGCACATGTATATCGAAATGCCCTCTATGTGGTCTGCCATTAGCAGTTCACATAGAAGGAATTTCGATATACCAGCAATCCAGTTTGCCATTGATCGTTCAGATGTAAGGAAACAGCACTCTTTTAGTTCGAAGAATCAAATTTTGCTTCCATTGTTCCGAGCTATGGTCAGCCCTAGGTATCCGGGGGCCCCTTTTGTTACAACCATTTTATTCGAATGAGCGACGAAGATGATACAAAAATGCTATATAAATGCCCCTCTTTGTGGACTACAAATGCAAAGAAGCATTGTTCTTTCAGTTTGAAAAAAAAATTCTCCAGGTCCTCCCCTCCAGTGCATTTCTCGATAACACTTTTTGTCTCAGTCCGGTCCTAAAACAACCTACGACAATCTAGGTTATGTCTTATATTCTGATGTGAACTATGTGGTTCACGATTGGACAAATACCTTGCCTAAAAGTTATTACCGTGAGTACGTTTTATAAGAAAGAAGCAGGCGCTGAACCAATACTTTTTAAATGTCATTTTGTTCAGAACTTCTTCTGATTATCTGCTGTCGGGTTGTTTCGATATGAAAAGATACAATTTTGACAAGGTGCGTTATTTTAAAAACAAAACCCACCAAGTGCAGTTTCAGTATTGGTAGTAGAAAAAGCAGTAGCAGTGATATATGGTCCTACATGCCTGCGGCACTGTTTTACTACATTGCTATTGCAGTAGCCCATCGACTGGGTGATCTTTGATTTTTGTGTCAATTACTGTAAATTTCGTTTTCGCAAAAGTATGTCTTTAGTAACATATCTCATTCTTGACTTTTTGAGATAAATACAGCGTCTGTTCATTGGCGAGCAGTATAACGTATATATCTGGCCGACTACTCTTTCCATATATTTAATTGCAATCAATAATACCTGATTGAATTCTTACTTGTTTAACGTGAAGCGGTTTTGAAGCATTTTGAAAAGACATCGAAAAGAGGAGTGATCATTTTTTCCTATCAGACGTATATAGATTTTGACTGAGCGTATCTAGTTTGAATACAGCTTTGAAAACCAATGAAATTATCCGATACTTGCTGGATGTAGGCTATACTAACCTAAATCCTCTACATAACATAACACAAATATTGACCAGCGCCTTTCGGGAGACTATTTGCCTCCCATACAGTTAGTAATAATGATGGGTAATAGATAGGTTCTTATGTGTCGCAAATTTCGGGTCGAATCGAATCAGCCTGAGGCTTTCGCGACAAACAGAACCTTGGGTCGAATCACCGGGAACCTCAAATTAGAGATATTGCACCTTCTTAACACCTTACTCAGCGCAGAGGATATCATTTTTTTTTTATTTTAAATATCATTTTAAAAAAAAATGTTCAACAAAAATTCAACAAAACCATATCATAGGACCTGTCATTGGAACGAGCTCGTTCCAAAGAGGGGTCACATGATATGTTTTTGTTGAAATGTTTTGAAAAATAATATTTTTTCAAGTGCTGAATTTGCATATTACGCGTACGGATGTAGCCGATTCGTTGGGTAAAGGGTTAAAACCCTAGATATATTTCCCGTATTCATTCAGTTATCACATTCAACGACGATCGTGTGTAGATATAATGTGATAAACATTTTCAACTGTGTTCTCTATTGTACTGCCACATATATGGTTGTCTATGACAAACCAGTGACGCTATTGTGGGATTTGCTGGAAGAATCAGTACTGATTTAAACGCTTATAGTAACATCGGCCCCCGAGTGGATCAAGGCGCCATATGCAATGCTAAAGCATTGCAGATGGCCCCGTGTTCCACTCAAGGGACGAAATGACCTTTGGAATACTTCATTATTCATTAATCCTGTAACAAACACCGCATAATCATCCTTATCAAATAGATCATACCCGGAGTCCTACACAGGGTCCTACCCGGGGTTCTTTAAATAATTCTCAAAACCATATTTCCGACTACTGTCAGTGGTCGCAAGATTGTGTTTTCACCTGCTATCCACTCCCTTACATCCGGCCTTCATACTTACGTTGACATATTTGTTGGATGATGGTGTAACTGATTTATTCTGTGTGAAAAATTGATTTCCAAAAACGTGCCTTACAGTTAATTCCATAAGTACCAATCCTCTGATCATTGGACTCAACAATCGAAATAAACATTACTGGGCGTGGGATTTCTAACTGTGATCCTTGACGAACTATTAATTTCCATTTTTTGCATCTAAAAGCATAGTTTATAACCCAGCGTCGTAAGCGATGTTTTAGGGGTGGGGGTGGGGGGGGGGGGGGGGGGGGTTAGAACAAAAATAAATAAAAGCTGATTGATATTTTTCTGAATAGGTTAGCAGTAGCACACACGTTTTAATACCATGGTGACGTGTTAAGACTGAATGCTCATAAATTAAGGATAACGACGCTTGTTGACATTTACCCTCAATTTCCCCTGTTGTTTTGTTGTCTGGAGTAGCTATAGTTTCAGCATTACCAACCACCATCGGGTTCCAATAAATAAACATGTGCTAGAGCAAATGTCTTATATTCATCTGATGCTCCTCATATTACGTTGCGCACTAAAGAGAGTAAATCGTCATAAAGCAACTCCCAGTGAACAAATCATTCCGCCACTAAAACAAAACTAAGAATATTTCATTCTATCAGGTGAGATAGCCAACACATCTTCAATATGCGTTTCATTCCGAAAAGTGCCGTTCACGTGTATGTCTTCATCCCTGAATTTGACGTCATGAAAATCGACTTTCCATAATGTTATCTCCTATGCAATTATTAGAGGAGCGAGGATGGTCCAGTTGAAAAGCAAGAAATTGTTGGGAAATCCCTTTGACATCAGCAGAAAGTAAAGTTAAGTTTCCTCTTGTTACTTTAATAAGCGAAAACAACATAGAGCACACAGGTTTTTATAAATCCTATGAAAACAATTAAGAAATCTCACCTTCTTGACTTTTATATTAATGGACAGGACAGAGTCTGTATTATACGTCATTATGCGCACGCTATTGAATGAATAGAAAAACAGCTGCAGAACATCAAATGATGATGAAAACGCCGCTTTCTTATTCAAAATGGGTTTCGACGTATCATAAAAGTGACAAGTTCAAACTGACTGGGGAAACGATTAACTTCTGTATTTTTATACTACTCTTCCGGAAAATGCCGTAAGTTTGTGAAAATGGTGCGCACATCGATGATGCAAATTCGCTTACACCTCGAAATTTCTTCTTTTTTTTTAAATGAAATTCCCATACCTTTAGCGCTAAATTTACAGACGGCTTTCGGAAATTAAGGGGAGCTAATTTTCCTGTAAATTGCTTCCAACGACGAAAATTTCCGATGCGATAGCGCCATACACTCCGTTCCGCGCTTCCCACTTGTCACCTCCTTCAATATCAGTAGACAAAAAGGAAACCACAACGTTGTTCATATATTTGTTCATGCATGCATGCATTCCTTCACAGACATGGCGAAGAATCAGTCAAATTTACATTTTTGTGACGTCCAGTTCTCTGCATTAACACTTACGCTACCGAATACGACTATTGTCACCTATTTTTTGATTATTATCTGTACATTCTGGCATGCGCAGGTCTAACCTACCATCTGATTAATTGTTGGAAAGATCTGAGAGAGCCCTTTCCAACAAATAATCAGCAGATAGTGTTTCAAGTATGTCATAAATCCTATTAAACTTCTCGCATATAGGCGTACGTAGATGTCCTCCATATATGGCTAAAATGGGCGTTGCTGTAAAAGGGTTAAGGTGCTCCCAAGATGACAGAAATGGCTGAAAATTTGATTTGTGCTTGGAGATACATGAACAATTTCTGTGAAACTAAAATTAGTTTACTTCCAAGTAACAAGTCAACTGTAACATCGAAATAATGATATTACGTAAGAAATAATGAGAAATTAAATATTGATCTTCTACAAAATTCAAATTTTCGATTTACATCAAACTTTCCCAGCACATGGTTAATAAATATCCGGCCGTTCCCAAAAAGTATGGGAGAAGGTGTATACCTAGGGGGGTTTCATCATCCCCTACTAGGCGGGTCCTCAGGTGGCGGATAGAGGACGGCCTGCTCAATTGGGCAGGTTTGCTAATTTATGATTGGCAGGTTTGCTCAATTGAGCTGGTTCGCTGCGAAATACACAAATACGCAGCCCCGGACCAAAATAATCAATCCTGCTAATACCATCTTGCAGGCACCTTGTTCTCCCGTGAGGTGCATTCCGAAGGCCCCGGAAGAAGGAATCCTGGCAGTTGAGGACTCGTGGCCCCGGTTAGGGCAGTCTCCAAGGATGGGGATCAGGTCGTAAACTCTGTTTGGCCCTGGTCTCCATTTTTTCAGATAATGTCCAACACACTGCTTTGGCCCCAATTTCGGGAGTAGAAGGATGGTCGGATGGCCCGTTCTGGCCAATCGGGAGCCCCCACCCCAAAAAGTTCTGGGTGTCACGTCGGGGGCATTTGGTGGTCATTCAATCAGTCACTTCTTTTAATCTCATACCATAATTGCCATTGTATACTGTTTTAAACACTCTATTTTTAACAACTATTAAATTTTGCTGCACTGTCTGTTTCAGGTCTACGTGGCAACTATTATACTATTATTTTAATGCTTTGTAAAGTGATTGGTTGGATGATCGCCATCTGAAGACATGACACTTCCACATACGGGTCAATCAGCCAGTGGCATACTTCGGTATCAACACTGGCTGAGTATATTGCCCCATACCAGGTATGTGGGAATTCCGGCAACCCGGTGGGTTCACTGCGTAGCAGTAACCCTACCCCTTGTTGGACTCCGTGGTGGGTGGGAGCCGGAGCAATGAACGATTATACAATTCTATCATGGAAACCACACAAAACAAAAAACTTAAACGAGGTCGAGAATTTCCCTAAGATGATTCTGATTCTGACTCTGATCCAAAACTTTCAACAGCTTTGAATAAATGGCCAAAATTTATTATAATATATGCAGCTGACTCAAGTAAAAAGGCAACTGATATCAACCATTTTGCCTTAGAGAAAGCAGTTAAAGGGATTGCTGGTATAGTAAAACATGTTAAAAAGCTGAGGACTGGAGCAATACTTATAGAATGTAACAAGGAAGCACAAGCTATAAATTTACTACATATAGACAAACTTGCAGATATGGAGGTGAATGCTTTTCCATATAGGTTAACAGCAGCAGGGGTGTAATCAGAACAAGGGAATTAGCAGGTATTGGTGTACTAGAAATACAGAAAGAACTTGAACCACAGGGTTTAACATCAGTTAAGAATATCGAAATTAAAAAAAATGGTTCAACCATCAAAACAAACACTTTTATTCTCTCATTTAACTCAGCCCAACCACCAAAAACAATCAAAGTAGGTTATATGAACATCAAAGTGGATTTATATATACCAAATCCACTTCGATGCTTCAAGTGCCAAAAATTTGGCCATGGACAAAACAACTGCAGGGGTCAAACTATATGCTATAAATGCGGCCAACAATACAAAGACGAGCCATGTAACAATGCCATTAAATGTGTAAATTGTCAGGGCAATCACATGTCATCGTCGAAAGATTGCCCTGTATGGAACAAAGAAAAAACTATACAGAGAATAAAATGTGAGAAACAAATAAGTTTTAAAGAGGCCAGAGGTATTGTGACAACAATGCCTGGTATGAGTACGTCATCACCTTCATATGCTGCAAAACTATCACAGAAAGTACCATCAGTAGCAGTAGGTTGCCAAACCCAATATACATAGATCAAGGGCACATTACCATCTCTAGTGCAAGCTTTCACAATAGAACAACATTCAAATGAAACTGAACCAAAATCCACCCAAACACCTACAATTACTCACACAACATTAGAAAATAAATCAACACCAAATCCAAAGAAAGAACAGGAAAACCTACAAGCAAAACCTGAACAGAAAAAAGATCAAACAAAACCGAAACCACACAATCAAAATCTTAGTCAGAATCAGAAAAAGAATACAGCAAAATACAACAAAAAGAATATAGAAACTCAAAAACAGTCGGATAGAATTCCCAAGGCTCTAAAAGACCCTATTACTCGTAATAGGTTTGAAGGCCTTGAATCAATGGAAGTCGGTGAGTGCATCGATGAAACGTTCGGGCCCTTATGCCCGAACGCCTCTCAGAATAGGTCCCCAAGACAGAAAGCGCCGAAGAAAGCTATTGGGGCTTTTTCACCCATTCGTCCACCAGATAAATCTCCAACCAAATATGGATAGAACTAATAAAAATAACATAATACAGTGGAACTGTCGAGGTTTTAGAGCACATTGTAATGAACTGGGCCTTTTAAGCCAAAAATATAAACCTGCTGCTTTTTGCCTGCAGGAAACTCTTTTAAAGAAACCCGAGGCTCAGGATCATTCAGCCTTTAAGCATTATACATCGTATAATGCCCGGGCAGATGAAACTGATCTTCATATTCGTGGAACGTCCGTCTTAGTTAGAAACGACATTATCCACAGTCCTGTATCTTTGCAGTCAAATTTACAGGCTGTAGCGGTACGCCTAACTTTAGACAAGACAATTACATTATGTTCTATATACGTTTCCCCAAGTGAATCGTTACAACTGAATGATCTTGAGCTGCTGGTACAACAGCTTCCAACCCCATAAATTTTGTTGGGTGATTGTAACGCACATAACCCCCTTTGGGGTAATTCCCGCCGTAAAGAGGATGCAAAAGGTAAAGCTGTAGAAGAGTTCATTACAAAATATGACTTGTGTTTGTTTAATGATGGTTCAGACACTTATCTGCACCCTGCATCTGCTTCGTATACATCAATTGATCTTTCAATTGCATGCCCTTCTATCTTCCTCGATTTGTCTTGGAAGGTAGAAGATGACTTGTGCGGGAGTGATCACTTTCCAATTGTATTGGAGAGTGTAGTTCCGGCGGACGATGGGAGAGTGTCCCGGTGGAACTTTAAAAAAGCTGATTGGGACACTTTTTCATCGCTTTGTTCTGAACGCCTCACACGGAAGAAACTTCGAGATAGTGCTGACCAAATAGAACATTTCACAAAAAACTGCTTGACATTGCAAACACACTCATCCCTAAAACCTCGGCAAATCCAAACCATTTCACCAAACCATGGTTTGATAATGAATGTAAAAGGGCTATAAAGGATCGTAAGAAAGCTGAAATGGAATTTAAGATGTCACCAACCACATATAATTTAGACAAACTTCGTATAAATCGGGCAAAAACAAGACGACTTTTAAAACAAAACAAAAAGTTCTTGGGAATCTTACGTTTCTAAGATTAACCAAAACACTCCCATCACTAAAATCTGGAAAATGATTAAAAAGATTAAAGGAAAAGAAACAAATTCAACTGTGCAACACCTGAAGGAAAACAACAGCTTAATTACATCTAAAACAGAAATTTCAAACACTTTGGCCTCCACATTTTCGAAACATTCGTCGTCTGAAAATTGTAATCCTGAATTTCTAAAAATTAAAAAACAACAAGAAAAACAGAAGATCAAATTTGCTTCCAACACTTTAGAGGATTACAATGAACCTTTCTCTATGGGAGAGTTACGTAACTCTTTGCATAGAGCAAAGGATACCACCACTGGTCCCGATGACATACATTACAAACTTTTAAAGCATCTGCCACAAACATCACTAGGACTTTTATTATCAATTTTTAATGGCATTTGGGTGACTGGCCAGTTTCCACCATCCTGGCGTAAAGCAACTATAATTCCTATTCCTAAGCCTGATAAAGATCACTGCAACCCAAGCAATTACAGGCCTATTGCCTAAACCAGTTGTCTGTGCAAAACCATGGAGAGGATGATCAATGGCCGACTTGTCTGGTTTCTGGAATCGAACAATCTGCTTGCGGATGTTCAGTGTGGTTTCAGAAACCAGAGAAGTACTGCGGATCATTTGATCAGACTTGAAACGTTTATTAGAAATGCCTTTGCTGGAAAAGAGCATGTGGTCGCCATCTTCTTTGATCTAGAGAAGGCATATGATACAACGTGGACGTATGGGATTTTAAAAGATCTTTTTAACATGGGGTTGAGAGGGCGTACGCCTCTTTTTATTGAGAACGTTTTAAAGGACCGCCAGTTTCAGGTTCGTGTTGGGTCAACGTTATCTGATCCTCACGAGCAGGAATTGGGGGTCCCTCAGGGTAGTATTTTATCCGCTACCCTGTTTTCGGTTAAAATTAATAGTATCATCGATGCAGTTGAGAATATGGTAGATTCTTCTTGATTGTATGTCGATGATTTTTTAATCTGTTATAGCAGTAAAAATATGAATGCTATCGAGCGCAAACTTCAGCTGTGTTTGAATAGGATTCAAAAATGGTCCACAGAAAATAGTTTTAAATTTTCCAAGTCAAAAACGAATTGTGTTCATTTTTGTAAACTTTGGAGACATCACCTCGATCCGGAGTTAAAAATTGATGGGAGTCCTATTTAAGTTGTTAAGGAAGTGAAATTCTTAGGTTTGTCGTTTGACAACAAACTGAATTTCACTTCCCACATAAAACAACTAACAGTTAAATGTAAGAAAGCTCTGAACCTGCTGAAAGTTGTTGGTAGCGCCGGTCGGGGTGCTGACCAAAAAACTTTGCTCCATCTGTATAGATCACTTGTTCGGTTAAAATTAGATTACGGTTGTGTAGTGTTACGGTTCTGCAAGAAAAT
Source organism: Pictodentalium vernedei (assembly GCA_031216915.1). Classification (NCBI taxonomy): domain Eukaryota; kingdom Metazoa; phylum Mollusca; class Scaphopoda; order Dentaliida; family Dentaliidae; genus Pictodentalium; species Pictodentalium vernedei. The sequence goes on along the minus strand of CM062297.1, from coordinate 395,776,841 downwards.
CATATCGCAAACCACTTGATGCAATTCATAAGAGTGGTATTAGAATTAGTCTAGGGGCTTTTCGAACATCCCCTATAGACTCGATGCTTGTTGAAGCAGAGAAACCTTCTCTTGAGAAGCGCAGAATTAAATTGTCTCTCCAATATGTGTCTAAACTTTCGGCCAATCCTTCAAATCCTGCTTATAATTGTGTTACAGACCCTCAAAATGTTGATTTCTTTAACCGCCACCAGAAACATATTCCTCCATTGGGAATTAGAATTAAACCCCACACGGAGTCCACTAAAATTGAACCACATACAATAAAAGAAAATCGTAAAAGACATATTCCTCCTTGGCATCTTAAAAAACCTACAGTTATTTTGGACCTTGCTTCTACCAAAAATCTGATACCAATTGGTTGCAGTTCAAACAAAAATATGCCGAAATAAAGTCCAAGTATAGTACATATACAAGGATCTATACGGATGGATCTAAGGATGGTGACAAAGTATCATCAGCTGCTGTTACTGGTGATCCTGTCACCTCAATCAGAATACCGAATCAGAGTTCTATTTTTACAGCTGAAGTTAAAGCTATACAACTCGCACTTGAACACATCGAGAATGTACAGGAAAGGAAGTCAATTATTTTTTTTTTCTGACTCTCTTTCTTCTTTACTTGCTTTACTCAACCCCAAGTTGAAGAACCCTTTCATTTTGGAACTTCGTGAGAAGTTAACAACTCTCATGTCTGACCAATATGATATCGTGTTTTGCTGGTTACCCGGACATGTAGGTATCGCTCGTAACACCAAAGCAGACAGTGCAGCAAAACAGGCTTTATCAAAGCCTCTCACTGATTTTAAGATCCCTTTCAGTGATTTTAAGCCTCATATTAGTAGTTACATCAAATCTATGTGGCAGGCGGAATGGGATGGAGAGACAAATAACAAGCTTCATCACTTCCGACCAACTATTTCAGATCACTACCCGTCTAGTAACCTTTGTAGAAAGGATCTTGCAGTTTTGACGCGGTGTCATATTGGTCATACACGACTTACACATTCCTTTTTGTTGGAGGGTAATTTGCGACCAGAATGTGTTCCCTGCCAGCAGGTGTTGTTAGTGGAACACATTCTTTTGAGTTGTACTAATTTTAATCATGTTAGAGGGCAGTATTTTACAGGCGGATCTTTGAGAGATTTATTTTATCATACGAGCCCGCAAAAAGTCATCTCATTCTTGAAAGTAATCAACCTTTTTAATAAATTTTAAATTGTTTTTACCATTTTAATTTTCATCTATCTATATTTATTTCACAGGTTGATTTACACAGTATTTTATGTACTACTGGTCTCACTTTCTCATTATGTTTCACACTCATCATTTTTAAACCTCTTATTCCATTTGTTTCATATTTTAATCAATGGTCTTTTTGAAATATACACTTTCATCGCCACAATATGGCCTAGGCTGCTGATGTGGCGTAAAGCACCAATAAATAAATAAATAAATAATATGAAGGTGTATAAGAAAACACACTTTAATAATGGACTCACAAACAATTTCTGACAAAAGTCTTGAAATGGACAAATGACAAACATAGCTCCTTTTACGTAGGGCTCGTTCAGTGGTAGGGCAGTTTTATGGATATGGTCATCGGGAATCCAAATTCCGATCTTCCAAATTAGATAACATCTCAGAATGCTCAACATGGAATGAATGGGAATTTAAGGATGTCGTTCAGGATCACTAACTGAACTTATCATGAAAAAAACCGCTTTAGCATATTTATTTCCCCAGCATGGCAAATGTTTTTTTCTTATTTACTAGAAATCACCGCTATGTCGCTATTGTGCAGCTGAACGATTTGAAAAATTTTTCAAGGATTTTATGATTTAAAAGAGACCTCATGTGTTTCCAGTGGATTCATATCGCGCACACAGGTTTTGGAATATTTCTTTCTAGGTGGCATCCACAGTTTTCCCTAAATTCCTCAGTTTCAAATTAAGCGGGGTCGATAGCTCGCCTAAGCAAAAACACAGCCTTGCTTAGTAGCTGCTAACTATTTGGTTAAACAGTCATAATTCGGATGGATGTAAGAGATGTTGGATGTGGCATCTCCAGTAATTTTCCATGTTGGACTGGAATTTTAGATATCAATTCGCGCTTGCTATTACGTTTGTAACTTTTTCACGAGACTAGATTTTTATATTTGAATGTATGTGGTAACCAAATCAAGCTGTTGAGAGCCCTGCATGATCAACCTGGTGTACGGTACGTGCTAATTACCAAAGAAGTTTGGAAGCCCATGCTCCACGAGTCATACATTATGCATTTACCAAAAAATAAATTTCTAAGAACTCGGAGTTTTAAACTATAATTCCGAATGACTGCAGACACATTATAACGGTATGCCTTGATTGTTGAGGAAGTAGATGGGATATTTTATCAGTCGAGACTTGACTATTCCAGACGGGACAAATCAGGCTTACACTTCCATCCCCATGCACCCTAATTTGTCTTGACTCCCCCGCATTCTTGAGTACAAAGTAGAAGGGAAAAGTTGTTTTACCTGTTAAATGTAGTGTCTTGCGACATTTATTCAACTCTATTGTTGCATTGTTGACTGCATTATTCTGTTGTTGTTGATCGTATTGTTGTTTCACGATTCCATGTTTCGAGCAGTTTTCCAGGTGGTGTCGGAGGGTTTTCAGCAAATCATCTTTTGTTTTCAGTTCCAGTAGAGCATTCTGATAAGCGTTCTCTGTGTTTTGCAGTTTTGTATCTACCTCAAACAGTATTTCTCTTGTTTGGTTTAACTCGCGTTTGGCCTCCAGCAGCCTAGAATATATCATCAAAACCCTTCCTTGTAATTACTGATTGCGAAGTGTTTATACGAGGCTGTAGATCTAGATGTCACCGCTAACGTAAGCGTTGGTCGACAATCTAACGTCTTGTATAACTGTGTCAAACGTTTGGCCATTTTCGCCAACCTAAATATTCGACATTTTTTTTTCTCCAAACTCCTCAATGTTGCTGAAGGAGAAGGGTTGGGGCTGGAGGGGGAAGGGGGAAGGGCGGAGAGATTCGTAAATACTTTGCTTCAGTAGTTTCAGTCAGACATTTTATTTTTTAGAAACCCGGTCAGAAAAGAAACATACAAGGATTCACCACTAGGGAGGTTGTCAATCAGAGACAAGCCAAGGTCACCGGTAGCCAGCTGGTGTCGTTTCAAACGTTCATACTATTTGGAGTCCGGCGCTCTTATGGGTTTTGTTTGTTTTCCCATTTTTCGTAGAGTTTCCGCGTAGACCACCGTTGATGTAACGTGATGTTCCTTCACTAACAGAGATGTACCTTTTTTCGTGGTCCGGTTATAGATATTCCAATCAATAAGCATTTAATTCACATTGAAACTATCAAGATGTTAACAAAATTAGTGGAACTACACGGCGTAATCATAAAACTACGGCTGTGGTGAGTCTTCAGTCCTAATGGTAAGGCCATCAAAAGTGAAATTAAGCTTTGTTTGATTGTTTGAGTGGCATTTTTTGCTGTGATTAAAAAAAATGGATGTTTGTGGTAGGTTTAGGTTCATTCGTCTGGATTATATCAACATGTCGCAAAAACGAACTGTTGTTTCGCTTTTCCGACCAAATGAAATAATCCAGACGACTGAATCTAAACGTAGGTGATGGAATATTTAAGGACTAAACGGCTTTCAGGATATAGCAACGTAGAATTTCTTAGAGAATTGTACTGGTGACATGCCAGTCGTTTGTAAATGATGTGTTATAGGAGGCGTTTGCTCGAAATTTGTTTGAACGATGTCTTTGATCAGTGGCTTTGATCAGTGCCTGAAGGTTTGACAAAAGGAACAGCTGCCAATGTAACAAAGTCGGAAGCAAATAAGTGATAAGGCCCCGTCGAAAAATAGCTTACAAGAGAAAATGGAGAGCTGTACATAATGAGAGATTGTATCTATACTGTTTAAAGGTAGGTATATATCTCGGAATGAGGTTAAATATTTCTTGTTAAAAATATACCACAGTGACGTTAACACGTGAAAGTCTCGGGTCATGGACTCTTACTTTTACCTTTGTCGGAATATGTGCAGGCCTCTCGTAATTTTGGGCGGCTGTAGAATAAGTAAATATGTATGGCGTTGCTCATTGTCGATTGCCAGTCAGAATAAATGTGAATGCGTCGTTCCGACACATATATGCATTTTCTCAAACATTCAATTGGAATATTGTATCGCTAATTTCGCTCGAACCGTCGCCCCATCACAAGAAAAAACAACTGTATTCTGAATAGCTTAGGGACATTGCTGCTAGGACAACGTTGAAAATGTTAAAACTTTCTATTCTTTTGAACTGCTGTAGACAAACAACGCATTTCGTGAGATAAGCTTAACTTGAGGGTGTCATTTGGTTATCGATTTTTAATTTCTTTCCGTGAATTGCCCGAACATGTGTGCATGTATATCCCTTCCGTATGCTACATAATTCATGCGTTTTGAGATAATGACCAAAGCCCAGGACGATTGTGTTGGCAGGTCATGTGATGAATATATCCTCTCATAGTTGAGAGGAGAGGATTGGATAATTCCACTGCCGGGAAAATTAGGACCTCTGTCTGGCGCAACCCCCCCTGTCTAAAGCTTCTACTGCGGTTAAAAACATTTACACCTATAGTCGGAGGTTCATCCGCCTTGACCTTTGGCATGACGCAGTTCGACAACTTCGATACATTCACACTTCGCGATGTTTGATTCAAACATACGACATTTTGCGGTACTGTCTACTACGACAATGACTTATTAAGTTTACAATGCCTACAATTAAATATTTAAAATAAAATTTAAGAATTGTTAATAATAATTTGAGTAAAAAAAGCAAGGTAAACTCATTCAACTTTGACGATGTGTCTAGCTGTCAATCAAGCATTCACGTAGAGCCGGTAGTACTGCCCACCGCGCAGATGTAAACAAAACAAACCCGTGTGTTTGCGATAGAAAGTGTCGTTTTTTCTCCATTTTAAGTGACAAGGTCGATTATTTATTTAGAGCATGGTGTAAACAAGACAAATAGGTACTAGGGCTAGTAATCAGATTTAAACCACTCGTAGAATAAGGGTTTTAACCACTCGGCAAGCCGAGTGGTTAAAACCCTTATCCTGCTCGCGGTTTAAATCTGATTACCGTATTTATTTATTTATTGGTGTTTAATGTCACATATTTCTGCAAAATGGCTAACCATAACCACATCTGATTACCGACCCAAGTACCTATTTATTCTATATATCACAGTGCCGATGCATAGTAGTATAATAAAAGTATAAATGCAACAAAGTACAATGAAACCTAAAGTAAATTAGTATTGACGGTCAAGCACAACTGCAGAATAGCCACGACATGGAATTATAACCAAACATAGACAATCGTTCATACCCATATGCTACGCTGTTTGCGACTAGGTCCTATTCAGGAGGTTAACCCGGAAAACAGAACCACAGTAAACAAGGAGAGAACTAATTGATCATGAACAATAATGTGCAAATCAGGGGTTTCAAAACAATATGACTGAAAAAGAACACAACCCTAAAAGATATCACAAACTACCCAGGAAATACGATAACAACGCAGGGGCAGAAATTGAAGACGTAAATCAGTATGTTTGCACCAAATTGAAGCGACTGCTTCAGTAACAAGGCATAAAGAAGAAGCAGCAGGGAAGGGTTACAATCGGAAGGGAAACAAAATAGTAACCTCATTTGGCATTACAACAGACTTTACAAGACATGTATTTGTTATTTATGGTCATACACTTGTGCACAATTGCTAATCATGACCGTGACAGTTTTACAGGTGGGGGAAGCCGAAGTACCCGGAGAGAACCACCGAGCAATGACGAGCTAGAAGAATGTAATCCAGCGGAAAATCAAATGCTGTACAAAGGACATTTACAAAATAAGTGACAACAAGTCTTAGTAGCAGTAGGACCACGAGATAAACACTTATAAAGACCAGAAAAACCCAATTTAGTAAGACGTGGCACAACATGAAGAATCTCATGCAAGAGTTTCCAAAAATAGACACGACGAAAAAGGGTCAACAAAAGGATGATGGAGAATACGCCACACAGTAGCGTAATCTACCGAACGATTTTTCGCCATTACTCTGGGAGTGACAGCATAGACAGTATAGACAGTATAGACAAAACCATAAGTGAATAATATTGCTGAGTAGACAATGTGGTAAAAGTGTCAATGGCAGACACGATTTCATAAATCTGAAACGCTAGCCAACAATCTTCATAGAGACTGGGCTTCCAAAACGAGTGTGGTATTAAATTAGATGCCAGAGAAGAATCTAAAGGACTAAGAAGGAGCCCAACCAGTTTTGGCAAATGGTTTCCACTTAGCAATGCTTTCGGAATTAAGATTAGCTCGAAGATGAGAGAGCCTAAGATTTTAGCAAGTATATTAATAACGCCAGTTCCACCTTCAACTTTAGACAGATACAAGAGGTTCACACTTACCGTTCCAAATAAACTGAAAGATGGCGCGTTGCAGCAGCTTGAGGTAATGTACACCCATTGGAACAACGGAGCATACATACTGCAACTTGCAAGCAATGTAACAATTAGCGGCAGTCAACCTACGAAAAAGGGAAAGGTGAAGCCCCTGAAAGAAACCAAGATACTGCCTGATCCTAGTATATAGTGAATAGAAGTGATCATCCGCCGTAAGCGACAAACCAACGCGATTGCCAAGAATGTTTAAATTATCGGCCACGATATACCAAAGGGATGATCAGAACGGGAGCGCCATTTTTCCCAAAAACATACCTTTTGTCTTAGTAAGAATAAGCTTCGAACCAGAAGTAATGACACCAATTAATAAACGGTTCAATCGAGCGTTCTTAAGTCAAAATACCTGTACTATCATCGGCTTATAATGAAATCTTAGCCTCCTCAGAGGTACCGGGAATAGTCATTCCCTCGATATCGAGGCCCTTTCGTACACGGATAGCAAAGGGCTCCAGGCATGTAATACGGGGGGTAAACTGCAACACTGACGTACCGACCTAGTTAAAGAAAAAGGCTCGGAAGGTGAGCTATTCAGAAGGGCACTAGACGATATATAGCGATATAGCAATTGTATCCATTGGAGAATACGATCTCCAAACCCGACCGCCTTTAGAGTTTGGAACAAATATTGATAACTAACCCGGACAAAAGCCTTAGCTTGATCTAAACAAATGATGTTACAGGACAAGTTCTTGCATTCAGCATTGTCAAAAATATTCCTTAATAAATGTACATTATCAAAAATAGAACGATCCGGAACACCACACGTTTGATCCGGGTGAACAACACCACACCCCTCAATCGATTAATAAGAACTTCACTAAAAATCTTATAATCACAATTAAGGAGGCGCATGGGACGATGATTTGAAACTAGTTCAGCATCTTTCAATAACAAAGTAATTTCAGACAGCCTTTGCCTGGATGTCAAAAGATGAGCCTCTAAGAAAGAAGAGTAGAGCCGTAAAAGCAAGGTGCTAAAATAGCCGAAAAGGCCTTATAAAATTCAACAGGTAAATTCTAACATCATTCTAACAATATATTTATTCAGTTATCCCTTATAAATCAGTTGAAGCCCTACCTTCATAATAAAATAGAACTTGATAAAAATGGAATTCAACGGAGACAGTCTTCATGTAATTGTTTAAACCCATGTGAATGTTTTATTGACAAAGGATTCTTTTTTGCATTTTGTGAAAGGATCATATTTTGAGATGCTTCCATTTTCAGAGGCAGGGATGTGGCGGCGGTGGGAGTGATTGAAGGTTCATAACAAAGTTAACAATAAATTATATTTGTTCATTATTTTCATTTACTTATGTCCGCATTTGCTCGCGCTTCCATTTCTTTTTTTGAAAATTATTGTGTTTTGACGGCTTAGCGCGCCTTATCGAGAGCTTTGACGATAACCCTGTTTTATTTCCATACGCTTTGTCCGATAATAAATAGCAGGTTCCACTTTGAGGCAAAGGGATTATGGATTATTTTTTGAAAAAGTCTCTGGGCGAGGAACCCTTTTCCTAAAATAACGACAGCATTAACCGCACAACGCTGTTTTCAAAAAACCCTGCTATTCAAATGTTATTTTCAATTTCTGTATAGAAAAACAGAGCTTATGTATGAGTCATCACTGCAAAGAGCTCGTTGCAATGTGGTCTCATTAGCAATGTTGGTGATGAAAAATAACAAAATGTTTAATTTTGGTGGAAGTGGCGTCTTCTATTCGTGTTGGTTGTGGGTAAAATTGTGGTTTATGAATGTGAAAGATAGTTGCAGACAACTCATTTTACAGTAACGTTCACCTGTCCAATTTTCCTTGTTGGAGAATGTTTCGTTAGAGTTGTTTCCCTTAGGTCACAATTTTATATTAAGTTGATAAAATGTGTGGGCATATTGTAATTCCACATGTAATCCAGTCAATCATTTTGTTAAGAGTTGAGTGAGTTTTGCTGAGGAGGGGAGTGGGTGGGGCAAACCACGATGACCGATAGACATTTATGACTGCGGAAGGATAACACGAGGGGTTGATATGCGAACAATTCGCAGAACGAGCGAATCAGTGTCGAAATCATTCGTCTAGTCAACGCTTTTTCATAGAGTTTGACCTAAGATTGTGAAGAGTAACATTTCGATCGATAATCTAGTTTTAAAAAAAACGGCATTTTTTTTAAAAGTGATTCCTTCAGGCTTAACTATTTCTGTGGAACAATACTGAACCAGTCGTTCAAAATTATTCAAGACCTCTAATCAAAACAACTTTAACTGAACAATTTCTAAGCTCATACTCACTGCATGTCAACTGTAACTATCCAGTATGCCCCGACTGTCGGCCGAAGCTCTATCTATCTCATCGCTACCCTTCTATTGAACTCAATCTTCCTCACATGTCAAAAACGTAGAATAGATTTTTCACATGATGGAAAGAACCAGCCTAACATATCATTTACAGTAGGGACATAAAATGACCTCCAACTGGAGAACACGCTGTTGTCAGGATTGCCTCGATTCTCATGTTTGCTTCTCGTTTTTATTTCACTGCTTTCATTTTTTTCTTCTTTTCTTTGTTTTTTTTCTCACTTTTTTCTTGTTCATTTTTTTTAAACGGGAATGGCGGGAAGACAGCCACTAGCGGTCACGCAATCTCCCTGTGGTGTAATCATGTAGTTGTGAATAATGTTACCTCTATGTATATTTTTGGTTTTGATTGTATACATTTTGCACTACTGAATAAAATCAATCAATCAATCTGTGAACTAAGTAGTGCCTGCTTTTCAAATACAAACATTTTAACCCTTTACCCAACGAATCGCCCGCATCCGCCCGCGTAATATGCAAATTCAGCAGTTGAAAAAAATATTATTTTTCAAACAATTTCAACAAAACCATATCATGTGACCCCTCGTTGGAACGAGCTCGTCGAGCTCGTTCCAACGAGGGGTCACATGATATGGTTTTGTTGAATTGTTTTGAAAAAGTTTAAAAAATAATATTTAAAATAATAAATTTTGATGTCGTCTGCGTTGGGTAAAGGTTTAAAAAGAGCTGAATGTCCAAAGAAATTATTGATATCAGCATTAGTCACTACAACTTTACCAAACGAATCGACTCATCTGCCCGCTCAATTTATAAATTGAGAAGTTGATAAAAAAATATTTTGATGGAATTTCAACAAAACCATATCATATGCCACCTCAATTGGATGCGCTCGACGATCTCGTTCCGAAGAGGGGTCAAATGATATGGTTTTGTTGAAAGTCTGTGAAAAATAAAAAAACATAAATTAAAATAACAAATTCCGATATTGTATGCATTGGTTTAACGGTTAATACTTTACCGAACAGGACCAGAGGACACCTGCAAAAAGCGAATAAACATTTTCATTCTTTGACTCAAAAACGTAGTTTCGAGCCCTCGATGACACGAGGTTGTCATGCCCATTCCAATGAGAGAGGGGGAGGGGGTCACAAGCTATGTGTTGACCACAAACAATGAAAATAGTATTAAGATTGTAATGTCAGTTTTGTCAAAAGATCGGTTGGATGTGGGTAAATTGATAAAAAAAGAAGAAAGATATAAAACCGGTAGCATTGTGTGTGTGGTAGTATCAGACACGCAACGATGCTTTTTCACAGATATCAAACTGCAGAGTTTGAAAACGGTTGTTGGATATTTTAAACCAGATAGGGAACAAAAAACTTTGTCTTTTAAAGCCGCACTGTTTAGAGACCATCGCTATGTAATTTTTTGTTTAAATTTATCAAGATACTTGGCGACAGAGAGGAGATGGATAGAAGGAAGGGGGTTTGTCACCTCTCCAACATGGGATAAAACTTTCATAGTTAAGAATTTTACATCTCAAGCTTCCAACAGTTCGAAATTTCATACCATACGGTAGTTGATTGCGTGCCATTTTATAAGCGACTGTGACCTTTTCCAATAGACATTTAGTGATGTTTAATCATATTTCACTGTTTTTTTAACTGGAGTCAAAATTCCATCCATTAAGTGCAACAATGCGCCCTCTGCAATGCCAAGGCATGGAAGATGGCGCCTCGTTGTACTCGAGGGCGATTTCCAGCTCTGGTACCCAACGGCCATATACTTCGTACATAATGATAGAGTTGTTAAACTGACAAGTAGCAGTTAGAAAATCCTCACTCAAGGTGTGAAGTAGTTTCAAATGGTTTTCTCAAAAGTCTGATGCTCGGTAGCTGCATGAGAAGGGGAGCGGGGGAGGAGGGGGGGGGGGGGGGGTAGAGTTGGATATTCAGAGGTTGCACATCCCCAGTACCAAGACCCTCTATCCACGTCCCTGAATGTATAGGGTTGGATTTGTAAACCATGCAAGAATACAACTACGTGTACAGAGGATTGAAAATTGGTACATATAATCCTTCTCGAACCATCAATCTTGCCGGAAATACCTCTCGGAAATAGTATTTATACTAGAAGATTGTATTTTTGTGGATTAGACCTTTTTGGAGATTTTGTCATGGCTTCCTGACCTCATACGTTTCGATCTAAAGATAATGTGAAGTGTTGGTAGGTGGGGAAAAGCTAAATGGAGCGACTGGATTGGTCGAGGTCAGCAGCTGAAATATGTCTAGAGATGGCGAAGACTGAGCATAACGCTCGACTAGTCAGAACAGAGTTAACATGAAGTAAAACAGATCCAGGAACAGTTTGAGTTCGAAAGAAAAACGAGGATTTTCGGGAAAACCGGGCTAGTGTATATACTCTTATTGAATCGACCGCTTCTTTGGAGGCTTATAGCAATACGTGTTGCTCTTATAAGCCTGGAAGATGTCTCAGCCGACCCACCCATCCACCCTCACGGAGATTTTAGGTTATGTTGGCTCATTTGAGGTTGTTGTCGGGTCGATTCCGGTAATTATTTATTCTCTTATTAGTACGAGTACTCTGGAAATGTGTGAGTAAAGTACGAGTACGAGTATTGGGGAAATGGATGAGTACTAGTACTGAGTACTTTGTAAAGTACTCGAGTACGAGCACATACCCTTAAATGTAAAATGAATAACACTTGAATAACACTTGATACATCTTTTACATTGCTTTGAAATACTTAATACAAGTACATTGTATGACAATATTTGCATAGGTATAAAAAAATCACCTGTCCAAAATATTTCCCAATAAAAATAAGTTACTCTGTCTCTGAAAACCCATAAATGGTTTCAAACGATAAATCAAAACAGAAAAAAATTAAGTTAATGTTCAGTTCCAACCGAATAAATGTGACCCATTTTGCGAATGAGCTCAGTGACATGTTGTTTTTTTTAAATCATAACTAAGATAATTCAAAATTGATGACATCTTGGCACAAATTCAAATATAACTGACACTTTCAATTCACCTGATAACTAGCTACCCACAGAGTATTAAAGTAGATGACAGAGATGCAGACGATAAAGATTAAATCGAAATAGAACTAATCAAGCAGTGGGAGAAGGTAAACGATTAGCGATGGGGCATGGGGAACCCACCGGAGTGCCCGAACCAGGTCGAGGAAAATCTATCGAACTTCATGTGCAGCGAAATTAAAACCGAGGAGGTGCGAAAGGTGATCTCAAAATTAGGGAATGGAAAAGCGGGAGGGGTGGAAAGAAATTCCTAACGACTTTCTCAGAAAAGGGGGAGAGGAACTCTGTGAAAGCCTAACTTCCCTATTCAATATAGAAATAGAAAAACAAGAGGTCCCAAAAGAGTGAAGAGAAAGCAAAGTGACATTTATTCACAAAAAGGGGAGAAAAATACGTTTTGGATAATTATCGAGGGGCTTTGTTAGTTGCAACATTGGAAAATATTTTCTGTAAAGTCCTATATGGGAGATTAGATGAGGTGATTGAGGAGAAGGGTTTCTGGGAGAAAAGGCGAGTCTGTTGGAATTCCGAAAGCATTACATAAAGATGTACAGTGAACTCAGCCTGGGTAACATAACAACAAAACGTGTGCCTATGGAGATAGGCCTAAACAGGGGTGTGTCCTTTCGCCAATTATTTTAGCATTGTACATCAAATTTTTAGGAGATGAACTCCTGCGTAGCGATGAGTGGGTAGCAGTTGGGGACTTGAAGATCCCAGGGCTATTTTTTGTAGACAATATGGTGCCTGTGTCAGAAAGCGAAGAGGGGCTGGCGAAAGTGAAGGGAATTGGTGCGAAATATGGGAACAAATGGATCTTACAGGGAGAAAGGGTTTCAATAAGGTTTTCGCAGGGAAAATCATTTGGGAAATGGTGGGTCTGCCAAGTATAACATATGGTCCGGAAGTGGTACCCCTAATCCAAACGGCTGTAAAGAGCTTTGAAACCCTGCAGAACGATGCAGGCCGATGGATAACGGGGTCGAGTAATGCCGCAGCACTAGAAGCAATCAGGGACGAGCTTGGGTGGATGAGGATCAAGGACAAGATAGACTTACCGAAACTCGGTTATCTTAATTATTTGGTAAATCTCCCCGACAGCCGATGGTGTAAAGTAATGTTCCAGAGTATTTTCAACTCTGATACCAAGACAGGGTGGATGGTCCAAGTGAGCGAGCTAATAGAGAACTACTCATTGGAGATCTCGGACCTAGACGTAGGAGCAACCCAGGGCAAAAAAATCGCCAGAGAAAGTGTCATGGAGGATGGTAACCTTAATTGCGAGAGGGGTTCAAATCTAAGGGGTTTTTGGGTGGTCTGCGTGATAAAGAGAAGCCTCGTTTTGAGGAGTACCTTGATGGCACCTTTGGGGGTCACTGTTGTTCAAGTTGAGATCACGATCCCTGGAGCTGAGGGGGGAAATTGGGAAAAAGAGTGTCAAATGTGTAAGTTTGACGTATTGGAGACCCTGGATCACTTTCTTCTAGAATGCCCAGAATACCAGTCTAGAAGAATACGATTCACTCGGAGTATAATGGGGAAGTGGGATAGGACAATGAAGAATACGTGGGTAGCGAGTGACTCTAAGGAGAGGGTAAATATGCTACATGTAATCGGAGAGATTGGGAAAAATGGGGCAAAGGAAGTCACCAAGCAGTTCGACACCGAGTGTTGGGAGGAGAGAAGAAGCGTGGGAATAGGGAGGCAGTTGGGAGCATAGGGTTAACCAAGGCCTTCTCCCCCGTGAACCGCGACAAATCAGCGGCCGCCAAAGTGTTGGTATTATTATTATATGCCAAAAGTGCAGAGCGTTATGAATCTATCCTCTTTACATAATACGCCTCATTTTCCGATAGAAATTATTTTATATTCAAGACAATATGTGTCGAGAAATATTTGTTAGACATCTCCCGGGATATTATAAGATGGTCGCTGTCTTAAAAGGTGCATACAAGCAAATAATAAAATACAATTCAAACCAGAACTCAGGCATTATTATTGGGATAGAAGGGTAGGGAAATCCTCTTTTTTTACTACAGCGAGTATCTTATTCCTTATTTGACAGGGAACATGTATTCGTTTCAAAATGATAATTATTATTATACAGTACAACCGCCGTGGAGTGGTCGTAATCCATGCGTGGGTAGTAATGAGGGATTCATTAATTTAATTGTTGATGATTATTCCTATATTTAGTGTTTGGAATCTAATATGATTGCGCCCTGTCGAAATATTGTCCACGCGTTGAATCAGTCCACGGCGGCCGCACTGCATATTGATTAAAGCACGTCAATCGTTAGTTTATCTTGCATCAACAGTGAGTGAGAGTGGTGGGGAGGAGGGGGGGGGGGGTGCAAATATATGGTTTGAAAAATTCGGAGTCTCTCCCCTTCCAGGCTGAAGTTCTCCCTATTTCTTTTCGCCGCCTTTGACTTGATGTTTATTGCGTGTCAGTCCTCGGAACATTGATTTCATAGTCAGCAAATGTCAAGCCTGTATTTGTTCAAAAATTATAAACTTATTCGACAATCTTGCTTCATGATGGGTTATTGGAGGATGTCTAAGGGCACACTTTAAATGACTTGTAGTGATGTGAATCCATGTAATGGCACTCCCCAACAACTTGTGGAGCAGTGAATTTATATATGTGGATTAGTATATTATACTTGTTTCTGTATAAAACGAGGAAAGTGTTTAGAGGTGACCATCAATTCCCACATATCCCCGCTGGTAGTTCCCTGCATTCATCACAGCTCCCTGCTGTCAGATGCACCCTGCAATGGCTTATAGCTGATCGAATCCATGTAACCAAAATAGTGCCATGCCACTTAAGAGATTAAAACTTCTTTTATAAATTTTTTTCGTTGCTGGTCTTTTGAGGGGAGCCGAAGGGCTCTTTCCAAAGACATGTACGAAAGTGAACCACGTAAAGGCCCTCCATAACTAGTAGTGATGCATTTAATACATGTAAGTGTTACTTTATCTTGCACTTGATAGCTTGAGTAAAATGAGCTGAGAAAATGGTCACTACAGACCTGTACCCTCTAATTCCGTAAAGTTCTGATAGTGGTTACCAGCCAGTTATTCGATCATATCCTTGTAAAGTTGTGTAACTGCACCAAAAGAGATAAAAACTTAATCAACAAGTGTTTGACCACCGAGGTGGGGAGCGCGGTGGCTCAGTAGGTAGAGGTGCAGGCTGCAAGCCGAGAGGTCCTCGGTTCGAATCCCACCTGCGGCAACCGCGTTGTGTGCTTGGGCAAGACACTTCATCTCCACTGCCCGCGTGGGGGCACGATGACGCCGTGTACTAAGGCGTACTGCACGTCGATGGTGCGTATGTCTTCAACCAGTCTAACCCTGCCTGTGCTGCAGTGCGGAGTTACGATGTTGGGGAGCTGGCAGCTGCTCGTCGTTGCTAGGTGGTTCTCTCCGGGTACGCGGCTTCCTCCACCCGTAAAACTGTCACGGTCATGATTAGCCATTGTGCATAAATATGTGACTTTAAACACCAATAAATAAATAACCACCAAGGTGGTATTAGTCCCCTACGGCGCTTTTGTGACATAAGGTGTTTTTGTCACAGAAGACACTAGAGTATATAAGCATCTTGCAGTTTGAAAAAAAATTATTGAGAGTGCATAATCCCCTCACAACCCTTTATCCATGTACCATATATGAAAGGCGTAGCTTGAACCATGTTGGAGGGAGAGGTGGTAACATAAAATAGAGAAAAAAGCTTAAAAAACACAACACAAATGGCCGCCATTCTGCCATCTTGGATTCTGAAATATAAATATTGACCGTGCATCATCCCCTCAGAACCATTTATCCATGTACCAAATATGAAAGGTGTAGCTTGAAGCATGTTGGAGGGAGAGGTGGTAACATAAAAACAGACAGACAAACAGACAGTCAGACAGACAGACAGATGTTAGATTTTGAAAAAAAAAATATTGAGCGTGCATAATCCCCCCAAAACGTCTTTATCCATGTACCATATATGAAAAGTGTAGCTTGAACCATGTTGGAGGGAGCAGTGGTAACATAAAATAGAGAAAAAAGCTTAAAAAAACACAACAGAAATGGTTGCCATGGCGCCATCTTGAATTTTTTTTAAAAAAATATTGAACGTGCAACATCCCATTACAACCCTCTATCCATGTGCCAGATATAAAGTGTAGCTTGAACCATGTTGGAGTGAGGGGTGGTAACATAAAATAGAGAAAAAAGCTTAAAAAACACAACAAAAATGGCCACCATGCCGCCATCTTGGATTTTGAAAAAAAAATATTGAACATGTATCATCCCCTCCCAACCCTCTATCCATGTGCCAAATATGCAAAGTGTAGCTTGAACTATGTTGGTGGGAGGGGTGGTAACATGAAAATAGAGAAAAAACCCTAAAAACACAACAAAAATGGCCGCCATTCCGCCATATTGGATCTTGAAAAAAAAATTTGAGCGTGCATCATCCCCTCAGAACCATTTATCCATTTACCAAATATGAAAGGTGTAGCTTAAAGCTCGTTGGAGGGAGAGGTGGTAACATAAAAAACGGACGGACGGACGGACGGACGGACGGACGGACGGACGGACGGACGGACGGACGGACGGACGGACGGACGGACGGAGTGCAATCCTGTAGTCCCCTTACGGTTCCCGTAGGGGACTAATAAATCTACTTCACTGAGGGGAGTGTTTGGTCATATTTAGCCATTGTGCAGAAATATGCGACCTTAACCCTTTACCTAACATGGAAACACTCGACACTTGCCAAAACAAATTCTTGAATAACTATTTTTTTTTCCTTTTTTGTCTCAAAAGGATAGGTTACGGAGAAGGTAGGTTCTTCAACGGCATGGATGGAAAGCGGAAAGGTGGTTTCGATAGGATGAGGACCCCGTCGCGTTCCGAACGAAATTATCCATCCGCTTTTATGATTAGAATACTGTAACCGTCACAGTCGACAGAAATGTTTAAAAGAATACCCCGTTAATCCTTTACCTAACAAGAAAAGCAGACGACACTTGCAATAAAAAATCTTGAATATCTAATTTTTTTAATTTTTTGTCTCAAAAACATAGGTATTGACCCCTCGTTGGAACGAGCTCGTTCCAACGAGGGGCCAGTACCTATGTTTTGAGACAAAAAATGAAAAATAATGAAAATTAATTGACGATTTTTAAGAATAGCGCTGGCCGGTTTTTTCCGTTACGTTGGGTAAAGGGTTAAACACCAATGCAGTGAATTTATGTAAGTGAGATAGCATCCCTCGCTACTTCCACAAACGTTTTGTTGCAAGCTACTGGAGGGTGCCAGGGGCGCCCTGCATTGGCTTGCAGCGGAACGAATCCATGCAAGTGATTAGTAACTTCTTTAATAAATCCGTTATATGGCGGGCTTTGGGAGGGTGCCCAAAGGCACTCTCTAGTGTCTTGTAGTGAAGTGAATTCATGCATATGAAAAGTCACTCCCAACGACATATGATGCAGTGACCACCCAACTGGCTAAGCAAATCGGAACTATAGATCCTCAAGAGCTGTAAACTTATTCGACAATCTTGTTTCAGAATGAATTACTGTGGGGTGCCTAAGGGCACACTTTAATGACTTGTAGTGAAGTGAATGCATGTAATGGTGCTCCCCAACAACTTGTGGTGCAGTGAATTCATGTATGTGGAATAGTATCTTATACATGTATTTGCTTGTCTTCGGGGAACACGAGGAAAGAGTTTAGAGGTGACCCTCAGTTCCCGCAAGCATCGATGGTGGTTCCCTGCAGGTACACTCCAATGGCTTATGGCTGAATGAATCCATGCAAACACAATAGTGCAACAGCACCCCAAGAGATTAAAATTTATTTAATAAACTTGTTTCATTGCGGGTCATTGAAGGGTGCCGAAGGGCTCTTTCCAAAGACCTGTACTGAAGTGAACCACGTAAAGGCCCTTCATAACCACTAGTGATGCAATGAATACCTGTAAGTGCTACAATATCTTGCACTTGCTTGTTTGAGAAAAACTAACATAGAACATGGTGATTGCTGACCGGTGCCCCTAAAGTTCGGATAGTGGTTCCCATCCAGTTATTCGTTCCTTACCCTGTAAAGTAGTGTAACTGCACCTTAAGAGGTAAAAACCTATTCAATACATCTGCTTCACTTTGGGCTATTGGAGAGTGTCTGCGGGCACTCTTTAATGACCTGTAATGGAGTGAATCTATGTAATGGCACTCCCCAATAACATGTCATGCAGTGATCCTTTGTAAGTGGACTAGTTCTCCAAGAGATAAAACTTATTCAACAGATTTGTTTATTATAGGTTATTGGTGGATACCTAGGGGCACTCCATAATGACATATAGTGTAGAGAACCCATGTAATGGCACTTCCCAACAACTTGCGATGCCGTGAATCTATGTAAGTGTAATAGTATTTTTTATCATATGACTCGTCCGTTTTGTTCACTTTAAAACATTTGATATTTTGTTTTCATATTAATCAGTGATAAATAAAGCCTTCCGTCTCAATTCCATTGGTCAATTCCAAAACTAGACAATTTGATTAGCTGAACAAAATAAAACTGGGCACATTTTCATAATTTGCATAATTAGAGTTGGGAGCTTTCATTGGTCAATTTCAAAACTGGACAATTTGATTGGCTAAACAAAATACAACTGGGTGACATTTGCATAATTTCAGTAGGGAGAATTTACGTTATCTGACCTGTTTAGGGTGGGTTATATTGTATTAATCTTTTACCTCCAAGAAAAACGCCATTCATTTTTTTTATATTTTCTTTTTCTGCTTACAAAACATTGGTTATGACCCCTCATTGGAACGAGCTCGATGAGCTCGTTCCAATGAGGGGTCATAACCTATGTTTTGGAAGGAAAAAATGAAAATTTTTAGTTATGCGGGGATGTTTTTTCCAAGTGCCGTCTGCAACTCAAGTTAGGTGATGGGTTAAAAAGTCATACTAAGTGGCTAATTTGTGCGTGTGTGTGTCATTTGATAAACAGAATATGAAATGAGTGTTTTTCTCATATAATATTTATGAAACTCGTCCGAATTTTCCGTTTGGGCTCACGAGAGGCTCGCCCAAACGGAAAATTCTTAGACTCGTTTCATAAATATTATATGAGAAAAACACTCATTCCATATCCTCTATATACTTGCTTGCTTTCAAGGGACAAAACTTATTCAAGAAGCTCGTTTATTATAGGTTATTGGAGAGTTCCTATGGGCACTCCATAATGACCTGTAGTATGGTGAATCAAGTAATGGCACTTCCCAAACAGTGGTGAATCGTTGTAAGTGGAATTCTATTTTATACTTGCTTGTTTAAAACAAATTCCTCAGCCTTATTTGCAAGCTGGTCGTGTCAAACTTATTGTACATGTAATCCTGGTGGCTTGGCTTCTAAGATTGAGTTAGGCACTTAGCTGAATCTTGGAAGTTAAGTAACCAGGAATAATAATATTTCAATCAAAATTCCACCCAGAAACTTGCCCTGTTACTACAAAATTATGTTCTTCAGCAAAAAATATGCGTTTGCTGCAAATCGTTTGAGTATGCCAATGGCACCCTCTAATAGCTTGTAATAGAGGGAATCTATGTTACTACAAAATTATGTTCTTCAGCAAACTTGTTCTTTTAGTACAAAAATATGCTTTTGATGCAAATTACTTGAGGATGCCCGTGGCACTCTCTGACGGCTTGTAATAGAAGGAACCCATTTTAATGAAACAGTGCTATAACACTTCAGTGCTAAAAACCTTCTCCGCGACTTCAACCTAAGAATTGGCATACTTAATTGTCCCACTTAAGTTTGTTCAAAACAAATTCTACAGTCCCGCGCGCAAGCTGGTCGTCTCAAACTTATTGTACTTAATTGAACTTCTAAAAGTTTGTCTCGAAAGAGGACACTCTTTTACTTAAATTACGAGAACGTAATTACGTAACCATCTCATTTTCCAAAACACATCCTTAGAATACTCCAAAATATGCACGTTCCTAATCAGAACTAAGGCATCCAAACAAGTGAGAGGCCCCACTGATCTTATGCACTCGCTTGTACGTTACTGTTTAACTTGTTTATTTTTACTACCCCGTACATATGTTCAACAATTACTCTACATGTCTGTACATCTTTACTCCATCTAGTTCCTACTTCTCTCCAATCTCCAATACCTTTCTTCTGCTACAAATCTCCTCGTTACAATCCTTGCTGCTACATTTAAGCGAAATGTCTACAAATATGTTGGTATGGCACAGTCCTAATCCTGGAAGGTAAGTTGCATATCGCTGCTCAGTGGAATATAACAGATCATGACAAACGAGCTTACATACAGAATAAGAGTAGGACTTTTCCTTCCAATTGCCCGCGCTAGTGCATGCCGCTGGAAACGCCTGTATTTCCCATATTTTACTGCTTGTAAACTACCTCTGTCGTTTTGGCATCAAAGGTCCAACCAACTCTATTGGCCTTTGTTCACTACACCTTTTATAAGAAAGCATGGTCTCTTGCCGCATTTGTCGTTTGTACACTCATGGTTTCTTTTCTTTTTTTTTCTCAAAAACCAAACCGGCCCAACATCCAGAAGAGACCCATACCCACCTGATGACCCAACGCGACCTCATCAGTTCACCTCAATCAACTTGTAACTGACATACTATACTCTTATTTCCCTCTGGCCCAGACCCTGAATCATCCCCGCTATCATCAGATTGCAGTAGCACCTATGGAGATGTGATATCAAAATCATGCCCGAGTAAGTTGATTCTTCTTCAGCTTAACGTCCAAAGCCTAAAACCCAAACTTGACATACTACGTTGTGAAATAATTAATTGCGACATTTGTATTTTTTCAGAGTCACGGTGCAGGGCTAGCGACATGAGCTCAGATCTTGAAGTACCTGGCTTCCATGGACCAATCAGAAAAGATCGCGCCACGAAAGGTGGTGGTATACCTGGCTTCCATGGACCAATCAGAAAAGATCGCGCCACGAAAGGTGGTGGTATAGTTATCTACGTACGCAATAGCATCTTATGCAAATATTGGCTAGATCTTGAAGTTGACAATGTGAAATGAATACGGTTACAAATCATTACTAATAACAAAAGCTTTCTTCTTGGCTCATTTTATCTACCAGCCAATTCTGGAAACAATACTTGGGACTTAATCACTACATCAATTGAAGGAGCACCACACTCAAGCAGACAAAACATTATTATCACTGGAGATTTCAAACATGATCAGCTTTCAGCCCACATCGGGCCAGTTAAAGGCATATTCCAGCAATACAACCTTTTTCCAAGTTATTAGACAAGCGACTTTCTTTACTGAAACCTGAGCTTCCCTCCTTGACCTGGTTATAACTAATAGCTTGTAGTTTACTGTAAAACTTGAAGTTGGTGACTTCTACGCAGATCTCACCGGTACCACTGTCCGTTCAAAGCGGAAATTAAGTTTCCTTGCAAACGTCGACAATCCTCTCAGCGCAGAATTTGTGTCTTTGCTGAAGACAATTTTCAGGGGTTAAGAAAGAGCATTGATGACATGAATTGGGAGGAACATCTCTCACAACCTTCCCATGTGGATATCGCTGACAAATTTGTCAACTGGTTAGTTGAGCTCTTTTTTAAATTTATTCCTAATAAACTCATCTCGACCAGACCAAACGAGCCGCTGTGGACGCACTCGCGGAATCAGTCGTTTAACACTTCAGCTATAAGGGAGTCATAAGCGAGATTCCATGCCAAAATTGAAAATACCTTAAAATCCCACACTACCCCGTCACACACCTGGTGGAAGACGTTAAAATTATTCTTTCGTAACAGGGCATCTGAGATACCTAACCTTTACTATGCAGGCTCAGCAGATGAAGAAAAGGCAGAAGCTTTTATCGAGTAACTTTCTCGCTCTCGAATGTCAATGACACTCATGCCACACTTCCTGCCTCAATTTTCAATCCAAGGCGCCCATCCCTTGACCACATTTTTCTCGAAGAAAGCGATGTTGTGGGCGCATTACGATCACTCAACGTCTCGAAAGCACATGGTCCCGACAATATTAATCATATAATTCTGAAAGAATGCTCCTCGAGCTTGGCAAAACCTCTAACCATAATTTACAACTACCTTCTACGAGCACTTTCTTTTCCACCCCAGTGGAATAGGGCCAATGTCACAGCGGTCTTCAAACAAGATAATCCAGGTCTTGTGACAAACTGTCGTCCAATATCTCTTCTGAGCTGCATCGGAAAAGTTTTCGAAAGGTCTATATAAAAAGGATTACCACCTTTCTTGACGAAAAGTCCCTTCTTACTCCATTTCAGTCTGGTTTTACACCAAACGACTCAGCAGTACTTCAGCTGGGTGAAACTTACAACACAATCAGCAAAGCTATTGACGGCGGAAAGGAAATACGGTTTGTCTTTTGTGGCATCAGCAAGGCTTTTGACAAGGTATGGTACAGGGGATTACTTTTCAAGCTCGAAAAGATAGGAATCACAGGTCAGTTACTAGAGTGGTTTCCGTCCTACTTGTAATACAGACAGCAGGGAGTTGTAAATAACCCGCAGTTCTCTAGCTGGAGAAAAGTACGTTCTGGTGTGCCCCAAGGATCTATACTAGGCCCCATTCTCTTTTTGATCTACTTAAACGACATTGTTAATGATATTTCTTGTAACATTCGACTATTCGCAGAAAACACCTCACTCTATCTTATTGTTGAAGATCCTACTCGAGCGGCTGACCTTCTAAAATAATGATATTGAAAATACTGAATTGTGGGCCAAACAATGGCGTGTCGATTTGAATCCTACTTAGACCGAGTCATCGATATATATCTCGTAAATTACCAGAAATGTCCATTCCCACTCTTACAATGCCTGACAAATATATAAGCGAGGTCCAAAGTCACAAGCATCTCGGTTAACCTTCAACAACCGTCCTTCCGGGAGTACTCATATCTTGGAAATTACTTCCAAAGCGTGGAAGCGTGCATATCTCTCTTAAGAAAACATAAATTTACACTACATCGTAAAACGTTGGAAAAGATATACTTCGTTTTCATCCGACCGTTGCTCGAATACGCAGATACTGTCTGGGATAATCATACTGAATCAGACTCCAAAGCCTTGGAAAAAAAATATCCAAATTGAAGCCGTCAGAATAGTGACCGATGCAGCCCCGAGTGCAAGCAAGGCGTTGTTATATGCTGAGACTGGATGTTAAACCCTGCAGTCCCGTCGTGACAAGCATAAACTAAAACAGTTTTTTTTAAATGTACCACCACCTCGCACCGGGATACTTGTCCGCATTAACGCCCCGCTCTTTAGCAACCTCTCACCAGTACAATCTCCGTATTAACATCGATCTCTCGATTCCTTACCAGTTTACATCAGAATTCATTTATTCCCTCAAAAAGAAAACTGTGGAATGCCCTAACTATGGAAATCCGAGAGAATAACTCCCCACACGAATTTACTAATTATATTAATAGAGATAAACTGCGCATTCCCAGTTATTTCTTCTATAACAAATCGCGTAAATCGGAAATACATCACAGTAGACTATGATTACATTGTAGTAATCTTAACGATCATCTATTCAACAATCACCTGACAAGCTCGTCTCTATGTGGTTGTGGCGAGCGTGAAACAACAGAACACTTTCTTTTGGAGTGCCTATTTTATTCAGGTGTACGAAGGGCAACACTTGGCGTTCTGCCCTGTTACATCGACATCAGTAAGTACTCTTTTGTATGGAAGTATAGACTACAATACCGAAGTAAACGAAACAATATTTAACACGTTCAAACAAACATTGAAACATTGGGTAGGTTTTAACGTAGGGTCAATCCAGTTTTGGGTTCGACGTAACCCCACACACAACTATCCAGAGTAGTATCTCATCGGAAGGAAGTACCGAGGCTGTTCTTGTGGCTTGGAAGGATGGGCGAGTGGAAAGTCAACTGCATAAATAGTCTGAGCGCATTATACGCCTGGATTTCTTCATCTACTCCTTTTATCCTCTATTCTCTTTCCTTTTCGTTTTCTTCCTCAACATGCTCACGAATACCTATACTTTCAAATTTTAACATTGTCAGAACTGATGCTTTCTTCTCTTCTCACGCTCTTCTCTAGGTCTTTCTCCGAGAGACATCAAATGAACACTTGCATTTGGGGCGTCTCACAGTTGCCCACCGTTACGCGGCAGTGCTCTCCAGGTGCTTCGGCTTCCTCCACCCTTTAAACTGTCCGATACGAGGTGATCCTGGCTGTCGAAAATGTCGTTAAACTTCAATAAATAAATAAATAAATAAATAAATAAATAAAAAAAAAAAAATAAATAAATAAATAAATAAATAAATAAATAAATAAATAAATAAATAAATTTACATTAAAGTCAAAGTCTAGTAGGTAAGATTCGGTGTTTTTCCTGGAAAGAATACAAACCTGCAGTTTACTGTAAGACATTCGCTAAACAAAGAGCCAAAGTAGACAGTTACTAAGTTGCATCTAATTAACTTACCATAAAAGAGAAATTTCCTTCTGTAACTTTTAAAAAACGAAAAGAACAGACAACACCGACAGTTGTCTGTTGTTTTCGTTTATTAAAAGTAACAAAAGGAAACTTCGCTTTATTGTATAGTGATGACATTGGTGTTTTCTCAACAATTACATGTTTCTTAATTAGACCTTCCTCGCCCGTCTAATAATTCACGTTATCGAAAGTCGATCTTCAGGACGAGATAAATCAGGGATGTGAGCTAAAATTATTGCACGGGAACTGTAATTTTATTTGAAGTTGCAAACTAAAGTAATATTGCCCATTATTCTACTGAGTTCAAATGCGACACCAAACATCCACTGATCCATGGCCCAATGAAGCCAAAGTTATTGCAGGTGAATAATATGAAATGTGGGCATTGTATACCCAGGGAAGTTAAGTGCTCGCATGGAAACTGAAATTCTGTGTGAAGTAAAGGGATATTGACCTTTGACCAACTCACCTTCAAAACAAAACGAAACTTTGCCCCCCCCCCCCCCCCCCCCCCCAAGCAAGTTGTGTGAGAAGCATGAGCATCATGTTCTCAATGAAACCAAAGATATTGCACTGGAAAGGAAATTTTATTCATAGTGCAATGATATTAAGCTTTGACCTATTAACCCTAAAGGAACTCCTAAACATTAATTCCTCATCCGCAAGCTGTGTGTGAAAAGTAAATGTCGTATACCCAACGAAACCATCGTTTTTGCCCGGTACTGTCATTATTTTTCTACCTACAACGACCTTTACCTTTAAGTTACTGAACCCAAAACCAATCCTAAACATCGCACCCTTATAAACAACCTCTGTATGAAGAAGACGTGGCATAATGTCTAACGGAACAAAAGTTCTTTGTCAAGAAACGAGCTCGATGGGAGATCATTCGATTTTTTTTTAATTAGATACCCCTTACTCCCACCTCTATATATCGAGAAGTAATTATTACATATATTCTCTGACAAATTATTTTTTTGGGATTACGTGGAAGTACATGGTCTTTTTCCACGAGTGCACTCGTGGACACCGAAAGTGTTAAGCAAAACCTAAATAGATTGCAGTGTAGCTCTCCTATGTTAATGATTAATACCAGAAGTATGTCACATTCTTCAACCCTTTTGAGTTGGAGATGCAAAAAGTCGTACGTGGGGATCAATAATAGTCTTGGTTTGCACGTTCAGTGTTGCAGAACATTTTTAAGGTGTGACGATTCACTTTTTTATACTCCACTTCTGGCGCCAAAAGAATGGTACAGTAAATTTATCTACCATACTGGTCCGAAATCTGAAATTCGATGATTTGTTTGTGGGATTGAGGGTGAAAGTAACATGTGTGGAATAAAATACAATATCAGCGTGATTCCACACTGAACACTTCCAAAGAATTGTGTTTCATATCGAATTTTAAAAAGTAGATACAGTCTCATGGGAATGTATGTTGGAATAATGGATGGGCCTGTCCATGTTTTCAGCGTACACTTGGGGGAATAATGGAGAGGTTTCGTAATAATATCCGAGTAAAGAAAACTATATTGATGACAGCCGGATATTCGATGTTCGTTCCTTAACCATCTGCGCACGGATGCCAAAATAACTACATTTCAAGCTGCAATTCATTTCCCATAATGTGAATAGGAACTTAACCAATTCATTCTTGCTTGACAAAGCTCAATGAGCTGTGTCAAGCAAGAATTAATTGGTACATTGGTTAAATTTCTAGCTGCATATGCATTATGGAAAAATTGCAGGTTGAAAGTTTGATAATTCGACATCAGTATACCGATGGTTAAATATTGTTTCCCTTTGAAGAGAGTTAAAATGGGATTGGAAGATTGATCGATGAATTTCGGTCTGCAGTTCTAATTTTTATTTTTATTATTTTTTTTTTTTATTTTTTTTTTTAAATTTTTAATGCGATTCCAAATACATTTTGCCCAACTGGGAGTAATAAAGGAAACCGTGGTAAAGTTAAAGTAACTACTTATCGTTACAAATAGAGAAAGGTTTCATTGCATCTCACGGTCAATCACCTTGTGGTCTCATTGACCAGTGGTCTCAATGGATCTCTTAAATATTTCATATAAAAAGTCAAGAAAGAATTCACAAAACCTAAAATGGAGTCATTTGGAAACCTCGTTATTACTACTCGATAGCAAACAATGCAGCAACTGACCAAGGTATTACCAAAGCTAACCCTGCTTGAGCGGAGTTAGTACTTTGGGGAGTCTGACAATTGCTCGTCGTTTCTCGGTGGTTTTCTACGGGTATGCCGGCTTCCTCCACCCAGAAAACTGCGACGCGAGGTGACAGTGGCTATCGAAAGTGTCGTTAAATCCCAATAACAAAAAGACCAGGGAGATAATATATCCGGAAAATTAATAATAGAAATAAAATCAACACCACACGAACCACGACTAATAGGGCACGCACATGTAGGTGAACACAATTACTAAGACTATACAACTGAAGACCACAGGTAGCCATATGGTCTTCTGCCATTCATATTTACACTGGAGAATCATGAGATGACCAATTACGGTGTGATCAAACAGAATACGGGCTAGGAAAGATGATGTATCTAGTCAACCTGTGAACCATACAGAGACGTAGATTTCACCATGGGCATGGTCTCTGATATAAAAAAGTACAGATGGAAAGCATTGCAGTGGGTCCCTTTTGGTACGCGGGGTGTTTGCATATCTAATATATATCGAAGTTGTAAGTCATCAACCCCTGTTAACTCTTCACTCGCAGAGTTTTTCTAAGATATTTTTTATCAAATCCAGTCGAGGCGCGGTGGTTCAGTGGGTAGAGATGCAGGCTGCAAGTCGAGTGGTCCTCGGTTTGACACCCACCTGTGGAAACCGCGTTTTATCCTTGGGCAAGGCACTTCACCCCGTTGCCCACCTGAGGCCACGATGGTGTTGTACACCAAGGCGTACTGCACGTCGATGGGGCACTTGTCTTCAACTAATGGTAGTAGTATGTCTCGTATGTTTGAGGTCTAGGTCGGATGACTCCTGTGGATGACCCCGGAAGTGACGCCATGTCGCGTGACCCAGTTGTCTTGGTGTTGTCTTGGTAGCCCGCGTGAGCGGCCATGTCTTGACGTCATCCCCATAGTGATCTGCGATGTGAGTGCGCATACGCAGTGCGTGTGATACCTGTTTCCCTCGTCCATTGTGTATACTGGAGGCCGCCATCTTAGTTTCTATGGTAGCACACGGTTGCTATGTGACCGAAAGGTTTGCAATAGGACAGGGCTAAATTTTATGTAGCACATAGGCACCTGCTGGATGTGCTTATATGTGCTTATGTGAAAATGCACAGTGTGTAACATTGTGCACTAGCGCATAGGCACATACGATAAAAAAGGGGTGCCGAACGCCTGACGTTTTTTTCCAAAAAGGGGATTCCATGCAACTTGGGTGTTTAGTGGAATGTGCTTGTGTGTTATTACACATTGTGTCACAATGAGTACACATTATCTGTAGCACATTATCACATGCTGGATTGCCGATATGTGCTTATGTGAAAATGTACAATGTGACACATTGTGCAATAGTAGATAGGCACATACGGGTATTTGAGGATACCTATGGCCTGGTATTGTATTGTTGGAGAATACATGTTGTAGAAACCTTACATTCGGGTTCTTCTGTTGGGATAGTAGATAAAAAACAAACAACAGTATATTACATTTCATTTATTTTTATTCGAGTATACAGTTTATAATTCAATTTCTCAAGGCAGCATTTTCGTCTTTGTAGTTCTTCTGTCTTCTCTCATGGGCTAACCATCTCATCTTCTTATGGGTTGGAGCTTCTTCCCATTGTCTGGCTAGCTTCTTGGTAAAACGCGTTCCCTCACTGATAGCTGGTAAATTGGCTTTGTTGGTTGCTTTAATTTCCTACCTGGCATCTTTCTTCTTTTTGGGTTCCTCTTTCTTGTCTTTTAGCTGTTTCATAGTTTGAGCAGTAACTTCAGTCTTCTGATCACAAGTTTTAGTTTCAGTAGTAACTTAATTTGTGGTTTAAGTGGAAACATCATTCTTGGTGGAATAAGGAGTCATTCTCTTGTCTTCAGGCTGATTCGTAGTTTGAGTAGTAACTTCATTCTTAGTTTCAGTAGAAAATTCAGGCTTTTTCGTAGTGGTAACTTCGTTCTTTATGGGAGCTGGCATCATTCTCCTGTCTTCAAACTGATTCGTAGTTTGAGTAGTAACTTCATTCTTGTTTGTAGTGGAAGCATCAGTCAGTTCTTCTGTCTTTATTCTCTTGGTTGTAGTGGCAACTTCGGTGGTTAATGATCAGCCAACATCCACACATCTTTGTTTCTTTCCACCAGCAACCATGTCCAGATTTTTTATCTTGGCTCAATTTGTTACAGGATTCACTTGTCCAGTTCTTGGGAAGTCAGCTTTAATCCAGCATCATTCTTGAAGATTTGTATGTGTAAGTCATCTTTGAATCTGAGGATTGTTGTTGACGCAGACATCTTTACTCTGCGACGTACAAAACGGAAATGAGTTTATTTTCATACTAACACTCCTTTTATACTTTTTTTCTCCAATCGTCTTCTTCTTCCCCGTCATCTTCTACTCGGAATGAGTAGTGTGTCATAGGATAGGGTTGTCGAACAGAAATCTTCGCTCTTCCAGGGCATATTTCTGGGACTCTTCAAAGTCAAAGTCCTCTTCTTCGCGAAAGCGGTTGGCTGTTTCTAGAATTTTCGTGTGTATTGAGTCATTGCAAAAATGTCTAACGTACACTAGGCTATTAATGTATTTCGCACTAATGGCTTCTTTTACACTTTTTTGAAGTGCTTGAAATGCTGTTTCAGCTGCATCTTCTCTATCAATTCCATCCTCGATATACTTGTTCATAAGGTTGTCAAAATCGCCTTGGTATTTTCCATAGGCACTTTGAACGATAGTTCCCATCATAGAAATGTCTTCTTCTTCTTCTTCTTCTTCTTCTTCTTCTTCCATATCTTCTGATAGTACCGACGACTGATCGGAGTCCGAATCCATTGTCCAACTTTTTGGTGCACAAATGGATTGCATTGCGTCCGCCATACTCAACTTAATTCGTCGTAGGGATGTATTATTCGAAAAGTTATCTCCCCCTGTGAATACTGGAGTCTGACTGTAATGTAATTAGCATTGATCCACTGAAAGGTGTGAATAAAATCTTGTTTGTCGGGAAATCGTTTTCTCAAGCGGCGAGAGAAGTAAGTTGAGAATGAAGGCGTCAGACAGTTTATTGTGCAATCATTTAAGAGAATTGTTAATTTGATTACAATAGCGAAATAACTAAATTCCTTCTAAAATGCAATATATAAATAATTATTTGTTGCTATAATGAAAGTTGTAAACGTAGCGGCGGAAAATATTAACTGGGTTTTTGTCCGCATTTTTGTGGCTTTTTTTCTTGTCCGATCTTAAAAAAGGGAATTTTAATCGGGTGGCTGTTTGGACGGCGGTTCTTTGACCGGTGGCTTATTGTCCCGTTGACCCGTTTGTACATGCACTATAATTGAGTTATTATTGAAATAAATCTTACCTTTCCATCTTTTTCTATTAGTCTCTCAACTTCATATTTGGTGGGCAGAATATTTCTTGGCACCGAGGTACTTGTTCGTACAGGGCGTGGCAGCTTTTCTCCCTGTGCAATTTTTTTCCAGTCAATATGCGAATGTGAACGTAGCTGTCTTTCAGTGGCCATGCTTGTGAAAGTGTGAGCCATCTCTTTTAAAGCAGGTATTAAAGGAACCTCCGGACAGAGTCAACAGTATCTGTGTGACATTACAAATTGCAACGCAAACTATCTTCTTATTGTAGAAAAAACACACACATACATATATTTATGGACTTCAATGGACAATGAGGCATACTAGTTAAATAAGCGACAAGCTTCACATTTCTGGCTGAACTGAAAGTAATTAATAGGGCTATCGCACCTTTCCTTTTATTCACACCGAAACCTTCTGCATATTGTGGACTGTGGGTTCAACTGTTTTTACAACAATCAAATTTGTCTTGGTTTTAACATCAAAAGGAAAAAAATGGGCAAATGTCAGATTATATATTTTTATATGATTAGAGAGGACAATATCTATATTATATGCACATATGCGCAGAGCATTGCTAATATGAAGACTAAAAAATATTTTAATCTCTAAAAGTTGACGAAAACGCAATTTTCCATTATTTTACATGGCACTCTACACGAAATAACCGTACCTTTTTAAATGAACAGGGGAAAAAAATTGGTCGAATGAAATGGTTCGATTATATCACCAAGTGAGAGCATATATATTGTTCTTAAATGTCTGATGCGCAGAGCAAATATAACTTTCACAGGTTTTATATAATTTTGAGAAATATAAAAATTCCCCATTCAATTAGTGCTAATTTTTGCAAGCCAATTCCTAGCAATCAGGGGAGATAACTATTTGGTAAATAGATGCGAATAACGAGAATAGTTGAACATGTCTCTTCGAAGGTCAGATTACAAATGACAAGTTTCTTGTCTCTTTTATAGGCTATCGGACAGAACATTGATGATGGGTTTGATTAACTTTCCTAAAAATCCTCCTTTCGTTATGATCCGTTTTCTTTTCCGATAAGATAGTTCTCTCTTTGGAACCTAATCTGGTGTTTGTATGGAATCAGCTGCACTCTCTCAGATTTGGTTATAGGTACTGCCCCTTCAAGACATTCGAGGCACAATCACATATGCATTGTATCAAATCGTCATTGGCCGGCTTGATCATAGTCTTGGCGCCATGTCGATCCACATCAGATAGGATTCGCAGTGTATCTGAATGTATGTCGTTCGATTTTTCCGATTTCCTCATGGGACAGCAATCATCTTCACGTCTCGTGCATGTGGAGCTCCTGGAGAATTCGTTATCACAATGTCTGCAGCAATGGACTTTCGTGACTTCATTCGTTCGTGGTCGTAGGACAAATGAGCATTTGGTGTTGGTACATCCATTTTATACCCTTTTCAGAGCTAGGACAGGGTTGATAAGCGCCGAGAGAAAGCAACTCTTTCGTAATATACTTCTTTTTATATCGGTAGACATTCCATCATTTGTTAGCTGCTTCAATACATGTTCGTATTTTCGCAGGTCATCAGTTCGGCCAAATTCAGTCGTGTCTTATCTTCGAGGATGTTGGTAGCACATTTACATAAACACGTAATCAAATCTTCGTCAGCAGCTCGCAGAACGGCATCGATTTCCTCCTTGTCAGCATCCCTTAAACATTCTAAAAGTACTTTATTCTGGTCAGTCGTTGAATTCCAGTATCTCTCTGCTCTTCTGTTCTTCTTGGACAGTGATGTTCTTCATGCCTCTTCCTATTGTGTGGTTGGGTGAACAACTTCGTACACTATCGGCACTGGAGTCGACAATGGTTCTTCTCGTGTCTTCTGGCATTATCCGATCTCGAAAATAACCTTGAACAGTATCTGCACTGAACTGGTAATATGTCTATGAGGTTTAAGCAGTGTCGAACCCCTTTTATACCTTTCCCAACAGAAGAACCAGCATGTAAGGTTTCTACAACAGGTATCCTCCAACAATACAATACCAGGCCATAGCTATCCTCGTATACCCGTATGTGCCTATCCGCTATTGCACAATGTGTCACACTGTGCATTTTCACATAAACACATATCGGCACATCCAACATGTGCTAATGTGCTAATGTACTACAGGTAATGTGAACACAATACGCAATAACACACAAGCACATTCCACCAAACATCCAAGTTGCATGGAATCCCCTTTTTGGAAAAAAACGTCTGGCGTTCGGCACCCCTTTTATCGTATGTGCCTATGTGCTAGTGCACAGTGTGACGCACTGTGCATTTTCACATAAGCACATATCGGCGCATCCAACAGGTGCCTATGTGTTACATATAATGTACACACATGACATCAACAGGTCGTCGGAATACTTATGGAGCATGATAGTAATGGCACAAGAATGGTACAAAACTATACTATGTTTTTGACTACAATAGAGCCACATCATAGGACAGATAGGACAGATAGTAAGATTATCTGAAAAGGAGCTTGGAATCCCACTTATGGAATCCCTTTTTGGAATCCCTATATAATCCCTTTTTGGAGAAACGTTGGTGGTTATAGAATCCCTTTTTAGTCGTATGTGCCTATGTGCGAGTGCACAATGTGTCACATTGTGCCTTTTAACATAAGCACATATCGGCACACCCAGCATGTGCCTATATGCTACCATGTGTAAAATAGAACATCAACAATTTAGGGAAGTTAGAATAAATAGAACAAAGAAGTCACAAGAGGGCTTGTAGATACATAGGTAGAAGCCACTGGGTCACGTGACATGTCGTCACTTCCGGGGTCATCCACCGGGGTCATCCAACCTAAACCTCAAACATGCGAGACATACTACTACTTATGTGGAGTTAGTATGTTGGGGAGTCTGACAGTTGCTCGCTGTGGTTCTCTCTGCGAACTCCGGATTTTTCCACCCGTAAAACTGTCCGATACGAGGTGACCCTGGCTGTCGAAAATGTCGTTAAACCCCATTAAATAAATAAAGAAGTATCAAATCTAGTCATGGCTGCTGACAAAAAAGGGAAACAACATGAGCAAACGAGCTTTATAAATTTATTAAATATAAATATTTCTACATATTATACATTCTACTTCGAATTTATACATTATTGCCAACATACACACAAATATACCACATTTTCTGAGCATTACAAACAATGTGAAAAGTTTAGAATTTTACCAAGTCCAATTCACCAACGCTTTCAAATAGTACGTTTAACCCTTTACCCAACGTATCGGTCAAAACCGGCCAGCGCTATTCACAAAAATCGCCAATGAATTTTCAATTTTTTTTCAATTTTGTCTCAAAACCGTAGGCTATGACCCCTCTTTAGAACGAGCCCGTCGGGCTCGTTCCAAAGAGGGGTCATAACCTATGTATTTGAAACAAAAAATGAAAAAAAATAGTTATTCAAAAATTTTCTTTGCAAGTGCCGTCTGCTTTTTATGTTAGGTAAAGGGTTGAGTGCTAGAAGCCACTATCCGACCTTTTGTGTACCAAAATGTGTTTTACTCGACAAATCAGAATTGTCTTAACCCTTTTCCCAACGTAACGGCCAAAACTGGCCAGCGCTATTCTCAAAAATCGCCAATTAATTTTCATTATTTTTTCAACAAGGGGTCATAACCTATGTTTTTGAGACAAAAATGAAAAAAAAATTCAAAACTAAAATACTGCGAATTCAAGAAAGCATCAAAAACAAGCCAAACGAAAGTACCATCTCAGATTCAATATCCTCGTTTTTCTTTTTCGATGGGAGAGATTTTGTAGAGTTGCGAGGAGGTAAGCGGACAGAGAAATTCGGCCGGATCGCAACCATGCCGCGATCCAGTCGAGATTCTCTGTCCACTTTTGTTATCACAGTGCTGTACGCGACGTTATGCGATATGGCTTTGTTAGCTATCTTGAAAGTACAGTATGTTACTTTATCGGTGCTCCCTTCCCCCATAACCGTATCTACTTTATCATGTCGTGAAGACCTGATAATTTAAAAATTGATATGCATGGTTCACTTTTTAAAACGAATTCGAAGCATGGTCAGCTCGGTGTATCTGGGACTTTTGTGAGCCCCCCCCCCTCCTGCTCCGCCCCCTCCTTCCTCATTTGCTCATTAGAATTAACAGGTAAAGTACGCCGCGAAGCTAATCTCTGTGATAATATATTACTTCAGACATTTTTTGTCACAAACTTTAAATTTAACTGCGTGAAACGTGTAATTTTAAATTTAACGGCGTGAAACGTGTAATAAAACTTTACCAAAAATCCTGTCCAGATCAGTATAGTGCTATATACACAAAATTTATTATTTATTTATTTATTTACTAGGGTTTAACGACACTTTAACCGCCAAGGTCATATCGTGTTGGTGACAGTTTTACGGGTGGGGGAAGCTGGAGTACACGGAGAGAACATCGAGCAAAGACGAGCAGCTGCCAGCTCCCCAACATCGTAACTCCGCACTGCAGCACAGGCAGGGTTAGATTTGTTGAAGACATGCGCACCATGAACGTGCTGTACGCCTTAATACACGGCGTCATTGTGGACAATCGGGGTTCAGTGCCTTGTCCAAGGACACAACGCGGGAGCCAATCGCAACGTCTCGTCGTCCAGCAAGTTGGGCTCCATGAGTCAACGAATGCTCGTTTAGTTGAGAGTCTCCGAGACACAGGAATATTAGCTGACCGTCCCAGGAGCGGATGTCTACGTCGTTACGTCGCCACGTCAAGATTGAGGCATACATCTCTTACACCTCCGTAACCGATTTCAGACGGCAACGGAGACGCCAAGTCAGGTTGTAGGCACTCATGGTCGTCGAATGTGTCCAAGCGCAGTTAGGAATCGGTTGCGAGACTTTAATTGAAGGCCACAGCGTCCCTACGTTGGTCCGCAACTTACACCCAGGCGATGTCAACGCCGATTGCAATGACTGCGGGCACCAAATCATTTTCATTTGGACAACTGGAGACGTGTGTTATTCACTGACGAATCTCGGTTCACGCTTCAATTGTGACGCAAGCGTTAAAAAGGAAAACGACAGATTCGGGGGAGGGTCTGTTATGTTTAGGGGCGGGGTCGTTAATTTCTCATGGTGTGAAAACGCCTCTCGTGATCATCCAAGATATCGGGATCAGGTCATCACGCCTCACATCCTTCCACTTATCAATACGCGTAACCTTACGTTGCAGCAGGATAATGCGAGGCCGCGCGTTGCTAGGGTTTCTCATGACCCTTCTCAACCAAAACAATGTCCCAGTTCTTGATTGGCCACCCTACAGTCCAGATTTGTCCCCAACCGAGCATTTGTGGGACGAGCTGGACAGGAGGGCCAGGAAGCGCGTCAACGTTCCACACAACGTGGCTCTGTTCACGCAGGCCCTTCCTCGGGAGTGGAATAATATCCAACAAAGGACCATAAACAGCTTGATGAGGTCAATGGCAAGGAGAGTTAGAGCACTGACTGAAGATCGGGGTGGGCATACCAGCTATTGATTTTGATCCGGAAATGGCGTAGGGTACCCACGTTTGAACGTTATCCATACAAACGGCGTCTGTGTTATGACAACAAAACTCGTCAAAAGTTAATCAGTAATGAATAAATAACATCAAACTCCAAACAATGAAATAATCATCCATAACATATTTGTAATATTTACCACAGAAAAGAACTTTCGTTTCTTTTTCCGCTAGAATATTATTATTCTGACGTGTTCTTTATTTTCCGTGCATACGTTTTTCAAGGTATCACCCAGGCCAGTACAAACGAAACGTGAACGCCAACTGAAGTAAGATTACCTTGACATCATCTTTTTCAAGCAACATCGTTTTAGCTGTCACTATACACTGATTTCGTATACACGAGAAAGGCCAAGTACGAGTGTTACTGACGTATTTGCCAGATCTAACGGGAAGTCTTTGTTGAACTAACAATAGAATACGACAGGGTTTTGAGGAGTTTCTTCCACAATGCCCCGATCCGATACAATGGCACACACGTTGGAAAGGGTACCGGGAGCTATTTTCAATATCAAAACATTTTTTCTCCATAGACTTATCTCGTCATTCTAAAACAGATCGTAGTTCTGAAAGATTTACCAGCAGAATACCAATGCTATTTTACATAAACAACGTGTGCGAACGAAAAATCAGTAGTCCTAATTATTTATACATGTCTGCCATGGTCGGATATAGAGGGGTGGGGCACACCCGGTGCGCCGCCTTCCTAATTTTGGTAACTGAAATTATTTTTTCACAGACACCTATACCAGGCGACTCAGTATTATCCGTGATAACACATGGACGTCAACTACTTGAACTGGTGGATGTCCATGTTTTAAGCCGGTTTATACCGTATCCCATGTAAGCAACTACAGCTCATGCGTGGGTCTCTTGTTAGCTATTTTAATTGGCTTCCTTTATTGAAACTTTCAATCACTCTCAATAAAATCGTTGGAACATTTTGGTTGGAAAACACTGCGGTCTGTTCAATGAAACGGGAAGAGAGCTAGGAGAATCTACATGTTCCTGCATTTTCTCCGGACATTCCTAGAATTCCGCCAACAAGAGTAGGACAGCCCCTCTCGTTCTCGTCTCCAACTCGTCGCCATGCGCGTCGGGTAAAGATTCACATCAAAACAATTGACTGAAATGTAGCGCCCCTTCAAACCCAGAATCTTGGATACGCCGCTGACTTCTCATCGGGATACCTCGCAAAATGAAGACCTTCGAGTGTCATAGTCTTATCGAGTTACCTTGTTTTGTGACAATGCATGTCTCCATGCACATGCTGATATCCACCATCAAGTTTCGGAGTGTGGTAGCTCAGTAGTTAGAGTACCGGATTTTAAACCGTGAAGTCGAGGGTTGATCAACACTATTTGCCTTGTGTCCTTCGGTAAGACACTTAACCCTTTACCCAACGCAGACGATATCAAATTTCGTATTTTAAATATCATGTTTTAATTTTTTTTTCAAAAACTTTCAACAAAACCATATCATGTGACCCCTCGTTGGAACGAGCTCGTCGAGGGGTCACATATGGTTTTGTTGACATTTTTTGAAAAATAATATTTTAAATAATCCCGCTTGCCCATGTGTAGAGTTGGGGGCAAGGTAACGCTGTTTACTAGGCGTACTACACGCCGATAGTGCGCTTGCCTTCAACCTTTGCTAACTTTGCTTGTTAGTGAGTTAGTACGTTGATGAGGCTGGCAGTTGTTCGCTAGTTTTCTCTGGGCACTCGGCCCTCCTCCATCCGTGGAACTGTCCTACACGATGTGACCCTCGCGGTTGTCAGTGTGGTTAAACCCCAATAAAGAAACATAATTCGCGTTTGACGATCATGTTATCTCTGTCGGCATTGTTCTTCTTACATAATCTGTACGTGTAACACAGTACTACACTGCAAAAATATAGGTTCTCTTTAGAACCAAAACTGGTTCTAATCTTGTCCCTGAGATGGAACCAGTTCTGTTTAAACAGTATTTATTTCAAATCAAATAAATTTACCAAAGTTAGCATTCAGTTTTAACAGAATATTACATGAACTGAAGCAGATTCAGCAGTAAACTTGGAGCTTATTCTGCGCAGTCGCCAAACACTTTGAAACAAAGGAGATATGAACAGTTGGCATATCGAACCAGTTTTGGTTCTGTATAGAACCAAAACTGGTTCGATATGCGAACTGTTCATATCTCCTTTGCTTAAGAACGATTTGAGATAACCTCGTATGTGCTCTAAACTTACGGCTGAAACCCCTTCAATTTTTGTTTAATTCTGTTAATATTTAATGTTAATCTTTATAAATTTATTTGATTTGAAATAAATACTGTTTAAACAGAACTGGTTCCATCTCAGGGAAAAGATT
Source organism: Pictodentalium vernedei (assembly GCA_031216915.1). Lineage (NCBI taxonomy): Eukaryota > Metazoa > Mollusca > Scaphopoda > Dentaliida > Dentaliidae > Pictodentalium > Pictodentalium vernedei. The sequence continues at coordinate 395,738,856 of CM062297.1, read as the reverse complement.
AGAACCAGGTTTGGTTCTAAAGAGAACCTATATTTTTTGCAGTGTAGACGCATTGCGAAACTGACACCGCAACATCAACAATTTACGCCAGTTAGTGATCACGGGATGGTGATTTAATAGAAAGTATTTTAAATGACGACCGATCACGCAGACTTATGAGTACAGAACGTTCGAGTTTCTACAGTCATTAGGGTTGGAAGGTTTTTTTTTTTTTTTGGATTTCCGGTTTTTGCCTTACCGGAAAACCGAACCGTAAAATCCAGCAAAAACCGTCCGAACGGTTTTATAAGTGTTTGCGCACAAAGTGATTAAACTATCTTAGTGGGGGGAGAACTAGACTAGAGATCACTATGGACTTTCGTCACTTAGTCTCTCCGGCAAAGAGACGAATACGTCGTGTTCTCATTGTCACATTTTCAACCTTATTGACTTGTTCACCGGAAAATATGACAAACAGAACACAACATAGATAAGATGAATTTTATTGATTTGTTACCCTGATTTATGGTTTTTTTTCTTACTGCATAGGCTTAGCATCCGATCCCATAGAATCCTTAACTGGTAGAGTGCTGGAAGCCCATATTTAAGCTTTAAACCAAACCACGGAGACCCCCCCCCCCCCCTCCACCCCCCCCCCCCCAAAAAAAAGGCGTTGTATTCAATGGAATGCTTCATATTATCTTTGAAATGAATTATTTAGTCTCGACGGATTTGCCTTGTTATAATTTATGAGAGAGTGCCCACCGGCACTCTCTCGTAAATCGTAACAAGGCAAAGATCTGTAAACAAATTTGATGACCAAAATAATTTCGCGCTCTAACAGCTAAGAATGATCAAAGGGAACTTGGGCAGAACCCAGTGAAGATACTTACAGACAGGTCTTTTGTGGTGAGTAATGTCGTAGAAACTATTGCGGATTTTTCCAAGTTGAACGTGAAATGTTATTTACTATCTGTTTTTAACACATAGAACAATCCGATCCGGAACCGAGATTTTTTTTTCCTGAAACCGAACCGAAACCGAATCTGAAAAATCAAAACCTCCCAACTCTCTTCTACTTAATATGTCTACATTTAATAGGTGGGTGGATAGGAACAAACACAATATTTCTGTCTACCTTCATTCCTGTCGATAGGGCAGTCAGTACACTAACCCATTCTAGTGTGCGCCCTTGAGACAATAATTATACAAGTTCACATCCGTGTAAGATCGATAAACAATGAGTTATCACAACGTAACACAACACAAAAAAATGCATATGTAAACATGTACATCTCGCACACAGTGAATATCTTGCATAGCATTCAACCAATAACATCTACATTTATCTACTTATCTATCGATATTTACAATTAATAATATACAATTATTTACAGCAACAAGCTTACAATAATAACATATATGTATATCACGAATCATGATGTGACAACGAAACTCCAGAAGGGTTTGTGAAAATACATTAACTCACTGTACACTGAGTTACGGAATAGTATCGCCCACAAAAATATAATTCGTCGCCAACTGGGCGATTTTGTTGTGTAATCAAATGAAGGCTCAATAATAATTCAATCCTACAACCCTGTAGGGCTGTATTTTTTATTGGTGTTTAAGGCCAAATACTTCTGCACAATGGCTAATCGTAACCGCAACGTGGATACAATTCAAGTTTAGTCAATCGTTTAAACCTATGCTGCCCATTGTAGATGACTTCCACCCCAGGTATTGGTTACCAGGCCCTACTTTACCAATGAAGCAGAGCTTGTTTACAGCAGTAAGCAAGCGCTGCTTCAATTCCGAAGTTCCCATGGGAACTATAGATTTAAATTAGTACTATCCCTCCTCAACGATTTTATATCTCTTCTTTACGCCAAAATGCTTGTATAACGAAGTGTTGAAAGAGATAAATACCCACTGAGGTGGTATGTTAACTGTATAACTGCTGATAGTCAACAGCGGCGGCGCAAAGGAGAGAGGGCGTTGGGGGGGGGGGGGGGGGGACCACCACCAATAATTTCTCCCGTCGGATATTTCGTCAAGATTAAGATATCACTATCCCTTGCCAGTAATCATGTACCTTCTAAAAGGACTAGAATTCATACTATGACTTATGTCTCACAAAAAGTAGGTCATACAAATGAAGTCTGTAATTCGGGCTGTTGGAGTACTGAAACCGTACGTGTTAATGAAACGACTACTTCGTGCATATTTTGTACATTCACTCGTAAGTTTCAAAGACGTCTTGAACTTTGATTAATTTATCCCAGCTGACTGATATTCCAACTACATCATCAAGGCATGCTTTGATGGCGTAGTTGGAATATTACTAAGTCGGGACGTGAGCAATCGGGACGGACTGGGGCGCAGAATTACATTATTAGAGTGATCGTGATTACGTGATTGTCGATCAATGGGCAAGTGGATCTAGACATGGATCTACACAAAACAAAACCCGTTTCTGATTTGTGGGATTATAATAAGAAATGTTGAAATACCTGCAACGCAGCAATCGAAATTCTCACATAGCTTGATCGATCATTACTCCCAAAATACAACACGTTTTCGACGACAGATCCAGTATCGATTCCCAACATATAACTCAAAGCATTTTATTTTATGGTATTCAAATTATAGTTTATGAGTGTCGACGGAAGATGTGTCCGAACTCATTCCAACCAGTGTACATAAGGTAATATGCGGAACCTATTTGAAGGAATCTCAAAATAAAATGAAAAATTAAGCAAACACGCACACTGCTGACTTCATTTGGTAGAAATTGCTGATCGTGTGTGTACAAAACGTTGATATTCACTGATTATGAATTGGAACTGCTGACTGATTTCCGCAACCGCAGCCATCCCTCGCACATACACAAACGCACACGCGCGACCATACATTCATCCGCCGTGATATGTTACTGTTATATTACATGGTTACTAAAATGGAATGTTTGTTACAAGCGTGCACAATAGAGATTACGAAACCTATTTACAAAGGCATTGTTGGCTTGAAGACCGTCTCTTGTGTGCATTGTGGCGCCACCTGTAGTGCTTTATCAATTCAGATGGCGCCTTGACGCACTCAATGGACGAAACGATCCTAATTGCAAAAACCGTTTTTTTCGCTTTGTTAAACTTGGCCTCCAACAATACAAAATGATATATACAGTTAATGATGCACAGTTTAGGCCTAAAAAAGTTTAAAAATATGTTTCTCAGGCCCTCCCGCATGGTCCCTTTGGCTGCCACATGCTCTATGTTTTATAACTAATGCAAACTTAAAAAAATAAATATTAAATAGTTTATGTCTGATATTTGACCCAAGTTAATAAATTTCTGCCTTGAGTGCACCCAAGGGACGAATACACCACCGCCCATGCAATTCTGTAGATTAAGAGGTCTAAAACATAAAAACAAACTAAGAACATGACTCATTGAACTGTTGATGGCAAAGAAATAATTACAAAAATAAAAAAATAAATTAAAAAACCGCTCGCCCACATGCAATTTAACAAAAAAATGGCCTGAGAAACAGATCTACTTTGTGGGGTTTTATAGGTCAATATTACATTAACCCTTTACCCAACGTAACGGCAAAAACCGACCAGCGGCATTCTCAAAAATCGCCAATTAATTTTCATTTTTTTTTTTTGTCTCAAAAACATAGGTTATGACCCCTCATTGGAACGAGCTCATCGAGCTCGTTCCAATGAAGGGTCATAACCCATGTTTGCGAGCCAAAAAATAAAAAAAAAAAATTATTCAAGAATTTTTTTGGCAAGTGTCGTCTGCTTTTCATGTTGGGTGAAGGTTTAATTGAACAGACCAATGCATATTCTCAAGCTGAAGCCTCATGGCTGCAGGTTGAAAACATTGCTTTGACTGCACTCAAAGTATCAGGTACAATTTATATATTTCAATTATACATTATATGACATAATTTAGATGTGTATTTATCATAGATCGCTAAAGCCTGGTGTAAAACTGAATGAGCTATTTTACTATCAATGTGTGTTGCTTCGAAAGTAAAATTGGGGACAAATAAAAAGTGCGATGGCGTCGGAGGAAGACGTGTCTTACAATTACATTGACCTAAAAATACCAAATTCTTATAAAACAATTGAATAGCACCTATGAAAACGACGAATAGAGTAGATTAACACCTTCAAAAGAAAGGAATCAATCATATCTGTTAAATGGCACACATTTTAAGAGACCCCAAACTTATTTCGGATAGGAGGAGATTTTTTCTTCAGCGAGGATGAATGTTGGGTGTATCTCGGCTTTAGCTAAAAGTAGCATTAACTGCTAAGTTGTTATGCTATAGTGTGGTCGCAAGGTGGTCTCTTTCTCGATCAGATCGCGATCTGGTGGCGACAAATCTACAATACTGGGTCGAGATTTCGAAAATGTTACGGAGATTGGCAGAAACAAGATAAAAAACGAAACTAGAAAGAGAGATTTAATAATCCAACTGGTTAGATTGTATAGCACTGACAGCAGACAGACAACTTCGACCGGGTCTCGACTCACTCGCATTCCAGTCGAAATTTTCTGTCCGTTTTTTTTGTGATCATTGCAAAGAAAGACATTCCCTCGAGGTGCATCTGTTTACCTTTTCCAACAATATGTTGAATAACATCATGCCACCGTTAAAAACCAATACAGTATAGTCGCCGTGGACTGGTAATCTACGCGTAGGCAATGTTGTCCACGTATCCATTTACCAGGTAATAAAAATCATCATCAAAAAAAAACTTTAATTCATAAAGCACAGGGTTGTTTTTTTTTATTATTATTCCCATGATTAGTGTTCGGAATCTAATATTATTGCGTGCCTGGAAATATTTCCCACTCGTGGAAAGTGACCAGTCCACGGCGACTGTACTGTAGTTATACCTAAATTCGCTAGTGCAGTCACCATCTTCATAATAGATTTCTACATGCACATAGTTAGCAGCTTTTGCCAACATCACATAACTGATTGTGCAGGTTGTCTAGCAGAGATTACGTATGATATATAGATTGAAATCCACTGTGCATTTTGGCCTGAAAAACGTTAAATTTGTACGTTACATTAAAATAAATGAAAATCGATAGAATGATGAAATATGCGCTGGTTAAGCACAATTGAGTCATGTAATGCAGAAATTGCATCCGGATTCTAACGAGAGCAATAATGCTCCGTTTTCTGTCTGTCACCAAATACACGATTACTGTTGACATGCACTTTGTCGCGGTGGTAACATGTCAGTGTTTCACAACTTCTGATCGTCTTCAAGTCAATGACAAAATGACAAAGGGTCATCAGGAGAACAAACATCTATGTAACTAGTGTAAAGATCGACTGGTACAAATTTTCGGACTGTACATTATGAAAAAAGATTCAGTTTTGAAGTTGCCCGATAGATGTTAGAGATGGGTAATATATCGAAAAACCGAACCGATGCCTATATCATGGCGATACCGAAAACCAGGCCCGAACTAATCACTGAATACTGAAACCGTCTGAATTTTCAAATTTTCCCACATTAACTGTTTAAAAGTCCCTGTTGAGTTTTGATCATAGTTGAAAGGTTAATTTTCATGAAAGAAGTGACTGATTTTCTTTTCAGTTTTGTTAACCCTCAATGGACTAAGCAACTGTACTGAATTCCCACTAGGCTACATCCTTTACATAGCTGTGATTTCTGTTAAGGCAGCCAAGACCTGACTAGAAACCACTGCCCAGGTGTTTTGTCTGTTGTCAGCGGGACCTCCTAAAGATGGCATGGTCATGACACTTGCTCTGAAATCGTAAATGACTGAAACATTAAGGTGCGTTTCGAACAAGTCACGAAATTACTGTAGATACGATGTGTGGTAGTAAAAGAATGCAACTCTTCAGCTCATTGGCAGTGCCATTTATCGCGTTGTGGTAGAATGGTACTACAACAACTTATTCTGCTTTTCATTATGTGAATTCCTCTGTGGTACTACCAGCAAATCTCAGTCAAGTAAGATGCAGAATACCGAACAAATACCGTGGTATACCCTCTAAAAACACCGAAACCGATACCAAACTCAAAATTCCAATACCGCCCATCTCTCATTGATGTTGATGCAAAGTTATCAGAAATAGCAAAGTTTGAAGATGTGACTGACACAAAGAGAGTTTGTGAAAAGCGCAGCAGCAGAGTTGAAAGTTAGAGAGTTATCTATAACAAGAAAACCCCGCTTTCAAGTGCTGCATTCTGACCAAATAATCAAATTTTGGCGCTTGACGGGGTAGGATAATAGATTAACTTCTCTCTCACAAAATCCGAGAATACAAGAGAAAAAAAATTATAAGATACAGTACAGTCGGAGTATTATCATTTCTCTTTTATTTCACGGCCTACAATTGTTACAGATAAGAGGGCGACTGTGGGGTGGGGGTTGTGGGTCATGACCCATCGGAAACATTGCTGATTGCCCGAAGGTTTTCTTTGAAAGCATCTAACTTGAAAAAGGTTGACCATTTGACGAAACAACAATTTCCATTATGCACAAAAAGCCTTACGTTTCATATATCCTTTGTACGACAGCGCTCGAAAGACGTATATGGCAATCGATTAGTAATGTACACGAAAATTGTTCATGTATTATTATTATATTAAAGAATCACACTCGTTAAACGAATGTAATTCTTTCAGATATTAATAATAAATGAATGTTTCGGGGCTGTTTTGTACATAATTATCTAAAGGAAGTATATTAAGTTACGTTTCAAGGTCATACGACTGTGAACGACTCGAGAACGTTGTCGGAAAATTTCAACTCTTACGCTGCCATGTTGGAAAATTCTGAGAGCCTGAACATGAAAGTAGGCCGTCTTCAATACTGGGATCGCAAAAGCGGACAGAGAATTGAGACCCGGAACCAATACTATGTAATTTTCACAATTGTATTTTCTAGAATTGTATTTTCAACATATTAATATTACTGAGTAAAATGAATCATTGCCATCTTAAAAGATATGGCAATTTGCCAAATAGCAAATTGCCATATCTTTTAAAATGGTAATGGTTCATTTCAACCCATTTAAAGCCATAACTAGAATAAAATTCTAGAAAATACAACTGTATAAGTTTTATATTGGCCCCAGATAAAAACCTGGTCGAAATACTCTATTCTGCGTTCTTGGGTATAACACCGCAGAATTTCATCTTCCGAAAAGAAGATGAGAGAATATCTTACCTCCTACAAGTATCTGGGAGTTTCACTGGTTCAAAGACGTCACATGCAGACTGCATATAAAACCATATACTGCCTGTCAACATCAATATACGCTGACACCTATGGGTAATCTCCCCTTTGTTCATTGATTATTCAAAATGGCGGCAGCCGATAAACGCTTCAAGTTGAGAGATTGAGTATTGGGAGCCCATATTTGGTCTGAAGTGCAGGTTAGGCAACATAAAAGGCTTCATATTCTGTGGATGTGTGTCATGTTACCTTCGAAATGGAACTGTTTGGTATGCATGAATTTGCCTTGTTACAAGTTATGGGAGAGTGCCTATAGGCACTCTCCCATAAATTGTAACAAGGCAAAGACACGTGAACACATTGTGAGAATTCTCTCATTTATTTTTGTTCGCTGTTGTTATTAGTTCTGTGCATCAATGCAGCAGTCGGTAAGATATATTCGTTACACAGTTTGTTGGTGGCCTAATATGGTATATATGGTGTCAGTTAATTCCATATTGGACTCGAGCTTCGCTCTCATCCAGTATGAAATTAACTGACACCATATGTACCATATTAGGCCACCAACAAATGTGTAACTAATAAAATTGAATCTTCGAATTTTTGTTCCTTTCCTTTTCGACAAGTCAGATTTTACAGTGCTGTGGGGCGAAAACAGATAGAGAATTTCCAGTCGAAATTCACTGTCCGCTTTTGTTATCACTGTAGTGTAATGATTTGAATTTTAAGTCATCTTTTTACAGGCATTGCACTCCTAATGATATAATAACAAGAGGATGACATATTGGTGATATTCATTGGTATATGAACGTGCGTGTATAACTATAGTGAGGAAGTGCTAATTATCATGTCGCGTGTCGTAGGAGGTCGGTCATAAATTGATTGTCACCATGACTTGCATTTTAAATGGAACGTAAAGAAATATATAAAGATGAACAAGGCGGGCGGTTTTAGAAAATGGGATTGTTGTAAGCAAAGGAAAGGTGGTGGTGAAACCAGAAAGTACGAAATAAAGATGAAACTCCCGGCTGCGCAATCCGTACACAAAATCCTTGACATTGACAAGATGCGTTTACATTAACACCGCCGAATACGAAAATGATCAATTTTGGTCAGCTACATTTTCCATTTAGGATTTTGTATCAATATATCAACAGTCAACCCATTGTACGCTGATGCCGAAATATCTAGCAACAGTTTTTTCTTCACAATGCAAGTAACAATTTAAAGAATTCAGTCTAGTCTGACAGAGCTCATTGAGCTCCGTTAGCAGAAATTGCTTTTGTTAAACTCCTTGTTGGACTCTACAGACAATACTTGCGGTTTGAAATTTTTGTAAATTAGATATCAGCATGCAGGAGGTTAAAGAAATCTTTCATGGAAGATTTTCTGCATTCGTCGGCGTGAGAAGTAGAGAAAAACAAAGTTCACAGGTTCCATATGCTTATGCTATTTACGTCCTCTGTCCAAAAGCAAACAGTTGTAAACAAGCAAATGGTCATTTCGTAGATAAAAATTAAACAGGCACCATTTCATTCTTCAAGAGCTAACCTCATTCTGTGAATGGACGCACGAATGTGGAAAACATGAACCGAACACTTTTTTATGCAAGGTTACTGGGTTATAGCTTTGTTTTTGCGTTTTCGACGGATGTTAATATGTTGGCATATCCGATTGAAATCACGCCGGTGCTCCCTTTAACGGGATGTTGAACTAATAGTCAACATGACAGTTAATATCCGTCTGAGCTACGGTGAATGTAATGGCGTCTGCACAGGTTTAACCCTTTACCAGCCAATCTGCATCCACCGGCGTAATTTACAAATGCAACAAAACTATATCATATGATCCCTCATTGGAACGATCTCGATGAGCTCGTTCCAATGAGGGGTCGCATGATATGGTTTTGTAGAAAGTTGTTGAAAAAAATTTAAAAAATAATTTTAATTTTTTTTATAACATATGCGTTGGGTAAAGAGCTAATGACTAAGTAATTCCTACAACTGTATGGCTACAATAAACTATTTACAAAAATATGTTGCATGTAGGGAGTAGACTGGGCAGGAAGCAAGATATGCCAATCTATTGAATACCGTTACATATTCTGGACAGATGGACAAAAACAAGAAGTCGATATATTTATCCACTATTGGTTGTTCAAATCTGATAACCTCTATTTTGAGTGCTGCACGCATTCAGCCGTCGTGGCTATTATAACCAATGACGATGGGTGAATACTTGCCCCGAAGAGAAAGAGAAATAATTAATAAATATAGCATGGCTTCGGGTTGACTATGCCAATATAGTGGTCCTCGAGGAGAGGATAGTCCCGACGCGTAGCGGAGGGACTATTCTCTCTTCGAGGACCACTATGTTGGCATAGTCAACGAAAAATCATGCTATATTTATTATAGTAGATGTGTGTGTGTGTGGGGGGGGGGGGGGGGGGGGGGGGCACTGAGCAATGGAGTGGCCACCAAGAGCGGCTAGTTTTGTTACAATGTACCAATCTCTAACTACCGATCTCCTACTGGCTTTTATGCCGGAAAACATCCTGTAAATAAATCTTAGCAACGAAAACAAATTGATCCCCAGTTCCAATTTAGCGCCACATACTTTTTCCCCCTAACCATTTGGTCACAGTCCGTTTGCAACTACACTTCCTTCCAGGGGGTAACAGGTAGACAGCCAATCTGGCTATGTCACCCCCCTACAGTATACTGTATACTAAACTTATGAAATATATGAATTTGTAACCATTATTTATGTATACTGTGAATAAATTATCTGAATCTGAATCTGAAACCATCTTAAATACTGAGTACGCAGTGGTCAAAGTGCATCTTGAAACATAAAATAACTTGATAATAATTCGTTGCGTCAGTACCAGAAAATTGGAACAAGCTCGTTGAGCTCGTTCCAATGAGGGGTCATAACCTATGTTTTCTAGAAAAAAATGAAAAACAATCGTTATTCAGGAATTTTGTTTTCAAGTGTCGTCTGCTTTTCTTGTTAGGTAAAGGGTTAACTATAACTGTATCAAGGGGACACGGTGGCTCAGTGGTCAGAGCATTGAACTTCAAAACGAAAGGTCCATGGGTCAGTCCTGACCAGCGGTAACTGCGTTGTGTCCCTGGGCAGGGCACTTAATCCCGATTGCCTACACTGGGACACGATTGCGCTAATATTGAGGCGTAGTGCACGTCGATGGTGAACTTGCCTTCGGCCAATGCTAACCCAGATTGTAAACCAAGATTGTGCTGAGTCAGTATGTTGGTGAGTCTGACAGTTGTCTGTCACTGCTCGGTGGTTCTTTTCGGGTACTACGGCTTCCTCCACCCTCAAAACCGTCCGACACGATGTTACTCTGGCTGTCGAAAGTGTCGTTAAATCAAATAAATAAATAATAAAATATAAAAATAAATAAGTAAATAAATAAAAGTCATAAATAAATAAATAAATAAAAGTCATAAATAAATAAATAAATAAATAAATAAATAAATAAATAAATAAATAAATAAACAAATAAATAAATAAATAATTGTATCGGGACGCTTGCATCTCGTTTCATGTGTAATAAACAAGACTGTCGTGGTCGACTCTGATTAACTGACGTGACTAACCCAGAGTCTCTTATGAGATGCATTCATCAGGCAAACATTGTATAGACCCGCTTATGACTAACTGATTTGAGAAGCCCCTTTCTTTCCACAGATGTCAACACTAAAAACGTCATCTTAACACAGACACGCATTAACACCCATGTTGCATCACACGGAAACCCATTACTCTGTTTCCGAGGAGCAGCAAATTGGAGAAGATGACATTGTTAAAGTTGTCAATAGCAGAACATTCTACAAGTGGAATGTGTATTGTATTCGAATATTTCAATCGTTTTACCATTTCTGTCAATTAGTAATCAGTGGAGAAAGACGTTTAAGCAATTAGCGTTCATTATTGGTGAAAATGTTGCTGATTTGTGGCAATTCATCTTCATTAAACTGCACTCAGATTTGTATCCACTGTATAGTTAAAGAGATCCTATATTTGTCTTTCCATTCAAACTGTGAATATCCAAATAATTTCGTTTAGACATTACAAAACAGCTTGAGATGAAATAACTAAAAAGTGGAGACAGCGTGCACTCAGTCACCCACAGCCAACACCGTAGCTGCTTTCAGATATTGGGAGGATTTAACCCTGTTTGATGGGCAATGGCATGAATATACCAAACGGTTCTATGTACGCAGTCATAAATCAGTCGGGTTAAATATTAACCCACATCAACTGGATTGAGTGGATATGAACCCAGTTGGGTTCATATTCACTCAACCCAGTTGGTTTGGGTTCATTTTTTACCCAACTGATTTTAGAGTATATGAACCTATACTTCTGGCGTGCTATTCGGATAAAGAGTCTATTGTTAGGGTAGTTAACAAACGGCAATAACAGACTGCCACATTTTTTACTGCGGCGTTGGTGATTGCGCTGCCTAATTTCTGAGGGTAAGTTTGACCCGCATAATTATCACCTAACTATAAACCCGTCGTGACAGTTCTACGCCTATGCGAAGGTCTTTGAACACGCCCATTACCAGACAATAGCACTCTGCATTCCTACTGCAAGACGAGACAAAAAAAAATGTTCGGGTTTATGACAACCGCTCCCAACAACCTTTGCAGGCGGTGATTACGATGTCGGGTGCCAATTGCACTTTTGGTACCAACGTTTGGTACCAAAAGTATATTGTTGGTAGATCTCAAGGGTTTTGTGATCTTTTAATTCAGTGTGGTGTTTTCGATAAAATCGCTGTGTGACGGTACAGGTGAGACGGAATTTACTTTTATCAGGTTATCCGTAGGTAACTTTATAATCATAGCTTTTTGTGGGTTAATAGTTTATCCATTTAATTTGCTTCTTATCGAAACATTTCTGTGCTACTAAATCATTTTTGTCTTGCTTAATGTTTTTTATAAAACTTCTAGAAGATAATAAACTAGCTTCTACTAGTTTATTTCGGGTGAATAAAAGGTGAGTAAACAATAATCATGAAATTATATTGTAAACGTTAATTACAGACTTTTTCTTATTTTATTATCTATATTTTTATCATTTGTGGGTTTTTGCAACTAAAATACTTACTTATAATAAATTAAAATGTCGTACTTCGAGTGCAACAAGGCGCCATCTGAAGATGGCGCCTTGTTGTACTCAATGGACAATACATAGTTAATTTGTTCTCATTTACAGTCATATTACATTTGGAACTAAAATCTTTAATTTGGCACCAAAAAATGTAATTTGTAACCGAACAAAAATCCCACCGGACATCTAAAAATGTCGGGTCAGCGTGTACACCGCTCGCCGTCACACCCTCATTATGGCGCTTGACAAACGCATCCACATGTCGTGACGTTCTGTGTATCTATTACCCATCCTACACGCTGATCTGATTTCATCTTATAAACCTGTAAGGTCTGTCAATTAGTCGTTGAATTTCACCTATCAATTTTTCCTTTTACTACATTTTTACAGATATGAATGGGTTAATCCGACAAATAAATATTTGTGCCGACAGGGTTAACCCTTGCAATGTAATATGCACGATTTTGGGCAAGGCGAAAACAGTAGTAGCAATGACAAGTTTACCCACCCTGTCAACAATTCGGTAAGGAAAACAAGCTGTCATTTAATCTTACAGCCCTGTGGGTTTTGAAATTAAATTATTACTGAACCTCCGTATAAGTTCAAAATAGTTTCGCCAACTTTGCTTTAAATTTCTTTGTTTAGAAGGCTAATATTCAAGAGCTCTGTATTGAACAGATTATGATGAAATATGTGCATTTGAAATGATGCTATACAGGTAAGTGAAAATACGATTCCAAAGGCGGCAGAGTCAAGGGCACATCGATTTGGCCCTAACGTTCAAATTGTTTTCCATAGACATGTTACATGGTTACGTAATAGATTTACTTTTTCTGGAACTTAAAAATGTGTCAATACACAAGTATTCCTGTAACACACATGTAAATTTAAATTTACATGCATTTGGCCAAATAATTCTACCTGATGCCGATCCGGTCCGTTTTTCTATTCTACTTCAAACACGAAATAGACTGAATGATGACCAGATATAGGCATGAACAGCAGAAAGGAGAATTTTGGCTAATAGTTACAATGAGTCCCTTCACTGCAGCAGGGTGCCATCTGCATTGCAGATGGCACCCTGTTGCACTGAAAGGACGATTTTCTGATAAATCCTTCCAGGCTGTGGTTTAACAGGAAAGGACATCGTCAGCTGAGTCAAATGTATAGCATATTTGTCCCCTCCCATCCACAAAAACATGATTGTGTCATTTGAAAAACAAACCCTCACACACACACACACATAGACACACACACACACACATTTATGAATAAGGTCCTTTGCCCTTCTAAAAACCCCGGAATCAAGGAAATGACTTTTTTGTGGGCCCATTCATAGTTCGCTGTATTTGTTTTTTTTTTTTTTATATCTCCGCGCAACCCTCAACCGCCTTTCTATCCACGCATACACCAATGCGACGAAAGCTTAATGGAAGTGTGGGAAGAGCACAGAGGTCAAAGACGGCCAGGATCCACATAAATGCCATCCCCTTGATTCTCATATACTGATGGAGGCAAGGAGTAAAAACAATGTGGGTGGGATGTAGTAGGAGAGGCAATTAATATACAATGTCTCTGATATGGTTGAAGACCGACTACGTCATTTATCATCAAATGAACAAGTAAATGTTGGTCTCTTTTCATGGTATGCATCAACGGTCTGTACATGATTCGGTCCATTTTTCAACTTCAACCCGCTTCCACACTAAAGCTTAATCATCGAGTTAGACGATGACTGAAGTAGAATTCACCGAACCAACTGAAGGTGGAATGCATTGGCAAGTGGATTCTAAATTTACATATAATGTATTTGGTGGTGTCTGTATATTGACATATTTATAAACTTATCTTGTATACTCGTGAAAAAAAAAGTCTTGAAATGTGTCCCTCCCCCTCACACATCGTTTCTGGTGCTTCTATAGAACTCATGTTTTCTGGGATAGCACACACATTGATAACTGCATCTGGAAGTCTTTGTTTGGTCGATGTGTTACTTCACTTATTTTTCTTCAACAAAACTGCAAGTCAGAAGTAAATACAACTTTCAAGTTGTTCCAACATTTTTTGAAATGATAGCTGGCTGTCTTACACAGTATTTGTAAAGAGACTAAATTATTAACCACACTGCATCACCAATATCACACACCACATTAGTAGAATGTTACACAAAACAGACCGCACTGAACTCGCCCCATTGCCTTTATCGTCAATACTGGGCAGCGGCTTTCGCTCATTATACCTTTCCGTGCTTTGACGGAAAACTATTTTCGGTTCGTCAATCCTATACGTGTTTTTGTAAACACTTTCAGTACTAGTTGTTGAGACTTCGAGTTTCATATTCCCGGAATCAGAAGGTGGAAGAAGAAGTCGCTTGCATACTTTAGTGCTTGCATCTGCAAAACAAAAATACAAACAATATAAATTCCAAATGTAATTCTATGATCCACAGGCAAGTTTCGGGATGATGGGGACGGTGTTGGCTTGTAGAGAATGTTTTCAGTACCTAATTGTTCTGCTAATGATTATAATTGTTTCCACATGATGGCGCTTTTCAAAGAAAAAAAGGGCATGGTATCTGAGAATTCGATATCCACTTGGACCTTTCGAATCGGAATTTTTATCGTCGAATCGAGTGAGAAGTCCAAGGTCGACCTAGACATCGAGTCTGAATCGAATCGGAAATAGCAAGAAACAATTTCCGTGAAATCACATTGTTATTCAAATTATATGATTACCAAATATTTCCTTGAGAATTGAGCGTGCCACAGGAACATGTAGTATGAATATCCGAGTGCCGAGGTTACATGTTGGACTTTTACAGCAGTACCTATAAAGTGGAGTGCAGGATTCCTGAGCTCCGCTTTATAAGTACTATTGCGATAATGTAACGTGTAAGACACGCAAGCCTGCCGATAGACCGACTGACGTTAAAACGCCACAGGCAACTTTTCGTTCATTCTTGCAGCACTATTCCGCCGCCAGAAGACATTTATTTTCCATCATCCCATTATTAAAAACACATGAGTTACTCGATTCGAAAATATAGGAATCGGGAGGCCGGAATCTAACGACTGATGTCGATATCAAATCGAATCTTCGTAGCTTCGCAAGGGCTCCAATCTCCACAAACACCATCACTATAATCGTCTTCGATATTACGATATTACCCTCAAGGGCTCTCAAGCATTTTTCTGAGAGCGCATATAGATGAGATTTCGTTCCCATCGCATTGCATAAGATAAAAGCGCCAGGAATATCGAATCAAGAGAAACAGCTGGCTCAGATGCCTTCTTGCCATTACTTCTATTTTGTATTCTGGCGATGCGGGTTGGACACTGTAACTTACCGAGTTTCCACAGAAAAGGAGGATTAAATTACGACTGTTCACTTTACTACAATTTACCACTCCTAGACCACCATGGAATTAATGGAAAAGCAGTTTTAGAGAAATGTATTTAAAATACTTCAGCAGAGGTGGCGGAAGCTCGATAAAAGTGGAGGGGCACACATTTTGAACACTACCGTGGTTCAGCCCAATGGGAGGAGAAGTTACAAGCGTATGTCGGTAAATGTACCGTGACACATTATAGTATCTTGTTTAGATGAGCATTCCGCGGTGTGGTCACTGCCCTGTTTATTTATTGTACTTCGATCATCTCCCATCCCGAAGGCTAGAAGTAGAAGATAGGGACTGAAGCGACCGAAGGTAGGATTCATTGGCCAAATGTTGTTTGGATTTGCAAATAATATACTACAGGAATGCCTGTATATTGGTACGTTTGCACGCGCCCAGTGTAAATAACTATATAACCAAGCAACATGTCTGTGAACAAACGTGGAGGGCACGTGTCCCCCGTGACCCCGATTCCGCCGTCTCTGTACTTCAGTAAACATTTACTACGCCTATTATGTTGTCATATCGAGGAATGCAAGGTTTACCCTTTCGCACAAATCATCTCCACCTGGTTAACCCTTTACCTAACATGAAAAGCAGACGACACTTGCAAAAAAAATTCTTGAATAATTAATTTTTTTCATTTTTTGTCTCAAAAACATAGGTTATGACCCCTCGTTGGAACGAGCTCGACGAGCTCGTTCCAACAAGGGGTCATAACCTATGTTTTTGAGACAAAAAATGAAAATATTTTGAAAATTAATTGGCGATTTTTGAGAATAGCGCTGGCCGGTTTTGGCCGTTACGTTGGGTAAAGGGTTAAATCGAAATGAGACTGTAACAGGAAATGTGGTAATCGGATAAAAATCGATCCAGCTGTCACAAAGATACATAGACGAGAAGGGAGGGGGGGGGGGGGCGGTTACCTTTGCATTTTAAACGACTGGGGAAATGGGCTCACTTAAAATGGTTGTAATCTGAGAGCGGCACCACCTGTAGTCTTAACCCTTTACCCAACGTAACGGTCAAAACCGGCCAGCGCTATTCTCAAATATCGCCAATTAATTTTCAAAATATTTTCATTTTTTGTCTCAAAAACATAGGTTATGACCCCTCGTTGGAACGAGCTCGTCGAGCTCGTTCCAACGAGGGGTCATAACCTATGTTTTTGAGACAAAAAATGAAAAAAATTAGTTATTCAAGAATTTTTTTTGCAAGTGTCGTCTGCTTTTCATGTTAGGTAAAGGGTTAAAGTTGAGCTGCAAGCGTACTACGATTTCACAAAAGCAAGGAAGCCTCGTAGGTCGAAAGCCTCGTAGGCTGACGATTGCAAATATTGATTGATCTATGCCTACCAGCATTTCGACAAAATATGATTATTACACGCCTGTTCTATGAAATCCCCATCTACAGCAACACTAAACTACGCAGAAAATGGAAATATGTTTCGCACATTTGTGCGGAACAGAAGTCATTGACGGACAGTTTTTATAAAGAAGCGACATTTCACTGGAATTTTTTACAAATCGTGCACCGCAATTACATTTTGAATCGCTAGCGATAGCTAAAAATCGTCCCCTGAGTTCCAATGTATTCTATGTGCCAGTAGGCACATGGAACACATTGGAACTCAGGGGGCGAACTAGTAACACGGGTTTCCCTCGCAAATTTGGTTGGCGATAAAATGTGTTCTTTTTGTTGATAGTTGTCAAATGAATTGCTGAGTGTCCTTCTAATAATTATTTTTACAGACACGAAGGCGTGTAATAAACACAGAACGGCACGCGTGTGTGAATGGTTTAATCGATAGGGCACTTGTGCCATCGCGGAAGGATGAAACTGTAGACCTGCGGCGTCTCGTTCTATCCTTCCGCGCTGGCACTAGTGCCATATCGATTAAACCATTCACACACGTGTGTCGTTCTGTGTATTTATGGAGTAAAAAGGTGAATATATATTAAATATGGGAGACAAATAAAAACAAAATAAATATTGATATATAAAATAATCTTAAGTACAATCTGCACCTTTGTGATTTTTTTTTTTTTTTTTTTTGGGGGGGGGGGTGGCTTTTTGAAGGCTTTTATCCAAAACTCGATAAGTTCACACCTTACGACAAGAGTAGACAACTAATAAATGAATATTAAAATTATTCACACCACTCCAGTGAGATCACTTGGACATGTGGCAACGGTCATGGAAAAATATAAATTCACCCCTTTAGAGGGTTAAACGCGAACGCGTCTTGAAATGATTATTTTTATTTTAAAACACTTTTTTGTGCGCGCGTACAGCGCAAACAATTTATTTTAGCCTTTTGAACCTTCGCGCATTCCCCACATGCCAGGCACCATCTCGTATACACTGACTCTCGTCTGCGATAGGGATTTGTAGTGTGCAGAGACTAGAGTTATGGTCGAATGTGGTTCCTGGTTACGTCTCGATTTGCCGGCTGTCCGACTTTTAAAATTTTTCGATCTGCCCGTGAGCTAATTAAAGATTTTCTCAGTTTGCCCGCAGCTCATAGAAAGTGTAACTATAGTTTGTTTTAAATAAGTGAACAATGTTCTGCTACCAATAATTACTATTTATTAATACTATTACTTCATTAACGCGTGAAGTTATGTGCGCAATATTCTGGAGTGCACTGAGGTAACACAACTTATCTAAGTATTTCGTATATATGGATTTGACTTGTTACAATTTATGAGAGAGTGCCTACAGGCACGCTCCCATATACTGAAACAAGGCAAAGCAAATGAACAAATTTTGACAGAGAATAATTTAGCACCTTGCTAGTTAATGCTTGCATACACATACACACACGGGGGGCCAGGTTTTTCCCAACGTTTGTTTCACAAAACATAACTGATAAAAAATAAAATTCTCTGTTCCGTCCCAATTGAAAATAAATTCCGGTGATAATCTAGGTATTGATTTTTTACGGCCTTATGTATGTATGTATTAGTGAAACCTCTATCAATGAAGTTTCTTCGTATAATTTATTGAACTTATTAGAATTAGATTATAGCAGTATAATCAGACTTAAACTTCTACAACAAATGTTGTTTTAACAATCAACATGCATTACTGACTCCCACTTAAAAAAACAATAGAAGCCGGGAAATCGAGACCCCCCCCCCCTCCCCCCCCACCCCCCGGCTCATACTTTCAATAATCTCACATGAAACACTCTTGAGAGCCAGTTTACATGTCAAAATGGCATATGGTGACATAATTTATTTCATATACACGAATAACAAACGCGGGTCAAACCCTTGTCTGGACGTTACAGTAGACTTTAGTCTCACAGACTTTACAGCTACCCATTACCAACAATTCCACCAGAATGGACACGGGAGTTAACTCGAAATTCTGAAGGCATCGACTTGTCTACGATTGTAATTATCTGTTCACTGATTGAACTATATATAGCATGAGCTTTCGGGAGAAGAGAAGTGCAATTCCGCGTAGGATCTCACTTAATTGGATATCGCTTGATTGATTAAGCTTTTTCATTGAATATTAATAGTCAAAGTCCTTACAACAACTATTCTCGTATGACTAATAAATTTCATTTTTGCAAAAGCCTAAAGTAACAAGCAAAACCGGATAACGCTATACACACGAATCGCCTTTCACTTTTTTATATTTTATTTTATTTTTTTTTGCTTTCAAAACTTGGGTCATGACCCCTCATTGGAACTAACACGTCGCGTTCGTTACTACCCCCTCTCTTTTTGTTGGGTCCCTGGGGACTCCCCATGGGGAATCTTCATGAAATGAAAGCTTAAACTGGGTAAATTCCCATAGTAATTTTTACCAAAATTATTTTTGAAGCTGAGCAAATAGAATCACACTGACTGACTTTCAAAATACCGATTTTAGGGACAAAAAGAGTCAAACAATGGTCTTAAACACACCTGGGGTCGACTATTTTCGTAACATTTACTAACGTTATACACGATTTTTAGAACCAATTTTCAATCCGAAAAGGAAGCCAAAAAAAAACAAAATGATGCAATAACTAACATAAGCATAGCACATAAAACTAGAAATATTGAACCAAATGGAAATAACACGAAAAATATTGTCACTCAGCCTGTTCTTTGTGTAATAAATGTTTAAAATATTTTCTCCATAGGCCAGTATGAAAAATTTTTCCCGAAAGTTGCGCATGCGCTGTCATCATCGGACGAACTGTTGAGAATGTGTGGACTCGTAATCCACGCATGGGCAATGATGTCCACGCATGCGTTTACTGGGTAATAAAATTTACACGAATAACAGAAACAGATCGGACCATAGTCAGGGTGTTCTAAAAATGGGTTAGTGAGCCAATCTACCCATTGCGATCAGATATGTCAAACTAATTAGAAAGGTCCAACCAGAATACCTACCAAACAATGTTGATCTTCGGGATGGAAAATCCCAACCTTTACTATGCGAGTTCCATCTCAACTCGTTAATTCTGGTGTGCCTCCATCTTTCCCAAACTTCCCGACGAAGACGTCTTTACTCTGAACTCATAACAAAAAAGTGTGTTTGCAGTTTAATCCCAAAACCGACGAGCGTGGAAAAGAATACTATAGCTTTCTTTCACCAGACAGATGATTATAGTAGAGGCAACTTGAAATGTCGCAGAAGTCCCCTCCCCATACCAGCAGTATATCGCGCAAAAGCATTTCGACACCACAAATAAAAACAACAACAGGCCTCTATGACCAACGCACATGGTCATGGTACTAAACATCTAACTTTTAAGAGGATAAACATTATTGCATATTCGGAAAACGAAACATCCTCCCCACATTTGTGCCTGGTACGTTTTAAAGAACTTCCCCATAAATATGCGATTCCAATTAAACTTGAGTAAATATTTACCATCATCTAACACCAAAGACGCTCTAGTATTTCTGTTGAGGTGAACTGCAACGTTAGTAAAAACGCTGCATTGCGTGCTACTCATTCTTGTTAGCTGTCGGTATGGCCTCATTGTATCTGGATGAATATTACCAGATATGACCTGGAAATAAAAACAAAGTTCCATGTTCGTTCTAATGATGCAGTTACCCCAGAAGCATGTTGCACACGTGCACTGCAACGTTCCCTTCATGAGTGCACGCCTAATTGTTCGTTCAGTTTTTAATAACATAACGTCGCGTGAGAATAATAAGGTTCTATCCTTGTACTAGAAGATGGAACCGTATGATTCTCACGCAGCGACAATCTTTTTCAATGATATCTGATTCGCTTGAAAAGTTGGTCGAGATGAGTTTTTCATAACTCGATGTATCATTTTCTTTTACCACGTTATAAACATCATCATCAGCAAAATTTTAATTAATCAAGCACAGGGTTGTACCCGGTGCTTCATTAATTAGATTTTTGATAATTATTCCTATAATTAATGTTTAGAATCTGCGTCCGTGGAAATATTGCCAACGTGTGGAAAGTGACCAGTCCACGGCGGCTGTACTGTATGTAATGATATCGTCGTTGAGAAGATGTCGCGTCAGAGTGGACAACAGGCGTCCAATCGAAAGCAACCACCATTTTATGGTCGGAAACTACAACAAAGGAAGACTGTAGTGCAAAAAATCCACAAAATATAACAAGGGAGATTACATCAGATGACTTCTTAAATCAGCGTCAAGGTTACTATTTAAGGAATAGTGCATGGCTTGGAGTTGACTGCGCCCATATAGTGCCCAGTGAGGTGGTGTAGTTCCCGCCGCGAAGCGGAGGGAACTACACCAATCAACGACAAGACATGCACTAATCCTTATATTATATCGAACACCCATCAAGAAAAACATCTGTCCAATTTGTTAATCTATTACCAAGGTAGCAGCCCTACCAACCAGCGTTATATAGAAAAAAATACCATGTAGTTTTCAAAAAACATTTTCTTCTTCCAAAACACGGCTTATTGATATGAGCAGAAGACAAATTTTGAATCGTTCGGCAAGGGTAAACAAAACCTTTCCCCCAAACGGAACTGTGTATTCTAGAATCGCGCAACTCGCGAATGAAAGCTATAATTTTCGAAATTTGACAACGCAGTTTGATAATTTTCACACATTTGTCACACATATACATTACCGAATGGGTCAGTACGGGATACAAACCTGCGAAGATTCGAATGAATTCCATTATTTATTCGTTTACTGCCCAAAACATACAATTAAATAGCGAAATAATATTAGCAGCGAAACAAACGATTTTTCATATCCGGACGCGTTCTCATGAATGTTGTACCCAGGTATGGATCATTCTCTTCGAAGCGAGATATGGATCATCTTCTCAACGAATAAAATGAACGCCTCGGAAAATGTGACTTCAACAACGGAAAAGCGATACATGTTTCCACAATCATTTTTTCCGGGTCGTTTTGTGGATGTTGTGCCTCTGTGAAACCATATTTAAATTTAGCCTGATCAGTTTTATTCGCCCAGTATGAAAAGAAAACTGATATGGTAGTGTGCTAAAAATAGAAAACGTGTAGTGCCTGGGTATAGTGCCTGGTCAGTTCTGTGGATGCAAACTACACGAAATAGGGTATCATCATCTTTCAGCCAATCAGAATGCAAGGATGTCACGTGAGATATAATATAACATAATTAGCCGCATTAGCTATGGATTAGACATCATTTTGTCGTGGTCAGAACATATTGACAGTATTTGTAAAAAAGCTTACGCGAGGCTATCCCAGTTAAGAAAATTGAAATATGTTTTTAATAGGAAAATCCTTGAAAAACTGTATCTTGCTTTTATCTTACCAATTTTAGAATATGGAAATTCAGTATGGAGCTGCGCTCCCGAGTACCAACTCAAACGAGTGGACGATGTTTACTGTGACGCTGCCCGAATAATCACAGGACTTACAAGGTCTGTTTCAAAAGAACGACTTCTGCTGGAAGTAGGTTGGAACAGTTTGGAAAGTAGGCGTCATGTTCAGAAAATGTGTACTTTTTATAAAATTGTTAATCGAACAGCCCCGAATTTTCTACATCACCTACTACCACAACGTGTCTCCGACAGATCTCATTATAGTCTACGCGATGCATCAAATTTTGCCCCTTATCATTGTCGAACGGAACTATTCAAGTGATCTTTTTTCCCTTCCTGTACTGAAATTTGGAATAATCTGCCCGATGCCATTCGCAATAGCACTTCACTAATCGAATTCAAAAGATTGATCTCACCAGCCAATTTCAAACCACCTTCTCATTTTGCGACAGGAACTCGTAACTATAACATCATCCACGCGAGGCTACGGACTGGTTGTAGTGACCTTAATGGTGATAAATATAATAATTACATTGGTACTTCCCCAATCTGTTCTTGTGGCAGAGGCGTTGAGGATGCAGAACATTACTTTCTGCACTGCACCAACTATGAGGACATTCGTCAAACCCTATTTGACGAATTGAGACGAGTAACAAGTGACAGGGCTACAATAGATTTGTTACTTTATGGGAGCCCATCATTGTCATTCAACAGTAATGCATGTATTTTCCTGTCTGTTCAAAAATTTACTCGGGACTCACTCCGGTTTAACCCAGACCACGGCGCATAGATGCAACCATGTAGGATATGACAGTAATAACGTTCAATACGGGTCAGGTGGCACAACATACATGACGTACCGACTGGTTTTATACATGTAGTTGATACTGTTTCTTGCGGCACTGCATCAGCCAGAGACACCGGAAGCAGGGTGTGTGAAGGGAGGGCATCATCACTATATGTATATAGTGTAGTATGGAGCAGGTTTTTTCTTTCTTTCTGTTTTCCTTATGTTTTTCCTTTTTATTGGTAACTTTTTCACTATCTAATTAAGTCTTTCTTTTTATCTATCCTAATTTGTTTTTCATAATTTTGTTCTGCCATTGTATTTCTGTTATTCTATGTACAGGAGCGGAGAGTTTTCTAAGTGACTAGCACTTGTTCTCTAATCCTGATTTGCATTTATTAATGGCAAATAAAAATATGTTTAATCTAATCATTTTGACGTTTCTCAATAACATATTATGAACACAAATTTAAAAGAAATTAAATTTCGCATCACATTTATATCGACACTCCCCCACCTCACCACAGCCGCCAATACAAAACGTATTATAAATGGTATTTGATTGCATTACGTTAGGAAAATACACTAAGTAACGAAATGGCGTTCGACTTCCTGGTCGTAGGAAAAACATTATACCACCCGGGATACTCACACAACGTTTACGTTGAATAAGGATGTCTAATCGCAGAAACTGCAATGTATACGCAATAGTTGGTTAGATGGTATCGTCCAGTAGGAGGCGGATGTCTCGTCGTGAAATGATGAGGCTGCATACCCAGCCCTTCAAATGCTCTCAGGCAATTGGCAATGTTGTGGTGAGCGTCCCAGTAGGCCGTTGTAGATAAACGAAACGTACTCAACTTTATTTTGCAAGAGAAATTCAAAGGGGCCTCGCTGAGTCTTCAACGTCAATGTCGAGTGTTCTCTCTCTCTCTCTCTCTCTCTCTCTCTCTCTCTCTCTCTCTCTCTCTCTCTCGCTCGCTCTCTCTCTCGTAGTCGGTAAATGATTTGGCATGGGTAACACTAGCGAGGGCCTTCCGCCATTAACGTGTAGTGGCTGGGGCATCTTTGACTAATAAAACAGAACATAACTCAGGCAGAGTACGGGGGACTGGAATCAATGATGTGAAGTTTTTTTCAGTATTTCACGTGCGTCGAATACAAAAAGAACACCACCTTACTCTGTATTTATACCATGATTACCTATTCTACAATATATGAAAAGGCTATGACATAAATTTTAGCTTTATACACCAACCGTGGTGAACACTCCAGCAATGGGATTTCAACAGTTAAAATTTACACCTACAGTGAAACTACATCCAAGCTGTCCTTTGGTGAGGTCGACCTGAATGCGAACTTGTCTAAATTTATCGCACGTCGCCTCGCGAAGAGTGAAATGAAAGTGGCAATTATTTATTACGTTTTTAAATGAGTTTATCCCATAAAACGCCAAAAATTAACAAACATGCATTGTCTCATGTTAATAAAGCACCCATAACTCGAAATAGTATGTTATTATGTTATTAAAATGAAAAAAAAGGTCCTATTTCTTTTTCTATTTCGTTTCGGTGATAAAACTGACAGCGGAAGTACCGCCCGCCGATCCTCATGTAAACAAAAACAAATTCGCACGTATGTTCGGCTGCGGCTCAGTAAAATCGAGAAAAAATAATAGCGACTCTTAATAATGTGGCGATCATGGTATACATGTAAATAAAATATACGCAAAGTAGCTTTGTGTACCAAATGTTCACCACTTGTGGTGAACATTTTGTACACCAAGCTACTATGGGTATATTCTATATTTATACCACGAATGAACTTGAATTAAGTGAATGAAGCTGGTATTATTTTAAAGAAAAATATCACCTTTGGCGGTCTGGTAGCTTTTTTGCTTGATACCATTTTGTCGAATTATTCAGTCACATCATTACTTCACACAGACGCGTGACTTCCAATCAGATACGTTCTTACACGTTGTTCCTTCTCTTTGTCCAGATTCCATGCGAGGTGTATCTAGCGCATTCCCCAAATGTCTGTATTGTATAGCGTAATGTTAAATACGCACACCAACTGTGGTACTATAAACATGAAATTGTTGAAAAATGCTGGCATCCGCAGATATATTCAGGAATCAAAGTGTAGAAGAAAGTCAAATTGTTGCGAAAAGAAAACTGGCAATGGAATGTATATTAGGGCCCTGCGAGGATTCGATTCGACACAAAACACATAGTCCGAATGGAAATCGTACATAAATAATGCTAAAATAAAAGACTGAGTGCAACTTCCGCTACATTAACATAAATAACAACTTTACACGTGCCTCCTGCCATACTAATTTCAATATCACTCGGCCCTACCATTGTTAAATGCAAATTTAAGGTTTGCAAGCAATGTCGACGATGAACTATAATCCGTACAGGGTAATATTCCAACTACAGAATCAAGACATGCCTTCGACGAAGGCATGCTTTGATTGTGTAGTTGGATTATTTTATCAGTCGGGACTTGAGCCATCACAGTAGGAACGAATCAGGTTTATAGCACCCCTACCCCCATCGGTCATAGCGCCATTAATTCGATTCGAGTTTCGATTCGATTTCGAATAATAGACGTGATTCGATTCGAATCGAAAATGTGTGATTCGCAGGACCCTGATGTATATGCTGCAGCAAATGTCTCATCCCCGATGAAAATAACATTTGTGACCAAATCGAACCAATCATAAATTTTCCGCATATCTCATGATACCCAACACTTCATGAAACTGGTAAGTCCGGTCACATCACCGTATAAGTTTTGGTCTTTCAAAACCAAATGGACGCACATGGCAATTTCAAAGTTCCGAGTTTATTACAACCACCCTTTGTTTACTCCCTGTATATATTTTTTAAATGAACATATTACATCCCTGTGTTTTGAATGACCACGTAAACTAAAATATATGTCAAGTTTGTGTAGCTTCAGGCAGTTTTGGTTTCACTATTGATTTCTTGAGAATCACAAAAATACTGAATCTAATTACTTAATTCAGAAAACAAACAAATGTATTTTGCTACTCACCCAGCAACTAAATTCGTCTTCTTGCTGAACTGTCCTCGTTATTAGGACGTCATCTAATACCCCTATGGAATCATGGATGTATGCGAGGCACTGAAATTCTGTGAAAACAAAGAAGACAAATGCTGGTATAACCTGTTATGCTTCCCCCAGAAAGTTTACAGTTATACCCAGTACCAAGATCGTGTTACATCAAAGAAAACAAAATTAAAGATAACCAAAAATACTACAAACACAGTACTGTGATACAAAAGCGGACATATATTTTCGACCGAATTTTTCTGTTTGTTCCCCCACCCCTTACAACACGTACACATCTTATGTGTCTAATAAATAATACTTATTTCACTCGTCGAATGGAATCTCAAATGCTATTTTTGTTTCTTTCTCAAAATTCGGTCTCGATTTTAAATATGAATGCAGGAAACCTCGACTCGCTATCCAGAAAAAAAACGCTTTGGCGATGATATTTTTGTATTACTACCATCAGTAATACTACACGTATATCTACTACTGTTGTTACTATTTGCGTTAACCTATTACTAATAGAGTTACCAGTAGTGGTAGCAGTATCGAGTTTGCTCCTATTATTAAAACTTCTCTTACGTAACTCCCCATTCGTATAATTACTTCCTAAAATCAGTAGGGTTAAAATTAACCGAAATCAGCTGGGTTGAGTGAATATGAACCCAGTTGATTTGGGTTGATTTTTAACCCAACTGCCTATAGAGTGTACTCTAACAGTCACCAGAAATACAAATACTTCAAAGAGGCACAGTGCTCGGCGGTTACGGCACTGGACTTCACGTCGAAAGGTTCACGGTTCGATCCCCGCAAGGGGTAACTGCGTTGTGTCCTTAGTCAAGGCACATAATCCCGATTGCCTGCGTGGGGGCACAGTGGCGATCTGTGCTAGGACGTACTGCACGTCGACGATGCCCTTGCCTCCAACCCATGTTAACCCTGCGTGTGCGCAGTTGGTACGTTCAGGAGTCTGACATTACTCGCAGCAGCTCGGTGGTTTTCTCCGGGTACTTCCGGCTTCCTCCACCCGTACAACTGTCCGACACGAGTTCACACTGGTTGTACGTCGATAAAAAACAACAGTAAATAAATAAATGAATACAAATACTTCAACAAGTACTGGCAATGCTGCTTCTGATGCTACTGATACGCTGCTGTTATTACAATCACTGTTACACATTACTATATAGTAATTGCTATTTTTAACATTTCGTCCCCTGAGTTCCAATGTGTTTTATGTGCCAGTAGGCACATAGAACACATTGGAACTCATGGGACGATTTGTTTCCTCTGCTGTAACAGAATAAGAAAGTGCCACAATCGACCGCAGCACGTGGTATCTCTCCCCGCAGCAATATTATTGGACCCCTTAACTTTAAGACTCGTTGTATTTGAGAACGACGGTTGCGTGAGATCTAATATTCTAAAATCCGACAGAACGAATAAAAGTTAATACATCTAAACATTTTGTACAAAGAAATACTGGCTGATATATGTAAGAGCGTAGAATGGGAGGTGATTAGGGGTAAAAACTTACCTTGAGGTTTTCGGAGTGATTTGCACGAGTCTGACTTAAATGTGATTGATACTTTCCATGTGCAATCTTCGTCGTCCCAGTTTGACATGGTACCTTCACATGGCTGGCCATTCCATGTTCCATTGAATGGAATATTACTCCATTTTCCACAATATGCTGACCACAAATTCCCTTTTACTGTAAAATAGGATAACACACACATTATCAACACCACATGTCTACATGAAAAGTTGTATGAAATTCAAGCAGAGGATAACACCTGCCCACTACATCATCAGTTCGAATAAAATTGTAAAAATCTAGTCACAAACATTCTGGAAGCAAGTGTGTCTTTTTTACCTCACAGTACATGCTGACAATAAATATAGTGTTTGTTCGTGTCGAAATATCAGTGTTTGCGTTTTCGTGTGCTCAAAATAATTACAGACACTATCAGAAAGGCCGTTTTCTATATGTGACCAATGTGCGTTCTAGCAATCCAAGTGCTCCCACCCCGCCATCTAGGTTTGAAGTGGGAGGGTGGAAGTTGTTATAAATGAACAATGATTAGTAACATTTATTCTTGAAGGTTTCCAATTCCCCAACGCCTCGCATTCACCGATCGCGTTTTAAAGATCTGCCATGTCATGTCGCTGGATTTATCAATGATAACAATGTGATAATTGGCACGATCCTTGCCATGGCGTTATTTTAATTAATTTCTTGACCTTGTAGTTGGCTTTTTGATGCAGGATCTTGATACGTTCTGAATATGAAGTAGACATTTTTAAGTGCATTTGCGTGGTACACCCCAAGGCTTCACGTTGAAAATATTGATTGGTCCTCTCCAACAAAACGAATGTAGACCCTACCAGTTGATGGTTCTGAACAGGAATGGGATATACCATCAGGGTTTAAATTGTTATATGTTACTCTCTCAGTTTAATCGAGACAAATCGACAAGAAAAACCCGGAGCATCGAAACAAAGTCAAATTAATGTACGCTGAACATAGTTACGAGAGAGGCATATGTCATAACAAGGCTAGAGGAATTATCATCTCTTTCTACAGTGAGACTTTTTTTCCTAACCTGTACTTTATTGATTACTGTAGTATTGTGAGGGTCATTATAATTAAAATAAACATAGTATTTGATGGACGATAATGTAATAAACCTGTGCAACGTCTACTGTACTCATTCAGATGTACAGTCACTGTTCTAATTAAGAAAACAACACAAACATTACAATGATTTACATGTTACTTACGTATCAAATTCTTATAATTAAGACTTCGGTACAAATCCAGATTTGGAAAGCTGTCGTCATTGAAACTACAAAGGCTTTTAAAATCTCTATTCTCTCTATGGCTTTCACCTAAAATGAACAATAAAGAGGTTCAAATTTATTTTGCAATTGCAGGTTCGTTTATATAAGAAATGGTCTAAGGTAACATTCACAGTAAATAATTCTATATGTAAGTAATTGGCAGTATATTTGTTCAACAGATATCTCCCCTTGGACATTATTTCTCGCAGACCTTGAATGGTTTCTTTCGAAAACAGTTTGGCGTTTCATTTAATATAATGATCGGATGAACTAAAACAAAACTGACTCGTTTTCGAATTTCACAAAAAGGTAAAACAACAACGAATAACAGAACCGGGAAAGGTGTTATGCAAAAAAAATCCACATCTTTCTGTTTCTCCACACACATGTATGACTAAAATATTCGCAACTCGTTGTGAAATAGTTACAATTTTTTACCACTGTGGCGGACGGATAATGGAGTAGTGTAATTCGTTCTGCACATTATATAGTGCACAAATATAGAAGCACGCTGAGATCGCGGTGGATCATTGGTCAGAGCAGTGACCTTTAACCCTTTACCTAACCTGAAAAGCAGACGACACTTGCAAAAATAATTCTTGAATAACTCATTTTTTTCATTTTTTGTCTCAAAAACATAGGTTATGACCCCTTGTTGGAACGAGCTCGACGAGCTCGTTCCAACGAGGGGTCATAACCTATGTTTTTGAGACAAAAAATGAAAAAAATAATGAAAATTAATCGGCGATTTTTGAGAAAAGCGCTAGCCGGTTTTGGCCGTTACGTTAGGTAAAGGGTTAAACAAAAAAGTCAACGGGCTGATGCTGACCCTCACAATCGTCACTGTGTCTTTGCGCAAGTCACTTAATCCCGATTTCGACGTGGTGGTGGAAGGGAGGTGGGTAGTCGCGCCGTGTGGTAAAGGTTACTGCACTTCGATGGTGCACTTGCCTTCAACCGCTGCTAACATTGTTTATGCCGGACTAGTACAAGTTGGAGAGTCTGACAGAAGCTCACCGCTGGTCATTGCTTCTCTCCGACTACTTCGGCTTACGTCACCCCTAAAACTGGCCGTCACGATGTGACCAAGCTAGTTGAAAGCGTCGTTAAACCCCAATACACAAGCAAACAAATCGACGCAAGCCACATCACATAAGAAAAGGTCCAATCGAAATAAAGGGTACGTTTATGGGATGACAAACTTTTTTCTTTACTTTCTCCCTGATAAATAACAGCAAAAGACATTGACTCTCTGAAAACTGTCTGAGGGCTTTTCAGGAATCAAATTTGAGGGATGGAACTGTCAAGATATGAATTTTGTTGAAGTCATCCAATCGTATCTCTCTGGCACTTATGGACAATTTTTAACTAAATGCACCTTGTTTTAAAATTATGCCACAACTTGATGAAAATCAGAAACGACACGAAACCAATTTTTTTCGCCACACGTAAACAGAGACCGAAATAGAACCAAAATATCAAAATCGAAAAAGCCCTCTCATTCACGATCCCATCCTGATGTGGTCGAAACACCGAGATGTTTCATTAAAAAAATATCAAGTCTTATGAAGAAAAAGAAATCGAAATAGCAACCAAGGTTCAATTTTCTCGAATTTCTCTTTCAACCGGTAAGATTATTATGGGGAGGAACGTGGACAAAGAATTTTGGACTCGATCGCAACAATGCCGAGATCGGGTCGAAATTTTCTGCCGCTTTATAATCACAGTACTGCGGTATACAAAAGGACAGATTTATTTAAGCATTTATTTTTTGTAAGGGTTGAACGACACAGGGTCACCTCGTGTCGAACACTTTCATGGATGGAGACAGCCGAACTACCCGGAGAGGACAACCAAGTAACGGCGTGCAACTCTCAGACTCCTCAACGTACTAACTCCGCGCATGCAGGGTTAGCACTGGTCGAAAGCACGTGCACATCGGCGTGTAGTACATCTTGGTACACATCGCTATTGTGCCCCCATATGGGCAATCGTGATTAAGTGCCTTGCCAAAGGTCACAGTGCTGGTCAGAATGGAACCGTGGACCTATCGGTTTGAAACCCAATGCCCTAAGCACTGAGCCACAAAAAGGACACATATTATTACCCGAATGGTATAATCCCAAAATACGTCCGTAATATGGTTAAGGTAGAATCGGGTGTCTAATTGAACACATGTAACAAAGGTGTAGAGTGAATAACAACTACAACACCCACGGAGTGGATGTTGTCACGATATTTGAGGCCAAGAGTTGGGATTACAACTTTATTATTTTTTTTTTATGTAATTTAACTTGGACTAAAGTATACACAAGTCCTAAGATTTGTGGGAAAAAACACAAAGCATAGTAATATGGCGAAGATTGCTGGCGAAATCTATGGGAGCCTTCGAATAAATAATATTTATTTGCTTGTGTCACACTATCTGGTTAAATGGTCAATTAGAAATAATGTGGTCAACTTAACCTCTAATTAGCTAGAATATTGTTTTGCGTTTTCGAAGCAGACATAAGTGAGCGTACACGTGTGGAACATGGCAAGCGATATTCCCTTTATGGTTACACTAAACCAATGTATCATCCTGTCCATCGTGGATTTGAATTAGCGATTGTTCACGGGTAATTTGAACGTAAACAGTTTAATCGTGTTCTGGCCGTTTCAGACAATCATTAAAATGTCTGGTTGTTTCAAAAGAGGCATATCTTACCAAGCCAGGAGATCTCCGAGATATGTTGCCAGACATCACAGAACACGAGCTCATAATAATAAAAGTGTCCACGAAATGTCAAGCGAGTCTAACTCAAACAAAATACGCATTAATATCTCTATCCATATCGAATTACAAAGCACTCGTTAAATCAGAATTAATATGTTTAAACTTTGCGTTTCGACTGTATAAAGAGTGAAGCAGAATTCTGAGGGGACAGCTGGCCTGAGGGCACTCGGGGAGAAGGTCCGAGTTTAGCCTTGGCCGTCGAGGGTCATAGGCACCGAGATTGAAAGTCTGCGTATTGTCGTAACCCTGTGGGGGCTGTAAGGAACCGATGGTAGTTTGTTAACGGTTGCGAATCGTAGTGGCATAATAGCCAAAGAAGTAAAAGCTGTAATGTAGAGGTCCAGAAACCGTATTAAGAGCTTGAGTAAGCACTTGAATAGCTCGCGAAATAAGATAGTTTTAGGCGGTGCGAGAATTGGTGATGTTAAGAACACTTTGCAGAATACTTTTATGCAAGCTTTGTAAGCATATATCTGAAGGCGAAGAATAACTTAACCGCATGAGAGCCAGGCGAGGCGCAAA
The DNA here is from genome assembly GCA_031216915.1 of Pictodentalium vernedei. NCBI lineage: Eukaryota > Metazoa > Mollusca > Scaphopoda > Dentaliida > Dentaliidae > Pictodentalium > Pictodentalium vernedei. Next base: position 395,706,286 of record CM062297.1, on the reverse strand, counting down.
GTGACCGTGAACTGTGGTAGACGCCGATTGCTTTGTGATTGAACTGTGAGAATGCTGATAGAGTCACACAAGCAGAACATTGTATGTGATAAGCCCGAATGACTGTGAAGTTAACCCTGCGAGAAGGAAGCAACGAGAAGTGAATAGACACTTTGTATGTATCACAAACCGTGAGAAAATGAAGATGATGTGAGGTTGATCCAGCGGACACAGCTAGCTGTGGGAGACGTCGAGGGCCCTAAAGAATAAACTTTTATCCGCGCGTAATTAGTGTATTCTTATGGATAGTTTTGTGAGTAATTTGTTTCATAGTTTATTTGTTCGTACATGTAAATAAATAATCTTTTCAGTGAATTATCGTTGATCACCCTTTGGCGTTGTAAGCCACAGGCACCTTCAGGAATTCTAACAGTCCCAAGCGGACAGGGCATTGATAAGGTGGCAAGTTTTACGTTCGAACTGGGGTTCAGACGACAGTCACTGGCTGTAGGCTGAGCACTGATAAGAACGTAATTTTTTCTCCATCATTTCGAACATCAATTTAACCCCCGTAATCCTGCGACAGATGTTTTATAAAGATTATGATACAGACACAATGAAAAAAGCCAAAAGACTACAAGCAAAGTTTCATCAAATGGATGGACGGGTTGAGCACGTGGGATTATAAGGGGAAATATTGTGGGTACTCAAAATTTGAGACCTATGCGAAGGAATGCCCTACTGATGTGTCAGAGCTAATTCATATTCAACATACTTTTACCGCTGAAGGCTACCAAGTTCATGCATTTCACACAATGTACCATCCATCATACCTTGAGTTCTCTAACAGTGTAAAATTGTTTTAGTCTTCCTACTCTAAAATTATTTCCATCGCCTATGGCGAACACTGATCTATAGTGTATCAAGAAGCAATTGAAGTGAACATCGCTTACACGAAAAGAAGCTTTAAGAATATCGGAGAAAAACAAACAGATACACTAATTAGAAATGATATCTCCATTAGGATTTTTATTGGTTCTCAATCGATTTGCCCGTCATTTTGTAACATTTTATACACTGTGTTCTACAAGTAACATATTTTTGCCTTTAATCTTGTTACTTCGTATGATCGAGTAATTTGCACCAATAAATCTCGTCATACAAAATTCCATTATTGGAGAACGTTATTTCGTTATTTAATAAAGTCAGTGAAAGGTTCCAGCTGATAAAATACAGATGATTTTTATTGAATGTTTTATATAATAAATATATCATATTAGATCGTGCCTTGTGGGGTAATTTGATAGGCGTCGATCATAACTTACTTATCCTGTATCGAAGTAAATTATTAGTGGTTCTGTTGAACTCCATACAACTGTAGCGTGGGACACTGAAACGATAAATAAAATAGTGGTTCTCAATATTGAAACAAATACTTCCCCCTCCCTCTAAATTAGTGCAGTTGAATAAGGTTTCCCAGATTGATCCAGATGCAGTTACCTTGTTATAAAATCATTCAGACTGAAACAGAAATTAAAACGGGGTTTTACTGCCGTTGTTACGTTTTGAAAAATGAAGTACTTTTCTGCGTTGATGCAGGCAGGATTGACGAGCTCATTTGATTGGAAACCATCCCGATCACTCGATTTGATTCGTGCTGATTCAGAAATTTTCGGATTTATTTATTAATGTATATTTAGTTATTAGGTCTACCGAAGCTTCGAATTTCGATTCTATTCGAATTCGGCTCCACGATTCGATTCGATTCATGCTAATTTTATAGAATCGCCACGATTTTCTCAAAATCTTCTTGAACTCTTCTTCTACCATCAGGTCTCCTGATTTTGCACCCGCATATCTGGGTACGCTCGCCTTTCGCCACATCCCTGGGCGAATTCTACGCTCCTGAGTGTATTTAACATTAGATGTACTCTTCAAAAGGTTTGTGTTAGCGGGCGAGCAAGCGTTCGCAGTTGTTGGGCCACGGCTCTGGGATACACTGCCCCTACGAATTCGATCACAGAAAGGCACGAGGCAAAATGTATCTATTTACCTCAGCTTTCTCGTACAGACATTTTCGTATCTGTTTAAAAGGATTTAGAGGAGGACAGGCAGTTTCACGCTATATAAAATTATTTATTATTCGTATTCAGTTGAACGCCATATTCTGGGGGAAAATATGTATCGAAAAATGGTATGAACTTGGACAGCGGGACGAACATCTGCAAATACGCCGTAATATTAACCAGATTATATATATGATCTTATTCTATTGGTGTACGTGCCGAACTCGCCCACAGTCTGTTTGACAGCTATAAATTTCCGTTCCTTTCTCCAGGCGTATATCGCACCCTCCCCCCACCTAAATGCAGTCTATTCCATGACATTTTACAATTATTTGGGAGGAAATACTGTCACCATTGTCTTTAAAGATAGATAGCGGGAAATAATACTCACCAGCCATTATTGAAGTATGATAGAACTTTATATAGTTCGTCATGATAGCCCCGTTCTTTACACATAAAGGTTCCAAACTGAGAAAACCCAATGTGCGTTCTATTGATGTTGACCATCTCTTCTCGGTTGAAGTCGAACAGTCGCCACGATCCCTGTAACTTGATGTCGAAAACACACTTGTCGAACAGCAAATCAGCGTCGGCTAGAAAAAAAATACAAATGTGTACGTCTATAAATTTTGTGCGACCATCACCGAGAATATAGTTTTCTTTCGTTGGTGGGGTAAAATCTGCATCTCGTAAAATACATAGCCCCAGACAATGCATCCCGAGTAGAAAAAAAATACCTCGCATATCTAAATCTTTATTATTCGTTTTAATGCTAGGTAGAAAACTTTTAATAGCTGCAGCTAAATTGTATACGAACTGAGTGAGCCAAAGCAACTGGAGATAACCAGCAAATAATGATAAGAAACTGCCAGACGATTCGCTAGCCAGCCTAAAACCTTGAATGGGTACGTTCTATTAAATGAAATAACACGCAATTCACTGCGCAACAAGTGATTCACATTGATTTCGAGATCACGACCTCTGTGTGAGAATTTCGCTAACCATGTGCGGACCAAAGAGACCAACCTTAACCTGTTCCAATCACCCAACAATCGAGTTCTCTTATCCGCCAGGAGCCATTTTTACACCTATCCAAATCGGAGATATACACGCTATTCTCTTGGATGCAGATATCCGAGTTCCTTCAGTCGGGTCATCATGTATTACAATTCGAATATATAATAAATCAAAGAAAAAAGTTTGCCTGAGAGAACGAGCATTAACGAATTTAGATCAGGAAAATAACCAAATAGAGTTTAGTACAGACTCAATCTCTTTCGGGAAACAGTCAAATGAGGCGATGATCGGGCAGGAGTATATGACCACTACAAAAGTGTTTGCTTAACCCATTTCAGCCGAGCGGCCCTTTTTCCGAAACATGATACGCCGTACCATTATTACGTAGGGTGGCTGCTAGGTGAATGTGTAGAGAAGACAAATCAATATTTTCAACGAGCAGCCCCAAGGCTGCACGTTGAAAATATTAATTGGTCTTAACCCAGATAATGAATATTGATTCTTCCAATTGCTGCCATTGAACTGACAGGGAAGATATCACCAGTGTCCAAAGGGTTAATTTGTAAACCGGGGATATGTATGTGTGGGAGTGGCGTGGCGTGGTTTTGGGGGCGGGGGTCTATAGACTCAAGTCCTATCCTATACAAGCTTCACCGGCAAATAGGCTTATGAAATGGTAAAAACGCAGCGTGAGGCAATCTGTTCACAGCACATTGTACAATATTGAGATGAAAGAACTCATTCGACAAAACTAATAAAACGACAGTGAAACACACGAAAAGCATCCCTTATTAATTGTACCTCAGAAGATACAGATATCGAATTATAACGCCTGAAACAACAAAAATGAAGGATAACATTGAAAAATATGATTCTAGGGATGTCAGGTTACATGGTTCCGCAAGAGATTTTTTTATTTCATTCATACTATGATCTTGGAGATGATAAGCTTGATAGCTTCTCCAGCAAATGATGAAACATAAAGTAATCGGTCACTCTCACAAAATACCTTTACATATCGTTGGTAGCGCATACATTTGATTACAAGCAGTTTTACCGCATTATATGGTTATTGTTAGTCACCCCGCCCTCACCCTGTGTGTGCATCCGCTTAATCTAAGATCTTGTATCTGACAGTAGCTAACATAGCTTCCATGCCTGTCACCACACTGTGAGACCACCGAAAGGAAAACAGATGTTTTTGTCGGCTTAAAACACATTCCGTTAGACCAAGAATGGGTGTGGTTAGATTCGAAGTAGACGCCATTAGTAAGAAAGTGCAAACACTTGACTAGACTTCAATCAAAATCACCAAGCTGACAAGTGCGAATCAACTACTTCGCGGGGCGGTGTATACATCATCCGCGCCCTTTCAACAAGCAATGGTTTGTAGTCACAACGCCTGATAAATATCTACTTTTCATGACGTCCTTGCCACTCTACCTTTTCCATTTGCGTACTCACGGAGTCTTGACAAATATAAATTAATTTGTATTTTAAACGAGTTCCCAACATACTTCTTTTTTAACATGACAAGGTAACCATCTTGTAGGTCAACTTAAAAATCATTTCGTAGATAAAAACAAAACGATACCTTCTCAACTCAACATGCTGCAAAACTGTTATCATACTTCTTGCTAAGCCTGCTTGAGTGGACCCTGGTTGTTTAAGGTGTCGTTAAACTCCAATAAATAATAAATAAATGTGACCGACAGTTAATATAGAATGACATAATGTGACTGTAAATTAGGCTTTCTGGGTATGTTTCGCAGTCTTGTGGTTATGGTATAAAGTCTTCATTTGCATTTATGGATATGCTATGCGGTTTGGCAAGAATCGAGACCAGCCTCTGGTCTGATGTCTTTTTCGTCTGAGCACCTGAATGGATCCACACTCTACAAACCAAACAATTCTGATAGCTGCAATCAATGCGTTTACTTACGACACATTCCACATGTTTTCTCACAGTGTACTCCCACTCCTGATCTGTCGTTACACTTGCCGTCTGCTGCTTCTTCCTTGCATCTGTTGCTCTCATCTTTGCATTCACCAGGTTCTAGAACAGAAAGTAATCAGAATTTTTTTTGACAGTTGAAAGGATTAATTGAGTGGAGCTAATATTTTTTGCTTCACAAAAGACATGGCTTGAATTGGAATCAAATTCTACAAGACAAAGCATGCGATATTGATAACCATTTACTTTGAGGTGACCGGCTGTCAGCTATTCAAGGTGAATGAGAGAAAACTGAAGGAACAGGGGTGGGGGCATAACTAACCTATTTCAGTTTTCTTTTATTCACCATTTAAAACAAAAAAAAAATTCAACGTAAAGCGGCCTCTCGGGTTCGAGTGGTTAAATCTGTCCTTTGTTAAGTGCTACTTTTCTCTTTTATATGTGAGCACAGGTCATCCATTGCGCGCCACAAGGCGCTATCTGCAGAGTTTTAGAAAGCATTGCAGATGGTGCCTTATTGCCCTCAGGGGTCGATATAAAATAAACTATGTCAGCTTTTAACCAACGACGAAAAAATTTATTAACCGTGAATAAGGTAAGCATCTATTCCACGCCTGTTATCTATACAGCAGACTCCAGTTTCCGGGATAAAAACCCGATTATATGTAGTATCTTCTTGCAAAGAAATTTGGAACCGCACTCTCAAGTTCTAGATTATTGAAGAGAGAGAGAGAGAGAGAGAGAGAGGGGTGGAGGAGAGAGAGAGAGAGAGAGAGAGAGAGAGGGAGAAGGCGGTTATTCAGTAGGCAGAGGAGCAGACTGCAGGCAGAGAGGTCCTCGGTTCGAATCCCACCTGCAGCAACCGCGTTGTGTCATTGGGCAAGACACTTCACCCCCATTGCCCACGTGGGGGCACGGTGGCGTTGTGTACTAATGCGTACTGCACGCCGATGGTTCACTTGTCTTCAACCAATGCTAACCCTGTTTGTGTGGAGTTAGTATGTTGGGAAGCTTACAGTTGCTCGCCGTTGCTCAGTGGTTCTCTCCGGGTACTCCGACTTCCTCCACCTGTAAAACTGTCGTGGCCATGATTATTCATTGTGCTGAAATATGTGACCTTAAACACTAATAAATAAATAAATAAATTGAAGAGAGAAAGAATAATTTTATTCTTTTCAATACGTCGAAAACCATAATCTTATTCATGGTCAAGAGAAATACCAGTTGTAAATTCATTTTGTAAATATACCAAGATTCACTTACCAATGCGTCTCATTTTCATCTCATAGTATTGAATTCTGTGAGGTGGTATACCTGTCGAGTCTGACGGACAGATGGCACTAAAATACACGAGCACTGTAAACTCTCCTTGTGAATTCCTGGGAAATCTCTGTAAAGAATATGATGAACATAAAATAATGAAAACACAGAAGTACATTCGATAAACAACTTTTACCCCTTCACGTAACACACATTCAAGATCAATAAGTGGTACTCCAAAATGTCACCCTTCTTTGAACTTAATCGCAACAAGCACAACCGGGTCCTTTCAGTGGGCAGCTATAAGTTATATTTTTGAAGACGCAAACGATTTTTGTTTAGTTATTTTCTTGTAAAAAATAAAACATGTTGCTATCGCCAACAGATATGCTGTAATATTTTAACCCATGGAGCACCTGGGAAATCAGCAAGCCAGGTACAAACAACCAAAACTTGATTAGATTATAATGTCCGTGATATTACAACTGTTGAACCCTTTACAAATCACTTAAACTCAACATTTGTTATTTTAATTTTACACTTTCAACAAAACCATGTCATGTAAACTTCATTGTAACGAGCTCGGGTTTTGTTGAAATCCTTCGAACTCATTTTTTTCACCTGCTGACTTTGTAATTTACCCTGGCGGATTCTGCCGTCGTTACATCTTCAACTTTTATCGTCATAGATATTGACGCTTGGGAAAATACCTTGTAAATACTGGAGCCTAGCGGTGATCCAATTAACATTGGCCCTCTGAAAGGTGTGAATGAAATCTTGATCGCCAGGGAATAGTTATCGGAAGCGGTGAAATCAGCTGAGGATGAACCGGCCAGCGCAAAACACGAAAATCGGCATTCAATTTTTTTATATTTTCTTTTTTTTCTTCCAAAACATAGGTGTCGCGCTCGTTCCAATAAGGGGATTCACAACCTATGTTTTGGAAGCCAAAAAATGAATTTTTAGTTATACGAGATTTTTTTTTTTACTGCTTGACCAGAAATTAATTAAGACGTATAGGGGTTATCGCTCCTTTTAATTTGTACTCACGCGGAAACCTGTCTGATATTGTGGACTGCGGTTTTAACTGTTTTTACTACCATAAAATTTGTCCTGGTTTTAACATCAAAGGGGAAAATGGGCAAATGTCAGCTTGTATATTTTTATATGGTTAGATAGGACAATATCTATATTATATGTCGGTATGCGCGCAGCATTGCTAATATGAAGCGAACAAAATATATTAACTGCTAGAAGTTGAAGAAAATGCAACTTTCTATCATTTTACATGGTATTATACAGGAAATAACAGTAGCATTTTAAATCAACGTGAGAAAAAAATTGGCCGAATGAAATCGTTCGATAATATCACCAACTGAGAGCATACATATTGTTCTTAAAGGATTGACGCACACAGTGAATATAACCTTCATAGGTTTTATATAATTTTGAGAAATATAAAAATTCCCCAATCAATTAGTGTTAATTTTTGCCAGCCAATTCTTAGCAATCAGGGGAGATAACCTTTTCGTGAGTCGATGTGAATGACGAGAAAAGTTGGCCATGTGTAAAAAAAATCCACGTGGCCCCATCTTAGGTCAACTGTTCTGAGGACTAACTTTTGCCGAAGACGGAAATGGACACATGAGGGTTAATCACCATGTTGATAATGCTTATATATATATATATAATTGCAAAAAGAAAGAATTGGTCTGGGTTGGAGGCTGTCTTCAGTTATATTGTTATGGTGGGGGAAATTTTACACTTTGCGATTATCGACTGTAAGGGTTTATCCAATGTTTATCCGTAAGTCCATAACAGCATATTAGGGCCCTGCGAACCATCGAGATTCGATTCGATTTCGAATGTTAAGTTGATATTCGGTTCGTTCGAAATTGGCTGCCCGATTCGTTTCCTATCGACTCTTCTTCACATGAGTATAGCTTGGTGTGAGTCCTCTTAGTCGTCTCTCAAAACGTATAGTTCAGATGGAAATTGTTCATAAATAATGCTGAAATAAAAGACAGAGTGTAACTTCCGCTGCATTAACATATATGGCATCTGAACTCATGCCAAGAACCATTCCAGTATCAACAGTCCCTACCACTATTAACCCTTTACCTAACGTAACGGCCAAAACCGGCCAGCGCTATTCTCAAAATCGCCAATTAATGTTCATTATTTTTTTCATTTTTTGTCTCAAAAACATAGGTTATGACCCCTCGTTGGAACGAGCTCGTCGAGCTCGTTCCAACGAGGGGTCATAACCTATGTTTTTGAGACAAAAAATGAAAAACAATTAGTTATTCAAGAATTATTTTTGCAAGTGTCGTCTGCTTTTCAGGTTAGGTAAAGGGTTAAATGCAAATTTAAAGTTTAGAAGCATTGTCGATGGTGAACTATAATCCTTACTTGGTAATGTTCCAACTACATCATCAAGGCATGCTTTCGACGAAGGCATGCCTTGATGTAGTTGGATTAGTTTATCAGTCGGGACTTGAGCCATCACAGTCGGACCAAATCACGTTTATAGTACTCCAACCCTCATCGGTCATCTTCATGACGCCTCTGATTCGATTCGAGGTTCGATTCTTTTTCGAAGAACAGACATGATTCGACTCGAGATTCGATTCGGATCGAAAATGTGTGATTCGCAGTGCCTTCCGCGCGTGTAGAAAACAGCACATGCCCCGAAATGCACATTATGCGTAGGAAACCATTCAAGCTTCAAATCCCATTCATATCTGCAGTGAAAAGGACGTCTGTTTGAAGAGATCCGAAAAGATATAAACTGGCAACGGAAGATACAAAACATATTGGACACCATTCACTTGATAAAAATCCGTGGAAGCAGATAATAGTACTCCAAATAAACGTTGATACATACCGAACAATGTTGAAGACAAAAATCAGCGCTGGCAGATAATATACAATAATTTGTATAACAATGGTAGATACATACCAAGCAATATCGAGGTTTCTGTGAAAGTTCAGACGCAATGACGTATACGTAGTTTCCCATCTCCCATCCAGCCCAACATGTTAGCCGTTTTACTAAAACGAAACAAAAAGAAAAATGTGATTCAGAAAAGTCCCCATCAATAATATTATTCTTGGCAAGTGAGTTCCTGTTTTAGGGCCCTTGATCTCCATACATCTGGGTTGCCGCAACGTCAGAAAAAAAAAATGTCGCAACTCAATATGACGTCAGGTCCCTAACTCCTCCCATCGATGAAGATTGGTGACGTGCAAGCTGTACGCTGTGTATTCTTTAAAATCCTGTTGGCGATTGTGAGGCGCTGGGAAATTGAAAATTGAAAATCTCCGAGAAAAAAATTGGTTGTTGAGAGTTTTCTGTGTATCGCCAAATTACCCGCACGAACACCTCCCCACTCCCCACTCCCCCCGACTCCACCTTCCCAAGATGGCAGCAGGTGAAACACTTATCTATGTATGTGACCAATGAGCGTTCCAGCAATCCAGCTGAACAGAGATCGATGTTCAGGAATAACACTACCATGGAAATAAATTTATTTATTAATTTATTGGGGTTTAACGGCACTTTCGACAGCCAGAGTCACCTCTTGTCGGAATGAAAACAAATTACCATTCACCAAAAACAAAGGGCCAGACTTGATTTCTCTTGGAAAAGTAAGACAATTGAATCCAAATAATTCAAAACATTTATCCCTCCACATGCTGCTGGTTGATATTCCTGCCCAGGACACAATGGTGCCGGTAATTTGGGCACATTTAACCAATGTTTCCCTTGTAAATTGAATGGACTTTTTGACCAATGATTTCCTGAGTTACATTTTTAAAATAGTTTCATCAAATCCAGTCATGACTAGATTCGATGAAAACTATTTTGAAAATACGCGAATTAACAGTTAACCAAAACACCCAAAATAAAGACGGAACAGCCCTTTTTATTTCTTTCATTTACTGTAGTTTCCTTCCTTTTCTTGCTCAAAACGTAAACAAATTCTGACATCAGTTCTGACTGGAGAACACAATAACAAAATTAACACCTACCCGTTGATGTTTTCATAAATGGATTGCATTTGCTTCCGTTTGGCGCCATGAAATTCATACCATCTCCATTTATACACTCTATTTCTAATCTTGATAGACGCCACTCGGATTCACAAGTATCCTGAAATATGCATTAACATATCATCTATACATAACTACACAAATGATAAACCGTTCTGCGTCATTTGCACGCAGTCGTAAACGTATTATGTGTCATTTCCGCGTGAATACGGGGGCGCGATGGAACGTTTGTGCGATTTCTCTAGGTTAGGTAATTGTTCTTTAAAACGAAAGACCGGAGGTTCGAACTTGACAGCGATAGCTGCGTTGTGTCTGTGGGGGAGACACTTAATCCCGATTGCTCATGTAGGGGTACGGTGGCGCTGTGTACTGCACGCCGATGGTGCACTTGCCCTCAACTGCTGCTAGCTCTACTTGTGCAGCTTTAGTAAATTGGGGTGTCTGATAGTTGTTCACCGCTGATCGGTGGATCTCTACGGGATCGCCTGCTTCCTCCACCCGTAACACTGTCAAATCTACGAACTAAATAAAAATGATGCCTCGATTGAACAAGTTTGCGAAGTGAGCTCCTATTTTCAAAGAGTCTATTCCAGTAATAAGAGTAGACCTTTTACATAAAGGTCGATAACTTAATGGAAACGCTGAAACGACGAACGTTTTAAAAGTTGAAATCATCAGCAACAGAAAGTGTGACACAGTACCGTGATTGCAAAAGTAGTCACTTTCTCGATCGGATCGCAAGCTGATCGAGACACAAGAGAAAAATATTTCACAGATAAAATATTAAGAAACCAAGACCAATTAAGAAGTCAAGAAAACGAATGAAAAGTAGCGTCTGGGAGTCATGGTCCGAGCATGTTCTGTCAGCTGTTATACGGGTGAAATTCTACAGACTGTGGAGTTTGAGAGGTATATGTCTGTGCGTGGGAGATTTCAAACAGATCGCGACATTCTCTAGAGGTGGCGCCAGGGCTATGATTCCCGACAGGGGAGCTAGCGAGTACCCAGACTCGGACATGGAACATATTTTTTATTTTAGTAGGGAAAACTCGCAATATCCGTGACTCCAGAGGCTATAAGAGAATTAAAACGAAAACAAAACAAATTGTGACTTATGGAACTAGGGTATCAAAAACAAGTGTCATGGCGATTCGTCACGACATCTGTTTCTGATACCCTAGTTCCTCAAGCCACAAATTTAAACGATATAATGATATAACTCACAAAAGAGACTAGGTGTGTGTCGACCAGTGATTGTTTAGAAAGATTCTGGTTTGGACTAAAATAGAACGGTTGCAATGTAATTAACTCGGACTATGCCACAGTAATTATATGTCCATCGGGTTATTCCAACTGTACATGTGTATCGGATCTTCGGGAGTATTATCTCTATCTTCGTGGTGTTTGCTTAATTTTATCTCCCCGACGAATTTGGTCGATTTTCCCGACAATGGAGGAGGGGGAGGGCTAACCATCCCTGACGGGCGTAGCCCCTTTACGCCCCCTCCCCCACACACGGCGCCACCCCTAGCATTCTCTGTCCATTTTTGTAATTACGGGACTGTTCCCTCCGAAGTACACAAATTAAAAAAAAAATACAGTTTTAAAACAATAAATAGTCATATATTGACATGCACTCGGTGGGTTAAGCTCCACTGTAACTAATACTATTAGCGATGCAGTTTCATATTGAATAATTTCGTTGTACGCAGAGAATGAAAAGTTGTTTATGTACCTTGCCATCGAACATGTTTGCACCAGTAAGTTACCACTCCCGTGAATGTCATAAAAGTCTTATTACATCCTCCCAGTGCAAATAATGATAAATCGTCTATGTAATAACTTAGGAAATGGGGGATTTGTGTTTCATAATCACATCAAAGAGACGTATCAATTTGATTTGCAGGTTCTGCACATTTATAAATGATCGTGATTTACAGTCCCTTGACAGTGTTGTTTACTTGCACAGTACTAAATAACCTCGATGAATCATTCATCGTTATAATTATCTTCTCATTATTTTATTAATTGCTTGTAGTTTAATGTACATGGGGTCCTATTGGGAATGACAAAAAATTAAGACCCTTCAGTGTTTTGGTTTCGTAATGAGTGAATAAAGAGTTTCCTCTTCAACACAAAGTATAAGAACAGTTTTGAACTATTGGCAGTTGCGATATTCTGGCGCCAATTCGGTGTTATCAAGTTTCAGATAGGTTCCGCCCGTGGTCGAGTCTTTACCAAAAGACCACCATAAAGGACTGATCATTCAATTTAAAGAAGAATTGTTTCATTCTACAAATTTTTGCTATTATGAATTTTGACATTTCATTTCAATGCAAGTGCAGCTCAATATTCCCTGCAAAGATATGCTTTAACTGAAGATCTGAAGCGTTGCAAATGGAGACGTGATCAGATTAAATATTCATTAAGACATAATTTCAATGTATCTTTTCATCTGTGTGTATGCCAGAACGTTGCGGCGACTGCTTTTGGCATACTACAATAATTAGGTAGTAATCCAGACATGCTATTCAATACGGCCTGAAGACAATCGATGCAGCCCTGTTTAAATACTACAGTTTTTCCTGTCAGAAATCATCTCCGTTTGGAACCATTACATCAAATGTCATTCTGGCATAGGATTATTGCTATACTTTGTGTTTTACGGTAGGTGCAATCTCTCTCTACAAGCGCTGTCACAAATTCCACGCTGGCATTTAAGATAGTACAATCTAAAAAAATTACTATCGAAAATATGGTAATCTACTAGCAACTAGCTGTTGGTACACTACCGTAAAATTTAACGGTAAAATCTGTATTGTTTCAATGAATACATTTTGCTAGATCGAGAAACAGTACCAAGAACACGATATGTATATATAGCTTCACAACACCAGACGCTTGTTCAGTCATCACCCAAAGTAGACCAATTGATATCATTAACCAGCAGCCGACTGGCTGCAGGTTAAAAATATCAATTGGGCTACCTTGAAAATCGAATCTTCCCAAACAAACTGGATGATGCTGTTACGCAAAAGCAGTAATTAAAGAATTAAAAGCCTTCGACCTGAAAAAAACACGTCCCACTAAACATTAGCACTTATCTGTTTGTGTAATTAAGCTTTGTGCAGAAACAATAGTTGCCGTAAAATTTACGGTGAGAGGACCTGTAGCTTGTTGCCAGTAGATAATCGTAAATTTAACGGTAATGCCTAACAGTGTAGTTCAACAGAGAGATAGCACCTGACGAAAAAATAATGAAAAGAAGCAAGGTGGCATCAACATCTTCACAATGCGTCGAATAGCGTACACTTCTCGGTACAACATTGTCCTGGCTTGCCAAATGCATCGCCACAACCGTACCAAATATACTCTGACGAAAACAAAAAATAGAAAAGTTCTGATATCCTTTGATAAACTCTGTAGATGTTTCACATCTTCTTTTTCGACACTATAGTCTTCTGTTAAATCATTTGTTGTGACGGCATCATATTTGTTCTTCAAGTCCCTTCGAACATGATTGTTGTTTCAAAATTCCACCCACTTAGGAGATTATTAATATTATTATTATATTAATAATTATTTCGGTGGAAACCATGCACTTTCAGATAAAAAGTACTAATGCAAAGCCTTTTCGTGCGTCTCTAGTGGCACGCGTTTAGTCTTTGCGTTGATACTTTCTGTCTGAAATTCGCAGCGCTATTTTCTAACGAAGACTCTCTGGTTTCGACTTTTATATTGTAAGAAATTTTCTTTCCCTCGGCCCACACTTGAAAAAGGTTAATCTACGCTATCGATTATTGGGGTTTGCAAGGGTATGGCAAAGCAGTTAAATCAAAGATAATACTACGCCACTAACTAAGCTTTGGGTTGGTAATGTTGTTTATACTTCTTTCGGCGTTACCCTGTCATGAATAAAATTCCTCAGAAACACAAATTCGGTGTGACTGCGATCTCCGGACATCAAGCAACACCGCCAAAGTGTAGTAATGCAGCTCGATCACACAGTATCAAATATTGGCTATTTTTATATCTTGGTGAAATTCCTCATGACTCTCAACTCTCCCTCATTGTGAGTATATCCCACGTGTCTGCAGACTAAATCATAGCCTGTTACTAAAATCTTACAGCTTACTGTAAAATGTTAAACAAAGTTTTGGGATTCTTAGCGATGTGGAGTTTTATCATTCAACCAAAATCATTTTCAATACGATGCAGGTCACAAATCAACGCAAGCATGTGTGTAAGTCGTAGCACAACTTAGCGTGCCGTTATGAGGAGGGATTAATCTTCTCTTCTAAAGCTTATCATAGCTCTAAATTGTAAGCCGTAATTTATCAAAGCTGGATTATCAATATCCTCCACAACGAAAATTATCCTTAAACCAACGATGAAAGACACAGCAAAGAAAACACAATCAGAGAAGCAATGCTTTCGCTTTTCTTTTTCGACGGACAAGATTCTGCAGTGATGTGAGTAGAAAAGTGGTCAGAGAATTTCGACCAGATCCTGACCCAGTCGCGATCGGGTCCAAATTTTCTATCCAGTCTCGCTATTATTGTACTTTTTATCACTCTACATGAACTGTAAATTCTGTAATTACGTAAAAGACTTTTACATTTTACATTGATAATTATTCTAAATGCTTTCTACAAAGAGTATTATACATTTTAAATGCATTTCCGCCCAACTGGTCATATTTAGATATTAATTATCACCGTGACACATATGAACTTTTTCTGGTATTGTGGGACTGGAACGCTCGGAGTGCTTCACACACAAACACAGCGTAATTAGACTTACCTCGTTTGTAAGACGGCTGACTGTACGGTACTTGAAACCGCCGGTTATTGGACATAAGTAGGGTTCGTCTCTCCACGGTGCTGGAATAAATAGTCAATTAGCAGTCATTAATTTCATACACGCGGACATATTCAGAAATGTATTTCATCCTGAAAGACAACTTGATGACGCAGAATATATTCTGAAAGGGCATACGTTCCAATAAAATATATTGATGGGACGTTGAAAATGAATTCTACATTACATGGTTGAGTACCAAATAGAAACTCCAAGATAAGTGCATAGAACGTTCAATAAATATTACATACTTTGGTTACATATGTTTTTTGTATTCACCCAACGAAATTTCAAAATAACAGTTGCATTTGTTCAGTCTTGGATTATGTGGGGTGGGTGTGTAAAGTGTTCTGTGCGTAGGGGTTGACGTAATGTGACGCGAAACACACAGGGAAACAGTAGTCGTGCAGAATATTGAAAGAACATCAATTCAAACCAAACAGAAAGTTTGATACTTTCCAAGCACCACGGTCCTTTTTGTTGTCTTTATCTTGAAACCTATAAAACATTATCCCTGTAAAGATATACACGCGACACGCGTATGTGAACTGGTTAATCGATATGGCACGAGTGCCAGCGCGGAAGGATAGAACGATAGGCCGCAGGTCTCGAGTTTTATCCTTCCGCGATGACACTAGTGCGATATCGGTCAACCCATTCACACACGTGTGTCGTTCTGTGTTTATTACACGCCTCCACGTCTATAAAAACATTTATTAGAAGGACATTCAGCAATTCATTTGACAACTATCAACACAAAGAACACATTTTATCGGCAACCAAATTTGCGAAGGGAAGCCATGTTACTATTTCGTCCCACCTGTTCCAATGTGTTCTATGTGCCTACTGGCACATAGAACACATTGGAACTCAGGGGGCAATTTTGGGCTATTGCTGGGGATTCAAATTGTAATTGCGGTGCACGATTTGTAGTAAAGTCCAGTGAAATTTCGCTTCTATTTAAAAACAGTCCGTCAACGATTTCCGTTCCGCAGATATGTGCGGAACAGATTTTCATTTTCAGCATGGTTTAGTGTTCCCGCAGATGTGGATTACAAAGAACAGGCGTGTACTAAAATGGTTTATCCGGGGCTGAATGTGGAAGTGGTTAGAAGCCATAGCCACGAAAGGGGGAATCGCATTTAAACTTCTAAATACGCTGCAAAGTCATAGGCGGGAAGCGGATTCTAATTTGAACAGGATTACTTCACATAATGATTGAAGAAGGGGGGGGGGGGGGGTAATGGGGGCAGAAGTAAAGTTTTACCCAGCATTAACATGAAGAAAAAAACTGCAAAAAGGGGGAAACTGGGACATATGAGTGTGAGTGTGGAAGAACATTTGACAAATTGACACAAATGAATTACAGGGTTACACTACACTAGCCAAAACATTTGAGGGAGAGGTTTGACAGCGTATAAAGAGGCGGTCACGAAATGCATGGTTACTTTTGGAAATCTATACTATAAACGGAGCATATGTGTTTATTGAAAGGGGGTGCGATGTATGAACGTAGTGTTATGTAAACGTTCCGGTTTCAAACATGTTTATTCATCCTAACAGAAGCTGCAATAATTTCGCCCCAACTAATTATATTGATACAATTGTTTATTATGTGAAACTACGAATATCTCCCCGGCACCACAGTTGTTTGCCCCTATATTTAGGCTCGCCCGAAAACAAGAGTCTCAACTTTTCCAAATCTATAGTATGCATGTCTCAAAGCCAATTACGTCCCTGATGTTCGGATGAGACTGTCAAAGTGACAATTTTACAACCTCGAAATACAAACTCGAGTTCCTTGGCGCAGTACCGCTCTCTTTCCTCGCTCCAGTCTTCCCATTACTGCTGTTGGAGGTTTTCCCCATTCATTGATCCCGCAGTTCACCGCCAGTGTCTTCCGTGAACATTTCGGACAAACATCCGTAGTTTCCTTTTTGTTTACATTTGAAGTGTCAGATTAAATGTTTAAAGATCCGCTGTCATATAATAAACAAATTACTTTAACAGTCAGTTAATCTGGGTTGTCGTTTACCGTCTCGTTGATGAGACCAGACCATCCAGATCAAACAAGACGCCGCGGGCGTCTTCTTTAATCTGTCTGATCTGGTCTCGTCAACTCAGCGAATTCCGGCGACCCATATCAACTGCGAGATGTAAGAACCGGTATTTATCATATGACTTCTCCGTTTTCTCGGCTTATTTCCGTTTCATATTTTCAATAAATATTATTTAGGGCTTCATAACACCTTCGGTTGGTTTAATTGGTCAATTTCAAAAGAACACTTTCTGACCGGGTATTACGGAAAAGGTGTGTATCAAATTAATGCGCGTCTAAATAGAACTATTTCTAAACATCAAGAAATCCACGATGCCTGATTTTATTTGTTACAAACATTCACTAAAATTTCAATGATAATAAATGTATAAATACTTGAAAAAAGTATTTATAACGCCGAATTGTGGAACTATATTTTGTCGCGGTTATACGTATGACTGTGTGCAGCTGCGACGCGTTACAGTCAATTGTATGCCGTTCAAGGTGAAATTCCATACTTTGACCCTTCTTTTCTACCTAAAAGATGTGTTTTTGGTAACTGTGGTATCATATAAAAATAGAATAGGAAATTTATGTTTTGGTCATACTCTATTTATGAGACGTATCTACGAATTTCCGGAAATTCTTAGCCTCGTTTCATAAATAGAGTATGACCAAAACACTCATTACATATCCTCTACATCTCCGCCGTGTACCCTTCACCATCTGATAATTCGTTGCTGTGTTACATTTTGGCAGTTCGATGGGAAGTAATTTATTTTACAATACTTGTGCTGAAACAGCCTGGTGTACAAGCGTGAGAAAACTTCATTCTTAAAAGTGTATTTATTTAGCAGATATCAGAAAGTCAAATGATAATGGTATACAGAACCACGTGCTCAACATTGTATGTTGGGATGTATCACGTGGTGCTTACTTAACACCGTTCTACTATTTCATTCTTATTTTTTCGTTTATTGTTTCATGTTTTTCAACGACTTCTTATGAATTGAGCAACCTAAGTGAACGCTGTAACCTGCAAATATCACAGCATATAACAGTCACAACGTCCAACGGTCGTATGTCCTAATGTCACACCTTCACCTGCCGCGTATTGCAATGTCGTGGTACTATTGACAGGTGGGTGATTGTATTTTCGCCCCAATAGTAATAAAATAATGAAACTAAGATTCAAGTAGGGAAAAGAAGTTGCCCATTCAAACATTGCATTTCCTGAATGGCGACATCATATACAGTTCGGTTTACACCTCGAGAGCTAGGAGATCACTTAACCTTTTACCTAAGGAATCGGCCACATCCGCCCGCGTAATTACTAACTGATGAGTTGAATTTTTTTTTTTAAACATTTCAGCAAATCCATATCGTGTGACCCCATATTGAAACGAGTTCAGTCTAAAGTTCAATTTTCTAACTAATGAACCGTTTGTGTAAAATAAAATTTCGGTGATCAAGAACTGAGTTTACAAGGTACATCCGCTATTCGTCTTGCGTAAATGGGCGATATACCGCGGGATTAACCTGGAAATTTCTTAGCTGCCACGGATTGTGTTTCTTACTTTTTATTCACAAAATTAGTTACCAGAGTTGAAACACCACACTGTGAACGTGTTCACAACAAATCAGTGCTCCTAAACCGTTTATGCCAGGGATCGCGGAGGCTCAAAAAGTTAGAGCTTTCGACTCCCAGTTGAAACGTCGACGGTTTGATCTTGAATTGAGTCTTCTGTGCAGTTTCCTTGTGCAAGACACTTAATCCCGATCGACCGCGTGGCGGCACAATGGCGCTATACAATAAGGTTTGCTGCAAGTCGATGGTGCACTTGCATTCAGTCGTCGCTAACCTGCATATGTGGGCTTAGAAAGAGTCTGGCAGTTGCTCCCCACACGCTTATCGGTGGCTCTCCTCGGGTATGCGGTTTATCCCGCATACCCGAGGAGAGCCACCGATAAGCGTGCACGATAATTAGAACCTTCAGACGAAATAACGACCGGACATTTTTTTATTCGATACGATAGGGACCTGGCTGCTGAATGTGCCGTTACACATCATGAAACAAGCAAACAATATTCTGTTCCCTGTATCGTTGGAAATCGTCCCTTGAATGCAACAATACTAAAGCATTACAAACGGCGCCTTGTTGCACTCAAGGGACGATATATAATGTTCAAGAAATTACAGGCAACAGATTCGTTCCTGATCTTACACTAACTTGCTTGTTTTTTTAATCTTCAGCTTCCCTTTCAAGAATTTATTATACGCTGGACGATAGATTATCGAAGAAATTGCGGAAAGATAGAAATCGTATCCCCCACTGTGAAGATATAGAAATTTGCACATTCACGGAATCAATCAAAATGGAGACATTCAAAGCATCACACCAAGGTGAATACCAGTCAAATTATCACTGGAAATGGTCAATTTGTTCTAAAAACGTATAATGAAAAGTCAATCTAGTGTTTTTGAGTGCATACCGATCATTTCCAGCAATAATTCAACGCGTTTTCACATTGAATTGATGCATGAAACCCGCTAGTCCAAACATGGCCTGAAAGTCCGTAATATAAGTTTTTGGTTTGGTACGTCTTTTGAAAGGAGGTACCAAACCAAAAACTTATATTACGGACTTTCAGGTCATGTTTGGACTAGAAACCCGTCAGCTGAATCAGACGCTATCTGTTCCGAGTATCATCCAAATCACTTCCGCGTTTCAGTGATTCAATGCGTTGTTTACTTTCATGCATCAATTCAAGGCTGAACAAGTGGAATTATCAGGTTCTTATAAAAAGCGTATAATAAAAAGAAAATCTAGTGTTTTTGAGTGGATACCGAAAATTATCTCACTTGTGACTGAGAAAATAGTCATTTTCACTCGCGCAAGCGCTCGCGAAAAATAAACATTTGTCTCAGTCACTCATGAGATAATTTTCAGTATCCACTCAAAAACACTAGATATCCTCTATTTATTTTATATTGTGATCAGAAAAAAGGCAATTCGAATCGCCGTAATCGAAGCATCTCAAATGTTAAAGCTATATATCAAAACATAAAGCAAGCATTGACTTTTATTGCACGATAATTAGAACCTTCAGACGAAATGACGACCGGACATTTTTTTATTCGATCGATGCGTATAATTCACTCTCATAAATAAACTGTCGCTCTTGGATTTTATTGTTTCGGGACAAATTTACGAGATTTCGACTTTATAGTAAACGAGAAATAATCATTATCAACTAGCTAATAATTCTGTTTGTTCTCAGAGTTTATCAGAGAATAAATGATGCAATTAGCTTTAATAAATCACAATTAGACCGATCAGCTTGTAAGTGCTTCAGGAATGACATACGGTTTGTTTCTGTAGGAATCGATCCTACTGGTGCAAGGAAAACATGCGTACACACGACTCATCAATCTGGGTCTTTTTCACGTTGTTTTTTAAAGAAACAACATTTTATTCTACCAGCGCGTAGGTTGATGGAGTGTCGATACAAGCCATTAGATACAATAACACAATATTGCTCATTGAACAAGACAGTGTTGTCGCCATTTATCTGTTACGTTTTTGTACTAAAACCTGTTCAATATTCGTTGACGTAACTGAAAAAGACAAGCGCGTTATAAACTGTAAGAAATGTAGACTTCCAGATGACGGAAGTTCCCGGCCAACGGACCTTTCAGACCCGGACGTTTTGGACCAACTGTTTGAAGACACACATCTCTGTCCTTTAGATTTTAATATCATTTTTAAACTAAAAAAAAATAAGTTTTAAAGAAAAAACAGCATATTTGAAAAAGTTGTTTTAATTTAGTTTAACTTGCATAAATAAAAAAACAAAAGAAACTTTAGGTAATACACTCGTGTTTGTGAGAGCAGAAAAGTATCATGGACAGTCAATAAATAATTTAAATTAACAAATCTAATTCATGGTAAACAAAACTGATGGGCACTGCGAAGCTTCGAGATTTGATTCGATTTCCAATCGGAAGTAGATATTCGGTTCGATTCGAAATCGGCTACCCGATTCGTTTTCTCTCGAATCTTTTTCATAGGAATATAGCTTGGTGTCAGTCATCTTCGAAGTCTCACAAAACGTATAGTTCAGATGGAAATCGTACATAAATACTGTTAAAAAATTGAGTGCAAGTTCCGCAACATTAACATAGATAACATCTTCACCCATGCCACCAGCAATGCTAATTCCAATATCACTCGCCCCTACCACTGTCAAATGCAAATTCAAGGTTTCCAAGCAATGTCGACAGTAGTATAGCATGTACCCGAACGGGGCTCATTGGATGGATCTCATGCTGGATCTCATGTGACGTCGTAGTCACGTGACCTGGTGGCGCCATGTTGTGTTGCCATGGTAACCCGCGTGAGCGGCCATCTTGTGAAGTCATCTCCATAGTGAAGCGTGGTGTGAGTGCGCATGCGCAGCGCGTGTTGTTAGGGTGATACGTATTTACACGTCCATTTTGTATATTGGAGGCCGCCATCTTGGTTTTTATGGTAGCACGTGGTTGCTATGTGACACCAAACCTTCTAACAAGACAGGGGTATGTCCGAAGGGTGTGTTCGATTTAATCGGAGTATCACGAATTACCACAAACAACCCGACAATCCCTCCAAATCACCGAAATTGACTTTATTTACTACAGATTCCCCATTTTATCGGGTGTGGCACGTAATGCTATAGTATCAAAGGGCACAGTGGGTGTATTCGATTGCATAGGAGTAATTTTCTGGCTTAGAATTCTCCCAGAATCCTCGTTTAATTACCCAAATAACCGGACAGGTTTAACAATTTGATTCTTTCAGAATTCTCTGCTTCTATCTATATATGCAATAGTTTTCGTATATGTGGCCATGTTCATTTGTTTATAGTATACTCCAGTAGCATAGAAGAACCTATTAGTTTGAACAGCTTTGCTTATTTTTACTATATTTAGCTATTCGGGTCTATTCTTGTTAGTTCTGACCCTATTCCAAGTACTCTTATTGTTTCATTTATCTAGATCATTATATAAATTATAACTAACCAATCAGATTGCTTGATTTCCCATAACCTTTACTTAATCGTACAGCGTTATCTCCCCTTATTACAACAAAGTTGTATCCGATTCTCATCACCTCTATATCCAATGGCAATATCCCCGGGCACCCCAATTTCGGCACCCCTTTTTTTAAAAAACATATAACCTTCAGCACCCCTTTTTTGTCATATGTGCTTATGTGAAAAGGCACAATGTGTCACAATGTGCCCCAGCACATGGGCACATGCTTTGTGTGCCGATATATGCCTATCTGAAAAGGCACAATGTGACACAATGTACCCTAGTACATAGGCACATGCTTTATGTGCCGATATGTGCTTATGTGAAAAAGGCACAATGTCCCCTAGCACATAGGCACATACGGATATTTGAGGATACCTATTGCTTGGTATTGTATTATTCGAGAATCCCCTTTTTGTCATATGTGCTTATGTGAAAAGGCACAATGTGACACAATGTGCCCTAGCACATAAGCACATGCTTTATGTGCCGATATGTGCTATGTGAAAATGCACAATGTGCTCTAGCACATAGGCACATACGGGTATTTGAAGATACCTATGGCCTGGTATTGTATTATTTGAGGATACCTATCTAGGATACCTTCTGGAGAATCCCTTTTTGTCATATATGCGTATGTGAAAAAGCACAATGTGCCACAATGTGCCCTAGCAAATAAGCACATGCTTTATGTGCCGATATGTGCTTATGTGAAAAGGAATAATGTGACACAATGTGCCCTAGCACATAGGCACATACGACCAAAAAGGGATTCCATAGACACAAGTGTTTTCCAAAAGGGATTCTTAAAAAGGGATTCCGTAAAATGGGATCCCTATCAGACTCCGTAAAATGGGATTCCGTGTTTTAACATCAACACTCGAGGGTATGGAAATGGATTGATAACACCCAATTATTATTACAAGAACCTGAACAGATACAACCAACCACTACAAAACAACGAATGTGTAGAACGAAGATCCAACAGAACCAAGATCGAAGTGAACATAAAGTGAAAGTAGATCAAACTAGTCAGATTGATCAAACTAGTTTGACAGACTGAACAGCTCTGATCAAATACAATGAAGATGGAAGGGAACAGAACAAGGAGAACAAAGATCCAACACAACTAAGATCGAAGTGAACAAAACAAAGTGAACAAAGTTTTCAACTAAATGAACTATAAGCCCTAAATATAACCCATTTTTAACCCTCGTGAATTGAACAAAACTGAATGAACCCTTTGAAGCCAATACAGTTTTAACTATTACCCCTAATATAACCCAGTGTAAACCCCTTTAAACTGAATGAATTTTATCTATAGCCCTAATGAAGGTATTAACACCCTTTGAACTGAACAAAGTTACAGCCTTAATGAAAATATAACGAAGGTGATCTGAATTAAAGTTTTAAACTACAGCCCATTGAACTGAATTCTTCTAATAGGGAAGGGGAATACCCTCGAGTGTTGAGGTTAAGACACGGAATCCCATTTTACGGAGTCTGATAGGAATCCCACTTTACGGAATCCCTTTTTAAGAATCCCTTTTGGAAAACACCTGTGGCTATGGAATTCCTTTTTGGTCGTATGTGCCTATGTGCTAGGGCACATTGTGTCACATTGTGCCTTTTCACATAAGCACATATAGGCACATAAAGCATGTGCTTATGTGCTAGGGCACATTGCGTCACATTGTGCCTTTTCACATAAGTACATATGACAAAAAACGGATTCTCTAGTCGGTATCCTCGAAAAATACAATACCAGGCAATAGGTATCCTCAAATACCAGTATGTGCCTATGTGCTAGGGCACACTGTGTCACATTGTGCCTTTTCACATAAGCACATGTCAGTACATAAAGCATGTGCTTATGTGCTAGGGCACATTGTGTCACATTGTGCTTTTTCACATAAGCACATATGGCAAAAAGGGATTCTCCAGAAGGTAACCTAGATAGGTATCCTCGAATAATACAATACCAGGCCATAGGTATCCTCAAATACCCGTATGTGCCTATTTGCAAGGGCACATTTTGTCACATTGTGCCTTTTCACATAAGCATATATCGACACATAAAGCATGTGCTTATGTGCTAGGGCACATCGTGTCACATTGTGCTTTTTCACATAAGCACATATGACAAAAAAGGGTTTCTCTAGTAGGTATCCTCGAATAATGCAATACCAGGCAATAGGTATCCACAAATACCCGTATTTGCCTATGTGCTAGGGCACATTATGCCACATTGTGCCGTTTCACATAAGCACATATCGGCACATAAAGCATGTGCCTATGTGCTAGGGTACATTGTGTCACATTGTGCCCTTTCACATAAGCACATATCGGCACATAAAGCATGTGCCCATGTACTAGGGCACATTGCGTCACATTGTGCCTTTCCACATAAGCACATATGACAAAAAAGGGGTGCTGAAGGTCATATGTTTTTCAAAAAAGGGGTGCCAAAATTGGGGTGCCCGGGGATAGTGCCATTGGATATAGAGGTGAAGAGAATCGGATACAACTTCGTTGTAAAAGGGGGAGATAACTCTGTACGATTAAGTACAGGTTATGGGAAATCAAGCAATCTGATTGTTTAGTTACAATTTATATAAATGTTATATAAATGATCTAGATAAATGAAACAATAAGATTACGTGGAATAGGATCAGAACTAACAAGAATAGACCAGAATAGCTAAATATAGTAATAATAAGCAAAGCTGTTCCAATTAATAGGCTCTTCTACGCTACTGGAGTATACTCTAGAACAAATAAACATGGTCAGATAGACGAAAACTATTGCATATATAGCTAGAAGCAGAGAATTCTGAAAGAATTCGAAATAGTAAAACTTGTCCGGTTTATTTGGGTAATTAAACGAGGATTGATTCTGGGAGAATTCTAAGCCAGAAAATTACTCCTATTCAATCGAATACACCCACTGTGCCCTTTGGTACTATAGCACTACGTACTACACCCGATAAAATGGGGAATCTGTAGTAAATAAAGTCAATTTCGGTGATTTGGAAGGATTGTCGGGTTCTTTGTGGTAATTAGTGATACTCCGATTCAATCAAACACACCCTCGGAACATACCCCTGTCTTATTAGAAGGTTTGGGGACACATTGCAACCACGTGATACCATAGAAACCAAGATGGCGGCCTCCAGTATACAAAATGGACGACAGAAACACGTATCACCCTAACAACACGCGCTGCGCATGCGCACTCACATCACGTATCACTATGGATATGACGTCACAAGATGGCCACTCACGCGGGTTACCATGACAACACAACATGGCGCCACCAGGTCACGTGACTATGACGTCACATGAGATCCAGCATGAGATCCATCCAATGAGCCCCGTTCGGGTTCATGCTATACTACTGTCGACGATTAACTATAATCCTTACCGGGAAATACTCCAACTACATCATCAAAGTATGCCTTCCACGAAGGCATGCCCTGGTGATGTAGTTGGATTATTCTATCAGTCGGGACTTGAGCCATCACAGTTGGAATAAATCAGGTTTATAGCACCCCAACCCCCATCGGTCATCTTCAAGACGTCACTGATTCGACACGAGGTTGGATTCGATTTCGAATAATAGACATAATTCGATTTGAAACGAAAATGTGTTATTCGCAGGTCCTTACAAAATTGCTAAATATCCCCAGATAAGAACTGCATAGACACAAAATACAACATAAAAGTAAAAAGTGTCATAAATATAATTACTTTTAATGAAAAAATAAAATAAATGAATAAGAAAATAAAGCAATATGTCCTAAATTAAAATGTGAGCCGAAACTTCCTCCTGATTCAAAAAGTTGAGCAAAAATGTCACGATCTGAAAGGTTCGGGCCGACACGTTCTTGTGCCGAAGCGTTCGCCTCCATATTTACCTGACTATAACTACAACATGATGGGACTGGATTTATTTTCAGTCGTCAGATGTCAAGACTATGTGAGAGATAAAGATAACAGGTGATTTTGTTACGAGCTCGTTCCAACGAGGGGTCACAACCTATGTTTTTGAGACAAAAATTAAAAAAATAATGAAAATTAATTGGCGATTTTTAAGAATAGCGCTGGTCGTTTTTTTCCCATTACGTTGGGTAAAGGGTTAACAAAGCAATAAATGGCACCGTGCATACTGTTTATAAAATGAATGCAAAATAATAAATAAAAATGTTTGCTGTTTATCATGTAGGAACCCCTCCCCTCTTACAAAACAAATTATGGATCCACCTTTCTATAGAAATATTTAATCCTTTGTGTAACGCAGCATTGATATCTGGACAACACTAAAGGGTTAACTACTATATTAAAAAAATACAAGGACAAGTTAGTGCTGCGAATTCTCGACTGCCAACGTCGTTGGATTGCAGTATTTCGAACATCTTTTTTACTCTGGAACTCCGGGGTCATTTTGTCAGAATTCAGTTATCTGATTAAGTGGAAAGTTTGAGTTCAAATATATTCCGGAGGATACCTATTGCCTGGTATTGTATTATTCGAGGATACCGACTATATATTACTACCTAAAAATCCAGGACCCAGAGAATTAAGGATACTGCAGGAGAACAAACTCTGGGACTTTCCATGACAAATGTTTTATATACTTGGTAATCAGGTTTCCTTATGTGGATCGGACCAAACAATATATTTTCTCTCTCTCTCTCTCTCTCTCTCTCTCTCTCTCTCTCTCTTTCTCTGTGAGCTTGTACCAACGTTATGTCATTAGTAATTTCTGTTAAGTCCAAAACGCTGGTACGCGAAATGTTTTCGTGTAAGCATTGAAGGATGTGTTTTTACATAATTACTGGCCGGACGGAAAAACAAGTCTTTATCCGGTTATCTGAGACCATGCGTCGTCCAAATTGGATTTCCTCTAACGGCTACTGGCAAAATTCTATACGTTGATACAGAGCCACAATGAGGATCCCCAGACCTATAGAATTTATATCAATGGTCCCTACACCCACATTATCAACGTTTATATACGATAAAATATAGCGAAGAAATCGATGTAGAAAATGAACTCTGTCTAAAATATATATCTTGTCAAACAAGAAACGTCGGAATGAAATGAATCGACCACACGAATATATCTATCCATCTAATTCGGTTTTGGATACCACAAAAACTGAACTGTATGGTTATCCAATGGGAATATGGAACACAGATTACTCCCACCGTAGATAATTATCCTTGTCGGAAACCGGGTCTTTGTCGTTGATGGGGGAAATAGATTCACGCCGCGTTTTCAACCAAAACTCGAGGAGTGTCGCCTGAATCCATGCGTGAACGTATGTCTCATCGTGCCGAACCGGCCTCTTTCACTTTTGATGGGGTGGTTCTTATCCTGAACGGGTTAATAACTTTTCCCCGAAAAGCATAAATCAACAGGGGTTCACTGAAAACAACAATTGTAATACATATACATATAAATAAGTATGGTAATTTGTGACTTTCATGGAGTCCAATAAATATGATAAACAAAACGTTAAACTCTCCCCTACGTTTGTCTCAGAATAATGTTCATACAGGCAAAGCCAACTATGCCTACGTACTGTTTGCCTTCTAAAACAGGTAATGCCGTTTACCTAAATGCAAAGAGCTCCCTGAGCTCGTACTTCGTGTTTCTGATCCAATTCTCATATATGGCCACCGACTTGGCTCGCGACTGCCCCTATTCCAAATATGAGCTCTGTGGCACCCCTACATCACAACGTGCCAATACTTTCGCACCGATGCGGCACCTTCTCTAACCTATAGCATGGGGCATCCCCATCTACTCGCAATGACCCACAGGTTTACACACCTCCAGACTGGAACGAATTTTTCGAGAAACCCCCCGATTTTTATTTCGATAGCCAGAACATTAATTCTCAGTTTAATCGCATCTCTTGAACTTGGCCGCTCACATTTATCTTAATTTAATACTCGCTTTAAAGTTCCTTTGAAAGACTCGAATTTCGATATTTCCTGACATTCGTGACAGGCTAGATGCGTAATATGGGTGTGTGTCCAGAGCATGTGCGATGTACTGTCTTCACCATAGTTATCCATTAACTGGCCATAATTACACAGATAACGACTTGCAGGAGAACAGTGTCTCTCTTACTCATTTGTAAACTATCAGATAGTCCATGAGGCGTTCAACAAGTGCGCCATAATGGACATTAACTTCCATGTTCAATTTAGCAGCGCTTGAATTATTGCTGGTCTGTTTTATGTTTTACCCTGTCAGAAGATTATCGAAAATATTTACACTTTTAAACAAGAAAATCGCAACTTTTACCTATCACCTTTAAAATCCTGTTATATTCCATGCAAGTATTGGATGCAGGGACGTTTCTAATGGGTCTCGGATAGGTGTGTCCACTTCTAGATTTTCAGTTGCACCCTCTCCTTGTTGGCAAATTACCACTAATACACAGTTTTCAACAAGATTGAAATTTTATTTGCCCCGCCCCCACCCCAGCCAGAAGATTCCAAATACATGTTTTAACCCTTTCCCAACATGCACTACACATTTTGTTATTTTAAATATTTTTTTGTAATTTTTCAGTTTCAACAAAACCATATCATGTAACCCTTCACTGGATCGAGCTCGACCAGCTCGTTCCAATGAGGACGTCATGAGATATGGCTGCGTTGAATTTCTTTTTAATTTTTTTTTCAACTGCCGGTTAAATTGAAAATTCAGCTCCCGGATGCGTCCGATTAGTTAGGCAAAGGGTTAAGATGCACAATTCCATTTGTGCACCCCCTTGACTGTACATTATTCAACTGAGGCTCTTTAAAGTCACAAATTTCAACTACAAATCAATATTTAGAGGAATTTTACTGCTTACAGTACAGCCACAATGGACCGGTCACTTTCCACGGATGCGCAATATTTCTACCGACGCAATAATATAAGGTTCCAAACACTAATTATAGGAATAATCATCCAAAATTTAATTAATGAAGCACCGGGTACAACCCGGTGCTTTATTAAATAAAATTTTGCTGATAATGATGTTTATTACCTGGTAAAAGCATGCATGGACATCACTGCCCACGCGTGGATTACGACCAGTCCACGGCGACTGTACTGTATTGTCTGATTTTTTTTTAATTTAGGGCTTCGAATTTCCAAATATTGTAATTTGACGAGTAATGCGGGGTGGGGGGGGGGGCGCACCCCCACACCCCCTCGTCCCCGAGGCAACGTTCCTGTTTGGATGCTGTCTGGTCAGAAGACCAAGTACATTTTGTTAATCCTATCAAGACTGAAAGATTTCCACCAAAGTGAAAAGAAATTTACCCCATATCCCATTTTACACAGTTTAAACTTTGCAAAATAGAAAAGACGTGCTCCTCTGTCTGGCTGGCTGGCTAGCTGTCTTGTTGGCTGCATCTGGTTGGCCGACTGCCTGGTTGGCTGAATGACTAGCTGGCTGGCTGGATGTCTGGCTGACTGTCTGTCTGCCTGACTATCTCTGTCTATCGCTGCCATATATACACAAGAAATGAACATTGGTAATTGACGGTGTTCAGCTCTTCTAAATGGTCGTTGTGGGAGTGCATTTTGTGTGCAATTTTCCGATATTGAGGCAATCAACGTGGATTAGTCGTGAAATATGCAACTTATGATTCGTATGGAGCTCCTTCCAATTTCATATGAGTCGGAAGAGACAATTATCGGCAGATTATTACTCTTGAAACGCATATCATATCAATTTCGGCAGTGCAACCATGAAACTTGCGGAGCCGGTTATTCTCGATACTGGTAAAACAACATGTTCAATTGACAGCAAAATGTCCCACCAGGTTCTCAAAAAGTTCTAAATTCATCACAAAATAATCATTGGCTGCACGGTATATCGATAAACCGATACATACAGATATTCTAACCAGTATCGATTGAATACCGGTGTAATTTCAAACAATACCGGTTTATCGTCATTATTTATTAACTCACTATTTAATTTTCAAGATGTCTTGAGTTTTAACTGTAGTCCCGAATGAATAATACTATCCTTTTACCCAACGAATCGGCCGTATCCGCCCGCGTAATATACAAATTTAGCAGTTGAAAAAAAAAAAAAAAAAAAAATTAATAAAAGCATATCATGTGAGCTCGTCGAACTCCTTCCAATGAGAGGGTCACATGATATTGTTTTGTTGGAGTTTTTTGGAAAAACTCGATAAACTAATACTTAAAATAATAAATTTTGATATCGTCTGCGTTGGGTAAAGGGTTGTTCGAACTGCATCATCAAAGCATGCTAATTCGTTTCAATGTGATGGCTTAAGTCCCGATTGTGGTACGTATGTACAGATATCTGAACAGTCTTTCGATGTACTGGTATACCGCGGTATCTTTTTAAATGCCGATACCGATATTCAGTTTAGAATATCATGCAGCCCTAAATAACCAGCTGCGTGGCGTTACACAAAAGTAAGTTACGCCCATCTCCGTACATACTATGGTAGTATGTGAATTGTTTATGATTTTAGGACCCCAAATTAAGGAAGAACAACAATAAATTAAAATGACAACATACCAATCCATGGCCAGTCGTCGAGGTGGAACTCTTTCTCATCACAAAGTCCGGGCTCGTTGGCATCACGTGGGTTGCCTGTAAAGATATGCAAAATCATCAGATGTACACTTGAAGCGCCTCAGTGATATCTTGTATTGGAAAGAAACAGGGTGGCATAGATACAACAAAGTATCCCGTTACCTTTAACTGAGTTTTTGTCACCACTCTAAACGACAGATCAGGAAGAAGAGTGGTCCGTTGTTCATAATTTACCAATATAGCACAATCTTTTAATAAACGACGAGGACGTTCTTTCTTGTGGCATTCGGAGGGATCACAATAAACCCAGGGTATTACCCAGGGACACACAAATTGGAAATAAAGACAACCCGAAAAAGGCTACATTCGTTTTTTTCAGGCAACTCATTTTTCGGGTTCCCCTTTTACCGGATTTTGTAAGCAAGTGAAAGGCCAGGTGATGCTGATATATATAGCCATGAAGCATGAATATTTGGGAACATTGCAATTTATTTCACGAGTAACTGTCACTGGTCCATTGGTATGCAGTCTTGTAATGCACTGTTGGAAAGGACTCCGAGAGCCCTTTCCAACAGGTGTTACTTCTCAACATTCCATCATCATAATCAAACTCTGTGTTTATAGTCAGTATAAAATATATGATGGATCCGGGGGAGTTAACAAAATGAATGCAATGACAGTTCGAGTGGAGATACTTGTCGAAGATCTAGTAATGTAGGCAAGCAAACTATCGGTCGCTATACTTCCTTTTTAGGCCAACGACAGGTGAACGAAACGATCGTTCGCTGAACATATACAGGCTCGATTACCCGCATTCAACCCACCATACATTAGCTTTAGAACATAACCACTGCCGTCCACGAGTACATAGCCCATTAACTGACCATTGATAAGCAGGACAGAGCAGGGTGGATAATTTAACACCGCAACCCTATAGGGCTCTGTGATTACAATCTTATTGACCCTTGAACATATTCTCACAATCAAATATACAGTACTACGGGGATGCGACAGTATGTAGAAAAGGGTTGGCACAAGTAAAGATGATGCCTTTGCACTGAGTATTGAAGTATTTCCCTCTTCAGAGGTAGCATGCTGCACTTGCAATGGATACACACGTGTACTGAGTTCTTGAGTAAAATTCAAAAGTAAAAATATTACATACAGTTGTAGTATCTTTTTAGTTGATTAAAGTATCGGGTATCACTGTCTTAGGGAAGTATGTATTTCAATACATGTAACATCGGTCACAAGGATTGTTACCTCATTTTGACTGCAAGGAAATATACGATTTCGCGACGCCGTAAATGACAACTTGGATTTCCTTGCAGTCACGAGTAAGATACGGGTACCGAATTAAAACAGTTAGGCCGCTCGTTTTTACTGATAAAAATATTAGCGTGTAATACACAATAATCATAAACAATACACTTCATTGGATATTTGATGCAGGGATGTGGTTAAGTAGTTGTTAACACTTGTGAGGTTGAACGGTGAGGTTGAAGGAAAGGCTGCAGCAGTTGGGTCATAAAGTCCGAAGTTCAAGAGCAGCCACACACTAGTTCTAAAATGCAATTACCATCACAGTATATGGAGAAATAACCTGTGAAGGAACGAAATGCTTTCCGTCGTTATCAACAATTATCATTTCCCTGCAGGTTGAAAGAGGTAGATTACAGGGTAAAAAGATGATGACGTCCTTGGGATGCGTCATGTTAGCTGTGCCTCCGTTTATCTACACACAAATTATACCAAAATTAGACCTTTCGCTTGTCTAATGTCCAAAACCTGAGGCGTAAACTGATATCGCATAAATGTATTTAGTTTTAAAAATAACTTTCAGTTCAATTAACGGCGAAGTGTAATTGTATTTATTTTGTTTATGCAACCAAGGCACGGTATAACCTTTACTGTTTTATGACAAATCTAGTGCTGATACATCGTGGACATTTTTGCTTAACCAATTTGTCAAGGTGATAACTTGAATTTTCTATTTTGTTGTATAAAAGTGTATATATCTTCGATAATTTTTCTCCTTCGGGCCATGGTATAGGAATGTGCGTTTATATGACGGACCCCGAAAACCGATTTGTCACTTAAACAGACCAGCAATGAGTCAAGCGCTGGTAATTAAGTATGAAGTTTAATGTCCATTATGGCGCATTTGTTGAACGCCACATGGGCAATCAGATAACTGATTAAATGAGTTTCTCTCCTGTAGTCATTATCTATGTAATTATAGCCAGTTAATGGATAATTATGGTGTAAACCAGTACATCGCGCATGTTCTGGACACACACCCATATTACGCAGCTAGCTTGTCACAGAATGTCAAAAGATACCAAATTGTGAGTCTTTCAAAGGAACTTAAAAGCGAATATTAAATTAAGATAGATCTAAGCGGTCAAGTTCAAGAGAAGCGATTAAACTGAGAGTTAATGTTCTGGCTATGGAAATAAAAATAGGGGAGTTTCTCGAAAACTTCATTCCAGTCTGAAGGTGCGTAAGACTGCAGGTCGTTGCGAGTACATGTAGATGGGGATGTCCCATGCTATAGGTTAGAGGGGGTGCCGCATCGGTGCGAAAATATAGGCGCATTGTGATATAGGGGAGCCACAGAGCTCATATTTAGAATAGGAGCAGTCGCGGGCCAAGTCGGTGGCCATATATGAGAATAGGATCAGAAACACGGAGTTCGAGCTCAGTGAGCTATTTGCATTTAGGTAAACGGCATTACATGTTTTAGAAGGCAAGCCATACGTAGGCAGAGTAGGCTTTGCCTGTATGAACATTATTCTGAGATAGACGTGGGGGAGAGTTTAACCCCATTGGTTGCGACTGCTTGTGTGAAAAACGTCAAGTAAAGTGACAATAAGCAATTCCGTCACATGTTAGAGCAGAGGCGTCCGATAAAGTGCCGATACGTTAGTGGCCGTGCGACGGCAGTGAAAGGGTGAAGTGAAGAGGCGACCAAGGAACCAATACCAGCGAAAAGGAGGAAAAACGAGCGACAACAGAGAATGCGGGCCCGCAAGTGACTAAAAACTGTGTGGGTAGGGGATGATTGACGTTTTGTTTTCTTATTCTTTTGGATTCAATGTAAGTCACAAATTATCATATTTATTTTTATATATATGTATTAAAATTGTTGTTTTCAGTGAAGAACCCCTGTTATGCTTTTCGAGGAAAAGTTATTAACCCCTTCAGGATAAGAACCACTCCAACAAAAGTGAAACGGGCGGGTTCATCTCGGTGAGACATACGTTCACGCACGGATTCAGGCGACACTACTTGCGTTTTGGCTGAATACGAGGCGTGAATATATTTTCCCCAGCAGCGTCTAAGCCCGGTTTCCGACACATGTACCCAACGAATAGACCACATCCGCGCCCGTAACTTACAAATCGACCTGTTAAAAAAAATATTAAAACAAATCTCAACAAAACCATATCACGTAACCCCTCATTAGAACGATCTCGTCGAGCTCGGTCTAATGAGAAATCACATGATATGGTTTTATTGATTTTTTTTTAAATTTAAAAAACTTATTAAGGTAACAAATTTTGAAATCCAGTGCGCTGGATAAAGGGGGGAAATTAGTGATGGGTCGGTTAGCGAAAAGGTTCTTACCTTCCATGATCTGTACAACACTGTTTGTTCTCTTCAGAAACTTCATACAAATAAACTTCGCCCTGTTGCAAATAAGATATTGATATTTCTGATGTTAGAAATGATAAATATACTTGTGTATACTTACATAATATATAATTATACTTATATAAGTATTGACCTCTCGGTCTCAACAGAACTTCAAATTCAAACTATTCTTAAGTAGGGAAAATCGTCCTCTCGGTTTCCATGCGATCCACGTTGTCAGCGGCCTGGACGAATTTTATGTTTGTCCTACGCTATTATTTCCATCATCTTCTATGACTTTTCAGCATATTTACACATTTTTCGCCATAAATCCGACCGCGAAATCTGTTCACTTTTAACTTCTGGCGATCATCTAAGTGTTTTAGGCAGCGTCGAAACCCACTAGTAATGGTCTTGTAGATGCAAGTTTTACTTAGTCGCTTCCCTGCACCAATGAATGCGAACAACAGGCCTTTAGTGGCACTATCCCATTGCAGTGGCAGTCCGGGCACGTGCCCACGTCTTTTCGCACCAGCTAGAAAAGCACAGAACTCTTACATTTCCTCTCAGCGGACTACTTGGTGCATTTTAAGGCGACGGACTGCAAACAAATTTGTTTAAATCATCCAGTTATCATACTTTCATGTAATACATGGAAGTATCTTGACATTTCTAAAATTTCAGTTACTTTTAATTTTCGAAGGCTATATTAAAATCGTGTTCTACAGGGAGTTAGAATTTTCTAGAATACTTTTCAGAATTTGTCTAACAGTATTTTTGTTACCGTTTGCTTTCTACTTTTACCCGGTTTCTTTTCTGGCTGCATTACACACCCGTTCAGTCAGAATTTGGCTTACGAGAACTTTTATCGCCACGTTTCATTTCATTTCGTCGTCTGTGTCTATTTTTTCTTGTTGTGTCTGTCGTCTGAAGAAGGTCTTCATCAGACCGGTCGAAAGCGAGGTGGAAATTGTTTTTTCCTGTGCTGTTTGACTCAGGGCTGCACGAAATTCAAAACTGAATGCCAGTATCGGTATTCCAAAAAATATCGCGATATACCGATATATCGAAAACTGTTCAGATATATGAACACAAGTACCACAATCGACACTCGAGGCATCACAGTTGGAACCAATTAGCATGCCTTGATAATGCGGTTCGAAAAACCTTCACCCAACGCAGACGATATCAAAATTTATTTTCAAAATTAGTTTGAGGTTTTCCCCAAAGATTTCAACAAAACTATATCATGTGGCCCCTCATTGGAAAAGAGCTCAACGAGCTCGTTCCAATGGAGGGCCACATGCTATAGTTTTGTTGAATTTTTTTAAAACTATTTTTTCAACTGATGAATTTGTATATTAAGATGACACAAGCAAGCGATTCCTCGGATAAAGGGATAATATTATTCATTCGGGGCTACAGTAAAAAAACTAAAGACATCTTGAAAATTAAATTGTGGGTAAATAAATGACGATAAACTGATATTTTTGTAATTACACCAGTATTCAATCGATATTGGTTTGAATAAAAGTATATATCGGTTTATCGATATACCGTGCAGCCCTATGTTTGAGCTTTATTTAGACGAATATATAATTATACTTATATATTATAATTATTCATTTACATACTTTCAAGTAGGAAAGATAATAAGCCATAAAACGATTGTATTTTCGTTACCATTCTTATCGATGGCATCGAATATCACTAGAAATATATCTAGGGCGAAACGTATACTTAGCAGCTTAAGATAAAAGTTTTCACTAACCCATTATGGAATCTCTGGAATCGTAGTAGAGGTAACGAGAATACAGAAATAGTAATTCCTGAACTTATCAACACGATATAAGGCCCCACAAAGTAGATCGTTTGTTTCTCATGCCATTTTTTTTAAATTGCATGTAGGTAGGCGTTTTTGTATTTTATTTTGTTATTTTTGTAATTATTTCTGTGCCATGAAAAGTTCATATTCTTGGTCTGTTTTATGTTTTAGGCCTCATAATCTGCAGAATTGCATGTGTAGTGGTCTATTTCATTTCAGCTCTTGATTACAAGAAGGCTTCGCAATGTTAAAGCATTGCAAAGCCTTGTTGCTCACAAGAGACAAATTTATCAATTATTAACTTGGGTAAAATATGAGACGTAATTTAAGTTTGCATTGGTTATAAAAAGAGATAATGCTACGGCCAAAATGACCAAGCGGGAGGGCCTTAGAAACAGATTTTAACTCTTTTAGGCCTAACCAGGTCAATTTAACTCAATACCTAACACAACGGGAATGATACATGCATAACAAACCAAAATCTTGAAAAGCATAAATTGTCGCTTTTGGGCTATTAAATCTAGCTTTTGGATGATTGGGAAAAATTCGTTCAGATGGCTGCTCATAAGTTATGTTTTAGAGGTAGGAAGTAGTAAAAAAAATATCATTTCAATAATGATTCTTGTGCCATGGTTTGACGTTAGTAACAAGACTGAGACTATTTGTTTTGTTAACCCTTTACCCAACGTAACGGCCAAAACCGGCCAGCGCTATTCTCAAAAATCGCCAATTAATTTTCAAAATATTTTCATTTTTTGTCTCAAAAACATAGGTTATGACCCCTCGTTGGAACGAGCTCGTCGAGCTCGTCGAGCTCGTTCCAACGAGGGGTCATAACCTATGTTTTTGAGACAAAAATGAAAAAATTTAGTTATTCAAGAATTTTTTTTGCAAGTGTCGTCTGCTTTTCATGTTAGGTAAAGGGTTAAGCCTAGAGACGCACGGACCGGTCATGAAGTCTCTTCTATTACAGTACACTCTCTGTGGACTGGTCGTAATTCACGCGTGGAC
The DNA here is from genome assembly GCA_031216915.1 of Pictodentalium vernedei. Taxonomy (NCBI): domain Eukaryota; kingdom Metazoa; phylum Mollusca; class Scaphopoda; order Dentaliida; family Dentaliidae; genus Pictodentalium; species Pictodentalium vernedei. The sequence goes on along the minus strand of CM062297.1, from coordinate 395,668,917 downwards.
AGTGATGTCCACGAATGCGTTTACCAGATAATAACAATTATAATCAGCATCCGGTGCTTCATTAATTACATTTTTGATGATTATTCTTATAATTAGTGTTTGGAATTTAATATTATTACGTCCGTGGTAATATTGCCCACTCGTGGAAAGTAATCAGTCCACGACGGCTGTACTGTATGCTTAACCCTATGCATACTAATGTAGCACGATCAACATTTCGAGCTGAATTTTTTCCCATAATGCAAAAAAGGAACTCAACCAATCGGATCTTCAATAGGCTCTGTCAAACAAGATTCCCGGAGTTACATTCTTAGTTGCATAATGTGCAAATTTGGCTACTTGAAATTTTGACATCAGAGTACGTGGTCTTAGGTTCGTCTTGTGTGACTCGGTCTAGCAAACGGCTCTAAGAGTCCGACCGAACAGTAAGTTATGTAAAAGAATCTCATTAGCAATAGAAAGGAAACACACTGTCTAATTTCATCTCTGGGTGAGCTGCCCTATGGGAACAATCACTAAAGGAAATTAAAACTATATTTTATTGGGCGGACGTAATTGGTGGTTAGACGAAGGGTGAAAAACCGACCCTATTTCTACCCACACAGTTTACATACACACACAAATAGATCTACGCACATGTTCCATCGGGACAAGTGTTTTTTGGCATCTGCATCTGATTTGAAGATTTGAAGAGTGCTGAGCTACAAAAACTTGATAGGTGACAGGAATGGCTGATTGAGCATTAACCGATCTTCTATGGCATATCATGGTCGAAGTATCTGTTCTTCAAGTATTGGAGCTTCCCCAAATCTTGGGGAAATATTTATCAAATTGCTTAAACCAGCAAATGAATAATGTGGTTAAGAATTCACACTAGTCATATACTATTCTGATTGAGTTGCGCATGTTTAACAGTCTGATTTGTTAGTTCGATTTCTTGTCGAGGAACCACACATTCCATTCCATCGTTATTACTTGTATCCTTGAACATATTATTTCACTCGACCTTATAGAATTCCAAAGGGGTGCATTAATACACTTTAAAATCAGTTGGGTTCACAATGTACCCAAATCAACTGCGTTGAGTGAATATGAACCCAATTGGGTTCATATTCACTCAACCCAGTTGGTTTGGGTTGATTTTTAACCCAACTGATTTTAGAGTGTAACCCCCCCCCCCCCCCCCCCCCAGCATCCTGACCTTTCGCGGTTTAGTACCCCTTTCCAGTGATGTGACTGTTCTGAGATATTAACGCCGAAATTCGTCAAAGTAACCGGGTGACAAATACAGAAATGAGGATTTCGGGTCTACAGCTTTGACCTTACTGAAGAATTTTCCCACGGGCATTCTAGCCCAATACGACAAAAGAGAGATGCCGAGGACCAGTCGGTTCTAACACATAGGTACCGAAGTAGGGTGTTCGCGGAACGTTGTCCCCCAAAACCCAGGTGACGAAATGAGAGACTTGAAGTTAAACCTCACTGAGGAACTTCCCAATATGCGATTTTGCACCAGACGAAAAATTGGAGCCAACACGTCTCATGATTGGTCAGGGGATATAATTAGGTATAGACTGGGATTGGTAAGTCCTCAGGTATAATATGATTGGTTGTTTGGTCTGAATTGAGCGACTTGCTTCGTTCCATTCAATCCGTAGATTGATGATGAATCACTTTCAAAAGTCCAAACATGCAGTAGATAAAATAGGAAGTAATGGCCTGAAAATAGTGGCGGAAAAAGTGGGATTTCCTCAACCGCATTAACACTCCGAAAAACGGACGAGAATTACGATGGCCCAATGAATATCTGAGAATGTATTACAGCATATAAACGTCGTTACACCGATAGAATTGATCGTCTGATTAAAGAAAATAGGCAAAAAATGTGTCCAAGAGAGGCCAAGCGACAATGATTTCTACCACGAATTACACATTCCGCGCCTGTAGGATGCTCCCGTTCAATAGATTATTTCTTTGGACCACCTCACCTCTTTTACGCCACCCTGTTCGTCCTCAAAGAAACCACATCCTAGACTAAAAATCCAAGATGGCGACCTCCATTGATCAAGCCTGGCGGGGGACTGTATTGTAACAGCGCACGTTCTTACAGATCACATAATTTCACTTTAAACATAAAAAAGAAGCATACCCACATAATATGAAGCATCTAAACTTCGGCACCTGCACTTCATCAAAGTCTAAATATGGGCTTCTGGCACACCCCTGACTTGTATCGTCATAAAAATCTAATTTCGATAAAGTTATTGCCCTTGAAATTATTAGACGTGCGAGGAAGGTCCAGTTAAGACGCAAGTAATTGATAAAAAACACCTATGACATCGGTAGAAAATAACGCCAAGTTCCCTTTCGTTACTTTTAATAAACGAAAACAACCGACATCTCTCGGAGCTTTTGTTTTCGTTTATTAAAAGTAATAAAAGGAAACTTGTTTTTACAGCAAGCTCATTAATAGCAACTAGTTCAGAGATAATCCGTCCTCGTCGTTAAGAATATCTCTCAGTGTCACTTCCCTACACCACTAAGCGTCCACTTTGCCTCTTTATTTAGCGAATGCGTTTGTACAGTAATTTGCAAGCTTTTATTCTTCCCAGGACAAATTAGCACAATTTCACTTTCTAGACTTTTATATTAATGTAAAGGAGTTTCTGTATTATATGTTACGACACGCACACTCTTGATATAATGAACATAAAAAAGGTCACAGAACATCAGATGCTGATGGAAACGCCCTTTTCGTATTTTTAGATGGGTTTCAACAGAGAAAAACAGTCAAACGTTCAAACTGACTGGGAAAAAAAGATGTAAAAAGTCGGCTTCTGTATTTTCAGACAACTCAACAGGAAAATACCCGCAGTGTGTGAAATAATGCCCACATCGATGATATAAATTCACTAACATGTCGAAATTTTAATTTTTATATGAAATTCTTATACCCTTGGTGTTAAAAGTGCTGACAGCATTAGGAAATTAACCCTTTACCCAACGCAGACGATATCAAAATTTATTAATTTAAATATCGTTTTTTAATTTTTTTCGAACAATTTCAACAAAACCATATCATGTGACCCCTCTTTGGAACGAGCTCGATGAGCTCGTTCCAAAGAGGGGTCACATGATATGGTTTTGTTGAAATTTGTCGAAAAATAATATTTTTTCAGCTGCTGAATCGGCATATTACGCGGGCGGATGCGCGCGATTCGTTGGGTAAAGGGTTAAGGGAGCTAACTTTCCCCTAAATCCCTTCCAATTACGAAAATTGTCGGCCATGACTCAAACAGTTTACACTATAAAACAGTTCAGAAACCATTTGTAGTTATGAGTTGTTAGTAGTAAGCGAACAAATGTTATAAAGAGTATTACAAATTAAAAAAATATTTGACTTTCTGCGTTAGAAGTTCGAAATCAGTGAAAATCGCTCTCATTATTACTTACGCTTCCTCCTCATACTCTAGGACTATGTATTTATCCCGCCCTTCTCTCTGAACACATGTCCTTGTATAGACTACATGTCTCTTCGAACACATCCCGAAAGAACGGGTCTTGTGATAAGCGCGAGACTTGCGATCACAAGACCTAGGTTTGTTTTCCTTGTGTCGCCACAGTTTTGATTTCTCAACGAATATTTCTTGCTTTTCTGTCCAGTTTGATTCATCGTGAATATCCAACCACCATACGCGCGTATTCCACGGTTTTAAATTTCCTTTGCCGTCTTTTATACTCTGGAGATAATCTGGAAATTGGCACTCAGCTTGGACAAGTATATCTGAAAGATAAAAAATATACGGTGATACTTTGAACGAACGAGTTGTTAAAGTTAAACCACCCGTACCTATTTCCGGAACTGGTTATACTCATTTCACAGATTGCGACGAGCCAACTGAACCATTTCTTCATTATTAAAATATATGTTCCAATAAAACTAAAATCCTCGCCCACTGACTGGAAGAGAGCTCGCTTAGTTTATTTTTCTTCTATGTTTACGGCTCCAGCGGCATATGTTATCGTCTGACGTTACAACTGAAATATTTGAAAGGATGATAACAATGGGAGGGGATTCAAAGTGCATACTGCCTATAAAAGCGTATTTTCGAGGCCAGTGACTATGAATGTATACTCACAGCCCACTTATAAGTTCATGATTTGAACTGAGATGGAGTGGGGGCGCGGTGGCTCAGTTGGTAGAGGTGCAGGCTGCAAGCCGAGAGGTCCTCGGTTCGAATCCCACCTGCGGCAACCGCGTTGTGTCCTTGGGCAAGACACGTCACCCCCATTGCCCACGTGGGGGCACGGTGACGTTGTGTAGTAAGGCGTACTGCACGTTGATGGTGCACCTGTCTTCAACCAATGCGAACCCTGCTTGTGTGGAGTTGGTAAGTTGGGGAGCTGACAGTTGCTCGCCGTTGCTCGGGGTTCTCTCCGGGTACTCCGGCTTCCTCCACCCATAAAACTGTCACGGTCATGGTTAGCCATTGTGCAGAAATATGTGACCTTAAACACCAATAAATAAATAAATAAATAACTGAGATGGAGTAACCTCGACCTTTATCGTTATCGATTTTTTTGTAGTCCAGTGAGGTCGCGTGGAACACGAGAGGTTTATTCACTAAATTTGTTATCGAAAACTTTGCCTCGTCATTTAAGCTGCCTTGTTCATTTCACGGCGTGGGTTTGGGCTTATGGGTAGGGGCTCATTAGAACCAATACGTTATTGTGATGAATTGACTGCAACATGGTCTGAGGTTCGCATCTCGGTTGAATATAAGCTCCGAGCCGCAAACCTGAGACCATGTTGCCGTCAATTCATCATAATAACGTATATGCTAACTTTATGCAAACTGATGTCAAAATAGGGAAATTTAATTTAATTTAATTTTCCACGTAACGCAAATTGGAATTCAACCAATTTCTTCTTGTTTGGCAAAGCTACCGATATCTATACAGCTGGATTGCTGGAACGTTCATTGGTAACATACAGAAACATGTCCCACACGCCGCATCGTGGTGGGTGAGGAAGGAAGTCATAAATGAACAATGTGCAACAACAAAAAATCTGGAATGTTTTTAGTATACTGGCGCCTCACAGCCTCTAATCGCTTTTCAAAGAGTATACTTCTATACATGCGGAAAAATGAGTATGTTGATAATTTGCACATTTTTTTGTGGAAATGCAAATTGAATATTTACATTCTATTTTAGTTATTATTGACTAAAAACAAGTGGCCGACATTGGAAACTTGATATAGTGTTATTAGTTTTCATGTAAAGTAAACCCCATGGCGTGTGAAGTGAAAACTTTTCCTCTGCAACGTAACAGCTCATTCGTCAACAAACGTCGTGGCTTTGGAGGAGTTATTACGTTGATTGACTTGACGCTTTGTTAGGGAGGGGGCAGTTCGAGTGGCGACGTTTTTCGCTGTCGTTCCAACAATCCAGCTGTATAGAGATCAGTAGAAACAGCCCTTTGGAAACCTATAGTAACATAAATTAATTATATGATATTCTATAATATGATGTATTTGCTTCTCACTTTCAACATTTTCCATGATGTTCAGTACGGCCACCGTAGACTGGTCACTTTCCACGAGTGGGCAATATTTCCACGCACGCTATAATATTAGATTCCTGACACTAATTATATGGATAATCATCAACAATTTAATTAATGATGCACCGGGTACAACCCGGTGCTTCATTAATTAAGATTTTGCTGATGATCATCTTTATTACATGGTAAACGCATGCGTGGATATCACTTCCCATGTGTGCATTATCACCAGTCCACGGAGACGAACTCTGCGAAATTCCATTCCATGCGAAATCGTCCTAATGATTCGATTCGATTGGCGCTGATTCCAAAATTTTCTAATCATCGAGATGTACTCAAAACCCTACACAAAGCGTCGTCCTGCCACCTGATGACAGACTGCATGTAAGAGTTCAAGGAGGTACTCTTCCGAAATTACTTTGTTTCCGTTTCCTGATTATTCCGCATTTTTTGATTGACCTATTTGATTGACCCAACCGGGAGAGTCGCCGTTGAATGAAATACTCGAGTGAAGACTGGCAACGTTTACTGTATTTCACGGTTACAAGAATGTGCAATATCTGCAACTTGAAAAACTGTAAGATTCGTTTCGATTCGATTGACAACTTGATATTCACGGGGTCCTGATGTGATGTATTTTTACTGTAAAATACACGCATTATAAACAAAGAGGCACATTAAGCCCACAAACAGACAATGGAAGAAATATCAGAAAACCACAGGCACAGACGTCCTTCTTCTCGATTTTATTACTGATAACACCTTACTTCGTATTGTCTTCTTTAGGACTGAAGCACGTCACTCCAAATCGACATCCTCGAACAACCAGTTGCATGTAATCTGTTCAAAACTAAAGGTTTCCAATAAGACTAAAATCCTCGCCTCTGACTGAACGGGAGCTCGCGTGTTTTTTATGTGCTTACAGCTCCAGTGGCATACATGTATGTTACCGTCTGACGTCAACACGCGAAATATCTGAAATGAGGTTGCCCAGTTCGCAATTATTCCATCAGCGGAATGACGTGCGATGCGCTTCATTTTTGTCGATTTTTCACACGTACAACAGACAGATTTACAGATTTATTTAATTATTTATTGGGGGTTTAACGACACTTTCGACAGCCAGGGTCACTTCGTGTCGGATTAAATTACAGATCGGTTTACGATTTGAAACAAAATGGTGTGGCCTCGGCCTTTACCTGATTCATTGATTATTTATCCAGTGATATTTACTAAATGTGTTGCATTGTTCAATAATTACATTGTTAATGTAGTTATACGTTTTGGGTCCAAATACTCAATTCCCAAAGGTCAGCTGGATGAAAACGTCATGACCAAATGTAATTCATTTTCCAATGAATACATTTGGTCGACCTTTGACCCGCATTTACGGTAGAGCACAGTTGACATAATGTAATTCGGCGCCTCTTGCAGTGATCAACTCCGCTGCTGTTTCTTTGGTGACATTTCCCAACTGTGTCATAAAGCCCGTTACTAAAATACTCGTTTCCATTTCTAAAGTTGTGAAAATTAAAAATCAGAGTTGTACGCTTTGTCTTTTGTGTGAGGGTGGTTTTTCGCCTCGTTCGTTCGTACATGTTTTATTTCGTATTTCTGCTTTGTTGTTTGGTAAAAAGTAGTTTAAACAGTTACGGAATGTAATTATAAGAATTGAATGCAATTTTTGTAATCTTTATTGGAGTATGAACGTGTGGGAATGGGTACACATTGTATGAATCCCTTCGTTCATACGTAATTTGTACCCATTCCCACACGTTCATACTCCAATAAAGATTATAAAAATTGCATTAAATTCTTAATTTCACGATGTGGGTTTTGAGCTATGGGTGAGGTCTTATTGAAACATATACGTTAGTGTGATCAATTGACGATAACATGGACTAAGGTTTGTGGCACGGAGCGTAAGTGCAACCGTGACGCCTCGCGTCCCGGTTGAACATAATCTTCTAGCCGCAAAGTTCAGGTTATGTTACTGTAAATTCATCACAATAACTTATAATATATATACGTGAGTACTGATGGAACGATGTCAATTAACCCTTTGATACATTTGTACGTCTTATGACGTACGAAATCAAACAGCGCGTTGATACTTGGTGGTCATTTCTTTTGTTATTATTTTTCGATTTTTTGGTTTTTTTCGAAGTTTTAACCCCAGTTCCTCTTTTCTCCCGAACAGTGCTCAATGACAACCGTTGAGACAAATGTTAATGTTATCGCAGCTTAAAATACTAACATAATCCTGCTGTCAAGACTTCTTAACTGGTTGATTGCTAGAAGCAACTATCAGGACTTTCAGAAAAATGAGGATACCAGAGCAAAAGCCAACACTGTCCTTGTTAATATTTCACATTCAGTCAAACACAAATAATATTTTGTTTATATAAATTTGTTTTATTACAAATTATTGGAGAGTGCCTTTGGGCACTCTCCAATAATTTAAAAAAAACAAGTTTTGAATGACAAAGTCAGACCAAAAAACATAACACAGCCCTCAACCAGTTAATCACTAATGTGAAAAATATCTTGTTATTTGTTCTTTCCGACGTTTGACGTCGCAGTTTGAAAAACGTTGAAGAAACTGATTTCCCAGTGACGTTTAAACATCAGGATAATTAAAGTCTCAAGGGGTTAAAAGGAGGGGACCCCCCTCCATAAAAACACAAACAAACAAAAACAAATATGTTAATAAAAGTGAACAGTAGGTCAACAGCGGTAAACGTTGTGAAAATACTATCAGTTAATCAACAGAAAGGGCAATTCCTAAAAAAATAAACAGAGGAGGCTTTGCCCATTGTTTACTTTTTCGGGGAGATTGTGTCAGAGGCGTTTTTTATGAACATTTCATACCTTTACCCCAAGTCAAGATGTGCTTGGAGAGCGTATAAAGCGTGAAATCAGTGAATGCTATAACATCTCTGACATTTTATCTCTCTTGATTTTTCCGTCTGAGACAGACTCCCATCACAGTCTAAAAATACAACCTCTAAAAAATAGAATCGCAAGGTGGGCATACTTACACTGTTTTTCGCCTGAACATCCATCTGTGCAATATGCTCAACCTGATGGGTTCCCAGTATCTGTTGGAACAGATGGTTAGTACTAAATGACGAAAAAGTTCTCAAATCTCTCGAAAAATAGATTTGGCCTTTACTTTTTACTACACATCAGTTAAACTTTAAACCCTTGTATTTAACGGAATCGCCGCTATGACATAAATGTTTCTGTATTCAACTGGTGCTGTACAAGCCGGAACTTTTTCCCAGCACCCCTTATTATAGTTCCTTTCCCGTCGAGTCATTGGCTATGCTTCGAAACGTTTCCAAATTTCGTTATACAATTATCGATCGTCTGTCGCGTAGTGTGAAAATGAAAACGTCCAAAGCAAAATAAATTCGGCTCACAAAAAAATGAGTTACCAAAAATAAGATAATATTAAAAAACAATCATTGCCAACCACAACATTAACCCAGTCCCGTGGCCGTCTCGTCTGCGGATCCTCGTTATATCAAAATTGGTCAACTTCATTTCGGTAAATCTTCGAACATCCGGACATGCTTCCAACCTCTTTTATAAAAGTTTCTCCCAGCTGTTTTGCAAATCCGCACAAATTTGTATTTATATTTTTTCTATCAGTAATAGCCACCAAATGGTTCGGCATGAATGGACACCAGCCCAAGAGAAACAGCGATACGAATATCAACAAACACGCACAATAGAAAAGATAACGAATGTAATTTTGACAGGTTCCCAAAAGGTTGTTTTAATTTTTTATCGATCCATTTGATCAGTACAGCTTCAAACAAAACAAACGGACTGTTCACCTTTGGTTTTAAACATCGGAATTAAAATTTGTTTATTTAAATGAATTTTAATGCAAGGGATATGTAATAAACACAGAACACGATGTGTGTTTGAAACGGTGGGTGTTTTATTTAACGAGTTGGAATGGCATAGTCATATGTCAGGAGAGCCGACTTCGCGAGAGCCGTCGACTCTCGTGAAATATGACTACGCCATTCCAACTCGTGTAAAACACCCACTGATTCAAACACACATCACGTTCTGTCTATTTACATGGGTGACACCTCGACAGGGGCCCTGTCGCACAAAGAAAACAATTTATGAAAGAGCTTGTATGTCCGAAGTGAAACAAACAATCACTGAAAGAAACTCTGCACAGATTCAAACACTCGTCGCGTTCTGTCTATTTCTCAAATATCCCAGTAAATGGAACCAAAACTAACCAACGTGTATTTTAACAAAATATCAACCGGTCTTCTTGGAAAGGTGAAAAGACCCCGAAAACCGATTTGTCGCTCAAACAGACCAGCAATAATTCACGCGCTGCTAATTAAGAATGAAATTTAATGTCTATTATTGAGCATTTGTTGAACGCCACATGGGCGGTCTGGATAAAACATTAAAGGCAGTAAAAGCCAGTGCTCTGCTATAGTCATTATCTGCGTAATTATGGCCAGTTAATAGGTAATTGCTGTAGAAACAGTACATCGTACATGTTCTGGACACACTCCTACATTACGCAGCTAGCCTGTCACAGAATGTCAAAAGGTACCAAAATGTGAGTCTTTTGAAGGAACTTTAAAGCAAATATCAAATTAAGATAGATCTAATCGGCAACATTCAAGAGAAGCGATTAAACTGAGAATTAATGTTCTGGCTATGGATATACAAATCGGGGGATTTCTCGAAAAATCCATTGCAGTCTGAAGGTGTGTAAGGCTGTGGGTCGTTGCGAGTAGATGGGCAGGTCCCACGCTATAGGTTAGAAGTGATGGTTGTGATGTAGGGGAGCCACAGAGGAGCTATTTGCATTTAGGTAAACGGCATTACCTGTTTTAGAAGGCAAGCCATTCGTAGGCAGAGTAGGCTTTGCTGGTATGAACATTATTCTGAGATAAACGTAGGGGAGAGTTTAACCCCATTGGTGAAAGGGTGAAGTACAGAGGCGACCAAAGAACAGACACCAGCGAGAAAGAGGAAAAAACAGCGACAACAGAGAAAGCGGGCCCGCAAGTGACTCAAAAACAGTGTGGATGGGGGTGATTGGCGTTTTGTTTTTCATATTCATTGGATTCCATGTAAGTCACAAATTACCATATTTTTTATATGTATATGTATTAAAGTTGTTGTTTTCGGTGAAGAACCCCTGTTATGCTTTTCGAGGAAAAGTCATTGACCCCTTCAGGATAAGAACCATCCCAACAAAAGTGAAACGGGTGGGTTTGTCACGGTGAGACATACGTTCAGGCACGGATTCAGGCGACGCTTCTTGAGTTTTGGCTGAATACGCGGAGTGAATTTATTTCTTCCAGCAGTAAGAAAGACCGATTGCCAACAAAAAGTTTGCTGTCTTTGCAAGGCTGCGAAATCTTCAACTGAAATTCCAACCTATTCGTCTGTGGTGTTCTGTTTATCGTGGTTCAAACCATGAATGCGACGAAAAATGGAGCCGAAGAGTGGCAAGGTTTCTTATGGTCTTCTCAAAGTAATTTTGATCTCTTCTTTTTTGTTGTTACACTATTGGCAAACTCGTGTGTCTGCTTCCTTCAGCTGAAATTTTCTAGCAATTACTAGCAATCACTAGATTCGATACAAACTACACATTTTCGAATGTAGAAAGCCCTTGTGTGTGTGTCCCGGGAAAGAAACGATGATCTAACACTTTTCCAAAATTATTTGATGGAACTGACTGAAATGGGGCCTTTGGTTCCAAACGCTTAGTGAGAGCTTCGTTACAGTACAATAAATCCTGCGCCCATTGAAGTTTTTTAAAAACTGCCCAGTGCTGAACATTTCCAGCAATTACTAGCAAGCACTGGATTCCCTATAACTTACAAAGTTTCGAATGTAGAAAGCCCTTGTCGGGGTCACCGGGAGCGAAAGAATAATCTTACACCTTTCCAACATTATTTGATAGAACTCACCAAAGTGGGGCGTTTGATGTCAAACGAGGGGGAGAACGTTCGTTACTGTACTTTTAATCCTGCGCCCGCAGACGTGTACAAACAGAGTCATCTGACAGAAAAACAATACCAGTCGTTCCCAAGTGGAAGTAATCTAATTTATTGTTTCGATTGTGAATGTTACGGACACAGAGAGTTATAACAATCACGACTCCTACTCACCTACCTCCATTGTATTTAAAGGACAGGGTTGTTTCCGTGGAGATATTATATTATAGAATAATAATTTCTCGAACGATATTGAAGTGTGAGGATATGGTATACTGGATAAAGATGACTGGCTACTTTTGTTCTCTTTTGTTTCTTACGGCATTTTTGCTTTTATTTTCTATTTCTTTTTCATTTTTTTGTAGTTCCCGATCCAGTCTTTCGATTTTAAGGCGAATTGTCGCTCTTGCGCGCCATTACACCATGCAAGTGATTAACCCTTACCTAACTAAACGGTTGCATGCGCAGCGTAATATACAAATTGTGCAGCAAAAAAAAAGGCAGTGGGAGAGAAAAATTAAAATGAATTTTGATATCACGTGGTTTCCGAAAAGGGTTAAAATCTGTTCGTAGGAAATAGGTCAAATAATACAATGCGTCACAAAATGTGAACAATATACCTATTATAAGCTGTAGCACTCTTAGACTTCAATCTAATCAAACTTCACTTTCCGATAATTGGTGCGAAAAAAACGTAATTCGATTGATTTCAAAGGCCAGTAATCCTACTCACTGTCTTTTCGCTCCTGAATTCCGTGAAAATTATTTGATTGCCTCCAAAGTTGAAGTTGCTTTTCAGGTATTATACCAAACTCAAATAAATTTCACTATCAAATCAAAAAAGGCTTACTCGAAAAAATCCGGTAATTCGGAATTCCTGCTTCTTGTGCATTGTGGAGCGAACGGTGTTCAGATGCTCGTTGATGTTTTTCTTGAAAACATGTTCCCGATGCCGAGAATCAACAAAAGCGCGCTTCACTTCAAATGGTAGAGAGCAGTTTAGAGCGTGCCTCATTTTCAAAATCGAGAGACTGCCTCGGTTTGATGAGCTTGATCGTTGCAAAGGACTTGTCACAGTTAACCCTTTACCCAACGAATCGGCAGCATCCGCCCGCGTGATATGCAAATTCAGCAGTTGAAAAAATATTATTTTTCAAAAAAAGTCATCAAAACCATATCATGTGACCCCTCGTTGGAACGAGCTCGACGAGCTCGTTCCAACGAGGGGTCACATGATATGGTTTTGTTGAAATTTTTTGAAAATTTAAAAAAAATGATATTTAAAATAGTAAAGTTTGATATCGTCTGCGTTGGGTAAAGGGTTAAGCGTGCTCAAGCTGACAGAAATTCGATTTTCTTGAATTCTAAGTATCTGAAGCTACAATGCTGGTATTTTAATGTAAAGCATCAAGAAAATATCAGGTGAAACACTAGAATTATGTGCAAAATTACAACGTTTGAATGAAGTGAAACAAATCCATTATTTCTATTAAAGTCAAATAGATCCATCATTTCTTTAATCTTTGAAAAGACAGTCAAGATATGTGCAACTGCCATTAAAAAGCGCCGTGCCGTTAACATAATGGCGCTTTACTAATTAGTGGAGATTAAAAAAAACCAAGATAATTTATTATGATGGGAAACGCTTGATTAAAAAATAGTACACTGTGCGGGAGCTACTTAAAGATTGTTTATTTAATACTGTTCCCTTGCTCAATTTGCAATGACTACTTAACCACTTAATGCTGCTGGTCACTATTCCTGTCAAGGATAGGAAATCTCTTGCCACAAAAGTGAGGGAAACGTCAACAATAGTTTGCCTTGTGTGGGAGACGTCAGTGAGGACATTGATGTTTTTCATACGCAATTCAATTTGTGGCAGGATAACAAGGCAGATGCGAGATTATCCCCAAAACAACAACAGGCCTCATCCAGACGATGTATGCCCTGGGATTTACGAACTGCCTGGTAAATAACCATTTTTGACCAGTATTGTACATATGTAAAATTGATTGATGTTAATAAAAATTCCTGTGTACTTGGTTCACATATTATGAAAGTATATCAGCAATTCATCGTCGAAAACCAGTTAGTACATAAAGTCTCCATTCCGTTCAGCAAACAGGATCTCCCAAATGACATTCTGATGGCTGGTGTAAGGTTGAAAGATATACGTTCGCATCTGCGTTCCGACGACACTCTCTGATCGTCAGCCCAACACTTAGTCTCCCACAGAGTTATCCACAGATTACCAAACAACGGGAAATTACCAAACGTACGTTTTTTATTGGACATGTATGGTATTTTCCTGCTATATCTGGGCCTGATTCCTTACAGTTCACTGTGTAATTTGTAATATCAAAGGAGGTAATAACTTTGCGGATGTTACATTCGAGAAGATGTCAATGAGATGTACAGAACTGTGACCAGAAAGTGATCTCCTTCGAGATCAGATCGCGATTGTATCGCGACACACTTATACCAGTGGGGGTCAAGATTTCCAAATTATAATATGTGTGACATGTTGACTGCATCAAGAAAAACAAGCGTATTTACGATTCAAAGTCCTCGCATTTCCTTTTCTCCCGATGTTATTTATTATTATTTATTGGTGTTTAAGGTCGCATACTTATGCACAATGGCTAATCGTGACCGCGACAGTTTTACGGGTGGAGGAAGCCGGAGTACCCTGAAAGAACCACTCATCATCGACGAGCAACTGTCAGCTCCTCAACATTCTAACTCTGTTCAAGCCCCGCTCAATCAGGGTTACAGCGGTTGAAGACATTGCATCACTGGCGTGCAGTACACCTTACTACACGGCGTCATCGTGCCCCCATGTAGGCAACCGAGATAAAGTGCCTTGCACAAGCACACAACGCGGATCGTCCCGGGCGGGGATCGAACTCGGGACCTCTCGACAGAAGTCCAACAGTCTACCACTGAGCCGCCGCGCTCCATTTTTCTACCGATGAGATTCGATACTATCATGCAAGGAGGAAAGTGGACAGAGAATTTCCACCGGATCGCGACCAAGTCTGAGATTGGGCTTAGATGAAATAAAATGCACTCTCCACTTAACGCAGTGGCATTAAGTACATAAAACGATAGACAGCCCCAGGAGCGCTATAAGTTTATTGTTAACAAGTTCGATTATGCCAAATTTGAACTGTTTTATCATATTATATCATATTTATAGTTCCGTGCCTTGACACGGGGGACTCTTAGCAGATAAATGCCGCCAATGCGTAGAAACTATTCAGAGCGTAAAATTACCATAATGACACTCTTAAGGGAAAACAAATTCAGGAACCTGACGAATCTCTGGTTGTATTCCTTTAACCCTTTACCTAACATGAAAAGCAGACGACACTTGCAAAAAAATTCTGGAATAATTAATTTTTTTCATTTTTTGTCTCCAAAACATAGGTTATGACCCCTCATTCGAACGAGCTCGACGAGCTCGTTCCAATGAGGGGTCATAACCTATGTTTTGGAGACAAAAAATGAAAAAATCATGAAACTTAATTGGCGATTTTTGAGAATAGCGCTGGCCGGTTTTGACCGTTACGTTGGGTAAAGGGTTAATCTGATTAGATGTTGTTTATGTATATTTTTCAGTACTGAGTCCAAAAATGAGTACATTTATCTTAAAAGCAATCGATTCAATAATTTTTTCACACATTTTGTAGTATGTTGAAGGCAGTAATCAAACATGGTTTATTCCTCTGTACTATCCTACACTAAATATACAAAGCGAATATATATTCGTCCTTTGTTTAAAAAGCTGTGACAAAACATGCCAATGATTGTTCTTGCCAGGGGCTGATTTTGTCACAAACTGTCTTTCGTTAGATGTTTAGGTTAGGTTGCTTAGGTTTTCGTTTAAGACGGGCGACCCCAGCTTGGCATAGGTGAATGTTGTTATCGAGAACAAAACAAAATTTGTTTACGCAAATATCGTGGTTGTTTTCAATCTCGACGTGAGAAAACCTACAAATGGAATAAAACGTTTTAAGAGCGTGATGGGACCAGCAGATAAATAAAGAAAAGGCTCGATATATAATTCAAATCACTTCAATATTATCTCTCAACTTTACGTGGGTACATGAGACACAAAATGTAATAGACGTGTATAAACACTGGTGGGTTAATTCTGGTAAAATTTTCGGTCAAATTCTGATAAATATTAAAACGGGATTTGAGAGATATGTGAAAGGATTTCGTTAAGTATGCTGACAAGACGGATGGACTGGCGGACGGACGTACGGACGGGACGCATCCCTATAACCCTCTCCCACTATATGGTGGAGGATAATAAGAATCATATAAATGATCTTTTCCATAAATGTGTAAAATAGTTTGAATGACAGGTGCTCTACAGTTTTGCCGCCGTGGAATGGTGAGACTTCACGCGTGGACAGTGTTGCCCACGGGCGCTTTTTTCAAACAATAATCAGTACCTTTAAGCAAATATTCAGTGAAAGAAGCACCGGGTCGTACCCTGTGCGTCATTTATTGCAAATTTGATGGCGATTCCATCGTTTTATGTCTGACATTCACTCTTAACGTATGCGTAAAAATATTGCCCGTGAGTGAATTTTCACCATTCCACGGCGACCGTACTCTAGTTTAGCATACATCAATGACAGAAAATTACATTACAATACCAGGTATTTGGAATACTTTTGAGGGAGACAGAGGGGATGGAAAAGAGAGAGAGAGAGAGAGAGAGAGAGAGAGAAACTCGAGGATATCACTGATGCTTATCAAATATTGCCCAGACGGCACGGAAATGTGGTTGTCTACAATTTAAGAGGTGTGGAAACTCATTTCCCCAAATTGTGGACGACATGGTCCAATTACGTTGAGAGAACGAAAGAAAAAAATACAATATTTGAAAAGAACAATGAATCACATGGAATGTGTGTATTTCGCGACAGTCTGTGAAAGTTCAACAGAGAAGATAAGATAATAAGATAAAATAAGTTAATTTTATTTGCAAAATACACCCAGTGAAAATATAGAACACGTTTTCTGTTCATTTATGCGCTTGTACATTACTTTGACTTAGAAACTGGCTCCTTTGATCAAATTGCGATCTGGTCTCGGATTGGTTACTCCAATGGGACGACATTTCTTGAAAAGAATGGTTTCAAATGTTGTTCTACTCGCGAAAGTATTCAAGAAACAATCTCTCGCGCTCTGATCAATAAGTTGAAAATCACAAGAATTCATCAATAGTCCGTTTTTGACAATCGTTTGAAACAAACCCGAACCTGTTATAACGACCGTTGGCAAATAAGAATTATTAAACTTAAAACCCTGTGATGAAACACAATAAGTGAGTGGTTGCTTTGAAATAGACTATCGTAATTACTGAGAACAGATTGGATATATCCCCCCACCCCCAGAATATAAGTTACTGTGATGAATTGACGGTAACAAGGAGGTCTGAGGATTGCGGCTCGGAGTTTATGTTCAACCGAGACGTGTAGCTGTTTCCTCCTCTGAGTTTATGTTCAACCGAGACGCGGAGTTCCGCGTCTCGGTTGAACATAAACTCCGAGCCGCAAACCCCAGACCACCATACCGTGAACTCATCACAATGACGGATAATATTCCAATACGACCCTACCCATAGCCCAAAACCCACATTGTGAAATTAACGAGGCAACTTTTAACGATACCAAACTTAGTAAATGAACCTCTCGTGTACATCGTGACGTCACTGGACAAAAAATCAATAAATCAGATAAAGGTCGAGGTCACGCCAAACTTATTTTTAACTTAAACAGCCCTTTATCCGGAACATCGTCTGCTGCCCATGGGAAACATTTACATAACTTTAAGCAGTTGTAAGTCAGTCCGTTCATGGAATAACTGCAAAACGGGCAGTCTGACTTCAAATATTTCACGTGATGACGTCAAACGGTAAGATATTCTCCCGGCGCAAACTACGCGACTTCTCGTCCAATCAGAGGGCGAGTATTCTAGTCTTATTGGAACATTGTAGAATATCATGTGTTTTAAAGGTAATGCTAGAAATGGAATCTCAGGTGATAGTTCGGTTTGTTTTTCTTGATTTAGCCATGATTTTTAAATTTATAGTTCATTTATAAAATTTCGATCAATCGGCATCATTTTCTCGCGACCCGATCGCGATCGGGTCGAGAAAAAAAAAAATGTGATCACCCTACTTTCCTAGTGAAGCACAATGAATCGGATCTTCTACCTCTGGGCATGAATAAGCGCTCACCTCTCCCTTATCGACAAACACACCGATTATGATAATTAAGGAGTTGTCACGTGTGTACTGGGACAGCTCTTTAAGTCTCTTGCTGGCAGTATCTGGTCTGCTGTTAGGAAGTTTTACGGGCAAAAATACTTTGTGGCAATCATCGTGCAGTGGCATGTGACTGTTCGAAATATCAAAGTCCCAACAGTTACTGTGTGCAATCAGGTGAATTCGGGTGAAATTGGTTTTTGTCTTAAGCTTATTTGTTTTAAAAGGATTATCGAGCAAGAGTTATTCAGCTAAAATTAACGCCTCTCCTTGACCCAAATGGCGCAGGCGTGTGGGGTGTACTTCGTACCGGCAACTTCGTGGCCTCGTTTCTTCTCGAATACTAAGAAGGGATCTTTAGCCTGCACGGAGTGTGTCTCACTCCGCACAGAGGACTGCCATTTTACGTCCCCACCCAATAGAACGGTACGCTGTGACGACATCAACCCCAAAATTGATGCTGATAGAGAGTTGGTTATCCCACTACCTAGCAGCCATAACCGGCCAGCGCTTTTCACAAACAAAATATTACAGAAATTTAGTATTTTCTCATTTTGTTTTGGCTCAAAGCATAGCTTAAGACCCCTCATCGGAACGAGCTCGTTGAGCTCGTTTCAATTAGGTGTCATATGCTATGTTTAGGCAATAAACGAAACAATTTAATTGTTAACGAACGAAGTGTTTTGGTAAGTGTCCTCCACTATTTGTGTTACATAAAGGGTTAACCGCGTTTAGGGCCGCCGCGTTCCCTCTAGACCAAATGACGTGAACTGTCTTCCTAAAAGACACATCGGAAGTAACGAAGTCAGACCCCAATCCCGACGGGAGAACATTTCAACAGAACCCTGACGTACTGATCACGGTGTAACATGATCCTCATCTGAAAGAAAATGCCACTATATGCATGATGCTGGAGGTCTGTTTGCTACGTGTTCTTATGTAAAAGAATTACCCTCCTGAGTTTTGGGGTTAAGAGAAAAGTGTTTGTTACTTATAATGTAATAACCCTCACTGGTTAGATATATTGTTTTCAGCATACGAATTTATACCGCGTCTGTCTGCGATCCAACATATTACAACTGGCATCCACCAGCCATGTAATCGAATTATTCCGCCAAAAATGAACGTAATATGATTTGCAGGGAATTCTATCGGGCATCGAAGAAAATTGTACAAATAATGAAATTATCCTTTAATTTGTACTGTACCCGTGCGTTACGCCTGTCTCACAAACGCAATAGATCCTGTTAGAGGCGGAGAGTGAATGTGAACGTTTATTAATAAAACATAGGGTTGGGAATTACATTCTTCAATCATTGAGTGCACCTTACCGAAATTATTTATCGTACAATTACATGCTGTCGATAGAGTTCAGGAATTGATTTTCATGGTATTCTTTCAACTTTCTCAATAGGCTGAGTGTGAAATAAAAATGGCTTCCGCCTTCATATGGATGGATATTACCATCGGCGTAGCCACGGTGGGGAGGAATTTGAGCCCCCAATTTTTCTGACAAATCATAACTCAAGCTTCTTCCCTTACTCTCGCCCTAATCTTTCTTGTGTCATTTCGACGTAGTTGTACCTCTATTTTCTAGATGTACTTAAAGCTAAAAGTACTTATGGTAAGCAATAAGTAAGTAAGTATGTATATCTTTATTGACATGTGCTTTTCAAATAATTAACAAGATGTATTTGCAGTATATTACAATAGCACCCAGCCTAGTAGGCCTATATGACACTTGAATATATTTAATCGTGCCTCATTCATTCTCTCCCTCGTTCACTCCCTTATTCCCTCATTCGTACTCGCCCATTCATGCTTCACTTGGCATGAAAGCTGGACCTTTATCTTCAACTCGGGGCTATTTTGTCTGAAGCATCGTTTTATCTTGTCATTATGTTCCGGCTACAGAAACGAAAATTAAATTATGCCGATTAAATTTTGCGGGAGTTGAAATGTTCAACAGTGAAATGATCATTGGTAAAGTAAGTTGTTATGTCACGACCGCCCTTCCCTTTTGTGTTAAGTTTACAAAAACGGATCAATCGTTGAGTGGATTTTCAATTTTGTTCATTTTGCAAGGTACAGCACAACCGTCATGGACTGGTCGTAATCCACGCGTGGGCAAAGATGTCCACGCAAACGTTTACCAGGTAAAAAAAATATCATTAGCAAAATGTTAATTATTGAAGCGTCGGGTTGTGCTCGAGCTCCATTAATTAAAGGAATAATGAGAAAGCATCATACAAGTCAAGGGCGTCACGAAGATTACTCTTGGGGTGGGGTGTGTGTGTGTGGGTGTGGGGGGGGGGGGGGTAACCTGATTTTTCCCGACTGTGATGGCTCCAATCGCGACAGACTAATATTCCAACTACACCATAAAGGCATGCCTTCGGCGACGGCATGCCTTTTTGGTGTAGTTGGAATATTTATTACTCGCCTGTTCTATGAAATCCCCGCCTACATCAACACTAAACCATGCGGAAAATGAAAATCCGTTCCGCACACATGTGCGAAACGGAAATTGTTGACGGATTATTTATAAAAATAAATTAAAAAAAGCGAAATTTCACTGGAGTGTTCAACAAATCGTGCACCGCAATTATAATCTGAATCGGTGGCGATAGCTACAAATCGTATCCTAAGTTTCCATGTGTTCTATGTGCCAGTGGGCACATAGAACACATTGGAACTGAAGGAACAAAATAGTAACACGGGTTCCCCTCGCAAATTTGGTTGGCCATAAAATGTGTTCTTTTTGTTGATAGTTGTCAAATGAATTGCTGAGTGTCCTTCTCATTAATGTTTTTTATAGACGTGATGACGTGTAATAAACACAGAACGACACGCATGTGTGAATGGGTTAAACGATATGGCACATGTGCCATCGTGGCAGAATAAAACTCGAGGTCTGTGGCCTCTCGTTCTATCCTTCCGCGCTGGCACTCGTTCCATATCGATTAACCCATTCACACATGCGTTTCGTTCTGTGTATTACACCGTGAGGATTATAGTTAAAAAAAGACTTGTTTTAAAAATATTAGTGAATAAATAAAATGTATATGTACCAGTCGTGACGCACCATTTTATTTAAATAACAGGTACGGACAGAAAAAGATGGAGACTGGAGAAATTACAGGAGCGATAGGACATTGTTATACCGGGGGCACCGCGGACTTTATGTTATGATGATTGGATATCAGACTGTGACGTCATAGACACAATATAAAGAGGGAGGGGGCAGTAGTCAGTCAGTCGGGGAAACGTGCAAGTGGCGATGTGATAAAATTATCTTGGATTTATATACCAGAGTTTCTTGAAGTAGTGTATTCAGACCGTTAAACTACAACCCGACATAATTTATTGAAGCAATACTCTTCCATGATGCGTTCGTCCCGTTAACCTATCAACGAGGTTTACTGTAACGGTGATAAATAAACGACGCTTCAGTACCACATCCGTACGCCAAGTTGGTCATACTGTGTCCACATCCCCGACTCGGGTGCTACATATCTCCATTTGTATCTGCGACTATGTGTGTGACACAAGTCCGAGTATCGAATCTAGTCTTTTATTTATTATTTATTGGTGGTTAACAACATTTTCAACAACCAGAGTCACATCCAGTGGCGGCGCTACGGGGAGGGCTTGGGGTGGTGGCATTTGCCCCCCCCCCCCCCAAAGGAAGGCTTTGCCCCCCCCCCCCAACCATCTCGCATGCATTTCCATCCACCCTCACACACAAACACATTCAGTCACTCTCTCTCACACACACACACACACCCCTCTCTTTTTTATTCCCAATAATTTCCCATACATACTTAGCCCAAAGCCTCAGGCTAGCTGATGAACACATCCAGGCAGTAGAGATTTAAAGACTCGGATGCAGACACTTATAAGTTATAATTAAGTTATGAGCCAACAAAGGCATGTCTATCCATGTCCCTTGTCTAAAAAAATTCATGGATTTCGCATTATGACAGATGGGCATTTTGAGTCTCTCTCTCTCTCTCTCTCGCACAGACCCACCAGACGCGGATCCAGGATTTTTTTAAAGGAGGACCGCTAATTTCCATTACATTTAGTCGAAACTTGGACCCAAAGTCCGTAATATAATTTTTGGTTTGGTACGTCTACTGCCCCCCTAGTTGCCCCCTCCCCCCCCCCCCCCCCCCCACAAAAAAATTTCTGGCGCCGCCACTGGTCACATCGTGTCTGAAGCTGATCTTTCAAGAAAGTACATGGTTACTATCAAGAGAGAATCTATATCTTATCCTTCAATCCTGACAAAAATTTCACAATTGGAAACAATTATTGGGAGTGTCATCCACTAAAATCGCATACAGCGATATCCCTGCCAGTGTATATAAATTGTAATTTGTCAAATTTGTATTTGATCCAGAAATCTCCGAAAAAGGTTTGATGGCCGATTGAAGAGAATATCAGACGTCACTACAGAACAGTAAGCAATCATCTGTATGCTAATTAAATACACTGAGTTGGTGGTTGTTGTTATACTGCTAATGTTGGCGTTATCTTCCATTGATTCTTTATTGAAATATTTTTTCTCGATTCGAAAATGAAATAATTTAGATAATTACAGTCTCGGGCAATCTACTTTCGTTGCGTTACAATTATGTAATATACATTATCCCATACCATTCTGGAGTATTTTTTCGGAGAACTTATCGAGAGGAGATTTGTTTTTCTTTTCAAACGTTGGGGAATGTTTCTCTGTTACGAAGCCCATATACAATGGGTCTGCACCGTTCAGAAAGTCGATCTGTATCGTCCAGAAAGTCGATATGTACTGTCCAGAAAGTCGATATGTACTGTCCAGAATGTCGATATGTACCGTCGTTGGACAATATGTATAGGTCACAAGCGAATAAATACATGTATGAACTTTGGGAACCCATTGCGTGGCCATAAAATGCGGTTTCCAGTAATTCTTAAAAATGCACCCCAATAACCACCGGACGATCTCAGTGACGTCGACCCGTGTTTTGAACCTCCATCGAGTTTCGACTCATTTGGGTTGTGGTTCGAGGTCCATAGGTCATACAATACTTGAGATATGATCGTGATCCACTTTCAAAAAAAAAAAAACTTTCTCCGCGCTCACTATTTTGAGTGTAGAAATGCATATATAAATTTCGGTAGTGCATATGAGGGGGTCATAAAATGCGATTTCCAGAAATTCTGAGAAATGCACTCAAGAAGATGAAGAAAAGTAGTATCAGTGTTTAAGAGACGCATTGAATGGAAGTGCTTAAATTTGCATAATAAGGCCCCACCAAGTAAATATTTTGTTTCTCAGGCCATGTTTTGTAAAATTGCATGTGGGTGGGCAGTTTTTATTTTATATTTTTTTTTTTTTATTTTTGTAATTATTTCTTTGCCATTAACACTTTACCTAACGAATCGCCCGCATCCGCCCGCGTAATATGCAAATTGAGCAGTTGAAAAAATTAAATTTTTCAAAATATTTCAACAAAAACCATACCATGTGACCCCTCATTGGAACGAGCTCATTGAGCTCGTTCCAATGAGGGGTCACATGATATGGTTTTGTTGAAATTTTTGAAAAGTTAAAAAAAAAAAAAATATTTAAAATAATAAATTTTGTTATCGTTTGCGTTGGGTAAAGGGATAAAAGTGTATGTGCTTGGTTTGTGTCATATTCTAGGCCTCATAATCTACAGAATAACATGGATGGTGGTGTATTTCGTCCCTTGAGTGCAAGATGGCTTTGCAGTGCTAAAGCGTTGCAAAGCCTTGTTGCACTCAAGGGACCAATTTTTCAGTTTTATCAACTTGAGTAAAATACAAGACATAAACTATTCAATTTTTATTTTTTAAGTTGCATTGGTTATAAAAAGAGAGCACGCGACAGCCAAAATGACCATGCGGGCGGGCCTGAGAAACCGATTCTTAACTTTCATAGGACTAAAGAGATCTGTGTTTTCTCCCTGCTTTCAGCTTGGTGAAGTCCGAAGTGGATTGTTTTCAAATCATCTAGGGTTGTAGAGTTGAAACTGTGTTAAATGGGTTGTAAACTGTGTTTTCAGAAGTTGTCAATATTGTGAAACTATTTTTTTGCTTCTGTAAACAAATGTTCTTCACAAAATCGTTGATTTAGCTTTGAATTTGAAACGAACCAAATCTCAAACAACAGTTAATAACAGTCCAGTTCTTCAAGTGAACCCAACTATTTTAATTTGAAATGACGTAAAAACAAGGCTCATACAATAATTTATAAAACTTGGAAGTATTTTCAACTGGCTTCAGATTTTCATCATCAACAAATAATATTTTTAAAAAGCTTTTTCGATCAACATTTTTTTTCAAGATGAAAGTTTTACCGTTCATTTTTCATTGTTAGTGGGTTTAAATGTCCACGCAATTTACCAACAACAGATATATATTTTTACTATGCATGAATAACTGAGACTCCATTCCCCACGAATTAGAGAAAAGGTTTACCAGGAGGAAATTCTGGATTTTTGAGATCTTCTATGGGAATACTGCCACTAATGTTATAACGGAAATGAATGCTGAGCACTTGGGGCAGGTTTTAATAAAAGGTACGTATTTCTGATGTCGGACGTAATGATTTCTACCAATTTAGAAACAACTCGTAGTAAATCATGGCTAGGATAAAAGATAGAAGCATATAGACCCCCCCCCCCCCCCCCCCCCCCCCCCCCCATCGTAATAAGTACATTTTGGTGATGTCTTACACGAAATACCAGCGCTCATATTTTATCTGTCACGTAAATAGACAATATACTACGGCCGCCGTGGACTAGTCACTTTCCACGATTGGGCAATATTTCCACACGCTAACAAATTTCATTCCAAACATTAATTACAGGAATAATCATCAACAGTTTAATCAATGAAGCACCGGGTACAACCCGGAGCTTTCTTACCTGGTAGAGTGCTAAATTATTTTTGGCCATCAAATCTTGTACACATGTGTTGTTTGCCTTGTTACAATTGATGGGAGAGTGCCCCAGGCACTCTCCCATAAATTGTAACAAGGCAAACCATTATAGACTAAATAATATCACTTCAAAGATAATACAAAGCACAGGCATTGAATATGAGCCTTCAAGCTGTGGTACCCACACTTCAGAATAAAGCCCAAATATGGGCTTCCAGCACTCTACCAGTTAATTAAAATTTTGCTGGTGATAGTTTGTATTACCTGATAAACGCATGAGTTGATATCACTTTCCACACGTGGATTACCACCTGTCCACAACGACTGTACTGTAAATGTATTCAGATAAGTGGAAGTTACCTGAAGCGATAATGTTTTCTTGGATTTTACATAAGAAACAACAGCCGTTCTTTTTCTTTTCTTTTTTTTTTATTTGAAAATTTAACATCACGAATGAAAACTGAAAAAGGATTTTTTATCGGCTTTGCTTCTGTAATTTTACAATCATCGGACCAGGCGATAGAAAGTAATTTTTCACTCGTAGTGACAAACGTCCATCCACCACGACGAGCAGATGAGTGGAATGTCCCAGTTTTAAAAGAATCTATAGTTTGTTGTTCTCAAATCTCACGAAGAAAAAGGTAGAAAAAGATAACATCATTGCTCGCAACGATATTACACAGCAGAAGTGAGTAGTCTGAGTTTTCGATTGTGTGAAAACGAAGTATGGATTTTAACAGGAAGCCGAACCGGTTTATCAAAGAATACAAACTGAACAGACTACACGAGAAACATTTGTACATACAAATTAAATACATAAATACAAATTAAATGCAACAGAATATTAATATGTCTTCAATGATCCCAGAAGAGAATAAATGTACTTTAATAAGGTTCATTCCAAGAATGTACAACTTCGAGGATCCGTGGGTTAAGGAGTACAATGTCGGCAAGGATGTCAAACTTACTACTTTAATGCCGCACTTTATAACAGTTTTTAGTTTCTATCTTCGTATGGAACCATCAAGTGTCTGTTTGCTTCATGTACATCTAGTTAACCCCACCTGAACACCAGTGGCGCCGGAAGAATTCAGGGCAAGGTGGGGGGTCAGACCCCGGGAAAATGGCATTTACTCGCACTACCACCCCCGACATGATATGCATGTATGCCTCGGATGCCGCAGGCCCCAGATGAGGTAGATTGAGAGGAGATGTCCCCCTCCGATAGGAGGGGCACCTCCTCCCAGACTCCCCCATTGAATTGTGAAAGCTCTCAGAACGCATTTTGGGTGTATTTTAGCTTTACTACGAAATTAAATCATTGAAAAACAGTGAGTTACGAACCTGGGAAGGGCATTGTCTGGTCCCTCTCGCCCCCGTGGTCCGTAGGCAGAGGTGCAGCTGCCCCTCTGCCCCCTTGTTTCCAGCGTCCCTGCTGAACACTTGTGTATATGTAGAAACAATTCAGGCAGCAAAATATTCCCATATGAGTTCTGTCAAACAAGATTGAATTGATAAATTCCTAGTTGCACTATGAAAAAAATGGGCTTCTCGAACTTTAGATATTTCTGCACAAGCCAAACAATAAGTAGACTGTCATCTGCAAAATAAAGTCCCAGAGGGTAAATTTAGTGATGCTACTCTACACAGTAGGGTAGCATCACTAAATTTACCCTCTGTGAACCTCAATCTGAATCAGGGTCTCTAAACTAAACAGAAAGAGGTACCTAGAGTATACATTGACCCACTGTATGGGATAGCACCATCAAATTCACCCTCTGGGGACCTCATTTCTGCAAATATCCGACTGCTTATTTTCAGGCCTGTTTCTACATTTGGGAGCAAAGGTTTAAAAACGGGATGACTTGCATAACAGTTTTAGTGCAGTTACAAAATTACAAATATGTTAATAAAGGAAATTGTCAGGTCAGTTTTAAATGAGAACATCCAGCTGTAGCAATTACAGGAAACTACGAGCAACAAAGACAAAAGTAATGAAGCAGTATTTAACACAGTACTGTGGTCACGAATGTTGTCTCATTCGCGATCAGATCGGGATTCGGTCGCGACACACCCTTGTGGGTTGAGATATCCTAAATAAAAGAATACGAGATTTCATTAATACATCAAGACTGAATCAAGGAAAGCATCCGAGATTCAATGTTCTCATAGTTTCTTTTCTTTTCGACGAATCTGATTCTATAATGTTACGTGGTTGTAACCGGCCAGAGACTTTTGGCCGGATAACGACCCAGTCAGGATTCGTTCGAAATTCTCTGTCACAGCAATGTATTTTCATATTACGTTAACAATGAACGAGGAGTTGTAAATTCATTCATTGTAATGTCCGAGGCGTCTGTCTGTGAGACATTAAAATCGAAGACTCCATTCCAGTGGCTATCTACGGGGAGGGGCAGGGGAATCCCCCTAAAATTTTCGCTGCCCCCCCCTCAAAAATAATTCATTGGCCCAATACAAGTTTCCTACAACACAGAGCCCCAAATGCTCTCCAGTACAGGGTCTACACACGCTACAAATGTCTCCGCTTCGCTCTTAGAGTACTCAAGTTTTCAAAATGTTCTCTTGGGTGCAGGCAGCTAGTCGTAACTCCTGTTTGCAATGGTCGGATGATCCTAATTAGGACTAGGGGGTGCCCTCCTAACTCCCACAGAACGGCCTTTCAAATACCACCCCCCCCCCCCCCCCCCCCCATCAAAAAAAAAATGGCTAGGGCACCACCATTAGATAATATTGGCTACGCGCCTGGTAAATTCCCTTCTGAACTCATTCGACGACTTCAGATATTTAATCTGAGTATAACAAAATTGACGAAGATCTCACTTTTCAGGAATCGGCATTACACATTAGCGAAGAAGCAACACTTTGTTTCGTTAAAAATAATGAGCAACGCTGACAACAGAGTGACATAAGACGTATTTTTATACTTTTAATATGAATAGAATAAAAGAGAAGCAAATTTTTGTTGTTTGTATTGTTTTCTAAATAAAAGCCAATCACAAGGCGGTATTCATCAATCTGCTCATTGATGTCAACATAAGGAAATCTCACCCAAAATTTTTCCCATGGTGCTACTAGGAATTTTACCAATTGGGTCTTCTTCTACAGAGCTCGTTGGGCTCTGTCGAAGAAGACAGAACTGGTTAGATTCCCAGATACATTGTGGGAAAAATTTGCAACTTCAAATTTTGTTATTTCTACACCAGTGCGCGTGCGCAAAGGGCTAAACTTTTCGGTGTTACATAAATAATCAAATTTTTTACCAATCGGCCATAGAGAAGTCTTTTATTTTATTCCATGCCCGTTCTATGAAATCCCCATATCCATCAACACTAAACCATGCGGAAAATGAAAATCCGTCCGCACACATGAGCCGAACGAATATCGTTGACGGACTATTTTAAAATAGAAGTGAAATTTCGCTGGAATTTTCTGCAAATCGCGCATTGCAGTTACAATCTGAATCGCAAGCGATGGCTAAAAATAAAAACACGGGTTCCCATAGCAAATTTGGTTGGCGATAAAATGTGTTCTTTTTGTTGATAGTGTTGTCAAATGAAATGGTGAGTATCCTTATAATAATTGCTTCTATTGACGTGAAGGCGTGTAATAAACACAGAACGACGATACACGCCCGTCTTATCCATCCGCGCTGGCCCCCGTGCCATATCGATTAACCCATTCAAACGCGTGTGTCGTTCTGTGTATGTCAAAAATGATGGCAATAGGTAGCTTACAGTGTTCAGTATATCACCTTTCCTAACATCAGGTGAGCACGGTGACTCATTCATTAGAACTATGAACGTAACATCGAATGTCCCACGGTTTGATCCTGACCAGCGGTAACAGCGCTGTGTCCATGGTCAAGGCACTTCATCCCGATTGCCGAGGTGGGGTCGCGTTGCACTGTGTACGAAGGCACTTGGATTCAATCAATGATAACCCTGCTTGTGTGGAGTTAGTACGTCGGGAGTCTGACAGTTGCACGCTTCTCGGAGCTGTTTCTCTCCGGGTACTCCGTCTCCTTTCACTCGTAAAACTGCACGACACGAGGTCACCCTGCCTGTCGAAAGAGTCGTTAAACACCAATAAATAAATATATAATATATATTCCTAACAGCAGGGTTGTAAATGATATATTTCAGTGTTTGTGTCACTTTTATAATGAGCGTTTTTCCAGGACAGACATATGGTTCGGGGTAGGTTAACAGGGAATGTAAATCTCGAAAGAATCGATAGCTTGCATTAGTATATTGTTCATATACTTTTGTTCCAGACAGTTCCGGTTTAACTCATGCAAGCAACTGAAAAGACACGAAAACAAGGTGTTTTCTTTGACATGCACACCTTATCGAGGAATCGATATGAGTATTATAAAAATACAACATCCATTCAGGTAAAGGTTTGGATTTCTCTTCAGAAAACACGCTAACGGATGCACATTCGATTAAATTCCTTTATGTTTCATAAACTAATTTTGTCGTTTCGAGGAATGTTTTTGCATAAGGTTTATAGTGAGTTGTTAGGGCACGGTCCATTTATTCTGTCATTTGAAAGGTGGCTTTCGAAAAGGCATAATAACACAATGTCGTATTATTCTGTCGTATACACTCCATTATAGCTTACATAACCATATATATAGATGGATAACTGCACTTCATATTCCCCGTGATGAAGCACATATACATATACAGAGGATATGGAATGAGTGTTTTTCTCATATAATATTTATGAGACGAGTCTAAGAATTTTCCGTTTGGGCGAGCCTCTGGCGAGCCCAAACGGAAAATTCGGACGAGTTTCATAAATATTATATGAGAAAAACACTCATTTCATATTCTATTTATCATATGACACACACACGCACAAATTAGCCACTTAGTATGACTTTTAACCCATCACCTAACTTGAGCTGCGGACGACACTTGGAAAAAACATCCTCGTATAACTAAAACAAAATTCATTTTTTGCTTCCAAAACATAGGTTATGATCCCTCATTGGAACGAGCTCAACGAGCTCGTTCCAATGAGGGGTCATAACCTATGTTTTGAAAGCAAACAGTGAAAATATAAAAAAAAATGAATAGCGTTTTTCTTGTAGGTAAAAGATTAATACAATATAACCCACCCTAAACAGGACAGATAACGTAAATTCTCCCTACTGAAATTATGAAAATGTGGCCCAGTTGTATTTTCTTCAGCCAATCAAATTGTCTAGTTTTGAAATTGACCAATGAAATTGACGGAAGGCTTTATTTATCACTGATTAATATGAAAACAAAATATCAAATGTTTTAAAGTGAACAAAACGGACGAGTCATATGATAAATGTTATTACAACGATGTTGGTTTCCGAGATGGTGTATTGAAGTCGAAACCTCGTCTCTGGGAATATATTAGGGCCTTGCGAATCACCCATTTTCGTTTCGAATCGAATTTCGAATCGAATCGGGTCTACTCTTCGAATTCAAATCGAATCAGGGACGCCGTGAAGATGACCGACTGGGGAAAGGGGGTGCTGTAAACCCGATTTGGTCTGACAGTGATGGCTCAAGTCCAGACTGATAAAATATCAGTCCTCGTTTAAGGCATGCCTTGGTTATATAGTTGGAATATTACCCAGTAAAAATTAAAGTTCTAAAACAGAAACGGATGCGAGAATCATCGGTACTGGGCACTGCACAGGGATAGCCGCTAGCAACAGCTCGTCGTTGATGTTGCCTGGAAACTTTAAATTTTCTTTCAACAGCGGTAGTGTCCAGTGTCACTGGAATCAGCATGGCCGGCATGGGTTAAGACACTCATTCTTTATTTTGATTATTATTTATCTACAATTATCACCAGAACTATACGTATTGTGGGACGACGAAGATGACATATGCTAAGCAATATTTCAGTGAAAGGATTCGAATGGAAACGAACCGTGCAGCTGATTCGAATTGAACCATATAGCAACTTAAGTTTCGAAATCGAATCGAATCTCAGAGCTTCTCAGGGCCCTAGCATAGATCGAAGAGTCCGTTAGCACGAGTCGATTTATGACCCAAAGGCGAGGTCAAGACTTCAATACATCATCTTGAAAACCCACTTGTTGGTAATAATCAATTTATCTCACAATATTCCTCCCGTTCTTGACTTGTTCGCATGTATTTTGACAACCATCCAGCGTCGATGAACTGTTTTTTATTAATGCATATCATGATGTCATGATATTACGTTGAGCTGTGCATGACGTAATCCATATTCATTGTTCCACTTGTACTAAAACCACTGAAGTTTATAGTAGTGTTTCATCTGTGTGCTTGTCTGTTTTGCTTTTCAGGTTTAATGCCTGGTAGGACATTATAAATTAATATCATCAGGACAAAAATTATCTTGTCTAATATATTTCGCGGAGTTGATAACTTATTTGTCATTTAATTACTGTTATCAAAATGGTGGCTCCGTCATGTGTAATCAGTGTTCAGTGAGTGCGGGTAAAAAACGAATTATCGCACCACGTTCGGTTGCTACCCTCAATACTATTTGTATTTTGTCTAGACATCTTTATTTGTATTGGGCGAAATGCGTCGTTGTTGTAAGATAAATAACGAGTCGATTCATTGAGAAAGCCAGCGAGCAGACATTAACACTTCCTCTGCCGAAAGCGACTATTGTCGCCTATTTTATGTTGATTATTCGTATGTTCTGGTATGCACAGATCAAGCCTACCATCTGATTAATTGCTGGAATGGACTCAGAGAGCCCTTTCCAACAACTAATCAGATGATAGAGTTTCAAGTATGTCATAAATTTTATTAAACTTCCTCGCAAACAGGCGTACATAGATGTCCCCCATATATGGATAAAGTGGGCGTGGCAGTAAAAGGGTTAAACAAGCCGTGCTGCAGTGGTATTACAATAAGCCATGTTGCCTTATTGTATTACTTACACACCAACACCTTTATGCTCTCGATGAATGCAAGCAACTTTAGATATCGGACAGAAGAATGTCACGTGCATTTAAGTGATGTATTATTCATGAGAACATCGTCCAATATGCTGGATTCCAGCCATCGTTTTTTGACGGTGTACAATGGTCCAGTTGTTTAGGTGCTGGACTACTGAATTCCAGACGGGACTGTGAACGGGTCGATTCCTGGCCGTGGATCAGACATCAACATTCCACATTTTTCGGAATCATGATTGTGTCATTCAATATATTCACACAGGGCCGTGCCAGTCTTCGTCTGAGACAACCACAGCACTTGCGTCGTACTATAGCCAACGCGTTTCACGCCTGCATGTAGCTGCCGTAAGGAAAGTGAACCAAGTATTCATGAGAACATCATCTAATAAGTTGGACGTCCGAATGCCAGGCGGGATCGCCGACGGTTCGATTCCCGGTGGGGATAGAAAAATCAACTTTCAAAATTCTTCGAAAACATGATTGTGTCCTTCGACACACACACACATCTCTCTAACACACACATACACCACACAACCCCTTCCATTGCCGTCCTTGAAAGACACGAGATTGAAGAAAATTGCATTTCTGTTGATCAGAATTTTCATTTTCTCACATATCTCGCTGAACGTTGATCAAATGCTGCATCTTCGATGTTTGATCTCGCAGATTTCAGTGAGCTCCCCTTGCCTCTGTCAGAAAACACGGATGGGATTAGAATGTGGATCATTCATCGGATAATGACAAAGTCCTTGTCTCAGGCTATAATTACACGGTACGATTACACATGGAAATTAATACCAAACAGAAGTGTATATCGCGCGCTCTTTATCGTTATGTGTTATAACATTAATAAACACTTCTGATAGCCTCGGTAACTATCATAGACCGAATACCGATTTAAAGGACATGATTGTCCCATGATGCAATTAATTATCGACGCATAATCTAAATAGCTATCAATGCGCTATGTTGCGTGCAACAAGTCTTCTATCACTATCAAATTTCTCTCAATGAACCAGAAGTCTTGGGTTTATTCCATTCGTTGTACATTCACTCGAGAAAATGTGTTAGTGCTGAATGGGTACATGACTGGCACACAGCCTTCGAGCTGTTTTTAAATCAGCGAATAGCAATGAATGCTAGCAAATATAACAGTGAGCAGTGGCAATGAAGTAACCACTACAAAAATCATAGCATTTGATGAAGCTATTTGCAAAAAGTTTCAGCCATCCTGTAGCGTAGCCAGAAATGATTTTCGAGGGGTGTTAACCAAAATCTGGGAATGTCTGGCCCTCAGTGATGAACCAACTGCACACAGATGCCCAAATTCCGAAATTTCCATCACTAATTTTTTTTTTTCATAATGCAAATAGGAATTTAACCAATCCAATCTTGCTTGGCAGAGCAAAGGAGCTCTGTCAAACACGACTGAATGGGTTAAATTCCTAGTTTTCTTAAGGGAAGAATTTGTAGAATGAAATTTTGATATTTAGAGACGAGTGTTCAGGGTGTTACATATTGTGAGAAGAATCTCTTTGGACCGGTCTAGATCTCAAATGGATAGAATAAACCAGGGTGAGGGTGAATCTTAATGTAATGCAAACGGGGATTTTTTTAATTTGGGGTTTATAACGACACATTCGACATTTAGGGTCACATCGTGTCGGGCTGTTTTACGGATGGAGGAAGCCGGAGTACCCGGACAAAATCACCTAGCAGGTTCGAGCAACTGTCAGACTCCCCAACGAACTACCTCCATACAAGCAAGGGTAGCACTGGTTGAAGACAAGTGCACCCACGACATGCAGTACGACTTTGTACACAACACCACCGTGCCCCCTCGTGAGCAATCGGGATATAGTGCCTTGCCCAAGGACCCGACGAGGTTATCCCTGGTGGGGATCGAACCGTACACCTTTTGGTTTAAAGTCCAATGCTGTAACCACTGAGCCATCGCGTCCCGAGTATTAAAACAATTGGCCATGTAGTTTCTGGAGAGGACTGTCTTGTTGGCGTATCATTATATCTGAGACACTTCATGTTTATCCTCACTTTTGATTGGCCTAATGCGTTTTACACTGGTGCGATACGTCGCTTTCAGGTCATATAAGCAGGTGCGGAGCACACATTGATTGGCTTCGCCAATTTCGAATATTACACTTAGAATACATAGGTATACTAGGGCCGGTAGTCAGATTTAAACCACGAGTAGGATAAGGGTTTTAACCACTCGGCAAGCCGAATGGTTAAAACCCGTATTCTGCGAGTGCTTTAAATCTGATTTCCGGCCTTAGTACCTATTGCTTTTATTTATACCATGCTCTTAATAAATAATCGACCTTGTCACTTAAAATGGAGAAAAAACGACACTTTCTATCGCAAACAAACGGGTTTGTTTTGTTTACATCTGCGCCGGTTGGCAGTACTACAGGTTGTACGTGGTTGCTTGATTGACAGCTAGACACATCTTCAAAGTTGACTGAATTTACCTTGATTTTCGCAGTCGAATTATTATTAACAATTCTTAAATTTTATTTTAACTATTTAATTGTAGGTATTTTTAAACTTAATAAGTCATTGCACGTAGTAGATGGTACTGCAAAATGTCATTTGTTTGAATGAAACATCGCGAATTGTGAATGTATCGAAGTTGGCAAATTGAGTCATGCCAGATGAACTTCCACCTATAGATGTAAACATTTTTAACCGCAGTAGAAGCTTTACACAGGTAGTGAGGTTAAAAGCTAAAATTTAACATACAGGCTTTTCACAGGTAGTAACATGGACGAGCATGGTATAAAATGGCATAATTTAGAATATCTATCAGTATCACACCTCCCAACACTATAAGCAAATCTCACCGCCCATGTGTGTATATCAATGGACAGGGCAACGTCTTTATTGCACGCCTGTGCTTTTAGTTTCATAAAATACACGTTTTTTCTGTAAAAACCGAAGCGAACAATATTTTTTTTTTTGTATTGTCCTTGAACAATACGGATCAAGTGTGTGGACTATTTAACTATTTCTTTTTTACGTTTGGGTTATTTTTGGCAATAATTTGCGTTTTTGATATTTTTTTGTAAACTGTAGGCGTGCAATAAATACAGAACAGCATACGCGTTCGAACTGTCATTTTTTACCGCACGAGACTGATTTCGGTGGAGGGATAATACTGAACAAGAAGCCGAAGGCTTCGAGTTCAATATTATCCCTCCGCCAAAATCGATTAATATTTGTGAGTGAACTGTAGGCGTGCAATATTATCGTTCCGCCCAAATCGATCTCGTGCGATAAAACATGAGAGTTCGAACGCGAATGCCGTTCTGTCTATTTATTGCACGCCTATGATATGTCGCGACGTGTCGCGACGTGTACGCGGTTGGTGTATTGAACAGAAGAAACTTTACAGAACATCAAAAGATGATGAAAAAGCCGTTTTCTTCTTTTTAACCCTTTAACCAACGAATCGGCCACATCCGCCCGAGTAATATGCAAATTCAGCAGTTGAAAAAAATATTATTTTTCAAAAAATTTCAACAAAACCATATCATGTGACCCCTCGTTGGAACGAGCTCGTCGAGCTCGTTCCAACGAGGGGTCATATGATATGGTTTTGTTGATATTTTTTGAAAAATTTGAAAAAATGATATTTAAAATAATAAATTTTGATATCGACTGCGTTGGGTAAAGGTCAAATGGGTTTCAACAAAGAATAATAAGCAACCGTTGAAACTCTTTGGGGAAAAAAAATTGAAAGAAAGACAACTTCTGTACTTTTACTACTGTACGGGAAATACATGAAGTTGGTAAAAAGTTGCGCACATCGATGATGCAAATTCGCTAACATTTCGAAATTCCAATCTTTATAAGAAATTCATATTTTCTTTGTGTGAAATTTTCTGACAGCGTCGGGAAATTAATGGGAGCTAACATTTCAGTAAATCTCTTCCAATGGCGAAAATTGCCAGCCTTGACACTGTAGAATCTCACCTGTTGAAAATAATGCGAATACATCGCATCTCTGTTGCTATTTTCGTTTTTTTTTTCTTCTTCTTCTTCTTTATTCAGTCATCATTTCGAAATATGTTATTAATAAAATATCGATGTACCGGAGTAAAAGTGTATCCGAGATATCGCGATCTGATTGAGAACGGTACGATTTGCCATCGATTGTTGGACAAAATCCCCCTGGGAAGAACTCCTCAAAAAGATAAAAAAAAAAGAAAATTCAATTCCCTCTGTTTAGAAAATGTAATCCTCTCAATTTGGAAAAATTAATACTCTAAATTTAATTTTCAGATGCGGACATATCATTTTTAGCGTTTTTTTTTTCTCTTTTTTTTAATTTAACCCTTTTACCAAACGAAAGCATATTGTATGGAATGAGGTAGCTGTACTCGTTCCCATAAGGGTTCATATCCTATATTTTCGAGGCAAAAAAATGAAAATGGTGTTTTTCAGGTGATATATTTTCAAATGTCGACTGCTAGTCTTGTAAGATAAACAATAAATAAAATATCGAATATTATTAAAGGCAATTAAATTATATGCTGTGAATAACAATGAAGAATACATTTTAAGCCTTTGAACTCTATTGTACCTTCCGTGACAGCTCAATGGCAGCAATTAGAAGAGTCCATATTCATTATTTGGGGTAGATCAATCAATATTTCCAACGTGCTGCCTCGGGAGTGCACGATGAAAATACTGATTGCTCTGCCCCAAACAAAATATATAATGACGTTATGACGTATCGTGTTCAAGGCCGGAAAAGCAGTGGCACGCGTTCAAGGGGTTATAAAATGATGATCGATTCCATCTCTTTATTAATCCTTATAGATTTAGTCTAAGGGAATTATTCCCGCCTCTGAAAATTAAAGCGGTTGGGGGATTTTTTCATCCTCTGGGGATTAAAGTAACGTGATTGTGTCCAACGGCGTTATTTTTCCAAGGGGAGTTCACCCTAAGTGAATTTTGTCCAAGGTGATTTTGTCTGAATACCTTTGCAATCACAACTGTGTAATTTGGCGAGCCGTTTCGGTAATCTGAGAACGAAACTCTTTCGAAACAGGAAACTCGTAACCCTTTGAACACGAGCGGCCGTTTTTCCGACCCAGGATCTCGATGCCTCATAATCGCATTAAATATGATAGCTGCTAAGTGAATGTGTGGAGTAGACTGATCAATATTTTCAACGCGCAGCCCGAAGGCTGCACGTTAAAAATATTTATTGGTCTACCCCAAAATACTCATTACGGACTCTCCCGATTGCTGTCATTGAACTGACATGGAAGATACCATTAGGGTTCAACGGGTTGATACGTTCCGTGGTATTTAGGCGAATGTACTATTTATTTATTTATTTATTTATTTATTTATTTATTTATTTATTTATTTATTTATTTATTTATTTATTTATTGGTGTTTAAAATCACATATTTCTGCACAATGGCTATCCTGACCGCAGCATGGATATATACAATTATACCAGAAAAACATAGCTTGTTTGCCACAGCAGAAAAGCATTGCTTCACTTCCCTGGGTTCCCATGTGGAAAAGGTGAATATTCTACAGCGTTTGAAGAAAATTCCAGGTGAGTGTGGCGCCTCATCCGATATTATTTTCTCATCGTCATTTGTGTTTAAAAGTAGTGAATCTCACGTTACACAGTTAACGGAAAAGGTCTTGGAAGTGCAAAACCTGAGTCGATGAAGGCTTAAATTTCTTCACTACACTGAGCTGGAGGATCAAACGTTCAATCGATGACAAATGAAAATGTACAGAAGAGGAAGTTCAATGAATGGACGCGATAACGCAAACTTTGACAGTACAATTACTTTCCCATGGGGGACATTCAGTTCTGAAAGCTGCTATGAATTTCTATTACAGTGCATTCAACTTGTCTTTAAGCGTCTCTAAGCATCGTATTTAGATTTATTCCACACATGAATAGACTAAATTGAGACGTTTCCTACTGAAAACAAACGCTAGACTGCGGCGTGAATTACTGTACCAACTATGTTTGTTCTTGTTCAAGACAAGATCCTGTCTACGTATTGATCTCTCTGGCCCGATACTAACATCAATTATGAATGATTAATTTTGCACGAGTGTTAGTCTCATCACGGTTTCCAGCCACTAGATTAAGCATGTAACGATACAGTTACTAAACATGCACACAGTTTTAGTAAAAACAAGTGGTGTCTCCACTATCTGAGTGCTGGAAATCACTATTTATTTATTTCAATGACACTTGCAAAAACTAGGGTTATACCAAATTATTTATTTATTTATTGGGGTTTAACCCTTTACCCAACGTAACGGCCAAAACCGGCCAGCGCTATTCTCAAAAATCACCAATTAATTTTCATTATTTTTTCATTTTTTGTCTCAAAAACATAGGTTATGACCCCTCGTTGGAACGAGCTCGACGAGCTCGTTCCAACGAGGGGTCATAACCTTTGTTTTTGAGACAAAAAATGAAAAAAAATGGTTATTCAAGAATTTTTTTTGCAAGTGTCGTCTGCTTTTCATGTTAGGTAAAGGGTTAACGATACGTTCAACAACCAGGGTCACGGCGTGTCGGACAGTTTTTCGGGTGAGGGAGCCGGAGTATCCGGAGAAAACCATCGAGCAGCGGCGAGCAACTGTCAGACTCCCCAACGGAATAAATCCGCACATGCATGATTCGCATTGGACGAATACAAGTGTTGTATGGGCGTACAATACGACTTAGTCTACACACCGCCACCGTGCCCCCGCGGTCAACGTATTTATCATTGGCGGGGATCGAACTTTGAACCTCTCTGAGTCATCGCGCTGGTCAGTGAGCGAGTGAAGCCGAACAATTGCGCATTTGCAGCCTGTTGGGGTAATGTGTCAAATAACACAAATTTTCACCCCCCCCCCCCCCCAAACATTACTTATGATAACTCAATGGAACGAATCGATGTGTTCCTTCCGACGAGGTGGCCATAATGTATGTTTTAAAGGTAAAACTTGAAACAATAATGAAATTCCAGTTTCTGTATCGATCACGGCGCTTCTGTCCATTTTCCATTGGTTGAATGCAGATCGCTAGCGTACTATTAACGTGTCACTCGCATCTGCACACTATATCACCCTGCTCCTATATCTGAACGCTACTAAGAAGTAGCTGACACCAAATTAAAGACTCCATGTTCTTTAAATGTGATTTATACTCGTTTAGAAGCACATCAAGCTATATTTTAATACGGGGCAATTTATCAGAGAGTAATTATCGGTAAACTCACAAAAGTGTAAGAAAACGTTTACTGATGAACAGATTTAGATTATCAACTTTATCCTAGGATTCAACACAGAACGACAGGCGGGAATTACAAAATGTATACGGCATTTTAATCTTATGTAGCGCAATATGATACAAATGGTCCACAAAAACAACCTCAGGAAAAATATAGAATAAACGTATAGTGTTTTCAAGTAAAAAAAAATATTCCATGAGTAGGATTAAGAATGAAACCGACGAGCCTTTGGCGAGTCGGTTTCATTCTTAATTCTTTGAGTAGAATAATTTTTTTACTTGAAAACACTATACGTTTATTTTGTTTATCCCATAAATCTTCTACAGGTCAGTCGCGGCGAAATCGTGCTACAATTCGCTACCAAAACACAACGAGAAGTGAGGAGCACATTGGTCCAATTCGCTCGACCAGCAAAATTGCCAAAAATAAACAAGGCGCAGTAAAACATTTCTGTATAAAAATAATTCCCCTACAAACTTGAGCTAAATTGGCAAAAATGTTTTATTATATGAGTAGTGGGTGGTGTTTTCTAATGGCATTGTGGAAAACTTTCAACAAGATTTAAAGAAATCAACAATCGAACTATTAATTGTGCTAGACAAAAGTGGTAGAGGCCAGGGTCAACAAGTCCGTCGCTACTAGGGGGATACATTCTTTCAGTGTTAAACCTATGGGGAAAATTTAGCACCCTACTAGGTGAATAAGGCAAAAATTTATCCAAGGCCTTTATTGTTCAAATAAACGGCCATTTATGGGATAAAAACCTAATGTGACGCGATTTCGTGTAAAATATCTGCAACGATTTCACTAAAGTCGATCTGAGCCAAGGTTTACCGAGACTCAGATCCACTTTTATTACACGCCTGTTCTATGAAATCCCCATCTACAGCAACACTAAACCGTGCGGAAAATAAAAATCTGTTCCGCACATATGTGCGGAACGGAAATCGTTGTCGGACTATTTTTAAATAGAAGCGAAATTTTACT
The DNA here is from genome assembly GCA_031216915.1 of Pictodentalium vernedei. Taxonomy (NCBI): domain Eukaryota; kingdom Metazoa; phylum Mollusca; class Scaphopoda; order Dentaliida; family Dentaliidae; genus Pictodentalium; species Pictodentalium vernedei. Next base: position 395,628,874 of record CM062297.1, on the reverse strand, counting down.
GGAATTTTCTACAAATCGTGCAACGCAATTACAATTTGAATCCCTAGCGATAGCTGAAAATCATTCCCTGAGTTCCAATGTGCTCTATGTGCCAGTAGGCACATAGAACACATTGGAACTCAGGGAACGAAAAATTGACACGAATTCCCCTCACAGATTTGTTTGACGATAAAATGTGTTCTTTTTGTTGAGAGTTGTCAAATGAACTGCGGAGTGTCCGTGCACTAATTGTTTTTATAGACGTGAAGGCGTGCAATAAACACAGAACGACAACAGTGACCGTGTCTAGTGTGACTGGAGTCAGCATGGGTAGGGATGTTATTTCTGATTAGATAGCAGAAACTACACTCAGTCTTTATTTTCCATATTATGTATGTTCAATTTCCACCAGAACTCTACATATTGTGAGGCGACAATATGACTGATTCCAAGCTATATTTCAGTGAAAATATTCAAATTGGAAATGAATTGAGCAGCCGATTCGAAACGAACCGAATAGCATCTTAAGATTCGAAATCGAATCCAAGCAGAGTCCATACAATTTAGGCAATCAAACCTAATTAAGCTGGATATAAACAGTGTCACGTTCGGTCGGGGAAACTCAGGGACAACTAAACAAAGCAACGTTTCTTAAGACAACTCTCTAGAAAATGTAATAAAGTTCTTTTTACTGACATAAAAAACTCGTGAAAAGGGACGATTACTCAGAATTCGTAACTTAGTTCCATTATAAGAATTATGCATTATCTTCCAAGAGAAGCATTTTCTTTTGTGCCATTCGTTAACCTCGGTTTAATCCTCATGTAGCATTGTGACTGCAACAGGAGACAGCGAATGTAGACCGAATGACAGCTGGATCGCGATCCTGTCGAAATTCTCTGTCAGCTCTGCTGTCTGAAACATTGTAGAATCTCACCTGTTGAAACCGAAATGCGGGAACATTGAATCTGAGATTCTATTTTCGTTTCTTTTTCTTGATGTTGCCTTGATTTCGCGGGATTTTATTCAGGAAATGTCTTTCTCCCCACTCCCTGGTGTAGGTGTGTCGCGAACAATTCTTGACCAGGAGCTAATACTATAAAATTTGACAATTGTTTTTTTCTAGAATTGTATTTTCTAGTTATAATTTGAAATGGGTTAAAATGAGCTATTAGCATTTTTAAAGATCTGGCAATTTGCCTGTTGGCAAATTGCCATATCTTTTAAAATGCCAATGGTTCATTTTAGTCAGTCATATAAAGAGTTAGAAAATACAATTCTAGAAAACATTGTAAAAGTTTAATGGTATTGCCTCATGATCGGAAAAGAGACAACTTTTTTTTATCACAATACTGCACATAACGCTGACAGATCGTCGCCACTCTTGGTTGATTTTATTGCGCAACAGCAATTAATTACATTTTAAACATTCAATAAACCCTATTATTTCACCCCACATAATTATAAAATGTCACATTACTCGATTGTTTGATAAATATATCATCATCATTACGCGCACGTCAGGAAATTGCCACCAGCTTTGCGGTTCTCTCTATGAAATGAATATCACAAATTCTTCGGCTAAAAGGTATAGACGATTCTGGTTCTTTATGGGTTCCACATTTCAATCATGTATCGTGATGCGAATCGGCACCCGACGGAGTAGCGGCGAGTTAGGGGCGAGCACAGCAGTGGGTATCCTACTTTCGTCGGCAAAGGGCCTGCGTTAGGAAAAAATTGAAAAAGGTGAGTGTGCCCTCCCCCCTCCCCCTCCCCAGTAGATTAATTACACAAAACCACAAGGTTTTACAGTCAAAATATTCCCGTATTTTATACAGAATCATTCAAATTTTGAAAAAGAGATGTTAAATTAAAACGACTTACAGGAAACTCACACAGGCGCTATAGCCGTATGCATGGGGACAGGGTATTGTCCGCGATGACATATGGACATCCACTATAGGAGGTAGTAGGTGTCCATGTGCTATCGGGGATAAATTGCGGTGTCTCTTGGTATCGATGCTTTTGAAAAGAATGAATTACAAAAATTAGAGGTAGGTATTGCAGGGCCTTTGTTGATATTGCTTCCAGACAAGACCTCGTATGTGCTTCAATTGTCCAGGCCCGCAACTAATGGTGACAATTTTGTTGCCCTCGCATGATTCTGATAACCGCCATTCTAAAACTAATTTTCAGTATAGTAAGTAGTGGAGGCAAGGAGTATAGGTATTGGGTTTAGTAGTTAGTTTCAGTGTTAAACCTACGAACAGGGAGAATGTGGGCACTGAAGATTGGCCGGCACGAAGACTTTAGTAAACTTATGACGTAAAAAGCGTGATACTATGGTAAAACTGAACGATAACTGGAGTGCTTACTTCTTTTCTCTATATACGCAGAAGCGTGAAGATAGGGGACGTACCCCCGTTCCCAGTCAAATGTGTCAATTGGTAGAATGTTAAGCCTCAAACCATCCACAGTTGGAAATTTAGATTTCGTAACACTTTATATGTGGTTGTGACCGTTTCTAACATATATTTAGTGGTTTTTAACCACATTTCATGAGATTTTCTACTAACTGAAGACAACATTCCGTCATTTGAGAGCAACAAGGCGCCATCTACAATGCTTTAGCATTGTAGATGGCGCCTTGTTACAGTCAAGAAACGATTTCCAACTCTATAGCCAAGTTTCATACACAGAGGGAGATGGTTCATTTGGATTTCTGCAACAGTTGGATATTCAAAGGGAGCACCTGGCGAATTCTCACTCAAGAGGGTGTGGCGTTGCAAATGGTTTTAGCAAGGATGTTCGGTATCGTGGGGGGGGGGGGGGGCAGTTGGAAATTCAGTTGGGGCATACCGCGAACCATGATCCTCCAGCCACATCCCTGGATGTTCGCTTTATGGTTGGGTCAGGCGTATTGCGCCATACATTTAGTCAGTCTCCGTCCAGTCTACAGACCCTATATTCCCTGCCAGTTGATACTCATATTATCAAAACTAAAACTGCCCACTACACCCAGTCTCTACACTCCCCGCCCTACACTGTGTCACCACTACAGAATTTATGTAGTTTACAGGATTATCATTTATTTAAGTTAATCTGATTTGTTTTACTGGGATTGGCGAACAAGTTATGCACCTTGTATTAACGCCTCTACTTGGCCCAATGGCGCAGTGTGGGATGACCTTCGAGGCGGCAACTTCGTGGCCTCGCTCTTCTCGAATACCACGAATGGATCTTTTGCCTATACGGGATGTGTATCTCTCCGCACAGAGGACAGCCATTTTACGTCCCCACCCGATAGGACGGTACGCTTTGACAGCATCAACCCCACAATTGATGCTGACAGACAGTGTTCGGACACCTCGATAACATTCCCCGACCGGGGATCGACACCGGGACATCTGGCATGAGAGACCATGGAACTTATCGAGTACATGCGTGGTGCCACCGAATTCGTATGCATGCTTATTTGCGACATAGATATTCCTTTTGCGATGTTGGTATGTGCAATGAGACGAACGTCAGGGATGCGCGATAGGGGAGGACAGGGGAGGCACAGGTGAACTTGCCCTTGACGGGGACATTGGGTGGTGGGGGTAGGGGCACCCGTGCACTTTCATCCATTAAAAAGGTGCGATGTAATTAAGTTGCAACCACTGCTATACATGATTTTTGCAACGTTCAAAAGAGTGCTTACATTTAATCCTTCCAAAAATATCAAGTCGTTGAATTAAGCTTTCGAAACGTGATCTATGGGCTTTGGAACTACATGCATCCAATCGGATAACTGTGGCCCTCTGTCCAGGTTGCCATTCTCAGTTGGCTTGCCCCGTGCCCTTCCAATCTCCAGGCGTCTCCGACGAAACAATCATTATAGCTAACACCAATTCTCAAAGCGACTTTGATTCCAAGCGAGTAACTGATGCTACAAAACAGTCCATGTCACTATAAGTTTCAACGGAAGTGTTGTCACAAAAATTGAACTCCTCTGATCTCATTGTTCTGTCAAAGTTGACGTGTAACGCTATTGTAACGGCATAAATCTGTCATACGGTCTGTCCGTCGATTATTGATCAGTCGTCCGATTCATTCAATCAAATACTGTGAGCAGTAACACTGTCTCTTCAAGATAATTTTCAAATCACAAAGAACGATTAGAACATGGAAATGAAATAATTGGTGACAAGAACAATAGAAATGCATTTTGCTTCGAAATGACATCAATTTAGCTCCATTTAGGGGACGCCGTGTATTATGAAACGAAGCCGTCCTATGTGCAGTTTTTGGTTGCAGACTTAAATATAGATGAGTTCGGTTTCCGAACAGCTTTTTGTCCCTGCATTACAAAATGTATTTATTTCCATTTGAATTAAGTCTTATTCAACATTCTAAACTAATTTTCAGTATCGCCAGTGGTGAAGGCAATGAGTATAGGTACTAGGTTTTGGAGTTAGTTTCAGTGTTAAACCTACGAACCGGGAGAATGTTGGCGCTGAAGACTGGCCGGAGCGGAGACTTGAGGAACCTTAATGACGTAAAAAGCTTGAAACTATATATATATATGTATGGTAAAATTAAAAGATCCAATACTATAAAACTTTTACAATTGTATTTTCTAGAATTGTATTTTATACCTATTAATATAACTGACGAAAAAGAATCAGTAGCATTTTAAAAGATATAGCAATTTGCCAACTGGCAAATTGCCACATCTTTGAAAATGCTAATGGTTCATTTCAACCCATTTAAAGTCATCAGTAGAAAATGCAATTCTAGAATTTACAATTGTAAACGTTTTGTAGTATTGGAGCCTGGAGTGCCCGCTTCAGTTCCTATACGCAGGGGTGTAGCGACAGGGGAAGCGTATCCAGAATCCCAGACAAATGTTTCAATTGTTAGAAATTGTAATTCTCAAACCACCAAAAGTTGGAAATTTAAAGCCTTATGGAAGCAGATTTCGCGTAAGTAAAATTTCAACAAAACCAGATCATGTGACGCACAACCTCCTGCAACCGCCAAGGTAATTTAGAAATTGTGTAGTCGATAAAAATTTAAAAAAAATCAATGAAACCTTATCATGCAACCCACAACCGTCTGCAACCGCCCGTCTAATTTACAAATCGGGCAGTTAAAAAAAAATCTAAAAATTTCAACAAAACCATACCATGTGACACGTAACCCCTTCCAACCACCCGCGAAATTTACAATTTGAACAGTTAAAATATTTCGCTCCAATGTTGGTCACATGATATGGTTTTGTTGAAATTGTTTGGAAGAATTTAAAAAGAAATAATTAAAATAACAAATTTTGATCTAGTGTGAGTTGGATAAAGGGATAACTACCTCAGTGTCACACTGATGATAGAGGGTTAGTGTATTTTTACTGTTCAAATGTAATTTCGTGGCTCACTGTAGGAAAGAACGTGGAAAGACTTTCACGACAGTGTGCCAAATTACAGTGCTTTCAAGAATCCTTGGGATTCATGTACAGTACATTCGCCTATCGACTGGTCGTAATCCACGTGTGGACAGTGATGTCCTCGCATGCGTTTACCAGCTAATAAAAATCAGCAGCGGCGAAATTTTAATTAATGAATCACCGGGTTGTTCCCGGATTAAGTCAATTTTCGATGATTATTTCTATAATTAGTGTTTGGAATTTAATATTGCGTCTGTTGAAATATTACCCACCCTTGTGATAAGTGACCAGTCCACGGGGGCCGTACTGCAGGTGGTGTGTTGCCTTCAGGTTTTGTCGGGGGTGGGGATAATCGGTCAACACAAGAACTAAAGATTTATTAATAATTTGTTTAATGTTGATCTTGGTTGGAAATACTTTATACCCGTTGCCAGGACAATATTGACATCGCGTGTCGACCATTGCTAGCTCATTGAGCTCACTCTGAGAGTCATGGACCTTGCTTTGGGGTGGAGAGTAAGACAGTTTGGTCGTGCTGGAACAGGGTGTTAAGGGAAATATAATACCTATATTTAGATAAGCAATGAATACCAAAGTGAGCAATGAAAGAGAGGGAAGGAGGCAGGGAGGCAGGGAGGTAGAGAGGGAGGGAGAGGGGAAGAAAAAGAAAGATATGCGACTGTAAAAAAGATATATATAGTCTAACCTGGTAATAAAAATCATCAACAGTAAAATTTTAATTAATGAAGCACCGGGTTGTACCCGGTGCTCCATTAATTAAATTGTTTGATAATTATTCCTATAATTAGTGTTTGAAATCTAATATTATTGCGTCCGTGGATATATTGCCCACCTGTAGAAAGTGACCAGTCAACGGCTGCCGCACTGTACAAGCGTAGTAAGAGAACGTGGAATTAAACACAAAGGTAACTTTATTTTGAAGTATCCTAGCGACTGTAGCACCCCCATGTTGTGTGCATGTGGTCCGAAGGCACCCAAGGAGCTGCAAATGCAACAAAATAACGAGATCTCTCCCCTGCAGCAATTACAAGTTTCTTTATAAACATTGTGTACGCGCCCGAATATTGTACAATCTTCTTTCCCATTTGTCAACAAGGAAAAGCAGTGGAAAGTAAAGAAACGCGCGGAAAACTGACCGTTCGTAATACACAGCTATAGAACACAACTGAATAAGTATGGTTTTGACTGATTGTTGGCAGACCATGAACAAAAGCCAAATTTTATTTTTCCACATGGGATGGAAAACGCCCTACAAATTGCTACCTGTACATGCAACTTGTGGGGTTCGAATAGTGTACCAACATTTGCGATGCTTGAAATTGAAGCTGTCTGTTCCAAACTTTAATAAAACACTTTTTATGAAAACGCAAAACAAAACGTCAGATCTTTATACTTTAAAATCGTGTCATCCTGAAAACAATTTGTTTAAAATTATCAAAGTGACTAAATTTAGCACTATATTGCAATTCACGTGATAGTCACCCGCCTTTTATCACATCTGCAGATTATCTTCACACGAATTACGTGTCAAAAGCATCATTTCACACAAGATAGTTTCTTTCATATCTCCCTTTATCGATACACATTTGTTATTTATGAACCCAAACAGTTTACGTTGCACATGCAATAAATTAATTTTGTGGTATTATTAATCCATCGGGTGTTTCTCCATTGAAATAGTGTGGGTGAGCGGTTCAAAGCGTGTATCTATGTTTGCATTGCTTAAACATAACAAAGGTTTATGAACAAAACACGTTTAAAAGCACGCGTTGAACGTGGCATAACATGCAGGAAAGTCTATAGCTGCATTATTGTGATTGTGAAGTCTTAACCCGCTGAGTATTTTCAAAATATTTTTCACCAGTCTAGTCATGGCTGCTATAAAGTATCAATGACTAGATTTATTGAAAAAAGTATCTAAATTTTACTCAAGGATCATTGGTCAGAAAGCCCATTCAAATTACAGAAAAGAAAATGAATGATACCGCCCAATGAAAGCATCGATACCCTTATTTTGCTAGAAGGGCAGAGGCGGCGGAGCCAGGGGCACAAGGGACACGTGCCCCTCCATTTTTCCCACAGGCATGTTGCGTGTTTACACAATGAGTTAACTGGGCGCATGCAAACGTGCCAATATACAGGCAATCCTGTAAAATATTATTTGCAAATCCAAACAATATTTGGCCACTGAATCCCATTTCCGTCGCTCCAGTCCGTTTCTTCAACTTCGACCATCTTCCAACCCGATATACGAGTGTACGTTTTCCTCCCATTGGGCTGAACCATGGTAGCCTTGAAAATGTGTGCCCCTCCACTTTTATCGAGCTTCCGCCGCCTCTGTTGAAGGGTCTCCCTGACCTTTTTGCAACAATAGGTTTAAAGGTTTCATTGTCACGAATGCTTATGTCTCTCTCGCGTACATTATAACGTTATGTCGTTGTCAAGTGAATATAGTACGTAAAAATTACATTAGATAAATAGGGATATAACACAGCTCACGTGTAATATTTTACCTACTCTCCCTTTTCATCCCCGCCATAGTTTATAGTTGTTTACAGCAACATGTGCGCGAGGTACGACAAGAAACAAAAGTTACCGACCTCTTTTTCGTATAAAATAATCTTACGGGGGCAAACGACCTCATTTTCTGTTTCGAATCGGATTGCAAGGATATGTATTCATGCGCTATCTTGTCCATATTGTTAACACTGATCAGCTTTTCAGCTTGTCCATTTTCTATTGAGTGATAGAAAGTATTTTATGTAACAGTGCCTAATTTGGGCCAAGTTTCAGGTCTTACCAAGTTCGAAGGATTCCTCTTTACAATGGACCACGAGCAACCGACAATGTGTCGAGGTGGTCGTTTACCGTGACTAAATGATAAGCAAATATGAATAACTAGTGGACCCACACGTCTCAAGAAGGGTAGCCTGTCCCATGCAACGGAAAATGTCTAGTTGCATTGCATAACAAGGGAGATACTCAAAGCTTGAATTCTAGGCGGACGCGGACAGAACAGGCTGAGTCACGGAATCACATACTCCCAATTTATAGAGTAGATCCAGTACCAGTAGACGGCTGCATTGTTTACGCTTACTCTCAAAACACAACACAAGAACGCGCACTGATTTTTCGGCGTTATATACAGAATATACCCATAGTAGCTTGGTGTACCAAATGTTCACCACTCGTGGTGAAGAGGTGTTAACCGCGAGCCTTTGGTGCGCGGTTAACACCACTTCACCGCGAGTGGTGAACATTTGGTCCACCAAGCTACTTTGGGTATATTTTATTTATACCATGATAGCCAGATTATTAAGAGTCGCTATTATTTTTTCTCGATTTTACTGAGCAACATACTTGGGAATCTGTTTTTGTTTACATGAGCATCGGCGGGCGGTACTTCCGATGTCAATTTTATCGCCGAAACGAAATGAAACGGGGCCTTTTGCATTTTAATAGCAAAATAACATACCATTTCGAGTTACGGATGCTTTATTAACATAGAACAATGCATGTTTGTTACGTTTTGGAGTGTTATGGAGTAAACTCATTTAAAAACGTAATAAATAATTGTCACTTTCACTTCACTCTTCGTGGGGAGACGTGCGATAAATTTAGACAAGTTGCATTCAGGTCGATGCCAGCAAAGGTCAACATGGATGTAGTTCCACTGTAGGTAAATTTTAACTATTGAAACCCCATTGCTGGCGTGTTCACCGCGGTTGGTATATAAAGCTCAAATTTATGTCATAGGCTTTTCATATATAGTAGAATAGGTAATCATGGCATAAAGTAACGCTGCTATTTCCTACCAAATAATCAGTGTTGTGCACACACTTATATTATTATTCTGTTCAATGTATATTTACATTATACACGTATACCAGTTCCGTGAAATTGCTGAAATTGCTTAGCATTTTACCGAACACCACTAGACTACAACACTTGTAGAACATTTCACTATTAACAAAAAATGTCACTTTTTGACATCAAAACATAGATTATGACCCCTCATTGGAACGAGCTTGATGAGCTCGTTCCAATCAGGGGACAAAAGGAAGATTTGGGACGCAAAGATGAAAAGATACTAAAATATGAATGGGCGATTTTCGAGACCAGAACTAGCCTGACACAGTCATAACGTCGGGAAAAGTGTTAAAGAGAATTTAATATAATTTGCCTACACATCCGTACCTTGTCCGTGTCCTATTCAAACACTCGGAGTAAAGGGAACAGAGAATTGGCAGAAATTAGAGCCAAATTAAATAGATTAGCACCAAGAATTGGGGGTTTTACCGGTATATCAAAAGCAGATCCCTCTGCTTCATTGGTTGCTTTGGAAGCCATATTTGTTACAATGGCATGCTAAACAAAAAGCCGGATCTCATGGAATTTACCTTTCTATTTTGCACTTTTCATCCTTCCATCAAATCGACTGTGGGAATTCATCTCACAACAGCACATTCCTTGATCCACGCCACGCTCTGTCAATAACCATAATTACACAAACCTAAACTGTAAACTGGCTGATTTACATTATTAAATACAGATTATCATGATAATGTGCAAGTCCTGTGATTTGTATCAGATTCGAGGTGGTGTCCAAAATGGGATCTCAACGAGCCGGCTTTGCCGGCGAGATGTGATCCCATTTTTGGACATCACCGACAATCTGATACAAATCACAGGACATGCACACTATCATGATAATTCATTTATCTAACAATTCTGTCACATAAACAGATTAAATCTTAACCCTTTACCCAACGTAACGGCCAAAATCGGCCAATGCTATTCTAAAAAAAAATCGCCAATTAATTTTCATTATTTTTTTCATTTTTTGTCTCTAAAACATAGGTTATGACCCCTAGTTGGAATGAGTTCGTCGAGTTCGTTCCAACGAGAGGCCATAGCCTATGTTTTCAACATTGAAAACGTTGTACCATAAGCTATATATAAAACAGTAAAAACAATAACCCGGTAATGGCGCCGAAACGAATAGACTTTTTCATCGATGAGGAATCACGATCACATTCGCGCAGAGGAGGTTGATAACCTGAATGCGATCGAGTTTGATAACCTCCTCTGCGCTATGCAATCGAGATTCCGATTCCGCATCGATGAAAATGTATGTTCGTTTCAGCGCCATTACCGGGTTATTGTTTTTACTGTTTTATATTTAGACAAAAACATGGACGATATCGAAACATTTGTTGACGCTTCGCGAGTATTCAAATAACGATAATTAAAGGATAAAACATAGTTTGGATAAATAAACTCTGCCCAAATGTAAGAAAATACGTGTACTATCGAATGCAGCCGGTAATGAGGGCGAAAGTGTGATACACATTCCTATTTTCGAGTTTTGAGTTTACATAAAAACTTGATGGGAACTTTTTCTATAGGAGTGAATGGGAAGAATCTGAACGTAGAGGGGTAGCCACTACGTTCAGATCGCTGGACTATTTATTTATTTATTTATTTATATATATTTATTTTTGGTGTTTAAGGTCACATACTTATGCACAATGGCTAATCATGACCGTGACAGTTTTACGGGTGAAGGAAGCCGGAGTACCCGGAGAGAACCACCGAACAACGACGAGCATCTGCCAGCTCCCCAACATCGTAACTCCGCACTGCAGCACAGGCAGGCTTAGATTGGTTGAAGACATGCGCACCATCGACGTGCAGTACGCCTTAGTACACGGCGTCATCGTGCCTCCATGTGGACAATCGGGGTTAAGTGCCTTGCCCAAAGACACAACGCGGGAGTCCGAATCTATCGCTCAGAAGGTCACCTATCCGAGGACTAACCGGGCCCGACGTTGCTTAACTTCGGTGATCTGACGAGAACCGGTTACCGCAACGCCACCGCGCCTCCGATCGCTGAACTACCTTTCTACTCTTCTTCTGAACAAAAGAGCAATTCTGACTTTGGATAATCCTACGATCCAGATTGAATATATCGCCCTAAATTTGTACTGTGCAATTTGTTTCAAGGAAAACCAGCTTACATAAGCCTCAAGCTTGATGCTGAATCCTTTTACAGGATTTTGTAAATTAATGTCTGCATTGTAATTGTGCGCATCTGTAATCTGGCATAAAATATTGTTTAAACTAATTACTATTTCGCTGTAATAGCTTAAAACTTGTGCAGGTTCAACATTTACAACTCCAATTACTGAGTGCAGTTACAATTTTCCGTTTGTTCACACGAGCAACAAATGGAATGGTTGCGTTCAGTGCCACTAGTGTGTAACGTGATAACTGTTGTCATTTTAATTTAGAATTAGCATTAACAGTTTATCTCCCTCTCTACAAAATCATAGATCTTCCCATTGAGCGTAAAATACATTTAATATTAGTTCCCATACAATACAAAGCATCACTCTACACTGCATATACATGCACTCTAAAATCATTTGGGTTAAAAATCAACATGGTCGGGTGAATATGAACTCAACTGGGTTCATATTCTCTCAACCCAGTTGATTTGGGTGAGTTTTTAACCAAAATTGATTTTAGAGTGTGTCTTCTATATAATGTGTATCAAAATACACTTTTATCCCATAAGTATCATTAATTATTTAACCCTAGACCCATAACATTCAATGTTTTTGAGATTATCAGTGCAGTGACGTTTTCTGCTATGTTTTGTCGTATCTCGTTGGGGGCCTTCAGCCTTGCAGTATCGCACTCGTCGGCGTAAAACGTCACTGTGCTGGTGATCTTTTCATTATATACGTCAATACCTGCGCTCAGGTAATAACTAAACAGTAAAATTAACGTCTTGATTTCGGCATCTGTCAAATCGATTTTCGTAGAAAATAGGCGACGAACTTTTTGCCGCCTTTGTTGCTACGGCGTGTTCTTTATGGGACCGAATGGTCTCTCTGTGCCTCATCATCTCCGTGTATCTGGTAAAAATCAAAATTAGGTTCGCCAACATTCGTTGAAAAATGAATTGATGCATTGGTAAAACGACAAAGGTGTAAAAAACGTTATAGCTTATAACGCGTGGTGGAAAAGAGGACCCAATTCTCACGCAGCCTTGATTTCTATTTTTGCAGTATCACACTGTGTGCATTATGTCAGTATGAGCAATATCGCACTCCACCTGATATTGCAGGAGAGATTTGATTACCCCAAAACACGTCATTGTAAGTTATAGGTATATTAAGAATTTATTTTATTTGTGTTAGAAGAAGTAAGTGTTCAGTCAGTAGTTACATGGATACAGCGTGCATCGTGGACACCTGATACACAATCTGTACCTTGCAGTTGCATAATACAAGCATAATTTGTTTACTCTGATAGCTGGGGAACATCACACGCTTTCGAAAGGTGTTTGTGAGAGACCGTTTTCGTTTCTATATGTGAAATGAAAAAAACACTCTTCTTAGAAGTTTAATTATTAAATTGTTAAGCCATATTACTTTTCTGTTTTTGTATTTGAATCCCTGGAAGAATTCAAGTTGCAGCAACGCGCTGTTTGCAGCTCACAGTCTTTTCGGAAAGTTGAACAAACGCACTCATAAAGTTTGTCCGTAATTCTGGAAACTTCAAATCAGCCGTATACATTACCGATTCCAGCTAAACGACTTGCGTTTTATGCGTTTAAAAATGAAATTTGAAGCTAAATGACTAGTTTATCGAGTAATTTGCACTGCAGTTGACAATTGTAAGATAAATCAACCATCACCATTATGTTTGTATACAAAGAGTCGTAAGAGAGTCTTGTCCTTGTTCCTAAGGTTAAATCTCGACTCGTTACATCCTGTTCGAAACGTATATCTCTTGAAGTGTCTGGCTCAATATTGCCCAAAAGTAAGATTTGCTATATTTCACTCAGTTCAAAGCGTTTCCATTTTTTCGGCAGGTAGCCTGCCTGACATTTCCAAATAATTCGCATGTTTTCGACGAATAGGGGGGGGGGGGGGTACATAAGGCTCCCAGAAGCATTTACATCGTCAGTGTTTCGGAATGTAATGTTCTGCGTTTCACTAGACTTGAAAGTCAAGATTTCCACCCTGTGGAAATAGTATTAATATCAACTGATCACACTATTTCGCCCCTTTTCCCACTGTTACGTACATACATTAGAAGAGTGAACACGACCATTCAATAAAATTTCGAAATTATAGCCAGCTGTACCCAGCTGTATTCTTTCTTGAAACTTGAACCTTCACCTCTGGTCGACTGTGTACACAACTTAAATATTGGACCACATTCAAAATTCATTCTCAAGTAAAGTGCTTAATTTAGACTAGACTGAATTATCCCACAGTCAAGAAGTGCCTTTATTGTGCGCAGAGTTTCAAAGTATCGTAGTGCAGACAAACACTTCGAAGTAAGCTCAACCCGTTGTATCAGTCGTGTTAACAATGTTTCGGTGTGTTCCGAAGATACAACAAAATATGACCAAAGACTCAAAATGTTTGATTAACCATCAACACACTGATGTCCAGATGCCAAACCTTTAAACGGCCATTTGTTTGACATAAGGCAACTACGAATTCAAACAATTCAATCTTGTTTGACAGAGCTCCGTGGAGCTCTGTCGAACAAGAGTGAATTGGCTAAATTTGCATTGTGGGAAATATCTGCCATTTGAAATATTGGTACTTTGACATCAATATACAGAAGGCTGAACTACAGAGGTTGAGGCTCCATATTGGTCGTCTAGTCCACAGGAGTAACCAGTGGAATGGTTGCGTTCAGTGCCAGGAGTGTGTAACCTGATAGCTGTTGTCATCTTAATTTGAAAATAGCATTAACAGTTTATCTTCCTCTCTACAGAATCACGGATCTTCCCATTGAGCATAAAATTCAATTAATTTTAGTTTCCATACAATACAAAGCATCACTCTACACCGCATATACATGCACTCTAAAATCATTTGGGTAAAAAATCAACACGGTCGGGTGAATATGAATGAACCCAAGTGGGTTCGTATTCACTCAACCCAGTTGATTTCGGAGTTTTTAACCAAAATTGATTTTAGAATGTGTACTCAACATAAAGTATGTCAAAATACACTTTTAGCCCATAGGTACCATTATTACATAACCCTTGATCCTTGCCAATTTCCAGCTATAGGAAATTTTCCCGGGATTGGGGTGGAGGGGGTAACACACCCCCATACCCTCCCTGTCGCCACGTCCCTGCTGACGATGAAGCTTTACAGTTTGATTATAAATTTGTCTGCTTTACTGGAAGAACCAGTGCCGCTGAAAAGTGGCGGGGAATGAGGTCGTTGCAGAACACCCCCTCCCCAACAAACACTCTTTTCACATCTTATATTTCAGCCTCCCAGTTGTGATGAATAAACATTATTTATGGAGGTTTTTTAATCGGCATTTATTTACTATTTTTATTTAACACGTTATTAAGACGCGAATAGTGGTGTTACTAATAACTGTAAAAGTATGATACGCTAAGTATGGAACGCTGTGGCGGCATTGGACTTCAACCGAGAGATCTACACTCTAAAATCAGTTGGGTTAAAAATCAACCCAAATCAACTGGGTTGAGTGAATATGAACCCAAATTGGATTCATATTCACACAACCCAGTTGATTTGGGTTGATTTTTAACCCAACGGATTTTAGAGTGTACGGATCGATCCCCATCAGGTGTAACTGTGTTGTGTCCTTGGACAAGGTACTTAATCACGATTGCCCACGCGGGGGCGCGGTGGTGCTGTGTACTATAAAGTGAAATGCGCGTCGATGGTGCACCATCGGTGAACACGACGCCCATGCTAACCCTGCTTGTGTGAAGTTAGTATGTTGAGGAGCCTGACAGTTGCTCGCCGTTGCTCGGTGATTCTCTCAGGGTACTCCGGCTTCCTCCACCCGTAAAACTGTCCAGAACGATGTAAATGGTATGCTAAGTAATATGACTGAGGTATTTAAAATCGGAGAACAATACAGGAAACCCTAGTCTGAGTCACTCAGAAATTCCGACCTTTTGAACTTCTATAGATTTCTGGTTCTTTCGTACATTCTTCGCTCTGTATAGTGTTAACATATATTGCAATGTTTGGTAAACTTCCGTAAGCTGTGGGACGAAGGTGTAGCTACTCCTTACTTCTGTGAATTTACCCTTTACCCAACGTAACTGCCAAAACCGGCCAAGGCTATTCACGAAATTCGTCAATTAATTTTCATTATTTTGTAATTTTTTGTCTTAAAAACATAGGTTATGATCCCTCTTTGGAACGAGCTCATCGAGTTCGTTCCAATGAGGGTCATAATCTATGTTTTTGAGACAAAAAAATGAAAAAGATTAGTTATTCAAGAATTTTGTTTGCAAGCGTCGTCTGCTTTTCATGTTAGGTAAAGGGTTAAATTAATATTTAAGAGACAGACACGCACAAGTAAAGCAGGTAAGCGTACACGTTGAAAGGATCACCTATCAGATGCGCCTCGTATACCCAACATTGTAACATAGATACTTGAATTTCGCAACAGCATAGAAAACATCAATATATAAAGCGGACGAGTGCACTCCAATGATGATCAAAACTAATCCACCTAGATGTTTCTTTTTGTTGTAAAAAAACGTGACATTGTTGTCCCAAAGCGGCAATTATGGCACTCCGACATCGAAGTTCAATTACTAAAATAACCACTCTGGATGCGGCCAGCCTTTTATTTCTAAGACCACTAATCGATTTTGGTTTCGACTTGTGAATTACTGTGAGTGCAAATGAACACAATATAAACAAACCAAGCAGACTTACCTATCATTAAAACATCCAATAGTAGAGTGAACAGTATTATTATCATCGTCCTGAGTGAATGACACAATAACAGTATCCTACAAATCCAGCTACAATCCTTTGATTTGTCCTATAGAAAAATCCAACTTTGAATACGTCATGAACAGGAAGTGCTTCTAATGGTCCATGTTTGCTGTTCCCACGTCTTCACTCACTGCAAAAATATAAACAAGAAGAAAATTACTAAGAGGCATAGTGCGTGATCACATTATTTTTTACTGACGATGAAGCTTTACAGTTCGATTATTGATTTGTCTGCTTTACTGGAAGAACCAGTGCCGCTGAAAAGTGGCGGGGAATGAGGTCGTTGCAGAACACCACCCCCACCCCCACAAACACTATTTTCACATCTTATATTTCAGCCTCCCAATTGTGACGAAAAAAATTAAACATGGAGGTTTTTTAATCGCCATTTATTTACTAATTTTATTTAACACTTTCTTTACACGCGAACAGTGGGATGGCGCTTCTTCTCCTCAGTTCCAGTGTGTTCTATGTGCCTACCGGCACATAGAACACATTGGAACTCAGGGGACGACTTGTCAAATAGAATTCCGAATAGCTAAATAAAACTTTCTGTTGATCCCCTAAAAACATAGCTTGTAACATCTTATTGGAACAAGCCCAAAAAGCTTGTTCCAGTAAGGCGTCACAAGTTATGTTTTAAACGAATTGTTTAAAAATTCGTTAGTGACCTCACACCTCCCGCACGCCACCCACATACAAACAATTCCATTTTAGTTCTTCAGCCACTGGTAAGAACTCAGATCCTCGTTAACAATCGGCGATCGCAACTGATTCGGGCATCGACCAAGCCTGAAGACATTGTGGTAAAAACTGTTCGAAAAGTAGTGCTAACAGCAACTTCAACATTTAGCTGAACTAGCGCAAGATGCTGCCGTTGGTAATTGTCGCAGGTACTATCTTCGATCTGAATTTTTACATTATCAGACTTGCATCGTAAAATCATTTGACAGAATTTAAAATACCAAGTATATAAATGGCGTGATTTGTCAGATGCTGTTAACCTGATACTTATCGCAAAACACATTGAAAACTTCAACCTGCAGTCATGCGGCTGTTGGCTAAATTTGTAACACATCCACCTTAGTAGCAGGTTTATAAGCCATCTCGGTGAACTTGTGTATATGCTGAAGTTTATATCTCCTTGGCTGCCGATGTGTAAACAGTTGCATTCAAAATATATTGAACTGTTTGGAATCACACCATTAAACTGTTGGTGGCACTTTTCAGACTAGGCATTCAACAACACTACCTACACTCCGTCAAACCTCAGGAATCGTTCCGTGTCTACTTGCCTCTTCCAAACACAGGGCCATAAGTCGATCTGAAGAGACTCTTTGAAAATAAACCAATACGAGGATAGCTTTGTAGTTGCTGATTAGTTAAGACATTTGGAAAGTTGACCATCAATTTGTTGGCGAAATTTCCCGTGCTATTGTGCGCAAGACGTAGCTGTCAAAGAAAGCCGTTCATTAGTGTTATAAGTCAAGTAAATATGCAAGAACTAGACTTTTATGTGCTCGGTCAGACGTCGTTCAATTAACATTACGAGGATTTGTTAATGTAGAAGGTGATTACCGAAATGGCCTTCGAACGAATATTTCAATAAAAATTATTCATTTTTCTCTCTGACAAGAAAATATATTGCTAGGTATCTTTTCGTCCTTTTTAAAACACTCCTCGAGAGATGCGCTAACTGATTAAACATTACATACAAGTCAATATCTCGAGGATTTACAGTTGCGAGGGAAATTAATTCGGAGTTTCCATTCGAGAAATGTTACTTCAACCATTTTTGAGAGAAATGGGTGATAGGGGACTGTAGTTGAGAAAGAGAGAAAGAGAAAGAGAGAGGGGGGAGAGAGAGAAGGGGGAATGGACCAGCCTTATCTTTGCCAATATACTGATACATCACAATACCATCATCAGAGAATCGGGGTGTTGGTGGTTGTTCCCCTCGACCCAAATGCAATCACCTGAAACTTGAATTTCACTGTACCGTTCCCGTCATTGTCCTCTTATTAGGATTTAGCAGGGAAATGGTGCACAGAATCTTTTCTCTGGATGTGTCCGACAATTACCTCGTGGGAGTTTGCTTTTCTACGGCATTTAAAACCGAGAAACGTACCCATTTTTGGCTCCAAAAATTTCCCCAGGCAATTAATTTTCATTATTTTTTTCATTTTGTGTCTCAAAAACATAGGTTATGACCCCACATTGAAACGAGTTCGACGAGCTCGTTCGAATGAGGGGGTCATAACCTAGGTTTTTAAGACAAAAAATGAAAAAAATTAGTTATTGAAGAATTGTGTTTGCAAGTGTCGTCTGCTTTTCAGGTTAGGTAAAGAGTTAAATAGGGAGCCAAAAATGTGCATTTTTCTCAATGTGTTTGAGGGGGGGGGGGGGGGGTAGTCAGTCATTCACCACTGATATATATCGAGGTGTGGGTCATATTCTATGATCGTGCCCCCCCCCCCCCCCGACCAAATTCGAAATACTTCCTACGGCGCTGATTCTCCTCGTTGGTGTTTTAATAACGTGTTAAGAAATATTACAGGCTCTACCTCTCTTTTACACTCAAAAATCAGTTGGGTTGAAAATCAACCCAAATAAATTGTGTTGAGCGAATATGAACACAATTGAGTTCATATTTACTCAACTCAGTTGATTTGGGTTTATTTTTAACCCAAGTGATTTTAGAGTGTATCTGCAAATCGCAACCAAAATAATATTTTGCCGTTCAGTGAAAAATAAGAAGGATCGCATCACTTCCATAGCCCACAAAAATCAATAGGAAAAATAAGAACATATCCCAAGCGACATTTTTTCCCGTCTGGGACGTTATTTGTTCAATTTATGTTCGTGTACCGTTCGTTGTAACCATCTACTCTCTTGGCCCACAAACATTTTGTGATTACAGAGAATTTGCTATTCCAGTCAGATGAGAACCCATTCAGCAACCAAGCTGTCGTAAGCCACCAATACGGCACACGACCAACTGGGTCCGTGAGAAAAAAATCCTGAAAATAATAGATACACCAAATTTAGACATCATCCTTGAAGGAACCCAAGTTAAAAATGGTGTATAATATTAAAATTTTACTAAAAGACCATTACCAATCACTGTACAATATCCCAAGAAGACTCTGATTCGCATAGAAGAGAATTGGTGGGGTTTATTCATTATTTAAGAACCGTACCTTTAACGTTCTACATTTATGACAACTAAATTCCACACAGAATATTTTTCGGAATTCGATGGTCTTAAAAGAGTAGATTTGAATATATAGCCGTGCTTTAAATTATTCATATCAAGGAAATGCATCAGCCATAAAAAACGGAAAAGCTATTGAGGCTCCTGAGATAAAAAAAAAGCGAGCGTGCAATAGTAGAAGCCGCTTGATCCTTTGTTGGATGGAAAAAATGGATTAGCATAAATGTTACATCCGATCATTAGTTGTTGTTGTTGGAAAAGCATCACAAAAGGGGACTTATAGTTTTCAGTTCATGTAGCAACATTTACACAGTACAACGGCCGTGGTCTGGTCGTAATCCACGCGTGGGCAGTGATGTGCACGCGTGCTTTTACCAGATAATAAATATCATTAGCTGCTTAATTAATTAAATTTTTGATGATTATTCCAATAATTAGTGTTAGGAATCAAATATTATTGCGTCCGTCGAAATATTGCCCACCCGTGGAAAGTGACCGGTCCACGGCATCTGCACTGTACCTGGGTGTCCATAAGCTTCAAATATACAAGTGTCTTTGTTCTCTTTTTTTGACACTTTTTTATACATAGTTTCGGTTAAAAATCCCGAGGCAGAGAACCGAAATGACAAGACAGCGACCAAACACAAGGAAATTTTACTTGGGGCGTTTGGTGGGTATAGCTTGTATGTAAAGAACACTGGCCCGTTGAAAATGGCGAAGGTGATTGTACGTAGCAAGGAAAGTGTTTGTTGGCTGAATTGTATTTTGCAAATGTTGAGCGGTTTGTGATTTCCTCGTCCTTGTAGGTGGTATCGTTATGCTTTTCGGTGACGATATAATGACACAAGTTAGAATACTTCAAAAACATCTGCGGCAACGTAAGCATTAAATACTAGCAACACCTTGCTTGTTGCTTGTTGTTGAAGGAATTTTGCGTTGTTTTATTTTTGTTTTCCCATCTCTTTGGGTTTTGAGTCAACAGTTCCTTGATAATTTCTGAACAAGACAACTGTATATGTTGAAGGAGGTGAAGAGTGTATCCATCAATATTTTTATCTGGCAGGATGTATCCGTGAGCTTTGTAATTTTCAAAATATTATCGCAATAATCCCTCGTCAAGTCTTGTTTTATCTACACAGGCAACCAGACTGGAGCGTCGCTAAGGAAGGGGGGGGGGGGGGGGGTAAGAACCCCACCACCAATCATTTTTCCGGACAGGGCATTTTCGTTAGGAGTGGCGTTTTTCGATATCCACTTGATATTTCATTTTATTATTGTGGTTTAACCCTTTACCTAACATGAAAAGCAGGCGACACCTGCAAAAAAAATTCTTGAATAACTATTTTTTTTCTTTTTTGTCTCAAAAAAATAGGTTATGACCCCCTCATTGGAACGAGCTCGACCAGCTCGTTCCAAAGAGGGGTCATAACCTATGTTTTTGAGACAAAAAATGAAAAAATAATGAAATTTATTTGGCGATTTTTGAGAATAGCGCTGACCGGTTTTGGCGTTACGTAGGGTAGAGGGTTAACGACACGTTCTACTGCCAGGGTCACCTGTGTCGGACAATGTTACGGGCGGAGAGAACACCGAGCAGCGGTGAGCAACTATCAGACTTCCTCAACGTACTAACTCCATACAAGCAGGGTTAGCATTGGTTGAAGATAATCGCACAGTCGACACGCATTACGCCTTAGCACACAGCGTCACCGTGCCCCCAAGTGGGCAATCGGGATGAAGTGTCTTGCCCAGGCATCTTCGATATCGATTCGCTTTTGTTAGTAATCATATAATTTATAACAAGACGAGATTTGATACATGGACTTGTGTGACACACAGAGCTGCAACGATTTGGATGTTCACGATGCGATGCACATCGCGATTATTTGCTCATGATGGGATGCGCATCATGATGCGTGTACAACATAGAAAAGCTCTGATCTTATAAGATCCGTATGTTTAGTAGAATGGTAACTGCCCTCCGTACATTATTTTTCACCTGAGATTTGCTCAAAGTAAGAAAAAAAAATTATGTTCATCTCGCTTTTAGTCAAATAAGAATACAAATTATACTCTATCAAAATGTTATATTGCATTTTAATAATATGTTTTCAATCTTTTCAGGGTACTTCCTTTAATAATCCTTATGGCCTGAGCATCATGATGCAGCTCTTGTCATGATGCGATGCATCGTAGAGTGAAAGAATCATGATGCATTGAAACTGCGATGCATCGTTCCAGGCCTAGTGACACAGGCAGTCCTTTATAGAAGTTGAGGTCTGTAATACCCTATTCGGGATTTTGGGGACACTAGTATTACCAATATGGAGTACCGGTACCGTACATGGTAATTAAATAAGAGTTGCGTCACGACTATTGCATGTAAATTTTCTTTATTTAGTAAAAACAGTTTAGGGATGCACATGTTATTTAACTATAACCCCTACAGAGAAATATTCCAACTACATTATCAAGGCACGCCTTCGACGAAGGCGTGCCTTGATGATGTAGTTGGAATATTTTATCAGTCCGCACTTGAGCCATACGAGTCAGGACAAATCGGGTTTACACCTCGCCACCCCCCCCCCCCCCACACCCGAATCGATCATCTGTGCGACATACTTGCAACGAAGATTAAACCCTTTCACCTTTATTGCTATTGTCTTATTCATTACTGATACAGCGAAATTGGCAAGTCTATATTGTATTTTGGGGAGGGGGGAGGGGGGGGGGCATTAACATTTAATCTGACAGCCTTATAGGGCTGTAGGATTAAATTCTCACTGGTCCTCCTGCCCAGTTATGCGTGTATGTTGTCTACTCCCGGACTGTCGTCGTTTGCTTTTGAAAATATTGATGAATACTGAGCTGAAAAGGTTAGCCGCAGTTGACCCCTAGACATGCAGGCTGTCGGATAGTAGTATATTTTAAAATCTCCTTTGGTCCCAAGTGTAAGACAGTTGGTGAATATTTATTTATTTGGGGTTTAACGATACTTTCGCCAACCAGGCTCAACTTGTGTCGGACAGTTTTACGGGTGAGGGAAGCCGGAGTACCCGGAGAGAACCACCGAACAACGGTGAGAAACTGTCTGACTCCTCAACGTACTAACTCTACACAAGCAGGGTTAGCATTGGTTGAAGACAAGTGGACCATCGACAAGCAGTACGACTTTGTACCCACCGTGGGTAATCGGGATTACGTGCCTTGCCACAACGAACTTGCCCCTGGAGAGGATCGAACCGTGGACCTTTCGGATGGAAGTCCAATGCCGTAGCCACTGAGCCACCACGCTCCCAGGTGATGATTAAGGACAGGGTTATATATCGAAACACTATCGTGGATGAATATCTATGAAAATGAATTTCCTTGGATTTTACTCAGATCAATCCTATTCCGTATAATCTGATGGATATGAGTGTATATAAATCTTTCAACGACAAATATTATCTTAAAATATTGGAAGTAATCCATCGCAATTAACAAGAATTGCTACAAAAGCTAACATCCACGTAATGAAGTCATTTGTAAGATGTGACAGAAATAATTGACGACGCCTACAGATGAAAGATATATTTTCCCACTCCTCTATGAAGTGCACAATTAGCAAATTTTGAACACTTCATTTCGACGAACAGTTTTATTTACGTTCGATTTTTTGTCGAACCATCCACAGTCAGTATTGTTTGCTCTTGGAAAATATCATCCTTTGATATCTAGGAATTAAAGCATGTAGGATAGTGCAACATTTCCCTCTGATATTACAACTATCTGTTGACAGTTATTTTTTTATACGATCTGTGTTCACGTCCACCACACTTTTTTCTTAAATTGCATTGGTTCACACGTCACACGCAAAAGATCCAACTCTTTGGTGGTCAGACAGATCGACGTTATATTGGTTTTAAATGAAAATTCAAGCATACAATATATATCACATTTAAATACCTCTTCCGAGTCCATGGGATGTCACTTTGTGAAAACCATGTTTCCAGTCAAAACGCATACAGCACTGTGAAAAACCAAAAGTGGAAGAGAATTTCGATCAGATAGCTTTCTTCACACATCAACGTAGATCCACACGCGTCAATTTATTTTAACCCAATCTACACAGACGCGGTCACAATTAGCCATTGTACATAAGTATGTAACCTTAAACACAAATAAATAAATAAATAAATAATCTACGCAGACGTAGATATATCACAATTTCAAGCTGCAATTTTTCCCCATAATGCAACTCGGAATTTAACCAACACAATCTTGTTTGACAGCGCTATTCACAAAAATTGCCAATTAACTTTTATTATTTTTTTCATTTTTTCTCTCAAAAACATAGGTAATGACCCTTATGTCGAGCTCGTTCCAATGAGAGGTCATAACCTATGTTTTTAGACAAAAAATGAAAACAATTAGTTATTCAGGAATTTTGTTTGCAAGTGTCGTCTGTTTTAAAGGGTTAAAAATAATTGTGCTCAAACATCAGTGTGCAAAGGAGTCAAGCGTTTTCCCAATATGATGTCACAAAACCCGCTATTCGGATTTTGTTTTCAATTTTAGCCTCCCAGAAACAGCTTATGACCCCTCTCTGGGACGAGCTTGTTGTGTTCAATGTCAATAGGTGTCTTAAGCTATGTTTACAAAGGAAATAGTAAGAAAATAGTTATTCAAGAAATGTTTTTGCAGATGGCGTTGGCTCTTCAGTTTGGTAAGAGGAAGATAGTTTGTCACTTTTATTCGCTGCGATGTTCACCCGAATAGAGATAGTCCAATTAATCTGATACTTAACCCACAAGAAATTGCTATACAAAAGATTTTGCCTTTAAACGAAGCATATATGTCTAAATAACAGCATAATAAAAATCCCCCAAAATCCCATGTTTTTGATGACTTATTTCTTCGCGAGAAAATAAAAATTGTCAAATTATACCCCAACCGCCAAGAAGTTTCTATACAAATGTTTGTATTGTTTTGGGACAGAATTAGTATGAAAAATAACATATGAAATATCCCCATTAATCCCACGGGAAAATGGCTATTTTGGGGTGAAAACTTTCAATAAAATCAGCGAAAATTGGAATTTGTTCAATACTCATTAAAAGAGTTGACACAACAATTTCCGTGGTACTTGGATCAAAATAAGCGTGTACAATATTATGCTGAAAATCCCAATTACTGAACACAAGAAAAAGTGTAATTTTGAGGTGAAAACTGTGAAAAAGTAAATAAAATGTACGAAAATTGGAATTTCATCACTGCTCGTTCAAATAGTTCCACGCACAAACACTAGCATCGTATTATACACCAAGTCGGTATGATTAATACCTCTCTTAAACTACAAATCAATGATAGAAAGAAAAATGTGATTTTGGGGGTAAAATGTTTTTTTTTTTAAAATTACCGTTATATATCAATGTCATATATAAATAATAAATTTAAAGTAATAACTGCTGCAGTGTCAATCCAGATAATCTGAAGATCTGATAAATGGTTCTGCCGCTCTGCCAAATCAGATTTACAGATTATCTGCACTGACATTACAGTAGTTATTATTTTCCTGGCATTTCCCACAAGTATTTGAACAGGTGGTCTGTTTTTTTTTTTGCAACTGGACCTTGGCGTCTCGCAACCTGTGGCGCAGTTACAACTTATCATCTTCCACAATGTCTTTGGCGCAAGTGGAAGGTCAGTGGTGAGTGGAACAAACTTTCCATCTACAACTTTCCACCCCAACTGGCAAGCATATCCGCGGTTAAATAGGCTATGCCTGTTCGCCAAACGAAGTTTCTATTTTATGGAAATAAAATTATTGTTTAAAACAACAAAGCATCTCCGCTTCTCCGTGACCAAATTTGCATTTGATGGTGTGTTTGAAAACTATGATACTTCACAGCAGACTGTGCTTGGGTAGGTTTACTGGCTTAACGAAATATCAAGTCGATGACACTTTATCAGCCAGTTGACAAATATGGAAATTTTCAGATTCTTTCCCTCCAAACACAAACACCATAGCTTCGTAGCCCAAACGTTCAACTTCTCACAATGTCAATGACGAATTGAGAAAGTTCCATGGAGTTACAACGTATTTCAAGTTAATTACGTTTCCGTGGATCGCGCACGCGCTAAAAGTGACGGTCACGTAAAGTTTTGCAAACTCGGCGACTTCAAGATTTGAACAACGTCATTCTTCTCTCAAATAATAAAACTAAAATGGTAAGTGAAGTAAAGAAAGAAAGTTTATGCCAATCACTACTGACCTTCCACCTGCACCAAACTCCTTACTAAAGATCTTAGGATGTAACTGTGCCGCAGGCTGCGAGATGTCAAGGTGCGGTTGCAAAAAAGACTCACCTGTTCAAATAGTAATAATTCTTCAGCCCTCTGCTGATTTGTCGCGGTCCTCTAACGAGGAGGCCTGGATTAACCCTTTACCCAACGTAACGGCCAAAACCGGCCAGCGCTATTCTCAAAAATCGCCAATTAATTTTCATTATTTTTTTCATTTTTTGTCTCAAAAACATAGGTTATGACCCCTCGTTGGAACGAGCTCGTCGAGCTCGTTCCAACGAGGGGTCATAACCTATGTTTTTGAGACAAAAAATGAAAAAAAATAGTTATTCACGAATTATTTTTGCAAGTGTCGTCTGCTTTTCATGTTAGGTAAAGGGTTAACCCAGTTCACCGCCGGGCTATTCCTCTCCCACTCTTCCTCATAATATCCCAACATTCAGTCAAAAATTATTTTATAATTCCAGGCATCGGCACTTTCCAGATCTTCCTAACAATAAAATTAACCCTCGCCTTCATGTCATTTCCCATCCACTTATCCTTCAGGTTTTCCTTACATTTTTCAATTAGTATTCTATGGAGTCTTGTTCTGCGAAGCAAATGTTTGGGGCATTCTAGAATGAAGTGTACCGGGGTCTCCATTACTCCTAAATTACACATATGGCACACTTTTACAAGGCCTTTCCCGATTCTCTCCCTCAACTCCAGTGACTTCAATCTCACTTTAAACCACCTCCCCCATAAGATCAATCTAGGTACTCCTCAAAGTCTGGGGCTTTCTTTTTGTACAAACCGCCTAAAGAGCTCTTGGTTCTAATTCTAGCTCGCCAGTTTCTATTGCAATCCTTGAACACTCTTCCCTTGATAAGGCTACTGTCCTGCTCCAGGCACTCTTCACAAAATCTTCAGTCTCTATGGAGTAATTCTCAATTAGCTCCCCCACCTGCCTTATCCATCCTGTAATAATAATAATAATAACTCTTCGGCCAGCCGCTGATTTGTCACGGTCCTCATAAGAGAAGGCCATCATTCCCCCTGCACCCCACCCCCTCTTCCCCTCCTCTCCTCCCAGCATTCAGATATAAACTGCTTAATAGTGTCCCTCACTTCCTCTTTTTCAATTTCTTCAATAAGCATTCCTACCCTCTCCCTCGTGTCCCCCTTCAGCCATCTATCCTTTGTTTCTTCACCCCACTTCAGCATTATTCTTCCAGTAAATTTTATTCTATGAGGTATATACTGTGGGCATTCCAAGAGAAAATGTTCCAGGGTCTCCACTACTCCAGAGTGGCACATTTGGCATCCCTTTTCCCCATCTCTCCCAATTTTTCCCCGAAGCTCCAGTGATCTTGATCTCAGTTTGAACAGCAGTGACCCTCCAAAGGTGCCATCTAGGTACTTCTCAAAAGCTGGCTTTTCTTTATATTGTAACCCCTGCAGTGATCTTTTCACGCTAACCCCTACTCGCCAGTTTCGATTGCAATCTTCCATGACTCTCTCTTTGACAAACCTTTTGCCTTCTTTCATTCCTACTTCTATGTTTGTGACCTCTATAGAGTAATTGTCCATTAGTTCCCTCACATGTTTTGACCACCCCGTTTCTATATTAGAATTCCAAATGGTATCGAGCATCAATTTGCACCACCGGTTGTCAGGCAGGTTTCTCAAGTAGTTAAAGTAACACAGTTTTCCCAAATCTACCCTGTCCTTGATTTTCATCCACCCAAGCTCCCCCCTTACTGCTTCCAAAGCTGCAGCATTACTCGACCCTGTTATCCATCTGCCGGCATCATTCTGAGTACTTTCCAACTTCTTAATAACGGTTTGGTTTAATGGAATCACGTCCGTGCCATACGTTATACTTGGTAAACCCACCCTCTCCCACAGTGTTTTCCCCACAGAGACCTTGTTGAAACTATTTTTCCCTAAAAGTTTTAGTTGCTTCAGAATTCTTTTCCCCTTCAGAATCAGTTTGGCTGAGTAATTTCTGTACACCCCTCTTCCCGTTATATTTATGCTTACCCCTAGATACTCATACTCTCCCTTTTCTCCTACAGTGATTTGTTTGCTTTCACCTTCGGGGATTGAGAACTCCCCCACTCTCCATCTCTTCGTCATATCTACCTTGCGACCAACGGGTATTACCTTGCTTTTATTTTCATTTAGTTCGAGCCGCCAAGTGTTCCCATAACTACCAACAATTTCCAGCAATTTCTCTAGCCCCTGTTCAGTTCTAGACATTAACACCATATCGTCCGCAAAGAATAAGCCTGGTATCTTTATGTCTCCAACATTTACCCCCTCCGCACTCTGAATTAGTTCGTCCCCTAAATCTTTAACATACAATGCAAACAAAATCTGTGAAAAGATACACCCCTGCTTGAGGCCTATATCCATAGGGACTCGTTTTGTAGTGATACTCCCTAGACTGAGTTGGCTTTGCACGTCTGTATACAGTGCTTTCATGATTCCCACAAAGTCACCCCCCAGTCCGATGCTCACATCTAGAAATGCCAGAAACATCTTTTTCTTTTCAGCCTTTGTTGATTCTATCAGTTGGGTGAGTGTAAATAGGTGATCAGTGACTCTTCGTCCTTTCCTGAAACCATTTTGAATTTCTCCTAAAAAACCTTTCTCTTCAATAACTTCCTCTAGTCTACCGTATATGACCTTACAGAATACTTTTCCGATGTTACTACTAACTGATATCCCCCTATAGTTATCTAGAACTTCCTTATCCCCATTTTTGTGTATGAACGATACCTTACTTTCCCTCCACTCTCTGGGGACCTCTTGCTTGTATGTTATGGTTCCATACATGGTTAAACGTCGTTTTACACCATCTGCTGTTTGGGAAGTTTTCCATATAATTTAGGTATTATAATTTTCCCATATCTATTTGATCTTTAACCGGCACCCAAGTTCCCTCTGACCGCTTCCAGAGCAGCTACGTTGCTTGGTCCAGTTATCCACCGACCCACATCATTGACTAGAACTTCAAAGTTCCTCACTTCTGTTTAATTTAGAGGGATCACATCCGTGCCATATGTTATACTTGGTAATCCCACTCTCTCCCAAGTGGTTTTATCAACCAACACCTTGTTAAGGCTATTACTTCCAGGAACGTTGCCAGAGGTTTCCGATTGGGGTGTGTGTGTGTGTGGGGGGGGGGGGGGGGGGGTTGTAGGGTAGTGAATTTCCAAGTAGAGGGAGGGACCGGGAGGGGACCCCCTCCCGGTCCCTCCTCCTACTTGAAAATTCACTACGGAAAAATATTTTGAAAATGAAGACATGAAAGGGGGCATAAAATTGATTCTAGTAACTGAAATGCCAACATATTTATGATAGAATTATTAGGTTATTTTTTTATTTGGTATAATTCTGGGGATTGAATATGTGCTAAACAAATGCTCAAGCTGAGAACTTTGAGCAATTCACACTGTCCTAACATTAAATCAAATCTTATGCAGGAATGATCAATTTTCGATGTTTCATCATTTTGTAACTGTGAAAGATAGAATTAACTCAGGACAACGATGTTACATGATGTGATTTTCTTGAAGTGCATTTCGAGGATTTTTTTTATTACGATTGGGGGGGGGGGGGGGGGGGGGGGTCGCCACGTCCCTGATTACTTCAATGTAGTTTTAACTAATTTAGTATAATTTTCCCCTTTGTCTTAAGTTCATTTGTGTAGTTTCTGTATATACCTCTAACTGTAACACATACTTTCACTCCGAAGTATTCATATTCTCCCGTTTCTACCACGGTTATATCCTTGCTTTCTTCTTCACCAATAGAGAATGCGTGTGGGAAACACCAGAAAAATAATAACTGCTGCAAGGTCAATCCAGATAATCTGGAAATCTGATTTCGCATAGCGGTGGAACCATTTATCAGATCTCCACAGTATCTGAATTAACATTGCAGAAGTTATTATTTTATATTTATCATTTATATGGCATTCAGTGTGCAAAAAATGACAAGAACGCTCGTTTCGTTCGAGTGGACATACGCAAAATTAAATCTACGAGAACGGATGACCGGGTTAGCCAAATATTGCATCATGAATGGTAAAGGCTGAATAAACCTTAATTGCACGTCTGACCCTTCCGGAACACATGAACAACATTTCAACATTACGAAATCATTGATATTTAACTGTAATTTTTAAAACTTTCTTTTTACCCCCAATATCACATGTTTCTTGCTACCATTTATTTGGAGTTTAAGAGAGGAATAAAACATGGCGATTTAGTGTATAATACGATGACAGTATTTGAGCTTGGAATTATTTCAACGAGTAATGATGAAATTCCAATTTTCGTACATTTTATTTACATTATCACAATTTTCACCACAAATTTACATATTTTCTTGTGATCAGTGTTTGGGATTTTAAGTATAATATTGTACACGGCTACTTTGATCTAAGTACCACGGAAATGATTGTTGTTTGAACTCTTTTAATGAGAATGGAGCAAATTCCAATTTCCGCTCATTTTACTGAATTTTACAATATTTTCATCCCAAAATAGCCATTTTCCGGTGATGGGATTAATGGGCATTTTTCATATGTTATTTTGCATACTAATTCCTGCCCAATAATAAAACAAACATTTGTATAGCAATGTCTTGCTGGTTGGGGTATAATTTGACTTGACTGACTGGACAAGGATGTGGGATATTTAAATACAGACCTGCATGCGAGAACATCCATGAATTCCGAAGTGACCTTCAGGCACTGAAATCGGTCGCATTTTTTTTATAGTGACGGGCGTAATCGCGCGCTATATAAAGAATTGTGACGTTACATGCGGAGAATTCTAAGAAAGATTCTTAAACAAATTAAATGCATCATGGTGTTTGTACTTTGTTAACATTGGACGAAGAATTACCTCTGTGTTTTACGTTTCCATGTTGTGTAGTGATTAGTAACACGGCCTCCTCGTCAGTTTATGAATTGTCGAAAAGGTCTTGCTGAAGGCCCATAAATGACACGTGACGTGGCAAGAATCGGCAAGAACATGTCTAGAATAAACACAAACAAATTCCAAGTATATTAGTCGCGACAGAAAACGCTACAAAAATCATGTTTGGCATGTTAGCACTTGTTTCTATCAATGACAGGAAAGCTGAGGCGATAAATCACACACGCGAGACGCGTAATACCTTAAAACGTCGGCATTTGTTGTCAGATTTTACGAAATCCCAGATCATTTTCAGATAGATTCACCAAGTGAAAACCCGACCCAAGCCTGTCGACGATTGAGCTAAATTTGAACTGTAAACGCGGTGAAGTTTGATAATGAATACGACGCTATGTTCTCCGTCAGTTGTCCATGCCCTTCGCAAATGAACTTGTTCTGCTTTTGTGCGATGACTGTACATGATACAGTCAATGTCTAAAAAAAAGTCAATCTGTAGAATGGCTGAAATTTTCAGTCATTCTGTATATTCACTAATTCACTCAGTCAATCTACAAATTTCCTAAAAAAATCAGTCATTCTATAGATTTCCTGAAATATCACCTCATTTATTCTACAGGTTGACTAAAATGTCCCTTTCATTAAAATATTAATCATGAAGCTATGATAATGATTACATCTTTTACTTATCTTAAAAAACATCTAGAATGAACAACAAAAATATCAAATCATTATGAAACATTGAAAAGAACAGTTAAAAGTTTGAACAGTTTGCTTAGTTTTTGTTTGAACAAGTGATATTATCATGACATCAGCTGTTGCATGAGTCTTTGGACAGAATTGGCCGAACAACAAATCCCTTTGGGATAGCACGTTTTCTTTTCTTCTGACACTCCACAAACAGAGATTTGAACAGTTCGATGGAGTCACGTGTGATGTTAGCGTACTTAACCAACATTTTTAACATTTTATCTCTCCCACCATGTCCAGTTGAAATATGAGCATGCTTTATAACATTAAACATGTCTTCGATGTGAGTGAAGTAAATTGGTCTCTGAATAGTATCACTTTGTTTGCGAATTATTTTTTCAATATCACCGCACTGGAGGATTTCATATCTGCCGAGGATGAAATACTGACGACCTGTCTTTTTCAGATACAGAAGCATCCTTTAGCTATTGGAATAGCACGAAATATTAGTCCTTTGTCATATTATTACGAATACTTTTGAATCAGACTGTTTTCTCTTCAAAAGCTCATTTCGAAAGTCACTTTCCATTGTGCCTCCCATATTGGTGAAAATGAGGAATTATCTGAGCAGCTACATAATCAATGACATACAAAGTGAACATGGTTCACCGAAACAAACATCACATGGTTGGCCTCAAACAACTAAAAAAAACAAACATTTCAGTCAATCTGTAGAATAAATGAGCTGATATTTAAGGAAATCTATAGAATGACTGAGTGAATTAGTGAATCTACAGCTTGACTGAAAATTTCAGTCATTCTACAGATTGACCGATTTTAGACATTGACTGTAACATACACAAGATTTTATGAAAAAAAGATAAGAACAGGTACATTTTAGAATTGAGGTGTTCACGACAATCATAGCTATATGCACCAGCCTGAAATGTGAGATGAATTATAAGAGTTAACAAGTGGTATTTTCCGGAAGAATGCATCACCACCTGCGAACTCACCGTGGTTGACCGCCAAATCACAAACACTAATTCGACGGCACACTACGCTCACAACTGAACAGATGCTCAAATTTAAGAGAAAAGACACAAAATTCCCATCGCATATGAAGCAAAACTCTACCAGAATACCATAGATAGACCCAACACATATGCATGACATTATAGTATTTAACAAGCACTTGGCAGAAATATTGAATATAATAGGGTAATGATTGGTTTAAATGCCATTATGTGCCTTCATAATCTGAACATTTGCCGGTATTACATGCGCAACAATAATCACCTTACCATATTGGGCTTTTCCAACAAAATTGTTTAATACAGCTGCTAATCACATTGAGTTTGCGACACTCCGTCGACGAACGTAACAACCACGTGTCTACTTAAAATCTGCTGCTCTTTAAAAATAAGAAAGAAAGAAATTGTCCCTTGGGTGCAACAAGGCATTATTTGCAATGCTAAAGCATTCCAGATGGCGCCTTGTTGCACTAAAGTGACGCAATGTCATAAATAATGACACGCCGGTAACTCAACGACAGAGGTTTTCACAGTATTCTGACAAATGATCTATTGAAATGGTAATGAAACTTGAGAGGCAAGATTTACAAAGTGCAATCCTTTTTAATTGGTAAAGACGTGGGGAGAATACAATTCAAGCGGAAGGTAATTCAGGGTGAGCACTACACGATGCAAATTAGATCACAGTTATTAAAGTTGTCACACTCAGTGCTAATGACGTGATTAATTTCCATGGACTGTTCTTAGACCTGCCACAGAGACAATGGTGCATTATTTAAAGATTTTAAAAAAAAATAATCTAGACTGGAACTTTCATGATCGACAAGGAGTACATTTTAGGTGAATCAAAATAACAACAACATCGGATTCTTTAACTAAGAAAATGGCAACATTGTAAATTATTGTGATGAATTGACGGTGACATGATCTGAGGTTTGTGACTCGGAGCTTATGTTCAAACAAGACGCGAAGCGTCGAGGTTGAACATACGCTCCGAGCCGCAAACCTCAGACCATGTTACCGCCAACTCTTCACAATAACGTATATGTTCCAATAAGACACTACCCATAGCCCAAAACCTATACGTCATGAAACACGAAAGTCTTACTTACTAAACTTGCGGTCGTTAAAAGTTGCCTTGTTCAAGACGATTTTTAACGATCACAGGTTTAGTAAATAAACCTCTTGTGTACCCCACCACTAGATAAATAATCAAAAAACCAGATAAACTCATTCCACCTCAGTTCAAATCGTAAATCGGTTTGTAATTTGAACAACACTTCATCCGGAACATCGTCTGCTGCACGTGTGAAAAATCCAGAAAAATGAAGTAGCTTGCTTGTCACTCCGATGATGAAGCAATTACGAAACAGGCGACACCATTTCAAATATTTCCTGTTGTGGCGTCAGACGGTAACAGTTGCTACTGGAGCCGTAAACGTAAAGGAAACTACCCCAGCTCTTATCCAATCAAGGGCGAGGATTTTTCTCTTATTGGAACATATGGTAGTATTGATTGTCGGAAACCGGGCTTTGTCGCTGCTGGAAGAAATAGATTCACGCCGCGTATTCAGCCAAAACTCAAGGAGTGTTGCCTGAATCCGAACGTGAACATATGTCTCACCGTGACGAACCCACCCGTGTCATTGTTGTTGGGGTGGTTCTTATCCTGAAGGGGTTAATAACTTTTTCTCGAAAAGCATAAATCAACAGGGGTTCACTGAAAACAACAATTTTAATACATATATAAAAAAGATTATGATAATTTCTGACTAACATGGAATCCACAAGAATAAGAATACAAAACGTCAATCACCCCCTGCCCACAGTTTTTGAGTCACTTGCGGGTCCGCATTCTCTGTTGTTGCTGGTTTCTCCTCCTATTCCGCTGGTATTTCTTCCTTGGTCGCCTCTTCACTTCTTTCACGGCCGTCGCACGGCCACTAACTTATTGTCACTTTATCCGGACGCCTTTGCTCTCACAAGTGACGGAATGTCACTCTACCACTGCCGTCGCACGGCCATTAGCTTATTGTCACTTTACTTGACGCCTTTCACACAAGCAGTCGCCACCAATGGAGCTAAATTCTCCCTTACGTTTGTCTCAGAACAATGTTCATACAGGAAAAGCCTACTTTGCCTAGGTATGGCTTGCCTTCTAAAACAGGTAATGCCGTTTACCCAAATGTAAATTAGCTCCCTGAGCTCGTACTTCGTGTTTCTGATCCTATTCTCATATATGGCCACCGACTTGACCCGCTACTGCTCCTATTCTAAATATGAGCTCTGTTTCCCACTACGTCACAACCCGCCTATACTTTCCCACCGATGCGGCACCTCCTCTAAACTATAGCACGGGACCTCCCCATCTACTTGCAACGACCCACAGCCTTTCACACCTTCCGACTGGAATTGGCTGGAATGAATTTTTCGAGAAATTCCCCGGTTTTTATTTAGATAGCCAGAACATTAATGCTCAGATCTATCTTAATTTAATACTCGCTTTAAAGTTCCTTTGAAAGACTCGAATTTTGGTATCTCCGTGACATTCGGTGACAGGATAGATGCGTAATATGGGTGTGTGTACAGAACAGTGTGATCCACTGTTTTCTACAACAACCACCTATTAACTGGCCGTAATTACCCAGATAATGACAACAGGAGAATACTTCTCTGATCAGTTGTCAGATAGCCCATGTGGCGTTCAACAAATGCGCCATAATGGACATTAAATTTCATACTTAATTACCAGAGTTTGAGTTATTGCTTGCCTGTTTAAGCGACAAATCGGTTTTCGGGGTCCGATATATAACTATCTTTACGTTTTATGTTTAACCCAGTCGGAAAGATTATCGAAAATATTTACACTAATAAACAAAAAAAATCGCAATTTTTAGCTATCACTTTGACAATGATAATAATAATAGCACTTTGAATTGCTGCTGTTTTTGCCTCGGTTCTCTGATAAAGTGGCATTGATTATGCCTCTGCTCCCAAATCTGTTCTTTCCCTCCGCCCATTCATTCCTCACACCACCCAGAAACGAATAGGTTTATGCTATTCTGTGTTTCCTTGTTCCCTATTTCTTTGATCAGTTTGCTAACTCTCTCCTTTGCATCATCTGCTGTTCACGTTTCCTTCGTTCCCCCATCCCACATCCTCGAAAACTCACCGTGAAACATTTTATTTTGTCAGGGTGATATTCTGGACATTCAAAGAGAAAATGCTCCGGAGATCTCCATTACTCCCAAATGACACATTTGAAACTCTTTGTCACATCATTCCTAATTTCCACCATAAGCTCCAGGAATCTCGACCTCATTTTGAACAGCAGCCCCGCCCCCACAAGCTGTCATTCAGCTACCTCTCAGAAACTGGATTTATTTCATCGCGCAGGTCGCCCAAATACCGCTGTGCTTTGACCCCTTCTTGACACGATATTATTCCATACAGCCCATATACCAATGAGAAGTTCTATTATATCAGGTTATTAGAATTTATGGGAATTTAACGACACTTTCGGCAACCAGGATCTTATCCCGTCGAACAGTATTACGGGTGGTGGTCCCGGAGAACCCGGAGAGAACCATTGATCAGAGGTGAGCATTTCTCTTTCTCCCCAACTTATTAATTCTGCACAAGCATGGTTTGCATCGTTGAAGGCAACGGCACAATCGGTGTGCATTATGGCTTGGTACACAACGCCTCCACATGAGCAATAGTGATTAAGTCTTCCATAAGGACACAATACAGTTACCGTTGGACAC
This sequence comes from Pictodentalium vernedei, assembly GCA_031216915.1. Lineage (NCBI taxonomy): Eukaryota > Metazoa > Mollusca > Scaphopoda > Dentaliida > Dentaliidae > Pictodentalium > Pictodentalium vernedei. The sequence goes on along the minus strand of CM062297.1, from coordinate 395,592,711 downwards.
TATCACACTGTCAATGTGCCGATGGCACGCGGCAATGTTTGGGCATGCTGATTTCTCTTGTTTTCTCTCCTGCAGTTACCAAGGGTTATATACTCCACTAGTCGCTTCCTCAGCGGGACCCAATGTTTTCGGTATCAATGACTGTTGCCTTCTCTCTCGATCAAATACATTTGGAGGCCTCGTCCACCCAAGCAGTTGGTGGCACCACATGTGTTTCGAGCGCTCAGGGGGGGGGGGGGGGGGGGGATCTAGGGTGCGATTCACGGGTTATAGAGGTCGTGGTATAAGGGCCGTTTGCAACCCAAACTGGTTGGTCTGGATCTCTTAGTCTCGTGGTAAATCATTGAAGCTTTGTGTGCTAGAGGCCGTGGGTTCGAACCTCGACCCGCAGTTCTCTCTCGCCCTGTTACAATAGTAAGATGGCAGGTTTTATCCGTGAAGTCATATTTTGACGTAAGCAGCTCTTAACATTAGAGTTGGACAAAATATCTTTGAAGCAGTCGATACAAACTTCTACAAGATTTCATTGGCGGCTAACCTGAGAACCGTGGAGCAAACTGTTTTATAACACTAACTGTTACGTCGCTAAAGTAAAATAGTTCTATGAGTTTCTAGTGCCAGAGACAATACGGAACAATTGCTATTCATTTTGTATATTAGATTTGATTGTATCGCAGAAGATGAAAACGGTTAGACCCGTATCTTGGTAAGACAACGCGAATTACCAATTCTCTAGTGTACACGTATCGACGAATCACAAACTCCAATACATTTATCAGCATCATCCCATGTTTGTCTGTACTCTGTATCTCTGAAGTTTTTCTCATTTTCGGACAGTTTATATCAAGGAAAGGTTCTTCGTAATACTTGAGCGTATTAATTTTAGTTCTGTAATCAAAACGTTGGTCTCTTATATCAGTGTGTCGAGATTTTCTTGGCAAAATCAAGTATTAACCCTTTGAACTCTAGTGATATCTTCCATGCCAGTTCAATGTCAGCAATTAGAAGCGTCCATATTCATTATTTGGGGTAGACCAATCAATATTTTCAACGTGCAGCCTCAGGACTGCACGTTGAAAATACTGATTGGTCTGTCCCACACATTTGCAGAACAGCCATCCTATATAATGACGTTATGACGTATCATGTTCCTGGCCGGAAAAGCGGCCGCTCGTGTTCAAAGGATTAACACAGAAGATGACAAACGAACTAAAATAGCAACCTGGGATTATGCAAAGTTTCCAAGTTTCTTTTTAAAAAGGGTGACACCACAGTGTTTTATGTATATGACAGGATCGTGACGGATTCCGCTTTTATAATGATAGAAGTGTATGGCAGTTTTAATCCTTTGAACAGTGGTAAAATCCCCCATGTCAAATCAATGCCAGCATTTGGAAGAGTCCATATTCATTATTTGGAGGTAGATTATGAGGCTGCACGTTGACAATGTTGGTAGATTGGTCTACCCCACACATACGTTTTGCACCCATCCTTGTTAATGAAATAATGCATCATGTTCCGGGGGACGAACAAAATGGCCCCTGGAGTTCAACGGGTTAATTTCGTGCATGCTGTTAGCAGACATTACTGCCCTGGACAGAAATCTCTTGTCTCCAAATTGAGTATAATTTGGGAATTTTTACCTAAATGTTTCCCTGCTTCTTGAATCAGCTTTTTCCCCGATTCCTTCTTGAGTTGAACTGTCGTGAATTTTTCATCAAATCTAGTCTTGGCTGCTTCACAGCAGCCATGACTAGATTTGATGGACATATTTTTGATTTACTCGGCGGATTAATAGTTAAGTCAGGTAAACTTATTTGCGGCTTATCGCAGGCATAATAATTTTATTGCAAGGCTTCCGGATGTCTTGCTACTACTAGCTGTCTTGATGTACTGCTAACCCACTCCCTCCCCAAATGCGGGTTTCTAATTAGATGTTTTGTTTAGGTCGACTTTGTTAATATTGGAGTATAAAAGTGGTCACATACATGTATAGATAGATAAGGCGAATAAATGGAAATAATGTTAAAAATTGTTAGAGAAAACATTTAAAAGTGAATAAAATAAAATAAAAGCAATAGCTTCCAGTTTCTCTTGTTTTGTTTGCTGATTTAGTTTCCTGACTGTTAAATAGTTGTGAAAGAGAGAGTTTCTTACAACAACAGTTTGTGGAAAGAAAGCATTATTCATGTTTAAAAGCTTGGAATTAGTGCGGATCTCTCAAAGTGAGACGGATGCATGTGCCTGGTAGTACTGATCTGTGACGATAAGTGTGGTAGAAGTGCTGTGACCATTTGCCGATAACAATATGTGAGTGAAAAATTACAGTCGGTCGTTCGGTCAGGCGGTGTGAAAAATTACAGTATCAAAGTCTGTGGAGTTTCCTTTTATTTCGACAAATGAATGATTCAAATCGAAACTGATTGTATTTTTCTTATTTATACCATGCTCGCCTATGGTACTACCTGTGAAAAGCTTGTATGTTAAATTTTAGCTTTTAACCCCACTGCCGGTGTAAAGCTTCTACTGCGGTTGAAACAATTTTCCACCTATTGTCGGAAGTTCTTCCAACTTGACCTTTGACATGACGCAATTTGCCAACTTCGATACATTCACACTTCACGATGTTCCATTCACACATGCAACGTTTTGCGGTACTATCTACTACGTGCAGTGACTTTTTTTAAGTTTAAAATACCTACAATTAAATATTTAAAATAAAATTTAAGAATTCTTAATGATAATTTGACTGAAGAAGCAGGGTAAATTCAATCAACTTTGACGATGTGTCTAGCTGTCAGTCAATCATATACGTGCAGCCAGTAGTACAGCCCACCGGAGCAGATGTAAACAAAACAAACCCGTGTGTTTGCGATAAAAAGTGTTTTATCTCCATTTTAAGTGACAAAGTCGACTGTTTATTAAGAGCATGGTATAAATAAAGCAAATAGGTACTAGGTCCGGTAATCAGATTTAAACCACTCGTTGAATAAGGGTTTGAACCACTCGGCAAGCCGAGTGGTTAAAGCCCTTATCCTACTCGTGATTTAAATCTGATTACCGGCCCAAGTACCTATTTATTCTATATTTAACCTTCTGAACATATGTGTGAAAATACCAAAATTTCAAGCAACAATTTTTTCACATTATTCAGCCAGGAATTTAACTTCAGTTGGAAGCGCGGTGGCTCAGTGGACAGAACATTAGACTTTAAGCCGAAAAGTCCACGGGTCGGTGCAGATGTGTTGTAATTGCGTTGTGTCATTGGACAAAACACTTCACTCCAGACTGCCCACGTGGAGGGTACGGTTGCACTGTGTACTAGGGCGTACTGCATTTCTATGGTACATTTACCTTCAACCAATGCTAACCGTCTTTGTGCGGAGTCAGTACGTTTGAGCGTATGACAACTTCGCGACGCTGATCGGTATTTCTCTCCGGTTACTCCGGGTTCCTCCACTCGTTAAACGATCAGTCGCGAGGTGAACCTGGCTGAAAGCAATGTAGTCTTGTGTGACTGAGTTCAATAAGCCCTGTCAAACAAGAGTGAATTGGTTAAATCCTACTTGCATTAAAGGGAAAACTTGCAGCTTGAAATTTAATATTTCATCATCAGAAGGTTAGCCCTTTTACTGCCACGCCCACTTTAGCCATATATGGAGGACCCCTTTGTTCGCTTGTATGCGAGGAAGTTTAATAAAATTTATGACATACTTGAAACTCTATCATCTGATTAATTGTTGGAAAGGGCTCTCTGAGCCTTTTCGAACAAGTATTCAGATGGTAGGTTTGATCTGCGCATACCAGAACGTACAAATAATCAGCATCAAATAGGTGACAATAGTCGCTTTCGGCAGCGTAAGTGTTAAAGTACTAAAACCAACATTTACATTCTAGGCCAGATTCAGTCCTGTGTATGTGTTTATCATCTATTTGCACAACAGAGATAAAAATTATGTTATCTTGTTTCAAACAGATATCTGAAGTAAATGCCACCATTCAACTAGTCCGCTAATGTATTTCTTATTAGCTGAAATATCTTGTTCTGAAAATGTCATACCTTTTCAAGCATTAATGGTTGTGCAATAAAGTGTTATTTTTTTAAGCTACTGTCCTATTGATTTCAGTATATGAAGTAAAAAAATATAGAAAATCACAATTGAGTATATTCCATAGCGAGACGCCGTCTGGTGATTCGAGAAAACGATATGACATTTTGTTTCACATGTCGTCAGTTTCCAAAATTATCTGGGCATGTTGAGAAAAAGTTTGTTGAGACTGGAATAAACCAGTTGAAGAAAGCACTGGAAAAATTCAGAAAACACAAAGGTAGTGATTTCCATAAAAAATCTTCTATGCACTGGCAGAGTTATACACGGACGGAAAAAGACGGGAGTGTCTTAGCGAAACTGTCAACACATCATTCAAAAAGAGTCGCTTAGCAACTATAGCGCTATTACTCATTTTTCTAGCCAGGCAAGGTGTTGGTTATCGTGGGGATAGCGAGAAAGAAGATCCAAAGAACACAGGAAACTTTTTAGAACTGGGTTCTCTGGTGTCTGGTTTTGACCCAGCTTTCTCCGCACAAATTAATCAAATGGCAAAAAATGCTAGGTATTTTAGTGCGAAAATACAAAATGAACTACTCAATATAACAACTGAATATAATAAGAACTCTAAAGATTTCTGAAGAGATTCGCAGAGCCGATATGGTAACTATTATAGTGGACGAGACGAAGGACTGTAAACAAAAAGAACAGATTGGTATTTGTGTTCAATATGTCACATTTTCGGAAGAAAATGGGCATGTCGTAAAAGAGGAATGTCTCCAATTCCAAATATATTAAAATGTGATGTACCTTAACCCCAAATGATTAGCTTTCTGAGCATGAATGTTACATGAATTATACAGTGGCTCTTTGCTTAATGTGCTGGTCGTCTGATCGATGGGTTGTTGCTTCAAATCTACCCAGTGCTGAGTCTCTGAGAAGGGCATCCAATCCCACTTGCACCTGTGGGGCTTTGACGGACAAGAGTCTTACAAAACGTATTGAGTGTTGATGATAAGCAAGCATTTAACAATTGTGAATGGAGGTCAGACTTTGTAAATGTGTTCCATCAGTTATAGTGTGAAAATGTCGTGCCGCTGTTCACTGCTTCTTTTCGGGCACTCGGATTTCACCGTCCCTAATCATGCCCGACACGATAGACTTTGGCGGTTGAAAGTATCGTTACAACCCCGATAAATTGAATAATAAATATATCGATTTCCAGAATGTTTTAGTAAGCCACTTACCTAGATTAGAAGGATAAACTTTAAAAATGTTAAGTCGAACTATAAACGTTTTCGTACTGCAGCCTTAAGTCTACAGGACTAAAATATCAATTATTCTGCCTGAATTCAACACAAAGGAACAGCACTCCAGTGTCATAAAATCGAGACCCAATGTGGTACAAAATCTCCCAAGCGTCCAAACTGCTAACGTTTATCAATTGTGTGGGTTTAACCGCTTGAACATGTCATCTTGAATGATGTCATCTTATATACGACGAAATGGATGAGTATGTCTGCCAGTTGTTAGAGTGTTCAGTAATAATTTAATCCCACTGTCCTGTTATCACTGATCCTTCGGTGCCGTTACGTGATTTGTTTTTGTTTTGACTACAAATGAACAGATTTTGCTCTATGCAAAAAAATGTACATTCGCAGGAGGACAGGTCAATCACACATCCGGGAGAGCGTGAGTAATATTGTGTCTCTGAGGGTGGGAGCCAGAGAAAACTGAGAGAATCACAGAGCAGCGGCAAGTAAATGTCTGACTTTGAAACTCAATGAGCATCCACAAGGAGAGTTTGATCTGGATTTGAACTGAATAAAAATACTTGAAGCCTCAACGCATCCTACGTCTTGGTACAGGAAGTATTCATGGCGGACAAATTTCGTCATTGAAAGAGAGTTAGCTTCCCTTAATTCCCTAAAGCTATCAGCAGATTTAACGCTAAGAGTATGGAAATTTCATATAAAGATTGAAATTTCCAAATGTTAACGAATTTGTATAATCGATGTGCGCGCATCATTTCGCAAACTTCAGGCATTTTATTACACGCCTATTCCCCATCTAATCCCCATCTACAGCAACACAAAACCATGAGGAAAATAAAAATCTGTTCCGCACATATGTGTGGAACGGAAATCGTTGACGGGCTATTTTTAAATAGAAGCGAAATTTCACTGGAATTTTCTACAACTCGTGCAACGCAATTACAGTTTGAATCGCTAGCGATAGCTGAAAATCGTCCCCTGAGTTCCATTTTTTTCTATGTGCCGATAGACGTGAAGGCGTGTAATAAACACAGAACGACACACTCGTGTGAATGGGTTAATCGATATAGCAGTTGTTCCATCGCGGAAGGATAAAACTCGGGGTCTATGGCTGGCACTCGTGCCATATCGATTAACCCATTCACATGCGTGTGTCGTTCTGTGTATTTCCTGTAGAGTAATATAAAAATACTGAAGCTGGAATTACATTGAACAAAGAGTCGAAATAAACGCTTACCTTGTTTGTAGATGTGATACTGATAGACATTCTTAATGACGGGTTATCTGTGAAGTAGTTGCTTCTAATCAGCTTTCCATAAAAAAACAAGTTTCCTTTTGCTACTTTTAATAAACGAAACAGCTCCTGGGGCTGTCTGTTGTTTTCGTCCATTAAAAGAAAGAAAATGAAATTTTGCTTTATTTTATAGTGGTGTCAAAGGACAAAGGTGTTTTCTCAACGACTGCTTGCTTTTTAATTGAACCTTCCTCGCACGTCAAATAATTTTAAACGAGATAACTTTATCGCAAGTTGATGTCATGGCGATATAAGACAGGAATGCGTTCTTCCCTAAAATCAATTTTGGAAAAGGTCCTGGGCCAAAGCATAGTTTCGATTCCTCCTTCGAAAATTACGAGGCAGAAGAATGCGAGTATGCTCTGGGGTGGTTCCACCCCTTTCGACCCTGGGGGTGGTGTTCTTTGATTGTTTGGCGCAGCCTATGGAGCTGGTAGCTTCAAGCAAATTTCGCCTGCCGCTTATATTTGCTTGCAGGTGGCCGTCATAAGCAAATATAGTCTGCCTCTGATCTTTTGAGGAGAGAAGGCAGAGTTCAGATAAGGAAGAGGATGACCACGATTATGCAAGTGGTCATGATGGTGGTGATCGGTGAGGCAAAGGCGGAAAAAGGCACAGCCATTGTTTTAACTGTCGAAAACGATCTCTTATGTGGTTCCAACTCCCAAACTTCCCTGGTTCGGGGAGAGAATTACGCTCACTCAGAGTTTGAATTTATTGTCCTTCATACATGTAACTCATGTGGCAATTGATATTACAGAAACTGACAGGTTTTGTCACTGACTTAGAAAATTTAAATTTGTTTCTAGACGTGTCACAAATGTTAACAACTTTAAAGGAAGAACTGATTCACAAGTTCCTTTGATGATACGGGCATGTGTCTTCTCAACTATCGAAACAATGAACGATGTCGCGCTTTATTTGTTTGAAAGTTGACAAGTTGCAATGCAAAGATTATTGAGCCACGATCTGCGTAGATGGCCTTTGTGTCAATCCATTACCTTCGCTTAGTTATTCTTTTCATATTGGCTGACGATTATAGAATTGATATCTGGAAAATGAGACAGAGCCAGAAACTAAGCACGCCATTCTACTTTCTCCTTCCCAAGAACCCATTAGTAAATTAAATTTCTCCTCTTTCTTCCCAACACAATAACATAGTCTGAGTATTCTCAATTAAAGAGCTATTACTGTTGCGAAGATCGCGTACGTTCTAATAACAAGAAAGATACACATCGGGGCGTAACGGTGCATCATACGGTAACATGATATGGCGAGAAATTAAGCGCGAACAACGGATGTCAGTTACCAAGAGCCCAAGTTTAAACATTCACTTACATTGCATCCGTAATATCTTCTATTTTCGCTATTGCTTTTCAAGTAGTTATCCACCCCCGTGATCGTGAATGTACTCTAACCTTATATTGTGTTGCGTGACAGAGCTGTTCCAGCCATGTCCAACAAGACATGATTAGATGTATTTTGTGTATTGCTGAGGTTAATGAGGGCGGGTGTTCGGTCGGACAAATGCCCAGCTTATCTGCGGTTCCACATCGGAAACTTTTCCTGGTATTCCTATTTATTTATTTATTTATTTATTTATTTATTTATTTATTTATTTTCTTCTGCAAAACAAACACCCACTCTACTCACAACGAGTTCGTCAAGTACATTTTGTATTGTTTTTCATTAATCAGTTTCACATGGAGTATGTCCGCCATGGACTGGTCGCTTTCCACGGGTGAGTAATATTTCCACGGACGCAACAATATTAGATTCCAGACACTAATTATAGGAATAGTCATCAAAAATGTAATTACTGAAGCACCGGGTACAGCCTGGTGCTCCAATAATTAAAATTTTGTTGATGATGATTTTTATTACCTGGTAAACGCATGCGTGGACATCACTGCTCACGCCCGGATTACGATCAGTCCACGGCAAACTGCACTGTACAATTTCGGACCCTTTTACAAACAGTTGTGCATTCCTAATAATTTCTCCAAAGGCATTGAATCATATAGTAATGAACCTATGTTATAACTTTTTTGTGTTAAACATTATAAAACACATGCAAAGGTTCACTAATGGATCCCAGGTTTGAAGCCGGAGTTCCATTAGCAAAAACACTGCTTTTGTTATCCAAACCTTTTTCACAGATTTGTGAGTGGCTATCAGTTTGAGAAATGCGCTATTCAATGAGCGTTCCAATCGTAATCTACCTTCATTTTAACTGAGGGCGCGAAGTTTGGAAAAAAAACTAGCGGACCGACCCGCACCAGGACGGGTATCCCCGCCCATGCGATGGATAGTTTCTATAGTTGGAAATCAAGGAAGATAATCAATGCTTGAATTTCTATCTGAACTCGAAAGCGGACACGAAAGGAATCACGCACTCCGCATTTATTAGGAAAAAAATGAACTCTGGATATATCTGCTAAAGAAAAACCTATCAGCTATAAATATTGAGATATGCCTTATAAGTATTTCTTTCATATTTGAAACGCGCATCGCTTTGCAACGATGACTGTAAAGATTTGCTCCATTATTTTCAAAAGCCTTCAATTACTGGGTTCTTTACTTTTTACAGTATGCCATTTTAACATGGTTTCCCTTGAAGTAAACAAAAAATTATTGAAAAAAGCAATAAATTGATATTATCTGTTATTTAGTGTACCCATATCTTAATCCAACATCATTTTCATTAAAGCGTTTGTAAAATTAAAATTCAATACTTAAGTTGGTTTACTCATTCAAAGGTCTTTGATAAACGTAAATATCATGCAATCAAAACAGACCATTTATACGTCCCAGCAACGCATTTAACCATTTGAACACTGGTGGTATCTCCCATGCTAGTACGATAGAAACAATTGGAAGAGTCAATATTTATCATTTGGGGTTATCTGCAATTAAAGCAGATACCAGCCTTGAGGCTGCACCTTGAAAGCATTGAATAGTCTACCCGCACTTTAACTTAACAGACATCCTGCTTAATGAAGGATTGACGTCTCTCAGTTTCAAAGGTGTAATCCAACAAACCAGTAAGACAGCTTTTTCTTTCCAGGATAATGATATACATCTTAACATTGCAAATCATAAGGCTTCTTAATAAATTATGGGGTAAATCAATCAATATTTTTGACTCGCAGCCCCCAAGGCCGCATGTTGAAAATACTAATTGGTCTACCCCAAAAACTGAATATGTGCTCTTCTAATTAATTCGAATTGACATGGAAGATACCATCAGGGTATAAAGAGTTAAAATTGTAGTCGGTGCGTGGGATCGGCTTTTACCCAGGGGGTCAATACTATAAAACTTTTACAATTGTATTTTCTAGTTATGACATTAAATGGATTGAAATGAACCATTAGCATTTTCAAAGATGTGGCAATTTACCAGTTGGCAAATTGCCATATCTTTTAAAATGCTAATGATTCATTTTAGTCAGTTATATTAATAGGCAGGAAATACAATTCTAGAAAACACAATTGTAAAAGTTTTTTCAGTACTGGCTCCTGGAGTGAATACTACAAAACGTTTACAATTGTATTTTCTAGAGCTGTATTTTCTACTTATTAATATAACTGACTAACATTAATCATTAGCATTTCAAAAGATATGGCAATCTGTCAACTGGCAAACTGCCACAACTTTCAACATGCTAATGGTTCATTTCAACCCATTTAAAGTCATAACTAGAAAATATAATTCTACAAAATACAATTGTCAAAAAAGTTCTATAGTTCGAAATAGTATCACGGGTTTCCCACGCAAATTTTGTTGATGATAAAATGTGTTGTTTGTGTTGATAGTTGTCAAATGAATTGCTGAGTGTCCATTTAATAATTGTTTTATAGTCGTGAAGACATGTAATAAACATAGAACCACACACGCGTGTGAATGGGTTAATCAATATGGCACTTGTGCCATCGCGGAAGGATACAACTCGAGGCCTGTAGCCTTTCGTTCTATCCTTCCGTGCTGGCACTTGTGCCATATCGATTAACCCATTCACACACGTGTGCCGTTCTGTGCATTACCGTCACTTGGGATACAAATTGTACATACATAATGTCGCAAGTAAAGACCTAGAATATTTTTGCTCTTTTAACCATAAATGGCATTTGCACCAATGCCATCACCCATGCTAAGTTCAATCTTATTAGTTAGTACCACTGTTGAGAGCAAATAGGTATCGCTGAACTAAATATTTGAATTAGAGTTAACCTCCTTGAAATGTTGCAATCTCTAAAGATGAACAGTCTTGGGAAAATATATTGTTTCAATAAACGTTTGAAATATTCTATTGACATCTTGCATTATTGTTGAATATCCCTGATAAAAAAGAGGGTGATTTGATGACTTTTGGACCTACAAAATACAATTTACTTTTTGTGTGTTTTTTGTAGGGAATTCCCCCCAAAAATATGTGTGCGTGACCGGCACTTCCCTTCGTGTCATTGTGTCTCTCTTATTTGTTGCATGACACCCTGATTTCGGGTCAGAAAAAGTTGTCTGAATGGCTATACTTGACAAAAAAATATTTGAATGCCAAAATTAAAGTGATGCGATCATATTGTTCTTCGCCCGAACGTTATTATGGTGGCCTATGGGAAAATATTTAGTTCTGTGATACCAAATATAATGTTTCCCAAATTTGCCAATGATGAGCTGTTGCTGTCGGATTGCCTCGTGATATGCAACAGATCCAGGTACATATACACTATCGACCCGTTCCTTTTTGCTTTTGAGATGGCAGAGCGCGCTTGTTCGTGGAATTAACTCTCAGATCACATTCCTATTTAGTGCCTGAAGATTTTACTTTAAAATTGATTTTTTTTTTTAAATTCTATGTTCAATTCCCCCTGCAAAGTGTAATTCGTTCTTGAGAAGAAATGCGAAATAAACTCATGGGGCGAATTAAGTACGGTAGTTTTACTCCTATGAGCTGAATGCAGGACCGATGCAGTCTAAAACTTGCCAGCATACAAAATAGTGACAAATCTTTTCAAACTTCATTCAGGGGGACCAATACTATAAAACTTTTACAATTTTATTTTCTCGAATTTTATTTTCTAGTTATGACCTTAAATGGGTTGAAATGAACCATTAGCATTTTCAAAGATGTGACAATTTGCCCGGTGGCAAATTGCCACATCTTTTAAAATACTAATGATTCATTTTAGTCAGTTATATTAATAGGTAGAAAATACAATTCTAGAAAATACAGTTGTTAAAGTTGTATAGTATTGGCTCCAGATGGCGCTCGCTGGAGGGGAGGGGGCCGAAATTGTGAACAAAATTCGATAAACATAGTATTTTACTACTTTACTACATTTACTGCACGCCTATCAGTTCGATCGGCAACTTCCGATGTCGTCTACAAGTCGATTCGATTCCTGGTTCCATTCGATTTCGAATAGTAGACCCGAGTCAATTCGAGATTTGATTCGAATCAAAAGTGGGTGATTTACAGGGCCCAAAGCAATTGCCATTCACACTATATTATTGTTATCAACTTTTTCCCCAGAAACATAGTTCATTGCCCTTTATCTGATTGAGCTCGTCTGTGAGGAAAAACTTTATCTGACTGAGTTCGTTTTGAGGCAAACGTTTATCTGACTGAGCTCATTTTGGAAGCAAGACTTTATCTGACTGAGCTCGTTTTGGGGGCAAAACTTTATCTGACTGAGCTCGTTTTGGGGGCAAAACTTTATCTGACTAAGCTCGTTTTTTTAGGCTAAATTTTAACTGACTGAGCTCGTTTTGGAGGAAAAATCAAAGTATGTACCAATTTGTCCAGTCTGAATTAGTGCCAGTTTGGGCATTACCACGATGACTCAAGAAATGCGGACGGCTCCCCTCCTCCTAGGCGGCACTTGACGAGAAACAACTGCTCGGATTGTTGGACTCTCTCTACTTACTATCATCCGGGGCGTCATTGCTAGAACGTCTGCTGTATTACATCACAGTCAGGCCAGTAGATTCCATTCACAGGCTTCTAACTGTTAAGTGCGTGTCGCTCTCTGCTCTCTGCAAACCCTCCACCCAATTTGTTTTATCCCAAACAAACAACTAGGGTTATGAAATATTAGTTGCTGAAGCTTATCTGTTTTAAACATGGAGTCAGTAAGAGGAAAATACGAATTGAAAGACAGCGCAAGATTGTTGTTATTTATTTATTATTCATTGAGGTTTAACAACACTTTCGATAACCAGGGTCACCTCGTGTCGGGCAGTTTTACGGGTGGAGGAAGCCGGTGTTCCCGGAGAGAACCACCGAGCAACGGCGAGCAACTGTCAAGTCCACACAAGCAGGGTTAGCATTGCTTGAAGACAAGTGCACTGTCGACGTGCAGTACGCCTTAGTACACAACACCACCGTGCCCCCACGTGGGCATTGGGGTGAAGTGTCTTGCTCAAGGACACAACGCGGTTGCCGCAAGTGGGATTCGAACCGAGAACCTCTCGGCTTGCACCTCTATCTACCGAGCCACCGCACTCCCGCAAGATTGTTGTACTACTACTTCTGCTACTACCACTACTAATACTACTACTATTACTAGTACTACTACTTACTACTATTACTACTACTACTACAACTAGCAGTGACATATTGGTCAGATTGGCCGGGTGCATCCTATATTATATATGTAACTGTACTATCTATGTGGGCACATGTCACTTTAACCCTTTACCCAACGTAACGGTCAAAACCGGCCAGCATATTCTCAAAAATCGCTAATTAATTTTCATTATTTTTTCATTTATTTTCTCAAAAACATTGGCTATGACCCCTCGTTGGAACGAGCACGTCGAGCTCGTTCCAACGAGGGGTCATAACCTATGTTTTTGAAACAAAAAATTAAAAAAAAATAGTTATTCAAGAATTGTTTTGCAAGTGTTGTCTGCTTTTCATGTTAGGTAAAGGTTTAATAAAGAAACACTTATGTACTTACTAGTAGTAGTAGTAGTGGAGCGCGGTGGCACGATGGTTCAAGCATCCAACTTCGAACCGATATGTTCACTGTTCGATCCCCACTATGGATAACTGAGTTGTGTCCTTGGGCAAAGGCACTTAAACCCGATTTCCTACGTGGGGGCATGGTGGCACTGTGTATTAAGGTGTATTGCATGTTGATGGTGCACTTGTCTTCAATCAATGCAAACCCTGATTGTGCGAAGTTAGTATGTTCGAGAATCTGACAGTTGCGCGCAGCTGTCCGGTGGCTCCCTCCGTATACTCTAGCTTCCTCCACCAGCAAACTGTCCAACACGAGGTTATATGTGTGTCGAAAGTGTGATTAAATCCAATAAGAAAATAAATAAATAAATAA